>CM061268.1:36696622-38174122 GCA_030848825.1 Tadarida brasiliensis
TTAAAAATTAAAAATGAATGAAATGAGTAAATATATTAATTTCATACTTATTTTATAATTTCTCATCTATGTATATTGACATATACGTTAATTGAACTTGTAGTGCTTTTGAAGAAGTTTTTTGATCCCCTGTGGGAACCTGCTTTTGTATTTCAGTATTTTTGGATCAAGAAGTTCTTTCTTTTACCAAGCTGAAATTCCTATTGCTGAAATAAAAGCTGATTTAAAAAATCAATTTGAGTAGCTAGAAAGACAGATGGTCACTATCCTTGATTCAGTATTTGTTCCCATGTCAGTGGAATCCATCATCTCAACTATCTTATTTTTCTTCTAATGTTAATTTTAGGTCATTTTTCCACTCAGTGAATCTTTAAGGGATAAAGATACTGACAGTTTTTTTTAGGATTTGGATTGGCATTAAGAATCCCAAGGTAGTCCTAAACGTCCTAGCTTCTCTGCTGACATCAGTCTTACCCTGTGGGAATCGTATACTAGCAAGTGCCAGCCAGCATCTTCTGAAGGCTCCCTTTCCTTTCTCCATGGGGCCGCTCGGAAAATATGGCCACTCCTAATTAAAATATTTTTAGTTTCTCAGATTACCCTGGTGTTCTCTTAGCAGGAACGAAGCGGGTTTCATAAGGAGATAGGAAGTCTCTTCTTCCACACACACACAAATTGGCAATCTTTGTCCCCTTTGACAGCTAGTGGCATGATTCTGAAAAGCTTTCAAATCATAGATCATTTCTTTATAATGAAACTGTGTGGCTCAAATACAGAGGGTTGAAATTCTTATCTTATGCTGCGGTAAAATGCTCTAATTCAGATTCACAAAAGGATTCTGGACCCTTTACTTAGGAGAGCTGTGCAATTTGCCCGTAAAAAGACTGTTCAGCACCATTAGTGCATACCATAAGTGTTCGCTGACATCATATTCATTAAACAGCACATCCTTATGCATAACCTTTTCAACCTCGAATGTGTTTTTCCCTTTGAAGAATGACGGATGACAAAGGGGTGAGGGAGCCCCCAAGCAACATTGTTGCCTTTAAGGATGAACTTGGGAACTTTAGCTTGATCCCCTCACAGGAAAAAAAGAAATCAGGTTCAATCCTTTCTTACCTGAGGCAAGGCAGTTTTTTTTTTTTTCTTTTTTCATTCCATGGCCAAGAGAGTGACCCCTGACTTCTGAGCTTCGGAGACAAATCTTTGCACAATGGAAAAGTTTTATGAGGGCAATGACCAGAAAATTCCTTAAATAACATTTATTAAGTACCTACTATGTCTTAGATTCTGTTGGTCACTGAGGGTAGAGGTGATTATAGAATATTAATACAACCCATAGTTTCTGATCTTTGGTACTAAGTATCATATGTTTCCAGCTTGATCTGGTAGATTTGGGGGAGGAGGGAGGAGGCGTGTGGGGAAAGGGACAGAATGGCTAGCTAGTACTGCTTTTTCGTTGTTGTTTTGTTTTGTTTTTTAAGAGTGAGAGGGAAGAGTGAGTGAGAATTTTATTGGCAACAATTCTTGTTCTTGGCAGGGGCGGTGACTAACCCTAACATCAATTAATTCCCTTGCTACTCTGTACTGTTCCTGCGTTCACAATGACCTCCGGCTATTCTCCCGGATCTTTAGTGTCTTAGAGAAGTCCCTTTCTACATCTGCCCTCCTCCCACCCTTTTCCCCAGTTCATTCATACTTTTCTCAAACTTGTGAGATATCTTCTTGTTTCCATTTTAGGTACACCTGAGAGCCTGGCAGAAAAAGAACGGCAGCTCTCGACCATGATTACCCAGCTGATCAGTTTACGGGAGCAGCTCCTGGCAGCGCACGACGAACAGAAAAAACTGGCAGCCTCACAAATTGAGAAACAACGGCAGCAAATGGACCTTGCTCGCCAACAGCAAGAACAGGTGAGCCCTGCAAAAGGCGCTGACGAACCGGAGATGTGGAATGTGCCAGGCTCAGCGACCAATCACATTGATGGGTTTATTTGTCATAAGGGTTCCTAAAAAAGAAGAAGGAAAGGTGGAAAGAAAGAAGCCTTTTGGAAACCAGGGTCTTCAAGAATACTGAGGGGATACGTAGAGGACAAAGAAAGGCATCATAACAACTGGGCATAACTGAAATGATAACATCGTTCCAGAACATTTGGATTTGATTAATTAGACAGGGGAACTTATTCACACAGGCAGCACGTGTATTCCCAACGTAGCTTAACCATGAGTGAGTCGCTTCTCTCCTGGTCTTATTCTTCTCATCCAAAAAAAAAAAAAAAAAAGAGTTCTGGTTTAGGAAAATTTTTGAGGATGTTCTAGTCCAGGGATCCAATGATTTTCTCTGACTTTAAAGCTAGGGTCACACATCTGTTTTCCCAGAATAGCCTTGGTTAATGCCTGTTTTCCAGAATAAGTATTAATAATGCCCCTTCCACTTGCAAAAGTTGTCCTGGTTTGGATGCTAAATTATATGGTCACTCTATTTATAGCATAGGTAAATCATTGAAAACAAATTAGCACATGGCTTCTATAAGAATTTGACTTCATTGATTTAGAAGTAATAAGAAAAAATAGCAAAGTTTAAATGTATATCTTTTAAAAAATAAATCAGTTTCCCAAATGTTTTTCTTGTCTCATAAGAGTACATTAATCTAACAGCAGTGATCCTATAGTGTAGTCCCTGATGCTTTAGATCAGACAGACCCAAATTAATGTGCAGTTTTTAGGAATCTGACATTATTACTGGAATTATCTTTTCAGTTAAATGTATTTTATAGGGGTATATAGAGCAATATATGCTCTGTTGATTTTAATGAGTTGTGACGTCTGGTATTTTATATGCTTGAATATTTACCCACATGTAGGAATATGGACTCAGCCCCTAATGGAAAATAACATAAAGGAACACTGTAAAAAATCAGAAGTTAGAATGTCATTTAGCCATCCAGAGATGACACAGTAATTAACTATTGACACTTGTGAATAAGCTAGCACAAATTAATCTTGACACATTTGCAGACGAGTGATATCTTACAGTGAACACTTTGTAATTATATTTCAAAATGAAAATTAAATGACACTTAAAACTAGGTTGTCATGCTCAATGAAGCGAGCATGTAGCTCAGCCGATTGGCAAATAAAATTCAGAATTTGAGCCACATGGTGCTTATGTACCATACTTCACTGTGTCAAACCCATACGTCTAGAGTGGATGATAGTAATTGCTCTGTGGTGTTCTGGATGCATTTCTATGCAGCACTTTATCATTTAGGAGGGACCATCAATATTAGATGCCTAGTGGTGTTTCACTGGTTTGCTAAGAGGAAATAAATATTCAGAGGATCCCGCATCTAAACCTAGAGTTGCAGAGCGAGTTGTCCATTTCTTTTCTTTTTAATTTTTTTATTTAAATCATTTTTTTTATTTTTCAAATACAGTTGACATACAATATTCTATTAGTTTCAGGTGCACACCCCAGTGATTAGACATTCTATAACTTACTAAGTGATCATCCTGATAAATCTCGCACCTGTCTGACACCATACGTAGTTATCAGAATATTATTGACTGTATTCCCTATGCTGTATTTTACATCCGCATGTCTATTCTGCAACAACCAATTTGTGCTTCTTAATCCCTTCACCTTTTCACCCACCTTCCCAACACCCCTGTGTCCATTTCTGATCTGAATGGTGACTAGCAAAGTGGGCCTTTCCTACCTGATTAGCTACTGTTTCCATTTTGCTTATAAAGCGTTGGGGAGGAATGGTCCCATTTCTCAGACTGTTAGGGACAGCTTTATTATGACTTCCAGTGTGAGCCAGTCGTCACCAGGAACCTTAAAGCAACATTTGGGAGCAGACTGCTGTTTTGTCCTCTTCTGCTGAATGGAAATGTGATCTGGGTGTTGCCCTCTGCTCTAGGCTAAAGCACCCAAAAGACTCAAAGCATACAGCTGGGGGCTGACCACACTCATTTTCACTTCCAACATTGCTCATTCTAGAATACTGGCATTTGGAAATAGGAAAAACAGAAAAACAAAACAAAATACCCCATAAGTCTTGCCTAAAGGGTACCACTAAACCAAGTTTTTCTAGGTCCTCCCTGGCCACTTTTCTCTCTGGCTTTCTAGGTCGGATGGAGTGCGTTCTCACTAAAGGGCATCCCCCTGGGCCTCCAGCGATAGCAGCTCAGCCTTTGAGGCCATCTGCAGCCTGATGCCCAGATCATGTTTTACGGTGAACACCACTATGCTAGAAGTTGTTTGCTTTCTGAGGGGCAGATTCATTCGTCAGTGGGGCTTGCATGAAGTGGTTACTATTTATTTTCATAGACCAGATGATGTGTTAGGATGTTGAATTTGATTGTTGGATGAAGCAAGAGACTATAACACACTACCCTCAAAAGAATAAGTGGATAAATATTAATTTTGTTTTAAAAATGCTTTGTACATCACATCATTGATGTACATTTGTAAATCAACCGAAGAAGATAATGATTCTTGACACTTTGCCGTGTTTTCTTGGTACTCCCTTGACGATATTTGTCTTACCCGTTCTGAGAGTCTTTACCTCAGAAAAGGTTTCAGCAAAGACGACTATGTTATAATTAATAGAAAGTTCTTTCCTGTCTCTGCTACAGATTTTACTTTTTTAGTCCAAATTAAGCTCTTTATAAAAATGTAGCCAGAGTTTTTCTGTCTTTATTCTCCAAGGGTCCGATTTCGAAACCGGTGCAGACATAGATGAGCCGCTCACAGATGGAATGCAAAGGGTGGTTTACACCTGCAGATGGAGCGTTGGGGGTGCGCAGAGAAATGGCACCTGTCTGACATTTTTCCTTTTCTCCCAATTTCTGATTCTGCCTCTCTCACTTTATAGGAACTCTTGCACATAGAAGTGCAGTAAAGCGTTCTTATAATACCAGGAGAGATACCTGGGGTAATGGCAAAGGTGTAAGCATTTCATTTTAACTTAATGTAACTTTATTTCTGATAGATTGCAAGACAACAGCAGCAACTTCTGCAACAGCAGCACAAAATTAATCTCCTGCAGCAACAGATCCAGGTCAGTGTATTTTATTACTCTCGTCCGATTATACTCACGTTCTTGCCTCCTTGAAAATGAAATTTAAAATGCTGCAAGTGCACCCCCCTCTCTCATAAACAGCACCAATAAGGCTACTATTCAAGGATGTTGTATACAATTGTATAAGTGGATATAGGAAATATCAACTAAGTAGTGGTCTGAGCATTCTTTTCGGATGTGATGCATAAGCAGAAAAAAACCTTATCTTTTTTTCTTTCTGCCATTTGCCTAACACAACCTAGTGGAAACCTAGTGGTTTCCAAGGTAGCATACACATGCTGTTTCCATTTCCACAAACCAATTTCTGCTTTGTATTTTACCACCTAACAGCATCATGGGGAGAAGCTTATGTTTATTTAGTTAGGACTATCCATCCGATTGGGCCAGTTAGGACCTGGCAAAAGGTTGGTAATAATTAATTTGTTCTTTAACAGGTATTAATTGCATTTCTGTTAGATGATGCAGAGGGGAATATAAAGATTAATGAATACTTGTCTGTCTTCAAGGAGCTTATAGTCTAGAAAGGAAGAATAATTTGTTTCTGAATAATTGTAACACAATTTAGAAATTCTCTTTTTTGTTGCGGCAAGGTAACACTGTATATAGGTCATAATGACAATGGCCTGGGAAGGAATCTTGATTTCTGTCATTCCTTTACATACTTGGTGGTTAATTCAACTCACAGCTATTTGAGATAGGTAAGGGAGTGGTCTCCATTTTTGAATAGGAACATAGATGTCGTTGTCTGGGGATCAATCCTCAGAAATACCGATGCCAGAGTTGTATGTACCCACCACGGCCCCTGTGGTTTCTGTTGGCTGCTGTGGATATTTTCTAAACACTGGGATCTGTGATTCGGCCTAGTTGGGGAAGTATATTCTGATTTATAGTATTCCTTCCCTTGAGATTAGTATTACACCTCCCTGTATTCTTAAAAAATCATTCATGTCGTAGCTTACTCTAATCCTCTACCTTATTGGTGAAAACCAGTAATTTTAATTTAGAGCCTTGTTTCATTTTGTTAATCATACTAAGTGTTCCAGGTAGCCCTCCCTGCATTTAAAATAACAGTTAAGTGCCTGAAGAAGCACCTGTACCTAATTTGGCTATCTTCACGGGGAGGTTTTAACCAGTGTTGTGGTTGTTTTAAAATTAGTTCTGATTCTGGATTCCATACTCAGGTCTATATGTTTCAAAATAAAGAGTCAAAATGTAGAGGAATTGGAATTTCTCTGGCAGTTTTGACAGTCAACCCTTACAATTAAATCTTGGAATAATTTCTCATCCTGATATCTCTTTTATAACTCATGCTGAGATACTTAATTAAATAACTGTCCAGGTGTTCCCTTGTTCTGCCCTTATTAGAATTTTCAGTGTGTCTCCTGTTACTAAGGTCAAAATTTTTAGCCTGTGGCTTCCTACATTTTTCTCTAGCTCCCTCTCTAAGAACTCAGTGGGTGTTAAATAACCTGATCATTTAGTTCTGCCTGTTTCTCATAGTTGTAAAGCAGAAATGGAAGAAGTTCACTGAGATGTTCCCATATCAGTTATTTATTATTATTATTATTAATGTTTTTACTACCTCTTTATTACTTACTTCATTATTTATTTTGAATGTATTTCACTTGTTTGTTCATGTTATTTGTATTAAGTGGCTGTCTTAATTGATGTTTGCCTGTGGTACTGAGGCTCTCAGATGAATAGCAACCAACTCAGAGTATTTTTATGAAATATTATTACTATTTATTGATTACATATGATTTTATAGTTACAGCTTGACTACATGAAATTGATGTCTTTTTCAGGAAACTAGAACTTGATCTTAAAATATTATTCATCAGAATATTCAATTTGTGAAGATAGGAAAATCGTTGTTCCAGGTTTTCTAATAGAAGTTTAATTGCTTTTAACATTTGTGGATATTTCTTACTATTTAAATTTATAAAAATTGAAGCTATCAGCACTTGATCTCAACAGTATAAGTTATAAAATCACAGAGATTCAAAGTGTCAGTTATATTCATTTTAGAAATATAGCATTCTTTGTAACCAGAATTCATATTGTAAAAATTAAGAGGAAGCAATAACCTGTATTTACAGTTGCTTCTGTCCTGAGCTACTCTTCACTGCATATCTTGTCAGTATTTATCTTATCAGTATGAGACCATTCAAAGAATTTTTCAAATGCTGAAAAACACTTACTCCTTACACAAGTATTCATCTCTGACACTTAAAAAGCGGGTATTTGATATTCAGACTTTTATTTATTTTTTTGAAAGGGGAATGGGTTAACGGTATTTTCAAAAATGGCTTTTGACAAGCCATAGATATGGTCCAATCTAGGAGAGAGATTATTGTTGGGCTAATTTTTAATGTATATTTCTGAGCAAAACATGAGATTTAAGAGATGCTTTGAATATTTTTTTCTATCATGAAAGAAGCATTCTCCTTTTTGAAAACAAAACATAACAGAGTAAAATAAGGTAATAAATACAAAACCTAATTTCTCCTCCGAAAGGAAATGAATACGAAGACATTTGAGCAAGTTTGACCTTTTTTCTTTCCTTAAAATCTTGAGTCCTGGAACCTGTTGGCTAACATGGTCAGCAAGATTAAGCCTTGGCACTTGGCTATGGATCATGGTATCGGGTGGTCACGTTCAAGATTGTTCTTTACATCTAGTTCAGATGCTGACTTCTGAATTAGTGCTGTTGTTTTGGAATTTGCAAGCTGTAATAGAAAGAAAGAAAAGTGTCCTTTTTCATTAGAAATAGGAAAAGGCATGATTAAGGTAGTATTGTAATGCTATCTTACAGGCTTATTTTATTTGCATTCATTCAAAACTTACGTATGCATTAACATAATTTCATATATATACACATATATATTCCTCCCCCCTTGAATATAATTTTTAACATCATTTGCCTTGGTAAAGGCTAACTAAAATTTAAAGGCATACTTTTAAGACCATGTAGGCCTTGTTGCAAAAGTAAGATGAATGATTTTGTGAACTAATGTTTTTATATTTTTGATGAGTCAGTTTTTACCATTTAAAATAATCAGGTTAATAACTTTAAACAATTATTTAAATGCTCTAATATTAACAGATCTTTTAGGAGGCTGTTTGCTTAGTGAATTCAAATCCTTCTGTTTGTGCTTTGGGGAAAATGGTGATCTCTCTAATTTGTTACATGTTAAGTAATTCCTCCGATGTGAACCCAGAAAGAGTTAGACATCTTTGCTATTTCTAGGACAAATATAGCACAGTTTTAAAAAATCAACTCTATGGAAACAAAACTAATACATCATGGAATATGGATCCTTGGAGTTGGGAATGTTGAGTCTCATGCTGTGATTCCCAAGGACAGATGACTGCCTCAGTAATTTCCTCCCCCTCCTCCACCCAGGGCACTGCATACCACTCAGCCAGTCTCTCGAAGAATTTTATTTATGAGTTATGTTGATTAGAAGACAAAATTGATTTTCAATCCACTGGAACATATCAAAGCATATTTACAGTATTTTAATCAACTATTATATATACAGGAGTGGGCAAAAATGGGTTTACAGTTATAATACACATAAATAATACAATAATTAATAAATAACAATATAAGAATAAACTGTTTCGCATGCTCACAACTATAAACTCACTTTTGTCCACTACGGTGAGTCTAGTCTAAGCAAAACAGAAAATATTTTATAAATCCTGATTTTTTGCTCCATCCATATATTTATTCATTCCCATCGTTTGCCCATATCATGAGGTTTTTGAATCTAGAGGAGATACTCTTCACGGACACAACACACCACATTCTTTCGGTTTGATAGCGTGTCAGTAGGAACACATTTAATGATGGCATTTTGCTGCTAGAACTTAATCTTTGCAAGAGAATTCAGCTCATTAAAATATCTTTGTGAGAAACATACTTCTGCAGGCATGAATGGTGTTATCCAATTATCCATGTCTACCCAGTTTTAGTGTTATTCAAGTGGTTTGTGTTGTGTGCAACACAAGGAGTGTCCTCTCCATAACACTGACTGAACAGCAGTGGTCTCTGAAGAACGGACTGGCTGGTTGGGATTTTATTTGGGCATTTGGCTTGCTGGGCCAGGGCCAATGATTTACTCAACTCATACACATCCACCTTCTCGGGTGTAATTGTGAAACTTGAAATTCTTAGCTCTTTGTTAATCTTTATGGTTAATATACAGTATTAACTGCCCTTGACTCATCTTTTAATACATTCCTTAATTGGTGAACTCAGTTGTGGAAGGCCTGCACTGAATGCCATTGCTGATGCTTTGCAGACATTCGTGGTCTTATCCAAAAACTTTCTCTTTTAAATGCTGTGGTACATGCTGCTTAGGTGCCAAACCAACTGTTTGTCTATTCACTGATGCCCCTCTCTTCCTAAGAGTATGAATATTTTTCATACATAGTGTTTTCTGTTTTGGTTATAATCTATTCCTGTGTGCTATTCGTATATTTTGACTCTGGGTGTTTGTCACACCATTAAATGTGTGTTCTTTTTTCTTCCTGTCTATTAATCAGAAGAGATGTTAATATTATAAGCAAGGAGGTGGTTGTTCTTAAACCATTACATAGAATAATTTGAGATGTACTCTCACCTTTTAAGGGGATAAACCTGGCCTTTTGTTTCCTTCAACATGATTAACTACAGGCATTTCAGGTATCTGCTGAGCAGAATAAGGACTACCATTTATGTGAAGTAGTTGTCTAAAGATCAGAAATAATTACTTTATACATTAGCCTTCATGGCCCGCATGACCTGGTTAATTAATTTTTTGCTAGGATAATAATAATAGATATATATTTGAAGATATGCTTCATCATTAAGTATCTAATTGACCTCACATTTTCAGAGCTGGACCTTGCCTTTACTGTCTTTTGGAGATGGCTGAAGCAGTCAGGGGAAGAACTGAGGAAAGTCAGGAGCCTTCTAGTCTCACACAGTCCCTCTGTCTTATGTCCTATCTCTTTGTTAATTGTATTTAGCATTGATAAACAAAAAGCAATTACAGTGCTCCTGTTTTGGCTCTAGCGAATAGTCCTTTTTTGTGTGTTATTGATCAGGTAACTGATCTCCTTCCAACAGCCTCTGAAAGGGCCAAATAAACCCATTGGAAGTAATTTGATACTTCTGTTGGCACTGTACATGTATCTGATACTCTCTTGCAATGAAATGAGGGTTATAAACAAAGCTTAGAAGTTTAGGATTAGCCCCCAGCTTCAGCAAGCCCTTAAAATATTTTGTAATTCTATCTTCAATCATGAATTAGCCAGGAAAAACAGACCCTCTCTCCTCTATTTTTCTGCTGTATGCTGTTTTTAATTGCCCACAGGCAGGCTGTTGTGATCTTCTTTGGAAGTTTAAAACCAAGATAAAAATGCAAATCTCATTATTTCTTTTATGTACTCTAATTAACTTTTTAAGTAATGATAGATGCTCCATAGCTTGCTTCAAACATTTTAACAGTGGAATTTCTGAATTATAAAGAATAGGTAAAGCTGCTATACTTCAATGACTACCAAGGGCCTTCACAGCTAAAAATATAATTATTATTGTGGATCAGAAACTTCACGCTAGTTAATCATGCTAGACTGTTTGTTAAAATTGGAGTGGGTCTAGAAATAAGAAGAGGTGATACCTGACCAGATCCTATGAGCTACTACGTGGAATTATCAATCAGCTTGCTACCTGTTTTCTAAATGTGGCCTTATGGCAAAGATCTCATTCAGCAGACCAGAACCTGAGGTGAATTTCAATGCTTTTCAGGCACTGTCCTTCAGATTCCCCAGTCCCCTCCAGCTGACCCTCCCTTCTCTATCTTATCTACTTGTGCTTATCTCTCAGATTCCACACCCCAGCTCTCTCTCCAACTAGTGATACTGAAAATTCAGGGAAACCAAAGGCTTGGCTGTTTTCTGGGTTTAATGAAAGAGGGAGAGTGCCTTACCTCTTCAGAGGTGGGAGGGTATGGTGCAGAGTGGGCAGGTGACCCAGGGGGTGGCAGCATGTGATACTACATAACAATGAATCACTCCCCCATGGAAAAGGTGTCTCTTCAGTTTTGTTCTTGATCTCTGATTGTATTGAGGGCTCAGTTTAGTGTTAGTCTTTAATACCTTTCTAGGATGTGCTAATCTCTCTCGGGGGTGGGGGGAGGTGGGGGGGGGGCGGCGGCGGGAAAGAAAGATCAAGATCATCTTAGTCTCAGAGCCTTTGGAGGCAATAGTGTTTAACTAGAATTTACATAAAATAAAATAAAACTTTTATTTTCATGGTTATCTGGTTATCTTCTATTTATGACAAGTGATTTTAGTTTTCCATTTGAAGTAGTGATATAAAGTTTCTTTTTGAAATAAATGTAATTAAGCAAAAAAAGTCGATTTAAGTAACAACTTTAAGCAAATAGTAATTGGGTACTGGAATAAGGCAACAATTATGAAGATAGTTCTTTAAAATGGAATTTTGGGAAACCCTTGAAAGAGCACCCCACTAAAGGGTATTAAAGGTTCCTCCTCGTACTTTCACTTTCACAGAATGTTGACCTTGGAAACATCACCTTGGGGTCCTCACTGAGGGGGGACAGGGGGTCCTGCTATTCCTGTTGGATAACAATTAGTGACTTTATCATTAAGTTAGACTTAAAAATAACTCTGAGATTGTTTTTTTTCTACTTTCTTTGGTATTAAAATACCCTTTTTGTTTGTGAAGTAAAGGTGGTAATAAATGGTATGTGCTTTGTTTCTTTTGCTTTCCAGTAATTTTATTTAGTAAAATAAAATGTTTCCAAATATGTGTAAGTGCCCACTTTTGTGTTTCTTTGACATTTCTTTGAAACTCTTTCTCTAGTCCAAATCCTTTACTTTACACAAGGAAACTGAGGCACAGACCACAGACTGGTCCAAGCTTGAAAAGCTAAATATTGTCAGAGCCATGACAGAACCCACCTGTCCTGACTCCTCATCTAGGACTGTTCTTAACATTCCAGGTTGTGTCTCAATTTGCCCTTTTTGTGACTTGAATACATCTTAGTGCACTTTAGTTTCCTACTTTGCAAAATGTGGATAATAGTACCTAGCATCTAAAATCTCATTACATTCCCTTTATCTTTAAATGGAAAAAGAGGAAGATTTGTTATTAGAATCAGTTTATATCCCAGAACTACTACAACTGTGAGTACATACCCACAAGGAAAGAGATAAAAAGAACATAATTGGAATCTTTTTGTAGGGTAGTATGAAATGTATTCATGGTTGAGTGACTCTTTTGGTATTTACATATAAACTCCTTAGATAGTTAATTATATTACTTTCTGGGGGCTTTAAAGTGATGTCTCCAAATGGAGGACTTTACAGTGATATGTCTCTCTGTTGAGGGTCAGTCACCTTTGAAGTTAATACCTTTTTTTGCAGCTACTGTCTCCAGCTGACATAGGGACAGCATTTGATTCCAGTGGTTCTCTATCTTGGTTGTACCTTGTAATCACTTGGAAGCCTTTTAAAAATACTGATGCCTAGGTCCATTCCAGAGATTCTGATTTAATTGGTCTGGGTACAGTCCCAGATGGTGACTGTTAAAAGCTCTCTAGATGCTTTCAGAGGGCAACCAGGATTGAGAAATACTGCTTTGTACAGTGTAATGCAGATTAAATGATTAAATGTGGACTCTAAGTTGTTTAGACTATTTATTTATCTACCTACCTACCTATCTATAGAGAGAGTGAGGTTTGGGGCACAACTTAAGCAAATTATTCTTGAGCAGTTCAAATATACTTTGACTTTGGTCACAGCTATTTTCCTTAATAGCTAGAAAGCATATAATGGCTTATGGTTCAAACAATTTTAATAAATTTAGTTAGTTCTAATAACTTGATTTTTATATGTAGGTGTACTGGCAAGATCAAAATGTGTTAGTATCAGATTTGTACCTTTGGGAGAGATATTTAAAATAAAAACAACATAGTTTTTCATAATAAGACAAATATTTTTAGAAAAGAAATTCTCAGATGCCATTTGACTTCTATTATGTAAACAGAATGGATTTTGACCCAGGAAATCTACTTGTTTATTATGTTTAGAAAATATACTCTGTGTAATTGATTACAGCTTAACATACATGAGGAATGTATGAATGTGAATACATTTTAAAACTACATTTGTACATATAAGCAGAAGGTGTAGAGGATAGGATACATTGCTTCAGAGTGTATGCAATTAAAGATTTTTGTACAACCAGCACAGGTATTGGAGACAAATAAATCAAGATTTAAATTTTAGTTATACTACTTATTAGCTCTATAATTGTTTTGCTACTTATTGTCTGTGAGACAAGTTACTTAATGTCTCTGGATCCGAATATCATAATTCCTAAAAGTTGGATACTATTGGTATCTTACTAGTTGATCAGAAATCATCATATAAAGCCCCTAGTAAGTGTTCAATGCATAACATCTATCACTATCATTATTATTGTTACTATTGTTCTTGTATACTAGGTATAGTAATTTCAGAGGCCCTTAAAGAGAAACATACATGTACATATTTTGTATCAGCATGTGTAAGCATGTTTGTATCTATATACACATGCATAATTAGAACTCACAGATGAATGCTGTGAATATAGAATAATCAATGTGGATACACTTTAACCAATTATTATCATCGTAATAATAGAGGAAAAGAAAGAGCAACAATTTTTTCTTACCCAACGAGAGGTATTTCAGTTGTCAGTGGGTGGAAAGTAAGTTTTATCAGGCACTCAGAAATGGTTGGCCAAGAATGAGACAGAGCTGCCTGGAGATTGTCTAAGAGGAAGTATGGCCTTTTATTCTAGAAAATAGGGTCAGATTCTCACCTTTCACACTAAAACGAGCTTTTCTATTAGATCAGTAGTGCTTGTGAAGTTAGATAGTAAATGAACCTTTCCAGTTTATTTTATAGCCTTTAAAAAAACAACACAGATGAAGTTATGTGATGTAGCAGCACAAAATGCAAAAGTCTTCCTTGTTTAAAATAAAGTTGTTCATATAAATCTTATGTACGCCATCTCCTGTAAGTCAAGCATTTGCCCAGCTTTTGTGAATTATGTCTATACTTAGAATTTAAGAAGTTAAACAGTATGCATACCAGACTTGAGAGATGGGAAATAAAAATTGATATACTGTGTGACACTTGATATAGCACAGGGAAATATTTTTTAAATTCTGAAGGGATGTACTGACATAACCATTTTTAATTCACATAAGGTAACTCCCACTCAAAGTTATTAATGTTTAGAGTCAGATATTTTTACTTGTTCAAAATAAAAGAAAATAAATGATGCAAAAGGTGCAGTGCCTCACCGTGAGACACTGAATTCATTTTACCCACCACCCAGTCCGTTAGGAAAATGGTAAAGTTGTAATATTAAACAACAAAAGTGAAGGAACGCACAGGTCAGAATAAAGGGTGAAGTCCTCTCAGTCAGGTCATAGCCATGACTTTTGTTAAACGTACACTTTGGTGGAAGATTTTCCTCTTACAACGTATGAATTTGCTACGTGGCTGAGACTGGTGCAGATGGAGAGGGCCCTCAGCGAGGCCGACTTGGCTGGGCTTGGACATGTTGACAAGGTGGACAAACGAGTCTAAAGAACTCTAACAGGCTAGGCATATTTTGCACTGTAATAGCATCACTCATTTCCCAGCCACAGAAAAGTTGGCTCCTCCTAATACATGTTTTACTTGTATTATTCATAGGAAAATTGGGGGTGGGGTGGGGAGAGACAAAGACAACTGATTGTAGTTTCAATTGATTGTCTAATAACCTTTCCCCTTTCAAAAACTGTGATGATGTCAGGATGCAGTTACTTAAGTGGAAAAACATTTCTTCTGTGCTGTGATTCAGTAAAAGATGAAGTAAGTCCTAGTTTGGTTATTTTTAAGCTGGATGTGGCAGAAGTCATTTGGTGATGTACAGAGGATTAGTTAAGTACATGGCACTTTAGGATTAGTATAATTGAATGGTGTCTGAGGAGGCAGTCAGGGAGCCGACATGTCAAGGAGAGGAAGGATCTCCAGCTGTTGGTTGAGGTATTTGTTTGTCCTAAAGGACCTTTTTCATTCTGTGGCTGTCAGTTCCTCCTTCCTCCTCACTTGCATTTCACTGAGAATCATGAATGTCAGGATAGCTCCCAGATAATCAGTTTAGTAGCTGGAGGCTGGGATTGGAAAGAATCAACTTGGAATCAACATGGGGTTTGAAGGAATCAACATGGGGTTTGAAGGAATCAACATGATGGAGAGGAAGACAGTATGCGTGGATAGGAAAAAATCATCTTGCTTAGTGATGAGTAATGGAGGTCTGAGAAAAGAAAAAACAAGTTCCAAGTTTTCCTCTCTACCCTGCTCTGTATAATTCTTTGTGACGCTTGTGCACACTTAGCTTTCTAGTTTTTATGTTTGAAGGCTAGATGGAGTGGGGACGCCATTCGATGACCTGATATTCTTTGTATGTGGAAAAGCCCAGAGGAACAGGCAAACATTAGCTAGTAGTATTCATTACTGAGTTTAGCCAGAGCTTACTCTTAGAAGATCAGGTAGACCAGGTCAGATCTGTAATGATGGAGCAAACATCTGGTCTACTATTGGAAGAATTGTACTTTTTGTTTAAGATATCTATAATGCAAGGGCAGAGACCAGGGCAAAGAAAAATGAAGTTGGGCTCTTGGAGTTGGCCTCCACACAATAGCTGTTTTTCTGTTAAGATTGTCGGATTTTGTTCTATTGTGGATTGTCAGATTCATTAGTCTCTGACAGGGCATTTTCACAGACTCTATTTTAGGGGAAGTACATCCTTGGAAATCCTAGAGATCTCCTGTGGGAGGGAAGTTCAGGTCATTGCGAGTCCAGTAGAAGAGGTCATCTGACCGCCATGTTTAGGACCTTGGCCTCCACGCCAATACAGATACTCCTTTCTTCTCAATAAGACTGGGCCCTGACTGTAGAGACTCAGATTTGTGATATACTGTCTACCTCAAGTGGTTAAGAGTACAGTGTTTAAGGCAAATGTCTTTGTATGGTATAATTAGAGTTAAAATATTTTTCTTGTTTTAGTTTAGTTTAAAATTTTTCAAACACATATTGCTTTTGTATTTATGTGATGAGCTGTTATAGACTATGAAAATTATATTAATGATTTGTGATAATGTTTACAAGGTAACAATTGGTGAGAATCAACCCTAGAACATAATAATGTAAATACAGTATAATCTCAACTACATAAAAATAGGCATTTACAAAAGGACTGGAAGAGAATGCATTGCTTTTTATAATTAATGTTGTTTTTATTATTATTATTGGAATAGATTATGATCACCAAATCTTGCACTTGACTGTCATATATGATTTTGGGTGTCTTAAATAGAGCTTCCAGTTAATCAAAAACAACAAGGTCTCCAGAGAGCTGGAAAAAATATGCAGCTATAGATCTTCCCAGTGCATTCAGGCTGTTTTACTGATATCTATGCCTGCTCCATCTCTTATTCATTTTCCTAACCAACTTTGTGTAGGACACTGAGTTAATTCCACAGACTTGTATGTTATCCCTTTGGCTCAGGGAGGCCTCTATTTCAAGCCCAGGAAAAGAGAAGATGTGGAGATAACTGATTGCTGATCTATTCTCAGCAGAACTTGTTCTCCCTTCTATTGAAGGTATGTGGTCCCAACTGGGAGACAAAATAGTATTACAGAATTATAGAGTGGCAGAAAGAAGCCTAGACGTGAATTCAGGATGTCCGTGCCTAGCCTTTGTTCTGCTAGTGACTTCCATGATCTCTGGCAAACTATTCTTCTGCACTACTTCTCACTTTCCATATATTTAGAACAAGGATCATTGTACAAAATTATTGCTGTAATTCCTTGCCACTCTGACCTCTGTGATTCCAGATGACAGGAATTAACTCTGGTCCTTAGAAAACAGAGAGCAGTAGGTAGTCTTGCCTACAAAGCTTTCAGGCAAATGTCATGTTTGGCCACAGCATAAGCCATGTCCACTTAGCAATGTTTGCATTTTAAACCATCGAAAGGTTTTGAATTATGAGGTCAAATTCATGTTTGCTTTGTGGGGTATTGTGATGGCTTGTAATGCCTGCCACATGAAATGATAGCTATGAGAGGTTTTTAGAAAAACACACTTAGGAAGAGGGCCCTATAAATGCCTGCTTTCAGGCCATACCTAACACATTTCTGTAGCCAACGACAAACTCCTGGCATTAGGACTGTATAATGGAAAGGGTGACACAAACTTAATTTTAGTGTTGCAAGTGAAATATTATAATTTGGGGGAAAATCCTTATAGCTTTGCAAAGTATTAATTGCAGGAAATTACAGCATATCCTAGTGAAGTATTATGTCAGTGGCATACATAGTATATAACACCTTTTCCTAGTCTCTCTTGTTTTCACCCCAAGTGTTGCACTTTCACTTGAAAAGAGATGTGTTAAGTAGTAAGAACTTTGTCTAACTGTGGGGGTGGTGCCGAGTGTGGTTCAGACGGTCTGAAAACAATTAAGCTGCGAAGGGCAACTTCTCCGTTATGCTTCCTAGAAGTGGCTTTGCTGCTTGAAGCATAATGTTGATGTGGATATTCTTTTGGCCATTTCCTCATTTCTAGCTTGTTAGGTTTCATCTTCTAGTCCTAATAAATTTTCCGACTACCAATTATTTATTGGGTTGCAAGATAAAAAACGAGAGAATTTCATTTCTGATGTGTGGTGGAGTTTAATATGGTTTTCCGATTTCCTCCCATTTTGTTTGAAGTAAATAGGGTAATTACTCACTAAAATTCTAATATCTTTCAGGGCTTTAGGGATGAATCTAAAACAGAACTATATAATGTTTTATTTAAGCAAATCCATGTTCTTATTAGGCAATTCACCTTAATGTCATTTTTCATAAATAAACTTTGTTTTATTTTTTTCAAGGGTTATTTAATTAATTTTGTTGTACTACCACGTCTGACATCTGCATCTGCTAAGGCCTGCAGGATGTGATTTGTGGTTTAAAAAGAAAAATAAATTATTATTTGAAAAATGATAAATCATTCCGAAATGATACATAAAAATGAATGTAACAGAGTCTGATGAACTTCTCTTTTTCTCTTATACGAAGGCGCCTGCACAGTGATCTGTGTTGGCGACAGTGTTTGTGCCAGTCGTGCATCTGATGAATATCTAACTGGATCCGAGTGAAACCTCGTCCGCAGAAACTGCTGCCGTGCTGGCCTCTTGAACTGCTTATGGCCTCCATTAATTGCAGGGCTTTACCATATAACCATTGTGTAGATCTGGTTTTACTTACCAAGAGCAGATCTGCTTTTTCTCCCCCTGCTGAGCAAGGTGAAGTGCCTTGTGCTACCAGCTCCTTCGTATTTGGGGGTTCGAGGCAATTTGGAGATTGAAGCTGTCAGCCTTGGAACGCCCCGTGTTTCTGTGCAAAGGTTATCACTGCTAGAGCAAAAGCCTTGGTACGTTTTCTCGACACACAACGCAGTGAGGTTAAACAAGCATTTTACTTTTGAATAAAGGAATTTATTTTAATAATTATGGACAGATACTCATTTCCCCATAGTCCTCCTGACCCTCTCTACTTGGGATAAGAGTAGGTCTAAACTGGAAGGCTTTCAAAATCGGGCTGTTAGTTTTTCAGCATAATCTTCCTATTTTCTCTCGGGGGAGGAGGAGGTGAGGAGCGGAGGTAGGGACAACACAGAGATTTCTATACAAAAAGCAACGTTGTCTTTTCTCCCTAAGAAGGCTCAAAGCACATCATGTTTTCTTTGGAAATGAGAATGTGTGAAGGGGTGTTTTGGTTGAGTCTATAAGAAGGCCATTTCACTTTCCTAGTAAAAAGAGCTGACTGTTAAGTAGTAGTTTTAATCTCCACCCTAAAAGAACATGTGGCTGCGTGTTCCAAAGAGGCAAAATGGACTGAATTTAATGGGACGGTAAGTCTCTCCCATTCTGGTCCTTTGCATTTTTGTTTGTTTGTTTGTTGTTTTTGTTTTTCCCAGAGCTAGCTTGTGAATCTAGGTTTAAAAGCAGCTGGGAGATATACTGGTAATTCACAAAATAGTGTTCTAGTTATTAACCATAGTATGTAGGAAAGAGATCTGGGAAGAAATCTGAGGAGATACTGCCTCTTCACTGGGGAACATTCTCATTACCTTTTTGACTGAAAAAAGTCTTGTTGCATTCTGAAAAAAATAAACAATAGGAGGGTGTTTTGTTTGTTTGTTTGTTTTTTTACTTTAACTAACTAGCTGTGAAGTTGTATTAAGAAAAGAAAACACTTTGAAAAATGGTCAGAGCTCTTGTGTATTAAGCACAGCAGATGAAATGATTTATTGGGTTTTATACACGTTCTGTAAAGGGTAAGCATTGCTAACAGAATGAGTGGCAGCCTCTGGGAGCTGAACAGGCCCCAGGGACTAGTCTTTGTTCCTCTGGTCTTGACAGGCATGTGTCTCTGTTAAATGAGAGCTTAATTTCTCTCATATGTGAACAATTTCCAAGCCCAACAAAGGCAGCCAGGACTGGAGCTATTTAAAAGAACCAGCACAGGAGGAAGCATTCTTGAAGAAAAGGGATGCTAAAAGGCTAATTACTCACCACGGCTTAGCAACTATTTTATTTTTCCCTAAGCAAGGTTTATTAACATGGATCTACCACTTTCTTTTTAAACATAAACACACATTAGAGTTACAAGGTTATATTTTTATGCTTTGTGAAATAGCCATTTGCTGATCTCTGCTCATTGAAAAGAGATGCCCCCATCAGCAGTGGTGGTGTATATCATGGAATATTAATTCACTGGAGGGGGAGGGGAGAGGCTAATATACTTTGGATCCTTTCTCTCTCAAGTGGAAGGAATTTAAACTATTTACTAAGCAGCATCCTTGGCAACTGTGAACCCTTTCCTTACACAGTAATTACTGAAAATGTGGAGGGGATCTTTATTTCAACATTTTCTGTGGGTGTTTCAAACCATGATTTGTGTCGTTTGCTTCAATTTCTGGACTCTGCTATCTGGGGAAAATTCCATACTGTTGAAGAGGCATATGTAGGAGGTTACAGGTATATCTCCACTTACTTGTTTTTGTAAACTGGATTATTTTTCCCTTTTGACTTACTGTAATTCTCATTAACCCTTTATCTTAATTTTTGACTACTGATCTTTACATTTCTGTACTAGTCCTTTCAAGGTATTTTTTTTCAGTAGGAAACCTATAAATAAATATTTAAATGTATTTATAGGGCAATTATTATATTATAAAGGTAGGAGTACTGAATATGGGCAATAATCACCTTATTTATTTGTTTTGGATTTTTAAATTTCAGGACACACCAATTATTTAAGTTGTTTATAAGGAAGAACTTTAGAAATGAAAGGTGAACTTATCATTTCTAATGCAGACACTGAGTTGAATATTGACAGCCTGTAACCAAATTGGCCTCTTGATTTATTTTAAGACTAAAAAACTGACTTAGGTTCTCTTGATGATCACTAATAATTTCCTGAAAGACCTTTGGCAACTCACTTTATCTCTGGGACCTCAACTGCCTTATTTGTAAATGAAGGGTTCCCCCCCCAACTCTAAATTTCCATGTTTTAAGAATATAGTAAAAATGGATCTCTGAAATAAAATACATGACATAATTGCAGAGTACCCACAATAAATTTGTTTAAAAACTTGCCCCCCAAAATATTATTATAAGTCTACATTTAAGTGTTTTAATATAGAAAAATCAGGACATCCTCAAATATGGTACCTTGACTGGCACAAAGCCAGACATGCAATATTATCACTCAATGGGAACGACAGCCTACCATATATGACAGGCTTTGAGTGGTACAGTAGGAAGGGTGGGGAAACTGTAGATTTTATTTATAATGATGGACAGCTGACAGATAATGCTTTTGATTGTATCTGATTATCAAAGTGGTCTTTATGAGTAGAATCAAGTAATTTCCACCTGCGTGGTGGCTTCTACTGCTGTATAGACAGCTCCTGAAAGTGTCTAAGCCCTGTGCACAGCCATGATGATCTAACTCTGAAGGAGAATGGCGTGGCATTTTTACTTAGAATACGAAATGATGACTATGTGACTTGGAGAAGAAAAAAGTAAAAGTCATTTTCTCCCAGGTGCTTTTTCTTAGCATCTTTGCTTGCTACCCAGAAGTACTGTGGTTTTCATAAGAAGCCATGTTTTAGTAGAAATAACACATGCCAAACCACTTAAACTAATGACTAAGCCATTTTTGTTCCAGATTTGGAGTGCATTTGAATATGAAAAACAGTAGGATCTTCAGAAATGAGAGCCAAAGAAAATTCTAGGACCCTTAATTCTGACATGAATTAATTAGATTAAGCTTGCTTTTCCTTTTTTATTTAGGATGTTATCCAAAATGAACAATTAATATCATTTCTTTATAAATTGCCTCTCTTTTTATATTTTCTGTTCTTAAAAATGACATCACTTCAAGTCATGCTCAATACCTGCTTTTCCTTCATGCATCACAGAATTACCAGTTCTAGTACAATTTACCTCCATATGTCTCATATCTGTCTGCTGTTTCATTCCCACTGTTACTAACATGATTTAGGTCATCATTACCTCATGCCCAAACTGCTGAAACATAGTCTTACACTGTCTCTTCGCCTTCAGTCTGTCTCTCTCTACTTCACACTACACATTCATTACAAAATATTCTCCGTAAAACACACTTTTCATTGTGTTTCTCTTCTGGTCAGAAGTCTCTAATGGTGTCTTGTTGACTATTATTTTGATTTATTTAACAAATTTTCATTGAACACTTATGTTTCTGATATTCTTCTAGACTTTGAGGATATGGCAATCTCCAAAATTCTCTGCCCCGTTGAGCTTATATTCCAGTGGGGGGAGGCAGACATAAATAAGAAAAGTAAAATTATAGCATGTCATAAGAATTGCTATGGAGGAAAAACAGAAAAGGAGGGAGGAGAGTGGGAATGAGGTGCTGCAATTTTAAATAGTATATTTCGTAATTCTTTATGAAGAAGATAATATATGAGCAAAGACCAGAAGGAATTTAGGAAGCAAGTCATATAGATATCTGGAGTAAGACCCTTCAGGTAGAGGAAACAGCATATGTGAAGACTCATAGGTAGGAGGAAACAATCTCTAAGGAACATTAAGGAGCAAATATGGCTGCCAGTAGTGGGAGTAATTTTGGGGTGTGAACAAAAGGGAAAAAGAGTAGAACATAAGAACACAGAGGGCCTTTTAAACCATTTAAGGACTTTGGCCTTTAAATGGGATGGGAGGCCATTGAAAACAACGCCATGATCTGATTGGTTTTAACAGAACTGTTCTGCCTAATGTGCTGCAAATAGACTGAAGAGGTCAAGAGTAGAAACTTGGGAGACCAGGAGAAAGCAATTTAGGTAAGAAATGTTGGTAACTTGGACCAGGGTAATGGAAGTAAATGGGAAGTAGTTAGATCCTAGATATATTGTGAAAGTAGAGTCAAAGAGATTTGGAGTGAAAGGGAAATAGAAAAGTCAAGGGTGACTTCAAGGGATTTGATCTAAGGAACTTTAAAAGTGGAGTTGCCATTCACCGGGAAAATTGTAGAAACAGATATCAATAGAGGGTGAGGATGAGGGACTGTGGGAGTGTCCATGTGGATGCTTTGTAAAGTTCAAATTCTGAGCTTGAGTTTCATGGCTCTCCGTAACATGGTTCCTACTCTAATTTCTAGCTTTATTTTTTGCTAGCTAGTTAATCAAACTTGTTTTTTTGTTGTTGTTGTTGTTGTTTTTTAATGTTTTTATTGATTTTTTAGAGAGAGAAGGAGGGAGAGAGAGATAGAAACTTTGGTGTGAGAGAGAAACATCCATCAGCTGACTCCTGCATGCCCCCTACTGGGGATCAAGCATGCAACCCAGGCATGTGCCCTGACCGGGAATCAAACTGGGACCTCTCAGTCCATGGGACAACACTCAATCCACTGAGCCACACTGACCTGGCAAACTTGTTTATATATTGTCTTCTGAACATGATTTGTGTTTTCTCATCTCTAAATCAATTGTCATATATATTTTTTTCTCTTTGGAAAAAAAAAAATGAAATATATATTTCCACTTGGAAAAAAATATATATGACAATTTATTTTATATATGCCCTTTTCCCCCTCACATTGATCTTTGCCTTTTAAAAGCCTAGAATTCCATTAAGGCCTAATTCCATGAAACTTATACTGATCACCAACACCCCTCTCCCCTGCCCCATCTAATCATCCTTTCCTCTTCTAAGCCTATGCAGCACCTTGTGCTTTTCTTATAGCACTTAACTACATGCATTATATTTTAGTTATTTGAATATGTTGTATTCCTCCTACAAGATCACAGTATCTTTGAAGACAGAAATCATATTTATTTTTATATTACCAACATGCCTAGCTTGGTGCCTTGTACATGATGAAGGTTCAGTGACTATTGGTGAATTGAATAGTTGAAGTCTTAAATACCAACCAACTGAGCCACACTGGCCAGGGAAGCATTATTGAACTTTATTATAGTTTTTGAAAGTAAGTAATGCTATGTATGGTCCTTGAGGAAACTTCAGAAAAGAATAGTAAGAGCTATGGTTTTTACAGGCTAAATTTACTGTTTGATTTCTTAATTAAGCTTTATATCTTTTATAATTCTTGCTCATATTCTGTTAAGACAAGAAATCTTGAGGGTAGTAGATTTAATTCAATTCTTTAAACATTTATTTAGTGTCTTAGTACTAAGCTGGAGTATCCAGGTGGAAAAGATAATATCTCTGCCTTTAAGAAGCTCACAATTTAGTAAGAAGAGAAATCTGAAAAATAATCATGCCAAATACAATTATTTTTTTTCCATTTAACAATATTCTTTAATTAGCTTTGTTAACTGATCATAACCTAAGTATTTTAGGTCTATCAACATCAAAGGTATATCCCCGAAAGGTGATGGTGGTATTTGTGGTTTTCAAAGTTATAACACCAAGAAGAACAGTAGCACTGGTTGGAACGCCCAAGAAAATACACTGAAAATTATTCCTCCAAAAGTAGATTTTTAAAGAACTGTTTTACTAGTTGTTATTTTAGTAATCAACTATAGGAAAAATCACAGTTAGTAATAAAGGAAAAAAAAAAAGGAGTTAATTCAGCCTCCAGCCTGCCATGAATATCTGCTCTGTGTAACATGACTAAAACCTAGGTGTATGAAGGCAATATAGGAAATATGAGACACACTGTTTTCTCTCAAAGAACCCTTAAAGGTGCCAAGGAAACAAAATGTTCATATATTTTAAAATGTGAGAGCAATCACAGAGCATCTTGTCAGCAAGTACAAAAACACTGGTTATAAACTAAATGGCTAAATGCTACAGGTCGGCCGACTATAATGATTCAAAGTAAAAAGTTACAGACTAAGCAAGAGACTGCTTTGCAAACTCCTTACTTGCCTTAAATTGAATGTAGTAGTATACTGTACTTTTCAACAGGGTATAGTTAATGTGTTATTTGAGAATTTCTAGAGGCTCAACTCTTCTTTGTCTTGCAACCAATCTCTTTAGAAACGGAGGGCCTTAAACACATTAGCTGGTTCTGTGGTTGAGTCACAAGTATACCTGTCAATGCCCAAACGTTCACAGAGGACACAGTGCATTCCACATAATCAACTGCAGTTCACAGGAGCCACAGAGGAAGAGTCTGTAGGTTGTTATCTTGCTGGGATTAACATTGTCTTTGGGTTCACCTTAGAAGCCAAATCCATGTGGTGTCAAGGCTCTGGGAGAATGGTTTAACCTATAACTTACGAGGACTTTACTCAAGATTTATTGGCCAGATTTGTTTTTCACTTTAAGGGAGAGACACTCTTTATCCTGAGATTTGATCTGGAAAGTTTGTGTGGAAAGAATTTTTTCCTCTCTCTGGATTTTGTTTTTCCTGAGGTGTTGGCTGAGAAAGCCTGGTTTAGACCTTTCTTTGGCAGATGATACCTAACCTTTTGAAAGGTTAAGATGATATGTTCTATCGGTACTTGTAATCTTTTTAATATGCTTGTTTTCTATCATTTAATTCTCCTTTCAAACCTTTCATTTATAAAAGGTATAATAAAAAGAACTATATATAGGGAATTAGACTGTTTGTGCTGGAAGGGATCCTGTGAATAACCAGATCATTGACTTACAAGTTTCATTCAAAGTAATAAAGTAAGAAGTATATTTCACATCATTACTTGATACACGCATTCAGCACAACACATGTGCATATGTCACAGAAACAAATTTCATTAAATGATACTTGCCTGACTGCATGGGCTCTTTGTATGAGAGCTTCTTTTCTTTTTCTATTTCTTACTTGTGTCTTCTCTCCCATTTTTTTCATCCTCTTCTCTTTTCACACCATCTTCCTATTCTTTTTCACTTTCTCTTGTCTTCTTGATTCTCTCTCATTATCTTTTCTCTCTCTCCACTCACTCTTCTCTCTTTTCCTCTTATTTCTTTCATATTCTCTCTTTCTCTACCTCTAAACTTTGTCCTCTCTCTCCTCTTTCTCTTTTTATTTTAATTTTACCTTTTCTCTTCTATTTTATTATATTTGAGAAATACTAGCTCTGTTCCCATTAACTGGTCACAACCACGAAGTTTAGAAAACACTAACCCAGGTCAAACTGCTTATTTTTCACTTTAGGAAGCAGAGGCTGATAGAGATGGAGTTTTCCAAGATCACATGTTATGTCCTGGAAACACCTAGTTATTAACAGTTATGTTTAGAATGTAAGACTTTAAAGGTCTCCAAAGAAACCAAAACATTTTGGGTTATATGGACATCTTATTGAACTTCTGAACCTAATTCTCTCTGTTTTGAAGGGTATAAAATATAGCTAGTTGAAATCATAAGCAAGAATGTCTAAGTAAAATTTTGGAATTTCTTACAGCTTTTGAATTGACAAGGTTGCTATTACTATGAACTTAAAATTTGGAATTTGGATTTTTCCATGCTAGGAACAGTTATTACAGTTATGTGTAAAAATTGAAGGGCTTTAAGGGTCCATTATATATAATTGACAGAATCCTTGCATTAAATATAGGATAAGAAAGAAGCAAGAGAATTTATTAACTTATTTTCATAGTTCCAGGAAGGGGTATGAAGGTGAAGACTATGAGCAACCAGAGTGTGATAAAATAGCTGTAAGTTCAGCCACCTGCCAGGGGTTAGTATGTTTGAACAGTAGTGTTAGGGAAACATGTTAAGGCCAAGGCCAAGTGAGAACAAAAAGTCCAAACCATTTTTTTCAGTAAATACTACCAAATGCCAGGTATTATGGTATGTCAGAGAACAGAAAGGAGGAAGACCAAGAAACATTAACGGATATGGTAGAGACCTGACTTGACTATCAGAATGAGCAGCATTTACTGACAATAGAACAGTTTTTATTTTGGGGGGAGTTTTGTGGTGCCTATAAAGTTGCTCAGCATTTTATTTTTCCTTTGTTCTGCTTTTGCCTCTACAGAATCTCACTCTGTGCATTTTTTCAGATCTACTTTGAATGTGTGGTTTTGTATGTTTATAATTTAGTTTCCGTTGTTTTTCTTTCTTATTTCTAGAAAGGTACACCAATTTATCAAGCATGGAATTTAAAGCAAATACTGTAAATAAATTTAATATAATATTTGGATTTAGGGGAACAACTACTAGAGCCTACTAGCTACTGAAATAATTGTTTTAATATTAAGACTGTAATATATATGTTGAAAATAATTGATTCATTGTCAAGTGACAAGTAGTGCAGTCCTCACAAAATCTAAGCCTAAGAATAAAAGAAAGGAACAGGTGTACCAGTGGTGTGCTGGAGTCGACTCACACAAGACCCAGTTGTGTGTTTCTTTCCCCAGCTCCTTGTTTAGTGACATCGTGTGGATTGGTTGAAATCAACCTTGGTGTGAATACACCATGGAAATCGGCAAATGCTATAAATCATATCTGTCTCCTTTTTTTTTTTTTCCTTTTTAAACTTATCTTTATTGTTGAATGTATTACAGATGTCCCTCCTTTTTCCCCCTTGACCCCCTCCTCCCCACTCCTACCCTCCTCCTGCTTTCCCCACACTGTTGTCTGTGTCTATTTGTTATGCATATATGCATATAACTTATTTGGTTTCTCTCTTTCCTCCCCACCTTTCCACTACCCTTTGAGGTTCCTCAGTCTAACAACCAATTTGTACTTCCTAATCCCTTCATCTTTTTCACCCAATTCCACCCCCCCACCCCCACCCCATCCCGATCTGGCAACCAAGAAAAAATTCTCTGTATTTATGAGTCTGTTTCTGCTCTGCTTACTCATTTAGTTTGTAAATTCGGTTGTTGATAGATATGTATTTATTGCCATTTTATTGTTCATGTTTTTTAAAATCTTTTTCTTCTTCAAGAAGACCCATCAACATTTCATATAATACTGGTTTGGTGGTGATGAACTCCTTTAGCTTTTTCTTGCTGGGAAACTCTTGATATGGCCATCGGTTCTAAATGATAGCTTTGCAGGATAGAGTAATCTTGGCTGTAGGTCCTTGCTTTTCATCACTTTAACTATTTCTTGCCACTCCCTTCTGGCCTGCAAAGTTTCTTTTGAGAAATCGGCTGACAGCCTTATGGGAGCTCCGTGGCAGGTAATGAACTGCTTTTCTCTTGCAGCTTTTAAGAGTCACTCTTTGGCATTTTGATGATGACGTGTCTTGATGTGGACCTCTTGGGATTCATCTTGTTTGGGACTCTCTGTGCTTCCTGGACTTGGATGTCTGTTTCCTTCACCAAGTCAGGGAAGTTTTCTGTCATTATTTTTTAAAATAGGTTTTCAAATTCTTGCTCTCTCTCTTCTCCTTCTGTCACTCCCATGATGCGAATGTTGGTACTCTTGAAGTTATCCCATAGGCTCCTTATACTATCCTCATTTTTTTGGATTCTTTTTTCTTTTTGCTGTTCTGACTCGCTGATTTTTGCTTCCTTATATTCCAAGTCGATGGTTTGCTTCTTGGCTTCACCTGCACTACTAGTGATTCCCTGTAAATTATTCTTTATTTCAGTTAGTGCATCCTTCCTTTCTGGCTGGTCCTTTATTATGCTTTTGAGGTCCTCACTAAGTTCCTTGAGCATCCTTATAAGCAGTTTTGAACTCTGCATCTGTTGGATTGCTAATCTCCATTTCGTTTAGTTATTTTCCTGGAGTTTTGTTCTGTTCTTTCATTTGAGACATGTTTCTTTGTCTCCTCATTTTGGCTGCCTCCTTGTGTTTGTTTCTATGTATTAGGTGGAGTTGCTATGCCTCCTAGGCTTCCTAGGGTGGCCTACTGTAGTAGGTGTCCTGTAGGGTCCAGTGGCACAGCCTCCCTGGTCACACAGCTGGGCCCTTGAGGTGCACCCCTTGTGTGGACTTTATACCTTTCTGTTGTAAGTGAGTCTTGATTGCTGTTGGTACATCAATGAGAGGGATTTACTTAGGCTGATCAGTTGTAAGGACTGGCTGTGCCCACTAACCACCGGCCTCAGACTACCTTGGATGATCAGCTGTGCAGGGGCCCACCACACAGAGCAAGACTTACTTCAGCAGGGCTCTGGTACCCACTGAGTCCATTCCTTGAGTGTGTCACTTGTGGAGATGGTTGGGTGGTGGTGCTTCAATGTGGTCTGAAGCTGTCCACTGGTTGTGCTTGCTCTGGGGCAAGATCAGCCACTGCCTGTGTTCTACCCGGGGCTACCAGGGATAAGCTACAAAGTGATCTGCTGATGGCTGCTTCTTGTGCTGGGCTTGGAGGTGCCCAGGCAAAGCACAGTTGTGAACCAAAGCTGGCTGCTTCTAGTGCTAGGCCTGGGGCCACTTAGCGAGAGGTATGGGGCTCTCTGCTTGTTTGAGAGAATTTAGGAAAATCTGAAGCAGGAGCCAAAACAGGCCAATCCTATAGTAAAGCCTTTGGAAACAGCTTGGGTGAGCCCAAAAGCTGGGTGGGGCAGGGCCTCAGGGAATCACCAGGGCAGGGCAAACAGTGTGAGCCAGGTTGCTGGAGTTCCAGATATGGTGGCTGTCTGCTGCTCCAGGGAAGGGCTCACCAAAGGAACAAAGGCCTCCACCAGCACATCTGTCTGGGAGAAAGCTGCCTCTCCAGCTCTCACCTGAGGCCAAACAACTCAGTTCTTCCGCCTATATCTCTGGTGCCTTTCAAGCTGCCTCCTCTCTGCGCTGGAGCTCAGAGGGAGCAAGTCAGAGTAAGTCCATGTGCGGGCCCTTTAAGAGGATCTGCCTGGGATGCCAGCAGCCTCAGCCTCCCTCAGCCTAGGTTCCTACTGGTTTTAAAGCCAGAAGTTATGGGGACTTCTCTTCCTGGCACTGGAACCCTGAGCTGGGTGCCTGATGTGGGACGGGGACCCATCACTCCTCAGGGAGGACCTTCTCAGCTGAGGTGTCCTCCTGATTTTTATCCACCACACGTGGGTGTGGGACCAACCGTCTGCACCTCCGCCCCTCCTACCAGTCTCAGTGTAGCTGCTTCTTTAATTTTGTATTTGTAGAACTTCTATTCAGCTCAGTTTCAGGTGGTTCTGAGTGATGGTTGTTCTGTAGTTGAGTTATAATTTTGATGTGGTTGTGGGAGGAGGCAATACCGCGTTTACCTACTGGCCATTTTGACCATCTTTTTTTTTTTGAGAACTGGTTTACCAGCCTAAAACTAGGAATGATAAAGGGCAAAAATATTAAACAGCAAAGAAATCAAACCTTCAAATCATTAACTTTTTAGCTAGAAGTACTAGATGTCATTTAATTAATCAATATCATTGGTTTTGGATCAAGAGTTAAAAACTTTTTTTGTAATTTTGTTGAGAATTTGGAGTTAATTGAAGAATTGAAAAGGGAGATCAGTTCCAAAGATTCTTTACTAACTTAGAAATGTTCTAAACTAACTCACAGCCAGAAATAATTAGCCCTCTGTACTCAGTGTGCTTTTTCTGTAGATTTCAGGAAAGAAGAAAAATTTGGAAGTCTGAACAGAATTTAGCTTAAGAAAATGAAATACTCCACAATTAGTTTTTCTCCTTAGTCTATAATTTCATTCCAACAGCTCAGCTAATATATCTTCTGTGTTCTTTGATAGATTGTGAATGAGTCTCATATAAAGATTCTTCTTTACCTGTATGTTAGAAGTAACCACATTAGCCTCCATCCCTTTTAAGTAATTTTACCACTCTTAGCATAATGCCACAACTGGTATTGAAGAGAAGTCATTATGCTAGACATGGAGATGCACTATCCAGACCCCTCTTCAGGGCAGCACTTGCTGCCCAGCCATAGGAGCACAGGAAGCAGACAGCCTCAATCTGTCAGCTCCTTCCGCTTTGCCTTAGCTGCAAAGAGCTGCTTAGCCCCAGGTCATTCCCTTCCCAGGGCTCTCCTATTTGAGTGAAGAACATGGGAGGTGAAGGAAGGCTGAGCCTTTTAGGCCTCATGCTAGACACTCCCTCCAGAGCTTCCTGTTGGTTGGATGGAATTTTGTTCAGCCAGTGTAGTTCAGCTTCTTTCTGTGCCCAATCTTGTTTCTTCCTCCTTCTCATTTACAGGTGTTGTCCCCCAGTAATCTTGTACCTTAACCTTCTCTCAGTGTCTGTTTTTAGAGAATCCAATCTGCAGCGCCCCCTCCCCCATACATATACATCAATACTGTGTTAAGGCATTTTTTTTTTATCAGATCTTGCTAATACTATTGAGCCCTGCATTTTTGGTATATTAGTCCCCCCACCTCCGACTTTGTCTATGGCCTGACTGTTATGAAAAAGCTTCATTTGTGGTTTTGCTCCATGTTTCAGTACCTGTTCCCAAAATTCACCATTTACAAACATTTGGTAATAAAGTGTTACCTACCTCATATTCTGTTGCATTAAGTAAATTTTCATAGGTAGAAATAGACTTATCAAAAGTATGATTTTCCTGTAAGCCAATATAGGTCAATAGAAGGGAGATTATTTTCTTTTCTTTATTTTCTTTATTGAGTTTAGAGAGAGAGGAAAGGAGAGGGAGAGAGATAGAAACATCGATGAGAGAGAACACTGATTGGCTGCCTCCTGCATGCCCCCCACTGGAGATTTGGCCCACAACCTGGGCATGTGCCCTGACCAGGAATCAAACTGGTGACCTCTTGGTGCAGGGGTCAACGCTCAACCACTCAGGCACACCAGCCAGGCAGAAGGGAGATTATTTTAGTAGTAAATATATATGGTACAAACTTTATTACATCTATTTATTTTTTGGTTAATCCTCACCCGAGGATTTTTTTCCATTGATTTTTTAGATAGAATGGAAGGGAGGGAGAGAGAGAGAGAGAAACATTGATGTGAGAGAGACACATCAATTGGTTGCCTCACGCACAACCCTAACCAGGGCCAGGGATAGAACCTGCAACCAAGGTACGTGCCCTTGACCGGGAATCGAACCTGCAACCCCTCGGTCTGCAGATTGACACTCTAACCACTGAGCCAAACCAGCCAGGGTGAAACTTTATTGCATTTAGATGAAGCCCCAAATTCCACCTGCTCAAAAAAAATTTTCAATATTCCAAACTTCTATGTATAGTTATCAGTTTGCTAAAATCCATAGGTATATACTTTAGATCTTATATTACTCAGAATACTGAATGAAGGTCTCATTGCCTTATTTTGTTCCATCAGTTCACAAGTTCACATCACCTAATATTGCTCTATCAAATTTCATTTTTATACTAAAAGACCAAAGAAAAAAGTTAAAAAGGAAGCAAAGCATTTTTTTTTAATGAACACTGATTCCTTCACATAACTGTTTAGGGTAATTGCATGAAAATATAGAGAAAGAAGATAGGTGGGAAAGGTAAGAAATGTGAGAAATAGTAATATTTACCTTAAAGTCTTAGATCTTTAATGTAAGCTGATCTTTAACATTCTCATAGTAGAAATGATTTTTGTCTGAATTAGAGAGGTGGATAGGAAAACAGGATTTAGTCATAGCTAAGAACCATCAGTAATTTCGGATAAGAAATTAGTGTTGGATGATTTTGGCTAACAGAAGCAGCACTAATAAAATGATTTGATGAACGCCTTCTCTTAAAGGTGTAGACTTCTATCGCATCCTTAATAGATTGAACCAGGCATGAAGTGAGTTTCTCGAGACTATGCACATTCTCTTTCTCCTGTGAGTGATACACTTACTTCATGTTTTGTGCTTTTTTAAAAGTAAAATGTATAAAATGGGTTAATACCAACTGACGCTAGGCATAACTTTCCCGTATTGAGGATCACATCTTATCATGAATTTCATCACACTGGCAACTTTCTCTGACTTAAGTGAATTTATAGAAAATGACCCCAGAATATTTAATTCCTCCTCTCCCTTCTTTACTTTCCCACACCCTCCCTCCTATCTTTCTTTCTATTTTATCATTCACTTACAGTCAGAGTGAAAAAGGGACAGTGGGAGAGTAGTTTGGGTAGACGTTAAGTGGACTTGAAAGTACAGGTTGCCATCAAAGGGGTAGCTGCAAATGTAAAAAAAGAAAAAGTTTCAAATTAGGATAAGGTGTATGTATAACCTTAATTAACTGCTTGTTTAAGCTATTTTTAAAGAAAACTGTAATTGATTTGAGGTTTAACTTAAGGGAAAAAGACTTTAGAGAAAAGAGGTGGCAAATATTCGAAAACATAATTTCAAAGTACTATTTATTCAGCATGTGATCTTGAACAAATCATTTAAACTTTGTGAGCCCTTCCTGTAAACAGATGAGCGCACACACACACACACACACACACACACAAACACACCCCTCTGTATCTCCAGACTCATAGAACTGTTGTGAAAATTGGCAGGGTTAATGTGTAGAGATGTATTTTGGCAACTGTAACTTGCTAAAGGGAATAGTATTAATAATGATGATGAATAAGTTTATATGGAACAAAATAATTTTTTTATATCAATATTCACATCACACTCACTAAGTTTTTTTCTGGGATTTCTAAAAGAACACTCAGGAAAACAAAAAACAGGCAAGAAATACTTTAAAAAAATCATTTCTGGAAGCCCTGCCCCCAATTTTTTATTTTGTCTAGGTACCCCCTCTTCACACACACACACACACACACACACATATACACATGTCATCATTTTTCCTGCCAAAAATATGAAGAAATAGCAAGTTTCTCATATTGTTGCTTATACATAAATTACAGTTGTGATAAAGATAAATTAGGACTCAGGATATGTGGAAAAAGAAATAAATCCCATGAGATTTACTTATTTATTTTGTTGTTTCTTTGATGCATTTTGGTGCCAGAGAAAAACACAGTGTCTTACAAGTTTAATTCTGAACCAAACAGCAAGTCAACACCTGGGGGTCATATTCTATGAAAGTCACAAGAGCATGATACATATACCAAGGGGGGTATTTTTTGGTGGTGCTGGCTTTGAGAAGGTAAGGAAATTAGAAAGAACTAAGGGGGGATTTGGGTAAATCTGGCGAACCAGTGTCTATATGCACTGAAAGCATCCAAGTAAAAAGAGATATATTTAATTTCAGGAAGGAGATAGATTAATTCAATAATTTTTGAATTCGATGAATTTAATAAATTGTATTTATTAAGTTTCTACTACTCTTTTGGCATTGTCCAAGGATGAAGAATATAAAGAAGAAAGATACATTGCTTACCTTTGGGTGCTCACAATTTAGCAAATGACAATAATATAGTGTGCTAGGTGTTACGTTAGATGTAGTCACTGATTACCACAGGAGTGCCGAGAAGAGACACTTAATGTCAGTTGACAGGTCAAGAGAGGTTTTGCTCAAAAAAGTGACATTTGAGTTGGTTTGGAATATTTAAGTAGGAGTAGGAATGAACCAGGATGGGTTCCAGACAGAGAGAGTCTGTATGAAGGTCCACGGGGATTAAGAACATTGCATGTTGGAGAACTGCAGATAAATTAGTTTCTCAGCAGGTCTGGAATGGAGTGCACAGGTACCCGTGTGGCAAAATGAAAGTGGGTTGGAACTCCATCCTAGATCTTCAAGGACATGCATGAAAAATGAAGAATAATCATTTGAAGAATTTAAGAAAGGAAGTGAAATATTTTTATTTCAGAAAGATCACTCTGACAGCAGTTTGGAAAATAGTTTGGGGAGGCTGAAAGTAGAGTCAAAGAGAACATTTAAGGTCCTATTGAAGTGATCTGAGCTATAACAGCAGCAGGGAGAACAGAGATGAGATGGATTTGAATGATGCTGAGGAAATCAAATCCATAGGATTAGTGATTGATTGGAATGTAGGGGGAAGGAGAAATTTACTTGACTCCTCATATTTCTGCATTGATTAATAGAGTTGACAGCTCTGTTCAACAAGACTGGTATTTCTTTAATTTCACAAATATTAATTGGGTGCATACTATGTGCTAGGCACTGTTTCAAGCACTGATACTGATACTATAGCAGTGAACCAAATTGACAAAGTTAGGGGGGTAGAGATTGTAAATAAATAGATAATGTTTTGCAGTGATGAGTGCTATGGAGAAAAATAAGTTAAGCTTAAGTAATAGTATAGAGTGATGCATATTACCAGTTTACAGAGGTTAGTGAGAAAGGCCTCCTTGAGGAAAGGATTTGAGTAAATTGAAGGATGAGGCATGTGGATATTAGGGTAAAAAGTATTCCAGGAAAAAGAAGCATATTGCAAAGTGTGTGGTGTAGGGGTGTGTTTGGCATGTTTTAGGGGCAGCAAGGAGGCCAGTAGAGATAGAGTGGACAAAGCAAGGGGAAAGGTGGTATGTGGTGAGGTCAGAGGTATGGGATAGATCATATAAACGCAGGAAGATGAGCGGATTTGAAGAGATGACAGGTTCTGTTTTCAACACTCTGAACTATCCAGGTAGATGTGAATACTAGATGTTGGACATGTTGGTTTGAAACTCAGGAAAAGCATTGGGGTTAGAAACAGATTTAGGAATCATTATCAAATAGCTGATAGTGAATTTGTATAGAAATGTAAGAGTGAGAGAAGGGTAGGGAGCAGAGGCTTTGGAAACTCGAACATTAAAAGCGTGGAGTGAAAGAGCACTAGGAGCACATGATGGAGACTGAGAAGGAGAAGCAGTGGAAACAACTCTGGTAAACTTCATCACAAACTTGGTAAAGGGACCGACTGACTGATCCACATCAGTTTAGCTCTGTAGGAGTCCATCACAAAATATTTATTGAGCATCTACTTATTATAAGCATGTCACAACGAGCATGAATGCAATAGGATGCAGAATAGTAGGGTGCTAGGGCTCCTAGACATCATTATTTAAACCTATTCATTTTGTGTTTGAGGCAGCTATGAGCAAAGGGGGGAAGGTGACATGCTCTAGTTCACATAGTAGGCAGGACTGCAATCTAAGTCTTTGGGTCTTTCTCTTTCTGCTCTGCCCTAGTCCATTCAGGCTGCTACAATGTAAATATCATGGACTGGGTGGCTTAACAACAAACATCTGTTTTCCACAGTTCTGGAGATGGGGAAGTCTAAGGCCAAGGCACCAGCCGATTCAGTGTCTGGTGAGAACCCACTTCCTGGTTCATACATGACCATCTTGCTGTGTCCTTACATGTCGGAAGGGTTGAGGGAGCTCTCTGCTGTGCCTTTAATAAAGGCACACATTCTATTCATGAAGGCTTCACTCTCATGACCTCATCACCTTCCAAAGGCTCCATCTTCAAATGCCATCATGTTGGGCACTAGGATTTAACACATACATTTTGAGGGGACAAAATATTTAGTCTACAGCATGCTCCAATACACTTGAATTTAGAGAAGCAAAGAGCATATTAAATTGGAGGAATTGTAAATAACTTTCTGGATCTTTGATCTTAAAAGATCGGTAGGGATTGGATATTCGTGAAGAAGGAAAGAGTGATATGAGAGTGAATATTAAAACAAAGAAGTGAGAATGAGCTTGGTGTATACAGCATCTAAAAAGACATCCTTCTGGCCCTGACGGTGTAGCCCAGTTGGTTGGAGCATCATCCTGTACACCGAAAGGATGCAGGTTCAATCCCTGGTCAGGGCAGGTGCGTATGGGAGGCAGCCAAGTGATATTTATCTCTCTCTTCTTTCCCTTCCTCTCTCTCTAAAATCAGTAAGCATGTCCTCGGGTGAGGGTTTAAAAAAATGGACAAAAACCTGAATAGAGGTTTTAAAAAATAAAGAAATAAAAAATAAAAAGATATCCTTCTGTTCTCCAGTGGAGGAGTTTTTCTTAGGGACTAAGGGAGATACATTTGGAAATTTGGAGATTTTGATCAGAATAAAGACTGTGTATGTACTTGATGGAGTGGGAAAGCAACAGGGAATTATTTTGAAACTGGTTCATCTTTAATAAAAGCGTGCTGTGGAAGAGGAAGATAGATATACTAGACTGCCAATACGTGTATGCTAACATAATAGGTAATGTTTATTAAATGGTTACTATACGGCACTGTAGTAAATGCCTTATATGTATTATATTACTTCATTAACACAATAATTCCCTATTTGGCATTGGCAAAATGGAGGTTTAAGAGAGGTCAAGCAACTTGCCCAAGGTATAGGTGGCCAGGTCAGTATTCTAACCTAATTAACAACAGCGAACACTTAGTGTTCACTCTGTATTGAATGCAATTCTGAGACTCTAGATACATTAACTTCAAAATAATCCTATAAGGTGGGTAATATTATCCCATTTATAAATGGGGAAGGTGAGGCACAGAGAGGTTAGGCAATTTGCCCAAAGTCATACATTTAATAGGAACTGGGCTTTACACTTACTCTGGCTCTAGAACATGTTTTCTTAACAACTGCACCTCCCGCCTCTCTGTGAATCTAGAACCCTAGCTCCTACCCACTATGCTACTACATCTCTCAGAGCAGAATTTTTGATTGAGATACTTGTAGACTCATTTGTCAAACTGGGAATTGGACATAGAAAGAGATTAGCCTAGGAAATAATTTCAAAGGAAAAAAATGAGGTGTTTTGTTTTTTGGTTTTTTTTTTTCCTGACAGTCTGACTCACACTCCACAGTTAAGCAAAGAGGGTAATTCAAGGACTACATACAGAAAAGGAGCAATAGTCTCAAAACGGGAAACTTACCAGGTTCACAGCTTGTAAATGAGGAATGTATGAATAAGAACTGAAATATGTGCAGCCCAAATATTTGAACACTCCCTGAAAGACTGGTTACCCAGGAAATGCCTAGTTACAAACTCAAGGTGCAAATTTATCAAGGTAGCTGGATACCTTGTGTGCTAGTCTGTGGCTGTTTGTACAGCTATCTGTGGGGAAATGGAGACAGAAAAATTTGAGGTACATATCATTAGAATTCTTTTGTTTTGTCTTTATGTAAAGCTACTTTGCATATTTTTCATGGGCAAATACTAAGTGGCTTTAAAAATCAATTAAACTATGGTTGAGTGATTCAGAAGACCATTGTACTTGATTCAGAGCTAGGTGATTGGAAAAGGTCTGATTATGGGACTGAGAAGAGTCACTTAAAAGGCAAAATGGAGGCACCAGAGAGAATCATCAATAGTTCATTTCTGTAGGTTCCATACAATTTAAAGTGAGGCTTTCTAGTCTGGTAAAAAGACACTGTGCAGGGATATGTAGCATAAAGGGGGAATTACACAAAAGATTGGATAACTTTTTGTAATTTATTGCAGGATTTTGACTGGTGGGAGGGGGCATGTTTTTATTCTATTGTGATGTTTGTTAGTAAATGCTTCCTCCCTTTTTTTATTTTTCCATTCATACTCTTCAATTATGCTTCTTAATTTTTCCTGTATTTGTAAACTCTATTTAGCATCCTGATTACAGCATAGTTCTTTGATAATATTAAAATGTAGGATACATGTTCATTGTCGGTCTCAAGCTATCTTTGCTATAGATTGCATTTGTCTAACATAAAGATATAGAAAACAGGTTACAAAGCTTTTGGTAGTGTTCAGCCACTATAAGAAAGATGAGAATATGATGTGAGCCAAGAGGAATAAGTTACAATCTTACATTACTTTGATATTCCTTTTCATTTTTGGTCATCATCACCCAAAGCTTTGTGTACAGTACCCTACTTTGTCATCAGAAAAGTAGAACTTAAAATGGATTTTTGGTTTAGGTTTACTTAATCAGATTATTTGACACTTTGTAGAGACAAGAAGTTTGAAGTTCTCTTTGGGATTTTGCATTTTGGCTTTTAAAAATATTTATATTTTCCTCACCATCTTGTCATCCAGTTTGTAAGCCAGAAAACTTATTTATATGTTGCTAGCACTGTTTGAGCTTTGGGTCACATATCTGCCTTACTAGCCTCTAAAGTTCTGTGGGCATTTGGGTAGAAGTGACAACTAGAAGATTTAAGCATGTTTTGGGCAGGAGACCAGAGATCTGTAGTCATTACTGTTGATTATACTCTCTGAGATACAAGGAGATAGAGTTCTGATGGTTACAGTCTCAGATATGTTCAGTTGCTCATATTGTGCTTAGTGGAGAGCGGGGTGGGTTCTTATTCTAATTCCTTTGGGGTGACTTGATAAGATGTTGTATTTGTCTCATGGGTCCTATCAGAGATAGCTGACCCTTTCGTTCATAGGGTTAGAAAAACTTACTCTTTATTTCCCTGTGCAGTACTTCTTTGTAGGGTAATATATTGCCAAACAAATGTGGGGCAACTCTCCATTCACAAAACTTTTCTCTTTCTTGAGGTTATGACTTTCTTTTTCTTAAAGAAGTAACTAATATAACAGCCTTGGTAGCTTTGTTTCAAGGTGCACGTGTGCATGCATGAGAGCATGTGCCTGTGTGTGTCTAAACTAAAACATGAAGCCAGGAAGGTGAGGGGAACGTAATACTGTTAATTCAGTCACTACGTGTTACATAACAAAATCAAGTATGTATCAGGGACATCTTAGTATGTTCATTTACATTAATAGTCTGTATTAATGAGGGAGGATTTTTTTTCAATTTAAATATATACACATTCCAAAAAAGACAGTAATTAGTATTTTTTTGTTTGCTTTATTTCTGCAATGTATTGAAGGTCCAGTGTCAAATTCCATCAGTCTGTGTTGAGATACCTTTTTATTTGTTTGTGAAGTAAACATCTGTAGTTTAGTGATCTCTAGCCAGCCTTGGGTTCTCCAGATACAGAACAGATCTGTCTGTGGGTGGGGTCAAACACGCCTGTGACTTTTGACCATTGAAAATGAAGGAAAACATTTGTGGTAAGAAACAACAGCACATGTTTGACCTCCAAAGCACACACATCTATAAATGGATAAAAGTGACTATTTAAGGTTGCTTCGAAAAAGAACCACTGTGTCTACAAAGAAAGAAACCCTAATTCAATGTTAGAAAAAGCAAACTATGTGTGGATGAAAGAACATGTTTTTGTTAAAAACATCTGTGGTGTTCCCTATGATGTATTTGATCCTGGTGGTAAATCAACAAAGTTAAGTATTAGAGACAAAATTGACTTTTGACAACTTATTATGTGATAAATAAGGTTAATTCAATCCAAAAGATCTCAGGGCTGCCTTTAAACTGGTGTATTTTTGGCTAATTGCCAGATATACAAGATGAAGTCCTCACCTCAAAATTAAAGACATTGCCGGAATTTGTTATCCAGCAGTTGCAATTAGTCATGTATATGTTCTTTGTAGTCTCATTTTCATTTCTACCTTACCACTGTGTTTCCTAGAGGTGGTCTCCTCACTATCATAGGATAATTGCCACCAGGCCTAATTTTACAGGATTGAATTTTTCAACTTGCCAGACTTTTATATAATTGTACTATAGGCATGATTTATAGACTGTATAGCTCATGTTTTTGAAGATGTAAGAGATTCCATACCCAGTTTTATGAGTTTATTTTCTTCCCCAAATGCTGACATGATAAATTATGAGCTGAAGTCTCCCTGATAAAATGTAAAATTCACAGATACAAATAATTAGACATGAATTTTTAACTCAATACATTGGGTTGATGAGATTAACTGAAGCAACAGTAAAACGCTGTCTGTAGGGATTTTGTCAAAAGAAGCTAAGTTATGTCAAAAACAGTGAGTGGTATGAATTATTAGGTGATGAATTTTAAAACTAGTGTCCAAATGTAAATAGTGAAATCATTCAAAGTATTACTCAGCAGCTGCAAGCACGATAGGAAAGACTGACTTTACAAATTTAGTCATTTCTTAATCATTTCGTTAGGCACTATTGTCAGCTCCAAGAGGCAAAATTTCATCTTGATTTAAACCCATAATGCTAATAGTTGAAACCCAGAAATTCTCAAAATCATTTGCTTGCAAAACACCTTTTAGATCATCTTAGATGTTTCTGTGACCCAATGTCATAAAAAGATGCAAAAATATATTGCATATGTCATCAAAGGAAATTTTCCATTCCCCACTTATGTGTTATAAAGGAGGTATTATTTACTGTAAGATCAAAAGGTATTAATTAGCTGCCTTTGGTTTAAATAAAATTGATTGTTAAGGCAGAAAATAGAGGATAATACGAGTCCTATTCTGCTGTAGCCTTCCAATAAAAGAAGCAGTGACCCAACTCATTAGCCCTTTGATTTAATATATTGACACTTGGGTGGGAATAATTCCGTTTAGTGGCTTTTGCTTCCCAGGGATCAATTTAATTAGTTATAAAATGTGACTTCTTGTCAGGAGCTAGAAGAAATGCTGACGTTAAATAAAGTCATACGCAATTTAAACAATAAAGCTATCGATGCCTGGTTAAAAGTTAATGATGCAAAAAAAATGGCTTAATAGAGACAACCTCAGCAGTGAAAGTGATGCTAGGAAAATTAAGCTAAGTGGATGAATGAGGAATGGTGATGTTGTTGAATTGTTAAAACAAATTCATGGCTGGTCTGATAGCTGGCTAGGTTATAAGTACATTATCTTTCAGCCTGGGAGACAGAACTAGGTCTAGAGTCTTTGATCAGTACTTTTTCATGTGAGTTTCATGTGTTTATAGGTTTCAGGATCCAGGGAAGGAGGAAATATTGGTTAGGCTTTTTGGATTAGAAAACTACCTGAAACCAACTTCACATCTGAAAGGATGAAGTGTTACTTACGACCACCCGGTCGTGGCTACCATGAAGTAGTCTCACATGAGTTCTGGTGACTGGGCCCTAGCATCACTGAAAAACACCACTATAGGGACATCGCTGGTGCAAGGCCATTGCTATTTGTGTGAAAATATTTGAGATGAACTCTGGGTCTGCACTTTGGCCTGCCAACTCTCGGATTTCCTTCCTTCTAGGTAATGGGTATTGCAAAAGTAATTCATCCCAATTAGAGAAATGTAACCTTCTTCACCTATGTGATTAATTAATGCCAACTTTTCTAAGTCATTCCTATAATAAATTAGTGTTATTTTATGCCTCTGACTGTATTCTTACAATGACTTTACCACAAACTTGATATACTTCACACAATCAATGTACTTACACTAAAAAGTGATTAGTTGGCTTAGGATTTAGTAACTAGGTGAATCTCTAAAAGACTCTAACTCTCTAACTCAATCACAGATTTAACATCAACTGGTTACTTCAGTCAAATCAATTGCTTGGAATGGTGTAGTCAAAACAACTGTTTGGTTGACAAAGTACACCCTGGTTTCTGCTGGTATATCTACACATGCCACATTTGCCCTCTTTTGGCATTGGCTGCTGCTGGGTCATTAACACCAGTTAGCTAAATAAAAGATAACCACATTTTATTGTCAGACAAAATTTGTGTCTCAGTTCTCCAGCTGTTGCCTTTCCAAGTCATTTGCTCATTAGCTAAAGATGAGGCATATGTTTAAACTTGATGAGTTTTAAAATACTTTTTTTCTAGTCAAAGAAATTGACATAAGTGTTCCATAGCTTAATTTTGTAAAACAACCAAGGAAGTGTTTTTCTCTTCTCCAGTTCTGCCCCTAGTTTACCTACAGGCTGTGAAGTCAGTGGTTGCTGGGTGGGAATGTGAGAGCAGTGAGCTGGGTTGTGGAGAGGAAGATGAAGTGGAAATTTATGGTCTTTAACGCTCTAACAGCCTCCCGTGACCCCGCTGGATAGGGAAGCACATACTCTCCCCGCCTCTTCTTCCTGGAACGTACTGAAAAGTTCAAGATTGACAATCCTGGGCAAAAGTTCACTGTTTTGGAAATATGTTTATTGGATATTTCTTTCTGCTCGTTCAGCTGCCAAGGAAATTACAGTAGAGTCTACAGTGGACCATCAGCGTGCAGTGTATCTATCTAGGAAAACCAGTGAATAACTTCCCTTGTCAGTTAACATAAAATAACTGTGGTTGAAATTACAATAAAACAGGAAAACCTTGAACTTCCAGTGAAATGTGTATATTGAAATGTGTTGGAGCTGAAATAATTCTGGGTTTCATTTGTCATTCCGTTTGTATGATCGACATGCACACACGGACACGTAGTAGTGGACTTTGAGAAGGGCATTTTTGAGAAAGAGCTGACAGACTTTATCCAACAAAATGGTTTTCAGAAGCCTTCCAGGGAAGAAGAAACAATTTGGAGGCGAATGAGCATGCTTACGTATTATTTGGTAAAAACATTAACCGTAGCAAACACGTAAGAGAACAGAAAGGAATATTGCTGAGAATAAAATCTGTGCCGGAGACAAGTTTTCCATTGAAGTAAAGGTTATCTTTTTTTCTTTCTTTCTTAATGTTGGGGGAAGGGCAAGTAACTGAGGACAAGAGGGAAATTGTAGGGGACTGATGTTAGATAAACTATTTTGTCTTTGTGTTGACATTATATTGGCTACAGCCTACACAGAAGGGATGCCTGGAAAAAAGTAAGTAGAGAGAGGCATTAATATTTTTTAGTGTGCGTGGGTGCGCCAGCACTAGAGGGGCCCGTGTTTTCTTAGGGCTCAGATGGCAAAGCTAAGCATTCAGCCTACGGCAGGAAAAAAGTGCCTTTTTTGTTTTCTGACTGCAGAGTCCAGGCATTCCCAGGGGAACACAATGAATGGCCCGTTTTGTCCGACACGGTTTCATAGACATAGATTTCTTGTTTTTTCATAATTATTCTTGCCCGTCATTGGGTGTGCACATGACATTTGAGCGTGTTTTAAAGTCTTAACACACTCATGTGCCTGCAATAAAGTTACTCATAACAATCCCGGCTTTCTCCAGACAACAGAGCAGGGTCTGTTGTTTTCACAAGTCACAGCAGCTGGGAGGCAATTGTGAAGACAACAGCTTAATCTAGCTGGAAAATACAGGAAGAAGAGAGTAGACACTAAATTTCCTCCCATATTATTCAAACAATGAAGAATTTTTTTAAAAAATGCCTATGGGTGGTCCTACTCAATAACTGTTTGGCAGAATGTACTTTAAATTTCTTTAGAAGGTTGTCTTTCAATGTTAAGGGTCTACAAGATTACATTCATCATATGCGTTAATCAGCTGAAACGTAGCTCAGACAGTAACACACAGCCACATTTCAATGGCTAAGGAAGGTTATTACAGATTTTTTTTATATATATATATATATATATAATCTGTTTAGTAGCAGTTGGTGTTTGTTAAAAGGATGCTATAACCAAGTAGTTATGAAGCAATAGTTAATCTCCTTTGAAAGGTGTGTGAAAAAGTAAGAGAGTCATGGTAATTCGCATCTTCATGCCAGGCTGAATTTCTGGATTGCAGTCATTAGCAAGTTTTAAATTTCACATTGAATAGCAGAATTTAGGGATGACGAGAAGTAACTCAGAAAGATTTAAATCTGACCTGGAACATCAGAGTGGTGAACTGGCTGTGCTCTTCTGGGTGCTGAAGTGAACCAAGTTATTTTTATTTCATGTGGAGGGCAGGAGATAAGAAATGTGAGAAGTACAATAAAAAGAAGGACACTTTTTCATGTTCATCTAAGCTTTCTTTGGGGGGGGGGTGGATTAAGCAGGATTTGGGGAAGGAAGTGGCTTAGAAAGCAAGATTGGCAATGCTATGCTTAACTATTTCAAACTCCACTACCCTTTTCCTTTCAAGGAAACATTTTGTGAAACAACTTACTATGGCCTCTTAAAAGATAGCTAGGTGACATGCAAGTGTTTGGTCTCTGAGACATGATGGTTATTCATATTTCATTAGGAAAGAGGAAGCAATGAGGGCCGACAATTTTACTAAATAACTCATCTCATCACCTTTTTAGGCACTCACAGCGCCTGAATAAATGTAATCTCATTTCACTCCCATTCTTGGTATGAAAATACTATCTCCTCATGAAAGTGTTTTTCAGTGGAAAAATCCAAATGCTGCTTGGGAACATAGGATGAACTTCATGGTCTTATCTCCTATTGTATGCTGAGCTTGAACACTTATTTTTTCCCTTTTATTTATTGAGCACCTACTCTAATTTCCCTTAAATTTCTTGTTGGAAAAACATTTCTTTTGTTATATTATTTCCTCTTTATTTTACACATCTCTCCCCTATTCTTGGCAGAACAAAGCACTGCAGGCCCAATAGCCAGGGTCTTAGGTATCAAGATCTAGTGCAAAAGTCATTCCTTTAATTATCTTTGCTGGTATTCACCCTGCTAGCTCTAATACCAAAGCATAATTAACTATATACATACCTTTATATTAGTGTTTATTACCTAAGCTTAAAATTTTAATAACAGTTCTCATTTATGGTCTTATCTACCAGGCATTGAGTCAGTTTCTTTATGTGTTTTTCATTGATCTTCATAAATATGCAACAATGTAGATTTTACCATCACCATTTGACAGATGAGGAAACTAAGGTCACACATCTAGTTAGTTAGAGCCATGTATCAAATTTAGGTCTCTGCAGCTTCAAAATCTGTGATCTTACTACTATACCATACTGCCCCTCAGTTAAATGAATGGGAGGAAATAGCAAGTGCCTAATTAACGGGAAGTAGGGACATACATCTAAAGATAATAGAGTCCTCTTCCTCTCTCACTTTCTAATTCAAGCACAGAGCCAATTGAGGAAGGTAGCTGAGTTTAGTGGCAGCCTGGTCGGGGTTGAGGAAAGTAGCTTATGAGAGTTATGGCTCTATAAGAGTTGAGGCCAACTAGATGTAGACTGCCAGATGGGCACATGGCTTGGCAGGGTCATGAGATTGATTGGTAACAAATAGGAGGTAGAGAAAATAAGTGTTTATATTCATATACACACAGATACATACACATACACAAATTCATACATATATACATATATGTATATATGTGCATTCATATATATAAATATATATATACACACACACATATACATATAATAGGAGACAGGTTTTTAATTTTTTTATTGAGGTATAATTGACATATAGCATTATATTAGTTTCAGGTGTGCAACATAATAATTTAATATATATTTGTATATATTGCAAAATGATCATACTAAGTCACTATACACAGTTACAATTTCTTTTTCTTGTGAACTTTTAAGATTTACTCTGTTGGCAACTTTCGAATGTGCAAAACAGTATTATTAACTATAATCACCATGTGGTATATTATATTCCCATGACTTATTTTATAACTGGAAGCTGTACCTTTTGACCCTCTTCATCCATATTGCCCACTCCCCAGCTCCCTTCTCTAGCCACTACCAATCTGTTGTCTGTATCTATGAGATGCTCTTGAACTTGGTGTTTTTTTTGTTTGTTTGTTTTTTAAGATTACCTATATAAGTGAGATCATATTGTACTTGTCTTTATTCTGTTTCATTGATCTTTGTGTCTTTTTTTATGTCAATATACTGTTTTTATTGCTCTAGCTTTGCAATATAGTTTAAAATCAGGGAGTGTGATGCCTCCAGCCTTATTCTTCTTTGTCAAGATTGCTTTGGTTATTCAAGATCTTTCGTGGTTCCATACAAATTTTAGTGTGTGTGTGTGTGTGTGTGTGTGTGTGTGTGTGTGTGTGTTTTCCTTTTTGTGAAAATGCCAATGGAATTTTGAAAGAATTAAAATTTTTTTTTTTAGAAAAGAAGGTTATCACTATGGAAGAGAGGAAGATAAGAATAAAGTTAGTGGTAATGGATTGGAATTAGACATATCAATTCTATGTTATGGTTTTCATATATTGATGTAGATATATTTAGGTATATAGAAGTGAGTATAAGTATAAATGTGTGTGAGTATGTGTCATATATACAAAAATATATTTCTAAGCTCTGTCTACTGAGAGGACCAAAGGAGCAAATTATACCCAGTAGTAATGAACACATCTTGCATCCAGATTTTGGCTTCTAAACATCATTCTTCTGCGTGCAAGTCTGGAGCAGGGAAAATACCAGATACCTCTGGAATATCTTATTATTCTATAAAATAAAGAATTATAGGGGCAGGCACCCCACTCGTACTTCACATGAGTTATTGGCTAGAGCCCCCGGACAATGTCCAGGGTGGGCACTATCATTTCCACTACAAAAATAAAATAAAATAAAATAAAAAAATAAGAATTTTAGGGGCATAAGAAGGGATGCAAAATTCAGCCAGAAGGGGCAATTTTGTCCATATGTGGCACAAGGTAAGAATAAAAACAACAATGTATTTATTCATTTTGACACAATTAGAATCCACTAATCCACACTGATATGTAAAATAAATAAAATATGAAGGACAGAACTGTGAAAGCTCTTCTTTACAGTAGAATGCCAACTAAAAAAAGTTCAAGAAATTATGGAAGGAAAATCACCACTTGGCCACCATCATAGTAATAATGAATTCAGATAACCATGAAGGGGTGCTAAAACTATTAGGTAAGAGTTGGATGAGGAATAGGATATTTATATAGTCTCAAAGTATCTCCTGACACAATATCTAGGAAATTTCAAAGGGTAAAAGTGTAACAGTATAGTGGGGAAACGTGAAAGATACCACATTACTCAGGTGACATTAATAGCAATGGGACAAATCGATATCATAAGCTACCCAATGCAATGCAGTGAGAAGAGCATATCATCATTTTGGGGATATTTCTGCCTAAAATGGATAACTTGAATCTAATCATAAGAAAACATAAGGAATGGGGGAACTCGAACAATTTAGGGACAGTCTACAAAATAACTGGCTTGAAATTTTCAGTACTTTAAGGTCATAAAGGTCAAAGAGGAACTGAATAACTATTCCAGATTAAAGGAGACTGAAGAGATATGCCAACACGTGGTCCCACATTGGATCTCATTGCTGTAAAGAATATATTGGTACAGATGGCAAAACGTCAATCTGGTCTTTGAAGGGTATAGTGCTGTCCTTTGCAGTGTTCCTGAATCTTTTCTGTAAATTTGCAATTATTTAAAAATAAAAATAAAATACTTAAAATACAAAAAATAAGAATTAACTCTGATTCAAAGAGTTTAATAATAGAAAGTGGTCGTCACTGTGGTGGTTGGCTTAACGTTGTGATCTCAGTGATACTTAGAGGTTTCTTACAAGGAATTCTTAAAAAGAACACATTATTGATACACTTGTATGCCCTTTTCACTTGTATTTGAATATATTAGCTTTCATGTTTGGAGGAACCCTATCAATGGTGAGATATTTGAGCCTAGGTCATGGTTACTGCTACTCCTTACAAACATTTTAATCAATATGTTATTCTTAGCTTCTGAGATTCAGACATATCACTGTTGATGTGATTTCCATGTTGATAAAATGAACTTCTAATAGTATGCTGCCAGGAGATTCATCAGCAACAGATGATGATGTAGATTCACCCTCAAGAATTAAACATAGCTTACTCTTGTACTTCAATTGAGTACTGAGATTGGAAGAAATAGCTGGTTCATTACTTCCATTTTTGACCAAAAAAAAAAAAGTGACCATATAATCTCCACCGATGATGGAGCCAGATTTAAACTTTCATCAACTGGATCTTCTCAAATTTTAGAAACTTAGAAAAATATTAGTAACCACAGAAAAATCTTAGTCAGTGGTAGTTGCTTGGCTGATTAAATCTTAATCTCCTTTATATTGAAAGGCATTAAAATAAAAGGTATCAGAGTCCCTTGATTTTGAATTTGACTTTGTCAATTTATTATCTCTGTGGGCTTACTAACCTTTCCAAATCAATAAAATGCATAATCATATCTTATTGACTTGTGTTGTTTAGATTGAGATTAAGTGTGAAAGTATCTAGTATATATTTTCTGGAATGTAGTAGGTCTTCTAGAAGTCATAAGTTTCATTTCTTTCTTTTTTGTTGTTGTTGTTGTTAATCCTCACCCACGGATATTTTTTCCATTGATTTCTAGAGAGAGTGGAAGGGACAAAGGATGGGGGGAGAGAGAGAGAGAGAGAGAGAGAGAGAGAGAGAGAGAGAGAGAGAGAGAACATCGATATGAGAGAGATACATTGATGAGAGAGATACATTGATTGGTTGCCTCCTGAACATTCTCAGACAGCGGGCCAGGGATCAAATCTGCAACCGGAAATCAAATCCATGACCCTTCAGTACACGGGCTGACGTTCCAACCACTGAGCCACCCTGGCCAGGGCTAAGTCTCATTTCTTAAGCTTCTTTATTCCTAGAAACAAGTCCACATCTAGAATTTCGTGGCTTACAGGTAATAAATGTAAATACACTCATTTGTATTTACAGATATTAAATGTATACTAAATGTAGAGGAAATAATGTGTAGTAATTTGTACAGTAATTCATATTTTTCAAATAATTTACACATCTATTAAGTAGTGTTCAACTTGATCCTTAAAGGCAATCCTTAAAATATTCTTTTCTCATTTATTTATGAGATTCACTGGTTTAAAAGTAAGATAGTAGAAGAAAACAGTATTTTAGCTTAGTTTTTTTTAACATCTAAGCAATAGACTTTTTACTATCCAGTATTTCTTAATCGTTTAAAACCCATGCGCCCTCTAAATAAACAAAAATAACCTCACACAACTTTTTTAACGTTAACAGAAATTTCCAATGAGGTTAAATGGTGGGTGACACAAGAAAATTATTTTCATCTTCCAAGATGCACACTTTAAGTATCTGTGAGATTTCCTAGGCAGTGAGAGCACAGTCACTTCTCACAGGAGCCCATTGCTCTGCTTTGGTTTTCTCGCTGTTCATACAGTAAAACCAGAATCACAAATATATGTTGATGAAATCTGGTTCACAGCATGGAGAGCCCTGTATACTTACATATACTATTTCAGGCTACCTTCTCTAAGAAATTTTCAAGGCTCTCCTTCCTTCCCTCTTGTTTCCCCTTTTTTCACCACCCTTTCTCCCACAGTGTTGGCCTGAGGTACCAACCTGGAAAATCTCTGCATCATTAGGCAGTATGACGTATCGGTTAAGAGTAGGACTCTGGAACTAGAGTACCTGCACCCTCCACTTATTAGTTGCCTGACTTTGAGGCAAGCTACTAAGTTTACTTGTGCCTCATCCATAAAATGGAGAAAATAACAGTACCTACCTCATGAAGACATTTTAATATTAAATGGGTTCATGCATGTAAAGCACTTAGAAAAATGGCTGGCACGTTATAAGTTCTATATCAGTATTATGTTATTGCTATTTTTACTATTATTATCACCCATGCAATTACCATGGTGGCTTAAAGCAATATAACAATGTGGTAATGTTATAAAGTCTTGAGACTCAAATTAGATTAGTATCTGTCATTAGGTCTTCTTCAGTCTGTACCTCTTAATTCTGATAAAATAATTTAGAATCTCTCCTATTAACCTTCCTTAGTCATTTCATTGAAAATATTGTTCTGTTTGTTTTGCAAGATCCTTATTTACTCATTCTTCTTACACAAACCCTTCATAGGATAAGACAGACCCAGCTGTGTTTCTCAGAGCCCTTTCTCCTACCTCCTCTTCACAAACATGCTCTGTCTACCCATCACCCCAAAATTAGGCTGCAAAAGCAACAGTAGCAATGGGACAGGGTCACTCCTTCCCTCAGGGCATAGTGAATCTCCGGGAGGAGAGAATATGTGCAAGAACAATACATACAGACACACAGACACACGCAACACCCCCAAGATTCTGAAATGCTCCCCGAAAGGAGGTGTGCCTCTTTATGAGAGCACTAACTAGTATGAAGTGATCAAATTTAAACTCAGTGGATGGTGTCTACTATATGCTGCACACTTAAACACTTTACATCATTTTCTTCTCACAACATCCTTGTGAGGTTGATATTCTTTTAATGAGGAGAAAACTGAAGTTAAGCAATTTAACTTACTTACTGACTCTGACCTAGGTCTTTTAACTTCAGTGCACTTATTCCAGTCTTATTCTACCATAACAGAACTGCCTCTGAATGAAATAATACACTTTTCACTATTTTTTGTTTAAATAAAACTAAAAAAGGATGGAAATCTATCTACTCTAGCTTCTTCGCTCTATAGGCCAGTATCCTGCCATTTTGGGAGATTAGCTCCTGGGACTAAAGAATTAGGCTGCTTGGGTTTGCAGTACTCGGTGAATTTGGGTGTCCTTGTGGTGTAAATTGCTTTTCTTTCTAAGCCAAGAGCAGGTGGAACAAGGCTGTCATTTTAACAAGTTAGTGTAAATAAAACAAAACAAAAGCAAACAAACAAACAAAAAACCCAGGCAACTTGATAGCTCAGGAGGACTATGGTTTGAGCCTGGTCTTCCCAATGGAACCCTTTTTCTGTTTAATGCTAAAGTAGACTTTTCCTGAGAATGTTGTTAATACCCTCTACTCACAAAAAAAGTATCATTTTGGAAAGAGCATGGGGCTGCAGAAGATTCAGGTTTGAATTATGGCTCTGTCACTTATTAGCTATTGTATTGGGTATATTATTTAATCTTTATTTTAGTAATCTCATCTGTAAAATGTCCTACTTCATAGGACAGTTAAAATTTTCCTCACTTTTGAAAAATGTTTTCCTGCTTTATTGATGTATAAATTATGTGCAATAAAATTTATTTTAAGTGTTTGATGAATTCTGGATACTGTATACAGTCATATATAACTTTTTAGATGTGAAAAGTTTCCTCGTGTCCCTCTTGCAATTAGATTCTCCCTGTAACATTCTGGGTCCATTTCATTAATCTGCTTTCTGTCACTATAATTTTGCCTTTTCTAGGAATTCATAGAAATGGAATCATACAGTATATACTTTTATGTCCAATTTATTTTATTCAGCTTGATTTTTTTTTTCAATTCTTTCATGTTAGTGGATCTATCAATATCCTTCAGTTAATAGACATTGGAGTGACTGGTACTATTGGCTATTGTGAATAATGTTGTAAATCCTATTGACACATGTTTTCATTTTTATTGTGTATATATCTAAGAGTGGGTTGATTGCTGGGCTGTATAGCAATTGTATGCTTAACTTTATAAGAAAGTGGCTGTTTCATTTTTAATTTCCAACAGCAAGGTATGAGAGTTCCAGTTCCTCTGCATCCTTGCCAATACTTGGTATTGTCAATCTTTAAAATTTTAACCAATCTAGTGGGTTTTAGGGGTATCTCATTGTGGTTTTCATATTTATTTGTCTGATGATTGATGATATTGTACTCTCATATACTTATTGGCCATTTGCTTATGTATTTTTTGTGTGAATTATCTATGCAAGTCTTTAGTCTCCTTTTTAATTAATTTATCTAATTTATTGCATTGTAACAATCTTTTTTTTTTTTTTAATACTCTGGGTAGAAGGTTCTATATTTTATTTTGCAAATATTTTCACCCGGTTTGTGGCTTATCTTTTTGTCTTTTAAATTGTCTTTCAAAAGACCAAAATTTACAATTTTGGTTACATTTTATTCTTTTCTGGTTCACATTTTTGTGTTCTGTTTTTAAAATATTGGCCCAACACAATATTATAAATATTTTCTCCTATGTTTCTTCTAGAACTTTTCTAGTTTTAGATCATACATTTATATGCTAATCCATTTTTAATTAAATTTTGTGTTTGGTATCAGATAAAGGTTTATGTTTAGGTCAGATAAATGTTCCCCAATCTGCTTAACAGACTATCTTTTCTCCATTGAATTACCTTGGCATCATTGTGAAAATCAAGTATGGATTTATTTCTGAACTCTGTTCTTTTCCAGTGATTTACATGTCTATCATTACACTAATACCATCTGGTATTTATTATTGAAGCATTGTAGTAAGTCTTTTATTTTTATTTTTAAATGTATTGGGGTGACATTGGTTTATGAAATTATACAGGTTTAAGGTATACAATTCTATAATACATCATCTATATATTGTATTGTGTGTTCACCACCCAAAGTCAAGTCTCCTTCCATCACCATTTATCCCTCCTTTACCCTCTTCTACCCGCCTTTCCCTCTGGTAGTCACCATACTGTTGTCTTTGTCTATAAATTGTTGTTTTTTCTTTGCTTAATTCCTTCACCTTTTTCACCCAGCACTCCCCACCACCCTCCACTCTAACAGCTATCAGTCTGTTTTCTGTATCTGAGTCTGTTTATATTTTGTTTGTTTATTTTGTTCATTAGATTCCACATATAAGTGAAATAAAATGGTATTTGTCTTTCTGTGACTGGCTTATTTCACTTAGCATAATACTCTCCATGTCCTCCATGCTGTCACAAAAGGTAAGATTTCTTTCATTTTTTACACCTGAGTAGTATTCCATTGTGTAAATGTACCACAGCTTTTTTATCCGCTCATCTACAGATAGACACTTGGGCTGCTTCCAAATCTTGGCTATTGTCAATAATGCTGAAATGAACATTTTTAATTTTTTTGAGGAAACTTCATACTGCTTTCTATAATGGCTGCACCAGTCTGCATTCCCACCAATAGTGCACGAGGATTCCCTTTTCTTCACACCCTTGCCAATACTGGTTGTTTGTTGATTTACTGATGATTGCCATAATGGCAGGTGTGAGGTGATATCTCATTGTGGTTTAGATTTTCAGTTCTCTGATGATGTTGAACATCTTTTCACGTGTCTATTGGCCATCTGTATGTCATCTTTGAAGAACTGTCTATTTAGGTCCTTTGCCCATTTTTAATTGGATTGTTTGTGGTTTTGGTTTATTTTGGTGTTGAATTATTTAAGTTCTTTATAAATTTGGGATATTAACCCCTTATCAGTTGTATCATTGGCAAATATGTTCTCCCATTCAGTGGACTGTCTTTTCATTTTGTTGATGGTTTCTTTTGCTGTGCAAAAACTTTTTAGTTTGATGTAGTTTCATTTGTTTAATTTTTCTTTTGTTTCCCTTGCCTAAGGAGATATATCAGAAAAAATATTGCTGCAAGAAATGTCTGAGATTTTGCTGCCTATGTTTTCTTCTAGGATTTTTATTGTATTCAGTCTTACATTTAAGTCTAAAATCCATTTTGAGTTTATTCTTGTGTATGGTATAAGAAGGTGGTCTAATTTCATTTTTTTTGCATGTATTTGTCCAGTTTTTCCAACACCATTTATTGAATAGGCTATCTTTACCCCATTGTGTGTTCTTCCCTCCTTCATTGAATATTAATTGACCATAAAAGTATGGGTTTATTTCTGGACTCTCTAGTCTGTTCCATTGATCTATATGTCTGTTTTTATGCCAGTATCATGCTGTTTTGATTGCTATGGCCTTGCAATTCAGTTTGATATCAAGTAGTGTGATTCCTCCAACTTTGTTCTTCTTCCTCAAGATTGCTGAGGCTATTCAGAGTCTTTTGTGATTCCATATACATTTTTGGAATATTTTTTCTAGTTCTGTGAAATATGCCATTGGTAACTTGATAGGAATTGCATCGAATCAATAGTTTGCTTTCGGGAGTATGGACATTTTAATTATGTTAATTATTCCTATCCATGAACACAGTATTTGCTTCTACTTATTTGTATCTTCAGTTTTTATTCAGTATCTTATAATTTTCCAAATACAGGTCTTTTATATCCTTGGTTAAATTTATTCCAAGGTATTTTAAATTTTTTGATGCATTGTAAATGGGATTGTTTCCTTTTCTGATAGTTATTATTGATGTATAAAAATGCAACTGATTTCTGGATATTTATTTTGTGTCCTGCTACTTTACTGAATTCATTTATCATTTCTAGTAGTTTTTTGGTGGAATCTGTAGGGTTCTCTATATACAGTATCATGTCATCTGCAAATAATGAGTTTTACTTCTTCCTTTCCAATTTGGGTGCCTTTTATTTCTTCTTCTTGTCTGATTACTGTGGCTAGGGTTCCAGTACTATGTTGAATATGAGTGGTGAAAGCAGACATTCCTGTCTTGTTCCTGATCTTATGGGAAACGTTTTTAGTTTTTACCTGTTGAGTATAATGTTGGCTGTTGGTTTTTCGTATATGGCCTGTATTATGTTGAGGTATATTTCCTCTATTACAACTTTTCTGAGAGATTTTATCATAAATGGGTGCTGGATTTTACCAAATTCTTTTTCTGCATCTATTGATATGATCATGTGATTTTTATCCTTCATTTTGTTTATGTGGGGTATCACATTTATTGACTTGCAGATATTATACTAACCTTGCATTGCTGGAATAAGTCCACTTGAGCATGGTGTATGATCTTTTTAATGTATTGCTGAATCCAGTTTGCTAATATTTTGTTGAGGATTTTAGCATCTATGTTCATCAGGGATATTGGCCTATAATTTTCTTTTGTTTTAGTGTCTTTTGTGGTTTTAGAATTAAGATAATGCTGGCCTCATAAAATGAGCTTGGGAGTCTTCCCTCCTGTCGCATTTTTTGGAATGGTTTGAGAAAGACAGGTGTTAGTTCATCTTTGAATGTTTGTTAAAATTCACCTGTGAAGCCATCCAGTCCAGGACTTTTGTTTGCTGGGATTTTTTTTTTTTTTTTTTTATTACTGCTTCAATTTTATTAGTTGTAATCGGTCTATTCAGATTTTCTGATTCTTCCTGATCCAGTTTTGGAAGATTGTGTGTTTCTAGGAATTTATCTATTTTGTCCAGATTGTTCAATTTGTTGGCAAATAGTTGCTTGTAATTTTTTCTTACAATCCCTTGTATTTCTATTGAGTCAATTGTTACTTCTCCTATTTCATTTCTGATTATATTTATTTGAGTCTTCTCTCTTTTTTCCTGCATGAGTATAGTTAAAGGTTTGTCAATCTTGTTTATTTTTTTCAAAGAACCAGATCTTGGATTTATTGATCTTTTGTATTTTTATTTTTTTAACAATCTATTTCATTTATTTCTGCTCTGGTTTTTATTATTTTCTTTCTTCTACTCAATTTGGGCTTTGTTTGTTATTATTTTTCTAGTTGCTTTAAGTATAAAGTTAGATTGTTTATTTGAGATTTTTCTTGTTTCCTGAGGTAGGTCTGTAATGCTATGAATTTCCCTCTTTGGACTGCTTTTGCTGTGTCTTATAGATCTTGGGTTGTTGTGTTTTCATTTTCATTTGTTTCAAGGTATCTTTTTTTTTTTTATCCTCACCTGAGGACATTTTTCCATTTTTTGTTCAGATAGAGTGGGAGGGAGAGAGAGGAAGAGAAAGAGGGAGAGAAAGAGAAACATCAACGTGAAAGGAACACATCGAGTGGCTGCCTCCCGCATGACCCCAACCAGGGCCAGGGACAAACTGCAACCGAGGTACGTGCCCTTAGCGGGAACTGAACCCAGGTCTCTCTGGACCGTGGGCCAATGCTCTAACCGCTGAGCCAAATCAGTCAGGGCAAGGTGTCTTTGATTTCTTCCTTGATCTCATTGTTAAACCATTCATTGTTTAGTAACGTGTTATTTAGCTTCCATGTGTTTGAGTGTTTTTCAGTTTTTTTTCATGTGATTGATTTCTAGTTTCATACCATTATGGTCAGAGAAGATGCTTAATATGATTTCAGTCTTCTTTAATTTATTGAGACTTGTTTTGTGTCCTAACATGTGGTCTATCCTAGAAATTGTTCCAAGTGCACTTGCAAAGAATGTATATTCTGTTGCTTTAGGGTGAAATGCTCTAAAGATATCTCTTAAATCTATCTGATCTAGTGTGTCATTTAAGGCCACTATTTCATTGTTGATTTTCTGTCTGGAAGATCTATCCATTGATGTCAATGGGGTTAAAATCTCCTACTATGACTGTAATACTGTCAGTCTCTCCCTTTATGTCCATCAAGATTTGCGTTATATATTTAGGCGCACCTATGTTGGGTACATAAATGTTTACCTGGGTTATGTCCTCTTGTTGGATTGCTCCTTTTATTGTTATGTAGTATCCTTCTTTGTCTCTTACTATAACATTTGTTTTAAAGTCTGTTTTGTCAGACTTTATAAGTATTGCATTGCTACCTCATTTTTTTTTCCATTTCCATTTACGTGAAATACCGTTTTCCATCTCTTTATTTTTAGTCTGTGTGAATGTTTCATTCTGAAGTGGGTCTCATGTAGACAACATTTTTATGGATCTTGTTTTCTTATTCAGCTACCCTATGTCTTTTGATTGGAACACTTAAGCTATTTATATTTAAAGTGATCATTGATAGGTACGTATTTATTGCCATTTTATTCTTTCAACTATGTTCTTTTGCTTGTTGTTGTTGTTCTTAAAAAAGGCCTTTAACATTACATGTAATACTGGTTTGGTGGTAATGAACTCCTTTACCTTTTTCTTGTCTGGGAAGCTCTTCATTTCTCCTTCAAATTTAAATGATAACCTTGCTGGGTAAAGTAGTTTTCATTGTAGGTCCTTGCTTTTCATTACTTTGAATATTTCATGCCTATCCCTTCTTACCTGAAATGTTTCTGTTGAAAAATCAGCTGACAGTCTTATGGGAGCTTCCTTGTAGGTAACTAATTGTCTTTCTCTTGCTACTTTTAAGATTCTCTCTTTGACTTTAACCTTTGTCATTTTAATTATGATGTGCCTTGTGTGTGGGCCTCTTTGAGTTCATTTTGTTTGGGACTCTGTGCTTCCTGTCCTTGTGTATCTTTTACCTTCACCAGGTTAGGGAAGTTTTCAGTAATTATTTCTTCAAATAAATTCTCAATCCCTTGCCCTCTCTCTTCTCCTCAGGTACCCCATGAAGATGTTGTTTCACTTCATGTTGTTCCCAAACTCCCTTAAACTGCCCTCATTTTTAAAATTATTTTTTTCATTTTGCTACTCTGATTGGTGTTTTCTACTACCTTGTCTTCCCAATCACTGAATTGATCCTATGCTTCATCAACCTATTGTTTATTCCTTCTGGTGTAGTCTTCATTTTAGATATTGTAGTCTTCATTTCTGACTGGTTCTTTTTAATGGTTTCTATGTCCTTTATTATGCTTGCTATTTCTTTGTTGAAGTTCTTACTAATTTCTTTGAGCATCCATATAACCCCCTTTTTTTAGCTCTATATCCAGTGAATTGCTTACCTCCGTTTTATTTAGCTCTTTTTCTGGAGATTTCTCCTGTTCTTTCATTTGGAGTATGTTTCTTTGTCTCCCCATTTTGGCTGTCTCTTTGTGTTTGTTTCTATGTATTAGGTAGATCAGTTATGACTCCCAGTCTTGGTAGGGTGGCCTTATGTAGTGGGTGTCCTGTGGGACCCAGAGGCACTATCTCCTTAATCACCTGCACTGGGTGTTCCAGGAATGTTCCTTGTGTGGATTATGTGGGCCCTTCTCTTATAATTGAGTCTTGATCACTATTGATCCATTCATGTGTGAGGTGGATCTTTAGGCTGGCTTACTGAGGATCAACCCTGACTACAGGGTACAAGCTGCTATTCAGGTGCTGAACACATGAAGTGGAATTTGCCTGAGCAAGGTCTAGTACCTGCCAAGATCTCCCTTTGGATGTGCCACTTATGAAGCTAATTGGATTTTCTTTGATGTTATCTGAAGCTGGCCACTGGGTGTGTTGGTTGTGGGGTTTCTTGTGGGGGACTCTGGTGAAGGCCCATGTCAGATGCTGCCATTGACTGGCACTGGGCAACCAGTTTGGAGCTACAAAGTGATCCACAGTTGGTGGCTGTCTTTGCTGGGCCTAGATATGTGCAAGAAGGACCAAGCTGCACACCATCGCTAGCTTTTACCAGCACCAGGTCCAGGAGCAGGTCATTAAAAGTTCCAAGGCCCCCGAGATCCACCTGCCTTTGCCTGCTAGCTGTCTGATAGGCTTAGTCACTGAAAGAGCCTCTGGCTGTACTTGAATTGCATGAGGTAGGTTGTCAGTTAGTCACCAGGTAGGGGAGAGTGGTGTTCACCAGATTGATACAGGTTCCAACTCAGTGCCAGTGCTGGGTCTGAGGCCATTCAGCAAATGTCCCAGGGCATTTAAAGTCTTGCTGCCATCCACCAGGTACCTTCAGATCTTTGTGATGGGGCAGGGTCTCAGGGAATCATCAGAGTGAGGCCAGCAGAGTTTAACAGGCCCAAACAGATCAAGATTTGGTTGTATGAAGGGAGGGCTCTGCACTGGTTGGACATATGAGGGAAAAATGGCCTCCATCCTAGGCCATACAATTCAGTCTGTTCCAGATTCTTCCAAGACCTTGGCGGGGGGGGTGGGGGGTCCACCAGGAATTGAGAGGGTAGGACCATCTGGAGGCCAGAGGGAGGGTCTAGAGGATTTCCCATGATGAGGAGGTGCCAGTCAGGTTCACAGAAAATTGGGGGGGGGGGATGGCTCCCACCCCAAAGCCACACTACTCAGTCACTGACACCCCCTGAGTCTTCCCAGACCTCTACACCCCACCCAGGCAGCTGACTCCTCAGCAGGTCGTGAGCTTCTCAGGGTGGGGGTGACAGGGAGTCCAGAGTGTGGGGCTATTGCATTCCCCTAGGCTGATGCCATAAGGAGTGCTCCACCCCAGAATGATGGCATCTTTGGTGCAGGAGAGTGACTCAACGCAGGGGGTCCCAGTGGCTATCCCCTTAGCTATCTCCCCCAAACCACAAACTCTACTCTCTCCTCACACAACTCCAGTCCACTCTGCCCTCCCTCCACAGGAGCCCAGGGTGAATGGCTGCAAATGAGGTTTTGTGCATTGGCCCCTTAGAAGGGTGCCTATGTCCTTAGCAGACTCCTGTCTGTCCCTGGCAGACAGAATCACTGCAGATTTTCACAGCCAGATGTTATGTGGGCACCTCTTCCTGGCTCTGGTGCTCTGAGCTGAGGAGTCTGGTGTGGGGTTGAAACCCTATGCTCCTCATGGGGAACCTTTGCAGCTGAGAGGATCCCTTCAGAATCTCAGCTACCACCCATGGGAGTAGGGCCAGTCCTTTTTGTGTCTCTACCCTTCTTACCAGTCTCCAATTTAGCTACTTTTGTAAATCCTTGGTTATAAGGCTTCTAGTTAGCTAGTCTTCAGTTGGTTATTCAAGTTGATTGTTCTATATTTTAGTTGTAATTCCAGTTTGGTCTTGGGAGGAAGTGAGTATAACACCCATCTAGTCTGCTGCCATCTTAGATCTCTCTATAGTAAAGTCTTGAAATCTTACTATAGTTGTCCAATTTTATTGTTCCTTTTCAAAATTGTTTTGCCTATTTTTTCATAGAAATTTTAGAATCATTTTGACATTATATTCAAAATGTTCTTTTGGAATCATGATTGGGATCATGTTGAATTTATAGATTAATTTGGAGAGAATCACTAACTTAATAATAATGAGTTTTCATTACATGAATGTGACTTATTTCTTCATTTTTTAAAGTATTTAAAATTTTCTCTTTGCATTGTTTTATAGCTTTCATTGTAGAGGCCTAGTATTCTTTGGTTAAATTTTTCTAAGAATGCTATTTTTATGCTAATGATCAATGGAGTTCTTTAAAATTTATTTCTTTCCAGTTGTTTATTCTAGTATATCTAGTGTATAGAAAGACAATTGATTTTTGTTATTGACCTTGTATGTTGCAACTTTGCTTAATTTACTTATTAGTTCTAGTAGCTTTTTATTTTTTTTTAAGATTCCTTACAGTTTTCTATGGTCATGATCACATTTTCTGAAGCTATAAACAATTTCACTACTTTCTTTCCAAACTGTGTGCATTTTATTTCTTTTCCTTTGCTTTTGCACTGGCTAAGAAATCCAGGACAATATTGAATAGAAGTGGTGAGAGTGGACTTTCTCGTCTGTTCCAGATCTTAGGTACAAAGCATTGAGACTTTTATCATTGATTACGATGTTGGCTGTAGATTTTTCAAATATACCTTTAATCAGATTGAGAAAGTTCCCATCTATTGAAGTTTACTGAAAGTTTTTGTTATGAATAGGTGTTAAATTTTTTCTGCATCTATTGAAATAATCATTTTTTTTTACTTTATTATCTTATTATAATGAATTATATTGATTGATTTTCAATTGTTAAACCAACCTTGCATCCCCAAAATAAACTCTACTTGGGCATGATTTATTATCCTGTTTATATACTGTTTATTCTATTTAGTCACTCTGCTTTTAGCTTTTTTCAAAACTAGTACCCTGACCTTCAGGAAAATAATTTATATTTTGCTAAAAGCTATCTTTGTGTTCTGTATTTTGCAAGGAATAGGAAAGGAGAAATTATAATTCTGTTTCAAAAAATTTCATGGTCTCCTACATTAAAAAAATAATAATACCAGGTTGATTTTAATGTATGGTCATAGGCATACAAACTTGGGACTAGGCAGTGGAGGAAAAAGAGGAGGAGAGGCAATCATTAGAGTCACTGTTTATAATATAGCCAGAATGTCTTTGTAGAATGGAAATTTGCCTTCATCTTTGGTCAGATTATGTAGATTTATGTTTAAGAAAAAAAAAATTTAGACTAAAGTTGGGGACAGAAAGGGTATGTTTATATTTATGTTCTACCTTACAGGAGACAGAAAGACAACTAAAAAAGAAAAATGAAAATTCCATAACTGGGAATTAGGATATCCAGTTTCAATCTTAGCTGATCATGACAAGTTATGTCACCATGGGGCAAATCACGTTATCTCTATGAGCCTCACTTTTCCCCCCTGTAAAATGTGTGGTTAGGCCCGATCAGTGGTTTTGGACAAGGAAGGATAGAGCATGTTTATATCTGAAAAAAGCTCACCAGGGTGCTGTGTCTAGGTAAGAATCACTGGATTATATAGTCTCCAAATCTTTTTCCATCCCTGAAAAATCTCTGATTTTATGATTTTGTGACCAATAAACTTGGAGACTAACGACCTTGTTTTTAACTTTGGCTTAGCCATTCTCAAGTTTTGTGACCTTGACAAGTCACTTTTCCTCTCTGGACCTTATTATATTTATGTTTAAAATGAAAGTATTGGAAAAATGGTTTTCTAAAGCCATTCTGGTTCCAAAAGTCTGTTGTTCTAAAGTGAGGTAAATCTATATTATACATGTGTGTATATATCAAACATGGCAAAGAACCTGTCATAGTGAGGTAAATAACTATGGCTGCATATTTTATGTGAATGCATTCAGCATTCTTAAGAATCATGGAAAATAAAATGTTAAGGCCCACGCTGTTAAACTCTTTTCTAATTTTTAATGGGAAATGTAAATTCTTGAGCATCTGTTGAAATGCTAGCTTTCTGTAGTATCTGCCCCCAACCTGTAATGCAAAATCTAAGATTTCTATATGTTTTTCCAAGATGTAGTTTTCCTTTATTATTTACAGTCTGTTGTAAGAAAGCTTCAGGGATATAGGGCATTAGAGCACCACATCTTTAACTAGCTGGGGCATAATACATGATTTGAGTCCCCAATATTTTCTAACAGTAAGGTTTGTTTATTAAAGAAACCCCATGCTGTGACTGAATCAGTCTAATAGAAGCCAAGTTTGAACTTGAACATTTAAATGTATGCCCATATATCTTGGGCATATATCATATATAATGATGTGGGGTCTAGACATCTTTCTGGGTTTGTTTATGTCTGTTATGGATTCCCCTCATTATCCATGCTGTTTGAGGGAGACCCCATGGATTCAGCTAGTTTATTGCATACTTTCTATATTTAAGATGAACTCAGAGTTCCAAGTGGCACATATGTTCCAAGTTGGAAGATTATTTTCTCACTTTCCTGTTTTATGATGATGATTAAGGAAAAATAAAAAAAGATTTTAGGGAATGGTGACATGTTTGAGAGTGGCTAACCATAATCCTTTGGCCATGTTTCAAATATAGTTTTATAATCTTTATGTTTACTAATGCTACTCTTCCTAAAAAGTTTTGACAAGTTAGAATTATAGCATCTGTTTTCTTATTTTGAAAACCACTGTGTATCATCTGTTATTTTATTATTATTGATTATAACTTTTAGGATTTAGTAAAGGTAGATGAAGACTTTAATCTTTAGTTATTACTAATTTTACAGTTTACATATATAAAGTCTACTCAGAATGCTAGTGTTGAATAAGTGTACCTAAAGAATAGATTTTAGATATAAAACAAAAAAATTTATTTGTAGTTCTATTGTTAATTTGGAGCAAGTAATTCATGGTCACTTAACTAGCAGCTTTCATTGTTGCTGCTGTTGTTAAAATTTCCTCTATTGACATTTATTTTTTAAAAAACTACTATTTATATTCTTCATAAGTTGAGAAGCTATTTTTTGATCAAGTGAAATAAAAGAATCAAATAACATTATAAAAATTTGCAATAAATATTGAAAGAGGATGGATTATCATTGAAATTTATCATTATGGCTATTTTTTTGAGGGGATGATATAGCACTTGCTATAAATATTCATCATGTTCTTAAATGTAGAAATATTCAGTGATTAGGTGATTTTATGCCCGTTTATGCTGGAAGGAACAAAAGAAACTTTAAAAACTGAAAGCATAAACATAATTGAACCACCCACTTAAAAGAGAAATTGGAATAGATGTTTTCCAGGGGAGAACATGCTTTCTGTGTAAAAAGGGCTAGTGTAACAAGAAGTCATCTATTCTTGATTTCTTTAGACAGCTAGAGCTTTGTGCCTTGTCTAGTTTCTGCGTTTTAAGAGCTTGTTCTGTGTAGCAGAAATAATACAATAAATGGGTTTAACCACATTTGTCTCAGCTAGACAGTCTGCTTTGTCAGAGATTGCTGGTACAACATAAACAAATTATGTGTGTATAGTGCTTTTCAATGAAAGCCTATCTAACAGAGCTGAGATTGTATTTCAGCAGCTGTAGATTTAATCTCCTACCTGTCAGTTAAAACAGGCATTTCCTGAACCAGATAAGGACTGATTGTAGGGGAGGGAAGTAGTCACAGCTGGACAAGGACCTATTGTTATTGGCTGATAATTTCTATGTAGATTCAATTTCTTATTCTACCATGGAACCTATAATCATACTGCAGTTGTAAAGGAGCTAACCTGATCTTTTTAATAGTTAAATTAAGAAGAGTTAAAGAGAATCAAAGCTGGGCTTTGTGTCATTCATATTTGGGAATTGTCATGTGGGGCTAAAAATAAGTGTATAGGGTTGATCATCATGGTTCTAGATCACTGTGGATGTGCTAATAGCATAATGCAAAAATACCTGTTCACAAAGTTGTAATTACATATTTAGGAATTCAAGTTGTAATTCAAACTAAAGTAAAAAATTAAGTCTATGGATAGATACTTTACCATGTGAGTAACATGTCATGGGACATATGTTTTTCTTTACCTTTTTTTTATGGGGGTGGAGATGAGGTTTCCTTTCTTTCTCTTACCCAGAGAAATTTACAAAGTTAAATTGAACTTTCTCAAAATTTGTGGAGTTGGCTTGGAGAAAATATCTATCTCTACATTTGGTTAAGTTATTATAATATTGTTCTGAGTCCCATGTGTTCCAAGTCATGAGTGGCTAATGGTAGGGCACACTGATAGACTGACTTGTCCTTGCATTTATACTAACGATCAACAGCCTAAATCCACAACTTTTCAATTTTCAGCTTAAATTTTAATTTTAAATTTTTTTATAGCAATTTCCATTTTGCAAAGAGCTTTTTACATATATCACTTGATATTTACAAAATATTTGTAAAGTAAGTATAACACTGGGGTTTGGAGGTTATATTTGCTGAACTATAAAGGACAGAAGAGACAGTAATCAGGTCAAAATTATGGATATAAAAGACAGCACTTAACATTTTAAAGTCCACACTATCCTTGCTTGCTTCCTCCCTCCTCTTCCTTCTTTCCTTTCACATTTTTATTTTCTTCTCTCTCAAGTCTCAAGTCTGTTTTCTTTTAATTTCTCGTCTTCACTTCTTTTTCTTTATCTTAACATATTGTAATTAGGACAAACCTAATACAACCTTTTTTTATTTTTATTTTTGGTGATACAGAAGATTGGCTAAGATTTTATATTGTGTTTACCTTTAAATCTAAGACATACAATCATCACCGGCTATGTCATACTGTGTTTTAGATGGAGTTGGGTAAAAATTAATATATTAAAATAGAGGATAAAGAAATATTCAAATTTCTAAGTAGGATTTCTTACTTTAAGAATGTGTGGAAAATTCAATATATTCATTTTTCATTTTGAATTCTGGTTATTTTTTTTCTGTTGACCTGAGTCAGCCAGTATATCTTTGCATTTATTTTTGGGCTTGAGTTTCTATTCCTTTTTAGCTATGATTGCATGCGTTATTTCTAATCGGTCTGTTTTAAAAAATTAATTTATTCTAAAAAATTAATATATGTTCCAATTACAGATGATATACTTTATTATATTAGTTTCAGGTGATTACACATTTTATACCTTACAATAAGTCTAGTAATCATCTGCTCATCTTAAATAATGCTATTGACCTGTTCTTTGTAACAGCAAACAGTATCATTAGAGGTGAATTGCTGTAGCATATAACTCTATTGTAAATTCCAATTTCATTTGGCAAATATGACATTAGTCTCAAATGCCAAAAAAAAAAAAAAGCAAGAGAAGTTTAATTTAGCCAGTGTTTGAACCAGTTTATATATATTAAATTTTCAACTGTTCTGATCTTTACTAACAGTTGATTTTTTTTCCCATAGGAAAGTTGGCCAGTAACTTGAATTATTTTAAATACTCCTATTTTTCCCACACAGAGACTGAATTGAGGATTTACATTTTTAGCTTCTATCAGTAAGTTTCTCTGCTGCCTAAAATTTTATTAAAAGACATAGTATTTGGGGAAGAGAATTACAGTGATGCTGCAGTAGCTGCATAGGTTTTAATTTCCTACACTCTTCTCTCCTATAGGCATGAAAGAGAACCAGTGTTTAAAAGTTAGGTGCTTCTTGTCTCATATGCAATCACTGGACAGGTCATGTTTTTAATGAGTCAGCGAATCAATTAGCGAATCCATCAGTCAGATGATTATGTTTTGCCTTTCATATTTGTAGGCACTGTCCTAGCAGTGTATTAAGAACCTGTCTGCAAAATGTTTTCCTTCTATCTGAACAGAGAGGATATATAAGATGGCAAAAGGCCATTATGATCCCTACTTTTAGACTGTTGAAGTGGTTTCTAAACTGGTCTCCTTGCTTTCATTCTTGTCCTTATAGAGTCCATTTTCTTTTTAAAATTTTTTTACTACTTTTAGATTTTTATTTTTATTTTTTTTAACTTATCTTTATTGTTGAATGTATTACAGATGTTCCTCATTTTTCCCCCATTGACCCCCTCCTCCCCATTCCCTCCCCCCTCCTACCTTTCCCCACACTATTGTCTGTGTCCATTGGTTATGCATATATACATATAAGTTCTTTGGTTTATTTCTTCCCACCCCCCAACCCCCCTTCCCTTTGTCAGTCTAACAACCAATTTGTACTTCTCAATCCCTTCACCTTTTTCACCCATTCCCCCAACCCCCTTCCCATCTGGCAACCAACAAAATTTCTCTGTTTCTATGAGAATGTTTCTGTTCTGCTTGTTCATTTTGTTTGTAGATTCAATTGTCGATAGATATGTATTCATTGCCATTTTGTTTGTTCATATTTTTTATCTTTTTCTTCAAGAAGACCCTTCAACATTTCATATAATAATTGTTTAGTGGTGATAAACTCCTTTAGTTTTTCCTTGTCTGGGAAACTCTTTATATGGTCATTGATTCTAAATGACAGCTCTGCAGGATAGAGTAATCTTGGTTGTAGGTTCTTGCTTTTCATTACTCTGAATATTTCTTGCCACTCCCTTCTGGCCTGCAAAGTTTCTTTTGAGAAATCAGCTGACAGTCTTATGGGATCTCCCTTGTCGGTAACTAACTGCTTTTCTCTTGCTGCTTTTAAGATTCTCTCTTTGTCTTGAACCTTTTGCATTTTGATGATGATGTGTCTTGGTGTGGGCCTCTTGGGGTTCATCTTGTTTGGGACTCTGTGTGCTTCCTGGACTTGTATGTCTGTTTTCTTCACCAAGTTAGGGAAGTTTTCTGCTATTATTGTTTCAAATAGGTTTTCGATTTCTTGTTCTCTCTCTTCTCCTTCTGGCACCCCTCAAGATGCAAATGTTGGCACACTTGAAGTTGTCCCAGAGGCCCCTTATACTATCCTCATTTTTATTCTCTTTTCTTTTTGCTGTTCTGATTGGGTGTTTTTTGCTTCCTTATATTCCAAATCAATGGTTTGCTTCTTGGCTTTACCTATTCTACTATTGAATCTGTGTAAATTATTCTTTATTTCAGTTAGTGCCTCCTTCATTTCTGACTGGTCCTTTTTTATGCTCTTGAGGCCCTCACTAAGTTCACTGAGGTTCTCACTAAGTCCATTGAGCATCCTTATAAGCAGTGTTTTGAACTCAGCATCTGTTATGTTGCTTATCTCCATTTCGCTTAGTTCTTTTCCTGGAGTTTTGTTCTGTTCTTTCATTTGGGACCTGTTTCTTGGTCTCCTCATTTTGGCTGCCTCCCTGTGTTTGTTTCTATGTATTACTTAACGAGAGGTATGGGGCTAGCTGAGACCAGATACTGCTTGTTTGAAAGAATTTAGGAAAACCTGAAGCAGGATCCAAGACAGGCCAATCCTATGGTAAAGCAACTGGCAACAGCTTGGGTGGGCCTGAAAGTTGGGTGAGGTGGGGCCTCCGGGAATCACCAGGGCGGGGCCAACAGTGTGAGCCAGGTAGCTGGAGTCCCAGATATGGGGGCATCTGCCAGCCCAGGGAAGGGCTCACCAAAGGAACAAAGGCCTCTGATAGCACGTCTATCCAGGAGAAAGCTGCCTCTCCAGCCCTTGCTCCAATGCCAAACAACTCAGTTCTTCCTAATATGACTCTGGTGCCTTTCAAGCTGCCTCCCCCACGCTGGAGCCTGGAGGGAGCGAGTCCGAGTAAGTCTGTGCGCGGGCCCTTTAAGAGGAGCTGCCGGGGGCTCCAGCCGCCTCAGCCTCAGTTCCCGCTGGTTTTTCCAGCCAGAAGTTATGGGGATTCTCTTCCTGGCACTGGAACCCTGAGCTGGGCGCCTGGTGTGGGACGGGGACCCCTCAGTTCCCAGGGAGGACCTTCCCAACCGAGGTGTCCTCCTGATTTTTATCCGCCACACGTGGGTGTGGGACCAGCCCGTCGCGCCTCCGCCCCTCCTACCAGTCTCGATGCGGCTGCTTCTTTAATTTCGTAGTTGTAGGACTTCCATTCAGCGCGATTTCAGGCAGTTTTGAATGATGGTTGTTCTGTAGTTTAGCTGTAACTTTGATGTGGTTGTGGGAGGCGGGATACCGCGTTTACCTACGCCGCCATCTTGACCGGAACTAGAGTCCATTTTCTTCACAGCAACCAGAGTAATCTTTAGGAACGTAAATCAGAGCTCATGCCACTTCTCCCTCTTAAAACCCTTCAATGACTTTCCATCACACTCAGAATAAAATCCAAAGTGTTTACTGTGCGCTACAAAGCCCCGACTGATCTGCTCTATGCCAATGTTTCTAATTCTTCTCCTACTCTCTCTGCTGCTTCTGCTCCGGCCTTACTAGCTCCCTCACCCACGTTATTGCTGCGCTGGTTCCTCTGCCTGAGTTGCTTTTCTCTGAGATATTCCCATGTAGCATTTGCATTTCCTCAGAGAAGCCTTCCTTGAGCATCCCTTTTTGAAAGAACCCCCTCTACTCCCTACCCACTACCTCCCACTTTCCACCGTATACCCCTCAACTCTATCTCATTGTCTTACTTCATTTTTCTTTATAGCATTTGTTATCAGCTGGCATTTATTATATTTATATATTTGCTCATGTGTGACACACACACACACACACACACACACACACACACATCTACATACATATTTACATTCATTTGTATGTTGTCTGTCTTTCCTAGAAGATAATGGTAAGGGATTTCATCAGCGTCTGTGTCCTCAGGGCCTAGAATAGTGCCAAATATTGAAATGAAAACCACTAAATAATTCAACACAGTATGTGCAGTGTAAATTTTGACAGAGAGGAAGAACTTTATACTTGGGAATTTTCACAGAGTTCAATTTGAGCTAAACCTTGAAGGGTAGGTCAGGTTTGGGATGTCAAAGAAGAGAGGAAAGAGCATTCTAAGAGGTGAGTGAGAAAAGTGGTGTGAACAAAGACTTAGAAGCTATTGAAAGTAAGAGGGAAAAGATGGAAAAGGGTAATAGGAAAAAGGCTTGAGGGGTACCTTAAGAACATTGTGTGGAGTGATTGCAATGCCAGCCTGGGACAGGGAGTCTGAACCTTACTGTGTTTAGCAGGGACATTTCTTTTTTTTTTTTTTATCCTCACTGGAGGACATTTTTGCATTTATCTTCAGATAGAGCGGGAGGGAGAGTGGGAGGAAGAGAGAGAGAGAAACATCCATGTGAGAGAGACACATCGACTGGTTGCCACCCACACGACCCTAACGGGCTGGGGACAAACTGCAACTGAGGTGCATGCCCTTAGCGAGAACCGAACCCGGGACTCGCTCTAACCGCTGAGCCAAACCAGCTAGGGTGGGACATTTCTTTATGTATCTAAGTTATTTAGTAAGAACATAGTACTAAATGAAAATACAAAAATAAAGAAAGTTTCTCTTTTTAAATCAACATGTTAGCTTATCCTTAGGATCATCTTCAGTGTTGACATACTTTGCATCTAATTGGGGGTGGCAAGTGTAGAAGTGTGGGAGTGTGTGTGAATGAGTATGTGTGTATGTGTAAGTGTGCGCGCTGAGGGTAGAGCAGGAGTTGTAGGTGACATTCCAAAATGACATTAAAGTTGCATGTCAATGACTTCTTGCTCTGAAAATACTAGAGTGTGATAAAGAGTAAAACCTGAAGGCTATTTGACTTGTGGCTATAGTCACTATATATGCCTTTACTCATCTGTTTCTTATAAAGATCACCTTATTTTACCTCTCAGCCCTTCTTCCCCCCAAATCACATATACAGACACCATCTCTCTTTGACACTTCCAGGGAGGGTCCACTTGCTATGGCTGAACCTCAGCTGCTGTCAATAGCTTAGACATCTTATGTTCTGGTCAGAGTTCCCACAGTAGGTTTCTCAGGCATTCTATTATAGCTTAAGATGAAACTGCTTCTGCTCTTCACGATAGCTGATGCTGAAATGTTTTTCTACCTTTGCTCTATATTGCACTACCAGCCTACCGTGACATAACAAACATTTTATTATTATTATTTTGGAAAACTATATTCCTGGCTCTTCTGGTGAGAACAGTTTATCATTTCTGTCAGTAAGGGTTATAATTGATGATGATGAAATTATTAAAGAAGCTTAGAGGCATCTCTAAATTATACTGTAGAAGAATTTCAGCAAATGTACTAGGAGAGCTCAGTCATTATAAACTATCTTCAAATAAATGAATACAGTTGAGTTTCGTATTTTTATACCAACTAGTGGACTTCAAAGTCAGACCATGGCATGTCAGAAGAAAAGATCACTTTGACAAAGTATCTTGGTGGAGATGTTTTTATCCATTGCCTCAATTTGAAGGTTATTAATGACGAAAATACTTCAAATTGATTTAGAAGATTTAAAAAAATCATCAGAGATGTTGTGGCTTAGTTTTTGAACAACATAGAACAAACATTTTTAAATGTATTTATGTAACAAATATTTGTTGGGTTCCTACTCTGTGTAAGAATGACTTTTACTAAGCCCTGAGGAGGTACAAAGTCCCTGCCTTAAAGTTGCTTGTGCATAATTTTAACAAGACCTGTAGTTGAAGATGTAAATCTGCATTTCTGGAGGAGGAATTTAATAATTGAACTCTGGTCATTGCTAACAGAATCAGCTTGTGTAAAATACTTCAGGGGTAAAAGCCAGATTGCCTTCATTACAGGTCAAAAGTTTATGAAAGGTTTATATCTGAATTTGGTTGTTACAAAGAAAGGAATACTACATTCTTCACAAATGTTACCATCTTTATATGGCATTTATGCAAAATTAAAAAAATTAATTTCCATCCTGGCAAAACACTTTGATCATTGTGTATTTAATGGGGTTTCCATTTGAGAACGACAATCATTAGTCTCTAATATGTTTCATACTTCTGTGGAGATAAGACAGGGTAGAAGAGAAACATTCATCTTCACTAGTCTTTGGAAATATCTAAAGTAATTGACTAGCTCAGTCTTCTGTGATGGCCTGGTGACCACTAACTGTGACTATTTGCATAATAGTCAACTCTTCACTTCTGTAGTGATAACTGTTTGTATCTGATTAAAATTAAGACTGTTTTAGTTCTCTTGACTTTTCCAGAAGTTGCAAAAATTGAGATTTGCTGTTCTGCTTTAACCAAACAAATGCACACATGGGGATAACAATATGCTGAGTTTATGCAGATTTTACAGCTCGAATCTGAATAAAATACCCACTAATAGATCCTTAAGGAGTAATAAACACACATGAATTTTCCTTAGTTGCACTTTAAAGTGATTTTAACATACTACTAGACCTTAACAATAATATTTAATTGACAAGATTATGCATTTGTATGGATTGAAAAGGTGGTAGATATCTAATTCCAAATGAATCATAAATTTTACTTTTGCATAACATGTTTTATTAATTTCTTTATGGCCAGGATATTCTACTTCCCTCCTGGTGAGAGTTTCTTAAAACATAGTAAGATAATTTAAACATATTTAATTAACATTTATCATCCATTTCATAAAGTAATCTGACTTTTGTCCTCATAAATACCCTCAAAAATTTTCGGGGCTATAGACCATAGGAAGACTGTGGAAAGACACCTAATGGAATTTTTGTTGTAATTTAGTTTTCTTTTTTAAACAAATCTTTCCTTTCTCTGTTGACCCTATTCCAAAGTAAGCTGACAAACCGGATGATTTATGCTACTATGTAAGTGAAAACAAACCTAACACCGCTACCTGATAAAATGAGGCTATGGACTCCTCTAAGGTAGCTTTATATTTCCAGTGCCTAGCATGATACCGAGAGAATAGCGCTAGGTGCTCGGTAAATGGATGTTGAATGTTTGAATGAAGAAAAGCACTGTTGACTTCTCTTATGTAGTAACAGTTTCTTGGGAGCCTAAGAGGTCATTTTATATGTGTGGAGTTCTTTATTTTAGGGGGTAAGGGGACAAATAAGTAAGTGATACAAGGAAGTATGATTATGCTAGGGTTAAATCTATGTCCTTCTCTTGGAGAATTCAATATTTAAACATGTACTGCCCGGCTAGTGTGGCTCAGTGGTTGAGGGTCGACCCACGCACCAGGAGGTCGCTGGTTCGATTCCCAGTCAGGGCACATGCCCAGGTGGTGGGCCTGGTCCCCAGTGGGGGGCATGCAGGAGGTGGCCAATCGATGTTCTCTCTCATCGATGTTTCTATCTCTCTCTCCCTCTCCCTTCCTCTCTGTCTAAAATCAATAAAGAAAAAAATATTAAAAAAAAAAACATGTACCAATGAGAGATAATATAATGATGTTTGATTACTAATAATCCTAGTAGATTAATGAGATATTTGCCCATTTTATTATTTATTTATTTTAATATGTTTTTATTGATTTTTTAGAGAGAGAAAAAGGGAGAGAGAGAGAGAAACATCAATGTGAGAGAGAAACATTGTTCAGTTGCTTCCTGACGGGATTGAACCTGCAACCTGGGTATGTGTCCTGACCAGAAATCCAACCCTCCACCTTCTGGTGTATGGGATGGTGTTCAGCCAACTGAGCCACACTGGCCAGGGTGGTATTTGCCCATTTTAGAAAATGCAAATAGATGGACTGTATACAGTGTGTTGAGAATATTAAAAATGGAGTTAACACAAAGGTCAGGATTGGCTCTTTCAGGGCTAGCACTTCTCTCTGAATATATACCTAAAAATGATTTTTAAAATATGTGCTACTAACATAATAGATGAAGTCATTGACTCTTACTCTCAATGATCATTTCTCTCCTGTGTAACCAAGGAAGGGAGCTGGAAAGTAGATTTGAAGTAGCTATCTTCAAGACCAATATAATAGAAAGAATTGCTTTTGTTTGCATGTATCACTCTTGTTAGTGAAGGTAGAGATATAGTGAAGCTAGGGACAAGATGTGTCTTTTCCATTCCCCCGTGACTAATTTAGGTTTTCTATTAAATATATTTAATAATGTAAATTAGTAAAGATAAGTAAACTACTGGAACTGTTTTCTCTTTTTTCTTTAACTTTTCATTGAAGTATAGTATACATGCATAAAAATATATAAACAAGTATAAAGTTAGCTCTTCATTAAAATTCAAACGAAAACATATGACTTGGAAAGGTTAAAGCCTTAGTTTTTAAAGTGATGCCTTTAAACTGTAATATCTTGAGTCTGTTCTACCTTTTCGGGGTTTTCTTTGCCCTTTAGTGAGGATCTTGAAAAGAGTGCTGGCAGCAGTATGTACGTTCTAGGAAGTAGTTGCATGTTAAAGATGAATAATAACAATGGAAACAAAGTGGTATATTATCCTTGTGCGGGTTGGGGGAGAATGAAGGAGAGAGAGAAGGACAGAGAAAATCCTGCCATCAACAAACAAACAAAACCAATCAAAGCAGGGTCCACATCTGGATTCAGTTACATTATTTGTACAATGTATATTTATTGGATTGGATGTTGGTGGGAAACATCCAGGAAGATGAGACTGTGTTCTCAGATGCTCTAAAGACTTTGTGTCCCAGAATTGTTCCTGATGAAATTTCTGTTGATATTCTCCTGCTGGAACTAGCTAGATCCTCTGGGAAGCAAAGATTTGCTATCCTCCATTAGCCACAGCAGCCAGAGGTTTGCTAAATAAGACATGAAAAGCAAACAAGGTGGTATCAAGATGTTTTTAAAAGTCATTCTTTATTCTCTTCTAGAATGAGAACAACTACAGTTCACCCTTTGCAATTGCATTAACAATGCTACCCTCTGGTGCTTAGAAAACTGGTTCTTATGTCCTAAATGGTTCTCAGATCAGTCATTTGACACAAAGTGCCTACTATGTTCTTAGTCCTGTGATAAGAGGGATATACAGAAATATAAGTGGCATAGGCCATTCAGGACACTCAGTTTACCTGGGGAAAGATGATTAATGAATTGAAACAATTAGTGAATATTCAGGTAGGACGTATTTAATATAAGGCTCCTTTGTGTACTTCAGACGGGTCAACCAAGAGAAGTTTAGTTTCAGTGTGTTGACCAACAGCAGTATGCTTTCTAAGGCAGGCCAAAGAAGAGTCTTAACATTTTAGACAGATTTTACCAACAACAACAAAAAAGGTTTGAAACAAAAAGGGTTTTTATGTTAAGGCACTATTTATCCTATCAAATGAGACCCTTTCCCTCCTAACTCTACAGAATTAACTGAGGTCCATATAGGGCTAAGCATGCACTTTTGACTGTAAGAAGTCACGTCCCTGACCTTGCAGGCTTTTAATGTAAGGTTTCTGGAGCCTTTATTTCTTTCACTGTAGACACTGCGGCTTTTACAGTGGTTAACACGACACAAATGACTCAGCTATTCTTTGCAATAAAGAATATGGCCTTTAAAGAAATTTCCCTCCCCTCCCTACCTTTTCTGTCTGTACACTCCACCTCTCCCTCTCTGATCACTCTTTCTCACTCTCTATTTTCTATCTCTGTCTTTCCCTCCTTCTGTTATGATTTATAAACACTGGATACATCCCTTCCGACAGATTAAAGAAGCTTTCTCCAATTAGACCACATGAGGAATGATTTTCTAGAAATAAAGCATTAAGAAGATCTTCATTTGCTCACTGCCTTTAACTCAGTAATGTACATTAATATTCTTATGATTTTCAACTCCAATTCTTGTTTCCCATCACTAAAAAAGTTAAATAATCTTCGCGAAAGAGAAAATGAGTCCCCCTGAGTGTGTTTGCATATTAGCACGTAGCCAGGTCCCTGCCAAGTTGCTCTCTGACTGACTGCTGCAGATGCTCTTTCTCAAGTATTCTGAGTCATATCCTTAGTGCAAGTCTTCAGGGACAAACAATAGCACCTGTTCCTCACAAGATATCAGGCCAGTTAGCCCATTCATGTATCTTTAATGAAGCTCTGGGGCAGATGGCAAAAAATGGCATCATCAACAACTTAGCACAGAGAAAACAAAGGGGATGAGTGTTGATGCAACAATGCTGTTTTAGAAATAGGAAGAGACAGAACCTACATGTTTCACACACATCTGCCGCTGTCTTAATTGTTTGAACGATGTGAGCAACACCCACACAATTAAAATTCCTGGGCACACACCCTATTTGATCAAGAATGTGTTCCCCACCCTTTCCAAAAGGGAGCTGCTTTGGTGAGGGACTGGGGACGTTTAGAATTAATGGAATAAACCTGTGCTTTGGGGCATGTGTTGTGCTTCTTTCATGATGCACCGACTGAGCTTCACCTACGATGGGTTCCTGGTTTCTCATTAGTCATTCAAGTTACATATCCAGCAAAGTAGTGCTGACTTCCAAAGCAATAAAAATAACGCAGTTTCCTACTCACAGATATATTTTTGGCCACGTCAAGTTTTACTCTTTGTCTTAACAAAATCAAATGTACCCCTTTATCTACAGGGCAATTAAAGTATCCGTGAAATTGTGCCTAGGGAAAGCTACACTTTCAGGCAAAAAAAGGCGCTATTTGAATTTTTGATAGCATCTTGGAAAACACATGTAGATGGAGTGAGGGGAATTCTATTATTTTTTTATTCTTTAGTAAAATAGTTTGGAGGTTGCTGTTTCCAATGTGACTGCTTTTCCTGGCATGTCAGCAGATGGGAAAATGGGATGATGGGAAGGAAGAGGCAAGGCAGGCTTACCTTCTTCAGACCAGGTGGGGCTTTTCTGTATCTTCAGAATTCTTTATCAGCCCTAAGCACTGACCCTCAGCACAGTGAACCTAATTTGGCTTCCACGGAAGGAAAGTACGTTGGATGCTTATGTGTTCTTGTTCGGCCACCAAGCCCTCTTATCTCTCCCCCTAACTTGCCCTTGCTGTCTATTTCCCACCTTCACCCAGTAATCTTCTAGTAAGTACAATAAATGGAAAGCTGTGAAAGGGGAAATTATTGCTTTAATTCATACTTTCCACTTATATTACAATAGTCATGAGCCACTTAACAACAGGGTTATGTTCCGAGAAATGCATTGTTCGGTGATTTTGTTGTGCAAACATTATAGAATGTAGTTACACGAACCTGAACGGTATAGCTACTACTGCAGTTGTAAGTGCTATACTTTCATGCCGCTGGCAGCACAGTAGGTTTGTTTATACCAGCAGCACCACAAACATGTAAATAATTCATTGCTTCAGTGGTTCTCAACCTGTGGGTTGCAACCCCTTTGGGGGTCGAACGCCCCTTTCACAGGGGTCGCCTAAGACCATCGGAAAAACACATATTTCTGATGGCGATTCATAACAGTAGCAAAATTACAGTTATGGAGTAGCAACAAAAATAATTTTATGGTTGGGGGTCACCACAACATGAGGAACTGTATTAAAGGGTCGCGGCATGAGGAAGGTTGAGAACCACTGCGTTAGACATTACAATGACTACAGTGTCACAGGGCTATTAGGAAGTTTTCAGCTCTATTATAATTTTATGGTACCAGCATCGTAGAGGTGGTTTGCCATTCACTGAAACGTTGTTATGCAGCACACGACTCTGTTTGTGCTGGTGAGTTGTACTCGTGAGTTTTTGTTTTGTTTTTTTTTATAAAAGATGGTAGTTGGAAGTATTCATCGACCTCCATTATCCTTGCTAATTTTTAAGATACATAATTCCTTTAAAATAGTATCACACTGGGGAAATTTGAGTAAGATTGTTGGATTGTATCAATGTCAATACCCTGGTTGTGATATTGAACTATAGTTTCTCATGATGCTGTTATTGAAGGAAATTGAAAGGGTACATTGGATTTCTGTGTATTATTTATTACAACTTTATGTAAATTTACAATTATATTTATAAAACTTTCAGTCAAATATTTTTTATCACAAAGAATTATATTTCTTATCTCATTTAGGTCTGTTAAGCAAAAGATGACTTTATGCTTAATATAACATGGTACTTAAAAGTATGGACTTTGAGCCTGATTTACCCAGATTTGAATCCTGGCTCCACCCCTTTCTAATTGACAAAATTACTTAACCTCTCATGGTTTTGTCTTTCTCATTAAATGAATGAGAATAATAACAGTAAGTACACTAGAGTTTTGAGGATTAAATGAGATAGAGCATGTAAATCACTTGTGCTTAACATATAGGAAACACTGAAAAATACGAGCTGCTGTGATTATCATCATCATCATCATCACCATCACTATTATTACTTCTGTAATTAGAGATAGAAAGTAGCTTTTTATCATCTCTCAGCCTAGATTCGAATTGGTCACTGCATAGTTGGGCTTGTGTTTAGTAAAGGGCACTTTTGAATTTTCATATCATTGTTTTACTTAATATAAGTTAAGGAAAATTTTAGCATTTGGAGATAAATGATCATTGCTAATGAATGTAATGTAATAAATTATTGGAATTAGTTACAGTAGGTTTAAGATCAAGTTGTTCTGGTACAAAATGATAGAGAAGACAAAATAAACTAAAACTAAACAAATATAATATCCATACTCCAAAGTCACCTCCAACAATACATCTGTGAAACATAAGATTATTTTTAGTTGCAGACCTCCAGATTTTCTCTACCGAAAAAGTATACACATGTGATTTCCCCTTTTTTCTGTCACTGGGCTCCATGTGATGGAATGGAAAAGGCCCCAGACAGGGTAATTAGTAGTTCTGGACTCTAGACCCAGCTCTGTCATAGGCAGTGTGACCTCAGCGTGTATCTTTTACCTTCTCTAGTCATCTGTCTCCGTGTGTAAATTATGAGGTTTGATTTCGATGAGTGATTCTCGAAGAGTGATCCCTGGACCAGCAGCACCAGCTTCACATGGGAACTTGTTAGAAAAAGACACTCTCGGGCCTCTACCTCAAGTCTACTGATTCAGAGGCTGAGGGTGAGGTTGAGCAATCTTTGTTTCAACAAGCCCTCCGGGTTCTGATGCACACTAAAGTTCGAACATCACTGCGCTGGATTATTTTAGTCTAAATTTTAGATAGTTGGACCAACCCTAGAGTTTCTGATTCATAGGTCTGGGGTGGAGTCCCATAATTTGCTTTTTAAAGTTCTCAGGTATTGTTGGTGCTGCTGGTCAGAGACCATACTTGGGAACTATTAGGTTAGCTCAACTCTAAACTTGATTCCACCTCTGAGTCTATCATTACTACTGTTTTCCCTGTGCCTTCTGTTCCCCTCCTTATTTACTTTGACCCTCAATTTATCGAAACTGCCTCTGACCTAATAACATTGAAAATTTCTAACACATCCTACCTTGTAGAGGGTGATGGACAGAAAGGAACTTCCCTAAATTATTACAGCTTATGTTACTGTGAAACACCTACAGTTCTTTGGCATTAAAAACAACCCTACATAGTTTACTTAGTTATCTCCTATACATAGCAGATTACAAAGGAAATATCTTCAGGCACCAATATTCAAGAATTAAGGTCTGATGCCTAACTGCCTTATGCTCTGAAGAGCTTGGGCACCAATGTAAAAATAAAATTATGTTTTCATTCTAAGATGCTGCTTAATGAATAACACTAAAGATCCCAAATTACATCTTCAGATTTGATCCCGGTAATCCCCCCTCTTCTTTTTCATGGTTTTCTAGATCCTTGGGATGGGGTAATGCCCTCTGAGGCATGGTGTCTGCCAAGAACATGGCAAGCCTCTGCCTGCCAAACCAAATTATTTAGTTGGCTCACGCTTTCTTTTTTGAATTAGAGTTATGGGTAAGACCCACGGTTTCTTCTTTTATCAATAAATCGATCATTTTCTTGTACTGAATATTCAAACTGTGTAAAACAGAAAGGATCACACAGCCAACAGAATAGCAGCGTAGGGCTCCAAGCTTGGACTGTTTGACAGCAAAGCCTTTGGAGACAGAGTAGATTCTGAATAAATATATATTGACTGGATAAAAGAATAACTATATCACATTATCTTCCTAATGTTGGCTTTTAAACAGTCATAGAATTATGAACTTGGAAAGGCTCTATGGGTCACTATCTAATCAGGGTTTTAGTTATGGATATGCTTTCAAGAATTTCTAACATGTAGGGATGCAACCTTGTCTTGACCACCTCCAGGGACATGGCACACCCCTCTTTAATCAGTGATTGTTGAATAACTCATTATTAGAAAATTCTTCTTAGCATTAAGCTTCCCTAAAATCTCTCTCTCTCTCTCTCTCTCTCTCTCTGTCTTTTTTTTTTTTTTTAGCCTAGTACTGCCCTTTGTAACTGCTCAAACTTAATCTGGTCATCTTCCACATATCATTCCTTCGAATATATGAAGATAGCGTATTTTTTCTATCACAAGCTAAGTAGCCTCCATTTGTTTTTTTCAGCTACTTCTCAAGACGCATAACACATAATAATAGCTTAATAGCCCTGGCCAGGTGGCTCAGTTGGTTGGAGTGTCATCCCATACACCAAATGATTGCAGGTTTGATTCCCAGTCAGGGCACATACCTAGGTTATGGGTTTGATCCTCGGTCGGGGCACATACAGGAGGCAACTGATCGATGTCTTTCTCTCTCTAAAAATCAGTGGAAGCATATGGTCAGGTGAGAATTAAAATACATACATACATATATACATACATAAGTATATAGTACATAAATAAAGAAAATAACTTAATAAATGTTTGTTAAATGAAATAAGGAAAGATTAAATAAATAAGATACCTAGATGACTCACTTTCTTCTTTTCCTTCTTTAGAGTGTGAAGCATCTGTTATGTGCTAGGACCATATTTCTAGGAGTAAAGGAAATGATTTCCTTTGATACACTCTTGCACTGAACAGTAGTCACTCGAATATAAAACAGAAGACACTGTTTTATTTTCTGACGAAGAACAGCGCCCTCATCTTTGACATCTCAGATTTGCATCAGGTCACAGGGAGCTGGAGTTGAGCAGCAAATCTAGTGCTTTTCTTCAGGGTTGAAGGCGAGACCTGGTCACCAGGGGATCAGCTCCAGCTTAAGCAGGCTAAGTTTGTACTCCAATGTATGAAACTTGGGCTTACCTCAGCTAAAATGGAAGAAATAGCTGCCCAAAGCTACTTTCTTTCACGCCCCACTGGCAAGGTAGTAATTGCACAAAGACCTTTTTATTATAAGTTGATTTTCCTGAGAAATGAATTCAGAAAAATACTGTAAAGTGTTTATTTTTTGCTTGCCCTTTATTAACCCACATCATAGGGCTTTCCCTAGAGAAAAACTGTTGGTAAATGAAACCTCTTAGACCCACACAGAAGCATTTTGCACTCTGTCCCTGGCTGTGGAGGGAACAAGGACAGGACAGGCGAGTTAGTGCTATTTGAACAGGGGGCATCAGCCAGCATCTGGAATTTTGCCTTAAGAGAAGATTTAGGAATTTAAATGGGGCAAGGGTTTGGGGTTGGTAGAATTAGTGGTAAAGGTGTCTTAAATAGAATATAATGTAGCCCTTTTATACTACTAACAAGGCCAGAAACCCAGTTTGAACTAAAAGATCATTTCTGTTAATACACCCTAGTTTTGATCTTTAAATAACAAAAGTCCCATAGTTCAACCTATAAAATCAGGCCTTAAAAGCCAAGACAAAACCTTCCTGTGATGCTCTCCTGGAATCAGGGCAGCATGCATAGAGTAAAGAAGGGAGCGAGGAAATTAAAATGTGATTTCCACAGGCATGATTCTGTCATAGCTCTTATTTTCTTTATATGGAAAACAAATACTGATATAGAGAGTGAAGATTTTCTATTTTGCATTTTTGTGCTCTTTGATGCATTTATTGAGGTCAAATGAAATTTGATATAGTAGGATTTATTATGAAATGCTCTCTGAATACAACTCCATAATTACTGAGCTACATGGTAGTGCATAAAGCTGTAAAACTGCTTAGCCAGACAAGCAATTTATATGTTCCATCGAGGTGTGTATGGCAAAGAATATTAGTTTAATTGGGAGCCAAGATGTAGTAGCCTTAAATCTGAAGAGCTATATGTTTAACATAATGCAGCGAGGCTTTGAAATAAGATTCCTAAACTAGGGAGATACCGCTTTTGGAATATATAACAATTAGACATTATTTTCTGACCAAGGATACTAAATATTGTTTTCAAAATAAAGCACAGAATGCAAAGCCTGTGTGAGGGTAAAACCTTTTAACATTGTACGGTGTAAGAAGCAACTTATTTCTTTGTTTGAAAAGGAAAGAAAATAAAAGGAAAAAGTCAAGGTAAAAGAAAACCACTAGCTCCGATGCGGGGCAGGCCGGGGTGAAGCAGACGCACAGTGAGGCCACGTTCTTGGTGTGCCGACGTGCGCGGGGGTTCGGGTTCATCTGGCCTGAATTTTCGGAGGGAGCAGATTTGGAGTGAAGTTGGAAGTGGGTGGCTGTTTGGGTGCCAGCACACCACCAGGAGTGAAAAACAAATACTTCTTGGCATACATTTGCTCTCTGTCTGATCATAGGCTCTCTTCTGTTTAGCAGGTTCAGGGTCACATGCCTCCGCTCATGATCCCAATTTTTCCACATGACCAGCGGACCCTGGCAGCAGCTGCTGCCGCCCAACAGGGATTCCTCTTCCCCCCTGGAATAACATACAAACCAGGTAAGTAGAAAGGGATTTAACATTCTTTGGGAAATGCTGAAATCCACATGTTTTTGTTTAGTAGTCACAACAAACACAGGAGTACATGAAAGAACTACGAATAAAAGTCATCAAAGCTTATTTAAAAGTAAAATGAGAACTGGGAAGTTAATTGGGCAGGTGACACGTTAATACACTAATTGGTTGCTGAAAACTTTTACTTTTTCTTCTTCCACTTGAGTTTGTTTTGAGTTCGCAGATAAAATGCTCCTTTCCCTGGGGATTACAGATTTTTGGTAGGTCTGTCTCATACCTTTACTGAGAATATTTGTCTTTGGTTCAAGATGCTCCCCTCCCCCCTGAAAGCTTTTCTATTCTGGCAGGGTGGTCACATACAGTATAAAATGTTATTATTATTTGTTGTTTGATTTCTCTTGGAAGAGAAGTTAAAATTGGATTGATTTAATTAGCTTGCCATTAATAGGTAAATTTCTTTTTTATTTTAGTCTAAATAGTGAAGCATTCAGTAGTGTTTCCGCATTCATCTTTGAACCTCAAAAAACAGGTCACATAACCTTGCAGTGAAATATGTTTTGAGATGATTTAGCAAATGTTATGATTTTTCTTTAGTCCTCTGAGTTTACCGGACTCCTGGGGAATTCAATTAGGGACACATAATGGTTTGAAGCTTCTTTCAGAGCCTCCTTGTAAACAGGGCTTTAAATGTTTAAAGATAGGTTGCCAAAGGAATCCAATGTAAGAAGATAGTCAAGTAAATAAAAGTCAACCTTAATTTCATTTGTGCATTCTTTGTAAGTGACCTCAGCTCAGAAGTAGTGACCTTGTTATACTCATTAATAATTTCTGTGTCAAGTTCTTTTTAACATATTAACCTGCTTATATTAACCACCAAATCTGTGTGTAACAAATCTGAGTGCAGCAGTTTCTTTGTGTGTGGGGTTTACAAAGTGAACAAAGGCATTTTAATATGCTTAAAGCAATAAGAAAATATAAATCACTTTATTAAAATTCTTGGTAAAGAAGCTTACTAGATAGCATAAAAAACAAACCTGGTGAGTTTTGACATCTGTTTTCATTGCTTGTTGCCATTGATTACTCTTTTGCATTTGGTAGAGTCTATCCTTCCTTGTGAGGAAAGGTAGGATGTCTCAGTCAAAGCTCAAATGAATTAAAGAATAGAGATGTTAAGGGACTGGCTGACTTAAGGACTGACTTTGAAATTCCTCTGGTACAAAAAAAAAAAAAAGTCTATCTTAGTATTAACACAGGTTTTTGGACACCTGAATGGAAGAAAGTTGTGTTATTCAGATTGCTAAAAACTGATTTTTCGAGAGCAGAATTTTTAGAGCAAGTTATATTCCCTATGAAATTGGGATTGATATTAAGGACAGGAGTGTATTTTGTCAGAGAAGATGTTTCTGTCAGTGCAGTGGTTCAGTCCTCCTCTGATCTCTGTATTTCTGAACTATTTGTTCATCTTGACTCCCTTTGGAACATTGATGTAAACTCAATTAACTGGTTTATCCTGAATCTCAGTTTGTCATCTCTATACCAGTCTTAGGGCCCTTTCAAATGAACTGCATCTGGAAACTCTCTACTTCATTTCAGTATTTTTACATTTAAAATTGTCCACTTTTCAAAATCAGGCATGGGCCTTATTTTCTACTAGACATAGACATCAACATAGTTAACATGTTACTTACCTAACTTTGTTAAAATAATAATGACATTTTCATGGGGACAGATATTGTTATATAGTGAACGAAGTTGGACCGTTTTTTTAAAAAGTCTTCTCATGGAGCACCAGTGAGATTAGGTAACTGAGAAGAATGCAGAGATTGGGACAATCCAGCGCAGCAGTGAGCTGCCTCCACTGAGCAGCGACTGTGCAGCGCAGGGCAGTGTGCTGGGGAAGCAAAGTGGTATTTGATTATTTCAGCTAAAACCTTTTGGTTAAGGCAGGACGGTGGATTTGGACACGAGGACAGTTTTTAATCACAAACATGGCTGATGAAACAATGTATTTTTTGGTGACTCTTAAGTTACGTCAGTGAATTTAATTAAGCAGAATTCTATATTCTTTAATACTTTGGCTAATCTAGGCTTTATTGTATATAAAAATCACACTTTAAAAGGATTAAAGTTCGATGTTCTTACACTCTTAGTTGAGAAGTGACATACTCAGGAGACTTAATCTATGCAGGGTTCTTGCCCTTCACATGAATGGGGGAGGAGAAGACTGTCGGACCGGACTCTGGACTAGGAAAATTTATTTTTGCTCCAAACTGAGCTATGATCATTTCACACATGAGATAATAACTGAATTTTTAGAAGAGAGGAGCTTTGTGACATATAGAAGCTGTGAAATGGACACACGACTTTCTGTGTTGATCCCCTAAGCAAGAGGCTGAGCGAGTGCTACCTTGCTCTTTATAAATTACAAAATAAATGGCTCCCTTTTTTCTTCTCTTCTACCTCCCCATAACTAAAACAGTTCCATAGAGTTTATGGCTCCAGCTAATTGAATAACCGTCTTGATTGCTGGAAACCCAGGCCCTCCTTGGGGTGATGCTCATGGTCAAGGTTGACTGTTTCTGAGCCCATAGTAGGACAGTGCCAGCGAACGTGCTGAGGGCGCTGGGCCTTCCCCTTCAGACGCTCCGCCCATTGCTCTGGGCGTTGCAGGGTCTCAGCTGCAGTGTACAACCAGCAAGCTCTCCACCACGGGCCCACGGAGGGATGCTGCCCACAGGGACTGTGCAGTGTTAGAGGAACATCTATCACATTGATCTCTGTAGAAATAGCTTTATTGAGTTTTAACCCTTAATCCAAAAAATGTTTTTTTAATGGTTCAATAATTAGAGACATCTTTCTAGAAAGGCACTCCTCAGGGTCCAAGGCATGAACCACAGACTTTGGGTTGCTTTGCCCTTTTATGTCTTGATACTGAATGATGCGGCAATCCAGGGTAAGGTAAAGACATTTGAGCAGCTATATTTGAGAAAATTTAAAAAGTGAGCCTGTTTCATAGCCGTCAATGTATATATGAGATCAAGATCGAATTGCCTGTAAAATAAGAACATTTTATACACCAGGGATGATAACATGATAATAGCTGAGTTTACTGAATACTTTGTGCTAAATGCCGTGTTAAATATTTTACATGATTTGTTTTTTCTTACTTGAACATATTTAACCTTGCTGAACCTCTTTGACATCTACAAAAATATGCTATGATTTTGGCCACTGCTCAATGTGGGTGTAAAGATTAAGTTTGTTAAAATGGATGAAAGTTCTTTCAGAATCCTAAAGCACTGCATTTGGGGATAAAGTCTGACTATGAAGCTGAGTAAATTTAACTACATTCAACTACATCCTTGTCCTTTAGAAATATGGTCCAAGAACTGAGTGTTTGAGACATACTGCGCCTCTGCCTGATGACCAAAAGCAATTTTACAAGTATACCTAATGCTTCTATTAAAAAACTGTGGTAAAATATAAATACCATATTTATCATTTTAACCATTTGTGTTTAAATGTACAACTCAGTGGTATGAATACAGTTACAGTGTTGTGTAGACATCACCTCTACATACAAAATTTTAATAATCACCAAACAACTCTGTGGCCATTAACCAACAATGCTCCCTATCTTCCCACTCCTAGCCACTAGTGACCCTATTCCACTGCCTTTCTCTATGAATTCGCCTATTCTAGGTACTTCATATAAATGGGATCATACAATATTTGTCCTTCTGTGTCTAGCTTACTTCATTTTCAAGGTCCACTCATATTATAGCATATATGAAATATTTATTCCTTTTTATGGCTGAATAATATCCCATTGTGTGTGTGTGTGTGTGTGTGTGTGTGTGTGTGCGCGCGCGCGCGTGTTTTCTTTGTTTATTCACTCATCTGCTGATGGCTGCTTGGGTTGTTTCTACCTTTGGCTATTGTTAATAATGCTGCTATGAAAATTGCTATACAAATATCTGTTCCAGTCCCTACTTTCAGTTCTTAGGGATATATATGTAGGAGTGGAATTACTGGGTCGTGTGGTAGTTCTATGTTTAAGTTCTTGAGAAACCACCAAACTGGTTTCCAGAGTGGCTGCATGATTGTACATTCTCACCAGCAATGCAAGAGACTTTCAGTTTGTCCACATCCTCACCAGCACGTGTTGTTTTCCAGTTTTTTAAAAAAGTATAACCATTCTAGTAGATGTGAAGTAATATCTTATTTTGGTTCTAATTTTCATTTCCCTTATGATAATTTTGAGCATCTTTTCCTATGCTTACTGGGAATTTGTATATCTTCCCTAGAAAATAAGTCTGTTTAAGTACTTTACCCATTTTTGAATTGGGATGTTTGTTTGTTGTTGTTGTTAAGATTGAGAACTTCTCTATATATTCTAGATATTATCCCTTATCGGGTATATGATTTGCAAATATTTTCTCCCATTCTGTAGGTTGTCTTTTTACTTACTTGATAGTACCCTTTCATGCACAAACGTTTTTACTTTTGATGAAGTCCAATTTTTTTTACTTTTGTTGCCTGCACTTTTGCTGTCATATCCATAAAATCATTGCCAAATCCAAAGATTTACTCTGATGTATGTTTCTAGGAGTTTTATAGTTTTAGTACTTGTCTTTTGTTCATTTGAGTTAATTTTTATATGGTGTAAAGTAAGGGTCCAACTTCAATCTTTTGCATGTGGGTATTCAGTTTTCCCAGTACTATTTGTTGAAAAGATGTCCTTTCCCCAGACAATAGAGTGGTGAAGGCCTGGGTAGGATGGAAACCAGGAGAAAGAGGACAAAGGAGGGGGGAGGGGACATCTGTAATACTCTCAACAATAAAGATTAAAACACACACACACACACACACACACACACACACTGAGATACCACCTCACACCTGTTAGAATGGCTGTTATCAAAAAGACAAGGGGAAAGAAAAGGTCTTGGCACCCTTGTCAAGAATCAGTTAATCATATAAGTCAGGGTTTATTTCTGGGCTCTTTATACTGTGTAATTGGTTTATATATCTGTTCTTATGCCAGTCCCATATTATTGTAGCTTTGTAGTAAATTTTGAAAACAGGAAGTATGAATCTTCCAACTTTATTCTTCCTTTTCAAGATTATTTTGGCTTTTGGGGTTCTTTGCAATTCCATATAAATTTGAGGATTATTGAAAAGATTGTTGGAATTTTGATAGAGATTTCACTCTATCTGTAGATTGATTTGGGTAGTACTGACATCTTAATAATGTTAAGTCTTCCTGTCCATGAACATGGATGCTTTTCCACTTATTTAAGTCCTTTAAATTTTCTTTCAGCAATGTTTTATAGTTCAGTGTGCAAGTCTTTTGGCGTTCTTGGTTAGATTTATTCCTAAATATTTGATTCTTTTAGATGCCCTTATAAACAGAATTGCTTTATCAATTTCCTTTTGGATTGTTCATTGCTGGTCTATAGAAACACAATTGATTTTTGAGTGTTAATTTTATACCCTGCAACATTGCTGATATTGCTTATTAACTCTAATAGCATTCTTATGGATTCTTTATATATAGGATCATGTCATATACAAATAGAGGTAGTTTTCTTTTCATCTCTTCCTTACCAATTAGGATGCCATCCGTCCCTTCCTCACTCCCTCGCTTCCTTCTTTCTGCCTTCTTGTATAATGGTGCTGGCTAGAACTTCCAGTACAATACTGTATAATTGCAATGAAAGTGGGCATCATTGTCTTCCCCATTTTTCTTTCTTTTTTTCATTGTCTTCTTCTTGATCTTAGAGGGGAAAGCTTTCAGTCTTTCACCATTGAGTGTGATGTTAGCTATGGATTTTTCATAAATACACTTTAACATGTTGATAAGCCTGGCCGATGTGGCTCAGTGGTTGAATGTCAACCCATGCACCAAGAGGTCACCAGTTCGATTCCCGGTCAGGGCACATGTCCAGGTTGTGGGCCTGATCCCCAATGTGGGGCATGCAAGAGGCGGCCATTCGATGTTCTCTCTCATCGATGTTTCTATCTCTCTCTCCCTCTCCCTTCCTCTTTCTCTAAAATCAATAAAGACCAAAAAAAAAAAAAAAAAAAAAACATGTTGATGAACTTTCCTTCTATCTCTAGTTTTCTGAGGCTTTCTTTTTCTATCATGAAAGGTTGTTAGATTTTTGTCAGATGCCTTTTCTGTATCAATTGAGATGATCAAGTGGGGTTTTCCCTCTTTGTTCTACAAATATAATGTTTTGCATTGATTTTTTAAAACGTTGAACCACTCTTGCATTCCTGGGATAAATCTTACCTAGTAATGGTGAATCATCCTTTTAATATGTTGTTGGATTCAATATGCTAATATTTTGTTGAGTGTCTTTGTATCTATATTCATAAAGGATATTGGTCTGTTTTCTTTTCCTGTAATGTTTTTGTCTGGACTTGGTATCAATGTAATGTTGGTCTCATTACTGAATAGTTACTTTTTTGAAGATTTTGGGAAAGATTAGTGTTAATTTTTCTTAAATGTTCAATAAAACTTACTGGTGAAGCCATCTGGTCCAGGACTGTTCTTTGTTGGGAGGTTTTGATTACTAATTCAGTCTCTTTACCTATTATAGGTCTGTTGATATTTTTTATTCTTTCTTGAGTCAGTTTAGATCATTTGTGTCTTTCAAGAAATTTGTCCATTTCTTCTAGATTTTCTAATTTGTTGGTGTACAATTGTTACTTAATTCTTTTTAATTCATTTGTTTCATTTAGCATTTATTGAGTACCATTTATTTGTATACATATAATTAATACATTTTATATAAACAAATAAAATACTTATGTTTTTATATTATGACATTTATATATAATATATAAATATATATATTCTCATTTAATTTTTATAACAACTCTAAGATAAAAGTGACATTATTTTTATTTTGTTAAAAGAAAAAAAACTAAAAGTCAAACATGTTGATTAACTTTTCCAAGCGTTCCCATCTAGAAATTAGTAGAGATAGAATTAAGACTGAAGTTCTCTGATTTGATATTTTACACTCTTGTGGACATTGTCTAAGTGTGTATGACATTAAGAGAAGTCTAGTTTTTTCTGTATAAAAAATCGTGGTTTATATGTGTGTGGTTATCCCAATGACATCTTGTAAAGCTAGGATTTCTACCTCTTCCAGAATAAAAGCCAAGGTTAGTAACCACTGTTGCTGGAATACTTGATTAAGTCTGTCTACTCGAAATAAAAGCATCTGAGGTTCTTCAGATTAGTACTCTAATTTTTAAATAAAAATGTTGAAGTCCAAGAAGAAAATACGTTCACCCGTGAAACTAACCTGGTTTTATGGAGGTTGAGATTATTTTAACTGTCCCTCCTTCATATATGGAAGCTATATCATTGGTGAGCTATCATTAAGTCATAAACTTTGATTTGTTATTTCAATTTGATTTCTTATAATGAGGGTGGATTTATATCAGTTCATCTACCCTCACTCATTTAACTGCTATTGTGATAAATTCCATGGATTTTTATATATTGGTCATAGGTCTGGATGAAATTAAGTGAAGAAATTAAGATTGGTTCTTGATTCTTAGTTTCTTTAAAGGTATCAAAAACAGTCCTGGCCGGTTTGGCTCAGTGGTTAGAGCGTCAGCCCATGGACCAAAGAGTACCAGGTTCAATTCTGGCCAAGGACTCATACCTCGGTTGTGGTTAGTCCATGGCCCCGGTTGGGGTCATGTGGGAGGCAACCAATCAATGTGTCTCTCTTGCATCGATGTTTCTCTCTCTCTTTCTCTCTCCCTCTTTTCCTCCCTCCCGCTCTATCTGAAGATAAATGAAAAAATATCCTCAGGTGAAGATTTTAAAAGGTATCTGAAACAATGCAGATACTCAGAAAAAATCCTAAGAACAAGACTCTTCTCATCACTGATCTATTCTTTGATGAATAGAGAAGGAGGAATTTAGCAGGAGACATAAGAGCATGGTGATCTCAGCAATATATGCTTCAATGCTTACCAATTTTTTTTGGGGGGGGTGTCCAATTGCTACTCTGAATACATACATCCAGACAAGATGCAAAGTGTTATGTCCAAGTCTGTACTGATGATAGTGATTGATCTATTTCCATATTGTAGCAAGAATGATGATAGCTTATAAAAGTGGTGTCTATATATAAGTTATTTGTCAACTCAATTCACCATCATCCTATGATGCCACCACACAATAATCTGTGATAGTTAGGGCCATGTAGTGTATTTTTCTTGTGGTTTGGAAGGTGTAAAATAAGCTATGAGACTTTGAGCCAGTTAACTGAAGAATCTTGAATCCTGTCTCCTGGTTTAATACATTTTTCTTCTCTACTCCTCCCAAACTCTTTAAAAGATTTCCTCAATAGGTTAATATCTGAACTGAATATCTCAGAAGACCACAACCATCCCAGTTCCTTGTCTTTCTGAAGAATCAAAGTAAATGGACAGAATTCTACCTTTGGGATTTTTGGCTCTTTAATAAAAGATTTGGGATTTGTATCTGAATTACACAAACTAAGAATATTCTTGTAGGAGGTAGACTGAATCTAATGGGTCCTAGCTTCTGAGTATGAGCACTCCCCTTCTCCTGTATTTAAGTCTTAATACGTTTGGCTTCATTTCAGTTTCCCTGAAAATTACAAAATGTACTTTCTGTCATTCAGGGGCTCTTGCCGTGGAGCCGCTTTGATTTCAAAGGAATGCTACCTATTGTGACAAGGGAGACTAATGTCAGGCACATTTTCCATAGGTTTTGAATCCTGTTGCATATTTCTTCTGTAATCCTCAGGTAAAAACAGTCATTTGGAAAATCTAGAAGGCTGGAAACCTGGATTTACAGAGTGGGCATTCTTTCCCAAACTGCCTCTCGGAGGCCGTCTTCGCGCGCTGGAGGTAGCAGGAGCCAGATCACAGCAGCGCCTAAAGCCAACCTGTTCCAACAGGCTTCATCTTCCTTTGTACAAATTCAAAAAGAATGGGTCCTCACGCAAGCATTTCAAATCCAGAGACAAATTTGAAAAAAATTGCTACAACATGTTGACTGATTGCTTGCCAAGTCAGCCACTGAGAACTTTTTCTTGGTTGACTCTTCCACAGTGAAAATTAAAGGGGGTTGGGGAGAGCTTGTAACTTGGTTATAAAAAAAAATTAAACTTCACGGTCCCCTAAATCCCTCTCCCTCTGATATTTTTCTCTTCTACTTTTATAATCCCCCTCTTTGCTTCACCTTTATCTTCTCCCCTTTCCTGCCTTCCCCTTTTTCTCTGTCTTCTGATTATTCTTTGTGATAAACTCTGTTGCTCCAATGTGTTCACTTTTACTTTTAGTATCGATACAATGATGTGTTCTGGAGAGATAGATTTCCAAAGATTATATTTAGATATACAGATTCAAACCAGCAGAAAGGTTTTAAGAACATTTAAAAAATATTCTTGTCAGCAGTGGAAAGAAAGCTGTTTGTAGCTAGCAGGTGAGCTGGAGAGTACTACAGGGTGTGGTAGAGATAGTAATAAATTAACTAGCAAGCCAAAACTATAAAAAAAAATCAGCTATTTCATAGCATAGAAGCATGACAGCTATGAAAAAAGGAGTGCCCCAGGGAATTCTTTTAGAGTTTGATTTTTTAAAATATGTTTGACATGAAAAATGTTTTAGTACAAATAAAGCAACTGGTATTAAACTTACAGGGGGGAGGGGTTGTGGTTTAGAGTTAGTATGAATAATGCATGATATTTAAAGAAAGAATAGCTCTAAAATGTTCCGGGAGGCAGTTCATGTTGATGGTTGGAATGGTGATTTCCCCCCCACCCCCTATTTTTGAAGCATCATTAATTCAGCATCGTTTTGTGATTTTTTTTAGCCTGATAAGATATCGACCAAAGAAATACTATTTGACTTAGATCAGAATATTCTTTCATCAGATAATTTAGTTTAAATATCAAGGAGATCAGTAGAATTATTTAAGCATAAAGCGACAGTCACTTACTATAAAAAATAATTTGGCCTAGTTATCTTTTTTAAAAAGCTCATGTAACACTGCGAACCAAAATCAACCTCATGGAAGGGGAAAAACAAGATCAGATATTTTGAACATTACTCCATAGGAGACCAGCACAATATAGCGTTAGTGAGTGCATTGTAGCAGCGCTCCATATGCAATCAGAAGCCAATTGTTACTGGACTGTACACAAGCACACACTGTGCTCAATGGTCTGATGAGGTATTATGGATATGATGCAAAGAGACTGTGTAGATTAGAAGCTAACAGTTTGTTAAAAGTGAAAGCAACTTAACATTTACATTGGGCCAGCTGAGGAGCCCTTCACGTGGCAAGCAGGAGGAGTTCCAAGGAACCAGGGGTATCAGAAAGGCTCCAGGTATTGGTGTCCATGCAGGAAAAAAAAAAAAAAAAAAAAGAGGTTTTATTGCTTTCCAGTTGACTACCTTTATTACTGTGATTCTTTCTACACCGTTTCTTCATTATTACATTCGGCTTTCAGTGTGGAAAAGTTCATGCAAAACAGCATGATTATTATAAATGTCAAAAATGTGTGGAGGAACAGCCTATTAAAATATAGCCTAGAGATAGTACATAGCACTGACTTTAAATAAGTAGCCAAAGCCAAGGTGAGACTCCATTTAATCACTGATATTGTGTAATTTATCCACAAGTATTAATTTTGATTTCAATGTAATGTATCACAATACATTCCTCATCACTTTCTCCTGGTTCTTCAGGTCGCTGCACACAGCCTGTGTTCTTAGGTCCCAGAGAGCACTTCAGTCCTCCTATTTAGGAGTGGTCGAGGGTCAGAAACACATTGAGATGTAGCACTGAGCTCTGCTGAACCATGCTCGATCTTGTCCGGAATTTAACGTAGATATTCCATGTAAAATGTGTGGTTATTTAATCAAACCATCATCAAGGAGTCAGTAATAAGTGCCTAGTGTGCATGATTCTGTATGGGATCCACCAGAAGTTAATCCAGAAAAATAATGTTTCCACTCCCATTGGGATACCAGGTATTTCACAGAATGTTGGCAGACCGCTATCTATTTGGAGAGGTTGCATTTTCAAAATTTTCCTCTATTTTTTATAAAATAAAGGTTAGGGTTATGGATAGTCAATAGATCACAATCATTCTGGGGCTCTAACGCTCTGCCCTGCCTACCAAGACAAACTTTTGTTGTTCTAATACAAAAGCCTTAATGCTTTTCTCAGTGAACTGAGTGTCAGCCTGGCTTTAAGATATTTTTTTTACTCTTAAAAAAATGATGTATTACAAGATTTGTAATGGAGTGAACATGCTTGAATTGCACATTAAATTTTTTTAACATCACATTCATGTTTTGCCAGTTTGCCTACCAGCTATCTGTTAACAAAAAGTTCCAAGGCAGCACTGCAAGTCTGTGCCCAACTAAGCCTTTTGTTTCTGCAGATGTTTGGGCTTAGAGCAATGTTGTAAAGCTCAGGCAATCCAAGGACCGTGTTCGTACTTGTCGGCTGCGATTCCCTGCGCATTGTCTAAACCTGTACGCATTGTTCTCTCCGACAGGTGATAACTACCCCGTACAGTTCATTCCATCAACAATGGCAGCTGCTGCTGCTTCTGGACTCAGCCCTTTACAGCTCCAGGTAAGTGCCAGAAGAAAAAAAATGTGGGATACAGGCCAGTACTTTAGTGGGAAACGGCTAACCAGCTGCATGCTAAATAATGGCCTGAATGTTAAATAATTTTTTAAGCATAGCCTACGAGGATTAACACCTTATGTGCTTACCATACTGCAAATAGAAAAGTGCCAGTTTCAATATTTTGAAAGGAAAATGACATGATGACTTAATACTTTATATTCTCTATCAGGTGAGTTAATGGTTTTACAATTTCTTTATGGCTAGTTGTTATTGGTTATATTAGCTTTTTCTTGGTCGATTTTCCATCCATGTCTTAATTTATGCCAAGTGAGCTTTTACATATAAGCATCAAAACAGAAAATCTTGTTGGATATTTTCCTTCTAGCAGCTCATAGAACAGGGGGTTGTTATCACCAAATTGCTTTAGCTCTTTAGTAAAATGTGAGCACATTGCACCTGAGTATGTGTATCCTCATCTCATCCTCTTACTCACTCCAGGTGCAAAGTCTGGGCATGGTGTCTGACTAAGTTCTGGATTAGCCTTCTTTATTTAAAAGCTAAACTTGGGGAAAAAGTGTTTAGGAAGCTGAATAAAAAGTCATTTGCACCTTGTTTTCTTCACAGTAAAGTGAAGGGTTTACAGTAGAGCTAGGTGATCTTTACGCCTGTCCAGCACCTGCCATTTTAATGGGAAATTGACTTTAAATATGAATATGTATTTTAACCAAAAAAAATTTAAAATAATGGTTAGACCTCCAGAATTTAAACTTAGAAAATATGTGATAATAATCAACTTTAATTTCAATACAGTGGAAAGTTTAAAGATAGTACTTTATTCTTATAATTTACTGTGGTTACTTCTGAATTTTAATTAATCCAGGGAATAGCATCTGACTAGGCATTTGACTTTCTTTTTTGCTATTCCCTACATAACTTCAACATAAAAATGTACAAATATTTTACTATGCAAAACCATTATTCTGAACATTTTCCAATTGAGTCTGCAAATAAGAATGTTTACAATACTTTGAGAAGTGTCTATCATAAGCCTCATCCAGAAAACCTTGAAGGTGTTACTCGTTACGGACTGCCTAGCAGAACTAGAAATGGTGCCTTCCAGGAACAGCAACCCCACCTCTCTTCCAAACCTGCGCTTTCCCCACTACTAACACAGGAACTTACTGAAGTTGGTAAACTCTAAAACGAAGCCTCACTAATAGGAAACCTCATCTGTTTGTCCTGTTTTTTGATAGCTAGGCTATAGAGTGTAACCTTGAGTCAGAGGCAGAAATAGGAACCAGTGCCATTGTTTAATCTTATAACCAAGTTTCTTTGAAGGAGCATCTGGGTCCTAAACTTTCTACTTTCTATTCTTTGGTGTGGTCAGTACCCTGGATTTAGAAATATGTGATCTGTTTCATGAGTTCTGACAGTATGTTTTGTCTTTTTTTTTTTTTTTTCTGAATATGCTACTAAACAGAAGGGTCATGTCTCCCACCCACAAATTAACCCAAGGCTAAAGGGCCTAAGTGACCGTTTTGGCAGGAGTTTGGACACTTTTGAACATGGTGGTGGCCACTCTTACAACCACAAACAGATTGAGGTATGAATCCTTCCATTGGTGCTTCATTGGGTGGGGGACTGGAATGTTCAGTCATATTCTAGGCTTTTTAAAAAGTGGCAAACATTAAACCTAAACACTAAAACATAACCATTTCCTATTTCTCATTCCTAAGGAGGCTCATTTTTGCTCCTTTCCTTTCATAAAAAAAGACAAATGTCAAACCAATGCCCCCGAATTAGGTTGTTAATTCCTCTATGTGTATTTAGGCAAATTCTTCACATTATGAGTGTCTTCAAACCACCTTTATTTTCCTTACTTTTTTAAACCTTTTTAATGTATAGTGATGTATCATGTTTAAAAAACAACAACACTGAAACATTTAAAAAGTCTCATTTGACTATATAACAACCTTGTAGAGTTGATAGAAAATAATTCTGCTTATACAGGCAAACAACAGAGGTTCAGAGAGGCCAAGATATTTAACAAAGGCTCCAAAATATTCGCAGAGTCAGAGTTTTTACTGAGGATTTCTAACTTGACCTAAGTCAGGTTTCCTAATTTCGTTTTCTCAGGCTGAAGTAGGGATGGGTGCCTGGGCCGGGCTAGGTGCTTTTTGATTGTATTCCTTTCATATTTAACTTCCAATAAAGCTCCTTCTGTTTCGTGTTTTATGTTCGTGGGGTATTCTTACTACTTGGGAGAGGATGGCTTATATGGCTCTTTTGAAAACCAAGTCCTTTTCTTCTACAGGGACCTAGTTCTCTAATTTCACGCCTAATTCCTCCCCTATATCAGCGGCATTCCTCTCTGGGACTATCCGCTGCTGGAGAGTTGCCAGCTATCTGTTGAATCACAAAAAACACGGAGACAGGTCACCTCAGCCTGAAACACACTTTAGCTTTCTGGGTTAGACGTAACACTGCATTTTATATTCTAACCTAGGGTGGGAAACTCAATTCAGAAGAAGAAAATAATTACAGCTAGCAAAAGTTGTATATTTCATTTGTGTATTCCGTTGGCTCTGCCAGTCTGTACATATTAAATACTCTGTAGTCAATAAAGTGTCCGTTTGATGTCTTCTCTGCTGCTTTTGGATCTGAATTTTTGGAAAATGATAAGGTTTATTCCTAACAAGAAAGAAGAGCATGAGATCAAAGGCCACCGTGGAAATAGCCTAGGGAAGATTTCCAGAACTCGTGGCCCACCGTCCTCTTTCCCTTTTGCTCTGACATGAGGTACACAGGGGGTTTCCACCCAGGCGTGACCAGGCACATACTCTCAGAGTATCTGCTGTCTTCTGTGTCACCAAAAGAGATTTCTTTTCCAAGGCTTTTGCATGTAGGAAAGGTGCCATATTTCTGGACATTCTGAAAATCTACTATGCTTAGGATCGATTGCTAAATAGAGAGAGAACTGGACATTAAGAACAAGCCTTTCTGTATGATGACAGGTGGCAGGCTTACCCTCTCAGGACAGGGAGTTGGTTAAACGTTTAAGTGTGAAAGAAAGTGAAAGCAGGTGCCTTGGCATGACGTAAGATTTCCTCTCCTCTTTGACTTCTATTTTCACTTGAGGTGTGGAGGTCTATCCCATCAAACTTCTCTTAGCCAGTTTTCTACCCAACTTTTCTTTCACTAATTTCTCAGAAGTCACTTAAGTTGACTTCTTTCTGTCACAACATCACTGGCCCTTGATGCTATCAAGTCTGGCTTCTGTTGGGCTTTCGGTTCCATGATGTCATACACGCGAGTGCCAGGTCTGGGTAGAGCTGTGCTGTGCTTACCGAGAAGCACAGCATAGGCAGATGTCTGTCACTCTAATTAGGCTCAGTAGAGAACCCATTAAAGCAGGAGCCCTCACAGCTTTGCAGTTGAAGTTTGGGCTGGTTTGAGAGTTTCCTGGGTTTTTGCTTATCCTTGCTCTGTTTTCTTGCTCCCATCTTTTGCAACTTTTTCCTGCATGTCGGGAGACTTGTGTTCTGTTTGCTTGTATGGTACCCTGGTTAGAAAAGATTGACCTTGTTTGAAAGGCAGATTTACTAAACTCTCCAGGTATTAGTATAACGTGTTTATTGAGACGTTTATGAACAGCACAGTTGACACTCATATCTGAGCTGCTACAGACCTTAACATTTTAAATCTTGAGCTAGAGAGAAAACTTAATAATATCGTGCTTTATTAATTTTAAAGTCTGCTTTCTTTTCTAGCTAAGGTTTTCTCCCCTTCTTTGGCAAGCTAAAATGTCACAGCTCGGTCAACAATCATGATCATGGTCAACTGTTGATACTAAGGAAGCATTGCAATTATGTTAACTGGTTTTATTTCTAAACAGAGATTCTTAGTAAGAAAAGTCCACAACATACATGTACCACTACCCTTCCCCTTCCCCACACACGTGGCTGCATCGCTCAGCACTGGTCCTGTCTGATTTTACAGTTACCTTGTACTTCACAGGTTGTCACTTCTAACATGAATAAGCCTGGGTGCATCTTAACAGCATTTATAGTCATACCCTGGAAGCCTAAATTTTTCTTATCAAGTAGAAAAAAGGTATTTAAAGTGGAAAGACCCTCTTTACATTAGTGTATTGCAGTTCTTTCTTTCTTTAGAATAAAGAAATGCAGGAAAGATTTTGTTGTTGCTTTTTGTTTTCTGTGCTAATCTAAGGCCTGGTTTTCTCTGCCTCAGGGGCACAATATTAGAAGAGAGCAGGCCAAAGAATGCTATTTTTAGTTGAACAGTTCAGCAGATGGAGTCATGAATACTCATATATCTGAAGGTTGAGGGGCCTGAACCATTAATTTTGATAATGTATTTAACCCTGGGAACAATCAGAAACTGTAACTCTAAGGTTACAGTGCTTTTGACCTTTAGAGAACAGAGGGCATTTGCTACAGTAAACAATATATTATATTGCTACTTACTCCAATTCTCTACCCGTATAAATTTCAGGACCAGTTGCCATTTGCCTTCCTCAGCTATGTGAGCATTGGTCCCTCAAGTAAGTCAAAAAGAATCTTAAGGAAGAGGGACCAGTATAATGAGGCGGTCATGTAAATACGGCCTTTAACTAGCTAAGATGTTGGATTGTTTCTGAAGGAATATTGTCTTGGAAACTAAGCTCTGAATGACCTTTTTTTTTTTTAAATGAAAAAGTGATTTCAGTGTATTGATTCATTATATGTGATGACTTTCAATGTGATAGATCCTTAAAGTGATCTTGTTTAGATTTTTTTTTTTAAATTGGGAGTAATGTTGCCTCATAGTTGTAGCTTATAGTAAACAGAATCTGGTATCATGTCATGCAAAGTGATACACCTGTCTCGTGCCTTCTTACTAAATGATACATGCTCTCTTTAGCAAATAGAGCAGTTAAATATCACAGAGCTTAAGAATTTCTAATTAAAATATCTCTACATGTCAGCATATTGGTAATGTATTATTTTAATCCATTTATTTTGTTTATGAAACAGTGACATATGTTTAGATTGTGAAATATATGAGCCTTAAAAATCACTTTATTGAAGAAAATTAATTCCTACAACACTGTCTCAGTAATGTGTTCACTCGCCCAGCAGTCCCTGGCGGCACTGCCAGTCTTAATGTTAGGTAGACACACTTACCAGTTTTATCTGCACAACAGTCTTGGAAAGAAGCGATAACAGTTCTTTTTCTTAGCTCCAAATGATAAGGCTTTCTTTCTTTACTATTTTTTTTATTCATTAATTCAAACCTATCCCCTCAAAAACATTTTTGTTGCTTCTTTTTCTTCTTCTTCTTTTTTAATACAATGAAGGATGGGACTGTGTGTATGTATAAGGGATTCTGAAAGACCAATCAAAATTAAAAACAAGCTAGTTACCTTTTCAAAGTTAGACATAGTAATTTGTTTGTCAGCAGGGAGATGTTTGGGTCAGCCCCGAGATACAGTGACTGTCAGCAGTTATTCCTACAAGACAAGTAATTTCCCTCAATGTATTACTGACAGATTGCTCACTTCTCTGAATCACTGGAGAAAACAAACTTAATATTGTTTCAGGCAGAGTTTCTGTCTTCATTAGCCTCAGAGAATGATTTTTATCGAGCATTCAAAGCCTACCAAGCTTTAGTTGGGACATATTTTAACAGACACGTTCTTATAATGATAGTATGGGTAGTCCTCTAAATGAAAGGAATTAAATATGAAAAAATTTAAAAAACAATATAAATGCATGTTCACTTTTATTTGATGGGCATTATGTGTAGTTTAGGGGAGATGTGAGGAAAGGAGCATAATTGGAGCCTTAAAACACTAGGAAAATCTATCAGCCATAAGTTATTCTTAAATGAAACTATTAAAGTCTTGCCAAGTTTGCAGAGATGGAGAACAATTGAAGTTTTTGCAAAAGTGAAGACAAACACATATTTTATTTAAATGATATTGTCAGTTTTCATGCTACAAATGGAAAGTGAAGAAGTGCCCGTCAACATTGAGAATGCTCTGTCTCGATTTCAGTTCTCTTCTGAATCTTTATGGTATTGTATTTAGATGCTCTTCCTGGCTCCTACCCTGTCTTGTTGTTTGCAGTTGCAAACATGCCTCAGTGCTGTGGAGGGATGAGAGGGTGAGTTAGTTTTGCTGGATGGGCTGGAGAGGTTGTGATTTCTAATAGAGAGTTGAATAAAGAGTTGATTAGGGTGACCTATTACTGGCTACCCAGTGAAGAAAAAGGAACACACTGATTCAAAGCTTGTTTTGAGGATGCCAACCATGGGGTTGTGCTTTGAGGAGAAATGCTTGTGTTCTCTTAATCAGCCTCCCCTCACCCATTCTGACTTGAAGAGTATGCTGGAACTTGGGAGGACCACTGTAGCTGGGATTAGATGAGCTGGGGACCAATGGCGTGAACTCCACTTTGGAGTCAGTTTCTTGGATTAAAGTTTCCACTATTACTTACTATGTTGTCAAGTCCTGGTCTCAGATTACCTTCTTTTTACAGTTTGTTCATTGTAAAAAGTGGATATTTATTCACAGGTTTTTGTGAATAGTAAATGGGATTATGAGGCATGTGTTAGATTTCCACACCAAAAAATCATCAAAATAGGGAAACACTTTCCCACATTCCAATAAGCAGTCTATTCTACTCTAGCTTTGCTGCCAAAGTACTTCTGGTGGGTAATTCCAATCTACTGGAATGTAAATCGCTGGCTTCAGGGACTTTTGTCTGCTGCTGAATCTCTAATATTGCCTGGTACAGTATTTGGTAAAATGAATGAATTAATGAATTTCATCTTTGGGGGCCATCTGGGACCCAAGCTTCTTTGAAAACTATTTTTTTGGGGTATGTTCAGTCAGGTGCTTTCTCTTTAGGAAGCATTATCTTATGTAAATGACTTTTCCTTTCTGGGTAGCCTTCTTAAGAAAAATAGCAGTTACCAGGTGAATCCTGATAGAGGTAAAAGAAATACAGGCAGATCAGAGAGGACGCCAAATACAAAGACATTTCTTAGCATTTGGAAATCTGTCTTATTGAATTCAGTGAACTAAAATAAGTTTCTGCCTACCCACAGATTAAAACATGAGATAAACTGGATTCTGTTTTAGAAATTGGCTTTTCAGTTGGTTTTAAGGTAATACCTAACAGTTGAGAGAGTATAGCTCTTCTCACATAATCCCTGTTAATCACTGTATTTAATTTGATTGCTGGGATGTTCAGCTGTACTCACAGAGATGGTTTAGTAGGCGCCCAAGACCTTGGACTCACAAGATCAGTGCAGTCCTCTATCCTTCCTGATATAAATTTCCCACCGACATTCATTTAGCTCCAGCCTCACTAATTAAGCCACTCAACAGGGAGCTCCCAGTGTGCGAATACTTGTGTTTAAATAGACTCTGTGTAAGATGCAATGTGTTCTAAAATAGTGACAGGTATTTTTATTCCTGTTTTTACCAAACTGGAGTTTTGAGGTATTGTTTGGTTGGTAGCATGTATCATATATCTATATGTGTTATAATGAACTATCTTGAAAATCAGAGCGATAATATGATTAAAGATATATAGGAAGGTTAGAAAGCAAAACGTTCTAGTGTTTGCCCTGGCCAGGTGGCTCAGTTGGTTGCAGCATCATCCCGTACATCAAAAGGTTGTGGGTTCAATTCCCGGTCAGGGCACATACCTAGGTTGTGGGTTTGATGCCCAATTGTTCACAGGCAACCGAATAATGTGTCTCTCTCACATCTCTCTCTCTCTCTCTCTCTCTCAAATTGATAAATGTATCCTTGGGTGAGGAAAATCATTCTAGTGTTACTCCCATTTCCACCCATGGAATAAGTCAGCTTAATACCTATAACCAACCTTTGATATGATGATACACACACACACACACACACACACACACACACACACACACACATCTATTTGGTACCTCATCAGTGATGTCCGTAATGCTATTGACCTTGAGCAGCATTAATTAAAATTAAAATAAATAAATGATAGATATGTATAAAATGTTTATTTCTTAAAATTTTCACAGGTGTTGACTATTTCGAACCCTACAAAGTGAGAACATACTGTGCTCATTTGAAGCCAGCTTGAAATAGAGCTGCTTTTGACCTAGAATATCCATTTTTGGGATATTTATCAATTTTTCACTCTAATTAGCTTCTTTCTTTAAATTAAAGGAATAAAATCTTGTTAATTGAAATTACACTAAGCTTTGAATATGATTGTTACATAACAGTTTTTGTGTGTTAGAGTAATATCAAAATCTTTTTTTAAAGGAGAGGTTATAAATAAAAGATCATGCTCAGGAAATTTGGAAAAGTTTGTATGAAAATCCAAACAACAAATTTAATCATTCACTTACTTAACAAACATTTATTTAGTGCCTTTTATGTGCAAGGTACTGTTCCAGACCCGTGGTCCTTAACTGGAGACAATGTTGCCCCCTAGGGTTCAGAGGACAATGTCTGGAGATAGTTTTGGTAGTTATGACTTGAGGTGGGGACGGAGATATCACTGGCATCTAGTGGGTAGAGGCCAAGGATGCTGCTGAATACCCTACGATGCACAGGACAAACCTCATAACAGAGAATTATCCAGTCCAAAAATCAGTAGTGCTGAGGTTGGGAAAACCTCTTTTAGATACTGGGGAAATATCAAGGAATAAAACAGTGTCCTTGCTCTTATGGAGTTTACATTCTCGTATGGGAAAGAGAAAATATGGAAAGAAAATACGATGAAAACTTGGATTACAAATCTTACTCATTTTAACAGAAATACTCCACCACCCACCTGCATGTCCACCTGAACCTAGGTGGGCAGATTTTTAAAACAGACTTATTTGATTGTTTAGCCTCAGTTCTCAGTTCCAGTCACTTCTGGCTTGAACGGTCACAATTCTCTTCTGGCTCATCTTTTCCATTGTATTAAGCATACCATATACTCTGGCTTTTAGTAAAGGAATATTATTTCTGACTGTTGTAGTATCTACGTCCCTTTCAGAGTGAAGTAAATAGGAAATTTGGTGGGGACCTGGGAGCTGTTGATTAGGTTTTATAGGATGCTATTGAGATCCCATAGGATGCGTGGAGTCATCCTTGGCAGAGAATCTGCATTTGCTGTGTGAATTGCATGTGACAAAGGAAGCCTTGGGTTCTTTCTTTTTTTTTTTACCCTCACCTGAGGACATTTTTGCATTTATCTTCAGATAGAGCTGGAGGGAGAGAAGGAGGAAGAGAGAGAGAGAAACATCAATGTGAGAGAGACACATCTACTGGTTGCCACCCACATGACCCCACCTGGACTGGGACAAACTGCAACCGAGGTATGTGCCCTTAGCGGGAACCAAACCTGGGACTCTCTGGTTCGTGGGCCGACGCTCTAACTGCTGAGCCAAACTGGCTAGGGCAAGCCTTGGGTTCTTTCTAAAAACAAAACAGATACAAGAATCGTGTGAATATTATATATGTATACATTTGTACACATATATACATATACATATATAATACATGTTATATCATTTTTTGCAGTTTAGTAAGCAATTTCTATATAGGCTTTATAATAAAATATGCTTTCATATTATTGCCATATTTTAGAAGAAGAAAGTGAGGCTCAGATGGGTAAGTGACTTGGATCAGATTACTCATCTATTAAACAAAACAGGATTATATTAGATGGTTTAAGTGTATTTTGAAATTTACTTCTTGACCGAGGTTTTTTGCTTTAAACTGTGCTAATATGTAAGAAGGACAGTCATTTGGAAGCTCTCTTGCATAACTTATTCTCTTATTATTATAATCAAGTAAATTAAAAGTAATTTAATTAAATTATAAAAGGGGAACATTTCAAAGTCAACATGACATTCTCAGGATCGCAAAGAGTGTGCATTTCCCAAATTTCTAGTTAACTGTCCAGGAGAAACTTGAAGCCTAACAGAATTAAACAAGGGTAAGAGGAACTATCATGAAACCAGTCTTATGGTATTCTGTAGCTTTCTTCTGAGGAAAGTGTTTAAAATATTTCTGCTGCATGTCAGAGCTCTATTCTTTTGAGAGTTTCTGGGGCTGTCTTATAATTTCAAAGTTTTGATGAGTCTCCTGGAGCAGCTGGGGAGCGTGCCCTTGCCCGTGCCTAGCCCGCGCTGCCCTCTGAGCGTGTTCAGCAGGTTGCATGCCAGCAGAGGAAGCAGATGTTTGACCATACTGGAATGGAGCGCCTGCTGCACCAGGAGCTGGGGATTCCTCTTGACATCTGGACGTGGCTGGGTCGGGACGCCTGCCTCAGGCCAGGAGGCCGCGGGAGCCGCGGGGCGGAGAGCATAGAGTCTTTGCTGCTCTTTAAGTGATTAGTGCACCGAAGCAGCAATAATGTTGAATTATCGCTTGGCTGCTTTCTTCTCAGGAATCTTGGGACAATAGGAGAGTCAGGAAGGAGCATTTACAGTAAAGTCATGTTCAGAGAGACAAGACTAATTATAGAGTATTGAAGAGCTTTATTTTAAATGATTTAATTTACAAATAGCTCTGGACAGTGTATGAAACTTTTTAGAACCATAAACCCAGTCGCTTAAAGAGACTTTTCTCATTGAAAATGGCTAGTGTAGACCCACTATTACAGCAGTTTTCCCATTTTAGAGTTTTGTCAAGTGGTGCTACTGAAGACACAGCGTTTGCTAAAAAGAGAAAATACACCAGTACTTTAGCCGCTGGAGGAAAATTCCCTGCTTGAGGGCAAGGAAGACTTGTAGGTAAGCCATGGGCTGAATTATGCAATGGCTTTTGTAGTCTCACTTTATCACACTGAAAGCCGCTCTGCATTCGCTCCCACAGCTGAAGCCGCCTGTTACCCCAGCTTCCTTCGGGATACGTGTTGTTTAGGCACAATGGATGTAGAGATGGGTAGCTTAAAATGTATTTCGCAATAAACAGTTGTCACATGATGTTGCTTTTCCTCTTATAATTTTTCATTAGTGCGACCTCTGTGCTCAAAGAAGTCTTATAAACAGATTACGGCCATTTGTGTTCACAGTAATATATTGGAGAAGAACGCGGTGTCGCTCTCACTTAACCTCTCGTATTCTAAGGGGGTTCTATTTAATTAACACTGGTGAGAGGCTGACCTGAGAGGCTATGGAAAATGATTGAGCTGCATTTTCCAAGCTCTGCTCTAGTCAACTGGGAGAGAAATTAAAAAAAAAAAAAAATTAGAAAGTACTATTTCTGAAATTCCCTCTAACTAAGCTGTATTTCAACGGACCATTTAATGCTCAAATGGACAAAGGTATTACTTCAGTCATTGAATTGTATCAAACTCCTTCTCAGAGGCCCAGTTTAAAAACTCTGTAGGAAAAGTGGTTTAGCATCACATTCTCAATGGATTATCACTCGGTCTGCATGAAAAGAAAAAAGCAAATAAAAAAGAAGAAGAAAGAGGAAGGAGAAACACCCACTGTCCCACTGTCGCTAAATGGAGTGCTCCAATCAGCCCTCCTCACACTGGGATTGCCTTCCAGAGTTTAGGACTCCTTCGGCCACATGGAAAAAAATACTCCTTTCTGCAGTGCTCCTGTTCGCCTGCTCAGATCATCTTCCTCTCATCCCAGGAAGTGTTTGCTCCAGTGCCCAAGGAGCAGCCCCCAAGCAATGCATAGTTAAATCACTGGCTCAGACGTAGCACAGGTGAGAGAGGAAGAACAAGAGCGAGAAGCCTTGTTGAGATAGTAGAGACCTAGATGTCACTTCTCCATCCATTTAGCAATAGTTTTAATAAAGAGGCATTTCTTAGTTGCAGAACAAAATAGTCCTACATAATTAATTTATATCCAACCATGCCATTTCTGAGTTCAGCTTCACCTCTGCCACATTTCCTAATTATGAATCACTGTCAGCAAGAACAGATATACCTCACCATAAACAGGAAAATGACTGTATCCCATCAGGTGATGATTGACCATCATGCATTGGAACAACATGCTGACATTTTATCTAGCAGCTAGCTTGCTCTCTGACATGTTTTTTTGTCTATACAAGAGTGAATGGCTTGGAGGTTTCAAGAAAGCAGTACTTGGTTCCATAAGACCTCTTCAGTTAAAAGAGCTATGTGAACTTGGGCTAATCTTCTCTGCACCTCAGTCTCCTCATCTGTGAAATGGAGATAATGGCACCTCCCATATTATGAATATTAAATGAAGTAATGTAAGCAATTGCCCAGCACAATGTTTGCTACATAGTCAGTACTCAATAAACATCATTTCTCTCCACACCCTTATCTCTCTAATTCGTTCACTAATTTAACAAATATTTTTAGAGCATGTGCTATATACTTTAGGTACTCTATTAAGCAAGAAAGCTAAGCAAGTTCTTGCCTTTTTATAGTAACAGTCTAGGAAGGAAATCAATTAAATGAGCAATAATTTAAAGTGATAAGAACAGATAACATAGGGCTGATTTGTTGTATGTGTATATAAATACACTCATTTACTGATTGGCCAAGCTGTTTGCGTATAGGCTCTTTGAAGTCGTCTTGCCCTAATACCGGTGCTCGATGACTGCTACTGAGTTCAAAAACATGAGGCCCAGTGCAGTACTCTTTAGCCAGAAGTGATAACCAGACAGCAATTAGGGTACTTTACACTGGGCTTTCTTCTAGTTAAGAGAAGATACCACAATATTGAAAGAAAAGCCTTCACAAATAGACAATGAAATTGTACAATTGCGTAGACTTCAAGAACTAAAAAGGCCCTCGGGGTCCTTGAGCATCAAATCCTAACCCTTCTTCTGGTTCCATGAGCTTTGGCAAATGAATCTTCCTATACCAGATCCTAACTAATGGGATTAGGAATGATAACCCCTATTGCGCAATTGTAAGGAACAAATATGAAGATGCCTGTGGAAAGTGCTTTGCACACTGTCAAGTATTATGTGAATCATTTGGTTTTACAGTTGAAGAGACTGAGGCCCAGTGAGATGGGTTAACTTGACCTAAGCCACATAGCTTATAAGTGGCCTGAGTTAGGATGCACAGAATTGTGAGGCAACAGTGTGAAGAACTAAATTTAACTTTGTCTCGTAAATACATTTTGGATGAATTGAAGTGAATTCAAACAATATATCTCATGCTTCTATCTATGAGTTTTTGTAGAGAGATATTTTTGAAATTGAATGTACCAACCTAATGACGATTATCCTTTAAAAGAACAAAATAAGGCATATTAAAAAATGAGACCGTGTAATAGTGCTGATAGTAGTGACAAGGCCAGAATACAAACATATTAATTTCATATATTAATTTACATGATTAATTATTACATGAAAAAAAAAAGACTAATTATTTCCTTAGTTCAGTCACACATTAATTCCCAGAATATGTATTAAGTGCCTGCTGTGTAGTAAGCCCTCTCTTCTATTTGGGGGATATAGAGATCAGTAGGACTTGATCTCTGCCCTCAAAGGGCTCACAGTCTAGTAAGCAATGTGATCATTGTTCCATTAGATGTTTCCAGAGTAAAAATTATATGGGAGGAGGAAGTGCTAAACTCTGCCTGGGGAACTCTTGGTGATCTTCATGGGTGAGGTGATGTTAAAAATTGAATCTGGAGAGTGGAGGTTTGTAAGGTTTATGGGAGAAGGATGCAGAGTGGCAGAGACACCGAGAAGAGAAAAGGCACTCCGGACAAAGGACACAGCTGGCCTGTAGGTATAAAGCGTTAGACAGTGTGGCATGTTCAGCAAATGACAGTCTGGCACAGGCTGAGTGTACCAGAGCAATAGTAGGTGAGATCGGAAAGGTAAGCAAGGGGTCAGGTCACAAAGTGCCTTTTACACCACGCTCGGGAATTTGCAATGCATGTGGTAGACATGATTTTATTCACACCATAAATGGCAAAGTGGTATAAGGTACAGCAAACAACTTTATGATGTGATATTCCTCTATTAATTTGATCTCTCGTTTACATTTCCCATTACACTAGATTTAATAGTTAGGGAACTATGTTTGGTAAGATTCATAGTCCCTTTAGTACAATGGTACCCTGTGGCAAGTGAAACTGTACAAATAGTGTAATGATACACACAGAATAAACAAAACTGTTTCAGATGGAAGGAAAGCCAGGGTTCAACCATTTCTCTGGGATTTGGGGAAACCTTGTGATCTGCAGTCTGTGTTGCACCCAGTCGTAGTTAGCACAGTGCTTCTCAGTGACTAGGCCTTGCTACTATATTTCAAACAAACGATGAAGCAAGGAGTAACAATCTATAAAGAAAAGCTATGGTTCTTCTAATTGTCAATGCCTTGCAATTATGCCCCTTTCTGGAATAATAAAATGTTCCTTGGCAGAGGTCAGGATCTCTGCCACTGACTTATTTAACAGATCCTCTTAACATCTGTCCTGCAGACTGTGCACTTTATTAGCAGACAAGAGACCCAACAGACTTAGCCTGCTGTGTCCCCTGTTCACATTCACACAGCTGTGGATTAACTCAGACTTTCCAGAAGAGGACCAACCAGAAGGGAGAGTAATGTTGTTGGCTGCTTCTAAAAAGATGGGAGAAAACAGCAGAAACAAATGTTGCCCTAGTACCATTCAGTGTTTTTAGGGTGACAATTACCAGTCTGTTTTAAAAAGGAATAAAAGCAGCTATTTCACTAAAAAAGGAAAGTCTATTCATATCTGTGTGGGAACCTAATCAGGCTCTTGTTTCCAATGACGATGACTCCACAGCCGCACCAGGTCTGCGACAAGAATGCTCCTTTTGTAGGCCGATAATGTGGAAACGATAAAATTTCCTTTAAGAGACATATGTGTTTACATCATGAGATGTGTTATTTGACAAAATGCTTTGTTCTCCTCATATTTTCCATGCAGAGTTTCATGCTGGGTTGTTTGGCTGGAAATCTTTGATTAACTAGAATTAGTTGCTGAAATAAAATAGACACTTTTGTTTTATGAGTCCTCTTGCTGAGCCGTAAATTATAGTAAAACATATAAGGAGTGAGAGAAAGAAGTGCTGATTTGAACCTCTGACCCACGACAGGCACAAAAACATAAGATTATTCCTTCAAAGAGCTGCACAGAGACATAAATATTCCATGGTCCACTCGGAATTATGCCCTCTTAACAAACCAAAGCTGCGATTTTACATCATGTAACGTGAGTTTTCTAAGGGTGTTACAGTAGGCTGAGAGGAGATATTGAAATTCTGAAATATCCCCCCTAAATTAGGACTTTGAATGCCTAAAGGTTTCTTTTGTTTAACAATGGACAATGGAAACAAGAAGAAAACAAAGTTTCTGTTCCCTAAATGAATAGCCAAGGGTGGTTGCCCTCTTTCTAGAGAAGTGGCACATTTTAAACATCTATCTCAAAGCCACATAGGGTCTTAGTGTGAACATCTCAGTTCCATGGGGCGCAGCCTTTGGGTACTATCCCAAGGGAGTGGGCTCGGACGGGGAGACATTACTAAAAGCAGAACAGAAACTATTAGCTTAACCGCGAAATGTTTCAGGGAATTGGTGTCCATTCTGCTCAAGACTTTTTTATTTTTTGTTTAAATAATTTTATAGGATAACTTAGAAACTTTTAGTTAACATAGAATGTGTTTCCGGGGGCTTCACTGTAAGCAAAGCTACCTCACTGTCCTCAGTCAGAACTGATCGTGTTGCACGTGTTAACTAACCTTATCGTGGCAGTCCCTTCCACAGTGTGTACACATATCAGATCGTCACATTGTACACCTTAAACTTACACAGTGTTGTCCATCACATCTCAATAAAGCTGGGGGAAAAACCACCTGATTGTGCCCAGTGATGCTGCTTCAGTAATTCGTAGATGCTTTCATTACACGGCTCATCACGTTTTCTTTCTCCATCTCTCCTTCCTGTTCTTGCTGTGAGCTCCTGAAAGACAGCATCTCTTCTTCGTCTTTGTAGCCCTAATTTTTGCTAAAGTAAATAAAAATGCCAAATGTTTTTCTGAATAAGATCGTTAGAGTAACATCTCTGAAAAAGAGTATACTGATAAGAATAAGAACCTGCAAGTATTGGGTCTCCAGAGTGTTCTCTCTTCATCGTATGTTGTGTGCATTAATCTACTCCATACAACAATCTTTTGAAGTAGGTACTTCTATTTTTCCCCATTTTAAAGATGTGGAAATTTAAGGCCCAGAGAGAATAAATAACTTGTTCGAGATCACCTAGTCAACAGTGGTTCTGACTAAAGAGAGTGTGTGTTTAACCACGATGCTGCATTGCCTCTCAGAGCAACGTGTAAACCTTAGTTTTCCAACTTTGTTCTTCAGTTCTTATATTAACCACTACCTGCTTCACCTGCTGTAAGGAATTTTCAAGGTGGATTGTTGAGATATGTATCAGAATCATGTCTAGTGACAAAAAAAGCACTGGGTTTGCTTATTACATAGTATTTGAATGACTTCTACTATGGCGGCTATGTGTAAGGTATCATTCCTTTCTGCTAATTAAGGAGGAACCATGGGCATTACTGTGGGGTGCAGATGGTGTATTTACATACTGTAAAATATGCTGAAGTTCTCCAATTGGCAATACTGATCATTTGCAGTTTAAAAACTGACAGTTAGTGGAGGTGGCTCTGAAGTAGGGTAAAACATTCTCTTGAATTAAAAAAAAAATACAGAAGCACATGGAAGAGATAAGAAGAGGGTGCTTCGCATTATTTCTTGCTTATTTTACTTGATCACTTAAAAGTTAATTCAAAATACATCCTTATCTCGCTCAGTGTTTATTAGAAATGCACGGTTCATGTTAATATTATTAGTATGAAACTTCTGTTTAATAAATCTGTACCTTTCATCACAGGCATGAATTTCGTGCATTAGCATGATCCTTGTGTTCATGAATCCAAAGTCTCCTGGGGAATTAAAAACTAACTTCAGTTTAAAAATAGTAAAATCATTTCCATATAATAAACATGTTTATTTCCAATCAGCAACATTTGTTCTATTGATTAAAGTTAAAAATAGCATTTAGAAAATATTATACTTCCGTGCAATTTTGTTTTCCCAATTATATATATTTTTAACAATTTAAGTAAAAACTTTTTTTTTTTTTCATTGCATACTTACCCGTATTTGTCTCCATTCTGTGTTGTTTGGAAGGCTTTATTATGGATGGAAATTGAAGGGCACCGAAGCTGGGCAGTTGTGGGATATTTTTCAAGCAATAGCATCTGGTTTCTTGGCAGTCATCATGGGCCAAGGCAAAGCAGCCCTGGCATATCTCCAGATTTTCCTGTGGGTATTGCTGAGGGATTTCCAGGTCTGCCATGTTGTTGTAATTGTGTTTCCTAGAGACCCAGAAACTCAGACTGGAATTCAAAGTCTGTTAGGTAGTACATGAGGTCTGCGTGATCTGGCCCCTTGCTGTCTTTTTGCCACCTGACCTGTTAGCTTTTGCCCAGCTCCCTCTGCTCCAGCCACACGGGCCCCGTTGCTGTTCCTCAGACATTCCGAGCACAGCCCCATGTTTGCCTCAGGACTTTCACCTGTCTTTTGTCTCTGCCTGGGATGCTATCCCCAGATAAAGACATGGTTTACCCCCTCATGTCTTTCAGGTCTCTAATGTCCCCTTTTTTTCATTTTCCTGATTTCCTCTATATCTAAAAATCCCCTCTCCCCCATGTTCATATACCTGGTCATTTTATAGTTCATAGTACATACCACCACCAACATTACATATCTATGTGCTTATTTATTTGTCCTCTGTTCCCCATTCTCTTCCCCCAAGTTTTCCAGCTGCTCACTTCTCCTTTCCCGAAGAGTACCTGGCCCATAGTGGCCACGCAATAAATAATTTTTCAATGAACTTGAATCAAAATTCACCTTTTGGTTGCAAGGTAACAATGCTTTTAGATATTGGGAACCAGACATATATTCATGTATTAAAAGTAATTGAACTCAGCACGTGTACTCAAATACATATATCCATTGAAAAGGTCCCTATGGCTTAGTTTATGGGAAATCATATTAAGATCTCAAATCCAACTTCCAGACTCATTGATGAGTTTGTATATCTTATTGATAGAGCCAAGATGCACTTGTTTGAGGCTTCCCTGCTGAGCTGCGGCTCTGTGACAGAGCTAAAGGAGTGTTACAAATGCTGCAGCGCTTGGAGCCCATTCAGAGAGCTGGGCCTCTGCAGCTCTGCCTGCCCAGCTCTTGGAAGCAGAAGGAAAACAGTCAGATTCACTCCCGTAAGGCCGTTTCCCCACTGCCCTCACTATCACTTCTTCTAATATCTTGCTTCAAGAACCAAATTACTAATCGTTTCAATGACTGAACTTTTTTTTCCTATAAATAAAGCATTATGTATTTGTATATTTTATTTAGCACCCTTAAAAAAAGATATTTGGGCCCCGCCAGCGTGGCTCAGTGGTTGAGCGTTGACCCATGCACCAAGAGGTCGCCAGTTCGATTCCCGGTCAGGGCACATGCCCAGGTTGTGGGTCAAATCCCCAGTGGGGGGCATGCAGGAGGTAGCCAGTTGATGTTCTCTCTCATCGATGTTTCTATCTCTCTCTCTCCCTCTCCCTTTCTCTCTCTCTAAAATCAATAAAGAAAAAAAGAATTTAAAAAAATATTTGGAAGAAGCAGAGAGGGACTGAATTTTCTTGTTAAAACTATTGGGGGTTGTGGTGTTTATTCTCAGTGACTTGCACTGTGCATCCATGTTCCATAAGGAAAAGCTCCCATGAGTGCATTCCAGTATAACTGGTGCGGTCCAAGAATGAATTCTGCCTCTCTTTTCTTTTTTTACGTAGTAGATGACTATGTGCTCTGTTACCTGATGGGTGCCATGTTTTTTTTGAAATTCTCTTCATGTAAGGGTAGGACCTTTGACCTGAGCCTCTCTCCTATTCTCTCTCTCTCTCTCTCTCTCTCTCTCTCTCTCTCTCTCTCTCTTCCCCCCTCCCTCTTTTCACAGCTCCTCCTCTCCTCCACACCCCACATGTTTCCTCCATCCCCCCACGCCATTAACACAAGTTATGTCAGAGGAGCAAGCTACTTCGTGCTTGGGAAAATAGGCAAGAGGATCTCTAGCCAGGAAAACTCCTTTTTCAATTCATTTTTCTTGAGCCTGCTGCAGGGGATAGTGAAATGAATTAAACAGGCCCTGGCTCTCCGTGGCTGATAGTCAGTGCTTGTCCCATGTTTCCTTTGGCGTTGTGGAAATGCAACTGGCAGAAATCTCAAAGGGGATGAACTAGGTCTGCTCTCACCTGAGATACATTTTTGTCCCTTTATGTGTATTTGCATAAACTTTAATTTTAAAAATCTGAAAACACCTTAACATGATTATAATTACCTTAACCTAATTACTATGGTTGCATTTTAAAATGTGTACATTTTAAAACAAATATTAAAATAAAATTCTAAATGTAAATCATTCTTGGGTGCCCAATGATTACTTTTCAAGTACATGTCGGTTAAAATTCTCTTTTAAATCCTGGGGTAGAAAAACATCTTTTTTTTTTTTTTTTTTTTGCAGTTTAACCCCAAAATTCTGATAGAATGTACAAATTCTGTTTGCATCACTTCCCTAAGAGAACAGGAGACAGGGATAACTGAGTCCCTGTGAACACTGGACAGGGAGAAGAGGGAACCTGGGTTCTAGGTGTCTTTCTACCTATTGCTCAGCAGTTGGCATTCTCATGCAAATCACTCTTTCCTGCTCCAGGCTTGAGCTTTCTTCACCTGTAAAGCAAAGGGATTGGATTAGATAATGTTTGCAATTCTTCTTGCTGCAGACGTTGGGTTATCTGGTGCTTCTTGCAAGGAAATGCCTGTCGGTTCAAGGAGACAGAAACAAAGAAAGGTGACCTCCATCTCTGGGGTTCCTTTTGAAGAGGATGTGAGGAAAGGTATACTAAGAAAGAGTGTGGGCAGAAATGAGAGCAATTTCGAGCAGACAGAGACAAGAATGAAAAAGAAGGGTTTTAATGGTTAGAGTTAACAGAGCATCTATTAAATGTCAGGTATTATGTTAGGTGCTAGAGACATAAAAACAAATAAGAGTCAGCCCTCACCTTAAGGAACTTGTAATTTGGTGGTATAGAAAGACATGAAAAAAATTTTTGTAAGTATACAGAGGTAGAGGGTGTGATATGGTGGGAACACAAAGAAAGCAATGGTCAGATAAGGCTTTAAGGAGAAAGTGATTTTTGAGTTGAGACTCAAAAGATGAATAGAATTGTAACAAAGAAGAGGGACTAATAGGAAAGGAGAAATAATATGGCAATAGAAAAATATGCAGGAGGGGCAAGGAGATTGACTTGGAAGTTAACCCAACACATGAGAGGTGGGTGTGGTAGTTCCCCTATTCCTTCTCCCACCTCCCATTTCTTTGCTGTCAAATATATATTTTTTAAAAATCCTCATCCAAGGATATTTTTCCATTTATCTTAAGATAGAGTGTAAGGGAGGGAGTGAGAGAGAGAGCGAATCATCGACGTGAGAGAGACACATCGACTGGTTGCTTCCGGCATGACCCAGACCAGGGCCGGGGACTGAACCGCAACCGAGGCCCATGTTGGTCCGGAATCGAACCCGCAACTCTTTGGTCCACGGGCCGACGCTCTAACCACTCAGCCAAACCGGCCAGGGCTCCACTGTCGAACTTTAAGGGCACAGCTAAACAAGTGCCTTCTATGCTGAAAACAAGGACTGCAGTTCTTTCCTTCCATAAAACCGCAGCTATATTTCCTGGATCATTTTGTTGACATTGGAGGTTTATGAGAAGTAAAAGTATTTGTGATCTTTCAAATTATTTTTAAGCTCTCTCCCCCAGCCTCTCCTTCAGTCTTTAATGACTTGTTACTGACACACTTTCTTCCCTGTGCTGAACAAGCACTAAATCAGGCTGCTTAATTACCTCTGTCTCCGCTCCACCTTCTCGCAGCCCGGCTCGTCCAGCTTTGTAGCTCGTCGTGCCTGGTAGGCAGAGGAAAGGTTGTCTGCATTGTTTTGAGGAGGTAACGAACCCCAAGATATCTCTGGAGAACTGAGCCAGGCTTAGGGCCTCGTGTTAGGCAGCATCAATCAAGTAAATAATGACATTTCCTGAAGGATGCACCCCCCTCCAGCCTCCCCTGCTTGTTTTTTTCAAGTGGAGTTCCCCTGAGTACGGTCTGGTACACAAGAGCAGAATTAACCTGGGCTAGACCTGGGGTTCCCAGACGTTGTGTGGAACCCCAGCAAACGGGGTGCATGTGGAAGAGTTGAAATCTTTCAGTAGTGTCTGCGAATTTCTTACAGAATGGCATTTTCTCTTCTCTTCCTTTTCTTATTACCCTTCAATAGGCAAGTTGCATTTGAGGGAGATTTTTTCCTTTTTCCTTTCTCTCTGGGCCAGATTCTGACAGGCCACTTAAAAATGCCCTTTCTAATTGAAATGACAAAACACAGGAGAATTTACTCCAAAGAGAATCCAGTGTGTGAAGTGTGCCTGCTTTCTTTACTGCTGGTTTCCGTGTACTGGAGCACACTGGTGCCATGTGAAGCCCCTGTGAGCATTCACTCCGTCAGGTTCTGCTGTTTCTGCCCGTGCTCTGCATAGTTCTTTTTACTTCATCAGTCTATGAAACGTTGTCACTGAGGTATTTCCGGTGTCTTCTATTATGGCTTAGAGATTGGTTGGAGAAGGGAGTTGTTTAGATCAAAATGATGCCTCTTGCTCCTTCCAGGTGACTGGTGGTCTTCGTCTGAGGATACTGAAATGCCATTTTAGAGAAAGTAGCTGTAAGACATCTGGAAATATAGTTTGCTACTTGAGAGCTCAGAACAGGAGCAAATTCAGAATCTCTCTTCTCCTTGGACAATGAACCTTGTCTTGTGGCAAGGGACAGGAAACGAGTTTCATCGTGATTCACTGTATAGCTTATTTAAATAATGTCATTTTAACATACAAAAGCAGAAAGTGCATGGACTGCAAAGTGACACTGACTCTAAAATGGATAATATTTCCTATTTTATATAATTATTTTGAAGATTAAATAATAAATGTAAAATACCTAGCATAGCACCTGAGTTAGTGCTCAATGTGTTTGTTGAATTAACACATGAATGAATGGGGGTGATGTTTGGGTGACTGCATGACTGGTTATGTGGTTATGTGAAAATCCTGTGATGATTATGAGAAGAAAAGGCCTGACACCTTTTTTTCTATGGCACTCTCCACTGGAGATATTACAGGATTTTACCATAGAAAGTGGGTATGAAATATATAATATATATTTCATGTTATGGTAAAGATCAGATACATTGTGACACCACCCATTATAATTTGACATGCATTTGGCTATTTTGGGGGCAAAGCATGCCCCTCTTTCCAAATGCAATAGTGTTATAAAATGACTCTGACACGATACATTTCTTAGGTCCTGGCCGTAGACCAGTGTGCGTACTCGAAGACACTCAAGAATTTTACCATAAGGCTGAGTTTGGTTGGTAAGATCTACTGTTTTGTGTTGAATGTAAGCAGGCTTAGTTATCAAAGTGTCACTTGGATCTAAATGCAAGATAGGTTTTCCTCTAAGGCTAGTCTCAGGACACAGAACTCTAGAAACACTGTTGGCGGTATATATTTTTGGATTTGTGAGATCTTCATAGGACGCTCTTAATCAAATTTATTTAAAAGAGTGGTCACTGAGTTAGTGGTAAACCATAGAAAAGCTTCTTTGTGTCTTGGTTTCAGTTCATTCCTCTTTGTAGGTACTTCTGTTTGGGGGATAAGGTCTGAAAGTATAGACGTGGCCTGAAAGGCCCTTCTCCTCACTAGCCTCTTCTCATGCTTTCGGCAGTCACTCAGCAGTCTTGCCACAGTGGCCTTTCTAAAGTTCCCCCAAAACGTTGCCTTCTTTTCTATCCCAGAGCCATAATAAAGGGCGTTTCTTCTTTCTCAAATGTTCTTTATCAACCTTTCCACCTGGATAATTCTTACTTAAAATGTTACTTCCTTAGAGAAGCTATTCTGATCCCCCAGACTATGCCAGATACCTTTGTTAGATGGTCTCTTGACATTCTGTATTTTTTCTTTCTCAGCACTTACTTATCTTACCATAATTTATAGATACCGTCCAAGCATTTATTTAATATGTTTCTCTTTCTAGCTCCATTAAGGTAGAGATTATTTCTGAGTTGCTTGTTGGTGTACCTCTAGTTTTTAGCACAGTGTTTAGTTAATAGTAAGTATTTCATAAAGATCTGCCATTGAACAAATTCATCAAAGCTGCAAATGTGCTTGAAAGGTGCAAAGGTTGGTTCATCATATACCCATTTGTACTTTTAATGATAACACTGGAGTGCAGGCTAGTGCTAAGCAGTTATATGACCTCGGGCAAGCCACTTCTATTCTCTAGATCTCCGCTCATCAGTGGAATGAGGTCAGACTAGACAAAATGATCTGGTAAGGCCCTTTCAGTTCTGAGTGCCAAGTATGTCAGTGTTGAGCTTCCCCAAATTTTAATGCTGACTACTTTATTAAAACTGAACTCATAAAATAGGAGAAATATTTTTAGCCACAAAATAGTAAAAGCATTTCTGAAAGTACTCCTATAAAATGTGAGTGATTTTATAATTTTGAGAAGTATTTAGCTAGGCTCATTTGAACATTGTATGCACTGTATTTATTTTATATATCTTGGATAAAGAAACAGTTCAGTATCCTGAACAATCACTGAACATTTTTACAAATCAAAATGGAACAATGTGTATTTACAAAACACTCTTCACCAAAGTTTAAATGTTTATGGGACTTTGGCTAAGCCTGTTGGACGCTTTACTACATTGTTGATTTTTTTAAAGCCTCAACTGTGCTTGGAAATGAATATTCATTATTATCATCACTGTGACTGTGAACTATGATCTGAGAGTCCTACCTGTTGTAAACGCTTATGTGATAGTTAATCAGAGTTTAACCTTCTTCCTATTTAAACCATTGGTCTGTAAAGGAGTTATCTAAAACTATTTATTTCAATAACTAATATTTTACCTTCTTTCAAAAAAGAAACAATAGCATTTAGAGAAACTTTAAATTTATAAGTAACTAGACTGAGAAGAAAAATTGGTACTACTCCATGGTTACTGCTCAAGCAGTATAATTTGTGTTGGAAAAGTGTGGCAGGTCAGTGAAGCTAGCAGTTACCGAGCAGCTATCTAGTCGACTTCCTGACAAATGACTTCAAATGAATCATTTCTTGTGAAACAATATAATTTAATTTGCACTGAATTTGTTTTCTGTTTTTAAACTCAACATCATAAAATTATTCATTACATATATAGTAAATATAATCCTATACCACTTCTGTTGCCTCATTTATAGAGAGATAATATCTCTCCTTCGTAACATCCAGTGGTTTTAGATGCTGTATGTTAATCCAGAATATATCGATTTATTATCTTTTATTTGCAAGACATTGTTCTCGATGCTCAATAAGTGTATAGTGTATCAAAGACAATGAGACATACGTGCATCACTAACGGTTACAAAATGCGGTAAGCATCACAAGGAAGGGGCAAGTCAGATGCACAGGATCTGTATCTTACATCTCCTGCAAGCTATATGCTTGTTCCAAGACTTTGAATCCTCCTTAGTGCCTAACACAGAGCCTTGCACATAAAACATATTCAATTAATGTTAGCTTAGAAGGTGAGCTGTGAAACTGTTTTCTAAACCTGTGTCTATTTAACAAATGGGATTATTTTTATCCAAGTCAAACCTAAAGTCTTCAGTCTGAAAAGCATGATACTTATATCTAAAATCATATATTTCGTTAACCAGAATGTGAAAATTTTACTTTCATGAGTTCCTCTATCTTTACACTTTCTGATTTTTATTTCAAGGCTCAATGTACTAAATCTTACCTGGTAGCCTACTGTTAAGTTTACCCAGATCTGTAAGTTATGTGGAATATGACCATACTTTGTGCCTCTACTGTGTCAATAATCACAGTTCTCAATGAACTCCGAGGAATCACAGCTCTGAGGAATCTCAGACTTCATGGAGTCTTGCCTCTCTTTGGTACAACCCACTAGAAAGAGATATAAAATAAGTGATTATCAAAGCTTTAGAGAATGCAATGAACCTACTCTGTTTCTAAAAAGCAACTCCATTGTTCAATCAATCTGAAGGATTTCTGAATGTAGTCAGCCTTTTAAAAAAATGGATTTGTCTCCAAAGATTTGTTTTCCTGCTTTTTACACTCCCTGGCGTTCCCTGAAGGATTTCGAGATTGAGTAAAATTGACTTTCTTCTGATCTTGTGAATTATTGAGGTCAAATGAAGGCATACATGATGTCTAAAGACTCTTGCCTCTCTGAGATTTCACGACTCTTTAACACTGAAGAGTAGGGTGTACTGGTCATGATACCAGCTACTGTACAGTCAACACATTTTCATTCTCCAACATCTGCACTCTTCAGTACAGAGCTTCTTCACTGACTTCAGCCAAGCAGACATTTTTCAGGGGCTTCACTTGCCCCCCTTTTGAAGACACCTGGCTGAGTGTCAAAGGAGAAGGATACAACCCAGTAAAAAGGAAACAAAAGAGACAGCCCCCTGGACTCCCCGAAGTTTTAGCAGTTTGACCGACTCTTTCTTGTGAATTTTTCTTGCCACTGAGTCATTGCGCACACAGAATTATGAAACTTTAATTTCTTTAGAGGCTTGTTATATTAGAAAAATTGTTCCAAAGAAAGCAACAATCATGACATAAGCACATCTGGCTCTGGCAAATTATTCTTTATTAAGCTTTCATTTAATTACATGTGCTGAAAGGTCTGTTTTTGATTACTGTAATTTTTTTTATTTGTCCATCTGAATGATAGTGATGCTGGAAATTACATACAAACCACCTGTTTTTTCTCCCCTACTAATGTGGCAAAGTTTGAGCTATTTTCTCTGTGGTGGATGAAACTAGGAAGCTTTCTATTTATTATGATAGAAAGAGGCCTATCGAGGTAATGGCTTCATCTTGATGATAAGAAGAAAATATTTGAATGGTGTTTTCAAGCGTTAAATAGTGTTAAGATTGAGGTGTGTTGATTCTGGTCACCTAGCAGATCTACACGCTCATGTATCACCTTTTCACCCAAAACCTAATAAATCGACAGTTAAGTCTTTAACATCCTGCGCCATGAGAAAGAAGCTTGATTTTTATTTTAGTATTAGTTTTATCACAAATCTGCCTATATTCTCTTGAGGCTTATATTAGATGTTGCCTAGAAATAAGATCCTGAGAAAAGAGTGACTTCCATTGGGCCTCGGGGATCTTGAAGGCAGCACTTTCTCCTTCAAAGGGACCAGCATTCCCAGAAAAGCATGATCATTGCTGAATAAGGACAATGTTCTTGTAGGAATCCCTAGGAAAGTCCAGAGCAGTTTCTTAGTTCATGAGTAGTGAAATGATAAGAATGGACATTTTAAAGAACTTTCCATAAAGATTTTAGGCACTGGAAGGACTCCTCGAAATCATTTAGTCAAATTCTTTGTTGTACAACTGCGGAGACTGAGTTCTAGAGCAATCAAGTCCTCGAGCAAGCAAGTCCTCTATTTAGGGTCATAAAGTTATTGCTGGGAGGACCAGGGACAGGACAATGACTCCAGGACTCATTTTTTTTTCTGTTACCTTATTCAGTTTTTCTTATTTTCCTCTTTAAAAACTAGTGAAAGAGAAATTGCAAGGCTGTCAGAGAATAGTTCCCTAACAATACGGTAAGTTTTTCTGAAACTCCATTTCAGCTGCATTTAAAGAGATAATGTTTGTCTTCCCTGTTTTGCAGCAGCTCTATGCCGCTCAGCTGGCCAGCATGCAGGTGTCACCTGGAGCAAAGATGCCATCCACTCCACAGCCACCAAACACAGCAGGGGCAGTCTCACCTACTGGGATAAAAAATGAAAAGAGAGGGACCAGCCCTGTAACTCACGTTAAGGTACTTGCTTTGCAGGATTGTGGAAACCGTTTGGAAAATAGCTTCACAAGAAAGGTAGTGAACCAGGCTGTGCTGGGAGTAAACAGCAGGAAGCATAGCAACATAAAGGATCCCCCAAATGCTCCTCTTTATGGTAAATTTCATGATTGAGCACTGAGAAACAGGTGTTTCCCGTTTGATAACAATAGTGCCATATTGTGAGATCTTTACCTCAATCTGCGAACTCACTTCTCAAGAGTTTTTCCCCTTTGCATTCTAGCTTTTATTTTTTAATGTTCATTGGCATGAATGGCCATGGCTTTATTACCAGTGTTTGTCATAGACTGGTGACATTTCTCTCTAAGTTTCTTAAACAGGTGGGGAGCCAACTTATAGTACCAGAGGAGGAGGATCTCCAAACTTTAGATTTGAAAAGAGGAACAAAAGAGAGCCTAATGCTGGGCTCTATGTGGTTTGTTGCTCAAGGTCTCCCCTTCAAAAATTGTTAGAAAGATGGGCTCTGAGGAATGAGTGGTATCATTGCGTAATTATACTTGGATGCCATATAGGTTGTGATAAGATGAACAGGCTCTCCCAAGTGATGGCTAGGACATTAATAGACGCCTTTTCTCACTGATTTCCTGGGCCTTAGAATGGGGCAGCGGGAGGTACTTGGCGACTAAGGGAAATTGGTGATCCATTCCAACTTTGTGCTGCAGCTGGTACCGATAGGTGGTACTGGTTGGCTTTTATGATTGCCTTTCCTTCCTATATTGAATTAACAAATTCAAACAGTTCAGAAAAACAATTATTTTGCATGATTGACTTATCTCCTTCGAGGGGCATTGTAAGCACAGATGTGTTATTGCAATGTGCCCAAAGTACTGCATAAGGAAAAAATTTGCAATTATTAACTCTTCACATGGAAAATATCTAAAGCCCAACAAAACAGCACCGAATGCTACAAACTTACTGAAATTGTTTTATTTTCTAATATTTGCTGATAGACATTTTGAGATTTCAAAAAGGACTTAAAAAAAAAATATGGGTCCCAACTATCAAAGATAAGTAAACATCATTAAGAGAGATAATTCTGCCTGTGCTCCACCCAAAGGAATTAACTTAATGCTACCCACGCTCTTAGGTTCTCCAGAGAAATAGATGGACATTTATGCTTTGCTGTTAGAAATACTGAGATACGACAATACGCTGTTTACATTCACCAAGATAGCATAACTATGGTAACAGACATTTTTGTGTTCCAAGAGTTTCTATTTGTGAATAAGAGCCAGAACTCTACAAGTCCAACCAAGACACTTTGTTTAATTATAGTTGTTAGAGTATGAGTATATCAAACATCAGACATCAGTGACTTGAGAAATTGAGTATTAGCTATTTTAACATGAAAAAGTCATTTTATAAGTGAGTTGGCCAAATGGAACTGCACCAAACCAAGCCTTTACTGGATGAGTAAAATGTTCCCTGGTTAAATTTAAGTTTATATCTGCTTTTACCATTCCAGCTTTGTGGGCCAACTGAATTTTATTACTCACTTGACCACATGCAAATTCTTAGGGAGTTCTCTATATAATTTGACCTGACTATAGTTTATGTTAATAACAAAGGAAGCATTCCTTATATGTATTAGATTGTTTATTGTATGTGTGGGTAAAAATATATAGACAAAGACATAAAACAACTGTTTTAAATTTTAAAAATAGGTTCCATCTATTATTGAAGAAGTTCTAAGAACAATCTTGTAATTTTCTAATTGAAAGAATTATGGTCACTAAAATGTCTCATGTTTCTGCCTATAGTCATTGCTTTCCCAGTGTATATAACATGTCCACATCACAAAGGCATAGTTTGCTGAAGGTAACAAAAATAAACCCAAATGGTTTTATGTACTTTCTTTCCCCCAGAATTTTTATTTACTGTAATTGTCAACATCAGAAGTCAGAATACTTCTCTGTTCAAATGTCATTTCTACCATTTTTAACCAGCCATGTCATGTTGGGCAAGGTTCTTAAACCTTTTTCAGCCTTAATTTTGTCCTCTGTAAAATGCAAGTTAACATTATTATGGGTCTTAAATGAAGCAACACATCTTCTAGCATATAGTGAGTATCCCAGCATGTTGATAAAGTGTTGATGAGGGTTATGAGGATGACCTGATGGTGATAAAGAAGATGGTGGTGGTGGTGGTAGGGCCTGCGATGGAAATATTTGGTTGTATACCGAGAGAGATCCTAACAAACCACCTGGAGGATTACCATTTTCAACCATGACGGAGGAACAGGGGCCAGATTTACTCTCCTAGCTTAAACAACTAAAACTCAGGACAGCATGGATAAAACAATGGTTTTCAGATGCTTACAGTAGGAATATAGCATAGTGATCCCCGACTAAGAAGAAACAAATGAGGGAAGCACTATAGTTGTTTCAGCTTACTATCTAGAGGGCATTTCCAGGCAGCAGTGCAGGGAGGGGTACACATGGAGTCGGCAGCCCCCCTGAGTAAAGAGATAGAGGTCAGAGTTTAGGATGCTCGGGTAGATGGGATCTGTCAGGTAGAGTACCAGAGAGGACAGAGCTGCACCCAGAGAGTGCACTGAAGGTCTGAGGAAGGGTCCCCAAATTTAGCTGAGTATTGATTAGCATGTGCATGTGAGGAAACTATCTAACACCAGGGAAGAAGACCAGATTAGCAGACAAAACAGTTGCAAGATTCCCAAAGGACTGAGAATGGTTTGTATTCCCATGAGCCAGAGTGGAAAGTTCGGACACATGGTGCATCAAGTAGAATCCCCAGAAGGGTATTATTACCTCAGAAGCAGGGCCAAATTATCCTTAGGTTAAGAGTGGCTCTGGACCTGCCTAACAAAGCTTAAAAGTATGTCTAGAAGGGATCAAATTATTCTGCATCTCAGAACAAAGTTCACGGATATTTAAAGGAATACACAAACTCTGACACCCAACAGTGTAAAATTCACAATGTGTAGCATTCATCCAATAATTACCAGGGTTTTGTAGAAGCTAGAAAATATGGACAATAATGAGGAGAAAACTCAATAGAAACAGACACCCAAATGACACAGACCATAGAATTAGTAGATAAGACAGTAAAAATAGCTATTATAAGAGACTTACAAGTATAGCCAGCTGAGGAAATAGGCAAATTTGCTCCCTAAAAAACACCCACAGAGTTTCTGTCGGACCAGGGCAGGCTGTGAGGACCCATAGCAGGCCTGGCACGGCAGGAAGGGATGGAGGTGACTGGGAGTTGATAGGTGCTTCCCATGCTCAGTGGCATTGTTTGTGGAAGTGGCAATTATTAAATTATAAAAATAAATAAATTGGAGTATATTCAAAGCTGAATAAAACCAGATGTTATACACTCCATATGCTCAGGAAGGTAGGGGAAAACATGAGGACTGTAAGGCAAGACACGGGAGATTTAAACTGAGTGTCTGGAGATGAAAAGCACAGTGTTTGAAATGAAGAGTACAATGGATTAGTACTGATTGAGAGCAGCAACAAATCAGACATTACAGAAGACAAGAGTAGGGAATTTGACTACCTAACAATGAAACTATCCGAAATGAAATACACAGAAAAAAGACAGTGCCGTGGGACATTAAGTGGCCTCATCTATGCAACTGAAACCCCACACGGAGAATGAACAGAACACTATATTTAAGAAGTAAAAACTGACAATTTTTCAAATTTGAGGAAAACTCTGAACTCAGATATCTAAAAAGTTCAGTGAACCCCCAAATAAAGAAACATGGAGAAAACTAACTAGATACCTAGCATATGAATCACTATTATTTAGATGTGAATAAAGGAACTAACTAGTCTAAATATCCTTTGAGTTCAGAGCAAAAGAAGTAAATTGTAATTAAGCATATTGGATAATTTTGACATTCATAATGTATATAACTGTGTTACCTGAGAACCTATCTTATGTCTAGAATTTAATAGATAAAAGAACATTGCAACATAGATGAGTCTGATTACCCGTTTCCTACCACGACAAGAACAAAACTAAACACAAACAAAAACACTGTAGGGAGGGCATCACTACATCATCAAATGACTAATTGTCTCTGATAGTATAGTAGTAAAGGGCCTTGGGATTTGGAGTCCAATAAACTAGAATTCAAATTTTGTCCCTCTGTGTATAGCTTTGGACAGTGATTTTTATCACTCTTACCCATCTATCTTTGTAAATTTAGAACAATACTGCCCAACCTCATAGATTTATTGATAGTGAAATAAGCTAATATGTGTGAAAATGTCTATCACAGTGCTTGGTGCATAATGGCTCCTCTGTTGAATGTTATTTTTATTTTTTTCTAGTTCTCCTTCCTGAGCAGTATTTTCTGGCATCTCTTTTTGTTGCCTCTTAAGTAGTGACCATTAATTGGAAGAAACCTTAGAGATCAGCTAGGATCAGGCTCTTTATTTTTTTCTGCAGATGAAGAAATTGAGCCTCGAAGAGGTCACAGGTTTTCCAAGGGGGAGAATGTTCTGTTTCCAAGCTCCACTGTATTTTAAACAATAACATTAAAAACAAGTTCTCTGTGCCTTCTCAGAAGCAAAACAGGAATTAACATTTGCTGGCAATTTTATTTTAGAACACAATAATGCAGATCTTAAAATTGAATATTTAAATGAGTGAGCTCACATTACAAGTAAGTTTTTGCATGATGGAAATGTTGTTACGGGTGTTTTATGGCAGGATAAATGAGACAAAATAAAGGCAAGGAGCTTAGCTTTCAAACTTCTGGTTAAACTAGAGTTACAAGCGAGATATTTGAATCCTGTGCTCAGTATAGGACAGGCGTCTTAAAATAGACATTCTGTAAATATACGGAGCAAAGATATAAAGAGACATCGCTTTAGACATGAAAAATAAATTGCATATAGCATGGTATGTAAAACATAATTATAATGTGTGCTAGCTCTTTGCAAAAATTAATTTTAAACATGAATAGAGACCAGAATATAGACCATGAAGAGTGCCCACACCCAGAAAGCCACATAGAAGCCATGCTGTGGCATGCGGCTCCCTGGGCAGGGGCCCAGCAGATCAGAGGAAGGCCTTCGTGTTTCCATTTTTAAAGTACTTTGCAATTGTTTGATTTAAAATATATATTAAAAAATTAGCTGCAGAGCCTATTTATAGTTCCAGGAACTTTTTAGAGAGACTAACACAAAAGCACGACAGAGCTCCTGAAATTTTAAATAATTCTTTGTAAATGCCCTAGGTTAATTTAGATCCCTGAAAACACATTAGGAAATTAAGCTGTAATGTGAGCTAATTCAGATTTTAATTTGGCAAAAAGAATGATCCAACTACACAGTTAATGTAAATAGAAGCATAACACAGGGAAATTAATGAGGTTTCCTTCTGATGAATCTTCAAGGAGGTAGATAATTAGCTTCTTTTGTTATGATTGTAGGAGAACGTGGCATTGTCTCTGAGGTGTAAAATAACTGTGGCTTACTAAGTGATAATGTGCTTCATTTGTCTTTTTCTTTTTAATAATTATTTATGTTAAACTCCTGTAGGATGAAGCAGCAGCACAGCCGCTGAATCTCTCATCCAGACCCAAGACAGCCGAGCCTGTAAAGTCCCCAACCTCTCCCACCCAGAGCCTCTTCCCAGCCAGCAAAACCAGCCCTGTCAACCTGCCCAACAAAAGCAGCATCCCCAGCCCCATCGGAGGAAGCCTGGGAAGGGGATCCTCTTTAGGTAAATGGAAAGGCCAACACCAGGAAGAGACTTATGAATTAGGTAAAAAAGCAAGCAAACCTGTTGAGTAATGACTGATCCTTGTTTCCAAAGTGTTCCTTAGTCCAGGAGCTGGGGGGGGGGGGGGGGGGGAGTGTTAAAATCTGTTCTACTGAAACATAACCCAATTTGGTGTCTTTTAATATAACCCAATTAGAACTTTTGGGAAAGGCCATCATGTAAATTCTGCTGGGATGGGTTCTTTAGATGATGATGAGTTCCACCCAGCCAATCAGAAACTTGGGAATGTCTGTCTTTGGGCAGTGCTTTGCCACCACAGTAACTCTGGGCAGAGGGAGTGACCATGAACCCTACGGGGGCCCAAAGGGACCCCGGCCTCAAAGCTGCCTGCCAAAAGTCCAAAATTCCTTTGAAATTTTGTTTTCTTTTTAAAATGTAGGTAAATTTTACACCTACTCTATTCGTTTGCATTAAAACAAATATAAGTGACACATTTCAATGACATAATTTGAAATAAAAGAATGATCCTCCGGCTTCTGAGACACGCTGACATACTGCCAGGTCTTTCTAGGAACATTCACGCCCCAGAGTGAGGCGTATGGAGGAAAAACATGGCTTTTGGCATCAGCCAAACCTGGACTAAGAGCCTTCACTTACTAGCTATATAATCCCGGGGAAGATATTTAATCTTTTAAAATTCAGTTTCCTAATCTTTGAAAGGGGGATATTATTACTTAGCTCGTAGGTTGTTCTGAGAATTAAAAGAGAAACATTCATATCAAGTGGCTACTGTGGTGTCTGGCACCTTGAAGGCATGGGGCTGGGAGGCGGGGCTGAATGAAAGCAGCACATCTACACGTGCAGGTGGCGTGAGGCGAGGTGTGAGTGCCTGCAGTAGCTGTGTTACTCTCTTGTTACTACACACTTTAAGTCTCTTAACTGTCAAGTAAAGACACAGAAATTCAAAGGGATTAGGGACTAGAACTAGCATTTTTTCACCATCCCTTCCTTGTGTTATTGAGTCCTGGGGCCTGAAATGCTTATTATAATAAACTAAGTAATGGGTAAATGTAGCCATGTGCAGTGTAACATTTTTGCCTATCTTACCGCATTTGATTTTTTCCGCAATTATCTTACGAGTTAGGTAGTGTAGTGTTAGCACCCTCAGTGTGTGTGGATTATGGTTCTCGCAGGTAAAAGGACTCACCCACAGCTATGAGCTGTGTGATCAGCAGCACTAAGGCTGGAATCCAGGTCCTCTCACAACGCGGTGCTCCTTTTGGGAACTCACAGTTGGGGTATTTGCTGAACTCTGCTGAGTCTAAGTGTGTCTCTGATGGTGAGAGATAAATCTTCCTCACTGAAATTTGCACATTAGGAACCATGCAGAGCCTGTTCTCATTTTGAGTCAGGATGCCTCTTTCGGGGCCGGAGATTCTCAACTCAAATCAGTGGTTTTGCTGTGGGAGAACTACATCAGTTCCCGTGTGTGAAAGTGATCACTGGATTGCTGGAAGTTGTGAGATGAGAAAAAAGCCAGCATAAGTAAACAACCGATCTTGAAATGGCCCTCCTGTGATCAGTCCACAGCCGAGTTCGGTTGGGAAAGCATTGGCTTGCTATATTGAGCATCGTGAGGGACAGAGATGACTGTGTCACAGGCCCTGTTTGTATGAAGATTATACTTCAGCAGAGCATATGTCTTAGATCATGAGCTAGAAACCGGCTGAAGTAATGGCCCTCTGCTCCAGACAATAGAGAGATTTTTTTTTTCTGTATCAGAAAAGTTCCAGAGCAAAAGATATGGGTTTCTATATCCTAAAAAGTGACTGATGTTTAAAATGTTTCTATAGATAGCCTTGGGAATATTTTCTAAACTCAAAGGCACACACACACACACACACACACACACACACACTCTCTCACACTCACGTGCCATGAAATGCTTATACCAGGATGCAAACTGGATGCGAAATCAATCAGCAAGCAGTTGTTTTCTTTTTCTCTAGAACTGGAAAAACTTATCTAAAGTATTAATGTTAACATATAGTATGTTGCAAGATGTGAAGGAAAATTAGTCAGTTTAATTTAGAATTTTTTCCCACTGTGTTGCATGGAACATAATGAAAGTAAATATTTATTATCACTTTATTTGAAGCTTTGTACTTATGTGGAAGCCATCCCCACTCATACAGCCTCGCTGTCAGGCAGGCAGGAAGCTGAGAGCGGTGGGTGTTCGGGGTGGGGGCAGGGAAGGGGTTGTCATTCTCCTGGTAAATACTGAGGCAGCGTGATGAGTAGAATGCTTCATTAACCAGCCAGTGACTGGGGAACGGAGAGTGTGCTGTGTTCCTCCCCGCCCCCGCTCCTGCAGTGGATATGTGAACACACAGATACAGATGTCACTAAAGTACACATGTAGCCTTGCAGATTTTTTTCTGCTAGGCCAGAAACAGCTTTCCTAAATTGGTGCGCCAAATATAATGAGCAGCCTGAACAGATATCTCTGTCCCCCTCCCCACCCCCTGCTTCCCCACGACTGTCCCACTAATTGTTAGATACAGCAAGAACAGATAAATAAATACACACAATTGGAATCTAGGAAACTTCATCTGTGAGGTGGGTAGACAGCCCAGATAAACTGGAGTGCCTGGGTATCTTCCAAGAGCTAAAAAACAAAGCAAAACAAAACAAAAAACCAAGTCCAACAACAACAAAACAGCACAGCTTCTTTGCCCTGGCCTTCTGGGCCCTGTGCACAGCAGTGCGATTTCCTTAGCGGCAAACGTGCCCCTTCCTTGTCTGGCGAATGCAGCATCCTACAGGGGACTGGAGAGCAGCAGCACTTCTGAAAGACTCTCACCTCACAGGCCTCTGATAATGTATCCTGTGTGTGCAGATATCCTGTCCAGTCTCAACTCCCCCGCCCTGTTTGGGGATCAGGACACCGTGATGAAAGCCATTCAGGAGGCTCGGAAGATGCGAGAACAGATCCAGCGGGAGCAACAGCAGCAGCAGCCACATGGTGTCGATGGGAAACTGTCCTCCATGAATAACATGGGGCTAAACAACTGCAGGAGTGAAAAGGTAAAACACGCTTCCCTCCCTCACTGGCTCCGTCAGGCCCGCTGGCTCTTTCTCATCCGGCTCTGTCCAGGCTCTCATGCATCAGCCTGCAGCCAGAGATGTGTGCCTCCAGCTCGAGGCGGGCCTTGTGTCACAGTCAGGTGTCACTGCTGACGAACAAACCGCCCCTCCCCACTGGCACGGGCTGCCTCCCGGGCACCCGACCTACCTGCCTGTTGGTGTCTTCCTGTCCCATTCCAAAAGACTGAGAAATAACTTACAATAAAGGGGATATGTGAGGCTATTAGAATAAGAATAGAATACCAGAGTGCTTAAAAAGAAGGAAGAAGCCTATATGGTCATGATGGGAGCTAATAAATTACTATGACTCACCCCTGAATTTCTTCCTAAGCTTCCTATCAGCCAGAGCAAGAAAGAAAACAAAGCAGCTTGCAGAATGCATTTGTTGATAGGTTTTTCGTGGGGCTTTTTTTTGGTTCAACAAATATTTATCAAGTGCTTATTCTATAACAGACACTGTTTTAGGCACTGGAGATACAACAGTAAACAAATCACATAAAATCCCTGCTCTCATAGAGCTGATATCGTAATCGGGGAACACAGACGGCTACAAAATAAACGTTAAATTTATAATGTAATGTCAGTAATATCAAGAGGTGAATAAATGCCATGAGAAAAACAGAAGCAAGCTCAGGGAACAGAGTCATGGGGTTGCTCCTGTAGACAGGGAGGTAAGGACTCTGAGAAAGCCACACTGAGCAGAGACATGAATGAAGGCATGGTGCAGGCGGGCCGAGAAGAGTGGGAGGAAGCGCGTCCAGCAGTGGGAACCACATGCGTGGAGCCCCTGAGCACGCAGGACCACCCAGAAGGCCAGTGTGGCAAGCGCTGTGTGAGAGAAGGGAAAGCGTGGGACAGAGCTGGTTAGGCCTTGTCGGCCCTGGAAAGACTTTGCACTTTACTCTGTGATGGGAACCCGGCTTAGACAGATTTTGTCCAGAGCATTGGCATGATATGATTTACCTATAGAAAGATCATTCTGTCTAATGTGTGAGAATGGATTATAGGAGGTTAAGAATGGAAACGGAGACAGTTAGGAGGCTTTTGTAGTACACTGGGCGAAAAACTCTGATTATCGGATGAATGAGTGACCCTTGGCATTCCTGGGCATCACTCCAATTTCTACCTCCCTCTTCACCTGGCTGTCTTCTGTGTCCCTGTGTCTCCAACTCTCCCTCTTCTGAGAAGGGCATCAGTCTTTCTAAGGATGTAGGGTTCACCCTAATCCAGGATGACCTTATTTTAGGACTTGAATATATCTGTTTTTGGGACCAAAGTCAATCAGTTAGTGGGTTACAGAGCCATTGCTCATGTTGAATTAACCTCTCATTCTTGATTGATCTATACACTTTAGTCACACCAGGAGAAAGCTGGGGTGCAGGGGGCTGGGAGGGACTGGAGGGGATGGAACTCTCACAGCACGTCCGTGACCAAACCCTCACCCAGATTACGAAGCTTGGCTCTGAAAGTGTTAACATCCTAAAACTTAATAAAGAATTCGACTTTACTCTCAGTTCTCATTGCACTGAGTTACTGATGTTAACATTAAGTATATGTGAATATTTCTATGTGCATGTATATATACTATTTAAAATTAATCATTATTGGATGCCCTGCCTTGATTGACCCTCTTGGCAGAAGGATAAGCCATGAACTTGTATTATTTGGTATACTGGGACTTGTCAGGCACATGCCAGTCACTGGATCTCCTCCGTCAAGTGCCTCATTCCCCACTGCGCGCTCCATCCTTGGCAGCGGGCTCACAGGGCAGAGCCCTTCTTTTTTTTAAAAAAAAAATATGTTTTTATTGATTTTTTTTAGAGCTAGAAGAAGGTGAGAGGGAGAGATAGAAACATCGATGTGAGAGACAAACATCAATTGGTTGCCTCCTGAAAGCCCCCTACTCGGGATTGTGCCCGCAACCCAGACATGTGCCCTGACTGGGAATCGAACCAGGACCTCTCAGTCCATGGGACGATGCTCAATCCATGGAGCCACACCGGCCGGGCTGCAGAACCCTTCTTTAAGAGCTGCCTGAATAGATGGTCAGGGCCACAAGGAAAGAAGGGCCTTGTCCCCAAGTCTCTTCTACCTCTCTGATATTACAGAATAACACAGAGTCATTTTTTTGACCTAAGATACTGTCTTCTGCTCAGTGAGAACACCATGAAATAATAACATGGTTTAACCTTAATGTAAATAACTTCATAGGATCTTTCTGGGGACCTGGGTTGGTGAAGGCATTTTGGCATAGGGCTACTGAGTGGGAAGTCGGGTTAAAAAGAAGAGAATGGGTATATGCAACATGCAGCCTCTCCTACTTCACAATTTTGTCGCAGGTTAATCCTAAAATTAATTTGAGAAACATGTCAGTGACTTATTTAATTGAGTCTTTTTATTTATTAGTTTTCAAATGAAGTAATATATGCTTACTGAAAATTCTGGTAATACAGAAAGATATATGGTGAAAAGCTAATTACCCTCCTCACCCCATTAACTACCATTAATGATTAAAAAATTTTCTTTGAGGAGTAACAACCATTAGTGATTCAGACATTTTCTTTGCATATATGAGAAAGTATTAATGGGTTTAAAAATATATATTCTCACTTAGAATAGTCACTGGGGTCTCACTTACCAACTGTGTGATATTTGGAAGTTGATTAACCTCTCTGAATCTCACTGTCTTCATCTATAATATAAGGGTAGTAGTAATCTGGGTTACAATAACATAAGCTTATGTGAATATACCCAGCACGGCTCCTGGTACTTTCTTATCTTATGTTAGGAACTTTCTTATCTTATGTTTCCATACCTTTTTTTAAAATTGAATTTATTGGGGGTGACATTGGTTCACCAAACCGTACAACTCAGGAAAACATCATCTGCACACTGCATTGTGCACCCACCGCTCCAAAGTCTCTTTCCATCCCCTTTTCCCGCCTTTGCCCACCTCCACCCTAACCCCCGTTCTCTCTGGCTGTCACCACACTGTTGTCTGTGTCTATATGTTATGTATATATGTTTTTTGGTTAATCCCTTCACCTTCTTTCATCCAGTCCCCCCTCCCCCCTTCCCTGCTGACAGCTGTCAGTCTGTTCCATGTATCCATTTTTTTTTTTCTTTTCCTCACCCGAGGACATTTTTGCATTTATCTTCAGATAGAGCAGGAGGGAAAGAGAGGGGAAGAGAGAGAGAGAAACATCAATGTGAGAGAGACACATCGAGTGGTTGCCACCTACACGACCCCAACCGGGGCTGGGGACAAACTGCAGTCGAGGTACGTGCCCTTAGCGGGAACCCAACCCGGGACTCTCTGGTCCATGGGCCGACGCTCTAACCGCTGAGCCAAACCGGCCAGGGCTGTTCTGTGTATCCTTTTTAAACTAAATCATGCCTAATCTTTAAATACGTGGAACAAATATGCTACATTGTTACAAATATGAGATTCTGACACAAAAATGGGAGGGTCAGTAGAGGAAGCAGTAGGTTTTTTACATGTTGGCATATCGACCAACTCACTTACTTAAACTCCTTTCCAACTGAGTTGATACACAAAGTTAGAAACTTCAGATTTATTAGATTAGATCAGGGTTTCTCACCTCGGCATAATTGGCATTTTTGCCCTGGTAAATCTCTGTCCTGGGGGCGCTAATTTGGACTCTATTCATTAGATGTCAGCAGCACCCCCCGCCCCTTTTGTGACAACCAAAGTGTCTCCAGACATTGCCAAATGTCCTCTAGTGGGGGAGGGAAGACACAATTACCCTAGTTGAAAACCATTGGGCTAAATAAAATATACTTAGAATTAATACATTTCAGAAACTACATTCCACAAAAAAAATATTTCATTTAAATAGCCACAATATTGTTAAACTGTGAAAAATAATTTGCCTTTGATTCATGTCATGAATGAAATAATTCTTTGAAAAATGCACAATTCTTTGTTTGGAATATTAACATAGAGACGATTTAAAATAGAATGTGTACATACGCCGCCATTTGGTTCTGAAGGGGATGAGAGTCACATTCAGGATTGCTGCAGCGCCCGGCTTTGCAGTGACGCCCCTGTCGCACTGCGGGCCCTGCGTGCCGATCCATGTACTCTGAGCCTAGCAGTGAACTGGCCCGGAATGCACCTTGCTTCCAGCCGCCAATCTCTGTCTGTCTGACACTGTGACCTGAGATTGTTCAACTTGTATCATCAATTGGAGTTGAAGTTCAAAGTTAAAACACGATTTACCTCAAATACAGGTCAATTTTAAGTATTTCTCACTGACTTTTCTGAATTCGTTTTGGAGCAAGATGTCTAAGGTTCTGAAATGATAACACCTTACTTCACATTGGAAGACAAGGGAGATGAGAGGTTAGGTTAAGATGGAAAATAATGACGATAAATCCAAACTTGACCTAAAACATATCACACTGAATATAACTGAGCCCCTGAAGGTGAGCAGCAAAGTGGTCTCTACAGAACCAGAAAACCCTAGTGTCCCAGTGAAGGGGAGTTGTCTCAGTAGGTGGCTTTTCTGGTGGGGTTTGGAGCACTGGAAAGGCCCCCTATATTCAGGGATGTGTTCACAAGCTCTGCTTAACATGCGCCTCCCTCCCCAGCAGCGTCTGCCACTCTTCTGAACATACGGTATGTAGGTTTGTAGGCTTTGTTTAGTTTCTAGAGTCAGTATCTATTCTTGCCTATCTGGTTAGTCACAGCCAGAAGAATAAATTCCGAGCAACATTAAAGGACTCCTGTGATGGTAGCTTTGGCATTCTTATAATCAAAATGTCCATCTTAATTTTATGAGATTCCATAGGACCCTACTTTGTCTTCTGAGGATCAGATCTTCTGAGGTCAAAAGGGTAAATATATAATGTGAAATAAGATTGATAAAACTCAGTTTAACTGTCTTCAAAATTGTCCACTTTGGAATTATCTGTTTCCTGGAGAAAAAAAAAAAAAAAGCTGTAAATTAGATTTATGAATTTGTTCTTGTAAGCTTGTAATGCAGTTTTAGAAACTTTTTCACAGTGTTGCTGTCATAAAACCTTATAATTTATTACGCGTTCTTGATTACTCTCTCATTTGGACATTCCTTACAAAGAGGTGTGTCACGGATCTGAGAAGCAGACGATGAGACGGAGATGAGCGAGCAGGGTTATTGGGGAGTTCTCTTTCTGACTGCCTTCTGTGGACGGGAAAGGACAAAAGCATGACAGGACTGCAGTGTGGTCTCAGCCCAGACCTCAGCCACCCCCACAGGAAGCTCGAAGGCTGCCATGGCCATCCAGAATTGCCCCAAGTGGAGGGGGTGAGCTTTTACACACTTGTGTCAGCCGGTTTTGGGATGGCCACTATTGTGGGAAGAGGGCATTTTCTTGGGTGAGGTGACACTGTTCAGCCAAACAGTTGAGGGTGAGCTACCAACAACATTTTTTTTGCAGCTGAAGGAATAAATCTTTCGGTCCTAAAGGAGAAGTCTGGGCAGTGCATCGCAATGTCCACTGCAGTGTTTGTGTGACCTTTAGTAACATTAGGTGTATATGAAACATGCTTTGTATGTACCTGAATATGGGCAAGCATTTACTACATAGGCACAGAGGTGCTTGTGTCCTTATAACACGTACGGAATCGTATATATGTTTGTATGAATACATGTCTACCCATGGTGCATTTCACTTTATTGGGTAAATCCCTATTTTGGTGCTTTAAAATGAAACATTGTTAACTTGGTCAGCCAGAACGGCACCAACGGAGTTGTTCTGGTTGGCTGTGTCACAAGATATTTAGGGTCTGTTAAATATATAGATTGTAGGGACAATAGCCTGTAACGGCGCCTTAGGGGCTGTTATGCTCCATCATTTCAACATAGCTTCTGTGCATGGATTGTGAGGGTCTGGCCAGCAGAAGTCTAAGTTACTGTCCTGGCTTTTAGCTTTCCACACCAAGGACACCAGCTCTCTCTATCCCTCGGTACCAGTACAGTTAGATTATAGTATGGGCTAATTGCTTACCAAATTTTGTTGTTCTGACATCTCTAAGATGGAGAGTGTTTTAGCCATAACCATACACCGCTGAATTGCAAATAGGATGCTTCTAAATGTTCCTAGAGGTAAGTAAGAAGAGAGGCAGGCAGGTTGGGCCTTCTTCGTACTAAAGGGTGTTCCGTAACTTTTCTGACCTTCTTAGTGTTTGGATGCTGACTTAGTGATTGGTTAGAGCACTTTCCTTCGTAGGTAAGATGCAACTTGGGGATCTGGTTACTTTGCTCATTTGAATGATCTTGAGGAGCCAGGAGACTGATTTCCTACTGATCAGAGCTGCTCATGTAGATTACAGAGCAGGCAGATTACACATCCATATACATGCAGCCTGAACTGCTGTCCCCCTCCTCTTTGGAGACTCTCTCAAGAAAAATGCTTGACCTCATTAGGTATCAAAGTGAGCTGCCATGGACACTATTATCATACTCTGCCTGCCTCTGAAGTGTATTTGTGGGATTAAAACTGCTCAGTGAAAGAATTGGATGGGACATTACATTTGACCTGGTCCAGTTGCTTCAATTCACAGATGGGAAGACTGAGGCCTAGAGAAAGAAAATGACTTACCCGTGGTCACATAGTGGATTCATGGCAGAGCAGAAATTAAGTCTCAGCTTTTCTAATTCGCAGTCAATGATATTTCTATTTCTACAACAGTAGCAGATTAATTTACTGATTCTCTGTGAGATCTTTAAGCCTGTTACATACAAAAGTTCTTACACTGGCCATCTCAACCCTTTGATGGAATAAGGCAGGGTGAAAAAGAACAGAAACCATGAAGCAGAAGAGCATTGAGCTCCCTGCCTCCTGTGCACTTGTCGCCCTGTCGGGTGGGACATTCTCCCCTGCCCTGACGTCAGTTGGTTCTGGCTGTGGAAGGACACCAGTCGGGACGCAGAAGATTGAATGACGTGGACAAGGAGGCAGAAGCAGCGGCTAGACTGCAGCAGTGTTAGAATTGGAGGCCATGGGTTTTGGAGTCGATTCATCCTGGGCCTCAGTGTCTAGGGTTGATCTGGGAAGTAGCCTGTGCTGTTTTCTGTTATTTATGTAAGTTACTTAACTCTGTGACTCTCAATGAGCTTATGTATCCTTTCCTTGAAGGATTGGTGTTTTTTTTAATCATCACCCAAGGAAATTTTTCCATTTTTGTTCAGATAGAGTGGGAGAGAGGGAGAGAGAGAGAAACATCGACATGAGAAGGACACATTGACTGGCTACCTCCTGCATGACCCCGACTAGGGCCGGGGACAAACCACCACTGAGGTCCCTGCCCTTGACCAGAATTGCACCCACGACTCTTTGGTCCACAGGCCGACACTTTAACTGCTGAGCCAAACCGACCAGGGCTGAAATATTGAGGAAAAACATATCTGGAGTACATACCTGATATATTGTTAATATTAAGTCCTTTTTCTCTTTCAGACCTCAGACAGGTTGTCAAATCTGTTGTTAATTTTGTTAAATTTTCACTCTTTGATACTCTCCAATGATGAATGGGTTAACCTGCTACTTCTTGGGGCCAAAATATCTTAAGATAGATTAGAAGGTTAGTAAGAAGCTAATAGACACCTTCTGACGAAATCAAGATACACATTTTTCATTTTTGTCTTTCGAATAATATGTATACACTAGCTACTTGCTAGGATCTGGCCACAGCCGACATGAAAATGTTCAAATTTGATTACATTATTGTGCTAGGGAGCTTTTGTCCCTACTAATGTAATATATGCTTTAATATATTTCCAGAAAAATCAGAATTTCAATCTATGATTTTTTAAAAATACTTAACCTGATTTTTGATAACCATATGAATTCCTCATGCCAAAATGATACTTTTTCAATCAAGTGAATGAGAAAATAATAATCCAATCACCGAAGCCTCATGTAAACTTGTTCCTATTTATTCAAAAACTAAGTTGTTCATTTTTTTACAAGCCTAAATTTTTGCTCCTCACCCATAGTTTTCAAAAATACGTATCAGAATCTTACTTCAGCATTACATTGATGTAATAATACTGCCCCCTTTTATTGGCAATGGAAAGCGTGCTGGACGTCTTCGGCTTCACACTGTCGGTTGCCACAGCTCCGTGATATTTATACAGTGCATTCGGATAGTCATTGTTGCGTGACAGGGTAAGTTCAGACAGAAGATCGATATCGCCTTACAGCAGGCAGTGAAAGGGAACTGTGAGCACATGATTTAGCAAAGTGCGTTCGGAATGACTGTGTTTCTTACATAACACACAGACTAGTGAGATTTGGTTGTTTCCAAAGGAGTACATAGTATCGGTTAATCAGGAAGGTTGCTTCTGTGAGCACTTGACCAAATTCTTAGCTGAGCTTCTTTCTGTGTTAGCCCGTTCCCCAGATAACAGCAACTTGTCCTGTGAGGGGTGTGGACACCTTAGACATTTTATAGTAAAGGGGAAATTCTAATTTTAACATCCTCGTTTGCAAAGCAGAGCAGTAGTTGGTTTTTAAAAAACATGTGTGTAGTACTTTTCACATCGTGACAAAGAATATTTTTGTAGTGCTTCTGTGTTTCAGAAATGTGATCACATATATTCTCTCTGCTGAACCTTTCCAAATTCGGGGATGTCCTTGTTCTGCAGATTAGGACACGGAGTCCAGCTCTCGATCCCTTTTTTGCAGCATTCCCTATTCATCGTCTCACTTGTCCCCTCCGTCTCTGTGAGACGACAGGGCAGTTTCACTTAGAATCTGAAAGAAGACATACATCTGAGTTTCAAACATCAATTTTAATGAAGTGAGCGCTAAAATCATGAGATAAAGAAGTCTACCTAGATATATATGCTTCATGCACATTTCTTTTAAAGGGATAACTATTTTATACTTGTGATAGTGGTTTTCTAAAGCAGTATACACTCATCAAACTGCTATAAAATTAGAAAAAAAAGTAAGTTTATTAATTTCCGATTTTATGTTTGGACCAATAACATTGGGCAACTATACAGTGCTGTGTATAGGCTTCTGGCTGAAGGTAATCATTAAGTTCCTTTCGTTTCTGTTGTCAGGGCTACTTGATTGGTTGCCTAGCTACTAGTTTAAGATCTAATTCATAAAAACAACAACAAATGTGTTCAGTTCCTTTCTTCTCTGCATCTTAGATGGAAAAAATGGTGAGAATTTATATAGGTTTACAAGGTTCAAGATACTTCCTAGGGATAGGGGTGGGGGAAAGAGCGCCTGTGGGACTTTTAGTTTTGTTTACAAGTGTCTAAAATTAAAATGCTGTGCCCAGTGAAAGGATCTCCCAGAGCAAGGGTTAAAATTAGATACATGAGAGCTAATAACTTTGCATAAAGAGTTGTTGGCCTGAGCATGTATGGAGTAAATTTAGTAATAATGAGGATTTTATAGACCTAACCTCCCACTATGGCAGGTACCTTCTAATCCTTAATCTTTCTGGATCTAAGCTCTTAATCCTTCTAAATCAGCTGTTCTCAACATTTTTGTCTCGGGGCCCCTTTACAGTCTTAAAAATTATTAAGAGCCTCAAAGACTTCTTATTTATGTGGGATATGTCTATCAATATTTATCATATTTTCATATGAGATAGTAAAACTGAAGAATTAAAAATTTGTGTTTAGTTATTTGAAAATAACAATAATAAACCCATTAGATGTTAATATAAATCACATTTTTGAGTATTAAGTATATTCTTCAAAAAAAAATAGGAAGAACAGCTTTGGTTTACATTTTTCCAAATCTCTTTAATATCTGGCTAAGACAGCTTGATTCCCGTATCTACGTCCGCATTCAACCTCCTGCTATATCACAAAGCCATGTAGCTTCTGGGAAACTCCACTGTACACTCATGCAAAAAAAAAAAAAAAGGAATGAAGAAGGCAAATAATGTGTTAGTATTATTATAAACATGTTTTTGGCCTAGTGGACTCTGAAAGCGCCCTTGAGATTGCGGGGGACACTTTGAATCCCTGCTCCCCTGGATCATACAGCACATATACATGCAGTGTGTTTTAACTGCATTCACCTTAACTTTACGGACAGCTTTCACTGACCAAACATTGTAAACATTTAGAAATGATTGCTGGTTTTTATTCTATTTGAATGAAGGAGAAAAAAGTTAATAAAATTCTATTAACTTTATACCTTACTTTCATGCATAAACAATTCTGGGTAGTTTGCAGCAGTACATACACTACAGCAAGATAAAAACAGAGAGGAGATAGTGGGAAAGGAAAATTAAAAGTAGGAAAATAAGGTAAATAAAGTAAAACTGGGATATGGTCAGTCCACAAAAATTCTTGTCATGCATATTTACACAATTGCTATAGATGACTGTGAGCTTCCTGGTAGCCAGGCAAAAGGAAATGTGTTCCAAAATCCACAGTATTTTCACTATATGAGTACAGCAGTTTCTCAGGAGAAACATGGGTTTTCTCCTATAGGTCCTCATAAAAGCTCGAGACATGCTCCAGAATGTTTCTACAATATTCAGTTCGAAAACTACGATGATTTTGCAGGGCTGTTTCTTAACAGAACTCGCCCTTTTTCTTTTAGATAAGTACTTACTGCATACAGAACACAGTATTGGACATGTGTAGTGGAATAATAGCTGGGTCAACCTCCTAGTAAATATCTTATATACATATTAGTCTTCTAATACATATTTCCTCCCTTTCTGTCTCTGTCTCTCTCCTTCCTTTTCTTTGTCCTTAGTTTCCACCCACTTGATTAAGTGTGGATAAGAGCAAATATTTGAAGTTAGACTGTTCAAGTTTCTCTAAGAAATGGGAATATTCATACTTTCTAAGAACAAGTGGTTGTTGTGAAAATTTAATAAAATAATCCATGTACCAGGCCTTGTCTAGTAGTGTCTGACATATAACTGGTGGAGAGGCAGGTTGAAATAGATCATCATTGCCTTGGCTAGTTTATGTTTATCTTTATAGATCATTATTGTGAGCCATTAAAGCTGTTTATGGATGGGGCACCTTTAATCTGAACGGCATTTTAAGAAGAATATGTCATTTTGAAGAAAGGATGGGAGAGACTTTTAGAGACACGTGGGGAAGTGAAAAGAGAGTGTGCTTTGGAGTGAGACTGACCTGGACTTCAGATTCTGATTCTATCAGTCACTAGCTCTGTGACCTCACCGAGCCTCCGTGTTTTCATCTGTGGTTGGTAATACTGTCGTTGATTGTTGGGGGAATTAATCAGAAACTATAAGGTAGTTCCTAGGACCATGCCTTTAGAAGAATCCATTCCCTTCTCCTTTGTAGGATTTATGAGAGCATTTCTGTAGGTGAAGCTCCATTTGAAATTTACTTAAATCTGCCTTCGATTCTTTTGCATTCTTGCCATTCCTGAGCTTAGAGCGTGTCCTATTGTCGTGGAGGCAGGCTTTCCCGTGGAAAGACAAGCAATGTGCAGAGGAAGGATATGTCACGAACTTAGTGTCAAGTGACTTACTGCTGCCCCCCCCCCCCATTAGGAGTTCATAAAATATTCCTGAAGAATTCTCAACCTCCAAATTAGATCAGTTCCACCTAGATGGCCTTCAGGATCTACTGAATGTCCTAAACAATTTTAAAATATCTGACTTGTAGAAAATTCAAAACACATGTTGTCAGAATTTTTTCACTTATTTTAAAAAATGAACATTAGCCCGGCTGGTGTGGCTCAGTGGATTGAGCATCGTCTCATGGACTGAGAGGTCCCGGTTCGATTCCGGGTCAGGGCACATGCCCGGGTTGAGGGCTCGATGCCCAGTAGGGGGCGTACAGGAGGCAGCCGATTGATGTCTCTCACATTGATGTTTCTCTCTCTCTCTCCCTTCCTTTTTCTCTAAAAAAAAAATCAATAAAAGCATATTTAAAAAAATAAAAATAAGATAAAAAATGCGCATTAAAGAAAAATATATATAGTTATGATTCTCTAGTTATGATTCTCTAGTTGAAACAAGGCAATAGGTTTGAAGTCATTTGATTGCAGAGAAGTTTTTAAGGTAAGAATTAGATCACTTAAATCACAAATCATATTTTCATAAACCTGGTAAAACCTGAGCAAAGTTGGGTTCAGTTTAAAACATGGCTTTAGAGAGGCTTAGATTCTAAACTATTTTCCTAAGTTTTTACAAAGGTCCTTGAGACAAACTGCTTCCTCAGTCTAACTAACACTCTGTCTAGATTCTCATTTTGAGGCTTCTCAGAGAAACATAAGCCACCAGTTGAGAACACACAGGATTAGTTTGCTCTCTGCTTGCCTTTGGGGGACTGGATCCACCTGCGTTTCCCTGAGCTAGGAGGAGGGTGCTGTGCTTGAGTGCTATGTGGACTTGCTCTAGACCTGGGCATCCCTGTCACAGATGTAGGCTTCATACGCCCTGCACGCTTTCTTCAGGGACCTTTGCCCTGGGAATAATGTCTGCTCTGTCCTTGGATTTTTTGGAGACCCTACAAAAATCTTAGTTGATTTCCATTCTTACAGAATCATAATAAGCTGCTCCTAAGATGTTTATGGTGGTGACTCTGAAGCATTGTATGGTCTCAAAGTGCTCAACTCAGTCTCAGTGCTGCTTATACTGTTATAGTGTAACCTTTGCTGACGGGTGTGCTGTTATACTGTATGTGATAACTTGACTAATAAGAATATTTGGTTAAATGGAACATTACATTTTCCAGGCATGCCTCGCACACAGCAGGCACTCAATATATTAGCTGATTTAAGTTAATGCCAGTAACAACATTTTCTGTACTTATATCTGTAGATGTGGAAGTTTAGTTTCTTGCAGCTGCAGTTTCTGGAAGATTTGGTGAAGCCTCATAGCAGTGGATGAGGAGGATAATACTTTCACTCTTTCTTTTCCTAAGAGCTTTCCTTGCCAGTGGCAGTTTTAGGAAAATAGTAACAATCACTAAAATCTCAGTCTTTTAATTGTTTGAAAAGCACTTTTTAAGATTTATTATCACACTTAATCCCAACAGCCATCCTTAGAGGCAGGATTTTTATCATTCCTCTCCTACAGAGGACGAGGTTCAGAGAGCTCAGATCATGTGCTTACGTTCACACAGGTAGTGTCCATGTTGAAACTCTCCAGAGTCCTGTTTTCAAATCTCACATTCTTTCCACAGCAGCGGACAGAATTCACCCTCCTCCCCAATACTAACCCCTGCCCACGTGTTCTGTTGAGCCCTGAATGAATATAAGCACACATCATATGTTAGCTATGACTCTGCTGGAGTGTGTGTGTGTGTGTGTGTGTGTGTGTGCGTGTGTGTGCATTTCTCTGACTGCTTGTGTGTGTCTTTCTCATGGTGGGTGTAATTCTGTGTGTGAATTTGTGGGTCTGTGTGAGTCTTTACTCCCTGTACATACATTTCTGTCTCTGAGTCTGTGTGTATGTGTGCCTGCTACTTGTGTATGTGTGTCTGTCTGTCTTTGAATCTGTCTACTATATCTGTGGGCATTGATGTCTGCTGTTGTCTGTCTGTCTGACTGTGTGCATCTGTGAATTTGCCTGTGTATTTGTCAGTATCTCTTTGTGTCTGTGTGTCTGTCTGGATGTGTATCTATCTGGGTTTGTATGTCTATGTCTGTGGGTCCATGTCTGTGTCTTTCTTTGAATCTGTATGTCAGTATGTCTGTGTCTGTTGATCTAGGTATGTATGTGTCTGTATAACAGTGTCTGTGTGTGTCTCTGTGGAATTCTCTGTGTGTGTTGTGCTCCCTTCTCTTAGTGGAGATAGATACTGATATACTTGATTACTTTCATTTTCACCCTGTGGTCACACAGCTGCGTGTGAAGGTGCCTATGGAAACATCGGGGCCCTTTATGCGTCATCTCTGTCACTGTCTCCCTCTCAGCATTGTCTTCAATCTGGTCATCACAACTGCGCCATTGGGAGCACTCTGGCAGAAGTTCACTTTTAGCTAAGATCCAGTTTGCAATTTTTGACATTTGCAACTAAGATTAGAATGTCTCAAAGTGCTATCTTCCCACTATGGGTGGAAATGCTTGCTTTTATTTTTGGTGCAACACTGATTTGCCCTTTATATATTTTTATAAATGATGTCAACAGTATAGGTTCTGAAATAACACAAAGGGTGTTTTGTAAAATGCATCGTCCAGTAACTTTAGTTCCCTGACCCTTCTAGGCTGCAAGTCCCTATAGTTTTCAACAAAGATCACCCTGAAATTGTTTTCTTCCCGTATTGAGGGCCAGTGTAAATTTTATGAAGAGAAACTTTGGAATCCTCTTGCCTATATTGACATTAAAGTATTAATATTAAAATTAGTTTCAACTTTCCCATCTGTACAATGAGGACAAGAAGGCAAGCATCTTCTCTAAAGATGTGTAAGAAACATCTTAGTGAACTCTTACATTAAAAATCCCATCAGTTTATCAAGACCTTTCTACTTCTTTAAGAAGATGAGTTCTCTAATTTTAATAACACTCCTACCAGGGAGGTGGTAACAAGTTTAGTCTGTCTTACTCTAGCCCATTCATTTGATTGTTGTAAAATGACTTCACCAGGTCTAGGCAAAACATTGGTAATGGAAGAAGGAACAGGACCCTTTGAAATCAGTCAGATCTAGGTCCAAAGCTCATCTTCACAGACTAATTGGTGATCTCACTTCAACACCATGTGTTACTGGCTGTGTTACCTGGGGCCTGTTGCTTTTCTGTGCCTTGGTTTACTCACTGGGAAGGTAGATGTGATGAATATACCATGTAAGGTTGTGGGAAAGTTAAATGAGAGAAGGTACGTAAAGTATGGTAGATGCAAACAAATATTCTTCTGGCTCCTTTGTTGTTTGCAACCATGTGACATAACAGGACGTTAGGCAGGAAGTGCTCACCGCCTGATGTATGGGGCCTGTGATAGAGTCTTGGGATTCAGAGAAAGATTGACCAGAACTTTCTGACCTGAAGGAAAATACAGTCTGATTTGGGAGACAGGACAGATGCATATAGAAGGAAACATGATGGTGTGGGGTCCAAGTGCCAAATGAGTGAAGGGAGCTGCAAAGGTAATTAAGCTCATGAAGATCAATGACAGGTGGAAAGGGAGGTTCTGTGAAGAGGAGAGACTTAAAACGCTTCAGAGGAAGGGCAGGCCGGGTAGAGTCTGCAGAGAGTGAGCAGGCAGGGTTCTGGCGAGAGCCTGGATGGGGCATGAGAGGTCCTATGGGGAATAATGTCCGAGGACAGTTCATTCAGGAGAAGGATAGGTTGTGGTTTAGAGGGGGGCAGTTCAGATGATGGAAGCCTGGAAGGCCTGCCTGAGAAATTTAGCCCAGTGTGTGTGTGTGTGTGTGTGTGTGTGTGTGTGTGTGTGTGTATGTGTGTGTGAGAGGGAGAGAGACAGAGACAGAGACAGAGACAGAGAGAAAGAGAATGAGATAGTGGTGGCTGAGATAAATTGAGTGTATTTCTCCATGTAAAGAAGCTTGTAGAAAGTCAACCTGTTTGTTACGTGGGAACTACAGCAGCCACTGCTAAGTGATAATCTTCTCAGTGGGAGAGACCTCGGGGTGGTATAGGACTGTAAATCCAAGTTAAAATTTTAAATAGTTCACATTAATTTATAGACTTTGGTGGATGATACATACTTTTATATAAAAATCTCATTTTGTTTTCATAGAAATACTGTGGGAGAGATTATTGTTATCTGTTGTGATTCTCCATCACAGATAGAAAAACACCAAGAGTCATAGACATAACTCCGGGTTCAAATACCAGCTCTCCTTTGTGTAAATTCTGTACTTCCAATGCACCATACTATTAGGTTACTATTGTTATTGAAGAAAGAGCCCATGTCTGTCTTACTCTTTGCTCTTTCCTTAACACGGAGTCTGAATTGCTCAGTCATTATTCATTGCTTGCTTGCTTGTGGCTACAGACCAGACAGTGCAACAAGCAGTTACTCTTGCAGGGATAACATTGTATTCTCATCTGAGTTTGTGTAGGCTTGAGTGTGCTTCTGGCCTTTCCCTGACAGAGGAAATTCACATTATAGGAGAGTTGCTTCTTATTAGACTTTACTGAGAAGAATTTTTATTTATTTTATTTTTAATTGTATTGGGGTGGCATTGCTTAATAACATTATATAGGTTCCAAGCTTACAGTTCTATGATGCATCGTCTGTATATTGCACTGCGTGTTCACCACCCAAAGTTAAACCTTCTTTCATCACTATGTATTTGACCCCTTTTGCCCTTTGATAGTAGCAGCCAAGTTAGAAGAACTCTGAAGTCTCTTTCAGCTATCCCGTGACCACCTTACTGCCTCTTCCCCTCCTGTCTTCTACTCCGGAGGTTGTGGATCAGATTCCCACCGTCAGCACCTGTCCGCCTCCTTGTGTATGAGAGCATACTTCTCTCCTGTCCTTTCTCCCTAACTTCCTCTTACCCCTCCCCTATCTCTCTCTACTATCCCGCCCTGCCCTTTCTCCTCTTCCCCTCTTGCTCCTTTTCCCTTTCCCTCCTTTCTCCCCCCCTCTTTATTTTTTTATTTTTATTTTTAAAAATATTTTTTCTTTATTGATTTTAGAGAGAGGAAAGGAAAGAGAGGGAGAGATAGAAACATCAATGAGAGAGAACATCAATTGGCAGCCTCCTGCACGCCCCCCACTGGGGATCGGGCCCACAACTTGGGCATGTGCCCTGACAGGGAATCGAACTGGAGACCTCTTGGTGCATGGGTCAGTGCTCAACCACTGAGCCACACTGGCCGGGCTCTCCCCCCACCCCCTCTGACTTCCAGTCTCCCACTCTCCCTGCGGTCTTGCAGCTTACTGCAGTTAGGGTGCAGTCTCTGACCACTGATGAAGGTCTTCTCCAAGCTCTCAGAGTTCCAGGGCAGCGGCAACCCCTGCATCCTTCCATGGCAGGGCTCCAGTGTGTGGCGCCCGCATCTGACTACCTGGCCTGCTCTGGTGTAACGAGACCTCCTGAGTGTGTATGTCTCAGATAGGGCTTGAAGACTTTGCAGAGAATTAGCCATACATGGAGGAGGAGGTAGCAGAGCTTAGGGGGCTAAGAGACAACCAGTACAAATGTATTCAGAATTGAGTGCTGATTTTGTTAATTTAGATGGCAATGCAGTCAAATCTTAGATCTTTGGAAGCCAGTTGGATCCTGATCTTCCTGATTTCGTGACTTGTATTAAGCTGTACAAAAGACTAGAAGGAATTCAGCTTGGCTTTCAAATCTGGAGACCTGTCTTCTAGGTCTCTCTCTGCCTCTTACTATCTGTGTGATCCTGGGGAAGTGTCTAATCTTACTGAGCCCAATACATTCTGTACAATTAGAATGATTCTGCCTTACAAATGACATAAGTGAGTAAAAGGGCTTTACAGTTTTTAAGACGCTGGTGGTCAGCAAGGCTGAGTATGGGCGGTGTTTGTTGTGTGAGGAGCAGGTAACCAAGTCAGGGATTTCCTCAAGGAAGCGGAGTTTTGTGCCCTGTGCTTCCTGCCTCCTGTTTTGTTGGAACAGGGTACACTCAGAGCTGCCTCAGGCTGATAGCATAAATAAGTAGCATGTCATCACGTTTTTTTGATGAAACAATTTTTTGTTTATCATCTTTGTGGGTGGTGGTGGGAAGGAGAGGATGTAGAAAGGAAGTGAAGTCTATTTGAAGTCAATTGGGTCTGCTGTACCAAAGATCTCTGCAGTTTATAGGAAGCATTTCTTTTTGCCTCAAAGAATTAACTGAGGAGTAAGAATTAGCAAATGTAGATGGATTTCCCGATTAGGACAATATAGCGAGATCACAGTGCCATGGGAGTTAATGAAAGTCACCTGGCTTTGTACAAACTGGTTTTCCAGGATCATTTCTGTAAACATGTAATTTCAAATGAGATAAAAATTATCTATAGGTGACATTTGAGGGAATATTTAATACCGATTTATTTTCAAGTGAAACTACACCATAGAATAAAGTTTGCAGTGGAATCGGTTTATCCAGAAGGAAAAGTAGGTGATTGTTCAGAATAAAGGACAATGAATTTTAAATCACCTTAGACTACAAAGGTGAGTGCTGGGAATAGATTAGCTGGTCCTCAAGGGAAAACTAGTATTTCAAACCAAACAGTACCTAAATAGATTATATTTCTATTAAAACTTATATATTTCTTTGGGCTGAGCGATCTAATAATCCATCCCTTCATGTCACCTTAGCAAAAAGAGAACACAGTCCACAGCTTGAAGCCTTATATAAATTCGAAGTTTCAGTATGCTCGTCCCGATGCAGGCAAGAAGGCGGGCCAGCCTTACTAGCAATGTTTTCCCCATTCTTTTGGTCACTTCATTTATGGAAAACTAACATTTTAACCATAAATTTAAACACGAGTTTTATTCAATCCGTGGAGGGAAGATTTAGTCTTTCTTTAGGTTGTGCTTTCCTTTCTTTCAAATAAATTTAAGAACTTTGATCTTAAAAACGTTGTACCTTGTGTACTGTTACACTCATGATCTTCTTTTCTTGTCATTAATTAGTCTGAAAGTACCATTAAAAATTCTATACAGATTTAAAATCTGATAAATATAGTGTTCACATGGCAAATTATTTGTTCTACAAATAACTTCTTTTCTTCGACACTGCAAATCCACATAGCTAACGCTTATTAGACCGTCTCTGGGACTGAGTGAACAACCTCTCTGCCTTGTACCCTGCTCTGGTTAATTTTCCAGGTTTGTCCTTGTCTAGGCAGGTGATGGAGAGGGACGAGGAGAGAGCTACCCCAGCACTAGGAATAGACATGTGTTTCCTTATTGATGGTCCAGAAAGAGAGCCCTTGGGGTGTCGCTTCTATTTCATTCAGAACTTTTTAAGTGGAGTCCAAGCATCATCCCTTGTTCTGCGGAAAAGACTAGTTACACTGAAACCCATACTTTGAGACTGGGCAACCAGATTCCAATTTTTTTATCTCACTATTTAATTCCCAAACTTGAATCATAAGACCTACTTCTAATTTATTCACTAGATCATAAATTCAGCTTCAGTGCTATTATTATCTTGATATTTACATTGTTGCTGCAGTGAAAAGCTGAAGATCGATTTCTGTTTTGGGGAAATAAAGTTGGTTTAGTCTTTCCCCTCACTGTTGGGACCATAATACACTGCATTTCATTGTCTACTTTCTGAAGGTGGAGATGACAAACCTTTTACTTTTCCAATAGAATAACAACAAATAAAAAGCTCTCCCCCAAATATTCTTTAAATAGAAATATTTCAAGTTCATGCCAATTAAAGTCAGCTGTCATGAGCAGGTGATTTTTTTTCTTTTTCCGTTTGTGGACACAGAGAAGGGAATAAAAGCACGTGTACCCGTTGTCCTGTTTGCAGGCGCTGTGATGACAAACGGCCGATATGTGTCCAGCACATACCTCATTTACATCACATGCATAATGTACTCTGTCTGGGATATTAGCTTCTCGGGTTGGCAGTGTCACCTAACACACACAGTGATCAGCACATTTTTTGACGCTGCAATAATCAGAGGAATGCAGCGGTGCTGTGAGAACAAGAGGAAATAACATGGCATAATTATGTACCCATCATTGTTCTGTTGTCATCCTTTCTACCCAGTTTGGGTTCCTTTGGAGCCTAGCAGAAGGGTCATGAATTCACTAGAGTAGAACATGACACTGGGTGCCAATGTGATGCATCTACTCTGGAGCTCCCCGTTCAGAGAAAAAGGGAAAATATGGACTGCACAGGGAACACACTGCCCTGGGAGCGTTGTGGGTCTACGCATATGCTTATGGAATCTTCAAAGAAGGTGCACAGCCTTTTACGAATGTGTCTAGCCTCATTTAATCTCAAGTAAGCATTTAGATACCAAAAAAAAGTCAGAATAGGAAATTAACTAAATCTGCAAAAATGTGCAAAACATAAGTTTCTAATAAAATATTGTCTACTATATTAATAGCGTGCTGTTTACAAAACTTATTCTTAGCAGATTAACCTCTTCGTGGTTTTCACACACAGACTGAAAGATAATACGCTCATCACAGTTTTCACCCATTTGTTCCGGAATCTAGCAAGCGTTCAATCCTGCAAGTATTTCACAAAGCAGTGTGCATGTTCCCGTTCTATAACAGTTTGCAGTATTCCCAAATAACTCTTACGCACGAGTCCGATAAATAATTGGAAGCCCAGATGTTTGAAACGGATATAGCAGATACACTGGGGCTGTGTTTTAAATACAGCTACTTTCCCTTTGTCCTCTCGTCAACTTCACAGCATTGCACCCTGCCATTCTCAGTCCTCTTCTAATTAGACCTCGATGAGCGCTTGGTGTGGACGTGTCCCCGCGCGCGCCCCTCTCCGGCGCCGCCGGTGGGGGCCCCTGTTGTTGCTGACTTGAGACATTCCAAGGAGGAGTTTTACTTCTTCAAACCGATAGCATTCTTTGTCCCCTCCTGATAAGGAAATGGCTCATACTGAGACGCGATGTTGCCACTTCACATAGCAAGTAACTAGAAATCCTGCGGACGCTGACTTAGACCAGCCGCCCCGTCTCTGTGTCCCCCCGTCTCTGTGTCCCTCCATAGCACCGCTAACGCAGGCGCACGCCCACGGTTAGATAAATACACTTAGAAACCCATTAGGTGTCAGTGAAAACCAAGAACATTCTTGAACGTGGTTTTAAACTATAGCTGCCTAATTTTCAGGAACTTAGGAAGCATGTGGGAAATTCTCCTTTTATTTAAAACAGCTTTAGGTTATTCAATTTAAATTTTTGTTGATTATATATAGGTCTCTCTCCCCGGGCAGTGTTTCATTGTACAGCTAAAAACGATTCTTTCTCACCTATATGTCTTGTTTTTTGGAAATAATTACACCAATTCCTGAAAAATGCTGTGACATTGTCAGAGCAAAGTTGTTGTTTTATTTTATTTTATTTTTTTTAGGAGTTAGAGGAGTATTATGGCTACATTTGGGAATTTTTAATTTGTATCTTATTTAGTCTGGTGTGCAATGTGACACCAGTTAATTGTACGTTATTGTGGTAACTACATGTTAACTGTGTTGGAAGTAATGGTAATTAGACTGTGATTGATATCAGTTCTCCCACATCTTTGGAAAACCATACAATTAACACATATCACCACAGTTGGACATTATCTCTTGTCCTTTGTGATGTTGCCACATTGGAATCGTTATTTTGAACAGAGTCCTAAGTGTTTTCTTCCTTTTTAAAACTCATTTTTGAAATTTCAATTTTAAATTGGTTTTTAAATTTTTCATGAAATGAAACAGTTTCTAAATTTTAATTTTACTGAATTTTAAAGAAAACTTTTTTTCCCCACACATTATCAGACATAGTCTTGGGTTATTTTTATTTTTGTGTTTTATTTGAAAAGTCACTTGTGACGTTCCTTGACCTTATTCATACTTCCTGTTTCCTAGAGGAGGGTAAAAGTAGAATACTCAAAGTCTTGACAGCAAGGAGTTTTTTCTTTTTTTCTAAAGTGAGGCCCTCTTCTCACCAACAGTGTTTGAGTTTGTGTTCCTTTGCTTGCAGACAGAAAGGGACGGATGCTGCTGGTGCCACCATCGAGAGCACCAAAATCAGGGAGGCAGAAGCATATTTGCGCCACGTTAGATTGAAGTGTTTCCCTCCGATGCTGCCTGCCTCTTGCCTTTGCCTTCCCCTGCCTTTTGTCCCCTCCCTCTGCCACTGTCTCCCGTGGTGGAGATGGAATTGCAGTAGCAGCAAACCAGTGCTTTTCGGCTAAGTGTGACCATGGTTTGGTAGGCTAGTCTGACAGATGGATTACCTTTGAGCAATTTTTTGAGAATATAAATAATTGCTCAAAAATATTTATGATTTGGCAAAGTGATTTTACTAGTGTGTGCTGTAGTATGGGTCTCAGGAGCAAAAACGTCCAGGATCACGGAATCGTCAGATTTGAACGCTGGAGGAAACTGTAGAGGGAAGTTAGTGCAGCGACCGCGTGTTACAGATGAGGTGGTGAGGGACTCAGGAGCTTGTCGAGGGCACGCGCTGCAGAGTGGTTCAGAGAGGGAGTGGGACTTCGGTCTGGAGGCAAGAGACAAGTCCCTGGTCTGTCACTGGTTGGCTGCAGGACTTTGGGTAGGAGTCCTAACCTCCTGCTCCCCAAATGCCGACGCCTTTACATTTTCTTCTGGCACCAAAACTTTCTCATGCTCCCTAGTTTTTCTTTTCAAGATATGTTATTTTTGTAGCACACACATTTCTTAAAATTATAACCAAATCTCTTAGGGGATTTTGAGATGTGTGTGTGTGTGTGTGTGTGTGTGTGTGTATTAAAGAAATGGTTGGTGGCAATACCTTACATACTCTCCATTTTCTGTGTGTGTTTATGTTTCTGAGCTAAAAAAAAAGAATCTTCAAATTTATCAGTTTGTCAGCTAAAATGGAAAGAACAGGTATAGTTTTGAAGAAAATCTTCATTCTTGTTTTTAGAGAGCTTTGGTGTCTTTAACTTGAATAAACTGCACCTGTGTTTCTACAAACAATATTTTAAAAGTACACATTGTAAATTAGATAGGTATTTGAAAAGTACCTAAATTTTGAGCAAACTGAATTCCCAAGATAAATTTTTGGACAAAGACATCTGCTTAGCTGGTCATTAATTTTATTGTGACTTTTTGTTCATGTGATAAATGTTAGAATAATAAAGTCTTGCTGGTGGTTTAAGTAGAGATAAAAATTTTCCAGTTTTTAAATTACACATTCAATTTTAGTAGGAGTTTGTGTAATTTTACAATGGAATTTTTGTGAACTTGTTATTGAAACAAATAGTTAATCGGGGAACATTCAGGAACAAATACGCATCATGCCTCTGTACACAAATAAAAAGTTGGAAACCACATATAAGTAGAAGTTGGGCTGCCACACAACTGGATTTGCTTAAATCTGAACACTTTATTACTCTACTTGGGAGTTGCAAACTTATAAATAACCTTGCAATTGGTTAAAACCATATTAAAACCATATGAATGAGACAGAAAGCATTTGGTTAAAGGGGTTCCGTAACCACTATAATCCTGATGAAACTAATTTAACTCAGTGGCTCCCAAGACTCAAAGGGTCTCATATCTTCAGAGTTAATGCTACTTTATCATTTATCCTCTGATGATCAGTGACAAGAGTCCAAGCGTGTGTTGCAGGAGACACACAGGGTGCCGTCTTGCCAGGAGGGTGGAGAGAGAAGTTGCTTAGTTCGGTGTCCTCTTCACATCCTGAGGGAAACTCGTAATGTATCATTAGAGAATATTTTTGTAAGCTCCAGAAAACATCTCCACAAGAAGCTCTACAGATACCAGTTCATTTCAGCAGGCGTACGCTGCATGCCTTTCTGTGCTTCCAGGGCACAGTCCTGGCTGGGGGCAGAGAGGGCCAGGAGGCACTCCTTCTCCCAAGGAGCTTGCTGTCCAGCGGCATGTGTCAGCATCCTGAGAGGCGATCTGAGTGGCTTACGTCAGTCTGTGCTCGTGTGTGTCTTGCCTCAAGTATGAATCTTCTGGAATTTTAAAATCATTTTTGCCAAGCCCTTACAAGTCTTCCTTCCCTTGAAGGGAGAACTCTGTCTTTGGAAGATCCTAGACACATAAAATGATAGATGGATGGCTAGATAGACAGATAGATAGATAGACAGAGTTGTCCATAGATAGACCCTCTACTAGATCCTAATGAAAAAGCTACCAGAGGATTGCCTCTGAGGCTAGTAGGACCACATATCTAACATTTGTTGCCTTATTACTTGATGCTTTTTGGTCACTGACTAGAGCTTCTGAAGACATAAGAGGCAGAAGTTGCTATTGTATTAGTTTTCTAGGACCACCATAGCAAAATACGACAGACTGGGTGGCTTAAACAGCAGAAAGCTTTTCCCCACAACGGGAGGCTGGAAATCCAAGGTCAGGATGCTGGCAGGATTGGTTTCCCTCGAGGCCGCTCTCCTGGCAGATGGCTGCCCTCTTGCTGTACCCTCACATGGTTTTCCTCTGTGAGCACACATCTCGTGTGGCTCTGTATGTCCTAAATTCCTCCTCTTATGAAGACATCAGTCAGATCGGATGAGGGCCTACCTAATGGTTTCATTTTAATGATCATCTCTGTAAAGGCCCTATCTCCAAAACACCATCACGTGCTGAGGTACTAGGCTAGGAATTAGGACGTCAACATACGATTTTTAAGAGGACACAGTTCGTTCCCTAACAGCCATCTTTGCTTAGCTTGGGTATTACCAAACTCTTTTGAAGTTATTTTCTCTGGGGTTACAGTACCTTGACCAAATGCTTTTTATGTCTCTGTTCATGTGATTTTATCTACATTGTCTTTTCTAGAGATGCTCTTCTTTCTCTAGAGGAATTAAACTGAAATTAATATGATTTTGTTTAATAGTTTTTGTTCTTTCATAAAATATCAGCATTGTTACTTAATTCAAAGAATGAATTGCTAATGATGGATTGCTAAGCAATGTAGGAGTATATAAAAAGAATATTGGAGGTGGTGGTGGTGGTTGAGATTTTACGGAAGATTCTTGCCAGAGCCCTTTTGAATAATAGTAACTAAGCAGACTAGTACTGTGTCTCAGTACTAGGGTAATCCTTACCAGGAGATCACTATATTGTTCTAGTGACTTGCACACCTTTCTTTTTATTTATCTACCTTTTAATCATCTATGTGTCACTGTTTTCAAACAAGATCTGAAAATTAATTTAAAAGTAAAATTAAAATGAAGGAAGAGAGGAAAATAACTTTATCAGGATTATTAGGATTTAGCAACCAAAGTACCTAGTATTTGAAAGAAGCATGAGAGGCACCGATGGTAGGAACTGCTGATGTAAAGATAATAAGACATGGACACCATACCTTAAGGAACATGTTGGGGAAACGTAAGCAAACGTATAAACCAATAATTGCAAAACATTTTTCTATAAACATGGTGTGGTGATGGAATACCATAATTTCTGCCGGGAGCTGGTGGAGGACATTTCTTTTATCCAGGAGAAATGCTTCAATTAGGCCTAGAAAGGACTAAGGAAAGTTATTCCAAGAGAGAATAGTATATGCTAATACACAAGGGTATAAAATACCATGGCTTATCTAGGAAACTCCAGGAAGTTCCATCTTACTGGGACAGAGGCTATGAACTGAGGTGAGTAGGACATAAAGCTGATGAGGTGAGCAGGAGCCAGACCCTGAAAGGTTACACAAGGAGTTTGATTCTCCACTGCAGATGGTTGGGAGCCTTTGAGAGTTTGTAAGTACAGAATGACAAGAGCCAGATACTACATGGTTACTAACATTGTGATTTAAATTTAGTTCTGAGATGCTTCTCAGCCAAGTCAAAAAGGAAAGCATCTTTGGGTATGTAGTTGCACTGTTGATACAAGAAAATGGGTATTGGCCTTTAGATTAGGACACTATCTTCATTAGTATTTAGCTTTGAAACATTTAGGAGACACCAGATAATATGTTTAACAGAAGTGGATATTTTATGAGTTGCTTTAATTTTGCAAAGCACTCATACATCTAATCTCTTATTTAATCATCAGAGTCCTGCGGCACGAGCATTTCCTTTTCCATTTTACAAACAAGGAAACAGGCTCAGGGAAGTCACAGAGTAATTAAGTTCTAGAGTTATGATTTTGAATTCACCTCGGCACAAATAACCATCTGAATTTTGGTTCAGTGACTTAAATAAAATATTAAAAATCTTTTTGAGCCTCATCTTCTTCTTCTCTCATGAAATTGAAAGCAGTAGCAATATTTTCCTCGTAGTATTGGTGTGAGGGTCAAGGGAAATACTCACTGGACAGACCCTTGCACACAGTAATGAGTGGCAAGTGACCCTCTTTCCTACGTCCCCTCCATGCTTTTGTGCTATGGAAGCTAACAGAATTGGAAAACTCAGGCCTTAACTAATTCATGAGTCCTAGCACAATTTTGGTGTAAAGAATGTATTAAAGGCTAGACAAATTAATAGCTTTAGCAGAGAAAATGTTATTTAACAGTGAGGTTCGATAATGAACCTTGTTTCTCCCAGCCACAGTCTTCATTATCATGATTACTGACTCCGGGACCATCAAAACATCACTATGAAAGTCAAACCTAGTGCCTCCAAGTAAACTCCTTCCAAAAAACAGAATCACCTTTTAAAAAGCATATGTGATTACTTTCCATTGGGAAGGCTACATTATTGATCCTTCGTTACATTACTAAGTGTATAATAAAGGATATAAAATAGAGGCTAATAAAGTAATAGAGCTTGCTAAGTCAATAAAAAGGTAACCACATGTGTGCTTAAGTCGTACTTCTTGAGAATCTCCTCATGGAAAGGTATGTCCAGGGCATGGAATTGGAGACCGTTTTTAGAATAAGATACAGGCTCTCTCGGCATTATACTCAACATTGTCCTGCTTTAAAACAGAGCAAAAGAAATTTTTAAAAAATTTTTTTAAAATATGTACTACTTTTTAAGCCAAGCATTTGTGGTAGGTACTGTCCTCTTTTCCAGTGTTTTGCAAAGACTTTGCAAAGATGCACGTGTTAAGATGCAGAAATTCCAAGTCAGATTCAACCCTCCCCCCTCTTTTAAAAAAAATATTAAGTTCTATAATCAAGCTGTATTCTTCTACTGTGTAAGATATTTTCCTGGGTTTCCTTGTTTTGATTATTATTGCCCAAAGAGATACTACCAATAGAGTGTGGAGTATTGAGTCTAAACATCTCTTCTACAAACTGGAAATACTGGAAAGTTGGTAGTTCCTGCTCCTTTTGGTCATTTAACTTGCATAAGGTGTTTTTGATTTATGTGGATAAATAATTCATGGGCCTTGTAAAATCCTGAAAATATGTGTGAACACTAATGCTTAAATACATTGTAAGATGTATAGAAAAAGTGTAAGACACAGTCCCCGGCTTGAAAAACATTTTGACGCTGTTGGAAAAGACTTGGAGATGCACATGAGTTCATAGACAATTTGGGTTTTTCAATATGAATAAAGCTTGGTAAGGAAGAAGAGAGAAGGGAGTATTATCCTAGCAGCCAGGAGGAAAGGGAGCAGGCGTGACATGGTATGACTATGGCAAGGCTAGGCGAGTTACTGTCCACCCCGGGCAGAGGGTGTGTGATGGGAGCAGTGTAGGAAATCTTGTTAAAAAAGACATGTGGGGAGCAGGTTATGAAGGATCTTGAAAGGCAGATAGAGGAGTTTGGGTGAAATGCAGTCGAACATAGAAAGCCATGAGACATTAAGTGGAATCCCGTGAGGAGGGTGAGTAGATGGGCTGGGGAGGGGCAGTGTCAAGGGTCAGGCGGACCCGGAAGGAGACTGCAGCAGCAGTCCTGGGGTCCTGGTGTGCAGGCCGGAGGGCGTGGGCTAGTTTTTGATGACAGAGACCAGTGAGGACAGGGACCAGTGCAAGAGGCTCTGTGAAAGGACAGTCAGCAAGCCTGAATGATTAACGGGCATAGAGGAGCAAGGAGAGCAGAGACAAATTGTACTGTGGGGAAGGCTGCTTTTGCAGGGAGGTCTTGACTTCTGTACAGGAAGGAGTTTTCCTGGGTCGGAGAGACACTGAAGCTTGGAGCTGGGATGAAATGACAGCATTTCTTTTGGGTGGTACTTAGACAAAACTGAAACTTTGAGGATAGGTAAGATCTCAGAATACTGTGGTGGCCTTAGAGAATTTTTATTCATAATGCGTGTGTTTGTTATTTCTCTCCGAAAACGTTGCTTCAGGAATACACACAGACATGACTGGTGGCGCTGCAGTATTAGCTTTCCCTGCACATTCCTCTTACTGCAAATCTGAACAATTTTAAAAGTCTTTAATATTTAAAGGCAATATTTTAGGATATAACAATGAAATTCTTATTTCCTTAAAAAACATTCATGACAAAACCCCATGCAGGAGATAGGTGGTTTTATTTTATTTTTTAAAGTAAATGAAATGAAATGAAATTAATTAATTAATTAATTTTTTATTTATCCTCACCCGAGGACATTTTTGCATTTATCTTCAGACAGAGCGGGAGGAAGAGAGAGAGAGAGAAACATGGATGTGAGAGAGACACATCGAGTGGTTGCCACCCACACGACCCCAACCGTGGCCAGGGACAAACTGCAACCGAGGTACGTGCCCTTAGCGGGAACCGAACCCGGGTCTCTCTGGTCCACGGGCCGATGCTCTTACAGCTGAGCCAAACTGGCCAGGGCAATAAGTGGTTTTAAATTTGTGATTACATGAGCATAAAATTTTCTACTTACTATCTTCTATATACTGTACAGAAATATAATATATAATATGTATATATTTTATAAAGTATATAATACAATATTTGTATTATATATATATGTGTGTGTGTATTATATATATATGCACACACACACACATACCTTCTGTAGACAGACTGAGCCACTGTAGAGTATATTAATTATAATGTATTTTACATGTGAAAGTAATGAGATAATTATTTTTTACCTATTTTAACTGCAATATAGGTAATGACCCCTTAGGAATATTTTCTGTGGCTGTTAAGAATGGCCCCATAATCTGACATCCTTTAGAAACGAGCTTTGAACAAAGGTTGATAAAGCACCTCTTATTTAGAGCATTGGAATAAAAATGTCACATCATTGTCCAGCCATATCTACCTGTCAAATGAAATCTATATGTTTGTAACGCAACAAACAGAAAGCCTCTCTCAGTATGGACCGTTTTCCATTTCAGTTTGTAGAAGAGAGGACCGTGTTGACCTCATTTGAGGTGTGGCATGGGCTGGTCAGTCTTGGCAATCCCGAAGGGAGGGTGCCCATGGCATCATCACATTTCACATGTTGTTCTTCAGGAGATGGCTGCAGTAAGTCATCTCACACACAGTGTGAAAGGCTGGTCTCGCAGGCAAGCAAACCGTTATTTAAGTACACAATCCACTCTACTACTGAAACAGTTTTGCCAAACTTATCTAAGTATTCCAACATGCTTAAAGATGGTATAAATATCATTTATGGCTAGCAGTTTTCTTCAGAGTATATGGAATGTCTTCCTGCTGCCTGATCTAAGTGTCCCAGTTTACATTATGGCCTTTACTGCCTCTGTTTGATGGAGTGATCAGTAAAAATTTAATGACACTATAAAATAATAAAAATGTCATTAATTTACCACGGATCTCGGATGCAGTGGTTGTAAAGTTACATTAATAAACAGAATATTTTTTACAACAAAAAGCATTGTTACGTGGGAACGTATAAATAACAGACATAAATTTAAGAGCAATTTTACTGTTAGCACACACATTATTATGGAATAGCCAATAAGTGTATAAAACATAGTATATAAAATTTTATTAAAATATACTGTGCACATCAAAAATTCAGCTTTTATCTAAGCGCAAAGAAAAGCCATTATTGTGTGCTTACTGTTTCATTGCTGCTCTTTCCCCGTATCACAATTTTACATTTGTTGCCGGTAGGAGGAAGTTGATTTTTCCCCCCTAGATGGAAACAAACCTCTGTTCTTTTAGTTACCCCAAATCCATTCTCCGTCTCCACTGATGCAAAGACAGAATGGATCAATCTTGCCATGGTAGGGAGGGAAAAGTTGCTAATTTAATGCAAAGTTAAAACTAATGCCTGAGGAGTTGAATGGTCTGTTCAGTGACTCTGGAAATAAGGGATAATAATGCGGCAGTCTATCTGTCATCAGTGAGGCTGCCCCGTCATTGACTCTGATAACATGTGAAGATGACGGATGCCTTGGTCCTGTGGCTTGTAACATTTAACATTCATCAGCTCTCACTAAAGGGGGCTTTATCATTTAAATATCTTTATTTAATATGCAACATCTACCTCATACATCATAATTTCAAAGCACTTAGCTAACGTCCTACAACACAGCAGAGCTGACTTTCATTTTTTTCAGTAACTTTTATGGTGCCTGCATGTTAGTGACTGACAATGCATACGCATCACAGTAATCACATCATTGCATGTAGAACGCACGTTTCTCTATCAACATGACGACTGGGGAATTTTCCTGGGGGGTTAAGGTTACGTTAGCATTGAGGTGTTTCGCTTATATCTCCAAAATAGCTTACTTGGGAGCTAAGTACATTGTGAGAGCTTGTCCAAGTGCGTGGAAAAATTTGGAGCTAAGAACGTGCCATCCACAGTCTATATTTGTTCCATACAGGGGCCTACCCATGGGCACTTAATGGCTAGAAGTTGAAGCCTCTTTGAACTAAAGTGGCCTTGAGCTTCTCTCTGTGCCCATGTCCACATCCTGTATTTACTAGGCTCGCGCTCAACCTCACTAGTAAAATCTTTGCTTAGCTCAGCTGCCCAGAGCTAACGTGTAGACATCAGGCCCTCTTATCTTATGGTTATGTGGCTGGAAAATAAATATTCTGAGCTATTCTTTGAAGAAAAGAAGGAAATCTTCTGGGAGACTAGGTAGAAATTTATATGAACGGGCATGGCTTTGCGGGGTCCTACTTTAATCTCAAACACAAGTGCTTAATATTACCAAATATAAAATGCAGCCCACCACCCCAAACAGTTTTCATCATTGATTTATTTTCTGCCTATTTAACAAGTGTTTCATGGGGTATTCTTCCTTGACTTCTACCATGTCAAAATATTGATATTTTATGAGGAAAGTATCTCTGCAAAGAATTTTTTTTTCAGTGAAGTCAGAAAAATGCATGACTTCAGAGACACTGCGAATGTGTTGTTGAATGTTCTGAATGTTTTTTATGATTAAAAACAAGCTGATACCACTGAATTGCGAGTGCACTTCATTTTTTTTTTTTTTTTTATAAAAGAAAATATATCATCATCATGTAAGCTTTGTTGTCTTAGGATTTTACAAACCATGGCATGCAATTTTCCCTCATCTCCTTCCTTGTCAAAATATTGATATTCTTTCAGGAACTTTATTTATTTATTTATTTACTGAGAATATTTTCCAGTAAAATCAAAGAGAATGAGTGACTAGAAAGATACTTGAAATATGCATATTGATAGGTAGCAGGGTCTGTTGATCTTCAGAGAAAGTTGTTTCCCCCTCCATGAAAATACAGCGGAAGGCGGTTCTTCGGCAGATTGCAGGTGTCAGTCACATCAGAACTCCCGCGCTGGCACCAGAAAGCGTTCCCGTGCAAATATTTGAAATGGGAAACAATGTGACAAGACAAAGGTGGGATATTGTGCTTTCCCTGGTGCCACTCATCTCCACTTGAATTCTTTTTCTTTACGTCATGACAGCCAAAAGTGCTGCTCAAAAATAGGAATTGGTTGAGTAAAAGCAGCTGTCCTCCCTCGACATCGTGTGAACCCCCCATGTGGCTTTGGGGGTGCTTTCTGCCGTGGCCTGCGTCTGGGTTCATTTGTTCTCACAGCGCTGTCTTCACTTCCGAAGATACTGGGGGCCATACCTAATTTGCTTTGTATTTTCATTCTGTTCTTCTTTTTTTTTTTAATAGGTGTTGTATTTGAGAGGTTTCCCCACGTGGTTGTAACTAGTTAGTGTTACCCAGCTGGGGAAATGCATGATGATAATTTTGTTGTAACTCTTTCAGAGAAATGGTGCTAGATTAAAGCAAGGTTTATGCTGTGTTTTCTTCCAACACAGATTTCAACACATTCCATGATGAAGGGGAACTGGAAGACTTCCTGCACAATTTGACTGATGGGAATTAATTATAGAAATATAATGATATTCAGAAATAATCATATTAGAAAGCACACACGTAGTGAGACTGTACAAACGAGACACAGCCTCTATCAAGTAATTGTATGTTTGCTCTTTAAGAACATTTCCAAGTTTCTAAACATCCTCCAGAAGAGAACACTCGGAGTGTTTCTGTCTGATGCCAAACATGCTCAGTAGAGAACTAGGTCACTGAACAATAGACTGAGCCGCAACCAGCCCTCTCCTGCTGCATAATGCATCACGTATAACATGCACAAACCATTCCCGGAGCTGCGAGCTGCAATTTCATGTCTGTAAATTCAAGCTGACATGACATTTAATATTGTTTCATAGTAATGAACAACACGGTTTCATTCATTCATAAGCATAACACAAAGCCAAGTTTGAGTCTGGAGCGCAGCAAGCAGGCGAGAAGGGGACCCGCGCTGTGTTTCCGTGGACAGGAACACGGTGTCAGTGCCGGCCAGTGAGCCTTCTGCTGCTGGTGCAGAGCTGCGGGGGAGAGTTCACTGTGCTGTTTCAGACCCCGCCTCTAGAAAACCAGTTAACAAGTCAAACAGCTCCGGGTTTCCCTCCTAGAGCGGCAGGAGTATTTAACTTTCTTGGCTCAATGGCTGGCTAGGAGTCATGTCCTCCTTTCCACGTCCCAGGAAGTTACTGTTGAAACTCCCAGGCAAAATAACAGTGGCAGTGCCGTCATCTAGTTTGCCTGCTTTGAAATATGTGTTTTTGAAATCCTCTTGCATAAAATCCCGATGTGTATTTTCAAACCAGGAATACCAGTGACACATATGCTCTCTAAATGAGAACATGCCTCTCCCATTAAATAGCAGTCCGTCTATTTTAATGGAACTGCTCTCTCCAGTGTTGCACTTTTGGCTGAAAAGTCTCAGTAGCGTTCCTTCTAGATTGCGGGAGCAAATCCGACAGAGAGGAGACGCACAGCACAGCGCGGGCAGGTTGGCTGTCCCAGGTTTCCTTTCCTTACAGGTCCTGTGGTTTAGAACCCGTCAGCACGTCAGGGCTCCAATCCGGCTTCAGTGCAATCTTCCCGAAAGACATTCTGAGCCCAAGATGAACGGAAATGATGTCTGTAAATCCAAGTTTTGCCCGTTAAGCAAGATAGAAACCGGAAGGAAAACATGGCTGCTCTGGAAGCTAGAATAAGACTCTGATTATTCTTTCCTCTAGGAAAGAACGCGCTTTGAGAATTTGGGGCCCCAGTTAACAGGCAAGTCAAGTGAAGATGGAAAGCTGGGCCCGGGTGTCATCGATCTTACTCGGCCAGAAGATGCAGAGGGTGAGTGGCTCTTCCGTAGCTCTTTCCTGCTGCTCTGCGTGTTTCTGAAGGTGTGTCTAAGTTAGATAGAGGGTCCTGATGCTCCTTCTTGGGAGTACCAGCTTGGTTTTCTTGGCAAAGCAGAGGAAATGTTATCATTATATGATGTAGTTGGGAACTGTGAGATGCAGCTAGATCTTACATTACTGGACACACGGCAATCCAAGTAGTTCAAGGTGCCATTTTCATTTTAAAATTGAAAGACCCTCTGCATTCCAAAGAACAACAGAATTCTCTTTCATTCACTTGACTGCATTCTTGGTTTTTTTTAAAAAAGACAAACATACAAAGGAGGATTTTTTTAACCCCAATTCTAGTGATTCCCCTGGTGCCATTAAGCCGTTTTGGGAACTAAGTGATGGTTTGAGCAGATTTGGCGTAAAGTTAATAATGACTTGGGTCTGGATGATTAGCAGTGACTGGAGTCTTTGGAAAGCCTGGATGGACAGACCAGCTTCACTCTCGGTGTTGACCCACGGCGCTATCAGTGCCTGTCCACTCCTCTTCCCTTCCATTTGTTTGTTTTAAATGCATAAGCATCAAACCAGCAGAAATTGCTCCCCAGGGGCCGGGTGCAATTTATGAGTTAGGTCAGCATTTCAGTAGTAATGTTGCTGGTTATTTACTGTGTCATCACAGAGTAGGGACTGGTTTTCCCGTGAGTTGTTCCTTTGGCAGAATCTCCCCCACCCAACCGTCAGGGAAGATTAATTTGTTCTCTGCAGAGTAACACCATACTTCCCTTATCTTGGGTCCCAGCTAAAGTCCTCCTTTAGCTTCAGAGGGAGAATCTTTCTATTATCCGTCACTGGCAGTGCTTCTCCCAGGGCCCTAATCCCTTGAAAATACATGAAGACGTTTCACAGCAGCATCTGAACCGGGCGCAGCTCGCAGCGGCAGCCTTGGCCATCCCGGGCACTTCGGAAACTGGCACGAGCGCTGAGAGATGAGTGCTGTCAGACGTTGGGAAGCACTTCAGAGGGTTTCCAGAAGGCAGGTTTTTCATACCAGTAGGAGACACTAATGTTTAGTGATAATCCTGGGGACAAGGTATTAAAATAAACTCCGATTGGTATGTGTGTATGTGTGCGTGGGGGGGTGGGGTAGAGAAGAGAGGAGGAAGAGGAGGAGGAAGAAGGGGAGGAGGAGGGATAAAGGGGACTCACAACCAGAAATCTGCTCACTGTCTCCTGTGAGCACTGTGTGCCAAGAGCACAGGGACACTCACATGTTTGTAGGCACTTAGAAGTGCAGGCTTTTCTCTGGTGAGGACTGAGGGTCCTTGACCTGGAAGTCAGTATTCGGGTCTGGCCCATCTCAGTTTGGTAGTAAGATTGTACTATCTTCGACTATACACAATGAAATAATGTTTTTCATCACTTTGAAGTATTCAGTCTGTTCGTTGTATCAATAGACTACGAGTTAGTGTTCTGTCCTCACCCTTGTCCTAACAGAGTGTTCTTCATCTGTCATTTATCCTTCTTCTTTATTTTTTTAATTGTATATAAATATAGTAAGTTACCTCTTAGTAATGTTAATAATCTAGTTGATGATATTGTGTTCTAGGTAAGTTAAAAATTATGGTCAGAGTTATTAACCATTATGAAAGGAAAAAATGGAAAACTTAACCCTAGAAAAGCACATTGTATAGAAATGTCTTTGGCAGTTCCATTCAATACCGGATTGTCTGAACTCAAATGAACTTCCTGATTATGTGGTTTTTTTTGGGGGGAGGGGGCAAACATTTATCAAGCACTTATATGCCAAAGAATGTGCTACGTTTTTCACACACATTTTTTAAAAAAATATGCTTTAATAGATTTTAGAAAGAGAGGAAAGGAGAGGGAGAGGGAGAAAGAGAAACATCAGTGTGAGAGAGGAACATCAATGGGCCGCCTCCTGCACACCCCACACTGGGGAGCAAGCCCGAAACCTGGGCATGTGCCCCGAGCAGGAATCAAACCGGCGACCCTTTGGTGCATGGGATGACCCACAATGGCCGGGGCTTCACACACATTTTTTAAATTTAAACCTCACACAACTCTGTAAAAAAGGTATTATGATTTTTTCCATTTTATAGATGAGAAGATGAAGGCTGAGAGTCCCTAAGTAACTTGCCACAGGCCACACAGCTAGGAAGTGCAGACTGATAGTTGATGCCAGGCAGCCTGGCTCCAGTACCCAAGCGAGCTCTTAAATACTGTGCTGTACCGCAGGCCCTGTCCACACAGATATGGAGATATATGTAGTGCCTTTATTTTTCTGAAGAAACTTTGTGTGTCCTTCCTCAGAACGGCCCATTTCCTCTCCCCTAAATATAGCGAGTCACGCCACACGCCGCCCTCGTGCTGCTGTCGCACACGGCAGCAGTGCCTGATGGTGTAATAGTAGAAGGGCTATAGTGGCCCAGGGGCTTACGGAGCGTGTGCAAACCTCCCTTCAGGAGCTTGCCCAGAGTTGCCATTGAGACCTCATGTGCTTTTGGGGGACTGTGAGTTCATGAATGGAGTCAGGTTACAGGCTCTAATACCAACAGAAGCGCAGTGCCTTTGTGAGGACCGCTGGGATGGGTAGCAGCCTTCTGCTGACTTCAGGATATTTCCTGGCATCTGGTCAAGTATGAGCTGATTGCAAAGCCTGCTGGAGTCACAGTTCACGTTAAAGTCCGAGTAGATAACAGGTACACAGAATGCGTGCTCCACTTGTTCCTTTCTCGTAGCAGGGAGAGTAAGAACGGACTGAAGGGAAAGAATAACTAAAAATGCATTAACTCCTTCTGTCAGTTCGTGGTCTTAAAAAGCGAGCAAGCAAGCAAACAAACATGTCTGGAGTGCCTGCTGTAGGCCAGTCCCCGAACTAGACACTGGATGGACCAAAGGAAACAACACAGATATGTTCCTGACCTCTTGGAGCTTAAAGTCTAGGGAAGGAAACAGAAGATTAAAAGGGAAATGCATGCAGACAGACAGACAAAAAGACATAATTATCATTGAGAAAAGTGCTAAGCAGATCAAGACTTCTTTGTGCCCACGAAGATTCAGAGGGAAAGCTACTTAGGTAAGCCAGATAGCAGGTGGTTTGTGCTGCAGCCCAGATGCCATCGCTTCACAGTCCATACATGCTCATGTCCCTGTGCCCTCTGGCTTTGGAACAGAAAAAGTTCATTTTCTTTAGCTTCATTGAGATATCATTGATCTATAATGCTGTGTGAATTTAAGGTGTACCCTGTGATGGTTTTGTACATGTATATAATGGAAAGTGATTACCACAGTAAGGTTAGTCAACACATCTATTACCTAACATAATTATCTAATTTTTGGTGAGAAAATTTGAGATCTACTCCCTTAATAACTTTCATAGGTAGAATACAAAATTGTTAACTATAGTCACCAGACTGTACATTAGATCCCCAGAGGTTATTCATTTTACAACTGGGAGCTTGTAACCTTTGACCAGTATCTACCCACTTTCCCCACCCCCAGCCCCTGGCAACAGCCACATTCTACTCTCTGTTTTTATGACTTCAGCCTTTTTCGATTCTACATGTAAGTGAGATCAGGCAGTATTTACCTTTTTCTGTCTGATGTATTTGACTTCACATAATGCCTTCAAGGTCCATCACATTGCTGCAAATGGCGGAATTTCTTTTCTTTTCTTTTTTTTTAATGGATGAATAACATTCCACTGTATCTATATCACATTTTCTTTATCCATTCATCTGTTGATGTACACTTAATTTCTTTCCACGTCTTGGCTATTGGGAATAACACAGAACAGCAATCTCAAGGGGCTGTGCCCTCCCTCCCCTTCTACCCTGTCCTCCTGTGGGGCTTCTGAGGTGACTAAAGGCAGCCAGCCTAGGAGCCCAGGCCCTGTTCCAGCCGGGCTTCCATGGAAAATGTCTGCCAGTCCTGAAAAGGCCAATATCCCTTAGTAAGCAACTTGTAGACCTGCTCCATAGCTCTGAGCATGGAAGCAGCGAGGGAAAGGTCACCAAAACAGGCAGCTGTGCATGTGTATTAACCACTCATCAAAATCAAATGACAAAGCGATAAGCCGGGAAAACAGAAATTAAAAATATAAAAGGCAAATGCCTTCAAAATTTTATTTTTAAAGTCCAGCTGTTATTTGGCTTGAATATGACAAGACAGCATTTCTTGTTCACCGTGATATTTATAAAACTACAAATTCATTGGTGCTGGGGGCTGAGGAAACACGTTTAAGGTCTTGTTATTCTTTGAAGCAGTTGAAGGCTTCCTATGTATCGAGCACACAAAATGTGTTAGTTCTTGCATAGGACATGCAAGGAAGAGGGGACCCAATCAATTGACTATGTCACCATGTATTAAGAATGACAAATAGCTGTTTAACTTTTTATGGACTTTTTCTATGGCAGTTTCCCTCTCCTTGTTCTCCTTAAGCAGGAATGCAATTCCTATCCCAACTCATCTAATTCCAAGGTTGCAAAGTACAGTAGAAAGGGTTCTGGTCTGGTTATTGGCAGTTTTGGGTGAAAGCTCTTTTGTTGAATGATGGCAAATGGGACTAATTCCTCTGAGTTTAAGTTTTTTTTATCTTTTAAAAGAGGTATGTTGAATTCTATTATCTCTAAGGTCCCTTCCAAATCCAAGATTGTTATTAGGGTCTTCATAAAACACAGAGTATGTTTCTTATAAGAAAGGTGGTCTTGCCTGGCTGGTGTGGCTCAGTGGATTGAGCGTCGTCCTATGGACTGAGAGGTCCCAGTTCAATTCCTGGTCAGGGCACATGTCCAGATTGTGGGCTTGATCCCAGTAGGGGGCGTGTAGGAGGCAGCTGGTCAATATTTCTCTCACTCACATAGATGTTTCTATCTCTCTCTTCCTCTCTCTCCCTTCTTCTTTCTCTAAAAAATCAATAAAAACATATTAGAAAAAAGAAGGTAGTCTTTCCACAGTAACTTAATGTAGATTTTTTCAGAGAAATAAGAGAGGAGATCAGTACCTTGGAGGGTATATATGCGCCACTTGCTGAATCAGGTTTTCAAGTCCCTTGATCTTTTCTTCTTCTTGATGAGAAGATTGCTTCAGTAGCATTTCCCAAATACCTCTCACAGATGCCTCCCCTTCCTCTCATTTCTCCCCTTCCCCCAGCATTAATTGTGGCTTACCTTCTTTTTTATATTCTTTTCATCCCCTGCCCCCCCATACCTGGGATCTCTAGAGGGATACTTTTCTTTTTTTTCTCTTTTGTTTTGTTTTGCAGAATAGTCTGGGTAAGAAAACATTCTTGTAACTCTTACTTTAATTCTCAAATTTAATTGCTGTGTCCCAGCCTCAGAGGGAGGCTGCACCTCCTTTTGATGAGAATAGTGCAGTGTTGACTCTGAACGGGGCTGTCACTGGCCAGACTTTTGGACCCTGGGTTGGAACTGTAATGATGTGTTGTCTTCCATGTATTAAAAACTTGCATCGATGTGCATGGAAATGGCTGTGTGTACCAAGAATAGCCACTTTTAGAACTGTTGCTCTCAGAGTCTCAGATTTGCTTAGAAGGGTTTTATAGATTTGCACTGAATTTGTGAATTGGATCCCAGCCAAGATGGCCTTAACCCTTCTGAAAGCTTCATTTTTTTTGGTGAACTTCTGATTGCTTCTAGGTTTTATATTTCAGAACAACTTTGTTATCGTCAACTTAAGCTCTCTGTTTATAGACAAATAACAGAGACTGCAACTTTTCCTCCTTTTCCTTAAAAATGCACTATTTAATATGAATGTCTTCTCTTACAAATCCTGCTTACCCTTTGATCCATCCTCTGGGAACTCTTTGAAGCTTTTTTCATTCCCTTTCCCTTCCCTGGACCCTTGCTCCTGGTAGGAAGGGAGATTGACTCGATGATACACGGCTCATTGAAGGCAGCAGAGGCTATAGTATAATCTGGGGTGGGAGTTAAAGGCTACAGTGACTTGTGCTTTGGAATGAAAAGGTCACTATCAGCTCAAGCCCACCAGAATACAGTGCCTCACTCGGCAACAATTAGATTCTCAGAAATGCAGTAAAGGAGAGACGTCATCAAAGTTTCAATTCCAGCCAAGAAATCCCTTCTGATATTCCTGACTAGTGTTCATCTTGCTTGTGTTCAAATGCCTCCAACAGTCCAATGACAGGAAATGGACTACTTCATGAGAAGCTTATTCTAATTCTAATGCTAATGATTAATGATGAATTCTTTCTTACTTATAGCCCAAATCTGCCTCTGCTTCCTTGTAACTCTTACCCATTGCTTCTCGTCTGACTTCTGGATTCCAACATAATGGAAATGACCATTTTCCACGTGACACCCCTTCAGATACTTACTCAAGGACGAGGAGACTTAAATTCTAGTTGTTTCATCCTAAGCAAGTCTCTTTCCCTGAATTTTCTTATCTGTAGGTGAGGAAGTTGGTTTAGGTGATTTCTAGCTGACAGTCTTCTTTAACTCTTATTTTATTTCAGGTAATTTAAATCATTTACCTTTAAGTCAATTAGAATGTAACCATTACTAATTAAAGACCACACCATCTTTTAAATGAATGACATTAATATAGAAGTATTCCAGCAGTGAGATGTCTTTGCCCAAGAAGTTATCTAAGTACTAGCGTGTATACCAGGAGTAAGAGATGGGAAATGGTACATATGAAAAGAAAAGACCCAGGTAAATCAGAAGGGAGCACTAGCCAGAGCTGTGCTCTAGGGTTTGTGGGTCTGGCCTTTTATAACTGCCTAAACGAGTGTTCCCATCCATGTCAGAAAAATGAATAGGCAAAGCAGTCTCTATGGAACCAGCAGGCTGGGGCTGAGGCCGGAATGGGTAGCCAGGGAGCCCATGACACGGTGAAGACTAAGTAACAGCCACACAGGCTGGGAGATGAACAGCGTTCCCAAAGCCCTTGGCTGCGGACTAACTCTGTTGTATGAGCATCACAAAAATGTATTTTACTGTGGATATAAACAGTTTTAGAGGATCCAGGGCACGAGTTTATATCAGCACTACATATAAAGTGCAGCTCTCTTAAACAAGCAAATAAACTTCTCTTAAAGATATATATTTGCTGTGTCTTAAAAGCTCCCAAATAACTTTTAATGTTGGTAGAAAACAATTTCCATTGAACCCTCCAAGTGATGGATAGTTCTGATGTGGCAGGCACGTGAAATGTCAAGATTCTTGTATGACTCCATCCCCTAATACTCCATAAAGGGAACTCAATTTGCTTCTCAGAGTTGCTTAAGCTAGAAAGCCTAATCAAAGACCCAGGCTCTCTTAGTGAGGAACCTAGCCCTGCCCAGCAGCTGGTTTTTCATTGAACTCTCTTCTCTAAAGGCATGTCAATGACAGTGTGTTTACTCACCATACACACACACACGCACAAACATGCAACCATCTATTTTCTGACTGAATAGCCTCTACCCTGGAGAAGAAATGCTTGTCTGTGTCACTGCTGAATCACACAGAAGTACTTCCCCATCTTGCTATAGCAATTGGGTGACAAAAGGGTAACACCGTCTACCATGAAAATTATACCCAAGACAAGAGCAGCCAATATTTGTTCCCAGTGGGGCCGTAAAGTCAGTTCGTGCTTCCTCAGCAAGATGTGTGTCTGCTTCACATACCAACACGTTAGAATAAACCCTAGCCGATAGGGGTTCATCTTCGTGTTTGGACTGGCTGCACAGCTTTTGAGGTATGGACCTCGTCTAGTTCCCTGTCCCAGAATCCCCCTTCCTTGGCAGGAAGAGCCCCCCCACTTCCCATCTGCAAGCTGTAGAATTCAGCCCGACCTTAGGTTGGTGGGATTTAAAGAACCTCATGCCAGTTTGGAGTGCTCTTTCAATTCTCTCTGCTTAAGGTCAGGATTGGATTTGAGACCAACCCTCCACCCCACCCCCTTCTTTTCAAGTTCTGATAACTGTGCTTCTAACTTATTCCAAAAAGTCAAGAACCCATTTGCATTTGCATTGTACTGTAGACTGTTGCATTTAGGAGTGGGCTGTAAAAGCAGCTCAGAACTAAAACTTAATATGAACAGAGAATTTTATAAGAATTTCAATATATTCAACCATTTAAAAATTTATACTAAAAACACACATTTCCGCTTATTGGTTTATATATGTGTGTATGTAAATATGTGTGTATATACACTTACATGGCAGAGAAATCACTGCATGCTGCTTTCAATATAAGCTCACCTTTCACTGGGAGGGTTGAGCCCGCATAGGACAAAATGAAAAAAGATAATGCTACTTACTCCGTACCGCAGAGGAGTGGAACTGTTAGTGCGGAAGACAGAAAAATAACTGTCAACCGCCCCTAAAACTTCCTTGCCTTCCATTTGTTGCTGTCTCATAGTCAATAATCCTAATTCTTTGTTAGTTATTCCAATAAGTCCTTCATAAAAGCTGACCCATACATTTACAAGATAATGGTCTTTTGTTTTTGCTCAGACTGAGCAACTAGTCTGGTTCCAGTTCCCACGTGTAGGAAGGGGGAGATGTGAGATGGTCTTTCTTGGCTGGGTCTTTTGCATATTCAGTGCATTTTAGTTCTGTATCATAGAGATCCTTTTGAAATACATTTTTACTTTGGGGCAGAAAAAGGAGTTCTGTTAAGGAGTAAATTGCTCTCCCCAGTTAACTTGTGGGTTTGTTTTATAATCACCCGAACGAACTGGACTCTGCAGTGTAGGAAGCATCACCCAGGTATGCAGAAGGACTAGAAGGGAGCAGATACGTGTAAGTGAACCACCTGCTGTGTTCTTGGTACTGGAACAGACATTCTACTACTTCTCTTGCCATTACTATTGCTACTATTTCTAATGGCAATTACTGTTTAGTGAGTGGCAATTGGGTTCTAATCACCGTGCTAGGAAATTTACATTCCCATTTAATTCTCACAAGGATCCTGCCAAGTAGAAATTATTAGCTCTCTTTTATAAGGAGATAAAAACTACAGTTTAGAGAAGGGAGATAATTTACCCAAGGTGACTTAGGGAATATCAAGTCTCCAGTTCAAACCCAGATCTTTCTAACTACATAGTATCTGAGCCACACTGACTCCCATTTTCCCCCAAGATGGGCTGATGGAATTAGTTGCCTTTGTTGAAGTAGCTTTTCCCTGTTGCTTTTCATTAAAAGGTAGAAAAAAATCAATGAGAAGTAGAAATTTGTAAATTTTTTTTTTTTTTAATCTTTCAAACCATTAGGTACCTTTCAAATACCTTCACCAGAGTCTCAGGGAAAAAAGTTTTGGTGGACCATACAATTGAGTTGATTCCCCCAAATCCTTGAGCCATTTCCTTGTTATATCGTCTATTTGCATATCCCAACCTAATAAGAAATTCGTTTCTACTGCACCCATGATCTGTATCTCTCATTCTAATCAAAGGCAGATTCCCTAGAACAAATTAAATGAAATGAAGAAAAGAGAACAATTAAATTAATTTTGATATTAGTTTTTATAGCTAAGTCTGATGCCACTGAAACATTTCAGCTGACCATTTAAAAACTTCACTTTGAGACTTTGGGGAGAGTTACACTTGCGTTTATTGGGATTTCTGCTATTTACTAACCGTGAGATGGGTGAGTTAACTTCTTTAAACCCCAGTCTCAGGAGTGTGGATGAGATGGTCTTTCATTTTCCTCTTCTATTAAAATTCTCTGATTCCATGAGCATGTTTTATCCATTTTATGACAACTCTGCTGTCTAGGGAGGGTCCCATCATGTGCCTCTTTGAATACAGGCTTCAGTTGTATATATTTACACACACACCACAGTATTACAGTAACTTTCAGATTTAATGTTTCCAAAAAAGCTCAGACATGCCTTACCATCTTTTCAAGATTTCCCCAGAATTAGCAAGGCTGGGATTTCAGAATTGTGTAGTATAGCAAGTCAATAAAAGAAGTAGGATTAGAACCAAGGAGCTCTGAATCCCAAACAGCTGTGGTACAATTTCCCATCAAAGTCATTTGAAGTAGGGTTTTAAGTAGGCAAGGTACTGAACAGAATGTAAGAAATAAAATGGCCTGGGGTGGGGAGCGGGGTGGAGGGGGTCAATGGGGAAAGAAGGGGAACATCTGTAATACTTTCAACAATAAAGATACATTTTGAACAAAGAAATAAAATGGGATTTATACAAAATCTGATTTCAGAAATTCCTAGGTTCTAATGTAACATGTAGACACCTGAGTCTCCCTCTAAAATGTTTACTGTCAAAGATGTCCATTGCTCTCTACTGTGACATTTGAATACTTACCTTCTGCCAGCATGTGTACCAGACCCTGGGGAAGCAGTTATGATTATGACGCAGTGTGGTCCCTGCCTTTTGGGATGCCCAGTCTAGTGAAGAAGGTAGGCACATTCAGTTGGTAATTTGGATAAAGTATAGTAAATGTTAAGGTATAGAGAGTCGCAGAGTGCTGTGGGAGCCTAAAATACTTAGCCCAACCTGAAAAACTAGGTCCGACTGCCTAGAGAAGAAGATTCCTGTTGTGAGTGTATGAAATGGGTGATTGCAAGGTGGACAGGAAATTCCAGGAAAAGAGAAAGCACGAATTCTTGGTATGAAACAACACGCTGTGCAGAGAACTAGAAGTGGCTTAAGTATTATCAAGCCAAAAAAATTGCAAGTAGAGTAGCCAGAGATGGAACTGGAGACACAGGTAAAGAGCAGGCGTGGAGAGCTTGGGGCACCATACTAGGAAGTTTGGACTCTACCTTTGGGGCATTAGGGAGCTATTGAAGACTTAAATATAGGAGTGGTGTGGTCAGAATTACATGTGTGATGGATCCCTCTGGCTGAAATTAGGAAGAGGTATTTAAGTGGGGCCTGGGGACTCCAAACTGGAAGTAAGAATCTCAGCTAGAAGGCTAGTCAGCCCAGCAGGGATAGTGAAGCCAAGGCCATGGATGAGATAAGCATGGGAGCAAGAGGGTGGATTTCGTGGTATCATTGTTAACTAACGCTGAGCTCTGCTGCATCTTGGTATGAGTGTCTTAATTGCATGTAGAGTCTATGGTAGCGTATTGAGTTGGATGAAGCCAGTAGCTGCTGAGCAACATGAATTATTTAGTCCACCAGCTTTTCACCAGCCTCCGTGTTCTCCAAGGGAATCGACTTGAATCTGAGCCTGGTTCTCCGAAAACTTAGGGAGCCAGACCTATTGTTGTCTCATTTCATCCACAGTCGTTTCTGGTTCAAACGTAAATGCTGCCTTTTTGCCTGGCTCGACAGCTTGTGAGCCTTCCTCCTGGGGGTACAAATACCAAATAGGTAATACGTGGAATATTTGATATTCTCTGTTACTTTCAGGTCATTAAAATAAAGAATCACACAAGTTATCCCAGTTGCCCTTGGATCCTCTAGTTGAAACAAGATAAAGGGCTCTGTTTAGCTATCTGTGTAAAGCAAATATAACTTGAGAATTTTTTTTAAAAAAGTAAACACGGGCACCCAAACTGAAAGCAAGAGACTCTTGAACACACAGACTGGTATATCCCTGGTTAGAATTTCCTTCATTTTGCAAAGCCACGAGCCCCATGCATCAGCTCACCACAAAGTCATTAAGCCTTTTTAAGCTCAGATGAAAAACATTAACAAATACCACAAAAGGCTTTAGTATGGCCCCTTTGTTCACTCACATATGGCACTCTATAACTCCTGCGCCACTCTGGTCGTGTGTTTGTTTAAGCTGCCTCCATCAGGCTGGTCCTGAAAGAACAAAAGACATCTTGAGCAATCCGAAGCAGGAAATGGGCTAATCTAAACATGGTTTGTGACACTTTAAGTAGAATAGAAAGGGGAGGGATTGATTAGTCATTAATGTCCAATTGGCTCCATATGGATGTTGCAATAATAAAGCCCTTTTTTCAGAGCAGTAGCAGAGTTATTGAATTAGAGGTTTATGTTTCCTTAGAGCTGACCTTAGGGAATTCCCTTTTGGTTCTTCTTGTTGATCTTTTAAGAGAATGGAGTTTCCAATAGGAAAAAATAGAAGGCTTATTCACAATAACACTTGCTCATAATCCTGCAAGCAAGGAATGCATTAATTTAGCATTGTTTTAGTCCCTGCTATAACTTCAATCCTTAGTGCTTTCTTTGCATGCTGTTGCATCTTTGGTGGGGCAGTATTTCAGTGACCAATTAGATAGTGGCATGAACTTCATAACTGGTAATGGGCTCCTCTAATGTGCTTAGCTGTGCAGGGAAATGGTATCCTTACAGGGGGAAAGCAATGTTCCAGCCAAGGAACAGTGGGCTTTGAAACTCAGACTTATTTCAGATCACCAAATGGTAGCTGGGGTAGCCTTGGTGTAGGAGAAATGCACCAGACTGAATGTTAGACCGAGGTTCTGGACGGGCTCTGCTGCTTAGTAGCAGTATATTAGCCGCTGGTTATTTCAGGGGAAGGTAACATAACTCTCTGAGCCTTGGATTCTTCATTTATAAAATGGGACAAATATCGACCCTCCTACCCATTTCAAAGGATTATAAAGAGGATTAAGAAGATAATGTATTTACTAAAAGTACTTTGTAAATATGATTATATGTAAAAAAAAAAAAAAATGGCAACACTGAAGCTGTCCTACTTCAGGCACATGAGAAGGCAGGGTTCTTTGGAAGAGACAACAATGCTGGGAAAGTAGAAGGCAGCAGGAAAAGAGAAAGACCAAATATGAGAGGGATTGACTCTATGAAAGCAGCCAGAGGCATGAGTCTACAGGAGCTGAGCAGGGCTGTGGAGGACAGGACACTGTGGACATCGCTCATTCCAGGGTCGCCAGGAGCCGGAGCTGACTCAGCGGCATGTAGCACAGAATTACTGAGCACAGCTAGTGTTTCTGGCCTGTAAACTGCCCTCTGGTCCAGTGCAGTCAAAACGGTAGATTTCTCTTTACAGAATTACTTTGGTACTCTGATGAGTGACATGTCTGTTTCCAAAGTGCCCAATGGAATTCTTTCTTTATGTGTTTTCTTCCTTCCTTTCTTTCTATCTACCTAATTTATCCAGTGATAAGTGTAGATAAGTTTAGTAATTGGTGTAGATAAGTTTAGTAATTGAGGTAAGTAGGATATTTGTTTTTAGTGGGATTAAAGAACCTTAAGATGAAAAAAGGAAGTTAAAATTTGCAAGTTTTGCCCCCACATTGGACAAATGAAGAATTAACACTTTAATCAAAGTACCATAGATAATTCATCTTTTGTTTCTGCACCACTGGTTTCTATTCTTTCACCAACCTCTAGGTCGGATAACTATGCCATCCATATTTTGCATTTGCCTTCTTTAAATCATGACACCCATCAGTAGCTCATTCTTTGCTAACCTATCTAGCTAATCTTTTATAAAAGGAATGCAGAACAAACCATACTTTTCACCCCTGTCATCCCTTCTTCTCAGAAGATGAACACATCATTTCCCTAATGATCAAGGCTCTTGTTCAAACATGAATTGTATTTTTCTGTCAAGTAAATCACTAGGATAACTAAATTGATTGTTTTGGTGTTTTGTTTTGTTTTTTACAAGAAGAAATCAAATTTGAATTCCAAGCAGCCTTCTTATATTGAAAGTAAGTTCACATTATAGCAGGAAGAGGAATGAGAAGTTTGCAGAAGTTCCGTAATCACAGAGCGCTGTCAGCCATGTCTACACAGTGATTAGACCTCTGCAATACCGAGATAGAGCTGGGAGGATAAACACGGTGAAACAGTCTGACCAGCATAATATCAGTACCCTTCTTTCCTAGTTGTTCATGCCCTTTTCTAAAATTCCTTCATTTTCTACATTTTTGTTTTTTATGCACTCTCTATCATTTATTATCTATTAACCCAAAGAAAGGCCTATCAAATGTATCTAACTCTTTCCAAAATCCTGCAAGAAAAAATAAACGATTCTACTGATAGACTGATGTAATCTAAAATACTGTGATTGTCAAGCAGTCCAATGGTATATATTCATGTCTCTTTTCATTAGTAAGCCTTTTTGCCTGTTTCATAATTCTTTTTGGAAAAAGAGACCATCTTTTTGAGTTCACAATGATCTGAATATGCCATACACTCAGATCCACAGAGAAAGAACCTTTCCGAAAAGATCACTTTTGTTTGTTTTCCTGTTTTACTTTCATTATTTTATTATTTCTTTTTATAACTAAAAGTTAAAACAGTTTTATTTTGAATACTGTCCCATGATATGGATATACCACAATTTGTTTATTCTCCAGTTATTTTCCATATTTGGTTATTATGAATAAAACTGCTATAAATGTTCTTATATAAATCTATTTCTGAAAAAAAAAAAGTTTTCATTTGTTTTGGATGAGTACCTAGGAGTAGAGTAGAGTTATTGGGTATATATATATATATATATATATATATATATATATATATATATATATATATATAAATAATAAACTGCCAAACTGTTTTCCAAAATGGTTATGCCAATTTGCACTTCTACCACCAATATATTAGAGTTCTAGTTGCTCTATACACCTATCAGTATTTAATGTAGTAAGCCATTTTAGCAGGTGGGAAATGCTATATCACTGTTGCATTTTCCTGATGACTAATGATATGGATTTCTATTTCATGTGCTCATTGGTTATAACTATATCTTCTTTTGTAAAGTGTTTGTTCAAGTCTTTTACCCATTTTTAAATTAAATTGTTTACTTTTGTTTTTGTTTTGTTTTTTTCTGAAGCTTTTTATAAATTCTTGATACAAAGTCTTATTAGATATGTGCCTTGTGAATATCTTTTCCCACTCTGTGCTTTGACATTTGTTTCCTTAACAATGACTTTTGATGAATAGAGTCTTAATTTTGATAAAATTCAATTTGTCATTTTCTTGTATATTTAATGCTTATATGCCATTCTACAAATCTTTGCTATTCCAAGGTCAGTAAGATATTCTCCTACATATTCCTTGAGGAGTGTTACCTTTGTTGCTTTTGGTTTTGTTATAATTCATCTCGAATTAATTGTTGAGTGCAGTATGTGATGAGAAATCAAGGTTTACTTTTTCCACATGTTTATCCACTTGTTCTAGCACTATTTGTTGAAAAGACTACCACTTCCCACTTTGATACCCTAGGTCTTTACTGAAAGTTGACGATACATGTAAGGGTCTAGTTCTGGACTCTCAGTTCTGATTCACTGATCTACTTGTTTGTGCCTCACCAATACCACACTGTTCTTATTACTCTCATTTTTAAAATGTCACAGAGTACTATTTTTTTTACTTTAAGTCTTAAAATAAGGTAGTTTGAATTCTTGAACTTTCTTTAAGTTTGTTTTGGCTATTCTTACTACTTTATTTTTTATATAAATTTTTTAAATCAACTTGCTAATTTCTAAAAAAGTCTTTTGAGAGTTTTTATTGGGATTGGGTTGACTCTATAAATCAAAGTTGAAAGAATTCACATCTTAACAATATTGAGTCTTCTAATCTCATGGTGTAATCATTCCATTTCCATAGGTCTTTAATTTAACTCACAAATATATTGTTTTCAGCACATAGGTCTTGTACAATTATTTTGGTCGAATTTATTTCTAAGTATATGGAACTAATTTCTTTATTTTTATTGTATATAACAATATTGCTAAATTCACTTATATTCTTGAGATATATTCTAGTTGGTTTTGATTTATTATCCATTTTACATACTACTGGATTTATTTTGCTATTTTATCAAGAATTTTTGCATTTATGTTCAAATCCCTGTCCAGGTATGATGTTGTCTTATAACAAGAATTTAGAAGTTTTCTTTCTTCCTCTTTCTTAGTTTAAGATTATTATTCTTATTTCCTTAAGTGTTAGAAAGTGTTCAGAAAGAATTGCCACTGAATCCATTTGGGCCTGGAATTTTCTTTGTGGGAACATCATTGGTTATAAATCTAATTTCTTTATTAGCTATAAGAGTATTTTCTATTTATTCTTGAGTGAATTTTAGTAGTTTGTGTCTTTCAAGAAATTTGTTCATTTTGTCTAAGTTGTCAAGTTTATTCGTATTAAGGTATTCATAACACTTCCTCATTATCCTTTTAATGTGCATAGTATCTATAGTGAAATCTTTTCAATATAAATATTGGTATTTTTGTTTTCTTATCTGTTGAACAGTCTTACTAAGGGTTTATCAATTTTATTGATCTTTTCAAATTACTAACCCTTCGATTTGTAAATTGTCTTCATTGTGTCTGTTTTCTATTTCATTTATTTCTATTCTTTATCCATTCTGAAAATCTCTGATTTGAATTGTATTATTTAATTTATTTATATTTAATGTAATTATTGAATTTGATGGGCTTACAAGTTTTACCATTTGCTATTTGTTTTTTATTTGTTCCCCCAGTTTTTGGCCTTCTATTTTTCCTTTCCTTCCTTTGGTTTAATTGAATCATTTTACTTTTATCACTAGTGTTGTTGTTATTATTAAAGACTATATTTTTTAGAACAGTTTAAGGTTCACATATATTCCCTGCCCCCACAAGTGTATATAGCCTCTCTCATTATCAACATCCTATGCCAGAGTAGTCCATTTGTGACCACTATGAACTTACCTAGACAGGTCATAATCACCCAAAGTTCGTAATTTACATTAGGGTTCACTCTTGGTGTTGTACACTCTGTGGGTTTGGACAAATGTATAACAACGTGTATCCATTACTATGGTATCATACAGAGTATTTTCACTGCCCTAAAATTCCTCTGTGTTCTGCATATTCATCCCTGTCTCTCCCAGATATAGCAACCACTGACCCTTTTACTGTCTCCCTTAAAATCCTCTTTTTTGGTTTTCTATTTGAATTACTCCATTGACATTTTAGCTATACCTCTTGGTATTTTTTTTTTTTTTTAGTTGTATTTTCTGGTGATTCACTATGCATCCTTAACTAAGTATCCTTACAGTTAAAATTATACCATTTCTCATAAAATAAAGCAACTCTTAACAATTTAAGTCCATTTGCTACCCTTGTCCCTGGTGCTAATATGCTTTTGTTTTCACATATTTTACCTTTTCATATATTATAAATCCCACAATACAATGTTGTTTTATATTAAATAGTCCCTTATCTTTTAAAAACATTAAATAATTAGCTATTAATGAATTCCAGAGAAGAAAAAACTTTTTTTAAATTTAGTCACATATTTATCATTTTGATGCTCTTCTTTTATTTTGTTATATACAAGTTTCATCAGATGTTATTTCTCTTCATCTTGAATAATTTCCTTGAATATCTTTTTTGGTATGGGTCAGCAGGTAATAAATTCTCTTAGCTTTTATTTATTTGAAAATGTATTTCACATTCATTTTGAAACATGTTCACTGGATAAAATTCCAAATTGATGTATTTTTTTTCTTCTTTCAGCATTCTAAAGATGTTCTATAGTCTTCTAGTTTTTATTGTTTCTAATCACCTAACATTTATATTTTTGTTGCCTTGTATGTAATGGGTCCTTTTTCTCTGGAATTTTCCCTTTATCTTCAGTTTTCAGCACTTTGACCATTGTCCAGGTATGGTCTTCTTTGTATCCATAGTGCCTGCATTTATCTGAATGTCTTGAACGTATAAATTGGTGTTTCTCACCCAGTTCAGGTAATTTTCAGCCAGTGTTTCTTCAAATATGTTCAGTTATGATTCTTTCTCTTCTCTTTTTCTGGAACTCTAGTTACACATATTTTAGGACACTAAATAGTGTTCTACATATTGTTGAGTGTTTACTTTTTCAGCTTTATTTCTTAATGTTTTTGAGACTATTCGTAATTTCTTCTGATGTCTTTTCAAGGTCACTGACCCTTTTATCTGCACTCCAAACCTCTGTGAAGGCTATTCAGTGAATTTTCATCTCAAATATACTCTTTAGTTCTAGAATTTTCATTTTTTCTTTATTTCTATGCTGAGCTTTCTCCCTTCTATACATTCATTATGACAATCTTTTCCTTTAAGTCCTTGAACATATTTATAATGGTAACTTTAAAGACCTTGTTTACTCATTACACTAGCTGAGTCATCTCAGTTTCTCTTTCTGTTGACCTCTTTTTGTTTGTGTGTTTCTGGGTCACATTTTCCTGGTTGTTTGAACAGTCAGTAATTTGTTAATGTATTATACATTGTGGATTATAAATGGTAGAAACTCTGGTTTCTATTATCTTTCTGTATTAAGAACGTTAATTTGTGTACTAGAAGGCCGTTAAATTACTTGCTGATCCCGTTGAACTTGTGGAATAGCTAGAATGAAAACAGAAAGTCAGTCTTAATTGGATTAATGTGTCAGAAGACACTATGAAGATGCTAGGCAGACTGGGAGTGTCTTCATGGAAAAGCTATGAAAACAGGACTCTCACTCAGTGAAATTCCTTTCTTTCTAGGATTGAATCCTCTCCAGTTTCTTAATTGTGGTAGATCTCAAGTGACCTCAAATGGTTGCTTTTTCGCATTTTTTCCAGAGTTTGTAATTATTATCTGTTTGAGGCTTAGTCTGATATAAGCTATTCTGCCGTTTCCAGAACTAGATCCCAGAAGAGGGTCTTTCGTGCCAATATTTTGCATTTATCACATTCTAGTAAAATGTAAGTTGTAATGGGCTTGTGAAGAGGTATTTACTCACCTTATTTTTCTCTATTCTTTATTATCAATTCACTAGTAATCATTGAGTCTATTCAGTGGTAATTTCTCATTAAGTTTTCATTTTGACCTCTTCTAGAATATATTTGTTCATGTTACTATCCTGCTTAATTACCTTAAAGAATTATTGGCTTGACATTCAAGGGTATTTAGCAACCTGGTCCCTACTTATTTTTTGAAATTTCATCTCTTAGTAGTGTCCCTATTTTTTTCGGTAAGTCCAAGCCATAACCAGTTTCTTTTTATTCCCTAAAACCTACTGTGTTTCCTATCACTCTGTGCCTTTACTCATACTGACGCTCCAGCCTGGAATGCTTTTACACTCATACCTGCTGGTAAATTCTTACTCTTTAAGATGCTTTCAAACACCACCTCCTCTCTGAAGCCTTCCCGATATACATCTTGGTCCATTCCAATAACATTAATAGCTTCACTCCTCTGTATGTTAAAATTACCTTTGTTAGTACTTATACTGTTTTGTAATTTTCTCTTTATGTATCTGTTTCCTTCACTGGATCAAATTCCTTAAAAACAAGGCACATATGTCATTATTCTTTGTTTACCCAATCACAATGCTGGGTACACCTAAAATGTGTCAGAAGCATTTGCTGCATTAATGCATAGATAAATGATTATGAGGCACATTATAGAATTAGCCAGAGTTCCTCCTTAGTGAGAACTCTGTGTATACAAAAACACACACCAAACACTTACTCATTCACTCACATAACTCTTGGAATTTACCCAGGAAGGGGGCCTCTCTAGGATTAGTTTAGGACCATTGCCATAGGCTATGATGGTTAAACTGGCCCTCTTTCCAACCCACCTGGAAAAACTCAGCTTTCTGTCTTCTCTTTAAATCATTTAAATCACAGATTCCTAAGGAAATCTTTGCCTTTGCAATTTCTGTTTTCTCCCCATACATTATCTTTCTTTATCTAACTGAAAGTTTGCCTGTACACAACTGTGATATGGAACATGAAGGATAAATTAATCAAGTCAAGCCCCTCGGCGAAGTTGGAGAAGGCAGGATTCTCGGAGTGCAGGGACCAGTGTGCCTAGGGTGGTTCTGTTGACCTCCTGGCCTTTCAGTAACTGTCACTGAGGAATGCTTTTGCTGGTAGTTCAAGACCCTTAGGTCAGCTAGAAAGCAACAGTCTTCAGGTACATGGCTGTGGTTCTAAGCTTCTTCCAGCTGCTTTCCATGAGGAGACATATAGTGAACAGTGAACTCACAAATGATTCCTCTGCTGTTGAAAGTAAAAGAAGCTGCCTCATAGAATTGTGAGACATTCCCTAAGACAATTCTGGATTCTGACACAGAGCATTGTCTATTTTAGGATAAAGTAGCTTTTTTATTTTTAAACTTAATGTTATTTTCCAAAATGAATGAAGCAGTATGAAGTCACACTTGATATGTAGATTTTAAAGTTAATTAGAAAAGAAAGTGGATTTTAGGTTTCAGATATTCAGACTAATAGCATACCTATTGAAAACAATTTTATAGTGTTCTGTAGGATTTTCCTTATCTGTTTAAATGGGCTTTCATAATACATAATCTCCATTTAAAAAATTTTGAATTTAACACACGTGCCCAGTCATATGTACTTCTCATGTTCCAACAATTATTCCCCAACCATTTTGTTTCATAAAGCAAAGTTTGGGGAAATTACAGGACACTTTCTAAGTATTCTTTTGATTTTTTTGGCCTCTTAATACTTTCTTAAAACTCTGACTCTGATCAGACATCACATCCAGTTTGAAAATGGTTTCAAACCTCAGTCTCCCTGGGTAATCTCTTCTTCTTTCCAAGTCTTGGCTCACAGACACCACATTCCCACTTTTGCTTAGCATGTCCCCATTCTTTTTTCAGTTTACTCCCCTTGGAAGAGAGAAGAGAAAGCAAGAAAAAAGAGAAGTGTGCATGACCCGGAGCGTTTTCTATTTTCCCTTTCTTAATTTGTAATTTTATACTCTGTACTATGCTTGACTGTCTTAATTTCCAAGAGCATTCCTTGTACATCCTAGAGATCTGCTGTGTAATTAATTCAGCGTCCATGTCATGAGCCCGTGTGTACTATGGGAGAAAGGGGCAAGGTCAGTGGATGGCAGTTGGTGGGGTAGAACCTGAACGCTCTTCCTTGGAAAAAGGGAAAGTTTAGTGAGACAGAAGAGAGTGGGGAGGATGTGCTAAGACTGGAATAGACCGAGAGGGAGAGAGATGGGGTGTCTGTGTGACATATCTGGGGGCATCAATCAATATGGAATAGAAGATCTACTAAAACCAGATTCTAAAAATCCACCATGGTTCCCATAAGCCTGTTGGAGATTAAAACATCCTATTTACAATGAAAATACATCTTTTAAGTGAATACATAAATGGAAGCTGGCTATTTGGTTTTGTTAGAGGTGGAGAGGAAGCTATGACAATAAGAGCAGATCTCAAATGTTGATCACCTGTGGCACAGTAGTTAACTTAGAATAATATAGAAATGTTTTTGCATGTAACATTCTCCACAAGCCTGTCTTCTTTTATGTGTATGCATGCAAGTATATAAATTGCCAAATCCATGTCAGTTGTAAAGTAATGGCACTGAGGGCATCATAAATTACCATGGTGATCCTCAGGAGAAGACACTGTCGTATCTGAATGAGTGTTTCACTTCCAGAGTAATGTATGCCTTCATCTGGCCCAGCAGTCAGCATATTGCCCTGTGTTGATGGATATTGTCAGCTGGAAGCTACACTACATTTCACTGCACAATAAACATGGCTGTCAAACCCATATAAAGTGAAATCAATTTATCCTGTATGGTCAGTGCATTTTAAATGAAATTAATGTACTGTGGGTATGGTGGCAAAAAGGTAGCATATTAGTTATGCATCTTGGGATCTGAGTCTTTTCATGTAAGGGATCATTCTGTCTAGTAGTCCTAAAAGAAGACCTGTTTATAAAATATGTTACTTTTGCATGGTCTTCAGAAAGTGGGCCGTCCACCCTCCTTCACGTTTGGAAAAGAATTAACACTATCATCCAGTTCGGCCCTTTTATCCTGTCTTTTGTTTACAACAAATGATGGCCATGGTTGCCAAATAATAGCGCACTTTAATGTTCTAATTCATTCCTAGCTCTGACACAAACGAATTTCTACATCACCAAGGTATCTGGAAATAGAGAAGGGCCGGAGATTGATTGGGTCATGTTGTTCCTGTATAATTACTCCACTGAGCTGAAAGGATTTACTTTTTCCAAAAAGTGGAAATGTTTGCTTTAATGTATATTTTGCTTTTAAGCTTTCGGGAGTAGGCTTTCTGCTTTCTGCAGCAGGAGCCCCGGCTCGCCGTCCATCTAACAGTACATTTAATAGAGAAGTTCTCAACCTACAGGGAGACATTTAGCAGTCGCCACATTGTAAAGCATACATCAGTGTCATGCTGGTGCGTGAAAACAAGCCAGAGCTATGTTCACTCGTTCAATCGATTTACTCAATCATGCACTAATTTAACGTATTTTACTAATTGAAACTCTACATGCCGAGCGCTTTACTGGAACCGAGGGACGCAGCCGTGAACGAGCCAGTTCCAGCCATATCCTCAAGGAGCTTTCAATCTAGTAGTTACTAGTCACCTTTCCAGAAACTACAAAATAATATCAGGAATTTAGACGTAGTTTTGTAGGGGGATGTTAAAGAACTACCCTTAAAGAGCAGAAAAATATATCAGGACCCTTGAAAACACATGCCTTTTCGTCTACTACTTTTGCACATGAGTTGGAAACCAAACAATCTTTTACGTAATACATATTTATTGAGCATCTACTATGTGGGAAATCCTGGGGATGCAAGAATGAGTAGAACATAAACATCAGTTTTAGGGGTCTCATATTCCTGGGGATAGAGTAGAAAAATTAGAGAGAGATAATCGCACAAACAAGTAATTACTTTGGAGTATATAGCATAAAAGAAGCAAAACGAATGCAGCCCTGGGAGCATCTCTGCAAATGCTGTTCCTTGCAGCCTTTTCATCTGTCCTAACCACCCTCCCCCTATTCACATGCTGCTTCGTATTCCTCCTCCAGGACTCAGCTCAGACACACCTCTCCTGGGAGAGGAGACTGTCCTGTCTGGGGCCCTCTGGAATCCTGTTTACTGCAATATTACAAGCACTCGCTGTGACAATTGTCTTGTGGGGTCTGTCTCCTCTCTGAACTCTGAGCTGTTTAAAAGCAGGGGCTGTTCTAGTCACCTTTGTATCCCTAGCACCTGGCATAAAGCCCAACTCATAGTAATTGCTCAATTAATATTTTTATTGAATTAATTAATGCATGAAACACACCACATTTGAATAGGCCTTGAAGGCTGAGTGGGATTTAGTGTGAAGAGGTAGGGTAAAGGGCTTCCTTTCAGGCACTGAGAATAGCACTGGCCAAGGTACAAGACTGTGCAAGAGAATTCTGTTTGTGGGAAACAGACATTTCGGAGTGGCTGCAATTTCTGGTAAATGAGGCTGGAATGATAGCAGAGGGTCTGCTCTCAAGGACAGGAATGACAGCATAAATAATGCATCATTGCTTCATCATCGCCTGCAATGGATTGTTTTAAAAAATGTACTAGGTGTATAAAAACAGGCAACATTAATTCTGCCCTGTGTGTCTGGGAGGCCTATGTCAGAATTGTCATTTGAAGCTGTCTTCTGCTTCCAAGAGGTCACTTAAAAAGAAGGGCGGGGCCTAGGGAAAGTTGAACCAGGCGGCAGGCTGTGTTGCGTGATCCAGATAATAATGCTCTGCACCCATCTTGTTCCTCCCGCCCTGACATTACAGGAAGTAAAGCCATGAATGGCTCTGCAGCTAAACTACAGCAGTATTATTGTTGGCCAACAGGAGGTGCCACTGTGGCTGAAGCACGAGTCTACAGGGATGCCCGCGGCAGGGCCAGCAGCGAGCCACACATCAAGCGACCAATGAATGCATTCATGGTTTGGGCGAAGGACGAGAGGAGGAAAATCCTTCAGGCCTTCCCTGACATGCATAACTCCAACATTAGCAAAATTTTAGGTGAGTGCAGCCACTGTGGCCGACCTTCTACCCCATGAGTGTCCCAAGAGTGGAAAGCAGGGGCGCAATGTGACGCCTAAAGGAGACTGTGGTTTGCAGAAGTTAGATAGGGCCTAGCAAGCTGCCACGGGAGACTTTGCCACCACCTCTGCGTCCCCTGCCCCAGCGTGTGGCATTTAGCTTTGGGAGTTATTACATCCGCAAGGTGCCAGGGCAGGACTGACTAAAAACTTCTTTTAGAGGCAAAACTATTTATAGGATGTGTTAATACTGCGAATTTGGCAACTCTGAGAGGTCACTGCTACACAGCCATCATGGAGACCAGCTTTATCTCCTTTTCTTCCTCAGTCTTCTTAAATTCATGCGTTGCTATGAGACCTTGGACACCCTCGTCGAGCCTACAGTTTTCTGCTTCTGTATTTTCAGGTTCGCACGTCCCTCTGCAGGACTTAGGGGTGAGCCCCCAAATAGTGTGAGGTTCATGCAGTGGAGAACACTGCCTCTAACGATGACTTTAAAACTTGTAAAATAAAACTGCATTTACTGTAATAAGACGTGACCGGTTCAGATTGCAGAGCCGTGAGCTGGGCACCCTGGACCAGGGGGCAGAGGCCCCTTGGCGGCGGGCTGCCAGGGCGAGCGCCCGTTCCTCGGGGCGCAGCTCGGGCCTGGAACTGCCAGCTCGCCCGGCAGATTATGCAGTTTGGAATTATTGTGCTCAACATATTGAACATATTTTATTCAACACGCAGCATTACCGTCAACATGTTTCCTCTTTAAAAAGAAGAAACACAGAAGGCACTGTTCTATTTAAGCTGTCAGGATGTGACAGAATCTCAAAGGGAGCCGGTGAAGAAGCCGAAAAACATTACAGACTTAAACTGTGGTTTTCATTTTTTAAATGTTTTGTTCAAAAGCAATAAATATTTAACCTGAGTGAATATCAGTGATCTGGACACACACAAATACACATGTTTTGTCACTGTATAAATAATTTAACTTGATTCGGAGACATTTTGAGGCAGCGACCTCTAAGAAAATTTAAAACACACACGAGATCAAATAGTGGTGAAATGTGAAAATACAAATTTCTCCTTTTGTTTTCATTTTTTCATTTGAATTTCGCAATGGATAGTAAATGTCATTACAATTAAATGTATTTTTAGAGCTTCAGAGATACACGCATAAGAGTATCATTCCTTTTAATTTAAATACCTTTCAGACCAAAATGCTCCCAATGCATATACTTTTTTTTCTAATTAATAGGCATTCAAAAGAAAACTAGTATTTCTGTGTTCTTAAAGTTTGATATCTAACTTGGAAAATTTTTTTTTTTTTGCCATTTTAGTGGCAGTATGAGTAAGCTCCCAGATGGGCACAGAACTTCTCTGTTTCCATTCTGGCTGCTGTGGGGAATCTATATTATTGGCATGCATTCTGTGAAAAAAAATTTATTAAGAACATAGTAAGCGTATTCATTAAAATGTAAACTTTTAAGCACGAGAGGACCAAGAATCCTCTGTTAAGGGGCCGCCGGCTGGCAGCTCGGAGCCGCGGAGCCTACCTGCAGCTCCGTGGGTGCAGCGCCCGCCGTCAGGAGGAGCGGGCGGGGTGTGCTGTGGAAGCCCCCCAGGACATTGCTGGCCACAGAGAATATTTGTACAACTTTCCCATTTGTTTATGTATGAGAAATCTCCACTGAAGAATAGCGAGCATCCAGTCAGCACAGCTGTTACCGCTTTATTCACCAGCGAGACACAAAAATGCAATTTGATACAAGTAAAAAAACACATCCCTTCTTCGTCAAGTGTTTAGATAATTCTTTATAAACAATATTAGAGGAGTGAATACTTTTCCTTCTTCCTGTATAAACCGTATTAAAAAATTTTGTACTTTCACTGGTACAGCTTCGAATGAACGTTTATAGTACTTGAAAACGGTATGTATAGTTCCAGCCGTACCTTCCGGTCCTAAAGCTGTAACTTCTTAAGTAGAGCCGAGGCGTTTTAATTACCCTGGGTCAGGGGAGACAGTGGGCACAGTAGGTCTCTACATATGGAAGGGTCATATCAGCTGACATCTGATCAGAGGACAGCTTTGCTAAAGATGCTTGGAGTGAGAGAGAGAGATGTCTGAACTTCTGGAACCAAGAAAGCTTTTCCTGAGAATCCTGTCCATCCTGAAAGTATGCTTAGGGACAACTGGGTTTCTAACCCTCTTGAGAGGGAGAGGCAGGTGGGTGGGGGAAAGACCTTGGTGTGGGAGATGATCTGTAAGCAGCAAAGACACGTTTTAAAGCAGGACACTTATTGTAACACCAGCTTTAAATTATTGAGAGAAATAATATAGTAACGTATCACACATGAGAGTACTCTTCGCTCTGCAGTGGGGAAGACGAGCTGTGGCTCAGGGCAGGTGGTGGTAGGGGCCACTCGGGCACAGGCGAGGGGAGCAGTGGGAAGGTCTACCTCGCTGTATTTGCCGGGGCTGTGTCGCCTTCACCACGTGGGGACTCAAGGCTGTTCTTATGTCCAGGGTCTCGCTGGAAATCCATGTCCAACCAAGAGAAGCAACCTTATTATGAAGAGCAGGCCCGGCTAAGCAAAATCCACTTAGAGAAGTACCCGAACTATAAATACAAACCTCGACCGAAGCGCACCTGCATTGTGGACGGCAAGAAGCTCCGGATCGGGGAGTATAAGCAACTGATGAGGTCTCGGAGACAGGAGATGAGGCAGTTCTTTACCGTGGGGTAAGTGCTCCTGCATTTAGCCACCTGGGCTCTCCCTGCCCAGGAAGAAACCGCAGGGTGGCCACTGGCAGCCTGTTTGGGAAGGCGATTCGGGGAGGGAGGAGGCTGTGACACACTGCAGGGGCCTGGCTGTGGTCATCTTTGCGGGGTTACAGGCAGCCCGCCTTGCAGCAGGGCTCCTGCTCAACGCCAGACCTGCGAAGGTCACTGCCAACTGGTCACCCCTGTCATCGTTGCCCGAACTAACCTAAGACGCTCGGTGCCCACACACAACGTTTCTGGTAGTTTATTTCAGCAGACACACAGGGAGAAAAAAATAAAAACTGAACGTAAGAAATCCCCAGAAGCTTTCCAGCTTCTCTGGGTGGTGCTTCTGACTCTAATCACAATAGTCTGCTTTTGTTGTGGGATCGACCACAAGATAATTGGCCTTGACATTGGTTAGAGGACCTCATTTTTGGCATGAGATCCAGAACTCCTGTTGCAGTAAATTATTCTGTGGTGGAAACAGTAACAATGTGGATTTTCTTGCTTAAATCAAAAACTAGACATGTTTTTGATATCTTCAAGTCTGATTTCATGTCATTTTGTTTAAAAATTAGGTAATAGATTTCTGGTATAAATTTCGACTTGGCTGACTGACTGTCTGCATTCAGAAGAGGCCCCTTGTAACCACAGTAGTCAGGATAAGTGGGGATGCAGATGCCTGTAGGTTCCAGCACACCCGGACCTAGAAGCACAGGAGGAGGGAGCGGGTGGGGGTGGGGTGGGCCCGTTAGGGAAGTGCTGGCCTGAGGCCACTGGGATCAGGTTGGGAAGACACTTGGGATAGAGCTTGAGAGGGAAAAGTAGAGGAAGTAAAAGGAGGCTGTGTTCACTGTTAACGGGACAGAGAAATGGAGCGCTGTGCTAGGCCAGGGAAATGAGAAGAAAAGAGATCTCTTAAAGGGGAAGTGAAGAGCTCATTCGTTTTAAGGACTCTCAAAAAATAACCTCATGGAACAAAAAGTTGGTTTTAGAATCGTGTGTTTGAAAGCATAAAATTAATTTGGAATACTAAACAGTCAGAATAATAACAAAAAAGCCAATGAAGCAGGCTGAGCATGACTCTGTAGAATACCCTAGAGTGTTCTGGGGAGGGGAGGAGCACGGGCTTTGGCGTTTGTGAGGTTCTAACCCCAACTGTGCCTCCTACCTGGGCAGTGATTTAACTTCTCTAAGCTTCTGTTTTCTCATGTGTGAAATGAAACAAATAATAGTACTTATCTCATGATTGCTGAGAGGATTCAATGAGGCAGTGTTTTAAAAGTACTTTATAGTCCTGGCCGGTGTGGCTCAGTGGTTAGAGCATCAGTCTGCCGACCAAAGGGTCCCATGTTCGATTCCCGGTCAAGGGCACATACCTGGGTTGCAGGTTTGATCCCCCACCCTGGTCGGAGTGCATGCATGAGACAACCAGTAGATGTGTCTCTCTCACATCAATGTTTCTCTCTCCCTCCCTCCCTTCCACACTTTCTGAAAATCAATGGAAAAAAATATCCTCTGGTGAAGATTTTTTAAAAAGTACTTTATTTAGTGCTGAGTTAGTACAATATCAACAAAGGTGAATCTCTATCATCATTTCTATTAAATATGGATTTACTATCATAGTAAAACTAGATATTATATCACACTAGATAATCAGTGAATTTCTCTCCACGGTGGCAGAGCCTTTTTGAGGTAGAGAGAGATTTAGGCCACTTTGTTGTGTAAGGATCCTAATCTGTGAACAGATGAAGACCCGCAAAGTAGTAGTCCCAGACTCTCCTGCATTCTAAATGTTTGCATTTTTTAAAATAATGCTTTTACCACCAAAAGTAGAATGCAGTATAACTGATCCATTCACATGCTAATTAGAGGATTTATGAAAAATACCAATTCATAGTGTACTGTAGGAAGTATAGTCATATGTAACAAAACACAAATTTAAGACTGTGTGATAAATGTTTTCTTTTAATCCTGTTAATGCGTCTCTGCGACTGTATATAATCTCTTCTGAATGGAGAATCAAAAGTTTAAATTTGAGATCCTCTGTGATTCCCACCCTTCTCTCAATCATGTCCCCTGTGTGTCTAGTGATACATAATGAGTCTCTTTCACCATACTCTGGGAGGCTAGCAAAGGTGCCATTTTAGTTCCCTGGTACTTATTTGAAAATCGATGATGCAGTAATTCTACTTAACTCAGTTCCCTTTATCAGACAGTACATTGAAACAGCTCTGGATCAAAATATCTCAGCACATAACAATGCTTGTAGAATAAAAAATACTAAAACGTACCCTTTATTGTCTACTGTATATTGTAGGTGTTTTAGATATACAAATCACATAATTCTCTAAATAAGATAAACAAATGGAGACTTCCAGAGGTCCTATGGCTGCTGAAAGGTGAGAAGGAGCAAAGGTTTAAATCCAGATCCCTGCCTCTGTTGTGCCAAATGACTGAGGAATTGTCCTTACCACATGGCCTCAAAATAAGCCTCGTAGCCCTATTTTGGCACAGTCATGAGTACGGCTGTGCTATTTGAAGAAGAGCTCCTAGAAGCTAGAGAAACTAAGATTGTTGGCTGTGGTGTACAGTGGCATAAAAGGAGCTTTGAAACTTAGAGAGTAAGGACCCTGATGTGGGTAGTGGAGGAGGTTCTTTACGGAAGGGTCATTTTAGGCTGGGGAATGGAGCTACAGATGTGCAGGCAGTGACCAATGGATGTCTCATTCTTTAGTCCTCAGTGCTGAGTGTTTTCTTCTGCCCAACTTGGTAATACTTGCTACATAACGCCAGGTATCATTTCCCCTTAAGGAATTGTATTCTCTTTTAGGTAGTTGTATTTGATAGATTATTAACTCCCTGGGGTTCATCTTTGGAAATTGGTCTTTATTAGATGTGAAGTTGTTACAAGAGGGAAAAACAAACAAGAAATTCAAACATTGCTATTGACTTCTTGAGGGTATGAGGGTAAGATCAATATTTATAGCTGATTTTGAAAAGACATGCACAACTTTCAAGCCAATAAAATTTTGCTCAACATGGCCATGCATTTTACTGATGATACAATTAGTTCAGTGAGTTAGATTTTTTTTTTTTTACTTAGCTGTTATGAAATGCATTTATCAATAACATGATATGGAGTAAAGTTAGCTCTTACTTTGGATTTAACCCCCTTGATTGACAGGTTAAGTATCAGAATTTAGTAATAATTCTGATAAGAGTACTATTAAGGTCGAAATGATATTCACTAGGATACATATAGCTACAGTGTTGTCTTTTCCCAAAGAACCATGGCTGAAAGCCCTTCCATTTACTTGAAACCCATTCAATAATTTACTGTGAACTAAGAGGAGATTATGCAGATACTATGAGATATTAAATTTGGGGCTATTTTTGAATAATAATAATAATAATAATAATAATAGTGGTAAACTATTGACTACTTACCATATGCTATATAGTATGTTCAATGAATTATACAGACCATTGCAAATACAACAGATTTACAAAATCCTCACAGTGGGGTTGGAAAACACAAAGTTCAGAGATGTTAAATAATTTGTGCAAGGCCACACAGCTAGCACATTGCAGAGCTGAGATTTAAACCAGGCTCATATGAATGTGAAACATATGTCCTTTCCACTGTTACACATACCTCGCAATTAGAGCCTACAAATTGTTTAGAGGTTGTGTAGTGTAGTGGTTGAGAGCATCAACTCTGGAGCCAGACTATTCCAGCTCAAATACTAATGTGCTTCTTCCTGGCTCCAGGAACTAATGCATAGCAATCTTTATGCCTACAAACTCTCCACTTGCCCTTGGGAAACTTATTCAAACTCTCTGTATCTCAGTTCACTTATATATAGAATGGAGATGACCATTTTACCTACAACGTTGGACCCTTCTGAAGACTGAATAACCTAATATATCTAAGGTCCTTCGAACAGTCTCTGGCAGATAGTAAGCCCCAAATTAGAGTAAACATTATTATTCTAGAAAAATAATGCTGTGGGCCAGGTATATATTTTATATTAGAAAGAAATACAGTGTACTGCCTTATGCTATAAGTGATTTGAACATTTGCCCTTTTGATCTTAATTGTAAAGAGGTCTAATCAAACCTACAAGATACTTATAAGTATAATTGATGAGCATGGACTAACCATACTTATTTTTGGTATTGGCTGTCTGTAAAGAAAGCTGGATTCGAATCCCTAATAAGTGAGGTAAAAAGATTGCTCTTATTTCCATTTCTTACTGCACGATCGACTGCAGAGATGTGTAATGTGTAGGCTTATCTCCTAATGAAACAGACTTCATTGCCTTCATTTATAGATGCTGTAAAGGTCTGAAGGATCAGAGGGCTTTGCCAAAGTAAATATGTAGTTCCTTTGCAGTTGGCAAAGCTAGACTATACTCCAGAAATATTCTTGTGACGCAGAAACCATGCAGCTATGCTGGACTCTGTGAGGGTCAGCTTGGATTCTGTCGGGGTCAGCTTATACTCTCTCCTTGGGCTGGAATGTGAGGGTTTTAAGCCATCTCTGCGCATACAAGCTGCATGTGTATCAAACATCTGCAACTTTGGCTTTAATGTGCACATTCATTATTGGTGAAGTCCAGTACTTACCAGCTATTCCTGTTTGCAAAATCTGCAGTGTTTGAATTTTGACTTTGAAATTGATCTGTAAAGGAAGGAAAAATGCTTTTTAAGAAAGTAATTTCCTATAGACAAAGCTTGAGCGTGCTGGCTGGATTTTCCATTTTGCTAATTGATTAGTCAGTCCATTGGTAAGGGCTGATTTGAAGCCAGCTCTGTTCCAAGCACTGTACTAAATTGATATAGTACATGAGGCATTAATTCTCTGAGCTTTCAGAGGATAGTCAGAGAAGCCAGACACATACATGAATAGGTTAGCAAATAATAGTTTGTTATACACACACACACACACACACACACACACACACACACACACAATGCATTGCCTAGTGCTGCACAGAATGTATAATGAAGTAAAAATTTTGATTTTGTAGAAAGAGCAAATAAAGCTTAGAGGAGGGGAGATTACTATACATTCCTGAGGAAAGGGACTTGAGGTTTGGGTAGGGCCAGCCTGGTAGAAAGTAGGGGAAAAGATTTCTATTCCATCGTGAACGAGAACATGAACACATGGGGCGGGGGATGTGGAAATGTTCAATAATAAAGAAGGAAGCTAGGAATTTCCCTGGCAGTAAGATAAGTAAAGTAAGATAGATAGGGTGGAGCAATATTTTGGAAACCATTGAAGAAGGCTAGGCGTCTTCAGCTATAATTAGCTACATGCACTTAATGTTTCAGTCTCTTCTTGTAATGACAGTGACACAGGAATTCCAATGTGACAGTGAGCCTAGGATTTTGCATCCATAGAATCAATGGTAACTTAGAAGGGGTCTCAGAAGTCCTAGAGTTCAAGCAGCCAGCCATTGTAAGACTCCTCCCTTGTGTTCAAACTCTTTTGGGCTAGAGAGCTCACACCTTCCCAAGGAAGGTAGTTTGTAGAATATCTCCTAATGCTAGAAAGTTCTTCTTTCTCTCTTTTTTATTCCTTTATTGATTTTAGAGAGAGAGGAAGGGAGAGGGAGAGAGAGATAGAAACATCGATGAGAGAGCATATCGATTGGCCACCTCCTGCATGCCCCCCACTGGGGATTGGCCCACAACCTGGGCATGTGCCCTGACCGGGAATCAAACCGGCGACCTCTTGGTGCATGGGTTGACGCTCAACCACTGAGCCACGCCGGCTGGGCGAAAGTTCTTTTTTTTTTTAACTGAGCCTTAACCTGCCTTTTTGCTACTTTGAAGGTTGGTTCTAATCCTTTTCTTTGTTCTCTTCTAGAACAAATCTTTTCCTAAGTTAGAAATACAATGATTCAAGCATCTAAAGATGGTTATATTCACATCCCTTCTTCACCACCTTCTCTCCCATATATCTAGTCTCATGACATGTTTTCTTGTCTAAATAGGTTGACCAGTTTTTTCCTCTGTTTTCCCTCTCATTCACTGGTTTGTTCACTCACTCACTCATTCACTCACTCACTCATTCATTCCATGTATTGCACCTCCTAGGTTCCAGGCATTGTTGAAGCTCTGGGGCTATCTCAGTGAACATTCCCATCCTCACGAAGCTTCCATTCTAGTGGGAGAAGTCAGACAAGCAATTAACAAGTGAATAAGTAAATAGCAAATGGTAATAAGTACCTATAACAAACTAAAGTAGGAAAGGGGGTAGGAAGTTTCAGAGATGGAGTGCAATTTCAGACAGAGTGGCTATAGGGAGCCTCACTGAGAAGATGCAACTTGAACAAAGACCCGAGGAGTGAGGGAGCAAGCCCTGCAGGTGTCCGAGAGAAGACGTGGGCGGAGAGAGGAGCGACCGCAGAGGTCTGGAGGAAGTGCTGTGCTGGCTTGTTTAGGGAATAAACAAGTGTGGTAGGAGCAGAATGAGTAGGTGAGAAGGGTAGTCGATGTCAGAGAGGGACTAGGAGGCCGCATTGTGAAAGGACCTTTTGGCCACGGTGAAGACATCTAATTGGCCTCTGAGTGAGCTGGAAAGGCAGGGAAGGTTATACACAGAAGAGTACTGTGCTCTGACTCAGGTTTAAAGAGATCACTCTGTCTACTGTGTTCAGTATTGTCTGAGGGGCCATGGCCTGAACAGGCCAGGTTCTTACAACAAACCATGTTAGAGGTGATGGTGCTTGGACCAGCTTTGTAGGAATGAAGGTGGCAAGAAAGTAGAGAGATTCTGGATAAGTTACTGAGAGTGGACAAATAGCATTTGCTGAGGAATTGAATACAGGGTTTGAGAGAAATACAGTTACCAAGGATTGGCCTGAGTATGTAATCATTAACAAAGACCAAAAAGACCATGAGAGTAGCAGGTGTGTGGGAGGGTGGTCAGGAGTTAGGTTTTGTACCTGTAAGGTTGAGATGGCATTTTGATATAAAAAAATAAATAAATAAAATAAAAGTTTTATATATGAGTCTGGAATTTAGGAATGGAGTGCTTACTGTAGATGTATGCTTGAGAGTTGTCAGCACACAGATAGTATTTAAAGCTACAGAACTGGACGAGATCACCAAGGAATGAATTTAGAGAGAGGAGAGAAGAGGTTCCAGGACTGGATCCTCGGCACTTCGGTGTTTAGAGGTCAGTGAGATGGGCGGGTGCATCGAGGGGACTTGGACAAAGCAGGCATCCAGATGGGAAGAGAACGAGGAACGTTGCGGTATCTGGGAAGACAAGTGAATAAAGTATTTCAGCAAGAAGAAAAGTGTTCCTCCGTATCAAATGCTGCTCGTGGCATAGGTGACTTTTGAATTTAACAATGTCATCATTGGTGGTGTGACCTTTTCAAGCTCTGTCTCAGTGGAGTGTTGGGAATGATCAAAGTGGATTTAAGAAAGAATTGAGTAGAAGAAATGGAGAAAGTGAGTGTATGCAATCTTTTAAAGGATTTTGCTTTGAAGGAGATTAGAGAAACAGAGTGGTAGCTGGAAGGGGATGTGAGTCAAGAGAAAGTGTTTTTGTTTGTTTGTTTTAAAGCAGGAGAGATTATGGCATGTTTGCATGCTAATAGGAATAATCCAGGAAAGATGGCAGACTGACAATGCAGAAGGGAGAGCCAGTTCTGGAAAGAGGTCCTTAGTAAGCCAGAGCCGGTAGATCAGGGCACAAGCAGAGGGGTTGGTCTTACACTGGATCATGAATTGATTCCAAATACAAAGGCAGGCAGAGAATTAGGAGCGCAGACGGAGGTAGCGGATAAATGTCATGGTGGGCACCTGTGAAAAGTTCTTCTGATTATTTCTAATTTCTCCATGGAATGGAAAGTGAAGTCTTCAACTGTGAGTGAGAATGGGGGAGGAGACGTTGAGAAGGTATGGAATAATTCTCTAGCAGAGTAGAAGGAGTGGACAAGGAAAGAGTGCACTATGACGGCTGATCAGCGCCAGAAGTCAACTTCAAGTTCATGCTCATCAACTCAGAGACCAGTAAGCGTGGCAGTGTGCTTTTTCCAGCCCAGGTGTGCCGTGTGGGCGTAGTCTCCGAGTAGGCAGAGAGTTCGCGTTTGGCCAGGTAAGAGTGTGCGAGAATCTGTGAGACTGACTACAGCATTTATACTGGGCAGAGGGGGAAGTGAGGACCAGAAGGGAGGGACCGTGGAAGCTGAATGAAGGATCGAGGCATTGCAGATCCTCCTGGGGTGGGAGAATGGTTGAACTGGGGAGTGCAGGAAGAAAACTGGAAAGATGGTAGTCAGAGAGTGGGATGCTTCAAGTTGAGACTAAGGAGTGGTTGCACTTGGAGATGACAAAGTCTGCTTGTGGGACAAGAGAGTGAGCAGCTGGTACAGGGAGAGGGGTCAGACCATCGCAGTGGAGAGGGGGTCCAAGAAACTGAGACAGCAAGGTGTCAGGGTGATCATCTGTGTGGAGAGCGAGTCATCAACAATTAGGCAGACCCTGGCTGGTGTGGCTCAGTTGGTTGGTCGTCCCAGGCACCGAGATTGCAGGTTCGGTTCCAGTCAGGACATGTGCTCGGGTTGCCAGGCTGCATTCCTGGTAGAGGGTGTGTGGGGGGCAGCCAATTGATACCTCTCTCACTCTCCTTTCTTTCTAAAAATCAATTAAAAAATATTAAAAATAAAAAGAATTAGATAGGCGAGAGAGAGCAACAGTGAGCCAGGAGCTAACATCTTTAAGGAATGAGGGGAATGGCCAGGCAGGATGTAGGTGGGTCAGTGGGTGACATTGTCAGATGTCACTCAACCACTCAGGCTTTTGAATGTCATATGTATCTGGCTCCAGAAAATAAGATGCACGGGCGTTTTATTTGTCTGTTGCTTTGTTTTAGTGTCTCATTACCAAGTTAGTGTCCAGAGGCTGTTAAACATGTGAACTCCAGTTTAAAAGAATTTGATTCTGATTCAGATGTCTGAGTGTTTCCTGGTAGTGTGAGCTTGCCTTTTTTGCCCCAAGCTGTTATCCGGGAGAGAATTTGTGACATAGGAAGGGTACAGCTCCTGGCTGTGGCATTTGTGTGGCCTTGGACAAACAACTTAAACTCTCTGAGACTTACCTGGTTACTTCATCTATAAAAGAGGGGAAATAATATTTATCTTTCAGGCTTATTGTGAGGGTTAAAGAAGAGAATGTGAAAGCAACTAAGAATTGTCTCCAGCAATTCTAGGAGCTCAATTCAAATTTTATTTAACAGAGCTAAATTTTGATATTTTGAGTTAAAAATACTGTAAAAAATGAGCATCTATTCTTGGCGAAAAGAAAATGTCTTTTGTGAAAATGAAGTGTCCTGTCCGCTAGCTCGTTGTGGTGTGGAGAGTGTGTGGGATAGCTTAGCTTTCCAAACTGGCGAGTCTGTGAAATGGGTTCCTGCTGCAGCAAAGGATTTTACTCTACACTCATGATGTGATTAAGGCAAAATTATTTTTATTGCAGTTATCCAAATTCAGTGAAATGTTTAATGAGACATTCACTGCCTTGGGCAGGTTAGTGTGAAATTCAATTTGTGTTAATTCGCCCAAAACTTAGGACGCAGAAGTATATACTGTTTTTAGAATGTGGTTCTTTGAGAGGGAAACCAGTATTTTATAAGATGTTTCTACACATAGGTTTAGATTTCTCATCATCTTCTCCCTTCAGGCATTTAAAAAATCACCATGAACATCACAGAAAGTGGATCAATAACAGGTGCTTAGTGTCAATGGGGTAACGACAGGATCGATAGGAATCAGGGGTTTTTATGAGATGTAGGAGCATGGTGCATCTGTGTATTGAATATCTATAAAGGAAAGAGTGATGCAATTCAGGTCAGGTGGCCTCGGTTCACGGTCCGACTCTGCTGGTTATTGAATCCAGGGCCGTAAGGCCTTGTGTTCTTCATCTGAAAAGTGGGCATAATAATGTCTCATGGGCTTGCCATGTGAATTGAATGAGGTAATTAATATATGTGGAAATGTTTTACATATTATGTTCATCGTAGGTAAGGGAGTGTTGTTATGCCTTCTTCTGGTGAATGAAAGAGTTTGTTAGAGGTAACATGCCAGATTCTCACAGAGCGACTCTAGGCCATTTTCATCGCTCCTCCTTCCACCAGGAGGGAGGCATGCAGGCCTTTCTGAGAAAAGTATGCTCCTCTGGACATGTCAAAGAACAGCTGGTAACCAAGCTAATTCTTCATCAACTCAGGGTATTTCCCTTTGGGACTGGGGTGGACAGAAAGTGTCAGTGATGGGTCAATGAGAATCATTTAAGCGATGGACTGACCTGAAGGCATCAGTATTAGAAGGCGAAAGAACCTTCCAAGACTCCCCTGACTCCAGCTTTTACAAATATATGAAAACTGAGGCTTAGAAATGATAGTTACAATGACATTTTAAAATAAATTTAAATGATCATTACTGCCCATAAAGATTGAGAACACTTGGTGATTATTGCATCCATGAGAATATTGTTTCAGGCTTAGTCTCTGAGCTAGATAATTGGTCTTTAATTCTTCTGACCCGTTATGGATGGGGAACGTCTGGCCCGTGGGCCATATAAGGCCCTCGAAATCAATGCCAGCTAACATCACACGCCTCACCAAATTAGCCTGACCAACTATAGTAGGCTGATTTTTAAGTTGATAATTTTGTCTGGCCCACAAATGATGTGAACAGTATCCAAGTGGCCCTTGGCAGAAAAAAAGCTTCCCCACTCCTGCTCAAGGGAAACTGAGAGCCAGATGGCCACGTCTCCTGCAGAGGGAGAGACCGATCTTATGAAGGGCCTGTGAGTTTGTTTGCACTGGAGTAACTTTATGACGGAATGATGTGTTGTGACCGGGCTGTGGCACCAGCTAGGATGTAGGATGAGGCACCCACATGTGTTTCTGGGTTCCGTGGGAGAGCTCTCACCACTCTGCACTCCTGACTCCTCCAACCCCAGCTCCAGCCCAGGGCCTTGGGAATAGCGGTATCCAAGGTGACCCTTCCTTAATTATGAAAATAGAAGCTCCTTGAAGGAGCTTCCCTACAAGTTCTGCCACGGAAGGAAATAGATATTTGCATGGATACTAAATATATGCTTTGTTAGAGCTGACTCTTTGGGACCTACCAGATCCTTTCTCATCTTGATCTCAGACCAAGGTGAAGACAACCCCACTTTAACAGTGTCAGTATAATAGGTCTCATGTTACCAGTCTATTTTTTAAAATGTTCTGGGAGAGTCTTTAAAAATGATCTCACATGTAACTTTATAGAATTAACTACAACATTTGTTCCAAATGCCAAGTGTTATCCAAGCTTTGCCAAATTTGCAACGTTATAAGTACCCTGCTTTTATGTTGCAAAACCGTCAATAAATTGCTCCATTGAATTGCTTAACCCCAACCCTAGCATCAGGGAGATTTTCAGGACTCCTCCAGGGAACACCTTTGCCACATTTTGTCATTTGCTTAGAATGTCAAACAAGGCCCCCTTTTGGAACATGTGGGGGATCAATCTCAATGCCACACAGAAGAATAAATATATATAAATATAAAACACACACACACACACATAATTTCCCCGTTTTATTTTATTTTTTTGAATCTATACAGGCAACAGCCTCAGATTCCAATCACCACAGGAACAGGTGTTGTGTATCCTGGTGCTATTACTATGGCAACGACCACACCATCACCTCAGATGACATCTGACTGCTCTAGCACCTCCGCCAGCCCAGAGCCCAGCCTCCCGGTCATCCAGAGCACTTACGGCATGAAGACGGACGGCGGAAGCCTAGCTGGCAACGAAATGATCAATGGAGAGGATGAGATGGAAATGTATGACGACTATGAAGACGACCCCAAATCAGACTATAGCAGCGAAAATGAAGCCCCAGAAGCTGTCAGTGCCAACTGAGGAGTGTTTGTTTGCTGAATTAAAGTACTCTGACATTTCACCTCCCCTCCCCCAACAAGAGTTCTTAAAGAGCCCGCATGCATTTGTGGCTCCACTATTACATCAGCAGAATGGTCTTAATTGTTTTGTAAAGTGTGAGACAGATTAAGTTTTCCCTGATTTTTCATGAACTTGAGTTTTTTGTCGTTATTGTTATTGTTGTTGTTGTTTTTTTAATTTAGGTGAAGACATATTAAATATGAGACACCAGGACTTGAAAACTTATCTCAACCCATAGCTGTCTTACAAGTCTTATATTTTTGTCTTACTTTTTTTTTTTCTTTTGGATGTTGATAAAGGTTTAAGTTACTGTTTTAGATGGGGTTAAACATTCTCACTCAGGTATGCTGTGCCGGCCTACAGGTTGTGAATGTGTTTTTATTCTGAATTATTTTAGGATTTCGTATTGTGAGGATTTCATATCGTGAGACAGAGCAAGCCCACGGCGTGTGCAGCTGATGTAGGGCAGATCCGAGCGGCCTCGGAATTCCACGTGTCCATGTGTAGAGCTCAACTTTGAATGTGCCAAACTTTCTCATCACTTTTGAATCTTAATATTTTGAAAGTCTTAAAGGAGACACTGCAAAGTCTTAGACAATCTTTGGCATCTTAAAATAAAATAGCAAACCATACTTTTTTTTTTCCAGAAAATGGTAAAGTACTCAGGAATCTGGAGACAAGATATTGTAAGGAACGAACAAGGTTGCCACAGTGCATGTACCCAATCCTGTTTGCCTCTTGACGTGCCATCAGTGTGCGACGCGGTGTGGCGTTTGCACACCCGAGCGACCACCACAGCAGATACCGACACGGTGGTCTTCCCTGCCTGAGACCACCTCTCACTACATCCATTGTCCCTTGGCCTTTAACCCTGACATTCAGTCTTAACACATTTTCTCTTAAATAATTTATTCATTCCAGAATGTCAAGGGTCCACTTACTATTTATTTTAAAAATTTGTTGGTGGCATTAATTTAATAATTCTTGTTTTTCACCGTCCTTCCCCAAAGAACTTTTCAGCCCTTTTCACCTCCTTCTCCTGCTAGATACGGAAGATGTACATAGTGACTTTCTGTCCCCAGGGCATCCGGAAGCATTTCTGACACACGGTACTATCCAACACCCATCTCGTTGTTTTTAGACACGAGTGTATCTGGCTGCAGGGCTGTGCGTTGGGATACAGGTGCAGAGTCTTACAGCTCAACAGCTATGCCCCAGAGGTTTGCTGTGACCTTGAATCTTTTGCCAGAATTTCCCCCGGAGTCAGCTCAGCAGCAAGTGGTAGGATCTGCCTCAGTGGCGTTCTCCCTGAGTGCCATTGTGCAGCGAGGGTCAGCGGTGGGGACTTCCAGGCAGTCGAGTCCCGCAGCCAAACCTAAAGCCCAAGGCTGCGGGCCATGGAGGAGGCTACAGTGACACTGTCATGGGCTGGCATCTTGACACTGAGTTGCCTTGTCCCATCTGGCACATTTGGGGAGTTATTTGCAAAACCCCCAGGATGCAAGAAGCCACACGACAGCCCCAAAGGAAAGACAGAGGCAGATAGTCATGCTACACCCAGAGAATGACAGAGAAAAAACCACAGGGCAGGAGAAGGAGGGGAAACACATTCCCTACAGGGGATGTTCCTACTGTTAAGGCTGGGAACAGATCTCTCCTGGGGCAGCAGAGGAGTCCGCTGCCTCGCCCTCTGTCTGTGGCCACGTGGGGGCCGCCTCTGTGGGAGCAAGATTAACCACATTTGTCACACCAGGGTTTCTGGAGATGAGCTGAGGGGCTGGGAGGCAGTGAGGTTTTATTCCCCATCTCCTCATTACAGGGAGCTCGGCCATGCCATTTTGACCTTCCTGAAACCAGGACTGATTGTCTTTTGGGGGAGGGGGGCCCTCACTCAGAGTGGTGCAGTTGGAGAATGTCTGTGAATGGGACAGTTCACCTCACAGGACAGCCCAGAATCTGATCACCAGGACATAGGAACGGCCCCATCAGATTTCTTGAGCCATTTTGTCACTTGGAAGAAAGTAGTGTACCTTCATATTTATTTAAAGAGCGCTCAAGGCCATACCTAATAGCAATAAATAGGTCTAGCCAAGATAGCGCTGGCTACGTCGTTAGCTGGGAGTGCTCTCTATAAGCTGAATAAGGTACTGATAGGAATGTTTTGTTCTCATATTGGTTGGGGATTGGAACTTTGTTTTTGTACATTTATTTCAAATGAGGAGGAGGTCATTTTTCTAAAAAAAAAAAAAAAAAGTATTTATTATTGTCTTACTGATTTCTTTTGAACATATACCTCTCCTCCTCAGTTCATTCTCGTGACTTTTCTCATCCTCTGCGACCTTTGCTTTGCCCTCTCCCTCTCCTTTTTTATTTTGTTGCGTAGGTAGAGTGATGTATGGCTAGCATTGTAATGTATGTAATTAATTTTGCACAAAGGCAAACATTTAGAATAGTAGGTTAATTGTGTTTGTTTTATGACCATGCCAAAATAATATTCTGGGCTGGTGGAGGACAAAGGACTGTTCTGTAGGACTGAAACTTGATTTCGCTTATAGTAAAAAAAATAACAAAACAAAAAAACAACAAAAAACACACACACTCACAGATGTTGTTTCGTAAGTGTTATAAGCACTGGATATAAATGGTATTTTTTATCACTTCTGACTAATGTGAAACTGTTGTACGAAAACTACATGAACAAGAGTCATCTGTTTCGACTCGTGTGGGCTTGCCTCACAGTTGCCGGATCTGAGTCATTTTTATGTCTTGTTATTTCATTTATTTATGCAAAATACATGTGTGTATGAACACTTTGTTTTAGCTCCAGCTCTGCTTCAGTACTGGGGTGCAGTTACTTCTAGCCACGTTCTCGAAAATGAAAGGCTATTCAGGAACGATCTGATTGTGAACGTCCCTTTCATTGGGTCAAACAGTGATGCTGTATTTGAATCTAAATTCTGCGCATAAGCAGCTTATTCTATTTATTAGCCAAGTTTGGCTCTAAAAACCCTTGGAAATTAAGAATGACAATCATAAGGATCACTTCATTTTATTTGCAGTGGGGCTTAAACAAAGTTTTTATGACTTTACCATCTCATTTTAGATTTTTTTTTCTAATTGTGTAAATATAACATAGACATAGAATTTATTTTTGGTTCATGAATACTTAGTGAGATATAAGTTATGTATTTCCTTTTTGTTCTCTATCCATATATGTTGGTCCAGACTAGAAGTTGATGAGTCACTGTACCACGTGGGGACAGTGGCTTCCCAGCCAGGGTGAGGTCAGCGTCCCACCTGGCACTGGAGCAGCGAAACCCTTCACTCGGGTCCTCGTGCAGGTCGAACCCACTGTCCACAGACTCAGACTTTGACTTTGTTTCTTACAGAAAGTCAATGAATTGAACATACCAAATTTCCAGTACAGCTGGGAGAGAGTCAGTTTGCTTTGTGAATCCACATAAACTGTGTAAGGTAGTTCTGTGAGCATTGACTAGCAAGAAGCATGAATGTTATTGTCAAGGCAAACATCTGCCTCTGAGAGGGGCTGTTAACGAAAGTCCCACCATGCCAATTAGATGAAAGAACAGTAATACACTTTTCTTCAGTGCTTTTTGTTTTATAGTGTCTTCAAATCAAAGATTAAAAAATATCTCCATTTTGGTAAAGAACTTGCAGGATTAGGATTTTCCATGTCACTTAGAATAGGGACACTGGCAGACAATCCTAGCCTAAAAATGGACCATAAGGAATAGGAAGGAATGATGGAAAGAAAGAAAGAAAGAAAGAAAGAAAGAAAGAAAGAAAGAAAGAAAGAAAGAAAGAAAGAAAGAAAGAAAGAAAGAAAGAAAGAAAGAAAGAAAGAAAGAACAGAAAAGAAAGAGAGAAAGAGAGAGAAAGAAAAAGCAAAAGTCACTCTGTGGACAGGAGCGGCAGGCAGACGATTTCTGTTTCCCTGGCAGATGTGGTGTGGTCTCTTTTCCAGGAAGGTTCGAGAGCTTTGTTGTTTCCACATGTATCCAGCTCAGCCTTTAGGAGCACATCAGTTTGCTTCATTTGGTATTTGATACTCCCCAGCCTTGTCCTCAGGCCTGATTTTATTTGCCAGGGTCCTGACACGGACTCCCAGGCCAAGTTCTAAATTCAGGTGTGGGCTCACAGTGCTATTGAGTTTGTCCAATTCTGGCCTCCCCTGAACATGAGCCCCACTGGAGCCTGGGTGTTTGAAAAGGGTGTGATCACTCTAGGGCTGAAATTAAAGGCTTCTTTCTTTTCCTTATGAAGCCCGGCTGCTTCTTCAGAGCACACCCTCCTGAGCCAGGAGCACAGGCACTAGCTGAAAGTGGGGATTGTTTCGAGGAAGTCCATCTACCCCCAGTAGGAAGGCAGCCTGGTCACTGGAACACCACAGCCAAGGCTGCTTATCTCAATTTACTAATGTTGGAAAGAGGTGACCTCTACCTACTCATTAGGGAAAGGAAAAAGAATCACTTAGTAGTTTTAAATCATGTGAGAAGTCCTGTACCAAGTGCCAACAACTGCAAACAATGCAGCTAGAGGAATGTATTGGAATTATTACCGGGTCTTCCTTTTTAATGAGAAAATGACAAAGTGGTTGCTGTAGCCTTGCCTGGTTCTGTACACATTTGTCTAAGGACTGAGTTGGCACTTAAGCTCACTTCTCAAAGTTCAATATTGTATGACCTCATTTGTCCTTTTGCAAAAGCACTTGCATCGTTTCCTTAAGTCATCTGCCCCCTGACATGTTTTCTTCCTTAATAAACAACTTCTATCTGTTATTCCTGCCGATTATGTTCTGTTTCTGATGCCCTATACTGTTGAGCGTAACCCTCTGCTGATATTGAAAATATTGATGTGCAAACACATTTTCTTTTCATCCCCATCCCGTCTTTTCCCTTGGGGACAGATTGCTTTCCCAAAGCTCACGAACAAGAATTGGAAATGCTGGTACCTCTGGGGTGGGGCTAGAGGTGGGTGGGGGAGGGGCAGGCAGGTAACAGTGCAGATACTCTTCTAATGGGTGTCCATGGGAATATGAAAGCTTGAAGGCAACTCAGTGACATATCTTGCTCAGTAGTTTCTTATTCCTGAAGAACCACAAGCATCAAGTGAGGCCTCAGTGCTGGTGCTCTTGGAGTGTGGGGAATGTGCAAATATGTAACTGTTCTGTATGCTGCACGTTGCAGATCCGCTCCTGTGCATTCTCCGTTCGTCTTCCTTTGTCATGTGTGTTTTTGCTTTTCCGAAAGTGCAGTCTTTATTGTACCCTTTTCCAGCTTGTAGCAAATTAGAATGCTTAGCATTTATGTTCATGCATTATTGTATTTGCCATGTAAAATTTTTATTACCTTAGACAAGCTTATAAGCTGTTACTACATAACTTATCTTACTGTAACTCTTTTATTTCCCGACATTGTAATTTGTTTGTGATGTATATTGTGAGATTGTATTTTATGTTAATTTAATCAGCACAATTCACTGACATGCTGGACTGACATGCTGGCTGCTGTTTCAAAGTGTAAAGTTTGTGTAGGGCTGTTGGGACAACTGCGACTCTGTTGTCAAGGTACTGTGCTTTGGTTCCTCTAGCAACACTGCGGGTGTGGCCCTGGAGACTAGGGCATTGAATACACCCTTGAGCAAATCTTAACTGCAGATTTCCTTTGTAGAAATTCTATGTATAATGCAGGTACCTACTTGGCCCATGGCTGGTAACTATTTGGGCAATTAGAAAAAAACAAAAACCATAAAAAATAGTGTCTATTGCTGCTTTGAATATGTTTGAAAGTCTGAAAATGTAAATAGTTTATCAAAAAAAAAAAAATCTTGTACAGTCCAGTGTAAAGTTTTTAAATGACCTTTTAAGGGTTGCCATCACATCTTTCTCACGCTCTCCTCTCGATAATGGAAAAAAAAAAGTTTGCTAAGGATGAAAGAAATGGGGGTGAGGGGGAAGAACCTCTTCAAATTTAAAGGAATGAATCATTGTTCTTAGCCTTGTTGCATTCCCAAACTTCTGGGATTTCGTTGTTCAGTATTGACATGACACAGAACTCAACATTGAAACATGTTTCAGTGGTACTTCTCAAAGTCTTCCCCCCACCCCCGCCTCAGAATTAAGGGAAAAGACAAAAATCGAAAGACATACTGTCTTTATCTATCCTGGTGTATGTTGGCACCTTAGCGACTTTTTTTTTTTTTTCCTTTTTGCACAAGGTGCTTTCCTGATATGTTAAACATGCCATCTTTGGGTGATCATGTATATGCCATGACGGGCCGAGGCCCTCAGGGGAGTGTCTATAAGAACTGCCTATTTATGCTCATTTACCTCAAGACTGTCCTCTCCACCCTTAATCTAGTCGTCATCACTCCATCTTTTGTACTGCTGTTGACACTTACAAATTAAAGATAAATTTTGTTTTATGACCTCTGTGTATGGCCTTGTCTGTGCCCTGCAGACTGTTCCCACCCTGGGGCCCGCGGGCCTTGGCTTGGCCCGGCTCGCTGGACTCGGCGGAGCGCTCTGCTCCCTCCCTGCCTGGCTGGGAGGTCGGTCGTCTGGCTCGGAAGCCTGCAAACCCCCGGCCTGGAAGACGTGCCTGCTTTTTTCATTGTGGAGACGCTGCTGCAGCAGGAAATGCTTGTGGATTTAGGTGGTAGGAACAGGAGCCAAGGTGGATTTTTGTCAAGAGAAGATGAGAAAGAATGTCACTTCCTATTTGCCTGACTCCTTCATGAGAGTGAAACGGTTTATAAAAGCTCCGAGCATCCCAGGGTATGAATGAATCTCAAGGGCCAGCCTCTCATCTGACACCGACTTCTCCAAGCCCAGCAGCCAAGCGTGGAAAATGCCACACTTCTGGAACCTCTGCCTCCGCTGTGGTTGGGAGTGGTTGGCTGATTTCTCAGCTGCTTCTGCCTCGGGGAAGGAGAGCTCCCATCTCGTTGTCCAGCCAGGAGTTGGACCAGGAGTGAAATGATGTCAGCGTTTCAGAGTCTGAGGGATGGAGGTGGGGTAGTGGGCTGAAGGGAGCCAGGCCGTAAAGGAGACTTGCCAGCCGCCAGCCAGTGCTAGGATCCCGAGGTCAGTGGCCAGCACCTGGAGAGTGCAGCAAAGGCTTTGAGAGAGAGAGCGGGGGAAGACCCCCCAACTTCTCTTTTGGTATTTCTTTTTTTTATCGTCACCCGAAGACATTTTTCCATTTTTTGTTCAGATAGAGTGGGAGGGAGGGAGAGAGAGAGAGAGAGAGAGAGAGAGAGAGAGAGAGAGAAACATCGATGTGAAAGGGACACATGGAGTAGCTGCCACCCACATGACCCCAACCAGGGCCGGGGACAAACTGCAACCGAGGTATGTGCCCTTAGCGGGAACCGAACCCGGGTCTCTCTGGACCACAGGCCGACGCTCTAACCACTGAGCCAAACTGGCCAGGGCATCTTTTGGTATTTCTGATGAAAAATGCCTCATTAGAGAAAAGCCAAGGAATTGTGGATTTGAGCAGTCAAATTGTGAGTCTGACACACACTGTCCCTAGTCCTGGAAACCTAGCATTTCATGATCCTCTCTGTGCCCTGTGGGCTTTTGAGAGCCCAGGTAAGTATAAGGAGTGGCCTTGGAGTCCCAGCAACCTGGTCTGCCACTTGCCAGCTGTGTGAGCTCCCCCAGGGAACTCCTCTGAGTTTTCTCCTCCCTAAAGTGGGGTCACGATCCCTACCTCTCAGAGTTATTGGGGAGTTCCATGAAATGGCAAATGGCACGTGAGGGACGTCCAGCGGTATCCTGCCTGCGGAATGGAGCCGGCCTCCTCTGGTCAGAGAGTGCCCGAGAGCCAGGGTGGGGTGGGGGTGGGGCAGTGGTGTCACTGGCCAAGCAAAGTGAGGGGCTTGTGTGATCACATATGTGATTCCCCCAACCTTCCTCCACGCTGGGCTCCAGGCCATAGGTGTTCTCATTTCCAGTTTATTCTCATCACTGCCTTTGGTCTTCTTTCTGAAACCCAGATCTGATCCGTCCCCTCTCTTCCTCTCTTAAAATCTCCGGCTGTTCCGTGGCTGACGAGATAGAATCCAAGCTCCCTGCCCTTCCGTCAAGCGCCAGCAGGCCTGCCAGCCTCTGGCCCCACTGTGCCCTTACGTGCCCTCTGGCTCGCTTCTCTCGCACCTCTCCAGCCGTCCGTGACCCCGCGGCTCTAACTTCTCCTTTTGCTCGAAGTAAATCTGTCCCTTTCTCTGTTTGAGAGATCCTCACTCTTTCAAACCCACCCCAGATATCAGCACCTGGCCGGTGACATCTTCCCTGGCTGGCCAGCCAGTTCCGGGCTCTTCCGCAGGCATCCCGTGGCACTCAGAAAGGACCTCCGTGATCACGGTTGCTGTGTGGTGATCATTTGTTTCTGTGTCCATCTTTTCCGTTAGATGATGAGCTACAGGAACCAAGGACTGTGCCTGGCCCCCAGCGCCCCGCACAGTGCTTGGCGTAGAGTGAGCGCTCACTTGTTTCTGGAATGAATGTGGCAGCGGCCGCCACGTGTGATACAGCCGGTGAGCATCAGGGTCTCGGAGGGTGGGGACGAGCGAGTCTGTAGGGGTGCCTTGGTACTAGTTGTTTCATTTGCAGAACATTATTAGTTGAAATATCTCTGTTCATTTGGGGGGAGCCATGCCAAGTCAGGCTTTCCCAGATTGGGCCTGCGGGCAGTAGAAGTCACCCAGCTCCCAGAACGTCCACTAGGATGCCCACGTGTCTGAGCCTCCGGCCGCTGCTCTGACCTGCCTCCGAGGCATCCCGGCTGGAGCAGGGAACGGGCAGCCCAGAAAGAGGAAGCATTGATGAGTTCGCCCTAGTCTTCCCTTGACATCCCCGCGCCCAGGATTACCCTTCACTCTGCCCGGGGACGAGGGTTAGCGGTAGGCCCACCCCTGGGTATTTACTACCGAAGGGGAAGACACCAGCTGCACGCCTGCTGGGGGAGGGCGGGCCGTGACCCCACAGCTGTCCACTTAGCAATCTCTCCTTTCCTGACAAAGGAAACCCACGGTCTAGGAAATACAGTTCTTTCCTTTACCAGTGCTCTAGAGCCTGACTTACAGTGGGGTCCACAGAGGGGCAGCATCTGCATCACTGGAGATGTCAAAGGCCGTGGGAGCCACACTGAGTGGCGGGCTCGGCACACGGTGGACTCCGATGACCTCTGCGTACCTCTCAGCGGACAACAACAATGAGAGATGAAGGACTGTTGCCCTCATTTGAACCATGAAGGCCCGAGACAGGAGACGACCCACCCAAAGCCACACGGAGATTAAATGGCAGTACCCAAATGCACGCACACATGTGCTTTCTAATTCCCAAACAGTGGACTGTGTTCGTGTGGCCCCACACGGTCGTTGGGATTGCTGTCTGGTGCAGCCTTGGACCTCGGCCCTGATTATCACCAGGCACCATGGGCTGTGTCATGGGAGCACAGAGGCATCTAGGGACACTGAGGGCGCAAGGGAGACCCCACGCCAACAGGGCGACTGTCTTCAGCCCCCTCTGTTTATTGGCCACCTAGCAATTTTTTGTATTTGGGCACCAGCTTGGGTGGCCATTGAGTAGAGGAAATGGTAACGAGGAAATGGTAGATTCTGGGCCCCTTGCCGGACTCTGGTAGTGGAAGACAGAGCGAGACACCCAGTCAAGGGGTTAACCCGAGAAGGTGTCTGAGTTACAGGCCACCCTGGCACTGGGGCTCCTAGGACCCCGTGCGGATGGTCATCCAGCTTCACCACTCAGCCCGAGGGGCAGCCCTGACCCGCCCGTCCCCCGCCCGTCCCCCGTCATCACTAAGGCCATGGCTCCGCCTCTGCCACCCGCTCCCATGGTTTGTGCGGTGTCTGCTCCCTCCTCCAGCTCCACCCTGTGCCCTCCTCACTGCTCCCCTCCTCCCCCAGATTTAGTCACGGCCTGAAGTACACAAGACAAAGCCTCACCTGTTTGCGGGGTCCTTCCGGATGCTCGCGGCCCCATCTGCCTTTCCACCCGCATCCCGCAGCTCCCGCCCCGCACACGGCGGCCGACCTGTCCGAGCCACGGCCTGAGTGAGAATTCTGCGCCAGGAAGGCGCGCTCAGCCCACCGCCGTCATGCCCGCTCGAAATGTCACCTCCTACGAGAAACCTTCCTCAATATGCCTCTTATCCAGAAAATGTGAATCGCACTGAAATGATCTGAGGGCATTTGTCTCGTGTCACATTCACTTTTTTTTTTTAATCCAATAGTCCTGCTACATAGTAGGTGCTTAATAAATGTTTACATTATAAAAATTCAAGGAGTGAATTCTTTCTTCTTGAATTAAAGTACCCCATGCTCTGCTACTGGCTATTTTGTTTCCAGCCTGATCTCCTTACCCCACGGCTACCAGCTCTCTAGACCATCAGACTTAATTTGTAACAGGTTCTCCCACCTCTCAGACCTCTTGGTCAATTCACGGCCCTGTCTACATCGCCCTTCCCTCGTATCTACGAATCACCATTTTCCCTTTCAGATCCAACTCAAAGTCCATCTCCTTTAAAAACCGCTACACAATCCTAAGTGGCTACTATGTAGCAGAAATTTTACCAGCGTTTCATTTGACCCTTTACAACAGGTCTGAATATTTGGCATTATTTCCCTCTTTTGCAGGAGACACTGAAATGGAGAGAAATCAAGTGGCTTGGTCAGGGTCTCCCAGTTAGTCAGGTCTTCTGCTGGGACAGGGTGCTCTCAGACTTCTCCAGCTCACAAGCTCTCTCCTCTCTCTCTCTCTCTCTCTCTCTCTCTCTCTCTCTCTCTCTCTTTCAGTTTCTCAACCACTTCCCCCCCCAGTATCAGCACTTAAGGAATTTTTATCAATACTTTTCCCCTTAATAGTCCTTCACTTTCCATGAAATTTAAATACCATAACTATACTATCTGCTTATGTACTTTATGAATATCTATGCTTTGTCCATTAAAAAGTGTTTCAACCCCTAAGAATCAATGTTTGCCCCCTTGGGGACAGGAGATCACCCCGGTTGAGAATGCATCTCTATAGCAAGTTCACTTTGAGGTTGGCCCTCACCATGGAGTTTGTAACTGGTTTCCCGCACATTGTGAGTTCTGGATTTTGGTGACTTTGGCATAGTAACAATTTCTCCCAAAACTTAGCGATACAAAACAACCATTTATTTTCCTCACAGGATCTGTGAGTTTGTGAATGTGAACGGGACTAAGAGGAGTGGGAACTCAGCTAGGAAACTGAAAGACTGGGGCTCTTCTGGTCTCTTGTTTTTTTTTTTTTGTTTTTTTTTTATAATTTATTTTATTATTAATTTGTTTTTGTTACAGATGTTTTTCCTTTTTTTCCCCCCATTGACACCCTCCTCCCCCTCCCCTTCTCCTCCTCCCCATCCCTGTTGTCCATGTCCATTGGTTATGCACCCATGCACATAGGCTCTGTGATTTATCTCTTTCCCCCGCCTCCCCCCCTCCTCTGAGGCCCGTCATCCCATACTCCACCCTCCATGTCTCTGGGTCAATTTCGTTGTTCAGTTTGCTCAGTTCTCCTGTGTGTTGCCTGCTTCCTCCGTTGGTGGGGGGGTCGCCGGGCTCCCCCGCTCCGCCTGGGCTCCCCCGTGGTGGCGGGGTCGCGGCACCCCCGCTACACCTGGGTTCCCCCGCGGTGGGGGCGTCTCCCGGCTCCCCCACTCCGCCTGGGTTCCCCGTGGTGGCGGGGTCGCAGCACCCCCCGCTCCACCTGGGTTCCCCCGCGGTGGGGGCGTCTCCCGGCACCCCCGCTCCGCCTGGGCTCCCCCGCGGTGGGGGCGTCTCCTGGCTCCCTCGCTCCACCTGGGTTCCCCCGCGGTGGGGGGTTCGCCCGGCACCCCCACTCCGCCTGGGCTCCCCCGCGGTGGGGGCGTCTCCTGGCTCCCCCGCTCCACCTGGGATCCCCCGCGGTGGGGGGTTCGCCCGGCACCCCCACTCCGCCTGGGCTCCCCCGCGGTAGGGGCTGGTCTCTTGTTTGGTGGTTGAGGCCAGCAGCAGGTTGGAGCCACTGGCCAGAAGGACACCTACGCGTGGCCCCTCCCTGTGGCTTGGGCTGCCCGACGACATGGCGGCTGGGTGTCAACGGTAAGCAGCCCAGAGAGGAGGGAGGGCCAGGCTGCATCCTTTCTTTGACCTGGCCCCAGAAGTCACGAAGCATCTCCCCCCTGCTTCTAGTCATTGATTGGTGCAGTCACAAAGTCGTACACGGTGCAAGGGGGGAGGAAATAACTCTGCCTCTCAGTGGGAGAGTGATAACGTTCTGCACAGTATATGGGACTGGATATGTTGCTATAGTCATTTTTGGAAAGTACAATCTGGAGTATTTGTGACCCTGGTTCCCCATCTCCAGTACCACCCCACCTGCATAGGGCTTTGCACACGATGCAACGTTGGTATATATGTATGGCTTTCATTTGGATGCTTTAAGCTAGGAGGAGGAAGTCCCAAGTCTTGGTCCATTCTTGCCATTAACAGGGTGTGGTCACCATGGCTCAGAAACCCCTGGAGAGGCCAGCTGTGGGCAGGAAGCTCACTGATGCACTAGGGTGCAATGGTTCTAGGTAATGGTACCGAGAACAAATGGTAAGTGAGCAGCAAGCATTACAAGCAAGATCCTGATTGTGGGGTTGGGGGGTTGGAAGATGGACATTTTGTGACCTTCTGTTAATCCCCTCTCAACCTTATGTTAATGCATTCTCGGAAACCTGGCCCGCCCAGGTGCCTTGAGTGCTTCATTTACATGTGATAAGGGTTTGTTATCTTTTGGCTTCAAAGTCTCTTCCCCGTAAAAAGCAAGAGACAAAGCTAGGCTGTATGGTTTGCAGAGACGCCATCTCAAGGAAATATTTTACATAAATCCACTTGTAACCTGGGGGAACAAAACTGCTAATAAATTGGACTGCATCCTAAGCTCGGGAACGTTTTGCTCCCTTGCAAAGCTCCTGCTCACTCCAACCAGCGTGTGGTTGTAGGTTCATTGCGTTGCACCGATCCCGGCAGGCCCCGAGACGGCACCTGATGAAGAGGTTTTTTGTGTTTTTTTCCTCTCAGAAGCATTCCAGCTATTTCTGGAAATGTTCAAGCCAGTCAAATGTCTATGTACACACACACACACACACACACACACACACTATATGAATAGATGAGAGAGAGGAGATGAGTCACCTACAGTATCTGCAGTAGAATTTGACTTATATTCATGTCTAGAGGAGCCTGTCAAAGAAGCTAATGTTGTCACTAATCAGCAAAATGCCAGCCTATCCCTCTTTGGTAATAATCTACTTGTATTGATATTTCTGTCAACACTACTATCATCAATAAAACAAAGGATGTTTTTAAATGGCAATAATCAGTACTAGGAGCCATAAACGATATACAAAGATAATTAGCATTTCTCAAGCTCAGGAAATAATAGTTTGATGTTTTAACATTCCTTAGTATGACCTATATCATCAATTATACCCAAAAAGTTAGATTGAGAAGAACAGTATCAACCATAAAACAACCTATTAAGTTTCTGAGTTTGGATTAACATTAATCAGCTCGTGGATATTATCACATATGCCCAAACCAGGTCTAAAGAAGCAAAGCTATGTAGCATATCCTTTGATTAGAATCTTATTTATAATTCTGTTTTTAAAATGAAGTATTTCCATTGTAAGTGTTATTAAAAACAAATAAATGAAGCTGGATCCTTACCATGAAAAGCAAAGTATAGAATCTAGATATGTTTTTGAAATTGAAAGAAGCCCATTGATATTCATGAATAACCCAGGCAGGTAGGACAGTCAGGAGAAAACAACTGTAACAGGAACATAGAAGGATGATCTGGATCCTGCGCCATAGACAAGCCAACGTTCTTCCGTGATGTGACATTGTACCGTCCTGATTCACCTTGAGTTGGAACACCTTCAATTGCAAAACATAGTCTTATGTTCTATATTTGGATAAAAACCTCTATGAAATAATTTAGATGCATAGAAATAATTTTAATTTATTACACATTAAAAAATTAATTCACTTAGAAGAGGCCCTTGTTTATTAATACTGGAAATAACATCTGCTTCATATATGGGTGTGAGCCACTGGAGAAATGCGAAGGACATTCTCAAGCAGCTGCCTCTCCTTAGGCCTGGGTCTGGGGGCACCTTTGCTTCTCCACCTGCAGAGATAACCCAGGCCCTTTGCGAATGCCGGGGAGCCAGGTAGTTGCTCTGCCGGGGGAATCAGCCAAGCACGCCTGTCCTGGACAGAGCTATGGAAAAGACAAGTGGTCTGGACCTTAAGCTGTGTCAGATAAGACATACCAAGGGATAAATGCTGCAGCTATAAATACAGCTCCCGAAACTGGATCATTTTTCAGCCTGTTGAATTTTAAATGCTTGCCAAGCAGAGTGTCATATCGGGGACTCTCTGTTTTTGAAACTTACTGCAAGGAATGGCTAAAGTCCAATTAATTTAACCAAAAAAAAAAAAAAAAAAAAATCTGGAAAGTGAGGACCAGAGGAGTTAAATTGTCCAATCAAATCTTGGAATTGAAATTAATTTCACAAATTTTAATAAGATGTTTGGAGAAAATTCAATTTAACCCTAAATTTCAGTCAACTCCACAAAGATACATTAAAAAAAAAAAGGATGCTAAAGGAGCATGAATATTGATTAATCTCTCTATTGCAATCCTGTGGGTCAGAGCACTCAGATATATGAATTACATCAAATTTTCTGGTTAGTCTTCTGGGGGGATAATTCAGAAAGTCAAAGACACCTGGAAAATCTCCTCTTCCAAACAAAACACAACAAAAGAAAAACCCACAAAACTTTGGAGAGATCAAATACTGCATTATTTAGATTTTCTTGATTATTAATGACAGAAACCCAGTTGAAATGGTTTGTGTAGCCAAAAGGGATTTAGTGGCTTACATAACTGAAAGTGTGCAAGCATAGCAGGGCTTCAGGCATGGCTGAATACGGGTGCTCAAACGGACCTTCAAGACTTGATGCCTTTCTCTCTCTCCTCTGTCCTGGTTGGCCTTGCTCCCAGGTAGTCTCTCTCCATGACATAGTCCTCTGCGGCTCCAGACTTATGTTCTCTCAGTTTTAAGTTCAACAGAAAGAGGGTTTGTAGAGCTACTTCCTGGCTTTTCAGTTTTGAGAAGGGACACCAGATTTCTAACTCTGGGTCCTCACTTTGTATACCGACTTTGCCGTCAGAGTTCACCGATGAGTTTATTTTCCTGCCTGAGCTATTTTCCCTGTGGTGAAGAATTTTATCCAGTTTCTTTCATTTATAAAGTTATCTATGTACTAGTCATGAATTTAGCTCTTCCATTTGTTTAAATATCCTCTTAATATGTTCAAAGACACTGTTCAAGTTTATCTTCTTTTTTTTTTTTATCCTCACTTGAGGACATTTTTTCATTTTTTGTTCAGATAGAGTGGGAGGGAGAGAGAGAGAGAGAAACATCGACATGAAAGGGACACATCGAGTGGCTGCCACCCGCACGACCAACCAGGGCTGGGGACAAACTGCAACCGGGGTACATGCCCTTAGCAGGAACCGAACCCGGGCCTCTCTGTACCGCAGGGCCAAGTTTATCTTCTTGAAGAACTACTTTCTGTTCCAACATAGATCAGTGGCTTGATAAGCCTAAGCCTATTGTCCAGCTGTAGTCTTGGGCTCTCCCTTCTCCATCACACTGCATGCTTCTCCTGAGTTAGATACGTAATTTCCTAGATTCCATCTTTCTCTCCCTTTGTTTACTCCCTCGTTTTGATGGAGCACATCCTACAGCTGCTTCTTGAGAAAGGTGTCTGAGAGGTACATTGTCTTGAGACTTTGTCTAAAATATCTTTTTAGACGTTGTGAAAAATAATAATTCGATTGGATAGAATTCTAGATTAGAAATTATTTCTCATTAAGCTTTTGAAGCTCTTACTTCATTATCTTCTAGCTTCCAGCATCACTGTTGAAAAGTCTGAGTGTGACATTCTGTTCTTGTTTCCTCCTCGCCCCCCATAACTTAAAGAATGTTATTGTCCTCCATGTTCTGAAATCTCATGATTTCATCTTGGTATGTGTGTATATTTACTTACTGTACTGTATTAGGTAGTGGGCCCTTTCAAACTGGAAATTCATATCCCTCGGTTCTGGAAAGTGATCCTGAATTATTTCTTTGATAACTTTCTCCATGTCTTTCTCAGGATGTCACAGATTCAGATGTTGAACCTTCTGGTCCGGTGTTTTTTTTTTTCATTTTAAAACATTTTTTAATTCTTTTGTATTTTTGCTCTGTGTTTTGGAGAAATATTCTCAACTTTATCTTCCACATGTCAATTGAGTTTTTCATTTCTGTTACATATTAAATTTCTGAGTGCTCTTCTTTGTTTTCCAGAAGTTTCCTTCTTTATGGCACCTGGCTTTGCCCTATGGAGGCTAAACATACCGCTCTAAAAATATTAACAATAGGGAAGATATTTTTCTTCTCCTTAAATAATCATGAGTTCTTCCTAATTGTTTCATTCATCCATTTAATTAATATTTACTGAACACATACTATTTGCCAGGCAAATAGGAAGTTGGGCTAATTCTGGAAACACAGCAAAAATCCGCATCCTTGGGCAGCTGGCATTTTGTTGCTTCTTTTTTTGTCTTTGTTTAGCATCAGAGGCTTTGCTGATGTGTTTGGTGAACCTCAGCCCTCTGCTCATGTTTAAGGAGAAGGTACAAAAAAACCCAACAGAAGTTCTATGAGGGAGAGCTCCCCGAATAACATCTTGACTGTAAGTGACATGGCCCGGCTGTCCCCTTCCAGCCAGGGCAGGACGCACTGACTTCTTCACCAGACTTGCAAACAATTCTTCTGTATCCGTCTCACCTTCCTTTCACTTCCAGGGATATCAGCAGCAAATCCCGAGCCTTTAGACGCTCCAGTTTAGAGGGCTCTGCAATGCAAGTCACTCGGCTTGTGCGGTTTCCGACTGCGGGCTGGGCGCTGTGCTCCCGGGGCTGGAAGTCAGTGCCCGCCGGCCTGCTGCCCGCCGTCTGCAGTGTCAGTGCCCAGGTCTGCCCTGCTGTTCCCTTGGTCCTCTGTTTCATGCCTTTAAAAACATCCTTCTACAAATATTTTAGCGATGTTTCAGGAGGAAGCAGAGCTAAAAGGTATGTGTTCAACCTGCCATTTTTAGCTGTCCTCCGAATCCTCAGTAGCTTTTTGACAGGGTGAAGAACTCCCGGTTCTTTTGTACCTACTTGGGCCAGGCACAGAGCTGGGCGGTTTTACCTGTACTACTGAACTCCGTCCTTACAGCACTGAGTTCCTTGGAAATGAAAAGAAAGGCTCCGAGAAATAAATTAATTTGATGATGGTTGAGTTCATTCAATGTAGGAATAATTGGCTAAACCATGTTACATGCCTTAGACCGGGCTGGATGCAGAGAATGAATGAGTTGATGTTGATGTGGTTATCTGAACCTGAGACTTGGGGGCATCCTAGACTCCTCCATATCCTGCTGCCTTGATCCCCTCGATTCCTCAGCCACACCCTCCCCTGCTTTCCCGGTTGCCCTGCCTTGGTGCAGGGCTTTGAGATTTCTTTTCTGGACCCTACGGTAATGTACTACCCAGACTTCACGGGTCTAAGCCCACCACCCCATCTGTAGTCAAGGTGGTCTTTCTAAACTGCAAATCCGATCACATTACTCTTTTGTGTAAAACCTAAGTGTGGTGGACATTACCACCGCAAGCCAGTGCCTGGCACAGGGCCTGGCAGTCATTTGTACCCAGGTGAGTGCCTGATTTGTCTCTGAGTCCTCAGCACTTAGCACAGGGCCTAGAATCCTAGTCAGCATCCATAAATGTTTTTTGAACTGAACTGAACATAATAATTAAAGCCATTATGAGCTTACATTACACCTCTTAAGTGGATTGGAGTCCCCTAGGATTTTGACCCAGATTTGACGATTCCAGGCCTCCAGATGGCTTCCCTGTCGAGCCCAGTGGTGGCATCCCTGATTTGCTCCTTCTACTCCATCCCTACAGGAAAAAAAAAGCACCTAGCTTGATATTTTATTCAAATATCAGAAAGGTTGGAAGGGAAGGAACCATAGCTCCTTCCCCTTCACCAAGGTTGGAAGTCCCCTCCCCCAGCCATCGTGGGGGCCCAGCTCAGCTCTATGTTCTGAGTCTTCCCGACTTGTCCAGGCATCTAACCTTCCCCATAGAAGCAGTTGATTAGATTGTTTGGGGAGAGGGATGGGGAAGGGAAGGGTAGAAAAAGTTTATTTGGTTTTACTCATATAATATTAGGTGGGAATTTCCAAGAAATTATGTGGCAATGACGTTATAACTTTCACACGATGGCTGGAAGCAACATTATAAAAATATTACCTAACACGACTCCATATGGACATATGAAATTTCATTCCATTTTGCACATGTAATTAAGGGGCCCGCATAATGAAGCACTGTGTGCGGAGAGGGAGACGTCTTCTGGAGGGGAAAGATAGCGGGGGCAGGAGCAAGACCGGCATTTTAAAGGGGGACAGTCAGGCGAGGGTGGCTGAAAATTATTGCACTTCATTGTATAAACAACTTGAACGTGATGGATTTTTTCCCCCTTACAGCTAGTCTTCTGGTTGTAAGCAAGACAAATCCCTTCAATATCCTGCTGCTAAATACTCTCCCCCGACCCCGCTTACGAAAGGTGGTGGGTGGAGAAAGTCCTGAGCGTGGAATCAGACAGAGGGGGCTCACATCCGAGCTCGCCGCGTACGAGCAGAAGACCTTCGGTAAGTGGTGAAGACAGCGCCCTCGCACTGTGGTCCCAACCAGCAGCATTATTGGAGGGTTTGTCACAAACTCACATTCAAAGGCACCATCTCAGACCTATTTCTGAGTCTCTGAGGATCTGTGTTTTAACAAGCCCCCCGGAGAATGATCCACTCACAGGACCCGAGTCCCAGTCTCCTGTCCTGTCAATGTACTCTCCATGGCAGAAAACCCAGCTCTAAGCAGCTGATAGAGAACAAGAATTTAATGATCTACATAATCAAAATCCAGAGATAGAAGTACCCTCTGGAGAGGCTTGATCCAGCACCTCGAACAGTGTCACCCAGGATCCCTTTATTTTGAGCGCCTGACATCCTGGCATAAACAGGGCTCAAAAGAGAAATTCAGTTAAGGTCAAACGTTACAGTTTTGCGTGGTTTGGGAGCTAACATCCTCGTTAGTCATATGTTTACTGAGCAGTTTACCCAGGCCACGTCTGTGTGGGTGTTGAGGCGCGATGGCTGGCCCTCTGCGTCCACCAAAGGCACCTGGCTGGTAGCTCCCCAACACATTCTGCTCCGTCTTGCTTCTTTGCATTTGAACGTGCTATTTATTTGTTCTGAATTGCCCTTCTTTGTAAGGACCACTGGGGGAACTCCCATTTATCATTCGGAAATTACCTGGACATGGACTGTTTTCTAAAGCTTGCCCAGCTCCCCTGCCAGCAATAATCTCTGCTCCTTTCTGCTCCCAAGGCCCCTACCAGGTGCTCTTTCCTCTGCCCGGTGTCCATGAGGTCGTTATCTGCCTTCCAAGCTAGACAGTGGGCTCCTCCAGGGCACAGCCCTTGTCTCATCATTTAAAGACCTCTAGCACCTGGCATGGGGCCCAGTACCACGAAGATGCTCGACAAATCATACTGATCTGAGCCGACCCTTCTCAGAACTGTGGGTATCAGTACAAGGCCAGTCCCTAGAGCAACACTTCGAAGGACACACTGGAAGATACAGGCTGTCAGTGCCCGCACTGCCCTGGGGCCTCCGTGAAACTCACAAAAGACCAGTTCGTTCCATATCAGTTTGAAGAGGCCCAGTCATGATCTGGACCAGAGCAATACCGTCCAACAGAACTTTCTACAATGATGGAAACATTGTATATCTGTGCTGACTCATATGGTAGCCCCTAGCTGTGAGGCTATTGAGCACTCGAAAGGTGATCGTGAGGCTAAGAGCTACCGTATTGGACATTGCAGGCCTCAAGGGTGACCTGGAGTAACGTGGGGGATGGGAAGCGCAAGGTTATTCCAGAGGAAGTAAAATGCAGTACAGCTGTTTGGGAAACTTCACACCACCCGTCCTCTCCGTCTCAGTTTTCAAATTTATATCACTGACCAAGAGTCAAAGTGACTTTACGTCGTATTTCCTTATTATCCTTCCCTCTTTCACTGTTGATATTTGTAGCTTTTGTTTTCTTTGTACTTATTGGGTCTTGTACTTATTGGTCAAAATTGATCAATTTTATTGATCTTCTCAAGGAACCAGACTTTGGTTTTATTGACTTTTCTCAATTGCTTGTCTGTTTTCTATTTCAATGATTTTTACTCCAATCTTTGTTATTTCCTTCCTTCTACTTATTTTAGCTGAAAGAGATCGTCAAGCTTTGCCTATGCCGTCCCCGCTGACTGGAACCTTCTATCAGAATCTTCTCTGGTTCACTCTCACCTGCCCTTCAGATAGGAAAGCCTTTGCTACCTTTTCCAACACCTGTTATGCCCTCTCCTAGCACCGTGAATCTCTCCCCACAGCACTCATCACTCATCCCAGTTGTCATTTAACATTTGTCTTTGTGACTCTGATTAATATCTATCTTCTTTATTCACTGAACTCTCGCGGGCCAGAGAGCGTGTTTGTCTTCTTTTTGTATGACCATGATCTTCCTCACAATTGGCTCAGAGAAGGACAAACGGACACATTTATAGTCCCAATATTGGCAACTTCATCTGGACTAGGTCAGATGTATTCTTTCTGCAGAATCGGATGGCTCTGTCCACTCCCACACTGGTCAACGCAGGCGTGCGATGGAATTGCCAGCAGACAAGGGCCGCAGTTAGCCGTCGGCTGGACTTCAGCCGGAGAGCGTGGCTGAATCTATGGCAACTTCGGCTGTCATTTTGCTGTCATGAAAGGGAAAAAGAAGTTTAGTTCTTCCGAAGCCCAAGGAGCAAAATATTTTAGGGCAATGGTTAGCCAACTCCGGCATCCCCAGGAATCACCTGGGAAGCATTTTGAAATACACTCACTTCTATGTGCGTGTGTGAGTATGTGTGAGTGTGTTTTGAGACTCCTTCCCAATATCTCTGTCTCTTTGGACTAAGGACCATTTCCCTGGTCACAAAGGGCCCTTCTCAGAGAAAAAGCTAGGTGCATCAGAAGAGCAAATGCCAGCCTACCTGTGCACCCATGTGCCAATGTCCTGCATGTTTCAAATCGGTGCTGTTTGGGGGTTTTTAAATTACTGCATTCAAATGTTATTTATTTTGATGACTGGTCTTTTGGGTACCCTCTGAAGTTCTGCAGCAGAGGTGAGGCCCTTCTCTGCCTCGCCCTGTCCTGGCCCTTCGGGAAAGCGAGACGAAGCGTGTATCAAGCACAGCACAGAGCAGGCTTCAGTGACATGCAGCTTCCAAGGCCATTGTCGCCCTTGCGGTGGGGCTAAGCGAGCAGTGCAGTGGACGCTCCGCGACAGGAGTGCCAGGTCTGCCTTGGAGCAAGAGGTGGTGGCATGTGAGTAGGTCTAGAAAACAGGGTAGGACTTGTCAGGCAGAGAAAGAGGAAGGGTCTTCCAGAAGAATGTTTTGGAGAAGAGTGAGACCTTCTGCACGGCTGGAAAAAGGATGGGTGGAGGTGCCCTGTGACGGATGAGGTGACTCAGTGGGTGAGTCTGATCTGGGTGGGCTCGGGAAGCACAGTGAAGGGCCTGAAACTTTGTCCAGTGGGTGAGGGCCTGGCCAGAGACATTGACGCAAATGTGCACTGACCTCTGCAGAGCACACTGCCTTAGTCTTGGTTCCCAAGACTGCACGATGGAAACCATAACCTCCTCTGGGAGAATTAAGGGAGATGGTGAATGTGAACTTTGGAATCCGTAAGGGCCATGCTGGTGCACAATTGTATTATAAAATCCCCTCACACTCTGTGATTGTTCAGTCCTCCTGCCTGATGCTGAGAGGGGACCTCTGCAAACAAGTTCATACCAGATGGAGGGGCCTTTATAATGACCCTGGAAAAGCAACTTTACCCAACTGAGAGAGGGAGGAGAGGACAGCTACGGCCCAGCACAGGCTTTGCCCCCGAGCATCCTCCCCAGCTTTCTGCATGTCATGTGACTATCTCCAGCATCTACACCTGCCACCTGCTACCATGGGCTCCATCGCCAAGATCCTGTTCTTGCTGTCCATGCCTATAGAGATGGCCAGGCAGTGTGTGTGTGGGGGGGGAGGGGGGCAGGGGAGAGCAGGTCCTCTTTGTTTCTCAGAAGGGAGACACCACCAGTGGCATCAGTGAGAGTTGGAGCAAACCCTCACTCCACAGGCGCAGTGAGCCGTTAGCGCCCATGGGTGCACCCCGCCGGCCGTGCACAGGGTCAGTGTCACCAGCACCTGCACTCGGCGTTACTCACGTGCACGCAGTTGTTTCACACATCCAGGTGTTTACACTCAGGTGTTGCATTGCTCAGTCATGGGGGCACCCAATAAGACGTCCCACACTTGCTCAGTGCCACCTACACTCATTGCCACCCACATTCAGGGGTGGCCGAATTCCATGACCGGGCCAGGGGAGTAGGTAAGGAGAGGACCCTCATTTTCCTATGGAGTCATTTTCCTTTCTCAGGGACGTTCTGTCAAATGTTTTGGCTGGAGGCCACCGTTGGGTTCTTCCTTCTTCCTTTTACTTCTTCCTGTTCAGTCATGAAATGACTTCCTGGGAATACTTGCTCTTCGGAGGGAGGGTCTGTTAGGGTTCCACTTCACACCTGGGGCACTGAGTCTCAGATCAGTGAACTACCCTGTACAAGCTCATCAAGTAGGGAGAACGTCTCCTGATGTTGCCTGTCATGCCATCTACTCTTCTTCCCCTGCAGCCCCCACCTTCCCTAGGGACTTGACCTACCACTGCCCAGCTCCCTGGGGATCAGTTTTCTCATCCAGAAAATGGGAGTGATTATAACAGTGTCCAGGTCCACACAATGGGAAACCCAGAAAAGCTGATAATCCTGTGTTCAAAGATGCTTTAAGTATTTATTCTGTATTTATTTTGTGGGGGGTAGCTTAGGAGATGGAGGTAGTTTAAGAGACGATGCTGAGGTTTCCACTAGACAAGGAGATTCTGGGCCCTGGGGGGCCCTGAGGGTCTCTGGCCTCCAGGCCCCTCTGGTATTACTCAGTGGGGTTTGGGAGGTGGGGGCGCTTGGGAAGAGTCAGCTTACACTTCTCTATGCATGGACCCAAATTAGCTTTGCATTTCTGGTTTATTTCAATGATGTTTTTTGCCTCTTAAAGACGGGGCCCTGGGCAGTGGCCTCACTGACCCTCCCTGAGACCTGGTTGTGTGAGAATTAGATAAGAAAATGCATGAAAATTGCAGGGTGATGCTGGGCACACAGTAGATGTTTCACAGAAAAAAGCCAAACTGGTAGTTGAACCCCAACTGTGATTCCCCAGCCCAGTGCTGATGAGTTCAGCTTTTGCCTCCGGCTCTGTATTCTCAGGCTCCCCAGAGCCAAGCTTGCCCCCCACCACGAGGAGACCTCTCTGATTTTCCAAACGGGAGACACTGAGCCCCCAGGGCTGACAGCGATCCTGCCTCCCGCCCAAAGGTGGATGGTTTGGCTGCCGAGTTCCCCGAAAATTGGTTCCGCATGTTGTCGACATCAGGCCTGAACGTTTGCTCAGCACACAGCCATGAGGGCCCTCCGGGGAGGCTGAAACCCCACACCAGCCCCGCCATCCGCCCCCAGCCGCAGGCTGCCAAGCCACTGCCCACAGCCAACTCCCAGACCCAAGTGGTGGGAGAGCAGGGTACTGCCACGGGCTGGGCCGTCCTGGAGCTTCTCCGGCCCCCCAGGCGGCGGCCCCGGCGCCACCTGGTGGCTGCACGGGGAACTGCACCAGCATGGCAGCCCTCTCTCTTGCCTTGGCCCAGGGACTTGGGGTGTGTTGCTGGAGGGCTAAATCCGCAAGAGATGGTCCTTCTCCCATTCCAGGAACTCCCCAGGGCTGGGGAATGCGGTTCCCAAGGCTGAGCTATTTTTAAACGTCAGCATCCGCCATGCAGATGCTCTGTTTATGGCTGATGTTCCAAGCCTGTGAGAGGAGCTGTGCATTTAACCAAAGGCAGATGCAAGATGGGAGTAATTAGGGTGGGCTGGGCCTGTCTATTCCCAGGCCTGGGCAGCTGGGCAGGGAGAGGGCCCGCGGGCCACCCTGAGACTGAGGTTTCCACTCGGCAAGGAGACTGGGCTTTGGCTGGCGCCTGATGAGCTCCTGTGGAGGACCTGGGGGGGGGGGGGGGGGGAGGAAAGCCTTCACTATCTCCTTCTTTCTTATCATTGTCAACAATCTTTGCCTAGCAATCGCTCTTTATACAGGGTAGGCACGATTTTTCCTATTTTGCTGATGAAGAAGCTGAAACTCAGAGCCATTAAGATACTCACCCAAAGTCAGCTAGTTTTTTCAAAGTTCTTTGAGATTTTTCCACCATGAGAATGTGACCAGATAGATCACCTTCTGTGGCTTCTGGTCATTTTTAGGACTAAAGCCCTTCAGGAACTGTCCCGTTTGTCCCATGAGAGCCTGGGCCTGCCTGGCAGAGGATCACCCCCTGCCCCTCCCTCTCCCTTTGCTCTTTAGATACCCCAGAGCTGTACCACCCGCAAGGACTTTCCCATGGGTTCTTGCTCTCTGTTCCCCTCATTCTTGCCCCACAGCAAAGGGCCCTGATCTCAAAAAACCTGTAGCCGGATTCCAGGGCTGATGACGCCTTGACTCAGGTCATCTTTGTGCCTCTATCTCTGCCACTTAGCACGTGGCCTGGCTCAGAAAAGCGGTTGTTGAGTGAGCACATGACGGAATATGTGAAAGCTCCCAGCTGCTCGACCCTGTGCTGAGTGGAGCAGATTCAAGAGGAGAAGACACTGCCTGAATTCTTGGGGCCCTGGGTTCTCCTTTGAGAAGAGACTATCTAAAATAAGGCAGGTGTTGTGAGTGGCCTGCCAACCAGGCCTGAGGGATTGGGGTGGGCTTGATGGGGGAACATCCTGGAGAAGGAGGAACAGAAATGGCAATGAGGGAGAGCAGAGTGAGTCTGGGGAGATGAGCACCATTTGGTGGTGGGGTCAGGAGGCGATGCTGCAGCTGGGGGCAGGGAACACAGCGGGCATCTCCAGCACGAAGGGCAGCCACACCAACCTGCATGTTCCCACAGGCTCCTGAGTCAGTCCCGGTCGAGGCAGGCTGTGCATCAGAGGCCTCAGCCCGCAGCCCACCCTGGCGTGCAGGACTTTAGCTGGGCAGCAACTCATGCCTGGATGTGGATTAATGGGAGGTTTTCTACTCTGTCTTCACAACTGACAGCTGCCTTGGTTTCCCTAATTAGCCCTTTGGTTTCCTCTGGAGCCAGCTCCTGGCCTGACCCCCTTGTAACTGGCTTGTCCCAGGACTGAGCCATGCTCCTGTTAGCCTCTGCTGTCTCTCCAGTTGTGCCTGAGCCTGGCCTTGAGTGGCTGACACACTGCCTGTCACCCCAACGCTGAGAGCTTCCAATGCCTGAGTCCTCAACCAGGCTTGTCTGGAGTGTGGCCCAGGTGAGCCTCCGACTCCTTGCCTGTCCGGGGTCCAGGTTCTTGCCTCTTTCTCTAGTCCTTTGGGCCTGATGTTGCAGCATGCATTGTGCCTGAGAGTGGGGTTGGACTTTGAGAGGCCTTGAACACCAAGCCAATGGGTGTGTCTACTGTGTAGTGGTTAGTTACACAGCCCTTGTGGGATCCTGGGGGGTGCTGTGGGTGTGCCTATTGCAGACAGGGGAGCAGCTGGAAGCCAAAGTAGCAACCTTAGGGTGGTGGAGGAGGCCTGAGTGAAGGGTGAGTGTGTTCTGAAGGTCGGAGCTCACCCTGGTCAAGTGTAAGAGACAGAGAGGACCTAAGAGAACATCAGATCCATGCCCTTCACTGTACAGAGGATGATGCTCTAGACCAGTGAGGACAGGACAGTTGCTCAGGGTCACACAGCACATCCATGGCGCCTTCCCCAAGTCGGCAAGAGGTTGGCTTCTCAAGAAGCTCTCTTGAGCTCCTTCCTCTCTCCCCAGGAGGCAAATGCATCAACTTGGAATTGAGGCAGTTCTGGGTTTCTGTCCCAGCACCAGCTGTGTGACCCTGGACAGGTCACTTAACCTCTCTGAGCACAAGCATTTTTACCTTTCAGATAGAGACAATACAACCTTCTCACGGGGCTTTTAGGAGGACTTCATCAAGTTATAGCCATTAATGTGCCCAGGATAGTACCTGGCACTTAGCAGGGCCTCCCTAATATTTCTCTGAAACATTTTTAACTACTAAAGGATCCAGGGATCATTAGAAAGTAGCTAGTTGGATGGGCCAAAGGGGAGGGGCCCAGAAAAGGAGACAGCCAGACAGTCCAACCAGCCCTGGAGTCACCTCCTCCGTCTGGAGGCTGGAAGAATCCACTTAGTGGGCAACGGACCAGGCTCCAGGCCCAAGAAGTAGCTCTGCACCCTGCCCTGTGGCCTCCAGAATCCCCAGCTCTGCCAGGAAAAGCTACAAGGCCTTTGAACTGGTCAGGCCCTGGGCTTCTTGCTGGGGCTGGGGAGGCAAATATTTGGGCAGCCAGTGGTTGTGTTTGGGGCTTTGTGTCCTCCCTGCTGGATCAGCATGTGCCAGGGGTGCCCAGCTGTGAGCGGAGCGCCCAGACCCTGCGCAGGCGGCGGGCGGACACCAGGCCGCAGATCCCAGGCGCCTGCAGCGGACGCCGCTGGCCGAGGACGGAAAATGCCACTCGGGCCGCACAATCCGTCCTGCTGTAATCCCCAGAGCTGGCGTCACCCGGGCCTGTCCAAAAACGGTGTCGTGCAGGGCCTGCACTCAGGCCTGTGTCTGCCTCGGGAGCAGGGGGGTGGCGGGGGCCGAGGCCCATAAAAACAACCCCAAGCGTTTCATTTGCTGGTTCGCTCCTTGCTGCAGACCACGGGCTGCCCGTGCCAGCTGGGAGCCGGCCGGCGAGGGCGCAGAGTCACGGGGCGCGCTAAGTGCTCTGTTTGCAGGAAACTGCCAAAATGTTAGGACAAAGTGGTAGGTGTTTGTGCCGCAGATAATAACTGATGGGCTCCGGCGGGAGGCGGACGCCGGTTATTACGGCCTCGGCTCTTCTGAGAGACGCTGCAGCCGCCCGAGCAGCAGTGTTTCCTGAGCGCACGGCCGCCTGGCAGTTGGGGCGCCGGCCTCAGGAATCAGTCCCCAGGGCCAGGTGAGGCCGGCTGCGCTGTGGGTCGAATTCTTGGGGTTTGCCCTCACTGGCCAGAAAAGCCCGTTCCTCAGAACGTTCCAGAACCCACGGTGCTGTGGAAGGAACAGAGGCCTGTCCAAGGTGCCAAGTGCCTGGGTGTCCTGCTTTGGGGAACCCGAGGAGGCTGTCATCTGGAAGGGCTCAGTGGGGGGAGCAGGGGGGGGGGCAGGACTCTGCTGGGAGAGAATGCTCTCGGAGTGTGGGGCTCCTGGGGGGACGGAGCAGATGGGACCTGCCTTGTCCTGTCTGGGGGGCAAGGTGCTGCTTTTCCTGGAGCTGTGGCCCTCTGTGTCACTCCTCAGTTTCTCAAAAAGGGAGTGGCCCGCCCACAGTCGCCTGAGGGTCTCAGATGCTGAGCAGTCTGTCCTCACACCTCCGGAATGTGTGTTTTTGTGTGCACACACACACACAACGCCCTTGTTCAGTGTATGGGGGGGGGGGGACAGATAAGGCATTTGTAGATCTGCTAGCGGTTAATGGACCGACTCATCGAACTTACTGGGTGCCCATCGGTTGATAGACAGATAGATCCACGCATTAATTTTACTGGGTGCCCACTCCTTGCCAGGTTCTTATCCGGACATGGAGGATACAGTGGTGAATATTTACACCAGGAAAAAATCCCTGTCCTCACTGAGCCTCCACTGTCACGCATAGCGATGGACACGATACAGGCGAATCCCGGCAGGGGGAACTCACAGTCGGGGTGGGAGAGAAGTGGAGGAAGGAACGCCAGTCCAGGGGCAGTGCTGGAGGAGACGCTGGGCACCTTCCTGCTATGTCAGTGCCATGTGAAGCCACACGGGGTGGCCATTGCCGGGCCCTTGAGATGGAGGAGGAAATTGAGGCTGAGAGAGGCTGCTGATGGGGGTGGAGGGCTGGGACTGGGCCCCCTACCCCTCTGAGTTTGCCTCTGGAGCAGTGGTGGGGGTGGGGGCGTGGAGCTCGCTGGTCTTGGAGTCAGACAGAACTGGCTTTGAGTCCTGCCACCCACCCCTTACTGGCCATGTGATTTGCAGAGTTATTTTATTTCTTCTAGCTTCAGTTTCCTCATTCCCTGTAGGGTTTTTATGAACAATAAATAAGACATTTCTCTCTATAAAATATACTAAAGCCCTTAACATGATGCCTGGCACAAAGGGCCCCTGTACATGGTTAAATACTGGCATTCTGAATTTCTCCTATGCACGGGGCCCAGCTCCTCGAGGGCCAGGGCTGCCTTTGGCCCCCATCACTGAGCAGTCAGTCTGCAACGGGGCTTTGCAGCTCTGTGGGAGACTCCGGAGCCCCTGGCTTCCCACCTGGGCACACACCTTGCCAGCTCTGGATCTGGTGGCCCTGAATCTGCCCACGCCGCTGATGGTCCAGTCTCTCAGGGAGGGGGAGGGCCTCCTTGAACCCCGGCTCTGAGCTTTGTGCCCTGTTCCCCGCCATTCTCAACCACTGCCTCTGTGGACAGAGAAGCGGGTGGTGGCAAAGACCAGTGAAGGGCCAGGTACTCATTTCTGCTCCCAGCTGGTGAGAGGTGGGGAGGCTGAGCCGGACCTTCAAGGGCTGCGGGAGCCCTGCTGGGCAGACACGCCTTTAGCTATGAGGGTGTCCACCTTTGCTGATGCTCTGTGCTGAGCCCTGCCTCTTCCTCCAGCAGCTATTTCAGGGTTCCTATCTGAGAGCAGGGAGGAGGATGTTCCCGATTATGCCTGGAGTTCACCTGTGTGAGACCGAGTTTATTTGCTGAATTCCCTAACTTGGTGTCTCCAAATAGAGCCTCTAAAAGTCACTGCAATTCGAAATGCATGCCAGTCTAGAACACTACTAGAAAGCCCAGTTTTAGCCCCAAAGAGTTTCTCATTCCCCTGAAGTGTGAAAAGAGAGGGAGGGTGTGGAAGGGACTGGAAATTATCCTCCCATGTCTGTGCCCCCTTTTCAATATTAGCAGAAGTTTAAACTGGATCTATGGCTGCTCAGCTAAAGTCTGTATATCCACTGTAAGTGGGTGAGGTCCTGTACTCAAGTTCTCCAGCAGGGTGGAGGAAGGGCAGCTGAATGATCTCTGGATTATGTCCCTAAGGGGGAGGGGGGCCCTTGTCCCTGCTTCCTGGCTCCCAGAGGTGATGGCAACCATTTGGACCATATGGTGAGGGTGACACCCAAGGGGTGGCAGAGCAGCAGATAGAAGAATCCTGCGCCCTGGCCTTACGGAGCCAGGATGTCAATACTGGATTGCTTGTTACATGGGAGAGAAATACACTTCTTTCTTATTTAAATTACTGTTAGTTTGAGGTTTCATTACAGCAGCTGAACCTCTATCCTGCTTAAGACAGACAGGATTTATGGGTCTCTTGGCCACCCCACTGTGCTAATGTTCAAGAGAGGCTGCTGAGCCAGAGAACAGACCTGACTCCTGCAATGAAAACTATGGATGCTGCCAGTTAGCATCTCACGGATGCCAGCATACCCGCACATCTAGCCCTTCACGGAAGCCGCGGGGGTGCCTTGTGGATGAGGCTCAGAGGGTGATTTGTCCAAGATCACATGTGGGTGAGTGGCAGAGCCAGCATCAGAGCTAATGGTGTCTGATTCCTAAGCCGGTCCGCTTTCCCCTACAGCAAAGCTTCCTGTCCATCTATAAATCTATAAATAATGTGTGAAGTATGTGAGTGTGCGTGTATGTGATGTAGGGAGGGGAGGGAAGGAGAGCTATAATCCTGCTCCAGTCTTGAAATGGGGACATCAAAGTAGCAGGCTGGGGGCCGGCTCCTTCCAGAGACAGCTGGAGGCATCGCACTTGCCCAACGCAGCCTGCTGCCCTTTGCCCTCTGGCCTCAGCCTCTGCCTCCTGGGGCTTCTCAGAACACCTTCAGGAACAGGTTTCCCACAGGGAGCTCGGGGTGCGACTGTCTAGGGACCTGGCAGCGGCTAGGATACCTTTAGAGGAGGACATGGCCAAGGTAATCCAAGGGGCCAATTCTGGCTTCTTCATCTGCCAATTGGCACTAACACGCCCACCTCACTGGGTTTCTGTGAGAATTAAAGGACTAATGCATGTCAAGTAAGTGCTGTCCAGTGCTCATGAAATCAGTTAACAAGACTAGAAACTCAATGGCTTGTCTGGTGTGTGCTGGACTCAGAAAGTTGGAAAGAATTGATGTGTAACTACAAAGGGTGTGGTCCCCTCCAGGTGTCCTTGCTGCTTCAAGTGTCTGGGCAGCTTCTAAGGGGGTGGGATGGAGGTGGGAACTTGGAGCCTTCCGCTTGCTAGGTGACCCTGAGTGAGTCATTTAGCTTCTCTGTGTCTTTATTTTCTCATCTGCAAGAATCAACTGACAATAGATCTAATTGGAGATGACCATTTAAAAAAATCAGTTAGAATGCTTAATTCTGTCTATATATTTTCCAAATTGTTGGCATACGATTTTCTTATTCCTGTTTTGGATTTTTATATCTCTTCTCATGAGTGAGATTGGTCAGAAATTTCCTTTTTTCCCCTACTATTCTTTTGTGGTTTTATTAATAATATTATACTTCAGAGAATGCGTCTGGGCGTGTGGCAAGCTGCTGGATGACACTCCAGCTCTGAACTCTATATTTTCCTGGATGCGTTTGTATAGCCAGACACCACATGTTCAGCCTCTGTGTGATCAAATTAGCACCAATGCAATGTGAGTTTAAAATGGAATGGCTTGTCCTGGACTCTCTCTTTCTGCAAGCTGGCAGACAAACGTGTCCATGATCAAGCTTCAACTGGGTAGATGTGGACAATATCCTAAGGAATGATCAGGCATCAAAATGCAACAGGTTGCAGTCCCTGAATTCCTTGGTTCAGCAGATCTGCCTAGCCAACCCGGTGGTGGTGGTAGTGGTTTTAGTCGTTTGGTTATCTTTTTGATATTGACTTACACCTTAATTGCACAATAGGAATATGTTTGAAATGGGTTGAGAACTACTTTATGCCTTAATATGTGGTCAGTATTTGTAAATTTTTATTATGTGCTTCAAAAGATGTGCACCAACTAATTACTGGGTATAGAGTTTTAACTAACACAGTTAATGAGGTTGTCCGAATGTCTGTGTCTTTCCTAAATGTCTGTCTGCTGGACCTGTCAACAGTTAGAGAGATGTGTTGAATTCTCCCACTCTGAAGGTAATTTTTTATTTTCTTTCTACATTTCTAACAAGTCTAAAGCTATATTATCAGGTGAATCTAAGTTAATAGACAGCATAACATCCTAGAGATTGAACCTGTTATAATGTAGAGAATCCATGCATTTTGTCTTAATCATTTTGTATCAGTATAGCTACCTCGCATTTATTTAGTTAAACTTGATCTGGAATGTTTTTTCCATTCTTTTACTCTCCTCTACCTTTTTGTGTCTTTATGTTTTAATCAATCTCTTTTAATAGCATTTATATATATATTAATCCTCACCCGAGGACATTTTTGCATCCATCCTCAGACAGAGCAGGAGGGAGAGAGGGAGGAAGAGAGAGAGAGAGAGGAACATCAATCAATGTGAGAGAGACACATCGAGTGGTCGCCACCCACACGGCCCCAGCTAGGGCAGGGGACAAACTGCAACCGAGGCACATGCCCTTAGCGGGAACCGAACCCGGGACTCTCTGGTCTGCGGGCTGACGCTTTAACCGCTGAGCCAAACCGGCTAGGGCTCACCTATATATTTTTAATCTAATCTGCTAAACTGTATATTTTAATGGGTGACTTCAGTCCTTTTGTATTTGTTGTAGTGATATATATATATTTGTAGTTGTTTCTTACAGTTCACTCTTTCTCTTTGCCTTGTCTTCTCTGTACACAACACAAGAATGTTAAATGCTTTAATATCCTCACCCTTCTCCTATGACATTGTCATTGAGTATTTTAGGTCTGTCCTTTTTAACCTCATATATTGTATCTTATATGGTTATTGCTGTTGTGATTATTATATTTTCCATAGAGACAATGTCTAGTTTGCATCCACCTACATGTTTAGAAATTTCTTTGTTCTTTGTTGTACTTCTTCCTGAAGTTCATTATTTAAAAGTTCTTTTAGAGAAGATCAAATGATTGTAAACTAAGTTTTCGTTTATCTGAAATGTCTTTATTTTGCTCTCATCCTTGAAAATAGTGTTTCTGTTTTGTTTTTTATTTTTTTATTTTATTTTATTTTATTTTTGCTAGTTCTTTTCTCTCAGCACTGTGATGATCTTATTCTTCTGTCTTCTGGTATCCATTACTGTTGAGAATTTTGCTGTCAATGTGATTGTCATTCCTTTGGGGATGACCTGCCTTTGCTCTCTCACAGCTATTAGGATCTCCTCTGTCATTAGTTTTTATGAATGCTCACTGCAATATTATCAGTGTGGATTTGTTTATTTAGCCTTGTTTAATGTATTTATGTTTCCATATTTGTGGATTCATAACTTTTCATCAGTTCTGGAACATTTCTCAGCCATTACTTCTTTGAATATTGGCTCTCTTTCATTCCTGTTGTCCTTCTCATTTTGTGCTTCATATCATTTACCCTCTCATATGTTCCATCTTCCTACTTGGACCATATTCTTATAAATTTCTTCAGCTCTATCTTCCAGATCATCAATTCTCTATTCAATTGTGTTTAATCTGCTGTTTAACCCATCCACTGAATTTTTAATTTCAACAATTTAATTTTCGCCCTCTCTGGTTTGGCTCAGTGGTTAGAGCATTGGCCTGCAGACCGGGGAGTCCCGGGTTCGGTTCCTGCTAAGGGCACGTACCTTGGTTGCAGTTCATCCCCAGCCCCAGTTGGGGTCGTGCGGGTGGCAACCAGTCGATGTGGCTCTCTCACGTTGATGTTTCTCTCTCTCTCTTCCTCCCTCTCTCCCTCCCACTTTATCTGAAGATAAATGCAAAAATATCCTCGAGTGAGGATAAAAAAAAAAACCAAAAAACAATTTGGTTTTCATTTCTAAAAGTCCTGTGTTACCATTTGCATATTTGCCTGCCTATTTTTGATAGTGTCTTGGTCTTTGCACGTTTTTGGCTCCATATTTTTGTTCTTTTTTATTTAACATAGGGTTATTTTATAATCTCTGTGTTACAATTCCAATGTCTAAAGCTTTTGATGGCCTAAATCTATTTGTAATTCTGCTGACTTTCATCCACATTATATATGTTTGGCAATTTCTATTGCAAACTCACAAACTCATTTTGAATTGAACTTATCTGAGAATCAAGTCAGACCTAGACTGGGAGGTTAATTTGTCAGAGGCCATTGACAGATATTCTGCTGGGAGCCAAGGAGCTCCAGAGATCTGGGTTCACTTTAGCCCCTTCAGAGGCCACTGATTAAAGTTGGAGTCTTGGGCTCAGATCTCTGACCTCACCTTCTACACAGGCTGTCTTCTCATCAGTGTTGACATTGCCCTCCAGGAAACCCAGCCTTTACTTGTGAGTTTTACTTTTCTGACCGTGCTCTCTCTTTTTTTTGGCCCATGTTTGGCCATGGAAATTTCCCTGATTTTTTTTTTTTTTTTAATCCTCACCCAAGGACATTTTTCTATTTATCCTCAGATAGAGAGGGAGGGAGAGAGAAACATTGATGTGAGAGAGACACATCGATTGGTTGCCTCCTTCACGACCCCGACCAGGACCGGGGACCGAACTGCAACTGAGGTTTGTGCCCTTGACCAGAATTGAACCTGTGACTCTTTGGTCCGCAGTTCAAGGCTCTAACCGCTGAACCAAACCAGCCAGGGCTCTTTTTTTAAAAAATCCTCACCTGAGAATATTTTTCCATCCATCTTCAGACAGAGTGGGAGGAAGAGAGTAGGAGGGAGAGAGAGAGACAGACAGACAGACAGACAGACATTGATGTGAGAGAGACACATCAACTGGTCACCTCCCGTATGACCCCAACCAGGGCCAGGGACCGAACTGCAACCGAGGTATGTGCCCTTGGCTGGAACTGAACCCACGACTCTTTGGTCCACTGTCCAACACTCTAACTGCTGAGCCAAACTGGCCAGGACTTTCTGGGGAGCCCAGCAATGCATCAAGAATTCTGTTTGTTGGAATTAGTGCAGGAGCCAGTGGGAGAGCTTTTCAGATTTTACTGGGGCCTCACTGCCAGGCAGAGAAGCAGCACACAAATTCAATACTCTAAGTGAGCCCCTTTGGTGGCAACAGGGAAGACAGGCTGGCCAGGGCATTTGGAGCCATGTGAGCTGGGAAAAGGGCAGGGTTCTTGATGCTGGTGGTTCAGACCTGGGTCTTACCCGAGTGGACAGAGGCACTGCTGAGTGAGGTCAGCACTGAGGGGAGGATCAGATGGCAGGCCTGAAAGGAGGAGAGGGGCTGAAGGAAGGACATCCGCAGGGGTTGGTTTCTCTGGAACGGGGCTGAGATAGAACGTCTTTGATGTAACAGGGTTGTTCCTCATGGGCATCAGCTTGCTGAACAGCGCTGGGGTGCAGCACTGATTTAAAGAGGCAGGGACCAGCTATGCAGATGTGCCTCTGTGGATACGGGGGAGACCAGCACAGCGCCTTTCCGCTGAACATTGTATTAGCCTGTGGGCATCCCCAGTCAGTGCAGGAGGAGTTCAGAAGAGACCGAGGTCAGTGCGGGCTTTTGTCCCTGCGCACCTCTGCGCCATCTGTCCCTCTGTCTGCGATGATCTCTTCTCCGTTTCTACCCTGATGGGCTCCTACACATCCTTCAAGGCCCAGCTCAGTGGCAACCCTTTGGTGAAACCTTCTCTGATTGTCCTAGGTTGCTGGTGACTCCCCGCAGCACTGGCTACCACTCTCTTTTCTCTGCTTATCACAGTGGTTACCAAGTATCTCCTCTGCCAGCTCGTCATTGGGCTCCAGGGAAGAAACCAGCCTTTCGTGTCCCAGCCTGGCAGTGTGGCCTGGGGCTATGAGTGTGGGCTCTGCAACAGAGGCCAACCTTCTACCTAAGGCTGGGTCACCTTGGCATGATCGCCTGACACCTCTGGGTGTACCTCAGACCCCTCATCTGAAATTGGACATAAAATCATGCTTCCTCAAAGCTTTGCTACGAAAGTGAAGGAACGAACCCTTGTCGGGCACGTAGGGCCCCTCAGCACCCTGCCTCAGCTCTGAGCGCTGAGCACCAGCACAGGCATCACGGATGAACGCCCAGCCTGGTGCTTGTGGGCAGAGTCGGGGCAGCACATGCCTGGCAGGGATTTCCAAGTTACATGAAGCTGAAACCCACTTGGTGTGGTTCCAGGACGAGGAGGGGCCCTCAGGAAGGACAGCTGGGCTTGCAGCACCCAGCGGGCGCGGGGCCCGCAGCCCCTCCGCAGGTGCCTTCTCTCAGCTTCAGCTTCCTGCTTGTGCCTCGCTCTCCTCTCTCATCGCCATGTGTCCCTGCTGTCCACACCTGGGGCCGCATGTGGCTCTAACATGTTGGAGCCTGGCGCCTGCCCCTGCAGCCACGGACTCGGGGTCTGAAACCCAGATCCTCACGGGAAGGTCTGATTGTCCCACATGCCCGAGGAGCCCCTCTGCCCCAGTGAGCTGATGCCGGGACAGAGGGTTGTGTTCACCTGGTACTCAAACAGCGCAGGGAGCTGGGAGGAGAGCGTGGCCACGGAGGCCACCGTGCGTGTCCCTAGTTGACAGAGGGACAGCCTGAGAAGAGGCTCAGAGCCAGGACCCCTCCCTGGGAGAGGGCAGCGGAGCACAGAGCAGCATGTAAGCTCCATCCCTGGGCCTTCGGGGGGCCTGTGGGAGCCGGAGCTGGGAGGCAGGCCTGTAGACCCAGCAGGGAAAGCCCCACCCAGCCTCCACCGTGTCTCTGGGGGCCCACCTGTCCCCACCTCCGGCGTTGGGGCTGAGAAGCCCCTAGTTCCCTCAGCAGGACAACCACACAGCGTGTGTGAGCAGCTGTGGTGGCAGCTCCATGACTTGTCACGGAAGCACCTCCCCGATGCCGCCACGGCGAGAGGCTACCCCAACGCCAGTTGCGTCATTGGTGTCCCCCTGAGCCTCTGGCGTCCGAGCTGCTGAAGATGGCAACGTGGCCAACCCCAGCCTGGGCCCCACTCCCTCCGCGCTGCAGCCTCTTCAGATCCGATTCCTGTTCATAGGAGGCCACCCCGGGCACGCACTGCCTGAGGTCCAGACATTAACTGGCAGTGTTTATGACGGTGATGATTATTTCCATCATTCAGAGGAGCAAACTGACAACCAGAAAGCGCCGGGGTTGCCTGAGGTCACAGAGCTCATAATTGGCCCGGCTGAGATCTGGAGTCTCATAAACACAAGTTCTGTATTTATTCCCATGCTGCCTCTGTTGGGTGAGGACTGGAGGCCACCTGCCCTTGGTCATCACCTTTTCCAGTCCATTCATTAAACAGAACATGTTTACTGAGCACGTACTGTGTGTTAGACATCAGACATGGGCCCTGTGCTAGATGCACAGGTAAAGCAAATGTGTCTTGCCCTCAAATAGCTCGTATCTATTTATTGCTAAAGTTGCAAAGGAAAAGCATAGGAGCCATAAGAAAAGAGACTTTGATGTCCCCACAAAAATACCAGTTCCCTCTTCAGTCGTCCATGTGGCTCAGGATCAAGCCCAGACTCTCTCCCAAGGCCCCCCTGCCCCGGTCTGACACCCCGTCCAGCCTCATCTTTTGCCACTCTCCCTCCATGCCCCAGCCACACCAGACTGCTGAGTTCCCTCGCACGGACTCCTTGCTCTCTTTGCTCTGACACCGGCTGCTGCCTAGAATGCCCTTCATCTCCTTTCTTCCCTTATAAACTCCCGTTCTTTCCTCAGAGACCTCGGCCATGCCCTCGTCTGTGAAGACACCACTGCCACTGCCCTGTGAACACAGAAAACCACTCCCTTCTCTGATCCTACCCGTGCCCTGCACAGTGATTTTTGTGGGTGGAATGGTGGACCCCAAAAGATATGTCCACTCAGAATCTGGGACTGTGAACTTACTTTGAAAAAGGGTCTTTGCAGATGAAATTATGCTAAAGATCTCAAGGTGATATCCTCCTGGGCTAGGGTGGGCCCTAAATGCAATGCAGCTTGTCCTGATCAGAGAAAAGGGGAAAGGTTTGCCACAGAGACAGAGGGTGTGGCCGTGTGAGGATGGAGACAGAGTGGAGTGATGTGTCTACAAGCCAGAGGATGCCGAGGATGGCCCGTAGCTCGGAGGGAAGCCGCCAGACAGGAGAGAGACACGGGATGGATTCTTCCTCGGAGCTTCTGGAAGGAAGCCACTCAGCACACACCTGGGTTCCAGACTTCTGGCCTCCAGAAGTGCGAGAAAATGCAAACAAATTGGGCTGTTTCAAGCCACCCAATTGGTGGTAATTTACTAGGCCAGCCCTGGGAAACCAATCAGCCCTGTCTTCACAACACTGAGAACGTTGTTCACAGGCCTGTCCCGGCCACTGGGCTGCGAGCAGGATCCAGGTTGCCTCGGTTACTGCCTTCCCAGCTCAGCTGTCCGTGATATACAGATGGTACTTAATAAATGCTTGTTGACTTGAATTGGCAAAGGAACTTCACCTATTAGAAGTAATTGAAAAGGGCCCTGGCCAGTTTGGCTCAACGGTTAGAGCATCGGCCCGTGGACCAGTGAGTCGCGGGTTCGATTCCGGTCAAGGGCACGAACCTCAGCTGTGGTTCATCCCAGCCCTGGTCAGGGTCGTGCGGGAGGCAGCCAGTCAATGTGTCCCTCTCATGTCGATGTTTCTCTCTGTCCCTCTCTCTCCCTCCGTCCCTCCCACTCTATCTGAACAAAAATGGAAAAATATCCTCAGGTGAGGATTAAAAAAAAGTAATTGAAAAGGGATCTGCTTCACGGAGTCAAACTTTGCCGAGTACTAAGCGAAATAAGTGAAACGGCCTGTTAGCACTGACCCGTAGGGACAGATTTAGATTTGGTGGGTCAATGAATAAATCATCAAACGTCTCTGGCCCCGAGTCCACGTCCAGAGAGATGCACGATGCCTGTTCGTTCCTCATTAAAGGATTTCAAGTAGAACAAAGTCCATCTGGGAAAGGAAGGAGTGGGTCTCAGAAGCCATTTCTCCACGGCTGCGCGCTTGCCGGTGCTCAGGTAGTTTGTTTTGAACGTTTACACAGAGAAGTGGTTCCAACGGAGGTGAGGCCGAGGGCGGTGCAGGCTCATTGCAGGCATTGGGCACTCGGGGATGCTGTTGCGCCCTGACATCCCTGCACCCTTCAGGGATGGGGAACCTTTTTCTGCCAAGGGCCATTTGGATATTTATAACACCATTCATGGGCCAGACAAAATTATCAACTTAAAAATTAGCCTGCTCTCGTTGGTCAGGCTAACTCGGTGAGGCGTGTGATGTGAGCTGGTACTGATCCCGTGGGCCGGATGTTCCCCACCCCTGGGAGATGATCCTAGGAATGTCCTTTGGGAAATCACATCTCCTCAACTTTCAGCTCTTTGGGGGTGGGGCTAACACCAGCCCCTGGCATTCCTGGGGCCACAGTGATTGGTTCAGGGGTGGGTGTGTGAGTCTCACCGAGTCCCTGAGATAAAAGACGCTGGCTGAGAATTCTGGGACAGAGCTATGCTTTTCCCCTTTGGATATAAACCCAATGCCCGTGGGTCACAGCTGTTGCCCGGGTTGCTGCGGGGGAGGTGTAGGAGACCAGTGCTGAAGAAAGAGTGCGAGCAGCCTTGCTGATGTGGTCTGAGCGCCAGTGAAGCTGCAGCTGAGACTCCCCTCGGACTTCTCAGTTTTTCCAGCCAGTTAATTCCCTTGTCTTATTCTGGTTTGGGTTGGAGTTTCTTCCATTTGTAACCAATAGAGTCACAGTTACTCCAAAATCCAGATAAATGAAATAGCTGAATACGGGAAGATAGACCAACTTTGTAGTCAGGGAGACCTGCATGGAAACGCAGCGCTATCAATCAGCTGTGTGACCCTGAGGAAAACATTCACTTTTTCTGAGCTTCAGTTTTTTCATCTATGACATGGAGATAGTGTCTGCCTTGAGATAGTACCTGCCTTTGGGTTTATGAGGACTGGAGATAGCATCTGCAAATCACTTGGCATGGTGACCCACCAAACACACCTTCCATGCATGGTCCCTTAAGTGGGGCGCCACTCCTTTCTTTTTTTTAGAGGGAGAGAGAGATAAAATTGTTGTTCCACTTATTTATGCATCCATTGGTTGATCCCTGAATGTGCCCCGACCAGGGATCGAACCCACAACCTTGGCTATCGAGATGATGCTCTAACCAACTGAGCTACTGGGCCAGGGCCAGCACCACTCCGTTCTTTGCCCACTCTGGCAATACCAGCTATCTTCTGGACTTTTGAGTGGTCCTCAGAGGCATTTCTATATTTTTTTACTTAAGACATACCAGATTATTTTTTATTAGGTTGTTTACTTTTTATGATTAAGGGTAAAATGCTCATTGAAGAAAATGAGAACATATAGAAAAGGGAAGAAATGAAAATCACTCATAGTCCTATGACTAAGAGTTAATCATTATTACTATAGTCAATACTTAGTTTGTTTATAACACACATTTTTGGCTTGACAAAGGTTACACCTCGCACATTCCTTTGGTATGGGGTCCTCCAAAGGTTACTGAGGTGGTTGTGGAGAAATCTGCCTAAAGATCACGTAGCTTATTGGAAGAGGAAGAGAGGACGGAAAATCTGCCCATGTTCTATTGGAGGGCGGCTGGAGATGAACCACCTGAGGTTAATGAGCAGGAAAAAGACCCTGTAGTGGGTTCTGCTGCAAGTAATAGAGACTCAAACAAGCATCAGCTTAAAAAAAATAGGAAGAGGAGGAAGAGAAGTTATTTCCCTCTCATGCACAAACCTGGAGGCAAGCAATGCATGGCTAACAAAAATACTTCTGCTCCTCTCACGCTCCTTCCAGCTCATGCTTTCCCACCCCTAGTCCCTAGAATGTGGTTCTCGTTTCAGTGACCCAAGATGACCGCTAGAGCTCTAGACAGCATGTCTGCATTCCAGGCAGCAGGATGGAGGAACTGATGAATCAGGAGGAGGGGGCACATCCCAGCTACCTTCAACAAAAGGTTTGAGGAAGGTACTACCTTTCTGTTCACATCCTATTGGCCAGAGCTTAGTCTCAGGGCCTACCATCTTCTAATGGAGCACGAGAAATGTAGTCTTTATTCAGGATACTGAAATATAGAGGCTATGTTACTATGGAAAAAGGCGGGTGTTGAGGGGACACTGCGCTGTGGCCCTGGCTCCACACTGGAGCCCATACTGCCCTGGGTGTGAGTTGAGGTTGCACAGTGTAAGCCCAGATCAGAGCCTCTCTTGACCACCCAGCTCAGCCCCAGGGTGTTCTCTGAGATGACTGGTCCCGCCAGTCAAAAGCTCAGGCCCAAATTGGTGCCCACTGTAAGTATGAGGCCCACTGTTTCCATCTTTCCTTCGTAGTGTCTTTCTGTCTAAGGTGCAGTCACAGCCTCGGACAAGGTAGCGTATGTCTGGGTGAGACCCTGTAAAACTGCCCGTTTCTGACAGCACTCGGTGAGGCTGCAGCTGCTGGTGCTCCATGGATGTCCCTCGGATGACCCTGGGCAGTGCTTGCGCAAGCAGGGATGGTGAGCAGAGTTGCTCAGGCTGGGACACCCCTGAGTACACTTTGAGTGAACTCACGCTACGACAAACACTGACACACCAGCTCAAGGTGACTCATGCTGACAAGGGATGGCTAGGGCTGAATGGTATGTGTGAACAGTCCCAAAGGGGGATTACTCCTAATCCAGGGTGGGAAACAGAGTCTCACAATGAGGAGATGGGAGCTTGGATTATGTTACTAGAATTGTTGAGAGAAATGTGATGGTGTAGAGAACTTATTGGATTTATATGAAAATATTTTTTTCCAAACATACTTCATTTTTTACTCTTTTAAAATATATATAAATATTTTCTCTTTACTGTATCCTGAAAATAGTTTGTGAGCTTCTTCTGGGGGTCTGTATCTTACTTATCTTTCCGTTCGTGGCCCGATGCCTATTTCAGTCCTGGCACATGGCAACTGGTTAACACATATTTGTGGGACAGATCTGGCATTGTCATCTGACCACCGTTGTTATTGACCATATAGTAGCTCATAGACTTGTTGCACTCTAATGTATTTAACTTCTGCCCTGGTTTTAGATCTCAGGTTATGTTAATATTTTGCTATTGTATAAAACACTGTGATGGACATCTTTGTACAAAAGGCTTTCTCCATCTTTAAGATTATTTTATTTGTGTAGATTAACAAAAGGTGGGTTCCTGGAATAAAGGTTAGATTACAGATGTTTTCTCAGGAATACCTGGCTCTTAGGAGGAAGGACCAAGGGAGATAATAAGAAAATGAAATTTCCTAGTGGAATTTAATGTTTTACTTTTTTTTTTATTCCTCACTCGAGGACATGTTTGCATTCATCTTCAGATAGAGCAAGAGAGAGAAAGGGAGGAAGAGAGAGAGAGAAACATCGACCTGAGAGAGACACATCGAGTGGTTGCCACCCACATGACCCCAACTGGGGCGGGGACAAACTGCAACCGAGGTACGTGCCCTTAGCGGGAACCGAACCCGGGACTCTCTGGTCTGCGGGCCGAAGCTCTAACCGCTGAGCCAAACCGGCCAGGGCTAATGTTTTAGATTTTTAAAAAAGAGATTCGGAGTAACCTAATGACAGTCTTTTACTCTGGGTTCCTAAAAATGTTTTCATCTTTCTTCAGTGGGAAGTAAGATTACATAACAAACACTTAGAGTGCTGACAATGAATTTTTATACCACACCTATAACCATGTCCAGGGTCTACTACTGTGGTCCTGAGGACAAACCGAGCCCTCTTGTGATTCTGTCTTTCCAAAGTCAGGAGACGCACATGTAAAGGGAATCAAATTAGTCTTTCTTCCTAGAAGACAAACTCACTGAGGAAACGCTTGTGCTGGACTTGGGGCTGCTCAGTCATTCACTGGCCCTGGCCTTGGACCTGTGGACTGGCTTGCTGGGTGGAAGATGGTGGAATGCCTGCCTTGGAGTGATTTGTAGTTGGCTGATACCCACGTACCTGAGCTTTCATTCTGTTGCTTAATGGCCTCTCTTGCTAGTTCTGTGATGCACTTTGGTCATCAGGTCGCACCTGACGAGCCCATGGTCACAGTTCTCTGTCTCCTCTGCCTGGAGACGAGCAGTGTGGGGCTCACCTGGACCAGGCCACCGTCTTCTGCAGCTCGCTGGTGGGTCCGAGAGACCCTTGAACTGCTACTGCAGGCGGGTGCTCACTGGTGTCCACTCTGCAGAACGTGAATCTGTGCTGAGCAATCAGCTCTTCCCACCGCCCTCCACGTGCACTTGTCGGTCCGCCGCAGGGTGCCAGTCCGTGTGCTGGGCTGGACGGGAAGGGTTTTGTTCTGAGAATCGTTTTCTGATGGATGGATCAAACATGACTAAGTACCTTCTCTGAGCTGGGAGCTGGAGGAAAAAGAGGAAAACAGGCCCTACCTTTAAAATTTGGCAGCCTGACCTGACAGAGGAGCCAAACATGAGAATAAAAAAGAACACTCAAGTATTACTGGGCCTCTGGTGAGAGCGGCAGGCCCAGGAGGACCCAAAGGAGGGCGTGCTTATTTTAGGGCAGAGGAGGGGAGCTATGAAGCCTCCAAGAAAATGACACTCAACTTGAGATTTGAAAGGAGTGTTGGTGTTTACTGGGTGGGTGGGGAGGAGGAAGCGGAGGGCATTGCTGCAGAGTGAGCAGCCTGGTGAAGTTGGGTAGCCTTGGGGCATGGCTGGGGGCGGGAGTGATGCAGCGGGATGATGAGGGGCAGGACAGGAGAGGGAGGGGAGCTGGAGAGATGAAGGATCTTGCTGGCCCGGGCGGAGTCAGGGGAGCAGGGAGTGGTGGCAACAAGACTGAGCCACACTTGCTCTTGCTCTAAGTCAATGGGAATGTCGCAGTGGCCTGTTAGGCTCTGACAAAGGAGAGGGCTTGAGTGGGTGATGCCAGCTCAGGGCTCCCGGAGGCCAGGGCTCTGGCTCTAAAGGCTGCAAGGGGAGGGCAGGGCTGTGAGGCCGGCGAGGCAGGGTGAGGGGCCGGTTGTGGTCTGAGGGTCTGAGGGGGTATCAGAAGCTGCAGGTAGGTCCAGGGATGGAGCTCCGAAGGCCTTTTCTTTGGGGAAACAGAGGTGTGGCTCCCTGATCAGCCTCACCCCACCTGCCAGCCTCCTGGATATAAGGTCCCTGCAGGTCCCTAACTGGGCTCCTCACTGTCAGATTCCTGCAGCCTCTTAAAATATTACATGTGGACAGAGAACCTGAGTTTAAATTCTAGTTCTATGTCCTACCTGGCTCACTGAGCCTCAGTCTCCTTACCTATAAAATGAGACTAGTAATAACAGCAACTTCAAAGTGCTGTGATGATTAAGTGACGAAGTGGTCAGCAAGGGGACCCAGGCTGGCAGCCAGTGAGGTGCCCATAGGGTCCTGGTACCAGAGAAGCAGAAAGAGGCTGGGAGCAGGGCTGCCTTCCTGGGGGTCGGCAGCAGCTCCCTCCCCCTGCCTGCCCATTCACCCCGAGCAGCTGGCCGTGCCAAGGCCTGTCTGGGGCTGCAGGCTGTGTGACTGAACCGCCTCCTTCTCTAATCAGGCCACTGCTGTGAGTGGAGTAGCTGGGCCCGGGGTGCACTTGGCTAATCAGCGTGCATTCTTAGCTGCTGCAGTTGAATATTTTAACTAGGAGATTTCCTCCCCTGGGCTGATTGAGGCCCATCCATGTACCAGCCTGGGACAGGGGTTGCCAGGGCAGAGGGCCAAGAAGCAGAAGAGGCAGGCTTGTTTGTTAGGATGCTAAACAGTGACATAAATTCCAGGTGAGCAAAGTCTATCCTCTATAACTCAGACATCCAACTGTCCAGTCAGTCTGTTCGGGTCTACCTACCTGTAGGTGGACTGAGTAATAAAGACCAGGCTATTCATCCATCCACTCATCCATCCATCTCTTCTCCATCTACCTACCCACCACTCATTGATCCACGCGTATCGCCCTTCTACCCACCTACCCATCCATCCATCCATCCATCCATCCATCCATCCATCCATCCATCCAATAATAATTAGAGTCCCACCATTCTCTGGTCTCTTGTCTGACTGGAGGGAATCTCAGCTTCCTCCCCAACACCCCTGCCCTGAATTTCCCGAGGCTTTTTCGGAAGTGTCTACCTGTGGTGGTTGTGTCTTGTCCCCTCCAATGCCCCAGCTGTCCTTGCCTCTCTAACCCCTCTAGTCCCCTATAAGCATGGACAGAGCTGTCTTCCTCACTCTCCAAGGCTCCAATGACATACAGTTGTCATGGGTAATGGATTGTATCGAGCATGTTCTAAGGAAATTGTGGGACCAAGAAGGAAAACTTAAAATGAAACCTCCTGTATCAGAGTTCCCAGAGCCGTTAGCCGCAGCCCGTCCCTGGGAGCGCTTCCCTGCCCCTTTGTCCCTGCCCCGGGGCCTGCCAGCTGTGGGCTGCCGGAGGGGTGATGCTGTTCCCACTCCGCTCAGGCTCTTTCTCATCTCTTTTCTCTCTCTGCACGCAAGGCTACGAGAAACAGAACCAAAGGAAAAACTTCCACTCTTTTAACATTAAGAAAAAAAGTCAAGTACAGAGATATGTCCCTGTCCGTAGGGCATACACTTAATAATTATTTTGTAACTAAATTTGACACTGGATTTCCTTAACCTACACTTTGAGATGACTCCTGGGGCCTTTCCTTTATAAAAAACAAGAGGCCGGTTAATGGCTTTTTCCCCCAAGAAAAGAGCAGTCATTCAAACCCAGGGAGAAACGGCCGGGTCTCTAGATTACAACACAGACTGGATCCTTTCTGCTCGTATCCCGGTACCCACCGGCACATCCACTCGTCCTCCCATCCGGTACTCTGCCACGTTTTCACGTATACGGCTGACTTCATTGTGCCCCGTCTAAGATCCAGCTCTGACCTGGGTGCTGAGGACACAGCCGTGAACTAAATAGATCAGCTGGGCCTCCATGCCGCTTACAGGAGAGCAGTGGAGATAGTAAATAAATATGTAATACTTATTTCAACAGAAGTAAGGGCTGGAAAGGGAAAATGCACCCCAGCACACTTCCATGCAGCTATTTATGTCTTCACTCGTCTGTTTGTGCTCATTCATTCTTCCAGTCCTCCACAAATACTGGCTCAACACTTGTCATTTGTTTGGCACTAGGCCAGGTGTCAGAGACTCGAATACAAAAAGACTGTGACCCTTCCCTCAAATCACACAGAGACTGACGTGTGGGAGGAAACAGATAGGTATCTGACAGTGAGGCAGAGGGGCTGGTAGGAGCATAGAGATGCTCGCTGACCGGGGGAAGCCGGAGGAAGAAATAACCGTTGTGTGTGGGGCTGAGGGACAGGCTTCCCGGAGGAGGTGTTATGTAATCAGGCCCTGAAGGATGGGAAGGGGTTTGCCAGGTGGAGAAGGGAGCAAGGGCATTGAGGGCAAAGAAGAGAGCAGGCAGTTGGATCTGGGGCTTTCCTGGAATGGGGTCGAGCTGCTCGTGGCCAGGAAGTGTGTGCAGGGAGAAGTGGCAGATGAGGCCAGGGCAGCTTCCCAGGCTCTCAGGAAACTTCCCTGGAGTAGAGCCTGACAGCTGCTCCTGCAGAAGGGACACAGGAATGAAGCAGGGACTGCGAAAGACACAGGGCAGGAGAGGAAGTGGCTGGCTGGGGGAAGGAAAAAGGAAGATTTCCAGAGGTGTTTGGAGGCCCCCAACCTCTGCACTTGATACCCGCTGGGGTATGTTTGGCTTCTGTGTGGGAAGCCTGTTGCTGCAGGGTAAATTCTCCCTGGTTGCCTGCACTTACCTCCCAGCGTGCTAATGAGCGCAGAGCTTCAGGAGATGCCAGAGCCTGCTATTTAGTGTTTATCGAGTGGAGCAAGGCTAGGCAGAGGCGCTGCCAGTTAGAGGCGAGGATACCAGGGCTGGCTCTGGCACCTGGCTCTGCGAGACCAGCCACAGGCCTGGGGAAGGAAGAACTAGGGACAGAGCCAGGGCCAGGAGCTCCATGTGAGAGGAAGGTGAACATACAAGACTGGTGACCAGGGAAAGCAATGTTCTGAATATAGCCTGTCAGTTCCCGGAATTCTTGGAAACACCCAGTAGAGCAGTTCATGTGGCAGGATGGCAATATGAAATACTAACTTTTGCATTTTGACTTCAGGACCTTTCCTCTTCTGGGCTGCTAGTCATGAAAGAATGCCTGCTAAGTAGTTTTTTTCCACCTAAGATGAGATTAAAACAAAACAAAATTTACCTGTGTTGGAAAAGGAAAAGCTGTGGAGTATATTAGGGTAAAGTCTCGGTTGTTAAAGCAAAGAGCGTTAAAAATGCAGCATCATAAATAAGGCGGAGACAAATTCATTCTCACTTAATCCTCAGATGAGAGTGGGACAGGTCTGTGGGCAGTCTGCTCCATAAGGACTCTCAGGGACCCAGGGACCCTCCATCCTGTGGCTTCATCATCCCTAGAATAATAACTTCAGCTACATGATCAAGTGTGGGTCACAGACACATTTGTTTTTCAGCTGGTGGAAGGAGAAGAACATACTAGTAGGTTGTATTGTTCCGCAAATTTTCACTTCCTTTTGGTCTACCTCCCGGGAGTAAACTTCAAGCCCTAGTCCCAAGTCTAGGCCTTAAAAGGCATCACGAGTTTCTGTTTGATCATCTGGGAGTTTCTGACCTTAGCTACGAGCAGAACCTGCCCAAGATTTTGTCGCTGGAGCGTCGGTGCCAGAATGAAATGTGAAGCAGACCTGAACTTTACCCTCAGCTGGGAGCAAAGCAGCTTCTCAGAGACATGCAGACCTGTGAGCAAGAAATAAATACTCATGTTTGTTTGCCATTGAGTTTTTGGGTGGTTTCATGCAGTGTTATTGCAGAAAGAGCAGATTGATAGCACATATGGATTATGAGCAATATATTTTCTTTTAAGCAGGCATGAGTAAAGTTTAAAAAATCAATTTCTTTCCCATTTTATTAACCATATGTTCACACCTAGCTGCAAGGGAGGCTGGGAAACATAGTTTGTAGTTAGGCAGTTCTATGCCTACTTCAAAAGAAGATGTATGGATGGCAAATATGCACATAAAAATATGCTCATTAGTCAGTAGAAAAATGCCAATTCAAACTATAATGAGATAATACTAAACTCCCACTAGAATGGCTAAAATAAAAAGGGCTGATTATACCATGTATTGACAAGGATGTAGAGCAAGTGGAATTCTCATACACCCCTTGAGGGAATATAAAATGTACAACTTAGAAAATAGCTTGACAGTTTCTTAGAAGGTTGAATATATGTCTACCATATGATCCAGGCAATACACTTCTACATATTTACCCAAGAGAATGAAAGCATATGTGGACACAAGACTTGTACGTGAATGTAGCAACTTTATTGTAATTGCCCCAGACTGGAAACAATTCAAGTTATCTGTCAAGAAGTGAATGAATAAACAGATTGTGGTAAATCTATATGATGGAATACTATTCAACAATAAAAAGGAATGAACTGTTGGTACATGCAAAAAGATGAATGAATCTCAAAGTAATTATGCTGAGCTAAAGAAGCCAGACAAAAGAATACATACATGTGATTCCACTTATGTAAAACTTTAGGAAATACAATTTAATCTCTAGAGATAGAAAGATCATTGGCTGTCTGGGGATGAGGCAAATGGGAAGGAGGGAGCAAGGAATGGTCTACAAAAGGGCATAAAACAATTTTTAGAGTGATGGATAGGATCATTTTCTTGACTGTGGTGATGGTTTCATGGGTATATACATATATCAGATATATACAGTTTGTTGTATGTCAATAATATCTCAATAAAGCTGTAAAAAAAAAATCTTACTATGGAAGGAATAGAGAATGGATTTTGGAAGGCAACTGGCAGTTTCTACCACAGAGGATAGAGTAGATATTTAGATGCCGGTGTGGTTCTCCTAAAAATAGTTTTGGGTTCTTCCTGGAACTAATTCTTGCCCTTTCAGATTGGTTTGGGGATTGAGAGTAGGAGGGACCTATGACCCAGCCTCACAGAGCCCTGGGAGGTAGGACACTTGTAGGAGTTCCCTGGGCCAGTGAAGAAAGAGTGGATAAGATGTGGCCACACTGGAAGAGAGGGTGGTGGTCAGGGGTATAAACAGTTTGAGACAGCTCTCTCCATCTCCCCCTGCAGTCTTTTTAGAAGAGCAGAAAGAGTGTTTTTTGTTTTTTTTTTTAATCTTTAAAATTTTTTTTTATAATATCTTAATTTTTTTGTTGCAATGGTAAATGGAATTGTTATTTTAGTTTCTCTTTCTGAGTGTTCATTATTGATATAAGAATGCCATTGATTTCTGGATGTTAATTTTGTATCCTGCTGCTTTGTCAAATTGTTTTATTAAATCTAGTCATTTTTTTTATGGAGTCTTTAGGGTTTTCTATGTACAATATCATGTCATCTGCAAATAATGACATTTTCACTTTCTCCTTTCCAATTTGGATGCCTTTTAGAGTTTCTTCTTGTCTGATTGCTGTGGCTAAGATTTCCAGTACTATCTTGAATAAGAGTGGTGAAAGTGGGCATCCCTGTCTTGTTCCTGTTCTTAAGGGAAATGCTTTTAGTTTTTTTCCCCTTGAGTATGATGTTGGCTATAGATTTTTCATAGATGGCCTTTATTATATTGAGATATGATCCCTCTATTCCCACTTTGCTGAATGCTTTTATCAGAAATGGCTGCTGGGTTTTGTCAAATGCTTTTTTAGCATCTATTGATATGATCATCTGATTTTTCATTTTGTTTATGTGGTGTATCACATTTATTGACTTGTGAATATTGTACCATCCTTGCATCCCTGGGATAAATCCCACTTGGTCATGGTGAATACTTTTTTTTACTATCTTGCTAGATCTAATTTGCTAATATTTTGTGGAGGATTTTGGTGTCTATATTCATCAGGGATATTGGTCTGTAATTTTCTTTCTTTGTAGTGTTCTTATCTGGTTTTGGAATTAGGATTATGCTGGTCTTGTAAAAATAGCTTGGAAGTCTTCTTTTCCTTTGAATTTTTTGGAATAGTTTGAGGAGAATAAGTGTTAGTTCTTTAAATGTTCAGTAAAACTCCCCTGTGAAGCTGTCCGGACCTTTGCTTCTCTTTGCTGGGAGTTTATTGATTACTGCTTCAATTCCCTTAGTTGTTATTGGTCTGTTCAGGTTTTCTGACTCTTCCTGGTTGAATTTTGGAAGATTGTATGATTCTCGGAATTTGTCCATTTCGCCTAGGTTGACCAATTTGTTGGCATATAATTGCTCATAGTATTTTCTAATAATCCTTTGTATTTCTGTGCTGTCAGTTGTTACTTCTCCTCTTTCATTTCTGATTTTATTTATTTGGGTCCTCTCTCTTTGTTTCTTGTTGAGTCTGGCTAAAGGTTCATCAATCTTGTTTATCTTTTCAAAGAATCAGCTCTTGGTTTCATTAATCGTTTGTATTGTTTTTTTAATTTTATTTTAGTCTCTATGTCATTTATTTCTGCTCTGATATTTATTTTTTCTTTCTACTTCCTCTGGATTTTTCTTTTTGTTCACTTTCTAGTTCTTTAAGTTGTAGGGGTACATAGTCTATTAGAAATTTTTCTTGTTTCTTGAGGTAGGCCTATATGAACTTCCCTCTCAGGACTGCTTTTGCTGTGTCCCATAGATTTTGTGTTGTTGTGTGTTCATTTTCACTGATCTCCAGGAAGTTTTTTTTATTTATTCCTTGATCTCCTTGGTAGCCCATTGATTGTTTAATAACATGCTATTTAGCCTCCAAGTGTTTGAATGTTTTTATTGTAATCAATTTCAAGTTTCATGCCATTGTGATCTGCGAAGATGCTTGATATGATTCCAATCTTCTTGAACTTCTAGAGACTTAGTTTGTTTCAACATGTGGTCTATCCTTGAGAATATCCCATATGCACTTGAGAAGAATGTATATTCTGCAGTTTTGGGGTATAATTCTCTAGAAATATCAATTAAATCCATCAAATCTATTGCATCATTTAGGGTCTCTGTTTCTTTGTTAATTTTTTGTCTAGAGGACCTATCCAGTGATGTCAGTGGGGTGTTGAAGTCCCCTGCTATTATTGGATTGCTGTTGATCTCTCCCTTGAAGTCCTCCAGGAGTTTTAAAATATAGTTTAGTGCTCCTATATTGGGTACATATAAGTTTACCAAGGTTATATCTTCTTGTTGGATTGATGCCTTTAATATTTTGAAGTCTATTTTTATCAGATATGAGTATGAGCAGGAAGATTCTTAAGAGCTCTCTAAAAGATATCTTAATCCAGATTCTCTAAGAAGTAAATACTAAGACAAGAGGAAGTAGCCAACTGCACCCTCAGCCCTCATTTCCCTGGGCCACAAGCTCACAACAGTTGGTCTTGGAGTTTGGGATGAGTGCTCATGGTGGGAAAGACAGGAGAAGGAGCCTCACCTTTGTTTTGCATTTGTGTCAAGACAATCAGAATTTAATTTGGTACTTCTTCCTCTGAGGTGGACAGAGAAGCCTTACCTGGTATAATTATTAGCTCCTCCCATTGTAGGCAGGGCTCTTTGCCATGCTATTGACTCTGGGCTTGGCCAGGTGCCTTGCTTTGGCCAATGGCATGGTAAGAGGTGTAGTGTGCAAGCAGAGGCCTCACAAGCACTTATGCATTAGGGCGTACTCTCCTGCCACTTTTACTCCTTTGTGCCCCATGAAAACATGCCCAGGTAAGATTCTGGAGAGCCATGACAGACAGGCATAGAAGACCACTATCATCTCAGCTGGGGCCCAGCAAGACCAGCCAGCCCCCAGCCAAGCACTGACTGGCTGCAGATGGATGCGTGAACTCAGCCCCAAATCACTGGAGCCTGGCCCAGATCCTCACAACTGTCTAGCTAACCCAGAGACTCCTAAGAAATAATAAATGGGTGTTGTTTTAGGCTACTCTGTTTTCGGGTGGTTCGTTACCCACAACAACTAATTGATATAGTGTCTAAACCTCTGACCCACACCCCTGTCTTGATTTGTCCATTCAGCTAGGAATACTTTTCCCAGCCCATGCTGTCCCCTGTTTTGTCCAATTCCTGAGCTCTGGGGACCTTGTGGAGAGCAGAGGCCAGGGAGGGCCTTGCCCCACCTGTGCCCCCCTCACTTCCCTTGGGAAGAGTAGCAGGCCAGCTGCCTCAGCATGAGCCAGTGCAGGGGAAGCTGGAGTCATGGAGAAGCAGGGAAGTGGGAGGCTGCGACTTCCACTCAGGGAAATGCACAACTTGATTACTACTCAACATTTGCAGTACCCAGATACTCTAATTAAGAGAAAAGGTCAATAGGTTAAATAAGTAACTTAATCAGAAAATTATGCAAAGTGCCACCAGTCAAACATATTACACAGCCCTTGAGATCGATACGGAATGCAAATCGATCACCCGTGATCAGGACAATTCAGCAGCTGGAAGGTAGACGTCAGTCAAAGAGGCTCAGGAAACCCAGCTTGAGCTGGGGAATGTGGGTACCTTGCCCCCGGAAGTGGGAGTGGGTGGACGTGGTGGCCCTGGGGTGCGTGACCAGTGAGGGAGGGTCAGTCTCCCATCTTCAATGATGAGGGCGGCATGGCAGAGATCGTGGGTTTGGCAGCCCACAGACGTGAGCTGGAGTCCAGCTGGGGCCCAGCTTACTCTGAGCTGCGTGGCCTTGGGAAGGTGAGCTACTGAGCCCCCCTGAGTGTCATGACAAAGAGGAGATACCAATACTGGCTCTCAAGATTTGAAGAGGATTGATTATCAGCCCTGGTGAGTGTGTGTGTGTTTGTGTGTGTGTGTGTGTGTGTGTGTGTGTGTGTGTGTGTGTGTGTGTGAGAGAGAGAGAGAGAGAGTTTGGGGTTTATGGTGCCATAGGTCCAGTGGGATTTCCTTCCTCTCTGCCACCTACCTTCCTTTTTGCCAAAGCCCCGCAGCCAGGACATTTGATCAGAGACCAACAAAAGGCCTTTAAATCCATTTAGGACAGTGGTTCTCAATTTGGGGTGATATTTGGCGTGTCTGATAAGTTCTGGTTGTTATAACTGGTGGGGGTGGGGGACTGTGCTGCTGACATCTAGTGGGTGGAAGCCAGGGATGCCTCCCAAGCGTCCAGCACGCGGGCCAGCCAGCTCCCCACAGCAACGCGGCCTTGGCCTGGGATGCAGTCGTGCTGAGGCTGAGAAGCCCTGGTTTAGAGGATCGAATGGCTGGTGAGAGAAGGAGTAGGGTAGCTGACCCAGCCAGAGCAGAAAAGGTGGCAAAAGCCCCCTGGAACCAGAAGAGGACTATTGACAATAGCCTGCCAGCGCCCCAGGAATCCTGGGGGACCCTGACTAGTCCTAGCCCTCCAGTGAAGGCCCCCAGGCGCCCCTGCTCTGGCCTGCGAGAGAAATGGCAGACTCAGAGAGGACCCAGCCTAGTCAGAGCCATCCTGCAACTCTGCTGCAGTGGGACCAGCTGCTACGGGGCTCCTCCTGGCCTGGAGACATCAGGCCTGGCCTGGCCCTGGTGAGGGGGGCAGTGTGGAGACTGCCCTGGTCTGGCATTTCCTTGCAGCCTGCAGGAATGCTGCAGAAATGGACCCTTATTTGGGCTTGTTTTTATCCCTCAGGAGTGCTGGAGCTGCCTCGCTTTTCCCAGGCCTACCCGCTGCTCAAGGGAGGGAAGTGGGACCTTGGGGCCGGCCCCAGGCCTGGTGTGGAGAGGAGAGCACCCATCCCCCACCTGGGGTACCGAGCAGAAGTCACCCTGCAGGCAGCCTGTGCTGCTACTGGGGCTGTGTGCAAGGAAAGGGGTGACTGTTCGCCTCTTGCACCCAAGCCCCCCGATGGGTACTCTCCCTGGGTGTGGCTGAGCGGGAAGTCCCAGCTGGGTCCTTGAGAGGAGGGGGGTTGGAGGGACAGAAGGCAGGATCCATGTCGGACAGAAAGAGAAGTGAGGTCATCTCTTTTCCTTCCAAGGCATCCCTCAGTGTCTTGAGTCTCCTCTTGCCCTCTGAGGTCAGAGGGTATCACTGAAGACGGATGCCACTGTCTCGTGTCGTGGGGTTCAGGTCTAGAGAGCAGAGCAGAAGGGATGGTGAGGACAGTCAGGCATCTTCCCTTCAGCCCCTTCTCATGATGTCAGCATCATCTCAGGTCTGCAGACTTCCCCTTCCCATCCTCGAGTCCCGTGTGGTTGGAGCTGTCAGAGTCCTCCCCGGTGGTGCAGTCAGGGAAACCAAGGCCCACACATGGTTAAGGTCTGGATGAAGACCGTGGAGTGGGCAGTGCAGGCCAAACATGGAGCCTCGGTCCTCTGACGCGTCCAGCACCAGAGTGCGACAGTCTCACAGCTGCTTCTGCTCACCCTGGCTTTGCCCTTCTGAGAAGCAGCCTTGCGGAAAGGGCGCTGTATCAGCTATCTACGCACTGTAACAAATTACTCCACGACTTCGCGGCTTAAAATAACAGACAGTTATTGTCACGCAGTTCCTGTGGGTCAGGAGACAAGACATAGCTTAGCTGGGTCCTCCGAGGGTCTCAAGGTCTCTCACGGGGATACTCTAGGGGTGCCAGCCAGGATTGCAGTCATTTCAGGCTCGGGGGGACGGGGGTCCGCTGCCAAGTGCACGCACCTGGTTGTTGACCCTGGGTCTTTGGCTGTCGGGCAGCACGGTGGCTTCTTGCAGAGATGGCCCCTGGACAGGAAAGCTCATGGCTCGGCAGCTGGCTTCCCTCAGAGGCAGGGGGCAGAGAGAGCAAATGAGAGAATGAGAGAGGGTGAGCAAGGCAGAGTAGAATTTTTTGTAACCTAATCTTAGTGTGCCGTCCATCACTTTTACCCTATTCCACTGGTGAGAAGCGAGTCACAGGTCCAGCCCACGCTCCAGGGGGACCGCACAGCTCTTCACGGAGGGCGGGTCGCTGAAGCTCTTGGAGCACCTGCCTCCGACAATCCTGGTGGGGCCCTTGGCTTCTCCCCTCATTTAATAATTCGTTTGATTTTAAACTCTTAGGGAAGGTCCCAGGAAATAAGATAATTTAAATGGAGCTGGAGCTGGGGAGGGATCCCCTTCTCCCCTCGATGCCCCCAACTCCAGGTCAAGAACCTCAGCCTAGATGAGGGCCGAGTTTCTTTCCAGTTGTGCAACCTAGAGTTGCATGGCATCAAACGGAGGCAAAAGCACTTGGTGGTGGGTTAGAAACGTCAGGTCCTAGTCCCAGTCTCGGGGACTCGTGGTCAGTCATTTACTTCTCAAACTTTCTTCCCCATAAAACGAGGAGACCAGAAGAGGGATTTCTGGTGCTCATTCTCTTATGCTGAAGTTTTCTCCCACTCTGGGGACCCCAAACTCCCACATGCCTGCCTTCCCTCACCCTTGCTGGACTCCCACACCTGGAAGATGCCTGTGCTTCTCGAAGGGGCTGTTGCCTATCTCACCCCTCCCCCATGTCTGGACGGAAGGACGTAGGGGGCCAGTGGAGAAGGTTCTGGAAGCTGGAGTTGTAGCAACATGGCACCTGCCCAGGCAGCTGCCTCAACCTTCCAGTGGTGTCTGGGCTCCTGAGAAAAGTGGGAAGGCCCTACGGAACGGAACGCTGGCTCCTGGCCTTGCCCGGAGGCCCACAGCGGGCAGCTCATGTCCAAAATGGCCTCCTCCCTCAGGACCCACCTCCCACTGGGCTCCTTTGTCTCAGCCTGGCTTCCCAGCCTTGGCACTTCCCGCCATCTCCTTCCCCAAACCATGCCCGCAGCCACACTGCGCCCACACCAGTCCCAGGGGCCGAGCCGGTGTGCCCTCAGTCTTTGGGGGTGGCCCTGTGGGTCCTGGGCTCCCACCTCCCGGCGGGAAGGTGCTGCCGGCCCGGGGGCAGGGAGGAGGCCGGGAGGCCGCTGCCTGGGTCTCAGATTCATTTCTAATTCACTTTCCTTCTGAAGTGGTTTTGAGGAAGTGCGATATCAGAAAAGGCAGCTAATGTAGGCTCTGTAAAGAGTGCGTCCCCAGGCTATAATGGAGGGAGGGGGGAGAGAGAAAGATGGATTAAGTGCCCACGGTGGGCTCGAAAGAAATCCTTTTGATCTCCCCACGGCACAATGCCCTGTTACCTGGTTGGCGTGCGTGGGCCAGAGAGAGGATGTTTCTTATTGTGATTGCTGCAAATTGGCACCTGCTTCCCGGAGAGGCGCTTTCCCCTGAATTAAGTAGAGTACCCGGCTCCATCCTGGGCGATAAGGACCTCCTATTAGCGGGTAATGTCGCAGCGGAGCCGCCTCCGGTCTCTCCCGCCTTGGGGATCCCTGGCTGACCACTCTCTGAGCTCAGCCTCACGGGCAGTGGGGGCCTTTCCGCAGCAGCCTCGCCTGTCCTCCCCTGGTGCTGTGTTCACTGCTCCTGAGGGTCTTTCTGATGGCTGCAGGGGGCCACAGAGCCACTTGGGACACAGTTCTGACCTTGGGACTCATTTGCTTTTCCCTAACGCGCGCTTCCTAGATTCTCCCTTTTATTTAATTCGACAAATATTTATTGAACACCTACTATGTTCCAGGCACTCTGTTGGGTGCTGGGGACACAGCAGTGCATGGACAAAGCCCTGCCCTGAGAAGGCTTGCAGAGTAAGTTACCACCGTGACCCATTGCTCATCCCAAAGGAAAGCCACTTAGACTCCTTGCTGTCCTTCCAGGACCGCGTCCGGGTGATCCCCAAGTCTTCCTCCATGAGTCTCTCTGTTATAATTGTTGGTGCCCAAATTGATCTCTGTCTCTCTCACTGCCCTGGGCCAAGCCCCAGCATCTCTCACTTGGTCTCCTGAATTAGCCTCTGGTATTGGTTTCTTATTTGCTGCTGTAACAAATTACCAAAAATCTGGTGGCTTAAAACAATACAAATGTATTTTCCAGTTCTGCAGGTCAGAAGTCTGACGCAGGGGTCACTGGGCTAAAATCACTGGGCAGGGCTGCGTTGCTCCTGGCAGCTCTGGGAGTGAATCCGTGTCCTTGCCTTTTCCAGCTGCCAGGGGCTGCCTGCTTTCCTCAGCCCACGGCCCCTCCTCCATCTCAGAGTCCTTCTCCCCCTCACCCCTCTTCTGCCTCTCTCCTATCATTTCCTGGCGCACAGGGGTCCCAGAGAAGGTGCACTGACTGGGTGAATAATTATATTCTCCGTGTCTTATGGAGAGAAAAAAGAGCAAGGTGCAGAGAATATGTGTAGCTCGTAAGAAAAAAAATCCTATACATGTGCATGACCATATATATGTTTGTGCAAACAGAAAAGTTCAGGAAGCACCAAATTTGTTGCAATGATGACCTCTGGGAAGGGAAGTAGGTGGGGACAGAGAGGAGAGTGACTTCCCCTTTTTTCTTCTGGTTCTTTTTTGGTTGTTGCTATAAGCATATATAACCTTTTTTTTTTTTTAATCCTCACTCAAGGATACTTTTTTCCATTTATCTTCAGATAGAGTGGTAGGGAGTGAGAGAGAGGGAGAGAAACATCAATGTGAGAGGGACACATCGATTGGTTGGCTCCCGCACGACCCAACCAGGGCGGGGGACTGAACCGCAACCGAGGTACGTGCCCTTGACCGGAATCGAACCTGCAACTCGTTGGTCCGCAGGCCAATGCTCTAACTGCTGAGCCGAACCTGCCAGGGCGCATATATTAATATAACCTTTTTTAAAGGGAAAAATTTGAAAAAATTTATCTTCCAGTTGAATAGAATCAAATGCCACAGAAAATAGACAATAAATATTTTACAAACTGTGCCTCCTAAATGCACCCAGAGGTGTCCTTTGTGCCTACTCAGGTTTGCTCCCAGGACCGTCTGCGTCTGGCTAGGACCGGCCCTGACCTGAGGGCTGAGTCCAGTCAAATGGAGCACCTTCCTCCTAGATCCCAACTGTGGTTCCTCTGGCCTGGAGAGCACAGGCCGAATTCTCCGCGTGGGGGAGTCGATGGGTTCTGAGTCTGGCCCGACTCTCCAGCCGTGTCCCTCATGCCCTCCTCGCACCATGTGTAGGAGCCCAGGGCCACAGCCCCTGTCATGCTGCCTTTGTAGGACTTTGTGGTTGGTGTGCTCTCCCTACTGTGTTTACCTGTATCTACCTGGTGGCCGTCTCTGTGCCCGTAATGCCTGAATCCCCGTGGAAGTGCTCCTTCCTGACCCTTCCTGGTTCCCAGGAGAGCTGGTCCCTGGGCAGCTGCTGGAGAGGTAGTGTGAGATGGTCCAGAGGAGAGCCTTTGGCTCCACACAGCCTAATTCCAAATCCCAGCTCCAGCACCTACTAGCTGTCACTTTGGGCGATTTAAACTCTGAGCCTCAGTGTCCCTATCTGAGAAATGAGTGACAACACCCACTCATAAGGTGGTGGTGTCCTTTAAGTGGGGTGACCTCCTTGAAGCTCCCGCTCAGAGCCCAGTGGCCGTGAGGGGCTCAGGAAACGCCAGTCCGAAGGACCACGTGACACCATCTATGGGTCCGGGCACAGCGAGGAGCCTCGGAGGGGGAAGCAATGTCTGGGCTGATTCTAAAGAACAAGGGGACGGCTCCAGCCGGTGGGTGGTACCACGGCATCCACCACACACAATGGGCGTCCAGAAAAGTGCAGTCATGGAGGAGGGAGCGTGCCCAGTGGCCCAGAGGACCAGAGCACCGGGCGGCAGGCCAGGTCCCCGCTGGAGGGATGGGGGACTCAGCCTTTGTGCTGCTTCGGTCCAAGCTGCTTGGGGTTTGGCTTGGACACACAACGCTGCCTGAAGATGTGGCTCTGGTTTTCCCCTGGAGCTCTCAGATGTCTTGAAATTGGTCTGAATAAGTTTTTCCCCTCAGATTGTTCTAAATGTTCTGTTTCTGGCCTGAGTGCTTGGCTTTCCCGTTGCCTCATGGAAAGGTCCCTGGGGCAAACCTGGAGGCCTTGGGGAGCTTCGTGAACCGGGGCACCTGGATAGGGTGCCCTGCTTCTCTGCCAGGCCATCACCCAGGGGCTGCAGGGGAAGGTGCGGTGGGTGCCGAGGAGCTGAGCGCGGGGCCGCTGCCCCGGCTGCACCAGCGCCTGTGGACAGGCTGGGCGGCCGGCCCAGCGCGAGCCGGCAGGAGCTGTCTGGAGTCCGGCCAGCTGAAGCCTGATACCTGGCTCCTGGTCCACGGGTAGCTGCCCAGGAGGGTGGGATGGAGGCGTGGGCCCTCGCAGCGGCCCAGCCCGGGGGCGAGTCTGCCCTCTGTTTGTGTTGGCTCCTGCCAGCAGGAGTGAGGAGCTGCTGATAGCATCTCAGGGCCCACCCAGCCTCCGGAGAGAGGCTTGCTCCTCACTGGCGGTGAGACGGGTGGGCTCTTACACGCGCACACGCATCCCAGTCACCCGTTAGCCCCCTTCCAACACTGGCCTTGAAACAGAAGCTCACTGCTGACATTCCAGTGAAGGAGAAGGCATTTTAAGGGAAGGGGCGTGTGGGGAGCAGGATCCGAGCCGGGGGAGGCAGGGAGACTCTGGGACCATGACATCTGGGGCAGGATGCTGGATGCTGGGAAGCCAGAAGTTTGGAGGGGGGCACTCTGATTACAGAAAAGCCCTTTCATACTCTCAGCTGGTGTGAACTTTCCAGAGCTCCGTGGGCCTTGACTCAGAGCTCTTACTGCCCACGACAGCCAGGGCCACCGTCCTGTGTTGCACAACTCCAGGGGGCGTTGTGCACACTGAATTCTATGGGCTTTCTGCCACCGGGAGGGAGTTCAGGTGCTGCTCTCGTAGACTGTCTGTGAATGCGCCCCAGGCCAGCACGGGGAGCACTGAGAGTGCCTCGGGAAAGGCTGCGGGGGGTGGGGGCACTGGGCCACCTGCAGATGCATCCTCAGGGACCTGTTTTGTGGGGTCTCATGCAGGACAAGGGGAGGGGTGGGGGAGGGGGGTCTGCTCTGCGGATGCTGTAGCTGAGGGACAGTACTTCATTCCCACAGGGCTACATGTCCGTGGGTGGTTTGGAGCAGTTACTGTCCCTTCTGGAGAACCTCCTGCCTTCCCGTCCCCCCCAAACCAAGCACGCCTCTGATTCAGAACTGGTCTCCGCCTTGCAGCCCAGAAACCTGGTGGCTGATTTGGATACAATGGAGATTTATTAAAGGGCTGTTGGGAAACCGGCAGAATCTCTGGGAGGGCCAGAGCTTCTGTCCTGGAGCCCCCCCCTCCCAAACCAGGAGCAACACCCAACATCACTCGGCAGAGCTGCCGGGGACCAGGGAGAGTCCCAGGGCCGTCACCCGGGGTGCTGACCCGCAGTCAGCAGTGCGTCGCGGCCCGGGCCCAGGCCCCAGGACCGAAGCCCTTGGCCCTTCTAGAACCTGGTGTGGTGGCTGGGCTCCCGGCAGCTCTGCTTTGCTGCGTCATTTCCTTTCCAGTCAGAGATTCGAGTTTGATGTGGGTGAGCTGGGTCCACAGAGTGAGGTCACTGCTTGACCTTTGACTTCAAGGAAGCTGGGAAAGCTGGCTTCCGTACAGAGAGGGGTCTCTGCCTCCACCAGGACAGGGCGTGGGCAGTTCCCCTAACCACCGTGGGGGTAGTCAAAGATGACTGACGACCCCTGGGCAGGTGTGCGGAGCTCATCTCGAAAGAGCAGCACAGAGGTCTTTTCCTTTTTCTCCCCCAAGGGCGGGAACGTAAGCCTGGGATACAGAGCTGTCTCAGCTTCCTCTCCTGTAAACATCTCCTTCGCCAAGACCTCCAGTCGGTGTCCTCACCTCCTTAACCCTGGACGCCACCTCTGCCCAGGGGAAGAGGTTCAGCCCTAGCCCTCCCTACTTTGGTCTTCTTTTCATTTAAAAATAAATAAATACATTTGAGCGCTTGGGCATCTCCCAGCTTTGAGTAGATAGATGCAAGGCAGGCTCCCTGTGCCTGAGTCGATCCTGCCGCTGTGGGGGGCCATGGGGTCTGTCCAGTGAGCAGAGGTGGCGGTGTGCCCCCAGAGTCGGCTGGATTGCAGCCCGCTCCCTTCCCGGATGACACTGACGACAAGCACCTGGCCCAGGGGAACATTCATCTTTCCCGAAGAAAGCACGGTCTGGTCTCAGGTGCAGAAGGGCTATTAGCACTGTTACCTTGACTCTGACCTTCTGCACAGTGCCCTCTGCCCAGGGCAGACCCTTCCTTCCCTGACTGGCTTCCAGAAGGAGAGGCAGTGCTCTGTCTGGAAATGAGTCACCCTGTGTCGGGGGCATGGCCTGGGGCACAGCAGGTGTGGAAGTGAATACACTGGAACACACCCCCCTCCCCCACCCCCACTGACGTGGTCTTTTCCTTCAGTTTATCCCATGCTGTACCACACAGGCTTTTTGTTTTTTAAACAACAACAAAATTTTTAGTTTTAGAATAGAAACATCTGTGTCTTTTATTATAAAAGTAGTTCATACTTTATAAAAATTCAAGCACTATATAAATCTATTAGTAGCAAAGAGTCTTCTTATATGGAACCCCACTTAGATAACCTTTGTTAAGAGTTTTGGTTTTTTTTCAATCTACACATATAAATGCACTTATACGTGTATCTAAAGATGAAATCAGTGGGTATATGGAAAGGTATTCCAATATAGTGTTGATTTTAAAAAACCAATCTGTAATACTTTCAACAGTAAAGATGAAAAAAAAACAGTTTGTATTAGAGTCACACCCGATTTGGGTGGAATGGGAAGGGCTGTCTAACAGCATGCCCAGCGCAGGAGGTGCTGCTGCTGGGAGTAGTGAGCTCCCTGTCAGAAGAGGTGAGCTAGCAGAGGCTGACGCGTCAGGCACAGAGCTGGACCTGAGCAGCAATTCTTGTCTTTTAAGCATAATTGTCCCTGGGGCCCAGTAGCTGGTGGGGCCAGGGATTGCCAGCCACGGTCACGCCCAGGGAAGCAGGTGTGGAGGGATGAGGGCCACTGGTTCTGAGGGGTCTGAGCCCAGGTCCCCCCACCGGGTTGACCTGGGGGAGGAGCTGTCCCTCCCTGGGGATCCCAAGGAAATGGCTGGGCCTGTTGGCCACCCAGAGCTGTGATTCCCTGGGGCGCTGCATTTGCAGAGGCTAACCTGGGCCAGGACAGACAGCAGATGGGACATCATAACCGCTTATCATTAGAGCCTAGCGGGCTTCTTCCCAGGAGACACTGAAGGAATGTCTGCTGAATGAATGAATGGTGACATGCTGCCTTGTTGTTATAACCTTCATCGACTCTCACTGTGTTTCTGAGTTTCAGAGAGCGTCCCCACCCTGTCCCACCTCAGGAAGTGGATCTGTTCCTAGGAATTCACAGGGTCCCAGCCTCATGAAACTTCAGCTTTCTGAGGACAGCCATCCTGCGGTCCCTTGTCCTGTCCCCTCCTGCACAGGCCTCTGATCTGTGGTTGCAGCTCTGTGAGGAGGGACTTTTTCAGGCTCAGCTTCCCACAAGGGACAGAGCCACCAGCCCTGCAGAGAGCGAGCTTGCTCTCCACAGAGGTGTGTGTGCAGGCCAGCCACCTGGAGGTTGCTGGAGCAACTCTGCCCTGCCTGGGAGCCCCATCTTCATAGTTCAGGGGTGAGGTAGGGTCTTGGGGTCTGAGGTGAATCACCAAGGTTTCCATTTATTAGGGGAGGGTCTGTGGACCCTTGCCCTCACCCCCAGTTTCTCCTCCCTGGTTCTGCTCAGCAGGGTCACTCCCCTTCACCCCTCCTCCCTGCCCACTTCTCTCCCCTCCCCACAGTTCCCAGAAGTGGGACCCAGGCCGCCAGCTGCAGCCTGTCCAGGTTCCCTATCGGATTATGAAGCTTAACATTTTTGTGAAGGAAGAAGAAAGCCTTCCCTCTGGGAAGCGATAAGGACATTCCATCCTCCTCTGGCTCCAGGGAGCCTGGGAAACAATCACCAAAGGGAGAGAGACTCCCCAGAGACAGGGGCACGGCACAGGGCAGGGCCGCCCCTCCGGGCTCCTCTTTCCCTTCCTCTCCTGCCCCTCCCCTCTGCAGGGGGCCTCTTCTCGCCTGTGGGCAGCAAGGAGACCCTTGGGCTCTGGGTTTAGGAGGAAGGCAAGCATCAGGCCCCAGGGACCAGGGCCCCTCTGCGTGTTGGGCTTCCTCCCAGCCTGGGGCTGCCCCTGGGAACCTAGGGAACCAGCTCTCTTGATGGTACGCTGTACGATCTAGAAGGCAGGGAGCTTCCACCCGGAGGAGAGACAGCCATGATGGGGTGAATTAGCACTGGGAGGCGGGCCCACACCTTCCCAGTAAAATGAAGGTAAGAAGCTGAGGCAGTCACCTGATGGGCTTGAGAGAGGCTCCCGTGGTTGGCATGGTGATAAGAACATTGCCCAGTCCATGCTCCCTCTGTGTACTAATCCTCCCTCTGTCCTTTCTTCTCTTCCCTCTCTCCCTTTCAAAGACATTGCAACATTCACGAAAGCCTGCTGTTGCCAGCTGAGACTTTTCTCATCCTTTGATCAAGGAGGACATATACCTACCTCAGGGCCTTTGCACTTCTCTTCCTTTGCTTCTCTTCCTTCAGAATACAGGTTCCCTCACTTACTTCAGGTCATTTTTTAGTCACCCTTTCAGTGAGGCCTCCCTTGCCTCCTTATCTAAAATGACAACAACTCCCAGCGCCTTTCTTTTCATGCTTTCCACTATCTAATATATATTTTACTTAATGATCACACTTTTTGTCAGTGTTTCCCACTAAAATTTAAGTTCCCTGAGGGCAGGAATTTTGCCCCCTCGCTTCAGTGACGAGAAGAACCCTGGGACAGAGCAGGTGTATGACCCAGGGACCTGGCGGGAACTGAGTGACACACTCAACCAAATGCAAGGGGTGGGGTGCAGGGTGGGATTTAAGGATAAGTTAATGAAGAGACTATTTGTAAACCATGGACATGGTTAAGGGAAACCAACCAGGGTGTGAAGCACCCCGAAGCTAACAACAGTGAGGTGCTCACTCACTTCAGGGGAGAGTGGTGGTGATTCTATCGGGTGGGGCAGGGGCCTTGCCTAACTGCTGCCCAGCTGGGCTGGAGTGTCCGTCTGCTCTTGACCTTTGGTATCCTGAAGCCAAAGGATCCATTTGTTTCATTCATTCATGTAGTTATTCATTTATTTATTTGAGGCCCAGCTGTTGAGCATTGGGTGGGTTTTAGGATCCATCAGAGACCAGGGCGGAGATAGTCCCAGCCCTCCCCGAACCCACCCCAGGAGGGGCTTGCTGGAAAGGTTTCAGGACCTGGAACTGCTGGGGCCCCACATACCTTGTCCCCCTGCTAGCAGTGTGCTGTGGGCGTGGCCACAGAGCCCACCTGGTGGGGGAGGGAGGAGAATGGGGCCCAATACAGAGCAGGCAAGAAATCTTTGGGTTCCTTGGGGACCTGCTAAGTCAGGCCAAATTGGGAGGAGGCACTGGGTCTGGGGAGACATTATTTGTCATTTGTTTTTCAAATCACCCTGGGGATTTGAAGCTCGGTGAGGAGGAGGAGATCATGGAGCAGGACAGCCCGAAGGCCCTTTAACCCTGTAATCACTCACGCTGGGCAGCTGTCACTGGGCCAGGGCTCTAGCACCTGATGTACTTAATCTGTATGACGACCCTCTGAAGTCTGTGAGGGAACTGTGGCACAGAGAGGTTAAGTGACTTGCCCAAGGTCCTACAGCTATTAAGTGGTGGAGTTGGCATTTGAACCCTGGCACTTTGTGTGCAGAGAGCCTGCACTGTCGTCCGTCATGCAGAGACCTTTGCCGGAAGGTTGGCAATGGGGAGGGCAGCAGTCCCCTAAAGAAGATCTAGCAAGACTCTTGGTGATTCCCCTGCCCACCTGGGGACGGGACCCTCGGCAGCAGGGGTCCTCGAGGGAGGGGACTTGCTCAGAGACCAGGGCGGACTCCAGGTTGGGTGTTCCTCCAGGTGAGGCGGCGTAGAGCTGGGGTCCCGGGTTCTGGAAGCCAGCCCTCACCTTCATCCCCACGGCCACCATCTCTCTGTCTGTCACACCTGTCCTGCAGCGGCTGTTCCCTGGCTTCCGGCCTCCTTTCTCACCCTTGTCCCATTGACTTTTCATGCAGTATGTTTCCGGAACTCAACCATTGTCATGTCACGCCCACTGTTCCTGACCCTCCAGTGGCTGCTGTTGGCACCAGGAGAAAAGGCCCAACGTTCTCCTCGTGGTCAGGAAGGCACCATCCTCCCTGTCCACGGGGTTGGCCTCATTTCTGCCCTTTCCTCCTTGAATTCTCCACTCCAGCCCATGGCCTTCTGGCTGGTTCTAGAACACACTGTGTCATTCTGTCCTTAGAACCATTCCCGTTGCTGTGTCCCTTGCGGGGGATACTGTTCCTCCAGAGCTCCGATGCCTCAGTTATTCATGTCACTCAGGTTTCAGTTCAACTGTCACCCCTTGAGGCCTTTTCTGACCACATCAGTCAAATGTCCCCCTCCCCTCACTCAGCTCCTCTTCCTCTTCTTATGTGGGGGATTATTCATTTCCTTTCTGGCCTTTATCACTATCTGAAATTATGGTTTTTTGTTTTTTATTATACTTGTTTATTTAGCATCTTTCTCCCCCTATTAGAATATAAGCTTCATGAAGTGAGGACGTCTGTGTTTTGATTAATGCCGCCTCTTCGGTGCCGAGAACTGTGTCTGGCATAGAGTGCGTGCTAAATCATCATTCTTGTATAGGAATCCGCTCCGCTACTTCTCAGCAGTGGGCCTTCGAACGTGCTGACTCCAGCAACTCTTCAGTTCTGAGCTCCAGGGCCACTTCAGGGAGCCTGCTCTGACTCCCTGCCCATGCTAGCCCATGCCCCCCCATTTGTCCCTCAGCCCCGCTTCGAGCCCCAGACTCCGTGGCTGCGTCTCAGTCTTGCCCACGCGAGGTCAGCGTCTGTCTCTCCAGCAGAGCGTACACTCCGTGAGGCAGGACTGTGCTGTTCTGTTTACTTCTGCATCCCGGTGCTTAGCGCAGAGCTTGGAACCCAGAATGATGTACTGAAACATCGGAGGGACAGCTGGGCCCTTGGGTGGCCATCAGAGTGAGGGCTCGGGTCTCTCCCAGCTGCTTCTCCCTTGAAAGTTCTGGAAAGCTCTGCCAGCCATTCTCACATACACGATCTCAAGCTTTCTAACATACCCACGAGGTAGGCGCTGGGATCTTCCCTTCTAGACAAAGAGGCAGAGGCTTGGAGAGGTTGGGGAAACTTCCCAAGATGACACACTCAAGAGCAACAGAGCTGGGACTCAAACGTCCTGAGATGAGTGCTCTTTTTCCTGGGGGTCCCTTGGAGACAGTAAGCTGCAGGGTAGACATCAGGCAAGGTGGGAGGCTGCCCCCCTTCCACCAGGTTCTTCCTTCCTTTACAGCCTGCATGAGTTCTCTGCTGCTGTGTGACAAGTTACCCCAAAACGCAGTGGCTTGGAACAGCAACATTAATTACCTTACCGTTTCTGCAGGTCAGGAATCTGGGGACAGTGTGACAGGATCCTCGGCTTGAGGGTCTCTCACAGGCTGCGTCAAGGTGCTGGCTGGGGCTCCAGGCATCTGGAGGCTGGACTGGGGAAGGGCCCGCTCCAAGCTCACGCCATGGCTGCTGGCAGGTGCAGTTCTCCGCTGACTGTTGGTGGGAGGCTGCCCCAGTTCCTTGCCACAGGGGCCTCTCCAACATGACAGCTACATCACCAAAGCAAGCAAGCTGGGGAGTGCCAGAGAGATGGAAGTCACAGTGTTTATAACTTAATCACGGAGGTGACATCCCAGCACAGTTTGCTGTATTGTGTCATGAGGAGCGTGCCTCTGGGTCTGGCCACACCCAGGGAAGGGATTACACGGGTGTGAGTGCCAGGAGGCAGGGTCGCTGGGAGCCATGCCAGAGGCTGCCACCACACAGCCCTGTTCTCTGACGGCGGCTCTCAGATCGTGAGTTCCCGCAGGGCAGCTGCGTCCTGTGCGCAGACATCGGTGGGGCCCCTGCACGCATTCATCCATTCAACGCCTTGTTTGTTTCACAGACATGTACTCTGTACCTACTGGTGATTGCTGGGGTTACAAAGCGAACCAAGGTGCATTTCCTGCCTTGGAAGGGAGCTCTGTAAGGAAAAAAGTCAGATTTCGTGCCTGCTCACAGAGACTTTGGGAAAGAACCGTGCTAATGCTCGTTTAGCACTTACCGTGTACCAGGCACCGGTCTAAATGCTTTACATGTATTACCTCTTTTAATCCTCACAGCGACCTGTGAAGCAAGTACTATTATAGTCTCTCCATTTTATAGAAGAAGAAACTGAGGCACAAAAAGGTTAACTCTTGGCCCAAGGTCACCCAGCTGGCGAGGCAGGGCGAGGCGTCCAGCCTGGACAGCTGACTCCCGAGTCCACACTTAGATGGCATCTTGTGTCTTGAAAGGTGGGCTCGGGGCGGGGGCTGCAGCAGGATGACAGGTGTTGGGGGCGTCCTTGGGAGCGGTGGTCCTCCAGTCTTCAGGAGCAGACACAGACACAGACTCGCCGTGGGCCTTGGGGAAGCTGCCCGCTAGATTATCTGGAGTGGGAAGAGTAGCTGGGGCGCCCACTCGGCAAGCTAGCGAAGAGAGTTGTTTTGGTTTTAAAGATTGACATTTTAATAAACTGCTCTTAATTAGCCGCACTTTGAAATTCTGAGTGGCGTGCTCTCCACCTTCCACCACGGGCGGGTGGCTTCTTAGAGGATGCGATGCTTGTGGGTGATCTCCCGTTTTGAAACAAACCCAGACCCTCTAGTCACAATTTATTTTTTATTCCGAAAATGATCTTTACTGCAAATGTTGCTTTGGTTCGAGCGAATTAGAAATCCTTATTACACAGGCAGGCACTTCAAACAGTGCCCGGCTCGCCGCGCCGGCTGTGGCATCAAAGGCTCGGCTGGAATCTCTGATTCCCACCCAGGCTGGGACCACGGGGAGCAGGCAGCTCCGAAGCGGGGCCTGGCTCCGGGACCAGCGGGCTGAGGGGGCCCGGAAACTGGGCAGCCTCCGTGCCAGGCCCAGTGTGTCCCTGCGTCAGGGGCTCAGAGGGGGTGCTGCGGGCAGAAGCTGCCCTCGACTGAGCACCTACTATGTTCTAGACACGAGCTAAGAACTTTCATGTGCATTATCCTATTTAAAATGTCCACCAGTCCCCACCACAGCTGTTGCGAAGGTTTACGCGAGCTCAATAAACAACAGCCCTCTTTCCCCCTTTATTCTGGACCAGTTGAGAAATAAAACAAATGTGCGAGGCAAAGAAGAGACCAAATAGTATGCTTATTCCTGAGACTAAAGCTCATATTGGAGAAGGTGGCTTGTGGCTGCGGGCAAGCCAGGTCTCTCACCCTGAACCCCACAGTTACCTAGATCCTTCCCAGATGCATGCCACCCCAGGCGGGCACACACATCTCTAACTTGTTAGGAGGAGAGCAGAATGCATGACCTCTGTGGGTGTCAGCTCCCCAGATAGAGAGAGAGGAGCTGAAGGAAGCGTGACCGTATTAGTCCTACCAGATTGACCAGTCAGATAACTCCTTCTCACTTTGGAGGCTGAGTGAGTGAGGGCAGAGAGAGGGTTCTGTGGGCCCCTCCACAGTAGGGAAACAACCTCCCCTCCCCCTCCCTGGCCATTGGTATTATTTTCTTTTATAAATACCGAAGGGAGCTGAGGGTCAGAGCTGCCCAGTTAGTAGGAGGTGCAGCTATGATTCACACTGCTCTGTCTGACTCTGTCTTCTCCCCTAGACCTTGAGCTCCTCAGGTTCAGGGCTGGGACTCACCCACTTAGTGTCCTTGGGAACTGGCACAGGACCTGGCTCGGGGCAGGCATCAGGCAGCGTCTTTGAAGCGAGCAAGGCAGATCGATCCTTCCGTCCCACAGCATGACTGTCTCCACGCTATGTCAGGTGCTGTTCTTACTGGTGGTGGTGTGGAGCTGGTGCAATGGGTGAACGGTGGCTCCCTCCCTAAAATGATATGTTCCCATCTGAATCTCTAGAATCTGTGAACGAGACTATTTGGAAAAAAGGTCTTTGCCGATGTCATTGAGAATCTTGAGATGAGCTAGAGCATCCTGGATTGTCTGGGTGGGCCATAAATGCAATCACAACTGTCCTTATAAGAGGCGGAAGAGAAGGCCATGTGACTACGGAGAGATGGGGTGATGCAGCCACCGCTAAGGAGTGCCAGGAGCCTCCAGGGCTGCAAGGGGCAAGGAGGGATTCTGTCCGAGGGCCTCGGAGGGAGCACGGCCTGGCTGACAACTTGGTTTTGGACGTTTGGCCTCTAAACCCACGAGAGAATAAATGTGTGTTGTTTTGAGCTCCCAGTTGGTGGTAACACAGTGCCACTGGTGAAAGGGTTCTCCCCCCCCCCCCCCCTCCGCCAAGACAGAAATCAAGAGAGAAGGGTTGGCCTACAAAGGGCTGTGTTCTTCACACAGGTGCAGAGTAGACCTCTTTGCTTTCCAGGTCCCCCCGTGGGCTGGTATCTGTGGGCGCAGGCGCAGAGCAGAGCTCTTTGGGATTGCCTGAAGAGAAACTTGAAACGTATCTGGGGGAGACTTTAAAATAACTGAAGAGTATCCGCATCCATTTAACAGAGGCTCAGCCTGTCTCAGAAATACCACCTGGGCAGCTCTGGGAAACTCCTGTGCTGGCATTGAGGACCAAAAGGTGCCTTTCCTGCTTGGACATCACTGTACGCATCATGTTACTGATCGAGTGAAAATCAGTGAAAATGAATAGCCACATACGCACATGGACCCCTCGCACCACACCAGGCCGTGGAGATGGGGGCCAAGTATCTGGTTATAGGCTGGTGAGTTTTCCCTGTGGCTTTAGCTGTTGAGATCTCCTGGTGTCCAGAAAGGGAGGACAGAGAATTGTCACCTGTTTGTGTGTGTGTGTGGGGGGGTCCTGCAGGAGTCACCAGCTCTCCTCGCCAACCTGTTTCCCAAGGAGACACCGGCTGCTGTCCTGGTGCCTCAGAGAGTCCGCAAGGCAGTGGGCCACCCTTCCTGGGGTCCCGCTGTCGCACACACTTCCCAGCCTGAACCCCACCTCTGCCTCTCCCTGGGGTCTGCTTTCCCTCTCACTTCACAAATGGACGAATTGAGTCTTGGCAGCTTCCTAGGGTCCCACGTAGAATAGTGCTAGAGCGAGTGTTCTGAGAGATGAGAGAACCTAACTGTGCCTGGCCGTTAGGTTAGAATAAAGCACGATACACAAGTCAGGGCTGCGGCTGTCACCACTCTCTGTGAAGACACCGTTGATATCATGACAAACACCGTCACACTGACCAGGGCTCACCTGCGGTCCCAGGGAGCTTAGCTAAACCGGCGGCATTCTGCTGCACCTTCCCAGATACGTGTATTTTGGGTGGGATATTTTCCAGAATACTCCTGAGTTTTTGTCTGCTGGGTCCATCTGCAAACATGGATTCTGCCTGCTGTGGGTCGTCCGTCTGAAACCTGTTGGCTCTTTCGCGATCACCTTGGACACACTTCATATCAATATATTTTTAAATACAAACGCTGTTAAGCCTTAGCACCAACAACAAAATGAATTCCTGGTGATTGTACCGTGACTCTTACATGTTCTTGGATTTTACAGTTCTTGATAAATGTAACAGCAGAGGGCCCGTAGGCATCTCCCAGCCCACCTGGCAAAGGTGAGGTTGGTTTCCAGGGCACTGGGTGCAGGTTTTTAGATTGGCAGGGTCCCAGGAAGGCTGAGATGAGCGCACCTAAACCACTTCTTCCACTGGTCAGAATCTTTCTATTAACTGACCGGAGGCCAGAGGACCCAAGAAGCAGGAGAGAGGCCTTGGTGGACTCCCCTGCCGTCACCCAGAGTGGTCTGCATTTGAGGGGTTGGGATGCCTGGGCTTGTGTCCTGAGAACATACCAAGGATACTCTTGGGGTGTGGGGTCCTGGTGGTAGGAGGGTGACAGAGCAGGCCATCCCGTGGGGAGGTGGAGACTGAGAAGAAAGAGGAGTCATGGGGTTGCCTTGACCTCTCACCTGTCTTCCCTTGAGCCAGCCTCGAAAGGGTGCTGGAGAGGACGCAAGCTGCCAGCCTGCTGAGGAGTAAGGCCGAGTTCGCGGGACAGCCTCAGGAGGAGCCGGCCAGGGCTGGGCTCGCCCTGGGCAATGCTTGGTTGCCCAAGAGGGAGTCCAGTGAAACTGATTCAGCCCAGCCAGTGTGGCTCAGTGGACTGAGTCCCTAATCCCACGGACTGAGAGGTCCCAGTTCGATCCCTGGTCAGGGCACACACCCAGGTTGTGGGCTCGATCCTCAGTAGGGGGCGTGCAGGAGGCAGCTGATCGATATTTTCTCTCACATGGATGTTTCGATCTCTCTTTCCCTTCCTCTCTCTAAAAAAATCGATAAAAACATATTAACAAAAAACTGATTCCAATACAATTTCACTGGTACCTCTTTTATGGTGGCTCTGTGGGGGACCTAGAGCCGAGTGGAGTTTCCCTGCCTGAAGCAACACCAATGAGGGCGAACGCTAAGTGTTTGCCACATGCAGGGCCTGTGCCCCGGGCTCCGTGCACATTACCTAATCTAGGTCTTCCAGGACTCCTTAGCGGAGGTGCTGTATTATTATCCCCTTTGACAGTTTCAAAAAATTGAGATTTGGTGGCTTAGCCCGCCTGTGGTCACCCGGCTAGTGATGGTGGAGCCAGGACGTGAACGCCACAGTCAGGCTCCAGATCAGTGGCTTTGACCTTGGCTGCCCATTTGCATCACCTGGAGAGCTTGGAAAACATACCCATACTCAGCTCTCTTCCTAAAGCAGTACAATCAGAATCTCCGAGGGTGAGGCCGGGCGGTGGTGATTTTATTTTATCCTCACCTGAGGACATTTTTGCATTTATCTTCAGATAGAGCGGGAGGGAGAGAGGGGGAAAGAGAGAGAGAGAGAAACATCGATGTGAGAGAGACACATTGACTGGTTGCCACCCACACGACCCCAACCGGGGCAGGGACAAACTGCAATCGAGGTACATGCCCCTAGCGGGAACCGAACCCGGGACTCTCTGGTCCGCAGGCCGACGCTCTAACCGCTGAGCCAAACTGGCCAGGGCCGGGTGGTGGTTATTTAATAACTTCACTCCAAGGCTGCATGTGTTCAGCCAGGGTCCAGAACGTTGACCCTAGGGCTTAACCACTGTGCTGCCCTGCCCCTGCCCTGCTCATCTCCACCGCAGCCCCTAACACCACACATCGTGATGACCCCTGAGCATTTGCTTCTCTTCACGGGGCCATGCTGGCCCAAGACTGGCTCTCTCAGAGGTCTCTGACACAGGGAGGACCATTCCAGTGTCATAGACGAGGTCCCCTGCCATCAGGAAAGACTCAAGGACAGCTTCGTGGAGAAGGCAGGAGAGTTTGGGGAAGGGTGAGAGGTCTGAGAGGCTGCTGGGAGCTTAGCAGGGACCCCTAGTCTTTATTCATTCATACGAACAGGATTCCCTAGGTCCTGGGGAGCCATGGAGGGTTTTTGAGCATGGTAGTAATCCCATTAGAAAGCTATCCCCTTGCTGAAGCTCTCTCGCCCCAGGGGAGTCTGGGAAATCGAGTGTGCTGAGGAACTCGTTGAAACATTAGGTTGTAACACATTACCAGGAAAACACCACATTCTTCTATCTTCCCACCCCCTCATCCACACTAGCAATGCCAAGGTCCGCCCGCCCACACACTGCGGTGCTTCACCTCTCTTGGCCGTGTCCCCACCGTTTCTTCTGCCTGGAAAGCCCTCACGTCAGCCATGCAAACACATTTACTTTTATGCGTCCAAGCCTGCTGCCGACGCTGCTCTGAACCCGCCCAGGATAGACTTCACCCCTCCCCCCTCAACCTCCTGTACCATGTACCAATTCCAGGGCTGCCCATCATCCTGCCCTTGTCATTGTCTCTGGGTCTGGTTCCAGGCTAGACTGTGAGCTCCTTCAGCAGAGTGCCCAGCACACAGTAGGTGCTTAAATCATTATCAGATTGAATTGCTCTCCAAGGTCAGGAGTCATGGAAGAGGTGAATTTTAGGAAATACCCCTAACTTCCTACTATGATCCCTTTTCTCGATGTCAGTAATAGTCCTCATTATCTTTTTTCTTTGTTTTCCTTTATTGGTTTTAGAGAGAGAGGAAGGGAGAGGGAGAGAGAGAAACATCAATGAGAGAGAACATTGATTGGCCACCTCCTGCATGCCCCCCACTGGGGATCGGGCCCACAACCTGGGCATGTGTCCTGACCGGGAATCGAACCTGCGACCTTTTGGTGTATGGGTCGGTGCTCAACCAGTGAGTCACACTGGCCAGGCTGTTCTTCATCTTTACTGCCTAAAACCAAACTATTATCTCAGAAGGTCCCTTTTGAGAGAGAAAAGGATTACCTGGCAGTATCAATAACTTCCTGGCAGCCATTACAACTGAGTCCAGCCCAGCTTGTCCAATCAGCTATACTAGGGCGGGAGAAATAGGCACAGATCTGGTACATTTTGATGCAGATGAGAGAGCCGGGAGGGGAGAGGGCTGAGGGCTGGAAGGCAGGTGAATGTGTTACTACAGCCAGGGGTGACATCGCAGTGGACTTGGGGGCTGCCTAGTGGCCTGAGGGAGGCCACTGGCTGTGGGTGCACAGAGGAGAGAAAGGCTTTAGGGGAGGACGAGCCCTCTGATGGGGACGGGAGAGAGAGCCACGTAGGACTCATGGAGCAAGGGCTGGCGTCACTCGGATGGGCTGGGATCACGTGGGTTAGTGTGACCTACCAACTCTCCCCTAAGACATGGACAGACTCAGGCTCCTGGGGCCAGCCAGAGAGGGGATTACTTTCTGCTTTAGTAGATTAAATGCTGAGGTTTCTGTGAATTAAACCCCAAAGCAGCTTTGGAATGTTTTCACTATCTGCACTGAGAAAATGAGATCTTTTTCATCTGGTAACACAGGGATAATAATGCCCAGATCCCTGGGCTACAGCGAGGATTAAATGAGATCCAGCACGTCAAAGCCGTGGCCTGTGCCTGGGACACAGGGAGGCCCCAGTAAATGGTGGTTCTCAAGTGAACTGAGCTCAGAGGAGCTAGTTAGGGGCAAGCCTGAACTAAGAGAGCTTTACTCTTTAAAGATAGCAGCCAGCGCCCTTTTACTTAGTGGCTTTGGGTCTTTGAGCTTCCAGTCCTGGAACAGCTCAGGCTCAGGGTCAAATGTGGGTGCATTCCCGCCTGCCACTTCCTGGTATGGGATCGGCAGCAAGAATAATCTCTCTCAGTCTCCGTTGCCTCACAAGAATAGGACTTATCTTATAGGGTTGCTGAAGGATTTGATCTCTGCTCCTTCCTCAGCTCCCAGCCTCACCCTTGACCTCCCTCAGACTGTTCTCTAAAGAATGGCTAGATAAGCCCTAGAAACCAAAGTCAGAACTTGTTTTCCCAAGCACACAACTCAGAGTGTTTAGAATAAAATCGGAAGTCCTTGCATGGATCTTCCCTCTGCTACCTCTCGTCTCCAGTTTGGTTCCCCTCATGCACTTGGCCAACAGCAAGCTGCCTTGTCATTTCTAAGCTTCTGCCTCAGGGCCTTTGTACTTGCTGTTCCCTCTGTTTGCCTTTCCCCAACTAATGGCATGGCTTCTGCATGGCATTGCCTCTGTACTCAATTCATCTCTGCTCAAATCTCTGCCCCCTCCTCCTAGAGACTAGCCCTGATTTTCCTCTCTAAACAGTGCTCTCTCTATTCCCTTATCCTGATGCATTTTTTTTATGGCACTGGACAGTGGCTGACATTGTCTTATATTTGTCTATTGTTGCTCCCTGGCTAGAATGTAAGCTTCAGGAGAGCAGGAACTTTGTTTGGCTCCCTGCTGTCGGTCCAGCAACTGAATAACTCTTTGCTCAATAGCTGTTTGGTAAGGGAATATGTGAATGAATTAGTACCTGCAGACCAATTATTCCTGCCACAGGGAGAGTTGGGAATTATTAACAATGGAATAAAATGACCTTGAATTTGTGGCCATAGGGCCCAATTCTTGTGCTGTTGTCAACTTGCTGTGCAACCTCAAGCAATTCATATACCATCTCTGGACCCCTGGGAGAGCATTGGGCAAAAGAGGATACCAGTTCCTGCCTTGGCTGAGAGAGTTCAGGGGTCATGGAAGGGTCAAGGTGATAAGGAGACAGTTTGCCAAGCAAAAGAAGCCCCGGGAACATAAAGTGGAGGCCCGTTTCCTCTGAAGAAAGCCAGTGTCTCTGATTTCTCAATACGCTGCCAGCTGGGCTGTGTCAGGTGGTCATGAATAAGGGGGAAAAATCCCTTTGACTGAAATGGTGATATTTTACTGAGGCCACTTGGTTTTGCTTTCAAATAATTTCTTCAGGGCTCCCAAGTGCCTCCTCTTTCTTATTCATTAGCAGTCTACAGAACTTAAAGGGAGACTCTAATTAGGGAGAACTTTCGTATCATTTACTAGGAAAAGAATGAGGAAGGGGCTGCCTTGTGGGCCAGAGAGAACCTTCTAATCTACATGCAGGCTCTTTGGCTCGGGGCTCTGACTTCAGCGCAGGAGCACAAACTAAAACCACAGGTCAGGAGGATGAATCTGTCATTTGGAACAGGCAATCCTTTTTATTTTTTAAATATAAATTCTGGAAAAATACACAGGTCTGGGGCATCTGGGGTGCCTGGGGATGGGTCTGACTTGCTTGTTGAAGAAGTGCAATTATTGACTTTGCTGCTAATGAGGAATGTGGAGTTTACAGGCTCAGGGCAAAGGCAGAGCAGCGGGGACCGCCCGAACTGGGAGAGAAGACTCCAGAAACTGCTCTGCCATACTCTAACTCTGAGACCCCATCAGAAAGGTGGCAGGCCCACTCGCTCCCCGTCCCTCTGGAAATCTGTGAAGCTGAAAAAATGTTTAGGTTCTTGTGCTTGTATTAGCTCAGTGTGCGTCAGCGGTGGAGGAAGTTTGCCTAGAGTGTTGCTGTCTTGGGTCATATCAATATAGGTAGAATGTGCTGAATGAGGGAGGTGATAGTCCTACCAACCTCCATACTGATCAACTCCAATAAAATCAGGGTGTTTGGGTGTGGTCTTCATAGTTGAGCAAGAATGTAGACAACGCATAATTAAAGGCTGAAGTTGGTAGAGTGGTATGATTACTTTTTAGATTACTACTTAATTAATGGTTAAGCAGCAGAACTAACAAGGGTGGAGGGAACCTTTATGGCAATGACATTGATTAGCCAAGTGACTAGGAGCAAGATCTTGGAATTACAGGACTCTAAGTGGGAATCCTGGCTCTAATATTACTAGCTGTGTGGCCTTGAGCAAATATTTTTCTCTTTCCCTCTGAGCCTCAGCTTCCTCATCTCTAAAAGAAGATAATACCGTGTTCTATCTCATAGGGTTTTTGCAAGGGTCAGTTGGGGTAATCTTTTATGTAAAATGTTTAGCACAGAGCACACACTCAACAAATAGCAGCAATTATAAGTATGGATATGCTTGCTCCGAGAGGGCGGGAGGCGTCCCTGGAAGCGTACGAGAAGTGGGATTCTGGAAGGGGTTCCTGCCTGGGAAGACAATGCAATAAACGGCCTTGGAGCTTTGGGCAATGGCACAGGCAGTGGCAGGGAGGGGAGTCCTCGTCTATGTGGGCACAACTTTCTCAGGCTGCTGTGCTTCCTGGCCCTTTGCCTAGGCCAGGACGATGCTTGTGTGATACTGGTGTATGATGTTTGTCCTGTGGGTGGGGAGGTGAGGGCTGTTCTTAGATGTGGTCTCTGAAAGCCTTCTTAGAATCCTTTGCATTGTGGTCCCTGAAAGCCTTCCTGGGATCCAGGAGTGGAAAGCAGTGACGTGGAGGGTGTTTGGGGACGACGAGGATGATGGCGACCCAGAAAGGACCTGGGGACTGCTGACTTCAATCCCAGAAGCAAGGGGTCTCAGCCCCTCCCATGTCTCCTTTGGTCTGACCTGGATCACCAGCTCAACCGAGGCAGTTCCACTGGGGCCCATAGGACTCCAGAGGAGGGGTGTTCCTGGGCCCCATCTGCAGCCTTAGTGCAGGACTGAGCCCAGAAGGGGACTGGGCTATGGTTCCAGCTAAAGCAGTGACAAGAGCGTGATGGGTCAGGTCTTAGTTCTCTGAAGCCCTGAGTGATGATCCTCCCTTTGCTCTCCTTCCACCCCCAGGGACTCTCTATGACATTGGAGTCAGCATCCCCCTGGGAATCTTGCTCTGGGTTGACATCATCCACTGTCATTCTCAAACACCTGGTTCCCAGGCCTGGTGGTCAGTGACAGAAGGTGGTCATGGGGGAGAACAATGTGTTAGGCATCAGACACGTATTATCTCATCAATTTATGAAATAGAGATTCTCATTTCCATTCAACTGATGAAGAAAATGACCTCAGAGAGATTAAGCAAACTACCCAAGGTCACATGGATGGGCAGCAGTGACTCTGATTTTTGCACCTGAGTCTGTGACATCAAAGTCTGTGCTCTCTCCACCAAGACTTGTCCTGCACCTGACGGAGATCACTGTGGGATGAAGGAGAATGGTCGGGCAGCTACCCCAAGGTCTAGGTTTGAAAACAGGACAGGAAAGTTGAGAAAGGGAATTGAGGTTAGTGAGTGAGGGGTCAGAGACTATTCCCGCCTACCCTTCCCTGAAGAAAGGCTGGTATGGAAGTCAGAGGCTGGCTTCCTTTTGAAGGGGGGTCCACAGGGAAGTCAACTGTGGGCAGGGCTTGGGAGAGCAACACGTCTGCCTGCTGCTGTCGATGGATTCTGCAGTGACCTGGCTGTGGCAGCAGATGGCACAGACGGGGAGTCAGGGGTGAGACATTGTCACTAGCTCACCACTGATCTTCTCTGTGGCCTTGTGCGCCACTCACACCACCTGCAGGGATGTGTCTAGCGCTTACGTTCTGTACGAGGACCTCCCAAACTTGAGAGGGCCCGGGAGTCATCGGCTGATTAAAAATTAGATTCTGTTTTAGGGAGACTGCAGAGGGGCCTGAGAATCTGCATTTCCAACCAGCTCCCAAACAAGGCAGCTGCTGCTGTCCAGGGACTACAGTGAGGAATCCCGTTCCCATCCTCTGGCCTCTGGGCCCACCGTAGACGGCATGCGTCAACGTGTTTTTCTTCCCTTGCATCAAGCTCAGTGTTAACAGACTGGGCTTGTGCCACGGGGCACGTCCACCTGGCCTCTTGAAACTTCCTTCCGGAAGTCGTCTCTGACTTGCTTCCCACATTTGACTCCTTCAGGTGCAAAGAGGTTAAGAACATGGATCCAGGAGCTAGATCTCCTGGGTTCTCCGCCTGTGTGACCTTAAGCAATTTACTTAACTTCTCTGTGCCTTGGCTTCATCATCTGTAAACTGGGGGTGATGATGATAATACCTATCTCCCAGGGTTGCGGATTAAAGGAGTTAATAGTTATTGACAAAGCTCTCAGGGTGAGCCCTTTATAAATGTTAGTTCTCTCCATTACTTCTGTCATCATCTCCATCTCTTTCCTCTCAGCGCTCCTGCAGCCGGGTCTTGTCCGTCTCTGACCCCAGTGCCCAGCACTGAGAAGAGAAGTCGCTGGGAAGTCAAGTGGGGAGCCCCGAGGGCCAGGCAGAGCAGGGCTGCTTCTCAGGAGATGCAGATTTATGGCCTGGAGGCCAACATGAGGACTGACGGAGGGATTCTGCTGGGATTACCAGCTCCTCTCAGCAGCGCTGACCTTTTCTCATCTTATCTGGGAGCTGACAGAAAACAGAGGGTGTCCCAGTTCCAGCCTCACCCTACTCCGGGGCCCATGGCCAAAGCCTTTGTATTCTGGACCTGTGCCTGTCTCCTGGGTTTAGCTGGGAGGCAGCCCTCTCCCATAAACCCAGCCCGGGGAGGGGGATCTACAGGCGTGGGGGCGGCGGTGCGCTTCAAAGCTGCCAAGACAGGGCACAGACCAGATCTGTTTCATCACCGACTCTCCTGTCTTCTCCCCAAATGCTGGGGATGCCCTGCCCCGCGGGGGCTCGGGGGCCCGAGGGGTCAGTGCCACACTTTGACACAATGCAGCCCTCTCTTCAGATCCCGGGCTAAAGAGAAAAACGCACGCCCACCGAACCAAAGCCCGGCTGCCTGACATAAAATACTGCTCCCTAATCCCAAGCGTGGCCACGTGCGCTGTGAAGATACTTAGAGGCCCTTCAATTATTTCCACTTTCAGAAATGTTTTTACGTCTCCCATTTTGTTCACTGGGTTGGCTAAGGTGTAGCTGTGCTCCCAGCCCGGGCTTTGCTTCCTTACCAATGGGGTCCCCGGTTTTGTGTCTTGATATTAAGAACAGATACTGAGAGCTGAATGGGACATTGTTTCCTGGCCAGATCAGTAGCTGCTGCCTGCTTTTAGCGAGGGAGCCGTCCCAGATTGGCAGCCCGGCCTAGACCGCGCTGTGGCTTGCTTTGATTACTTGCTTCCATCCAGCCCGGATCAGGAACTGATCATACACGTGCAGGCTTTCATTTGCTCCCCCTCCCCCTCCCCATTGTCCACAGTTGCAGGTTAGAGGAGTGGGTTTGGGGGTGAGCAGCCTGTGCTGACTTTTAAAGTGATTGTGTGTTCAGGGGGCTGGGCTGGAGGGGCTGGGGGCGCCCCCTGAGTGTCCCCCTGGTCCGACCTTCTAACCAAAGCAGAGGCTTGGAATCTAAGCATCTGGTGCTGATACGTCCCTTACTTGTGACCGGGTATAGGTTCTAGAAACTTCCCTCAAACTGTGACTGAGGAACACCCATTCTTTCCCCAGAGCACAAGGGATCACTTGAAATTTTGCTCTTTTCACATTTTAACCAGATAGGTCTAAATATAAAACCACAGCATCTCATTTTAAAAGGATTTAGGAAAATGACCCTCTGGTTACTTAGAAACGTTGACTGCAAGTCTTCATGATCCCGCCCCAGCCCCCCACCCCCCTCCCCCTGCTCGTCATGTTTGCTCATAAACGCCAAAAACCCAAATAGAACCCTTTGAGCGGTGGGGCCCAGCTAAAGAACAATGACAGGATGTTGGCTTGCAAAGTGTCAGCATTTGCCAAATAAGTTTATCCTTTATTTATTATTTTCATTGTGGCTTAAAACACGCAGCCCTCAAAGCCAAGTCTCTAAACCGAAACGTATGGCAGGCCCGCCTCTGCTCGGAGCCCACAGTGAGCGCAGGGACTTCCCCTCGCTCCTCGCCAGCGACTGGGACCGAAGATAGTATGTTTTGAATTTACGGAGAGATCTACTGCTTTGGGCTCAGTTTTAGTACTTTTAAAAAGCAATCAATAATGGCCAGTTTGTAATAAGAAAAATTTATGAACTGACAGGCAAAATGTAATTACGGAGGGGATTCCTTGAAAGAAAAAAGAGGTGATGTTAACAGACATCCCGACAATCTGTTTGCACTCATTTTCATTCACATAAATGATGATGTGCTTCTGGGTGGAAGCAGCGCTCTGCACAGGCTTCCCGGGAGCCTGCAAAGGTCGCTGCCAGAGCTTTCACTAACGAAGGGCCCGAGCTGCGTCACTGCCCATTGTTCCCCACGGCACGCACTTTCCACAGGCCTCCTTTTATGGCTGTGACTGCAGCCCAGCCGCTGACGCACCTCATCTTCCCGGTCCCTGGGGAGCTTGGGAGCTTTCTGGAAACCCAGCGGGTGTCGCAGGCACCTGGGGAGTCGTGGCTCCTTCCACCCATCACTTTCTCCTCTCAGCCACCGCTGCTCAGGAGACACATGCCAAAGGCGCCTTGAGAGAGGGAAAGCAGAGGTTCCCGGGAAAACGGCCTCTCTGCACAGTGGGTCTCCACCAGTGCTTGACAATGACACGAACGAGATCTGAGACCTCGGCATCATTTCCAACTCACAGCCCTTTTCGATCCGAAGTCCCTGTCAACCTTCACAGCAATCGGAAGGGACGTATATTATTATACCCATTTTACTGGCAGGGAAACTCAGGATCAATGAAATGACCCGACTGACAGTCACACGGCCTGTTAGGACTTGAACCAGGTTTTGGACCCACAGTCCTCGATCTCCCCAGGCCTGTGCTCTTTGGAGCATCCCAAGAATAGAAAACCCAGTTCTCTTAAGAACGAGAGACAGGACAGACATTCTTGTTAAAGAAATATAGTCCAGTGAAATTGTATGTAAGTTTGTTGACTTTTAAAGGGAGACCAAGGTTGCCAGAGGGGAGAACTGTTTTACCGTTTTGCATCTGGGGTATGTGATGATTTTCCAAGTGCTTCCACATCTTGACTTGATGTCATTTGCAGCTCACCACAGCTCTGGGGGGGAGCAGGGCGATGTCAGCACCCTCACACTGTGGAGGAGAAGCTCTGGGACTAAGGGACCTGCCTGGGGTCCGAGAGGGCGCCCTCGGAGACCAGCAGCTCCTGACCACAGCTCAGTGACGTAGAAGGGGATTCTTTTTATTGCTTTTACAGAAAAACTTGAGTGTACTAGAAACACAACAGTGGAATCCTTAGTGATCCGCTCTTTTTTCTCCATGCTTACCGCTTGGCTGAAAGTCAATGATCACACATCGAGCTGAGATCCAGGGGTCAGCTGAAGCAGGTAGCATTCATGAAAAGAGCAGTGACTGGAGAGTCACCCGGAGAGGTGCCAGGGCCAGCACAGCCCCACCGCAGCCTGACCTCATCCTGGTGCTTATTCCCAGCCCCGACACCCTGACCTTGGCAACGTTGAGTCATGGGAGTGGACGATCACAGTTCACAAAGGTTCTCAGGAACACAGGTGGAAACGTAAGGCGTCTGAACCTTCAGTTACCTGGAGATCCACACGCACAGCACCTTGCATTTCCCTGGGCACGCCTGGCGGCAGCAGGCTGGGTGTGCATGGCTCGGTGCCACCTCTCCAGGCACAGTAATGAGTGATGAGTGTGGCTGGAGGCAGTCTGGGCTGTGGGGGAGGATGTCAGGATTACCCAGTCAGCCTTATCACTTCGGAATCTGGTTTTTGGATCTCCATCTGTATCTCTTATTTGTTGCTGTAATAAGGCTGCAAACCCTCTAACTCAGTGGTTTGAAATAACACTTTCTTCTTGCTCCCTTTGGGTGTTGGGATCAGCCCAAAGGCTTTGGTTTGGGTTAAGGTCTGCTCCCTGTGTTTTTCCTTCCTTCAGGGCCAGTGGACCACCCAGGGCAAGCGCCATGGTGATGGCAGAAGCACAAAGGCCCAGCCCAGCTGCTCCGCACATGAAGGTCTCTTCTTGTGTCACATTTGCAAACATTCCACCAGCCCAGGCCAGCTGTGTGGCCACGCCCAACCTCAGTGGCCAGGGAGATCTGCTCTGCCCACTCCAGTGAGCCTAGAGGACTGCGAATGTTTACTGAATTATCCAAACTAGCACACCATCTGCCTGGCTCCAGCATCCTATTTCTTAATTGACTGTAACCCGGAGGAAGAAAAGAGATGTGACTAATTATTATAGAAATCACCCTGAATGCTTTAGATGAGAGAGAGTGAGCCGTGAGAGTGAGGGGAGGGAGGCCCTGGAGAAGGGAGCTGGACAGTGTGACTCCTCCCCTGTGGGGCCGCCGCTGTGGAGCCGGAGATCATCAGAGCCTGGGGAGTGGTTTGAGGAACCGTAGGACAGAAGGACAGGACAGTGATGAAAAACAGAAGCACTAAAGCCTGAATAAACTGGGTCCATATTCCTACTTCTCGATTCACTGAGTATGCCACTTACCTCTCTAGGCCTCAGTTTCCTCATTTGTAAAAGGAGGCCGAGGCCAGACACCTCAAGGAGGGCGAGGGTGCAGGGAGAGGAGGCAGAGAGCAAGGACCACTTGGTGAAGGGGTTTGGCTCTGAATAGAAGGGGAGAAATGCACTAATATTTGAGAAGGTTTGGGTCTCTTTATAGGAAGGGGGACTAGAATAAGTTTGCAGGTAAAACAGAAGGAGACAGGGAGGTTGGATGAGATGGCTGCTGTGTCAGCTAGTTAGAGTTTCCCCCAGTTCCTTCCAGAAATGTTTACCGAGCACCACCACACGCCAGGCAGCAGTCTCGGTGCTGGACTATATCGATGGACCAAACAGATGAGACTCACTGCCCTCATGGTGAGATGGGGTGATATTTATTCAGCATGCACTATATTTCAGGCACTGTGCTAGGCTCAACATCCACCATTGCAAGATGGGAACTTCCATGTCCTTTGAGGATGAAAAAACTGAGACTCAGAGTAAATAACTTCCTAGTGTCCACCTGCAGCCAGTAAGAGGCTCAGCTGATATTTTTCCATCCCAGAATCTTTCTTTTCTGTCTCATCCCCAGGCACCAAGAAGGCAGTTTGCAAACAAGCCTCTGAGACTCTTGGAGGAACTAGAAGAGAGGAGATGGCAACAGCATGTTAAGATGATTTCCAAAGACTAGAGCCCGGGCGGGGGCTCTATGCTGATGGGAGCAGAGGCACTGGGCTGAGGGTTCCAAGGTGGGTGTGGGGATGCGGGGGCGAGTCCTGCCTGCAGGGCAGTCCTTCCTGGCCTGTCCAGAGGGGCAGAGCAGCTTAGCAGCCCTTTCTGAAGAGTTAGAAAGCAGGGTTGTTGCAGAGGGATCACTGTGAGCCGCTTCATTCTTAAAGCCCAGCCAGCTCTCATCACTAGTGTCAAATGCCTAAAGATAACAGGACTGAGGCTTGCCTGAAATCAAAAAGAAATCGGGAACAGATGTTAGAAAGCCTTTTTTTTTTTTTTTTTTTACTTTGAATGTGAGGATAAGCCTAGCGATTATTGGCAGAACTCTGGCACATATCAGAAACAATTAGCTGCCTGGCCTGAGACTGACTGGAATCCCCAGCTTCCTTTTCCTTCCTTCGCAGCTCAAGCTAGACATGGCTCGAAGGACTGGACATGGCCTTCCCAGTGGACGCATGGGCCCCACACTTCCTATCCTGCTTGGCCTTCGGGGCTCTAGCTTTGCTCCTCCTGACCCACTGTCTTCCTTACCTTTTCTCCCTAATCCCCCTCGCCCCCGACTAATCATGCAAGCTTGGCAGGTGCACACACACACACACACACATACACAACATATGCTACTTCCAGTCTTGGCAACTGCCTCAGGGTTTATACTGGGGGTCCTTCCCAACCGTACATCAGGGACAGCCAGAGACTCACAATCCTCCTGTTCACCAAGTCGTCTCAAAAAAAAACAAAAAACAAAAACAAACAAACAAACAAACAAACAAAAAATATATATATATATATACACATATATATATTATATGCGATTTGCTCTTCATCATTCTAACTGAATGGACTTTTGGGTGGGGCCTGCTTTGGAAGTTCCATGAGTGTGGGATTCAAGGAGACTATTAGTTGAACACCTACTGTGGGCCAGACACTCTACAAGCATATTCTAACTTTGTTCGGGGTCTCTCCAGCCTCTGAACCTCCAGTCTCTGTGGTCATCGTATCTCTTGCTTCATTGGCCCCTGCCCCATCCTTCAGAACTCCCTGGTCCTGTTTAGAAGACCTTAGGATGGTCGCCCAGCAGGTCCCGAACCAGCTGGCTGGCTGTGATGGTCATGCAGCTGTGTCAGAGTCTTCCCCTCCTGACCTCCTGCCCTCCTGCCCTCCTGCACCCCTGCCCTCCTGCCCATGGCAGTTGTTAGAGTTCTAACATCAGTGACTCGGGCCAGGTCCCCAGAGTTGCTCAGTCTGCCACACTTCAGAGGCTAGAATGTGGCTTCACTCTACCTGGGACTTCCCTCCATCCCCCCACCCCCCTATTTGTGTTGCTTGGATCCCAGACTGTGTTGGTTATGGGCCATGTTTTATCAAGACCTTCTGGAAATTCATTTCTCCCTCTTCTGCCCGCAGCTCCTCTCATGGGGCGTACACTAAAGTTCCTTCCTTTAGCTAGACTGGGTGACCAAGATCCCCAATAGATGTCATCATGTCATTGCCGTCCATGTTTTTGCCCCTACTTCTCTCCTGCTTGCATCCCTGCCCCATGTCTTTGGACATGCCAAGACATGTCTGACTCTCAGTCCAGTGGTGAGTACCACCCAATCTCAGGATACATCACATGGATGCCTCACAACAGTCCTGTGAGGTCGACCATATAATTTTGTGTCCAAATCGGGGTGGAAGCTGAAAGCGACTGAGGAAACGTCGCCGAGTTGTGCTCCAAAAGCCGTGGCTCTGCCGTGAATCCTGATGTGACCTTGAGCAAATGGGTTCTGCTCTGGTTTCAAACATCCACCAGTGAACTGGAGGCAGCAAGAGGATGGCTTTCCACATTTCCTCCCTGCTCCAACTGGAGTGATGTCTATTCAAGAACAGGCTGGGAGGATGTTCTTGGCAGTTTCCTGGCCCACCTGGCATCTGACCATGCGCTCCTTGAACATCCTCAATAACTACATTCAGTGCTTGAAGGATGGAGTCAGCGCAGTACCAAAGGCCCTCTGCTCCTGCTCCAGTTAGAGAGTCCTGTTGCTCTCTGAATTACACCTTGATCTTACTTAATGGATAAGGCCCCAGTACCTGCTGGACCCCCTCTCCTACTGCTCTCCCTTCGTTCTCCGCACTTCAGCCACACTGGCCTCTGTGTTGATCCTTGACACCCTAGACATAGTAGCCCCAGGGCTGTTCCCTCTCCCTGAGACATTTATCCCAGATACCTGCAGATCTTGATTCCTCATCCTCTGGTCTTTGCTCAAATGCTACCTTATCCGCAAGAACGTCTCTTTAGCTTCCTTAAAAGTATTTTCTACACTACCACTCCTATCCCCTTTTTGGGCTTTATTCCCCCCTCCCCCCCACCCCCAAACCTATTACCATCTGACACACTATATATTTTACTTAGATTTTTGAAACATTTTCTGTCTCTGCACATTGGGATGCAGGGTATTTGGTCACTTTTTGTCCATGTTTGTGTCCCTAGCATTTAGAGCCCAGGCTAAGACATCACACAAGTCCAGGAGGCACCCTTCACATGTAATATAATGTAGAATGCAAGGTAGTGGCTCGACCTGAAACAGTGTCTGGCACACAGTTGCCTCTTAGTAGATAACGTTTTGTGACATAAATAAGCTGTCTCTTCTTGGCACAATTAAATCTCTTGGAGGTAGCATCCAGTGCCCACACTTGTGTTTCCCATTCAAAGGCAATAGAGGCATGAAATGTGATGATACAGCCTTAGGATTTAAGGATAAAAATTCCCCCCCCCAAAGATTTAGGCTAGTCTCTTTTCCACCCTCACCTCTGAACCCAGTGATTTAATAACCAGGGAGGATAGCCTGGAGGCCTAGGAGAATGGCAGTTGATGCAGAAATTCAAGTTTATTAATTGTCATCATTGGAAGACAATTCTCATGGGTCTCTTGCATTTCTAAATGCCCTGCAAGCAGAGGCACAGACTGCCTTTATTCTGGACTATCTTTTCAAGGATATCTGTAGAGCTAACAGCCTTGATAGACAGACATAGTGCCTCCTTCTGGAACAGAGGTCAGGAAGGATGGTCATCCATTATAAAAGACTCAAGTTCCCTATGCTGAGGGTTGCTTTCCTGTGAGGCACGCCAGTAGGTATCATCTGGCCCACTTTGTATCACCTCATGAGAACTGGGGCTCTGGGAAACAGTACAAATGCTAATACTCTGGCTAGTCTGTTAAACCCTCTTCTCTTTTGTCTTGGTCACCCAGTCTAACATCCATGGAACGTGCCTAACTCCTAACTTGTTAGTCACAGTAGGATAAAATCTAGACCCATTACAGTTCTTGCCACTCATTTTCTTTTTTCCATTTAACATTTTAAACACCTTTTATTGAGTTAATTACAAAACAAATAACTGTTTGTGTGAAAAAGTTTTAAATAATGCAGAAATGTAAAAAGTTCTCAAAACAAAAAGCTCCTTTCCCCATCCTTCTCCCATAGACAGCCTCTGTCAGTAGTTGGTATGTATCTTTCCAAACACTCGTGCATACACACATAATCTCCCTCTCTCATGTGCGTGCCATCTCTCCCTCTCTCAGATTCACATTCACACTCGCTGATTTAATTAAGACAATTGGCACTTGAAAGGCTCTTATGGGCACCCCTCTATGTCAGTGCACACAGATCTACCCCCGTCCTTTGAACAATGGCACATTCCTTCACCCAGTGTGTGTGGCTTCCATGGACTGAGTTTCTGTGCAAAGCACTGAAGATATACAAGATGCTCCAATCGGCCATTTTGACCCAGGCATTTTGAATATAAGTATTTAAATCAGTATTATGCTAACGCTGATGAATTTCTACTGTGAAAATATTTTCCGCCCCAAAAGGCCTTAGGCCAATTCAAATCCTTGCTTTTTGGAGTTAAACTATTAATTAAACTGTCTTTTTTTTTTTTTTTTTGTCATAATTGTAGATTACTAAAATAAGACTTATTTTTATTAGCTCTTTTCCCATGAAAACTTTGCAATAGAGATCAGATTTGTGGATCAGTTTTGATCCTTGTCAAGTTATATCGATTATAGATTAGGTTTTAGTGAGTTTTCTTTTCTAGCCATTACTTCTATCAAGTTCAATTTTCGTAGGTCAAATTGCATATATCCACATGTTACCATTTCTATTTTTATCCATTGTCCATTATATTACAGGTTAATTATTTTTACAGATAATATTCATTAAGACTGGGATAAAAAAACTTCATAATAATTATTCATAGTAAATCCTAGAGAAAGTTGTGAGCAATCACCCTTGAGATTTCAGAACGGCTTTCTGGGACTAGGCTGGTCTATAGTATGGCTAGTCCAAATTGCCTTTCTCGTTCCCACCGTTTTGCTGACGGCATGTCTACCGGGTACCCTTAGTTAGGCCAGTAGCAAGTGGACAACACAGGATGTGGAATCAAATATCCTTGTAGCCAAAATGGTGAAGCCAAAACATCCTCTCTTGGTACGTGAATATGAGATGCGGCTCCTGCCCTTCCTAGGTATACAGGAATAAGAATAGATGCAAGAGAGAGAAATAGGTCCCTTGAGCTAGGGCCAGCAGAATCAAACTTCGTGCTCTGGGAATATCGAGGAATATTCAGCTGCCCCTTCTTGAAGAAGATGGGAATAACAGTGATGGTCACCAGCCCGCCCTAATCTGGAAATGTGTGATTTCACAGAATGTTTCAAGAAAAAGGTTGAAATATAGAGTGGGAGAGGGGAAGCATTTTTGGTTAACTTTCAGTTAGCTAGAACTTTTCCGATTCCTTATAATCCTCCCTCCCTGCCCCCCTGTCCTTTCCTGAATGCTCTGGTTAGTCAAGGTTGACCTGCACTTCCCGGGGGGGTCTAAGAGAAGTGCTCTTGAGCTCAGGGACCATTTGGCTTTAGGGACAGGGAGACACTTATATGGTGCTGTGTCTTTTAGACACAACAGGCTAAGTCATCTTTCTTTGTCTGTTTTTCTAAATTGAGTATCTATTAATACAAAACCTTGCCCAGTGCTGGGGCACAGAGGGCCGGGCAGGAGAGGCTCCATGTGCTGCTGGGAAAGCTTTCAAGGCCATTATCTCCTGGGGCACAGCAGGAGCCAAAGTGGGTGTCATTAGAGGCCTCTAAAAAGCTGGTCTGCATCCCACCAGAGACACAGAAAAAGGTTAATTACAAAGATGAGCTGGCTGAACAGAGGACCAAAGACAAGAAATTGTAAAAGGAAGAAAAAAGAAATTGTCAAAGGAAGAAAGAAGAAAAAGATAACTTGGGACCAAATGGCAGTTCCCTAAATAATAAATGCAGTGGGAACTTTTGGGGCCTCTCTGTAATTATGGGAGCCATGAGGGAGAAGGAGCTTTTACAATACCATTAAGATAGGAATCTTCAAACCATGGCTGGCCCTAAATCCGCAGAGCCAAGAATGGAAAGAAAGGGGTCCTCCCTGGACTTCTAGGAAGGATTCTTTTTATACATTCCCCAGATTCCCTTATCTCTTTAGATATTTAAGGAATGTACTGTAAGTTTCTCATCTTTTGAAATCAGCCAACTTAATAAGAGCAATTCACTGCGTTGCCTCTCCTGGCTTGCTTATATGTGACATTTGTCATAGGAACCTCTCTTAGCAACCACTTTATGGGTGTGCCTAGGGCAGACCCACAAGAGGGCACAGCCTGACCTTGCAGACTGAGTTAAGTACCAGGACATCGGTCCAGCATGTAATTATTATTATTTTAATCCTCACTGAAGGATATGTTTTTTGTTGATTTTAAAGAGAAAGGAAGGGATACTAGCAAAAAAATAATAATAATAAAAATAAAAAGATAAATAAATAAAGAGAGTGGAAGGGAGAGGAGGGAGAGAGAGAGAGAAGCATCGATCAGTTGCCTCCTGTACATATCCTGACCGGGGATCAACTGGGGATTGAACCTGCAACCTCGGTGTATGCCCTGACCTGGAGTTGAAGCCACGACTCTTCGGTGCACAGGACAATGCTCCAACCAACTGAGCCGCGTCGGCCAGGACTCAGCATGCATTATTAATGGAACAGGTGGTATAAGTGAATCTAAGACAGAAAGAATATTGAAATATATAAGACTTGGTGTTAGCCCTCAGCGTTGCGACTTACTAGCTGAGAGAACGCGGGGAGTCACGTCACCTCTCAGAGCCTTCCTTTTCTCCTTTGTTAAGGGGGTGCACGAACACCTGCCACGGGGGGCCAGGCGGATGATGCATGAAACCGCTCCAAGTCTAGGCTCCCTCTGCGCCCTTCAGTGGCCAGGCACTTGCATCAGGAAGCTCCTGAAAAATGGTGACATTGGTGTCCTCCCTGGGAATGGTGATGACAGGGATGGAAGCAGAAGCTTAAGCTTAAATTTAGCCCCAAAGGAAGTATGGAATACAACGGAGACGATCAGGAGAGATGGAGACAGCCTCAGATGCTGTGGGTTTGTTAAACCAGGAAGTCTGAGGGTGATCTCCCTCCCCCAAGGATCCGGTGAATGTGACTGTTTCGTTCGTATTGATTATTGATTGTCTAGGTGGATGCCTCTTTCCAAGAGATTTCTCATGAATGGCCAGATAATTAATGTCATGGCATAGGTCATTTACCAATACTCTTGGGTAATCTGAAATATAAATAAACACTTTTACCAGAAGTTATATTAGGTTTAATATTTGATGAAGAGATTATAGGTATCTAACATTGCATGGCTAGTCTAGAGGTCAACCTTAGGATTTGCTGGGTGACTTCAGTTTGCAAAATGTTTGCAACCCATGCCTTTTCTTTCTTTTCCGAAGGGCATTCAAGCACACGAGACACCTTGACTGGACATCTGTTGTAGGCTCTGAGTTTCTGAAGAGGCCAGGGGGCTTGGGTTAGGTCTGCCTCAGGGTCAGCCTCTCCCCTCTCGGCTACACTTTCCACCACACCCGTGATGTCCTCTTGCGATGTTCTTAAGTCTGGCCAGTTGCCTGTTGTTGTGGATTAAGTGGTGGCCCCCAAAAGATATGCCCACCCAGAACCTGTGAATGGGAACGTATTTGGAAAAAGCATCTCTGCAGATGGGATTAATTTAAAATCTCAAGAAGAGATCACCCTGGGTTACCTCAGTAAACCCTAACTCCAATGGCAAGCGTCCTACAAGAGGCCAAGGGGGAGAAGACACAGCCCGAACAGAGGGGACAGCATGCAAGGACAGACAGAGCAACGCCACCACAAGGAAGGCCGACAACCACCGGGAGACAGGGAGGCGAGGAGGATTCTCTCCCAGAGCGTCCAGAGCAGCGTGGCCCTGCCCACACCTTGATTTTGCACCTCTAACCTCCAGAACTGTGAGAACAACGTTTTGTGTTTAAAGCCACATGGTTTGTGATCATTTGTTACAGCACTCATAGGAAACTCATACACCCGTCCAGCTTGCTTTCTGCCGGGCACGGTTCTCTCTCAACCCTCTCTCCAATATTGCCTGGGAGGATAACTCATTTATGTCACAATGGGGTTGCCATCTGTCTCTTTCCACTTACTCTGAATTTTCCAGTTCTCCAAGTCCACTCTTGTCTCTACGACATCCCTTTAGCTTACTTGATTTTAATATTTGGAGGACTCAGACGTGCATCTCAGGGTCATCTTTCAACCTGGAGACAGCTGTGCTTAGGACACAGTTAGCAGGCACCTCCCCTCCGGTGCTTTTATTCTCCCTATTCTGACTGCCCCCCACAGCGTCCTGGCGGGGGGACTTCCTGCACCTGCTTACGTGCTTCTGTTTATCCAGGGACGAGGAGCTCACCTACCCCCGCGAAGCCTGACTGGCGAGGTTCTGTCTGCCTTTTAGGACCTAGTTTAGCCCGATACTAAGCCCAACCTGCTTTCTTGTCCATAGCTTCAGCTTCTGCCTGGAGTGACACAGGACGAGCAGGCTTCTGAGGTTGGCAGTGTAGGCTGCCGTCACCCCTTAGTTCTCCTGGTCTCAGGATGAACCGCTCGACTTACTCCAGGTGGTCTGTGCTGAATGTGCTTCCTGGTCCCTTCCAGACACAGGGCGCTCTCCTCTGCATTGCCTTCTCCAGCCCGGGCACCCTGCCCGGCTCCTGGTGACGATAAAGGTTCTACCGCCCCACACCACAGCCCTGCGTTTGCCTCCCTTCCTTCTGGGAAGAGTCTGTGTCCCACTCCTTGTGATTCTGAGGAGGCTGATGAAGGGTCGACATTCTCAGCACAGAGAGAGCACCTCATCCCCCTGGGCCCGGTATGTGCGGTGGGATGGACTCTCGCAGGGATTCACTGTGATCGGGGCTTGTTGTTAGTGTGTAAACCTTGAGGGCCATCTTTCCTACCTCTGGGAGAGGCCCTAGTAGAGAAACAATTAAGAGAGAGAGTGAGAGGAAGAGAGAGAGAGAGAGAGAGAGAGAGAGAGAGAGAGAGAGACTCCTTTCTGGTGATGTACTTAGAAAATTTGGATTCACCTGTGCTTGATGCTAATCCACGCCTGCACTTTTCAGTGATGTGATCCTACAAATCTCATCTTAGCTTGAGCTAGTTTACCTTGTTTCGCTGCCTTTGCAAATAAGAGTCTTGACCAATATATCCAGTCCGGCCAGTGCGCCCCAGGGCCAGCTGGGAAAGACTGGCTGTGTTTGGTCTTGGGCATTGCCAAACCAACCTCCTTGCTTCCTTCTGATTCTGCCTTCAGCCACAGTCATGCATTCCTTCATGACACCCCAACAACTGCTACCTTCTTGTTTCACATTAGTCGTTTGCAACCCAGCTTCCAGTCTTGGTGTCCCAACCTTCCCTGCTCCCTATGCCCCATCTCTGGGCTGTACTCCGTAAGCCCGCTTGTGCAGAGGGGTGTCCCCATGCCATTGACAAGGTCCGGTCCTCCTCAAGCCCAAAGGGAGTCCATTTGGTCTAGTTGGTGTCTCTGCACTCCTCAAATGGAAGCCACAGTACAGAGGCTCCGAGAAATCTCGTACATGCAATGTAAGACGTATCACCTTCATTCCATCCAACTTAACCGTAAGAATAACAGCGTTGAAAAACAATCTTTAACAATCAATGCTGCAATGAATTATGCAGCGAATCATAAGCATCACCTCCAAATATTATGTCTACAGGAAATGGCTTTACACAGCTAATTGTTAACTGGGAAACTCTTTCATTAATTCAAACGGGTCAACATTTTAAATGATACTGTCATATAAATGCGGTGTGAAGGTTTACGTGCAGATCACTCTAAGGTATTCCTTTTTTGTGTGTGTGAAGCCGACTAATGCTGCATTATGTTTTATTGTGCAATAAAATTATGTGCTAAAATTATGCTCATAAATGTACGCAAATGTAAACCAAGCTATTAGTTATGTTTTCACAGATAAAAGTCATTAGCATAGCTATCAAACTCTTCTCCCATTTGAATAACAGAATTATGTCTGGAGTCTCTGGCTGGCTTGCGGGGGCCCAGGCTCAGAGAGAACTCATGTAAATCTTGCTGCCTGTCGGTTATGTGGGAGCAAGTACCCTGACCTGACTCCAGCCGTGGAGGCCAGGCTGGCTATGGGGGCATCGGCTGGCATCTTCAGCTGAGGAAGGACCCTTTCAGCAACCCTCAGCATCTCACATCCCTGGGAAGTCATTCTTAACACCTCCCCACCTACTTCCTGCTAATTAGACTTATTGAAAAACAATTGCAGATCTTTTGAGATTTCAGGAGGCTGACAGCATCTTTTAGCAACAGTCACAAGGAAACAAAGTTTCATGTATAATTCATGAGGTGCGTGGTCATCCTGGTGGGAAATTATCTCCTGACAGGCTTGGCGGTGGTGGTGTCCTGTCAGAATGGCCTACAGTGTATAATTAAAACCTGAACAGAACAAATTAATGCTGATTACTTTATAAACAGTTTGAAAGCTTGAATTCTGTTCCCCGTCTTGCAAGAAGGAAACAGATATTTCAGAAATGTGTAGATTTCTACCACCCCCCACTAATAGTTCTGCTAATAAAGGACTCTTGAATAGATAATACAGTTAACATCCAAACCCAAAACGTGGCACGTGCTAAATTTCCATGCTGAGAGTGTCTGCTCCTCTCCTGTAAGTCCATGTTTGTCTGTCTATCCAGGCTGATCAAAGCTCTAGCATTCACACAATGTGAGCTCTGTAAAGGCCCGATTGTCAGTCAGTTATACCCAATTTTACGGAGCAGGTACTGAGGCCAGTGAGAGAGAGTGACTGGCCTTCGGTCCAGCTGAGGCACGATGAGACCAGCTGGTGGCTAACCCAGAGTTCCTTCCAGGGCCTTGCGTTTAGAACAACGGCAGTGCTATTCAACTCAGGTGTTCAAATACTTAGCGTGTGCCAGGCACTATGCTACAATCTCAGTGGATTCTCACAACATAGTATTAAATTCCCCACTTCACAGATGGGAAACTGAGGCTCAGAGACATTCAGGTGCTTGGCTGTCTCGCTCGGCTGAATAAATAAACGGTCAATGGCTGGATCATGTTACTTTCTCTCCACCCGCACAGAGGCCAGCCTTACCCAACCCCCCTCCACTTTGGTCTGAATCGTGGCACCTGTTTTCTAAGAAGTCTGTCTCGCTGCCTCCAACCCTGATCTCTCTAAGTGGATTCTCCACTCCTCAACCAGAGCTAGCTTTTAGAAACAGAAATCTATCATTTCACCGCCAGCATAAAAGAATCAGTTCAACATATCTGTGTCTAGCTTCTGCCATTTGCCAGGCACTGTGCCAGGAACTGGGTATGTGTTGGTGACTGACAGACATGGTGCTCACACTCATGGGGCTGACAGTTGGGTGGAGGGGCCCTCGGGTCAAGGTCTGAATTCCTAAACATAGGTTAAAAGGCTCTACAAACCCTAGGCTCTTTTTAAAATTATTTTTCAATTACAGTTGACATACGATATTATATTAGTTTCAGATGTACAACATAGTAATTAGACATTTACATAACTAAGTGATCACCCCGATAAGTACCATCCATCTGGCACCATACATACTGTACTATAATATTATTGATTATATTTCTTTTGTTGTACTTTACATCCCCATGACTATTTTTATAGCTGGCAATCTGTGCTTCTTAATCCTTTCACCTTTTTCACCCAGCCCCAACCCCCTCCCGTCTGGCAACCATCAGTTTGTTCTCTGCATCTATGAGTTTATTTCTGTTTTGTTTGTTTTTGTTTTTTAGATTCTACATATACGTAAAATCATATGGTGTTTGTCTTTCTCTGACTGATTTCACTTAGCGTAATATCCTCTAGATAGGTCCATGCATGTTGTTGCAAATGGTGAGATTTCATACTTTTGGTGTGGCTAAGAAATATTGCACTGTATATATGCACCATATTTTCTTTATCTACGTGTCTGTCAATGGACATTTAGGTTGTTTCCATATCTTGGCTATTGTAAATAATGCTGCAATGAACATAAGGGCTGCATATAGCTTTTCGAATTAGTGTTTTGGATTTCTTTCGAGACATACCCAGCGGTGGAATTGCTTGGTCATAGGTAGTTCTATCTTTAATTGTTTGAGGAATCATCATACTGTTTTCCACAGTGGTTGCACCAGTCTGCGATCCCACCAACAGTACACTAGTGCTCAACATCAGGAATCATCAGGGAAGTTCACATCAAAACCACGATGAGCTATCACCGCACACCTGTCAGAATGGTTATCACCAATACATCAACAAACAAATGCTGGTGAGGATGTGGAGAAGAGGACGCCCTGGATCTTACTCTCCAGCCTCACTTCCGGCATCAGGCAAGTTTACAAAAGCAGAGAAATAGGTCTCAGCTGGATTCCCTCATCACAAAAACCTGTGAAATTGAACTTCATGCCCTTCTGTCCCATCCGCCCCATGAGAACCCAGAGCTGTAGTCCTCTTTTTGTTGAGGGAAGTGATTTAACACAGCCTCGCAGCTCGTCCTTCCTGGCTGAGCCATGCTGCTGTAGAAGAGGATGATGTGATTGATTGGGTCAAAGCAGCACAGGACTGATCCAGATATGGGTTCAAATTCTAGCTCAGCCTCTTAGTAGTTGACTGAACTTGGACATGTTATTTTCTCTTTATAAGCCTTAGTTTTTTTCCTTATGTAAAATGGGGCTAATAATACCTACATCTCATGTCAAGGGTTCTCGAACGTTAGCATGCATCAGAATCACTCTGGCGGATTAAAACACAGATTGGTGGACCCCACTGCATGGGATCCAGTAGGTCTGTAGTGGGGTCTGAGAATGTGCTTTTCTAACATGTTCCCTGATAAAGGTCCTGCTGCTGTGCAAGGAACTGTATTTTGAGGATCACTATCTTATGGTATTTGTAAGCTTTCCCTTTTTTCTCTTTTGTTGAGGTGTAATAATGTATATGTCTTACGTGTACAGCTCGATGAAGTGTTACATATGTGTATCCCCTTGTGTGCACCACCCATCCCAACTGAGATAGAGTATTTCCAGCACCCCAGAGGGATCCCTTGTGCTCTTTCCTAAGATAACCACTATTCTGACTTATACCACCATCTATCAATTTTGCTCGTTCTTGGATTTTTATAAATGGAATCATATGGTATGCACTCTGTGTCAGGCTCCTTTGTTTCACCCAACATTATGTCTGTGAGAGTTTGTTCTTCCTCGCTGTTACGTAGTATCCTATTATATAAATATACCACAATTATTTACCTATTCCACTGTGGATACAAATTTAGGTTGTTTCCAGTTTGGCGCTATCACACGTGGAGGCACTATGAGAATTCCTGTACCTCTCTTTTGGAAGCCTGAGAACTCATCTCTATTAGCCATAAACCCAGGTGTGTAACTGCGAGGTCATGAGGAAGGCATTTGATTGGCTTTAGTCAGCACGACCCGTTTTCCAGTGGTTGGACAAATTCACGCTCCCATCAGCAGTGTTCGGGCCTTCCAGTAGCTCCCCATCTCCAGCTCTTTGGCTCCTCAGCAATCTGGGGTGCCTGGTGGGCCTGTGAGAAGGCACCCTGCTTCCTCTGTGGCCTTGACCTCCAGGCCTCCTCAGCCAGCATGGGCTCTCAGCCCACTCCCAGCCTTCCAACCAGGTCACGCTCCGCCGTGACCTTGGCCAAGTTCTCTGCTTCTATCTCCCTTTTCTCATATATAAGACAATAATAAAGATTCCTGCTATCCTCAAGGTAATTCTGATAACCGAGTAACAAAAAATCTTTTCAGGACAAAAAACACACAAGTGAAGAGCAATGAACTGTGTTTGGGTAAGTGCATGTCGCCTGGGTGTCCGATCCATGCCCCTGCTTCCAGCTTTTTCTGCAAGACTGCACTAAAATGCTGGCCAGTATCTGCATTTCTTTTCCGTGTTTTATTCTCTTGACCTGCAGTATGCACACTTCAGTGGGTGTAGACGACTGTGGAGGCTGCCCCTTTGCAGACAGCGCCTCCGTTTCCGCAGAGGTCACTGGTGGCATGGCCTGATCTGCCATGGCCAAGAAGTCCCCAGCCTACTCCAGGCTCAGGGGTAGGTCTCCTTTTCATTCAGGCTGTGGGAGGGGGCTGGAAGCCGGTGAAGGCAAGGCTTGGTTCCTTGCAGTTTTCCTGATTGGTCATCTCTGCACCCTGTAGAACCTAGGAAGAAAGTCTAGTTGCCCCATAAAAGGTAGCACCCACATGGACAAAGAAGAACTTGAAGGCCAGAGCCAGCATGAAGGATGCCCTGGGGTTAGAATCTCTGGCTCCACCGGTGCCAGGAACAACACCTGCCCAGCTGGATGGAGGAGAAGAAAGGGCTCACAGGTTGACTCACACGATTGTTCTGGATGTGCCTTGTACAACTCTGGGGCGTGCCATTCCCATCCTGTTCACTGTAGATTTGTATATTTATTATGTTTTAATGGCAGGTGGCAGGTAGTAAAGTACCTCAATAAAAGGATGCCCTTTTCTAACTTGTACAAAGCATCTCTATCTCAGAAGCTGGTGGTAGTGCTGATCAGATGTGAGTCCCCTCAGCCATCCCTCAGCTATGCCTTGGCATCCACTCCCCACCTCTCCTCCTAGCCTGAGGTATGGTTTTCTTCCCCTCAAGGCAATGCCTGACCCTGGTGTGCCAGGCCTAATGGGCTGGGCTTGGTACTCCTTGGCCAGAGCCACCCTTGTGGGGAGAGTGGACCCAGGGTCCAAATAGACTGAGTGAAATTCCCAGCTATAGGGTTTAAAAAAAACAACCTTTCTTCCAGAATGCTCTAGGGAGTAAATGCTAGATGTCAGCACCAGCTCACCCCCAACTTTCCCAGGAAAAGGAATAGCTCACTCCACGCATGCTAGAAATGTGGGATGAGATATTTATCCCTCTTCTTGGAGATAGGACTCCTTCTTGGACTTTCTCCACCCCAGGTATGTGGAAAGAGCTTTAACCAGGAAATTAAAACCTGGGTTCTGACCCCCTCCTCCCACTCCCAACCATGGACAATTCATCTTCCTTCTCTGGGATGTCGTTTTTTAAAAAAAATATCTCCTCATTGATGGCAGTATAAAGTGTGTGATCTCAAATCACTCCTTTCTGTATTAAATCCCAACCCAGGTGCCTGGCGTATCTTTTCGCCCCCTCAGGTCTCAATTTCTTTTCTTGGGTTATATGTGCAAAGTCCACCACTGGCCTGGTTCCTCCCACCTTGAATTCTCTCTCTGCCATTACTTCTATCAGCTTCTGACTTACGTTCATTTAGTCTGGGTGCGGGTGCGGGTGGGGCTGTGTTTGTTGCACAGACAGCTTCTCAGGCTCTGTCTTCTGCAAATTAAATTCCTGCTCTCAGTTTTTACATTCCTTGGCATGGAATCCTTACCAGAACTTTAAGTGAAATCTTCAGATTATTTTATTCATTTTTTTTCTCCTGTAGAGTGTGAGCTCTTCAGCATACCAGCAATCTTTGTGCCAGGATGTGTAGTTCCAGAGGGGTGTGTGCATCCGTGCCCTTGAGGGGCGGTGGGAGAGGGCTGCAGAGGCTGGCAGGGCATCTGCTCTGTGTCTCAGCCCCGAGCACGCGGAGATGTGCACACACGTCAGCCGGGAATGAAGACGAGACACCGGGAGAGTCACTGAGAGGGAGGAACGCGGCTTGCGGAGTCTGCCCGCCTGCATGTGTTCCCTTGAGCATTGCTGGACGCCGGCTCCCTGCGTGCTCGGGGCTGCCGATCCCGAGATGAGCAGACTCAGAGTCCCTGCCCTCATGGAACTTACAGTTTTAAAAGTGGTTCAGGGAAACGAATTGTATGACCAAATGTCACACAGCTAAAAAGTGGCAGAGCTAGGACTGAAACTCAGGTCTATCCCATACCCACGCCCACGCCACCTCCTCTACTCTGTGCTCTGTCTGGGCTGGCCGCAGAGTGGTCTGTGCCGGTCACCTACAGGGCCCACACCTGTCCCTAACTCCACGTAGGTCTTACAGTGATGACAAGTCGCTGCTTGGACGCTGCCAGCAGGTCTGATGGAGAGTCGGGATCCACGAAGGCTCTTCTGTGGCCACAGTCACACCTCCCTCTGCCCCTCCAGGGTGTCCCTGCTGAGCTGAACAGGTTAAAGGGCAGCTCTGGTGGTTTCCAGAGGTGGGTCCAGGGCCGCCTGGGAGCGCAGGCCCCATCTCAGCAGGTGTGTCTTGGCGGCTTGGACACAACACAGCCAAGAAAGAAACGCGATGATGGTCGGCATGGTGCAGACAACTGCTCTGTGCAGTGAGTGTCTGGGGACTCGGGTTTCCATCTCTCTTCTACCATTGCTCAGAGTCCCTGCCCTCATGGAACTTACAGTGCAGCTCGGGAGAAAGAAGGAAACAAAAACTGTTTACAGCGCTGGGGGAGCAAAGAGCTTTTTAGACGAGACTCGAAATTTAAACGCCGTACAAGAAGAGATTGATACACCTGAAGACATCAAACACGTCAAGTTCTGTATAATAAAAGACAAAACATAAACAAAGTTGATGATAAGCAGAAGATGACTAGGAATATTTACGACACATAGAACCCACAGAGGATGCGGTACGGTGTTGTACAGTATGCTACAAATCGAGAAACAGGAAAGTGGGCAAAGGCATGGACGAGTTGTCTATCGCCCCCTCACAAGTGGCCCGGGCCCTTGCTGGAGGTCTCCCACAAAGCTGCTGTGCAGGGTTGGCTGGGGCTGCAGTCGCCTCGAGCCCGACCGGGAAGCGCCACTTCCAAGCTCACTAACGTGACTGTGGACAGGATCCTGTCCCTCGAAGGGGCTGGACCGACAGCCTCAGCGTCTCGCTGGCTGCTGGCCGGGAGCCACGCTCAGTTCCTTGCCATGTGGGCTCCTCCCAGGACAGCTCGCCAGGTGGCAGCTGGCTTCATCAGACGGAAGAGCCGGAAGGAGAGGAGGAGTGCCAACGAGGTGACGTCCCAGTCTTCCCAAACCCGACACTGGAAGTGACAAACTCATCTTCACCATGTTCTACTCATTAGCACAACACTGGGTCCTCAAGGGAAAGGATTGCACAAGGGCACGGACACCAAGGGATGAGGGCCGCTGGGGACCATTTAGAAGTCTGCCTACTATGGGATATACATGGGTAATCCTTAGACAGAGAAGCAACCTATATACTTATGAAGAGATGCTCAGCTTCACTAAGAATGAGGAAAATACAATTTTAAATGATAAAGAAATCATGCTTTATCCATATGTAAAAATACGATGAAAACCAAATCTAGTTTTGGCCAGAATTTTGGAAAACAGGCATCGTTATCCACTATTGGTAGAGGGGAAAAATAATATTGAATATAAAGATGCATAGAACGTTTTACCGAGCAAGGGGATGTCTAAGGCTCTACTGCAGAAAAATACAGGTGCCCAAAAGCCATGTTCAAGAATGCTCATTGGGCCCTGGCTGGTTTGGCTCAGCGGTTAGGGCGTCAGCCCACAGATCAAAGAGTCTCGGGTTTGATTCCGGTCAAGGGCACGTACCTAGGTTGCGGTTTGGTCCCCAGCCCTGGTCAGGGTTGTGTGCGAGGCAACCAGTCGACGTGTCTCTTTCATGTAGATGTTTGTCTCTCTCTCTTCCTCCCACTCTATCTGAAGATAAATGGAAAAATAAAAATATCCTCGGGTGAGGATTAAAAAGAAAAAAAGAATGCTCATTGGAATAGTGCCTGTGATAGGGAAAAACTGGAAACCACAGGCATGCCCGTCTATGAGGTTGGTTAAGTAAATTATGAGACATCTAACCTACGGGATTCAAGCCAGAGATAAGAAGAATGAGGTACAGCAGTTCCTCAAATAAAGTGGTTTTGTTCAACGTCATTTCATTATAACATTGATGAGATGCCACAGAACTTAACTCTTGTTCGTATCAGTTAGCCTGTGGTAAAACTGGGTTTGTTATATGTCATTTGCTGCAGTTCCAAGAACCTATCGACGAGGTAAAGTGAGGAGTTACTATGGATGTAAAGGTCTTCCAAGCATATTTTTTAAAAGTTTATTTTTACAGAGAGAGAAAGGGAGAGAGAGAGAAACATAGATGTCAGAGCACATCGATCGGCTGCCTCCTGCACGCCCCTCACTGGGGACTGAGCCTGCAACCCGGGCACGTGCCCTTGACTGGGGATCGAACCGGTGACCTCTCGGTGTATGGGACGATGCTCAGCCAACTGAGCCACACTGGCCAGGGCCCAAAGCATATTTTTAAGTAAAGATAAGAAATTGCAGAATGCTTTGTACAATGCCATGCAAAAACAAAACAAAAGCGCACAACAAAACCCAACCATTATTCTTCTGTGTGTACACATATGCGTGTCGATAACATACTGAGAGTGTGGGAGGACACTGCCTAAGTGATGACAGTGGTGACCTCGGTCCTTGACACCAAGGGGCAGACAGAATTCACCTGAGACAGATGAGTAGCTGTAGACTGCAATCGTAGGTCTGAAAGGGCGTGTCTCAGGCTAGTGAGATGGACACTCACTTGCTGCTGTTACAGATCCAGAATGCTGCAGGCCACCCCATGGCAGCCCACAGACATCATCTTCTCCACCCCATCCCTACACTGACTGGGATGCCGGGAGGGGACGGGACTCATCAAGCTCTTGTGAGACCTGGGAGTTGTGGTTTGTCCCTTCCAAGCAGAGTTTGGTGGTGAGAATTCTGACTGATCTTGTGTCTGTTTAGATAGTTGGATGGTGACAGCTGGCAGTCGGCAGGTGGTGGTTGAATCCACTACGGCACCTTTGGGGTGAAAACCACCACTAGATAGCCTGGCCCTGAGAGGGAGTGGCCACTGCGAGGACCGGTGATTCTGGGCATGGTCTGCTTCCCAGAGAAAATAGAATCAATTGTTTCAGGAACAGTATCTGGAGAGAAATTCCTTTCCCAAGTGAGGCCCGTGATGTGCTCTCCAGCCGTGAGTACGCAAGGTTGCTGATGTAAGGTGTGTGGCCCTCGCTCTTCCGAACTTGCAGTGTGTGTGGCTTTCCCCAGTCCCTGGCCTCTCCTCTGGGAGGGGGCCGGTCTCTTCGGTCCCCTCCAGCCCCTCCCGGCAGCCCCCGGGTAGAAACTCTGGGCTCTCAGAGCCCTTGCCAAGCGAGGCTGGGCTAGGGTTGCCCACTTCCTTACCAAGCGCAGGACGAGGCAGGAGGCCAAGGTGATTTCCTCTCTTTTACTGCATCATTAAAACATCTTATTCTGCACGTGACACCACTGGAGTGCTCAAGTCCAGGCCATGAGGAGCAGATAACCTCATAAAGGCCTGTGGGCCAGCTGCCAAGACCCACCTGTGGGAGACAGAGAAGGCTTTTGACGGGGACCCCTTTCCACAGCCTCCAAGGCTTGCTCGCTTGAATTTGCTCCTTTCTCATGTGGGGATAATCCCAGCCCTCCTGTTCCTCAATGGCTTGGCTCCCTGGCCACCATTTTACCTTCTCAAAGAGAGGCCTGCCCTGCCCCTAACCACCCAGACTCTACCAAAGAGGGGACCTTATCCCCTGACTAAATCACAGAAGTATTGCGCTGAGAACTTGAGCAATTGTCCAAACCCTTTCATTTTCTGATGGGGAAAATGAGGCTCAGAGACGTCAGGTGACTCCCCCTGGGTCACACTGCAAAGCAATGGTAGAAGAGAGATGGAAACCCGAGTCCCCAGACACTCACTGCACAGAGCAGTTGTCTGCGCTATGCCGACCACCATCGGGTCTCTTTCTTGGCTGTGTTGTGTCCAAGCCACCAAGACACACCTGCTGAGATGGGGCCTGCGCTCCCAGGCGGCCCTGGACCCACCTCTGGAAACCACCAGAGCTGCCCTTTAACCTGTTCAGCTCAGCAGGGACACCCCGGAGGTGCAGAGGGAGGTGTGACTGTGGCCACAGAAGAGCCTCCGTGGATCCCGACTCTCCATCAGACCTGCTGGCAGTGTCCAAGCAGCGACTTGTCATCGCTGTAAGACCTACGTGGAGTTAGGGACAGGTGTGGGCCCTGTAGGTGACCGGCACAGACCACTCTGCGGCCAGCCCAGACAGAGCACAGAGTAGAGGAGGTGGCGTGGGCGTGGGTATGGGATAGACGTGAGTTTCAGTCCTGGCTCTGCCACTTTTTAGCTGTGTGACATTTGGTCATACAATTCGTCTCCCTGAACCACTTTTAAAACTAGAAAAATTGCTGGCATCATAGGCTTTTGTGAGGATTAGAAGGGATTCCTGATAGCTATTCCTAGCGTAAAGCGTGGCTCATGGTAAGCACTCAATACACAGTTATTATTACTATTATTGTTATTACTATTATTATCTCTCTGTACAAAATAAGGCAGACCTCAAATCACAAGCCTCAATTTGTCATAAAAAATAGTGATATTATTCCTGCCCCGCAGACTTAACCAACATTTTATGGAAAAGCACCTAGTGGGTTCTCCCGTCAGCAGTAGGTTTCTGCCTTCGTCTGGCAAGTTGGAGAGGGAGTTCTGGTGGACAGAAAGGAATGTGAGCTAACTGAAGGTCAGGCTCAGTTCCAGGGCTTCCCCCACGGTGCGAAATGTCTGTCTGTACCTGTCATCTGTATGTCTGCCTTATTTTGTACAGAGAGATAATAATAGTAATAACAATAATAGTAATAATAACAGCATGACGTATGCGCTTTCGGTCTTTTTCTTTCTTTTTAAAAACCAAGGCAAACCATTCAATTTTATTTGAAAAAGGATACATGCTCACTGTAAGCAATTTCTATAATAGAGAAAAGTTTAAAGATAAAAGTAGTAAGATAACCCCAAAGGCTACTACTCAGATGTGACTGTTATTGATAATATATAAACACCGTCTGTTTATCTTTCTATTCATATACATAGATAGAAAAATAGCTATCTAAAAACACTTAATGAAAATGAGGTCATAAGTCTAAATTCTACTTTTAAATATGAAGTATTAGCTTTAACTTCCCTGGAATTTAACAGAAGAAAATATAGCAGAGTAAAACTATAGGTTATTGCCCTGGTCAGTGTGGCTCAGTTGGCTGAGTGTCCCATGCACTGAGAGGTCCCTGGTTCACTTCCTGCTCAGGGCACATGCTGGGCTGCAGGCTCGATCCCCAGCAGGGGGCGTGCAGGAGGCAGCAGATGGATGTTTCGATGTTTCTCTCTCATCAATGTTTCTCCCTCTCTCTCCCCCTCTCTTCCTCTCTCTGTTAAAAAAAAAAAAAAAAAAGCAATAAAAACACATTTAAAAAAACTACAGGTGATTGAATGCATGCTTTTTACTGTTGGATAGTATTTCATGAAAAATCCTCCTAAGGCTAATCAAAGTGACTATCACAAATATCACGAGGTGGCAGCCATCACTTCTTTTTAAACTTCCCGTTTCAGTTTCAGTACCAATTGCGTTTGGATTGTGGAAAATAAGGACATTAGCATTCTCACATCTCTTCCAGTTCCTCTTCCCACACAATTTGATTTTGTTAATTAGATGATTATTTTTACATTGTACAGACTCACAGTTCCCACTGGCTGCTCTGTAATTAGACTCGCTCTCGTATTTCAGGCGACTCTTTAATTCCCTTCTATAAGGTGAGGTGGGGTATAGATAATAAACAAGCAAAGAGAAAAATCTATAGTATATTAGAAAATCGTACATGCTATCGAATAAAAGCAAAAAGTAAAAGCAGAGGAGAGGAGATGGGAAATGCTGATGTGGGGTGGGGCTCACGTTGCCACAGTAAGTTAGGGTGGGCTACATTGAGAGATGCTGTTTAATACTAGCGTAACTGTTCAGTAGAAGCACTGCCCACGACGAGTGCTCTGTCGTGGTGTTTCCATCCTTACGTCCTTTTTTTCAATCTTTCTTAATTGGCAGAATGTCATTGTCCCACAGTTTTGTTCAAGAAGGGCCCCGGGGTGCTGTATTCCTGGGTTTCTCAGGTTTAAGAAGTCTGTTGCTTTTTATATTTTACAACATTCTTGTGTGGCTGTAACATCCTGGAGTGGCACTCTCTTTCTTAAGCTGTTGTGAACACTATCTTTTGGCATTAAATGTTGCTGCAGGAAGGCTGAGGCCAGCTTGATTTTAACCCCTTGTAAGGAATTGCTTTTCCTGACTGAATGTTTGAAGTGTCATTTTAAACAATGAGTATAGATCCATCTTGATCTGTCTGTATTACATTTTCCTGGAACATGGTATGCCTTTCAGTGTGCATGCTCCATTTCTTTTTTTTTTTTAATAATTTTTAAAATTTTACTTTGGGGTTTGTATGCTTATTTTTTATTAGTAGGCTTTAAAAATCTATTGGCTTCTCTATACTTGTTTCTAATATCTTTGTTTTAATCTACGTTTACTGTGATTATCTCAAAATTTCATCCACACGAATAATTTATTTTCAGTGGAATATACCTGTCCTTTGCTCTAACTTTTCTATTAGTTCTATAATGATGTGGTTTGGGTCCTCAATTTGTTTCCTTAGATCCTCAATCTCCCTTTTATTTTTAATCTCATTATCTTGTCTTTCAGCCCATCTGTTTCTGAATTTATATTCTTATTAAGATGTTCTATAGCATGAAAGGACTGAAAAATGTCCTTTTGTTCTTTTGCTATGTTCCTCCTAGATTGGTTCTTTGTTTCTATCTTCCTTCTTTCTTTCTTTCCTTCCTTCCTTCCTTCCTTCCTTCCTTCCTTCCTTCCTTCCTTCCTTCCTCCCTCCTCCCCCTTCCACCCTCCCTCCCCCACATCACTTTCTTGTTTCTCCTTTCATAATATGTTTGCACAGTTCTTTCATAAATAAAAGAGGAATTTTTATGATGCTATTTCAACTCACCAAAATAACATTTGTAGAAGCTCATTATAAAGTGTCTGATTCCATTTCCCTGCCTTAGGAAGTGCCATCTGGGGAATACATTTGAATCTATGTTTTGTTGCCTAAGACCCCGACGAGCTGTAGGGCCTCCACTTCTGACTGTTCCCCCTGCATCCGGTGTGGAAGGCTGAGTGTGATTTCAACAGGGGGCTGCACGGGGCATCCTGACGGGCTGGTGGGTTTGGACACAGACCAGTGGGGAAAATGCCAGGGTGAGAAGCTACAGGAGCCCAAGGAAACTGACTTGAGGAAACTAGAAATCCAACTTTTGGTATTTAAACTGAAAACTTAGAATCGGTATCTTTCGTGGCTGAGATGGCTCATGTCCTGGAGACAGACAAATGGATGACGAGTGCAGCCTCCGCAACGCACTGCTTTTGCAATCTTGACGTGTTTTCCCATCTGTAAAAGGGGGATAATAATGGTATCTTTCTCCTAGAATCATTGTGAGGATTAGATGAGGTCATTACCTCAGTGGTGGCGGCTTTAATAAATTCTAGCATTTTCTATCTTTATAACTAATATTATGCAAAGTTCTGGTAGTCATTGATATCAGAAATGTCTGACCAGAAGTTGGCACTGAGCAGCAGAAATCGGTTTTAAAAGTCACACGGAGTTAATGGTGCCAGCCGCAGTGTTTAAGGCTATTGGTTAATATCACAGTGGGGCCCGGACTGGCTGGGAGGCCCCGGGGCTCAACCTGCCTCCTCCCGGGCTGTGTTCTGAGAGGTGAGGGAAGGGGGACGCTTCGAGTCCAGTGGATTCTAAGTGTGCTCTCCAGACTGGTGGCATCAGCATCGCCTAGGAATTTGTTAAAAATGCAGATTCTCAGGCTCCATGTCACACCGGCTGAATCAGGAATCCTGGAGTTGAGACCTGGAAAGCTGTGCTTTAACCAGCACTCTGGGGATTCTGATGTACTCCCAACTTTGAGAGCCATCTGCCTTCTCCTGCTGGGAGAGTGTCTGGGGACCGGAGTGGCCAGAACGAGAGGGCAGTCACCCCCGAGTGTCTCGGTCAACATCTCAGAAACATGAAGTGGACTGTGACTTTGTGGCCAGAATTAGACTGATTTGTGCTTGTTCAGTTAATGAGCATTTTCATAGGCACGCAGAAGCCGTGTATTCCTCTGAAGACACCTCTGTGTCATCTATACAGATGCGGATACTCCTATGCTTAGCTGTTAGTGAACTATAATTTTGTTTATAAAGCGATAAATACAGGAAAACCCTTGACACCCACAGTGATGGTAAAAACCTGGGGCTCACCGTGAAACCAGCGTGTCATCTGCCATCTGGCGGCAGCATACCCCAATGGTTTCAACAACAATAATTTCACATCAAAGATCTCACACAGAGAGGGAGTAATGGGGGCACGTGGGGGAGGGTGGAAGGGATTTCAGGTCTGACGAAAGGAAGCAAAGGTTTCCCATCGTATCAAGTCATTACGGTTCCTTCTCAGAGAAGTGAGGTGAGGTGGGAGAGAACATGTATGTTAGACAGAATTAGGTGAGAGAAACCCAAGGTACTTCATCTCCCTGAGCCTCAGTTTCCTCGTTCTGAAATAGAGACGACAGTACAATAATGCTTCCATCTCCAGATTCCTGTGGGGGTCAAATGAGGGAATTGGTTGGAAACAGCTGGATGTGTTTGTAAAACAGTTAAAAGCTGCCCAGATGTGAGTTGTTTATTATTTATATTTGGAACTTGGTCTTTAATTATGGAATGTAGTGTTCTCTGTTGGAGGAATTCTAGACATTAACAAGCAGGTGGAGAAGGTATGTGGTGTTTGGATTCATCTTGACATTTTTTTTAAAGAAGGACCTAAAAGAGGGAACTTTTGCCTTGAGATCACCCCAACTATGATTTAGGAAGAAAAGGGGAATGACCAACTCTGTCCCATTGAGGTAGGGCAAGAAGAGCAAGAATCCTGGAGACATGCCCTGGCCGGTGTAGCTCAGTTGGTTGGTTGTCCCATGTTGCTGGTTCGATTCCTGGCCAGGGCACATACCCGGGCTGCAGGCTCAATCCCTGGTAGGGGGCGGGCAGGAGGCAGCCTATGGATGCTTCACTCTCTCATCAATGTTTCTCTCTCTCCCTCTCCCTTCCTCTCTCTAATATATATATATAAAAAATCCTGGACATAAGCCATTCTGTTGAATCTTGTCCTTATGTTGTCTTGGCTTGGGGGAAGGAAGGCTAGAAAAAGAGAAGACAATGGAAGTTTGCAAAGACAAAGGTGGGAATAAGGAAAAAGGGGGGAGAGAGGTACGAGAAAAGGGAAAGACAGACTAGGAAGAGAATTAATGACAGAGAGAGAAGAAAAAGGACTTGGAGGAAACCGGCTTAAAAGAAGGACCAAGTAGAGGGAAGAAGGAGGAACACACGCCTGGGTACAACCTCCCCAGTCAGTTCCAGGCCTTTCCAACTGGCGGCACTTTCTGGGAGTCGGCTTTTGCGACTGAAACACTTTTTTCTTCAGGGATCTTGCGCTTTTGTGCATGTGAAGTGTTTGGATCCAATGTGCTCAGTGAAAGAGAAGAGTCATACATCGCTGGAAAAAGAGACCAGATGTCTTTGAAATCATCTAAATTGTCTCTATTTTTCTTTTTTTAAGTCACTCTTTCCATTGCTGCCAGATCTGAAAGTCCAATTTGCCAGGATAATACATCCGGTGTGGAGGAAGATTTCCAAGCTTGGAGTGTTTGTTGCTTAGCAACTCGCAGGTGTGAAGGGCCTCCTTGGGCTTGGCCATCGAACCTTCTGGGGACCCAAGCCTCCCTCAGCAGTGGGACATGGGCTGAGGAGGGTGGGCTCACTCAGGCCTTGAGTCCACGGTCTCTGCCCTTCCCAGGTATTTGAGGCGAATAAAATGTAAACAGAGGCAGAAAGGGAAGCAGGGAGAGACGCAGAGAGAAAGCTTAAAGATAAAAGTTGCAAAGAAAAACACAAATTGTGCCCATGACTAGATCCTGGCCTGCAGCACACATCCAAAGAACCGCTTCCCAAGTGGTTTGGAACAGGGATACTTTCGTTCTTTCCAAAAGGCTATTTTTAATGTAATTTTTTTCTATGCACATTATCATTATTGCTGTTTTCTCTGCTATTGTTTAGGAAGAATGCTTTTAGTCCCATAAAACATGCCTCTCCTTAGTGACCCAGAACCCAACCAGAAGTTTTAGGCGTCACATTTCCAAGGAGACTTATTCATCCACTCATCTGCTGGGGATTAGAGAAGGAGGGGTAGTGTCCCCAATATCCATCCCTCTTCTGTGGCTAATTACTCTGACATTTGGCCCAGTTTCCACCTTCCTGTCCCCGCACAGTTTTTGCATTGGCAACAAGGTGACTCTACAGCGTGGGTCTAACATGCACAGTCCCCTCTTCCAGCAGTCGTTACTGGTTCGGGGCAGGCCTGAGCCCCACTTCTGGCTCTTGATCTACCAGAAGAGGGAGTCGCTCCTGTTTCCTAGGAAAGCTCACCTGGAGAAGTTGCTGGATATTTGCAGCCGTTGTTGGGACCACGTGAGGCCGACTGGGAGGCGGGGGCTGATTCTATGAAGGGCAGGTGAAGAGAGGAAGCTCACTGACAAACAAGCCCGTTCTTGATGACATGGTTAGGTCACTCAGTCAAACTGCTCCTGATGCCCAGCTTTTTCTTGCATTCCCCCGTTGTATAAGCCAATCATTTTCCTATTTTGTTGAAGCCAGTGGAAATGGGGTTTTCTGTGACTTCGAATCAAACATTCCTTACTGAGCACCTACTCTGTGCCTGGCATTCTATAAAATGCTTTTATGTGTATTATTCTCACCTCATCCCCATGGTAACCTGGCAGGAAAGGCATAACTTCCCTATGTTTCAGCTGAAGACAACTCCAGTTCTAATACTGGGGTGGGGCAAAAGTATGTGAAACAGGGTTTATTCCTGTATTATTATTTATGAACTATTGTGCTATTTACTTGTATTACAGCTGTAAACCTACTTTGTCCCACCCCAGTTTGAAGTGGTCTGTGGCAGAGCCAGAGTTGTCACCCAGGGCCACCCGACTCCAGAGCTCAGGCTCATCCCTGTGCGCAGTGTCAGCTGAGCCGGAGAGCTGGGCAGGGCAGGGGCGGGGCTGCAGGGCAGGTGCCTCTGAGCTCTGAGCTGACGGGCCTGGTGCAGGCCAAGGCGAGGGCCCCAAATGGAATCCACAGTGAGTTCAGATGACCTGGCTTGTTCAAGGTCCTCATGTGGCAAGCCACCCTCTGACACCACGTGGCCACAGCTTGTTAAATGCCAGCACCCTGGACACCATGAAGAGCAACTTAATGACAAATACACATCCCTATACACATCTGCAAAGGCTTATGAAAATTTTATTTTAGCTAACTCGTGTTTCCTCATTTAATGTCTTCCATTCTACCTCCTTCCAAGTTAAGACGAATCAGCAAATCCCTGGAATGGCATGACCATTGGACTATGACGAAGCTAGTTAGTGTTCACTGCTGACTCTATGCCAGGCGCTCTTCGAAGTGCCTTCCATATATAGTTCATATGTTATGAGGTACGTACTGTCACTCTCCTGTCGCGAATGCAGACATGGAGGCTCAGAGAGGTTAATAGCTTGGCCAAGGTCACACAGCTAGATCTGTGCTCTCAACCACTATGCTTTCTTGCCTTCTCACATGGACAGCATGAACAAAACCTCCTGCCAAGGTTCTTGGCAAACAGGATATAGTAGGTCTAGTGACAGACTGGGCACGCCTGACTCTAAGTACCAGAAAAACGGAAATTAAGTATAGAAATGGAAAAACAGAGTATGGCTATGAAGTCGTGAGCCTGATTTTTCAGAAACACACTATACTTTATCATGCCTATTACTGCCATACTTTTAAAAGTTATCCTCCACCCCACACACTCACTTCTGAAAGAAAGAAAACCAGAAAAGATTACATAAAAATATTTGAAAAATAAAAATGATGAGACAAGACTAGCACTGGCAGACATTAAATATACTACAGAGCAGTAGTAATTCAAACAGCATGGTTCTGGGAACAAAAGTGGACAAAAATTCAGTGGAAAATAGCCCAGAGCTCTTTTATAATATATAATAGAAGTAATATTTCATATGTGGAGGGTTGAGCAAAAGATAGAACCTAGAAACATATTGATTTGGATTCTTTCCTCCTACCACATGCTACATTAAATTCTGGATAGCTTAAAAAGTGAAACATAAAAACTGAAGCCACAAAATACCTAAAAGAAAATTTAGGATCATGAATAGGGAAGGCTTTCCTAAATATTGCATCAACAGCAGAAACCATAAAAATTTATAGATTTTACTATATAAAAATGAAATATTTCTGCATGGCAAATATGCCATAAAATATATGAAAGACAAAAGGTTCATAACCTTATATAAAGAACTCATAAAATCAGTAAAATAAAATGGTGAACACAGCAACATAAGAAAACGTCAGGCCACTTTCATAAATTGTCAGTGGAAGTATAAATTTACACATGATGAAACACAATGTGACAAAGTACATCAAAGACCTTAAACCTCTCACCCAGCAATTGCCCTTCCAGAAATTTATCTTAAGAGAACGATTGACAAACATGCAAAGGCATTTGTGTAAAAGATGATCATTGCAACATTATTCATAATAACTTTAAACATTGAAATTGAGCTCACTGTCTGGAGAACAGGTTTAATAAATGATAATATATATCCATTCAAAGAACATTTAACAGTGATTAATAAAAATGATATAGATGTATATTTGTTGACATTGAACTGTGTTCTTGGAAAAAGGAAGTTACAAATATGTATAAATATGATTGTATTTGTTATAGATATAACTCTATTTCTCTAAGCATAAAAATGCTTGGCAAGCTATTCACCTAAAAATAAATATATATGTGTGTATATATATGTATATGTATATATTTCTCTGCTTTGCAATATTTACTAAAATAAATATACATTTCTGCCCAGCCGGTGTGGCTCAGTGGTTGAGATCAACCCATGCATCAAGAGGTCCCTGGTTCAATTCCCGGTCAGGGCACATGCTCAGCTTATGGGCCTGATCCTCAGTGGGGGGCATGCAGGAGGCAGCCAATAGATGTTCTCTCTCATTGACATTTCTGTCTCTCTCTCACTCTCCCTTCCTCTCTCTCTAAAATTTTTAAAAAATAAATATACATTTCTATGTAATAAACTGAAATATATTAGCAAATTATTTTGTGTGTATCATATTCCATAATAAAACACAAAAACTGAAGATGTGCCAATAAATATCAAGAATCATTTTTTCCCTTTTTCTGGCCTGAATGACAGATGAATTGGCCAATTAGGTTGCAAGGAAGAACACAGGCTTGGAAATTCCACTGACCTGTGTTGAAATCTCAGTTATTCTATATCAGTTGTAAGATTATAGGCACATTTCTTAACCTCCTGAGACCCAGTGTTCTCATCTGCAAAATGAGGATAACATTTACCTTGCATGATTATTATGTGGAATAAATTAAAATGATAAAACCCCTAAATCAGTGGCTTGTACATAGAAGAGTTTTAATCAATTGCAACAAATATTTTCCTCCACGTTTAAGTGGCCCTCCGGATGCCTTCACCAACTATCCCGACAGTTCATTCTTTCCTGACAGAGTGCTCTCACAGCTCTTTTTTTTAAAATTGAATTTACTGGGGTGACATTAGTTAATAAAATTATACCGGTTTCAGGTGTACAATTCTATAAGACATCATCTGTATATTGTATTGTGTGTTCACCATCCCAAGTCATAAATGGTGATGGAAAGAGACATGGCGTGGGGTCTCAGCTCTTTCTGCACCTGCTATTGGTTGCTCTGCTTTTACCCCCCAGATGTGAGCTGCTAGAAGCCAGGGCTCAAGTGTGCCCTCCTCTGGGTCTTAAGTACTTGGCTCAGTGCTTGGAACATAGTAGGGGAACATGAAGTATTTGTTGAAGGAATAGAGTGAATGAATAGAAATTATAATGATGACAATGTTGAAATAAGTAAACGTTTCCCTAAGGGAACAACTTTGCAGGCCTACACTCACTGGATATGTATATTATGATGCATTTAAAAAATCTACCTGGACATTATTTTGGAATCCCATTTCATACAGAAGATAGCTTATTATAAGCTATAAGATATATGATATAACACTAACCATTGAAAATATTTATTGAGCATTTAACTGTGTGCCTATATACACACACACACGTATATAGTATCTAGCATAATGCCATACATTTCATATGTAAAATTATATTACATATAATATATATAATTACGTTTATTCCTCTCGAAAGATGAATAATGAGGACTTTGATGATTAGAGAATGTAAGTCACTCGCCTCCAGTATCTAGAAGTGGCAGAATCAAGATTTGAACCCAAGTCTTTCTGGCTGATTTAGTGTCCTCTGTTCTGAACACCCCTCTCCAGAATAGCATTTTAAAGACTTTATTGAGAAGAACGATGAAAGCTCTGTCGCAGCGGGACCAATGGGCCTAACAGTAGTTTAGAGAAGCCCACAGCAGTGGAAGGTGAGGGGAGGAAGAGTCTCATGCTCAGAGGAGACAGGAGGCAAGCATGATGCAAGGGAGGAGGCAGGAGATGACAGGGAGAAACAAGACTGGGTGCTAGAGGGTGTGGAGAAAAGTTCCACTGACCACTGTGGCCTGACATTTTGGGGAGCAGCATTTTTACAATTTGGGTATCATTGTGAAGCAGGTGGTACCTAGGCATAACCAAGCCAGGGATGAAAGGTTTGCCAATGGAATTTCATTTTGTTTTACAGTTTTAAAAGACCGACCTTTATTGAAATAAGTTTATTGATTTGTTGTGTTGAATGAAAGCACATCGACTCTCCAGCAAAATGTTGGCGGTAGTCAGGGATCTTGTACCTCGCCTCCCTACAAACCCTAACCTTCTCCCCACCCCCAAGCCTTTTTGGTGTTCTATTTCTGCTAATCCTCGCTAAGAAGTAACTGGTGAGCAAGAGGTTAGCTGGTGGGGTCTCAAGGTGTGACCTTTCCCAGGGGCATTTGCATGTTAATAGAAGACACTGGGAACCCAGGAGCTGCCTCCAGGTCTCAAATGAAAGAAGTCCCCGAAGGTGGACGAGAGGGGTGGGCACAGCCCCCAGGGGCCCTGCTGTGGAGGCCACGTTGATTCTGCCTGTGCGGATGGCCGCTGGTCTGGGCTTCCCTCCAGCTGCTTTTACAAAGAAGTGGTTTGGAGAAGAACAAAGCGATTGTGTTTATCCCCAGGCAAGTGCACCAATGCCAGGGCTCCGAGCACAGTGCCCAGCTCAGAGTCTGGGCCTAAGAGGCTTCCCTTAGCGGTTATTCATTGGGCAAATGAAGGAAGCCCTTCCCAGCTCCCCCTCCACCTTTAGCCCTATTGCCCAGGAGCCCCTGAAGCCCAAGAGCCCAGGCCCAAGGTCTGGGCAACTTCTTTTGACTGATAAGAACATTGCCAAAGAGAAATTTCTACCCTTTGCATTTTTTCTCTCCTTATAACTAGAAAACCTCAAAACTTGTGCTGAATTGCATGACCTCACTGACCACGTTTCATGTTCCTCGTTGAACTGTGGTTAAAGTAATCTTCTCAACTACGGCCAAGCTGCAGAAAAGAACATTTCTACGCGGACATGTTCTCCTACACGCACACATTTCGGGGTCCTAGGAGAGGGAAGGGGTGGGGGACAGGGAGGGAGCAATGAGGACAAGACTACTTTTCTGTTGGGCCAAATTCATCAGAAATATCCAAACCCCACACTGAACATTCATCTCTAATTAAATCCTAGCACCATAATTCAGAAAAAACAATTACAGCATTTAGAATTTTTAAAGGAACTATTATTGCTGCCTTGGCCCTTTTAAAAATTATGCTCCCCAAAGGACAAAATGTGATCCATTAATATGTATGTATTATGACTCTTTTTGTAAGGGGCAGATTGCTGATGCTTGTGAATATGGAAGCATTTATCGGTTGCCGACAGCCTCTTAGTTGACTTGCAGTTTTAAGTGCAGTATTTTCTAGAATCTAAGAGGCTATAACATTAATTACCTTTTGCCTTTAGCTGGTGGCCTGCCAATTTCTGTCCCGTGTTCTCTTCTTTTACCTGGCCACACTGGGAACGGGTTACCCAGCGAAGGGCTTGGTCAGTCCCAGGAGGCATCAAAATGTTACTGGGGGAAAATCACACAAGAATACACTCAGTTGAGGCCAACTGCTCCCATTCGCCTTGGATGCCCAGTCCTTGTTTTTCATTTTTCATTTGAGGCCCCCGTGCGTTGGGTCCCGAGTCAGTCCCTGAGAGAAAAGTGTTCCGATTTCTAAGTCAAGTCTGTGATCCCTCCATGTGGAGTGTCCCCAGATCCGCTGGGATCTGATTTTTTTCTCTTTCATTTTATCCTTCTTTGTCTGGATAATTGACCAGTTTTGGAGAGGTGAGTTAGTGGTTCTGGCACCAAGGATCACAGTTGGCCTCTGTTCAGATGTACTGTGCGGTCGATGTGTGTGCGCGTATGCATGCACACACGTATGTATGTATGTATGTGTACACACACATACGAAAGCACGACTCAGAAATCTCCACTCGGCTCCCTGATCAGTCTGTTGTCACATGCATTTGGCATTCATTATCCACGAGCCTCCGGCGCCTCTGGTCCTGTGCCCTGGCGAACAGTGATTTGGTTTATAGAGATCATATGGCAGGGAAACAGACCTTGAAAGACAGAGCTCTGAGAAGCACATTTGATGAATTTCCTATGATTTGAGTCTGGGTTTATTCTTCCCCGTGGCGGGGCGGACACCCCAGAGCACACACGGCGGGCCTGGGAGCCCAGCGAGGAGTGGAGGCTGTGACAATAAGCACACTGTTTTTTTCCTTCACACGTCTCGGGTTGCATTTCCTATCTGGGAAAAAAAGAAAAGGGAGCCTTGTAAAGGATCCAAAATCTGGGCAGGAAACCACACAGAGTGAAGGTTGCCATTGTCATTAGCAATTAATGTAACCACCAGGGCTGGAAGGAGAAAGCCCTGCCAAGGCAGTGGGTGATGAGAGGGGGGCAGGCCTGGGGGGGAGGGGCTGCTCACCCCCATTCACCAGCCGTGGTTGGTTGGAAGAGTGAGCAGGACATCTCCCCAGGCACTCCCAAAAGATACCACGGAACTAAATTTTATATTTTAAAACAAGGTGCCAGGATTTGATAAGTTATACAAAGTTTCTGCCACCCATTTTCACTTTTTGTGGCTCCATGTCCAATTTCTTAGTCTCCTTGATAAAATGATTTTTTTCTGAGTCTATTGAGATCCATTTCTCTACAATATTTACTGAATGTCTTCCATGTGCCAAGTACTCGGGGTGCCGTGCAGGAGGCTAGTGTTCATCTCGCACGTGTCGATGTACAGACTGGGCACATTGCTATGTATTTTCCATCCCCACAACTCTATGAGCTGGGTTTTCTTCTTGCCCATTTTACAGATGACACAGCTGAGGCCCAGGGAGGTTAATTAACTTGCTCCAGGTCATAAAACCAATACATGGGCTAGCTGGGATTTGAGCCCAGGCAAATTTGTCTTTTGAAACCTCTGCTCCTAAATCTTGTTTTAATTCCTATAGGAGCCTGCACCATAGGGAGGGTTCTGGCAAGCCAATCAGTGATTAAATGACAAGGTGGTGTTGGCTAGGACAGGGGTAAGCTTAGGGTCTTTGAAAGTCAAGAGAAAAGACACCTACTCTATCCCGGGAGGCACTCAGGGAAGGCTGCCTGGAGGAGGTGAGTTTGACATAACTCCTGACCTCTCCTGTGTTTCAAAGGTGTGTGAACTTAGGTTGGCCAAACTGGCTGGTATGGAAGGAAACTTCCATGTGTTAGCACGTCTGCATGGCTCACTATGTAAGTGCTGAGATGCTCTGCAGATCTGTCCGGTCCCCAAAGACGGGCTGCTGCTTTGCTGCTTCCGTTCCACTCAGTGAAGCACCCACCGCCAGCATTTCTTCTGCACGTTGGATGGATCCAGTCGCGCTCCCATCCCTCCTTCCCCCTCCCTGCTTTGTCTCGCTCCCTCTTCTTCCCTCCCCTCTCTGCCCCCACCCTCTTTCTCTTTCTTTCTAGTAGTTTAAAAAATGCCACTTTTCATTAATGTGACCAAAATGTCATCAAGTAGTTTAATGCTCTTTAATGTCCTTGTATCGTTTACGTTTTGCGAACAGTGTGGAAATGAATCCCATCTGTGGGTTCAAGAACATCAAAAACGTTGGACAGGCTATTTAGACGCGCTACTTCACATCGCGTTAGCGTGCACAATGTCAGGGGCCGAGCCAAGCACGCGTCCAGGCCGCGCCCACCCCTGCCCTGGCCTGGGCGGCACAGACAGCGGACCTCTGGAACTCAGTCGGTCCTGGGGATGGGGTCTGGAAGGCTGCCCAGAGGCCCCAGGAAAAGTGTGAAGCTTAAATAAAAAATGAGAAATGATTCAGGAAAATCTTTCTCTTCCTTTCTGGAGCCAAGACGCCCCAACAATAGCTTTTTCATCACTTGGGTGAGAGGCTGGTTATAGTGCTGTCTGGCTTCTTCCAAAGTAATTAGCTGCCCTCCCTTTCTCTTTCTCTCTTCCAGCCCCCACCCCAGTTCCCCCGGAAAGAGAGCTCTGGGGCCAATATTCAGCAGACAGTTTGTAAGGAGGGAGCTATAAACCCAAAATGACTGGAGAACATCTAGTTCAGAACCAGCAGAGCTCATGGATGCAGTGCTCTCTTGAGATCCTGAGAGAGTCTCAAAGCCCAAATCAACAGGTTGGTAATTTCAGGATGACCCTGGCTTCTCTACTTTCTAGAAATATGGTCTTGAGCAGGTGAACCCTGTGTCTCAGTTTCCTTACTTGCAAAATGGGGCTAATAATTATATGAACCCAAATGAAGGAGCCAGTAGGTGTGAAGCGTGTAGGCTAGTGCCCACCATGGTAAGTACTCGATCAGTTAACGGCTGTTGTTAGTATGACGTGGTTGCCCTGCTCTTGCCGCCTCACTCCACCCACACTGTGCCCGGCAGGTTCCTGCTCTCAGGTGAAGTCAGGTCCTTCTCTCCCAGCCAACCTCAGCCTGAGCTCTTCCCTCCCCCTCCCCTGGAAGCACAGAGGTGAGGGGGTGGGGCAGGGGACCTTGACTCCAAAGTACCCTGGCTTTTCTCCAGCTCTGTGGAAACCCCTCAGTCTAATGCAGTCCCTGGAAAGAAAGATGTGGCTTTTTATTTCAGGGACAAAGAAATGCTTCTCTTGTTCCCCAGACAAGGGTATCAGCAAGAGTAGACTTCTCACTGTTAATCATTGCAGCTGAGTTAGGAACCCACCTCTCTGAAGGCCCTAATCCCCTGCCAGTATAGCAAACCCCTTCCCTTATTATGCATTTGCTCCTATGAATATCCTTCAATTCAACATATGAACATAGGCAAATAACTTCTGATTATTAATTCATAATTTTCAAGACAGGGTCATTCTGTTTTAACCTCTAAGTTAGACAAACAAACACATTCTCTTAATGCAATTACTAGAAAGACAATGTCCTTCTAAGCTCTTCAGGGGATGTGCTTTATAAGATGTACGCCCGTCATCCTGTTGGTTATTTATGCTAAGACAATTGGGTGAAGGCCCTGGGGTGTTATATCTGGAGGTCCCTGGAGACTTGTGAGCACAGCTTACAGCAGCCACTGCTCCAGACTTTGTGCTGAGACTGGGAGGAAAGACATCGGGTTCCAGTGGGCCTGTCTCTAAGAGCTGGAACGTCCCTTCCTCACCGTGTGTCCTTGGACAAGTCAGGCAGACTCGCCCAGCCTGAATTTTCTGTCCATGTAAAATGAGGCCAATCAGTGTCTGCCTTTCCTAACCTCCTCACTGGGTTAAATTCTAGAGCCTTCCTTGGCCCCTCAGCTCTCCATTTTAACTCCCATAACACTGCTGCTGGCTGGTGGCATAGAACTCTATGGCTAAGAACATAGACTCCGGAGCCAAGCTACGTGGGATAGAATCCCAGCTCTGTCACTTGCTGGCTGGGGACTCTGGATTAGTCACCCAACTTCCAAGGCTATGAATGGTATCTATCTCGAAGAACTATTGTAAGGATTGATTGAGTTAATATGTATTAGGCCCTTAGCCTACTGCCTGACACACAGCAAACGCTCGGAGTACATTAGCTATTACTTTGTGTTCGATTATTTAATATCTCTTTTTAGTGCTACGCTAAGAGTTCTGTGAGGACATAGCCCACCATTGAAACAGTGCCTGGCACCCAGAAGACTCTCATTATTATCTGTTGAATTGTACTGAAGTGAAATAAAGGATGTGAAAATGCTTTGTAAACCACCGCGCAACAAAATTTTATGATTAGCTCTGGAAGGAGTTTATTAGATGAAATATCTCCAGGGCTCTCTCAGAACTGCTGCTGCTGTTGAATGTAAAAAAATTCGATCAGTTGACTAGTCGGTTTATGAATCACCCTGTAGTCAGTCTTCCCTATGTTTAGTTCTCTTCTTCCTGGCTTGTGCTGAGTGGGTCTGCCAGAAAAAACCTGAGGGTTTGCTAATATATTCGACTCAACCGATGTTTACTGAGTGTTCCTTACAGGGCGACCCCAAGCTGGGCGAGGCTCAGACAGGAAGCAGAGCGAGACTCATTTCCAAGCCCACAGTCTAGTTTGGACAGTAGATGTGTGAATTCTGGCCTGGCCTCACATAGCATCCTATGCCCCTGGCCACAGTAACGAGCACCTGACCCAACCTGGCCCAAAGGCCTTCATCAGGATTTTATACATGCAAGCTCTTTCTATTCTTTGGGGTCAAATGTGGTTAAATGTAATCCTGGGCATGACTGGAGACCATGCTTACTCTTTCCATGTTGCCTGGAGCCTATCTGATGTGGCAAAGGAGGAAGACAATCTATAAAGTGAAATGGGGTGGGGTGTGGGGGAGAACTTTGGGGGCTCTTTGTTATTGCATCAAAGCCAGCCTACTCGACTAAAACAAACTTCATCTTCCCTAAAGCTCTTTACGATGCCATATACCATGGCCTGAAATCTCCACCCTCTGGAAAGCTGGGATGTGAATTAAGGGATTCCACAGCCATGGAATGTGCAGGAATCTTAAGCAGGACTCTGTATCTGTCTTGGTGTTGACATCCTGGTCCCTAATGAGGTCATTTGAACATCTGTAGCTTATCTGCCAAGAACTAGTTTACTGGAAATGACATTAGTCACAGTTAGCAGTGTCTCTTCCCCTTTCTCCCTTGGTCTGTGCTTTAGGGACACTCTGACACAGCTCACAGGTTCTTAGGGCCCAGACATCAAGGGGAGGGATATAGTCACCAGCAGTCCTATGACAAATCAGTCAACATGTTAACTTGCTGGGTCCCAATCCTTCTGATACTGAAGACCTATTTTAGATCCCTCCCCTTGAGTTTTGAAAGATCAAGTCTTCAAACATAGAGCCCTGAACAGGCTTGACCGGTTTTGCTTAGTGGTTAGAGCATCAGCCCCTGGACCGAAGGATCACGGGTTTGATTCTAGGTCAAGGGCATGTACCTGGGTTGCAGGTTCAACCCTTGGCCCTGGTTGGGGTCATGTGGGAGGCAACCAATCGATGTGTCTCTCTTGCATCAATGTTTCTCTCTCTCCCTCCCTCTCTTCCACTCTAAAAATCAATGGAAAAATATACTCAGGTGAGGATTAACAAAAAAGTAATAATAATAAAGCACTGAAAAGTCATAATATACTTATTTGCCCATTTCTTATTAATTCACCTTCATATACAGTACTGATCAGATAACACTAACAACATGGAATTGACATACTTCAGACCAAAAATATTTTAGATAGGCTAGGTGGGCTTAACGATGGCAAGAAAAAGATGTTTAGTAGGTCTTGTATTTTATTATTTAAAAATGAACCATTAGTGTTAGACCTTTTAAGTGAATGAAATAGCCCAGGAATCCTTATCTCTGAGAACCTTAAACATCTGAGATCTAAAGCTGATTTACATTCTGCCATGATGGCTCACTTTAGTTAACTGGTACCTGTGGGGCATGGGGCCCCAAAGTATAAGACAGTTTGCACACTCACTGTGTCTTAATACCTTTTGCTCATCTCCAAGTCCTGTGGTAGAACCATAGGAGTGACTCAGCAGTGTTCAGCTTTGGGATTTTTAGGGTAGTTCTTAGCTCCTGGGGATGAGGTGCTAAGTGAGGCCATGAGCCCCAAAGACAACCCTATTGACCTTGAGAAGAGCCTTGTGCCCATCCTTACTAGACTCAGTATTCAGAAGGAGCCAGAGCACAGCTGCTCTGAAAGGAAAACCTTGGTCTCCCTCCCAGGTTGTGTGTATGTGAATGTTTGCACCAAGGAGTTGGTTTCTTCACAACTAGTGTTTTCCTAGGGGTTTTCACTATTTCCATCAACACAAGTAACCAGGCAACTATGCTGTGACTTAATGGAAAGTAATGTTGGAAGGGCCCATAAATCATTATTTCAGAGATGAGGAAACTGTAAGAGAGAGGAGCTCTGAAGTGCCAGAGGTCACACATCAAGTAGGGGAAAGTCAACATTTCTGGTTCCAAACATGACATTCTTACAACTTATAGAGTGGCAGGTCAGTTGGACCCATACAGACTAGCTAGCCTAAATTCCTTATTGTGCAGATAGGGAAACTGAGACTCGGAGCAGATCTGCCCTTGCCCAGGGTTACAATTAGTTAGTAAAAAACAACAAAACAAACAAACAAAAACCAGGGACAAAACTCGGGTCTCCTAACTCCAATTCCATTGAACCTAAAGAATTTTAGTGACTATCAGCGATGATGGAAAACTAGAAATGCATTCATTCATTCATTCATTCATTCATTCATTCAACCAACCAGCCAGCCAACCAACCAATCTTCATTCCTCATTAGAAATGAGAACTGGTCAAGAGGCCTCCTTCAGCCATGTCTCATTGGCCAGAATCACATTCCATGCACTGGTCAAGGAACTAGACTGATTTCTCTCTGGATCTCTCCTCTCCTCCCTGTATCCAACAGCTGCCTAATTAACATGTTCACTTGGGTGTCTAGTAGGCATCTCAAACCAAGCACATATCAACCCAAGCTCTGGGTCTTCCCACTCAGAGGTGCTCCTGCTCTGGTGCTCCTGATCTCAGTTAATGGCACTCTTATTTACTCAGTTGTGTCAGCCCCCAAATTTGGAGCTGACCTTTACTCCTCCTTCTCTAACTCTCCCCACCAAATCCATCAGCAAATCCTTTTGACTCTGCCTTCAAAATAGTTCCTAAATCCCACCAGTTATCATCCCATCCCAGGCTACCATCCTGGTTTGCTGTGCTCACTAGTCATCTGCTACCCCCATTGCCCTGCTTGAGTCAGCTTTCCACATGCGGTGGTAACATAAAGTAGATCACTTCCATCCCTTAGTGAAGAGCTCCCAATGATTTCCCAACCTATTTAAAATAAAACCCAAAGTCCTTTCCCGACTCACAACACTCCAGCCACACTGGCCTTCTGGACGGTCTTGAACATGAAGCCTTGACCCTGCCCTGGGGTCTTTGCACCTGCTATTCCCTCTGACTGAAATGTTTTACCCCCAGAGATTCACAAAGCTGGTACCCTCTCTTCATTTATATCTCTGCTCAAATATCACCTCCCCCATCCCCTTATCTAAAACAGAAAGCCTATTTCTTTTTTTTATCCCTTTCTACCTTGCTTTATTTTTCTTCATAACACTTATCACTCCTTGGCCTGACATTGTATATTTATTATATAATATATATTTGTGTGTTTATTTCTTAACACCCCAACTAGAATTAAGCTTCATGATGGAAAGATATTTTTTATGACTTTATCTTCAGTGCCTAGAACAATGCCCAACACAAAAAATAGATGTTCAATATGTTTTCTGAATGAATGAATAAATGGCTTAGACTTACAGAGATCTACCCCTCGAGGATGGGTATGGACCAATGTCTCCTAGAGAAGAGTGCATATGTGAGCAAGATTGGGTTCTACTAGCTCAGGAAGAAGGTTAAATGGATGTTGAGTGGATGACCAATAGTGTCTGCTACATTGAGCTTGTCCAGTTTCTATGATTACAGAGTCACCAAGAACACTTTTGGGTGAGCTCAGCATGTCCCATTCTGTTTTGTTTAAGAAAATCAGACAGCAGGAGGGTGTGTACTGGCTTGCTGGGGCTTGGCCAGGGTGGGAGCACAGGGTGTCTACTCGCCAGGTCCACAGCAAAGCCAAGAAATGAATTGTGACTTCCTGGGGCAGCAGGAACTCGAGGCTGGGCTCCATTTGTTATCTCCACTGGTGACAGGCTGGTCCCCAGTGATGTCATCTGAGCATCTGCAGGCACCTCTGCCAGGAGTCCACTAACTGGAAATGACATCAGCTACGAGCAAAGTGACTTGGGCGCCCAGCAGACACGTCCTGCTGATCCTCTGTCTGGAGCTCATCTCCTGCCTACCTGGAAGTCTTCTGGCTGGCACTTTGGCAAACAAAGAGGCATTTGAGAGGGAATTAAGTTGACTTTAAAAGATAGCCTCAAAGTGTTTCCCAACACATCGATGCTTACATTGAATTATAGGTGCTAATAAAGCTGTCAGAGCCTTGGCGCGAGAACCGAACTCGAGCCGAAGGATCCCTGGGAAATGATGAGAATTCATCTGGGCCTGGCCCAGCTGGAGGCTCACACACACACTACAAGGCTGAGAAAGGGCTGGAAGTAGCCATTCCAACTGCCTTGCCGACTGGCCCAAAGGGCGTGCTGTAGTCTTAAAGCAGAAGCTGGTTTGCTGGAGTCCCCCGTGTCTCATTGAATTCTGGGACTGCCCCGATCCTTTCCTTTCTCAAAGACTCAGTGTGGCCACCACACTGAGTAACTATCAGAATGTGTAGTAAAAAGGGAAAGTGTTTGGAGTGCTAGGGAAGAAGAGACACCACAGGGCACACCTGGGACTTACCTAAGATCAGGAACTTTAGTAACTGGGATTTTGTTCAGAAGACACACAGATAAGTCCCAGATCTCACATGGAGCTCTACTTGCTGGGAACTTATTAAATGCCAGGCCTTGCACCAACTTTTTTACATTTATGATCATTTGAAAGCACCCAGTAGTCCAGTGAGCAACTTAATGTATTCATTCATTCATTCATTCCAACCAATACAGGGTGGGACAAAAGTAGGTGTACAGTTGCTTATATGGAAAATAATACAATAATTAATAAATAATAATACAAGAATAAATTCTGTGTTTCACATACTCACAACTGTAAACCTACTTTTGCCCTGCCCTGTATTTTTTTTGAGAACATATAATGTGAGGCCCTGAGCCAGACTCTTGGGATACAGTGGAGAACAAGACAGTCACATACCGTGGCCTGTCCCTTGGATTGGTCACATGAACAACAATCACTAACAAGTACAGATGCAGTGAGTAGTATGAAGTCTAGGTACTGTAGGAGGGTACATTGGGGGAATCGGAGGCTGAGGTGTCCAGGGGGGCTGCTTTGAGGATGGGAAATTGAAGCTAACAGCCAAAGAGGAAGTGGGATTTCAGGAAGGCAAAGGGTGTGCCAGAAGAAAGAGGCTGTGTGAGTGTCACTGTGTTAGTTTCCTACTGATGCTTGTAACACATTGTCACAAACTTGGTGGCTTAAAATAACTCAAATGTATTCTCTTATGAGTTCTGGAGGTCATGCGCCCAAAGTCAGTTTCACTGGGTTAAAGTCAAGCTGTTGGCAGGGCTGTCTCCTTCTGGAGCATCCAGGGAAGAGGCTGCTTCTTGTTTATTTTAGCTTCTGGTGGTTTCACTGGGTTAAAGTCAAGCTGTTGGCAGGGCTGTCTCCTTCTGGAGCATCCAGGGAAGAGCCTGTTCCTTGTTTATTTTAGCTTGTGGTAGCTGACAGCATTCCTTGGCTTATGGCCTCATTGCTCCAATCTCTGCCTCCATCCTCACGCTGCCTTATCCCCTACTGTAGTCCCATCTCCCTGGTTCCCCTCTCCTGAAGACATCCTCTCCTGGGATTACATTTAGGGCCTACCGAGATAATTGAATGGTTACAGAGGCAGTTCCGTCGGCCATGGCTAACATCTGCAGCTCATCTGGACCTGAGCCCTAATATCATACCGGTTTCTTTGAGATGCTAGATAGAAATTCTAATCAAACTGGCTAAAGAATAAAAGGGGACTGTCTTTACTTATAACACTAAAAAATACCAGGAGGTATTGCTTTCAGGCATGGCTGAATCTAGGTGCTCAGGTGATTTGTTTCATGGTAAGACGTTCACTAACACTAACAGCTCCCGGCTAACATTCCACCCAAGTCCAATAGAAAGGGCTGCTCTTTTATAGTAGATCCAGCGAAAGTTTCAGTGTGAATCTCATTGGATCTACTTGAGTCACATGCCCATCCTTAAACCAATACCCTAATTGGCTGGGCTGGGACCATATGTCTCCTCTGGAGACAGGTGGGGTGGGGTCACTCTTATCCAAACCAGTGGACAGAGAGTGGGAGAGTAGGAACTCCTCCATGGTAAATTTAGATACTGTTACTTAAAGAAGGGAAACCGATACTAGCCCCATAGAAACCCAAGAATGTCCATTCTTCTCACAAACCTCATGTGCTTTTCAATCTTTGTACTTTGACCTACCTGATCCCTTCCACCTGAAACATCCTCCCTTGACACTCTACTTGTGGAAATATTCTCAGGGCCAGATTCAATTTCTTCTTCTTCCAGGGAAACTTAATTCATCTCAAGGACAGGCTCCATCATGTGCTCTGCCCTGTACCACTCCCTCCACATCTTTAGGCTTAAGCAGTTCATTTGTTTGTTTTTGCAGTAGAGCTATCTGGGCCAGTCCTTCCCACCTCTCCTGAGCAGGGACTAGAATAACTGCATGGAAGTTTCTCCCCCAGACCAGGCACAGAAGAGAAACTCACATCACATTTGCAAAGTCAATGATTGCCCTGTTGTAGTCACAAGAAACATTATTCCAAAGACACCATACTAATACTTCAGTAATGAGCTGAAGTGAGATTTTGCCTGCTTCTCACCCCTTCCTGCTGCCTCTCCTCTCCTTCACCCCTCAGCGGGCACCCCCCTCATAGAATTAGAGACTCTTTAAGCTGGGAGAGGCCTCAGGGAACGGCCCATACAGAAGCAGAGCTGGACTAGACCTGAGCGACCTGACAACCTGTTCAGTAATCTTCCCCTCATGACCCACTTTCCTTTGTATTTTTTTAGTATTTGTTTGTTCTCAATCTTACAAACAAGGTACAGCAGTTCCTTGTGTAATGTCATTCCCTTCAATGTAATTTTGTGAATTAGCCTACGGTAAAATTGGTTTCGTTATTCATCATTTCGCTTAAAGCTGCAGAACCTACCGATGGCGCTAAGTGAGGACCTACTATATTCTTCTTCTATTGTATGATGTGAAGACCGAGGCTCGGGAAGATAAATGGCTTGCCTCACTCCAAGTTTCCTTTCTGTAATCCTCACTTTTATGTTCCCCTCATCTGTTCTTCTTAATCCATGTGCATCTTTTCTTTTCATTTTATTTCTTCCATTATGTTCAAAGTGTTTAGGTGAGCCACCTGGAAACTTTTGTAATGAGGTGGGGTATAAAAAAACGCTGATATAAAGAGAAACTCATACAAGGGCCCACGGGCCTGGAGCGAGGTCTCAGCCACTCCACGGCCTGGGCTCCCTCGACTTCCTGCTGCTAGAATGTCTCCCACACACTGGGGCGGAGAGCGGAGGTCCCCCAGAGGAGGGCCGGAGAGTAGGGTTACATTTGGAGCCTAGAAACAATATGATTCACTTCCCATCAGCCCTCAGATGCCGTTTTCTTTCCCCACTAGACATGAGCTCATGGAATTCTGTTTCACGTTCCTTTCGATAGATTTTCCTTTTCCTGGAGTAAGGTTAAATGGAACCATCACAGGGACGCATTCATCAAGGGCAGCCATTGGATAGTAATAGGATAATTGTGCCGGCCCTGGTACCGCCGAGATGATAACGAGCGTTGCTTGAAGAATGTGCAGAGGCCACATTTACGTTTCAGGGCAGCCCCTTTGAAAACCTTGGCACAGGTCCCCAGCGCTGTTTTCCTTCGCGCAGCGTGATGTGAGAACACTGGTACAGTGAGCGCCTTGTTCCAGCACAAGCCAGGCACTGTGCGGCCTGGGAGGTGGATTGTGTCCCAGAGGACGGCGGAAAGCCTTGGCAGGGATGGATTCGGTTCCTCCAGGCGCAGTGTATATATATTATGATAATGTGTGTTGCCCACAAACTCTGTGGTTATCATACCAATGTAAGGAGCAGCTGGATGTGGAGGAACAAGTGAATGTTTTTTCATTATTCATGTTCTTGATCTTGACATTAAAGACCCTCTGCATTTGGGGAGAGTCTTCCTTTTTACTAGTGGATTCTATACACCTTAAATCAAGAGAGCCAAGACATCTCATTCTATGGACCAACTGTGAGCACTTGGGAGTGGCTGCCTGGAACACGGTGTTCAGAAGGATCCCGAGGCCACATCTTGAGTAAGCAGGATAGGGCTCTGTGACTAATTAGTGAGGCCTGCCATAGGTGAGGGTTAGCACACACGTCTGCCACCCCCCAGTTCTCCCCAGCACATTCGCTTTATTGGGTAAACTATAACATTATACCTTTCTGCCTTCTCCCATCTTCATCCGATTTGTTAGGAATTCTTTTTTTTTTTTTTTTAAATCTGTTAATATTTTTCATGAGTCATTGCAAACTGTAGCCCTTCTCTAAGGCTACTATCAAGTCCTCCTAAGCAGGCAGATTTTTCTTTCTTCACCAATCCTTTAACCTTTGGTAATACTCTTAGTTACATGCCATTTTCTACCTTGAATTAGAGATGTAGGTATGTGTTCAGGACTTATTTCTCCTGCAGGCCTGAAACTCTTCGATGGTAGAAGTAAAATCTCTGTTATCTTTCTATCCCCTGGCCCGTTGCTAAAGGAAAGGCTAGAATTGCAGAATGGATCTTAGTTCTTTTCCTCGTCTCCACATTTTACAGATGAGAAAACTGAGGTTTAGGAGAGTTGCCTAAGGTTACACTGAAAATTAGAAACGTTCACTGCAGTTCCAGGACTCAGACTCGGAGTGTTCGAGCTGGAAGGGGTCTCTGCAGCGGCTTGGTTAGCTCTGGGGCCAGGAGGCTCTGCGTGAAAAGACAGCTCACCTTTATGTGCTGCTGCTTTATTCTGGGCTGTGATGGTCTAGTTTCATTGTGATTGCTTTCTGGTCAATCTGACTTTATTGTGAACCACGACAAATTAGTTTTGGAAATAAGCTGGGAGTGAATAGTGAACAAATAAAAATAAATTGGTCCTCTCTATTCATTCTTCATTCATTCATCCATGGAAAATTATTGATATTATTCTGGGTCCTAGGGATATAGTAAGGTATAAAACAAACAAAAAGCCATGCCCTTATGGAGTTTAAATTCCAAGAATGTGTGTGTTTCTCTCTCTCTCTCTCTGTGTATTTTGTTCTACTTGTATTAACTCTTTAAATCCTTAGACACTATATATAATATTAATATTATAATCATTTCCATTTTGCAGGTGAGGAAATTAAGGCCCAGAGAAGTTAAGTAATTTGCCCAATGTAGCACAGCAAGAAAGTGGTGGAAGCAGTAACTGGAACTCAAGTATTTGTAGTATTTACAGACACAAAATTGAGACTCAGAGAAAGTAAGCCACTAAGCCAAGGCTACACAGCTGATTAAGGGGCAAGTTTGGGCTATCTGACTCTCAGATCAGGTTCTTTCCAGGTCACCAGGTCGGGGCGGGGGGATGGGATAGACAGAATCTATGGGGACGATGTCTGGGCAAGATCTGAGAACATAAGATTTCTCTTGCAGGATGGACACAGGCTGTTTGTTTCTCACCCTGGCAAGATGGTGGCAGGGTGGGGACCAGACTTCCAACACACCAAATATTACCCTAATTGGCTCAAAGGCCATGATTGTATCAAGTTCCAGAAATTATGAGTGAACCAGACAGTTAGGCCACCGCAGCTGGTTGGCAAATTATTGGCTGAAGTGTTGTAATTATTAAATGCAGCAGAGAGAGAGAGCAAGAAACTCAGACACTTAGTCCAGGATAATTGATCCAAAACTTATGGGTTCCAAGAAGGCCAACACTTGCTTAAATTTAGATTTGGACTCGACTCCTGTCACACGCACACAAATGACTACTGTTTCCTGGACACCCACTCAGCACACACCATCGGCCCCTCAGCCCTGCCAGCCCACTGGAACAAAAGGGATTTTGATTCTGATTATTTTTAAACTTTAATGACAAATCCTTTCCTTCTCCACATTAAAAAATAAAGGCTGTGCATAGTACCATTAGGGGACTGCTTGCTGCTGCTTGATTCTCGGAGGCACTTACGTTGTTTAAATTTTAATTTCCGGGTTGAAATTTTTATCGAAAACATGACTATCTTTCTAAACAACAAGAAAAAGTTTCTTCTCTTGTCTCTGTACTGCTTTGTTTTTTAACCTGCTCTCACTCTCCTCCGTGGGAGGCCTCCTGCCTCTCCGTGGCTCCGGGGCTCCTGCAAGTCTTGCCCTGGTCCGAGTTTGTCATTTCTGCCCTGCACAAGAGGTCTTTGGTAATTTCTTTCCTTTTTCTTTTGTCAATGAGAGTCTGTCTTAGGGTAGGCTGAGGACTCAGGTTTGTAAATCCTTGACCACTCAGGGGCATGTTCCTCTAAACTGTGCCGACGATGACGAGGATGGTGGTGATGTTGTAGTAAGGATGTTGATTAAAGCTGGCTAGCTGCACTTCCCGGCGCCAGGCCCAGGTCCAGGTACTATTCCTGCATTGTCTCCTACATCCTTCAATACGTTCTAGGGGAGCCAGTGTCACCCCATTTTACAGAAGAGGAGACAGAGTCTGAGACATCGTTGCATCAGGGAAGGTGAGATACAATCAGTTATCATTTCAGAATAATGTTGGTAGTGACAGGTACCACTAGAAAGTCAGAGGTGAAGGGCTTAGTGAAATCCAGAGAGAGCTGTCCTTTAGGTAGGTAAACCAGGAGGTCTTCACAGCAAAGAGAGCATTTGAGCTCAATGTGGGAAGCGGGTAGGGTTTTGGCATGCAGAGAAAAGTCCAGAAAATGTCCTTAATAAAGACAAGAAAACTGGAGATACGTCTGGGCCTGTCCCAGGGGGGATGATGAAGAGTGGAATTACAGGCAAGACTTAGGAATGCAGTGGTCAGCTCTGGGAGGGCCTTAAATATCAGCCGAATGGTATTATTCTTTTCCCCATGGGTAGAGAAGTGATCGAAGGGTTTTACTCAAGGGAGTGACCACATTAGAAACGCAATTTTGAAAGATCACTCTAGCAAAGGGTAAATAAGAAATTGGAGGAAGTAAGACAGGAGGCAGGGAAACCAGAAAGACCGTTGGAATAGTCTTCTCAGCCCCATTTCGTATCTTGTCATGTTCTTGGTGACTGGCCTTGTGTCCCTGCCCTCCACTTTGGACTCCCAGTTGCCCACTGGGAGACCTGCCCTGAGATAGCTCTCTGCTGCCCCCACCTGGCCCAGGCAGCCCCTGCCACAGTTCACTTGCAGGGCCTGGCCCGGAGAATCTCACAGGTTACTATCACTAGGAACCACGCAACTGCTACTACTACTGGCCAAGATTCAGAGCGCATGCTGCGTGCCAGGCACTGCGCATGTCTTTTGCGTGTATTGTGTGCTTAGCTCTCATAGGAAATCTATAAACTGGCTACTGCAGTACTCTCATTTCACAAGTAAGGAGAGTGAGGTATAGATTTGTTCTGTCCCCAGCATGGTGAGATGTGAGAGCTTTGCCAGAAGCCTGCGTAAAGTCTGGGATTTCTGCGTTAGAGTCACTTCTGTCCAGGTCCTGTGGAAGGCACGGGTGGGAGCCCGTGGGGTGCTGCTCAGGAGGTGAGAGGAGGGTGCGGCTGGGTCCGGATGTGACTTGGGCTGGAGAGGGCACGAGGGGTGGGGGTGGAAGGAAGGGAGTGATCATGTCCAGGACTGCAGTGCCGAGAACTGGGGCCAAAGGGAGAGACAGAGCTCCACATGGGCACCGGAGGCAGGAGACCTGGAGACAGAAACAGAAAAGCCGGAAGCCGTGTGACTGGCATGGGGCTTGGGACTGGCTTTGTGTGTGTGTGTTGGTTCTTTCTGCTCAAAGTAATCTTTCAGAATTGACATCACTGGGGGGCTAAGGTTCTGACTCATAGGAAATTCCTGTTAAGACAAACCCACTGGCATTATTGAAGCTGAGAACCGGGCCCGCGGAGGCCGGGGACAGACAGGGCAGTTTTTCATGGAAGATGCGGGGCATGGGCACAGCTGGCACCCAGCAGGAGGGAGCAGGCCTGGAGGGATTGCAGGAGCCCAGTGCTGACTTCTCCCACTTCCCAGTTTTGCCTGGGGCCAGCCCTGGGCACAATGACATTATTTCTTTAAAACAATTCTAGGGAAGGTTGGGGTGAGAAGGAGAAGAGCACCCTTCCAGTTAGGTACATCCTGCCAAGTTAACGACCTCCCTGGGACGGGCTGAGGGTGTGAGCATGTTTTGAGTATACGCGACATATCAAACCGTGGGTGGGAGTGGAAGCTGGGAGTGTGCGTACAGGCACACGTTCTCAGGGTCACCTCTTCCTCCGTCCAACATGCCAGCTCACTTCCCCAGACACTTACTGTCTTCTGGCTGGTGGAGAAGTGCCGGAGCAGCTGAGCCCCTCCCCAGACAGACTAATGAAAGGATGTGAATAAGAGTGGAAGGAAACCATTCGGGCAGTGTTACTCAGATTGTTGGCAAGAAACAGACCATCTTAAGAGAGGTTTATTGTAAGGATGTGTGTAGACCAGAACTGGAACTTCCCTACGCTTCAAACCGAGACAGCCTATGGACTCGCTTCTCTCTCGGTGTCTCTCTCAGGGGCGGTGAGGTCCTGTGTTCATAAGCTCTCCTCTTCCATCTGCTGCAATCGGTTCTCAAGATCAAGTGGGTAATTGCGTCTGCATGCTGCAGCCCACGTCGTGCAGGAGTCCGTGTGCCTGGCGTAGCTCATTACTGTCAGTCCTTCATGCCACTTTCATGTGGGTCCTGTCTGGCCAACGGACAGGCCACTTCGGGTGGGCTATCCACCTGTGAGCCGATCACTGGTCACCTGGCACTGAGAATGGCTTATGGCTGCCTCCCTCAGCAGAGGTGCAGACAGGTTGTTTGTGGATACGAGAGAGCATAGAAGCTGGGTCTCCATGCTAGTTGTCCTAGGAGTAGGAGAAGGAATGAGGGAATGGAGAAAGCAGAGAACATGCATAGAACCACAAAAAGTCAGAGCTCAAACATACCTTCACGAGAACCTAGTCGAGCGTCCCCGTGGGACATACGGGGAAACAGCATCGAAGAAGGAAAACAACCTTGGGATCAGCAATCAGTTCTTCCTTCATTTCTACACTGCTTCTCTCCTCCAAGTCACCCGTGTAGGGGAAGAGATCCCTCAAAGCAGACGATTTAATGGGTCAGCCAGCCTCTTTCTATGTAAAGGACAGCTCTGTACCGTTACTGGGATTCACTGGGAAACACTTAAGTAAAGACCTTGTTAAATAAGGGCATCTCAGGTACCTGGGATCAAGAGTTAAATGTATAAAGATCAAGCCACAAGAACGAAAGAAAAGTTAAAATTAAATTTTGATTAAATATCTGAATTAGAAATGGCTTTATAATCTTAAAACCAATATAGGTACCAAAGGGAAAGATTGATCTATTTGACTACATAGAAATATAATACTTCTGTATGTGAAAATTAACATAAACAAATTAAAGTGGAAAAACTGGGAAAATTGGCACAAATGTCAAAGGATTAATATCCTTACTGTAGTATGGAGATTTCATAAAAATTGATAAGAAAAACACCAAGTTCTTACTGGATAATGGGGAGAGCGTATGAACATGCATAAAAGCGAGGAAATCTATCATTAATAAACATTTGAACAATGTCTCTGCTATGCTATTCAGAGCCATGAAAATCAAATCAGCAACCAGATTCCCCTCTCCCTTTTCCTACCCAAATCAGTAAAGATTACAAACGGTGCCTGGGCAGTAATGAAGACAAAGAAACAGCCACCCTCCTACACTGAGGACACTGAGGACAGCAATGATACACTCATTTTGGAAAATAACTTGGGGATACGTGGGAATTTGTCATAAGGAAATAATCTAGAATTCAAAGATATTGGTTAAAGTATTATTTATCATAATGAATAGTTGGGAAGACCAGAGTACCACCACAGAGGCTCTCTGAAGTAACCCACGGTCCCTCTAAATGCAAGAATATGCCACCATTAAAATGTTTCCAACAACCTGTGGAGATACTAACATCACGGCGTTAAATCAAACCTGTGCGCACGCAGCGTGAATATACTCGTGTACGAAAACGGCAGGGCAGACAAGCAAGCATGCCAACATGTTTGTGTTTGCTCTGCTCAAAGAACATTTGGTCATTCTATTTTTATTTTATTCTTTTACTTTGCTTCAATCAGAATCAACATGTGTTATTTTTACAACAAACAAAATAAATCAGAAAAAAATGGGGTGGGGGATTCATTTGAACTCAAGTGAAGCGAATGAAAGGGATTGAGAGAGTGAGGGGAGAAACCTGTGGGGCAGAGTGTGGGTCCCTGTCAGCCTTGCAGTTGGGGAGGGATGGATCCCACCCTCGGCTCTGGGGCCTGATTGCAAATCAGTCGGTGTAATCCCTCCTCCCCACCTTGCTACAAAGTGGTTTCGGTAACCCAGACTCAAGCCAAAGAGACTGGTAGTTTTCCCGGGGCCCCAGTAGAGTGAAGCAAAGCCATTTGGATGGATGTGTGGGATCCCTTCTCTCCCAGGAAGCATGCGTCCCCCTGCTGCTGGTTGCCATCCTGCAAGCAAGGCCAACACCGAGAGGAGGACAGACGCCGCCTGAGGGCAGGGAAGGACAGTGCTGCCGCTCCCCTGCCTCAGAGCTCTCCTACTACGTGGACTTCAAGTGCATTAAGTTGGTTTAAGGTTTGGGGCTTATTTTTCATAATGTTACTTACAACCGTAAGAATTCGTGATGCAGGGAGACATGAGGGATTGCTACCCATAGACGGATGATACCAAAAATAGAAGGGGATGCAGGAAAAGGTGAGGGCATGTGTCTGACTTCTCTGCTGAGAGAAAGAGGCCTAGAAACCAAGATGAGTCCTGGAAACAAGAATACAAACAAGAGGTAGAGCCCTGGCTGGTGTGCTCAGTGGTTAGAGCATCGGCCGGTGCACCAAAGGGTTTTGGGTTTCATTCCCGGTCAAGGGCACATACCTCGGTTACAGGTTCCATTTGTGTGGGAGACAACCAATGGATGCGTCTCTCTCACATCGATGTTTCTCTCTCTCCTTTCCACTCTCTCTAAAAAAAAAAAATCAATGGAAAAAATATCCTTGGGTGAAGATTAATCAAAAATAATAAAAAACAGACAGAGGTAGACCTGCCCCAAAGAGGAAAGCCCTTTAGAGAGGAAAGCCCTAGAGAAGTGATGAGCCACACGATCCCATCTCAGCCTTATCATACCTCATCTCATCTCACCGTATCATCTTGATGGTCCTGCTGTACCTCAGGACTGGAGGAAGAAAATGATGTCTCCCTAGAACCACGATTTCAACCAGTGTGCCACAAGAATTTTTAAAACGTGCAATATCTGACTGTTTAGTCAGGGGCACCGACCTCTCTTCCCTTAGATTGTCAAATAACAAAGTGACAACGGCCAACACAACAATAGCTGTTTGGTGTGAATGAATCAAAATTATACCTATTTTTTTTTTTGTCAGACAGGCAAAAAAATTATATTTTGTTGTGCCACAGAATTATAGTAATTAGTTTGTGTCCTGAGTTAAAAAGGGTTGAAAATCGCTGCCCTAGAGGGATTGACATGCTAACTAAATTCTAGATGGTCTCAGAATTGAGGTGTGCTCTGCTGGCCATCTGGATGAACGCTGATGTCACCAAACACACAGTACCTTGCCACCTGTCCACTGCCCACGCTCCCGATGACTGGTGGTCAAAGAGCTCCCAGTTAGAGGTGAAGGCTGGGGAAGCTTTGCAAAATCTATGTAGTCCCTGACTTTGGATTTGAAACAGAAAATCCTTAGCTCTAGATTTGAGGAAGAAAATCCTCGGCTCATCTAAGCAATTCTCACTTTGAAATTAAATACAAGTTGCTGCCCAGGTTTTGCTGAAAAGTTGAAAATACGAGTATGTGCATATACCACAAAACATTAAAATAGTGATTTTTGTTTTCCGCACAAAGGTTTCCAGCAGATCTCTGCGTATCCAGCAGGTCTTCTCACTCTACGCAGTCACCCAAATGATTTCAACTATTCATTTAATCATTTATTCATTTAACAAAGGTTTATTGAGGACCTACCGTGTGGGCCATTCATTGCGCTAGGGTGGCGAATATAAGAATAAATAAAATAATAAATTAAACATTCTTATTTAACCCTTCCCACATGCCGGCACCATAGTAAGCACTTGCATTGTATTATTTGTTGCATTTCATTTCCTGACACAAGCCTATAGCTCAACACTATTGTTCATTTTAATTTTACAGATGAGGAAACTAAAAATTCAATAGCGAACCCTCCCAAGGTTATATAGCCTCCAAGAGGTGGAACCAGCATTTAAACCAACAGCTTACACACACTTAACTAACCTCATGCCAAAGGGAAGACAGAAGCCCAAACAATGAGTTAAATTCCCAAGGGTTTGTATGTGTACGGCACTGGGGAAGCTGAGAAGGTGGCTGCTAGTTATGACATGGGGAAGACTTGTACAAAGAATGGTCATTTGATCTGAACCCTGACAAACATGGAGAGTAGTAGTCTAGTCGGTACAAGAGAGGATGTCTGTTCCTAACAGAGAGCAGAGCTGAGCAAAGATGTGGAGATGGATGAGCATGGAGTGCCTGTGCTTATAGAACACCCCACGTTTACTGTGACTGGAGAAACTAGTTCAGTGGGGGCACCGGCAGGAAAAGGATGACGAGAAAGGCTTTATTTGCCAAACTAAGGAGTATGTACTTGACCTTGCAGGGAAGGGGAGCCAACGGAAGTTTTCAAGCCGGGAGCAACATGATCAGATTTGTGTGTTAGAATGATCTCATAGATAGACAGTGAAGAGGGAGAGAGCAGATGTATGGAAACTTGTTGGGGAGGACTCTCTGAACTCCAGGCAGTGAAATGAAAAGGACGTAAGCCATTCCAACCCTCACCTCATAATCATTAGAAACTAGTCTCAATATGGAGTTCTGTTTTTCTAGAGTTATGGCTGCAAATGGGGCAATGTAATATAATAAAGAGGGCTTGGGTGTCAGACCTTCCTGCCTTCAAATCCTGGCTCTACCTCTGACCTAGTAATGTAGAACCATCAATCCTCACTTTTCTCATGTATAAACTGGTAATAAGATCTGACTCATAGGATATTGGGAGTATTAAGTGCAGTAATTTATGGAAAGTGTCTAGCATAAAGAAATTCAATAAATGGTCATTCCATTCCCTACCCCTTCATACTAAGAAATGACAGATTGGTACCCACAGATTAGTTAGAAGACCTGCCACATACTGACAATTTCCAAGATTGAATAAAACATTTAGCCTTCTGATCCCATTTTTTTACTACCTTGACTTACTAAATTGATTATATGTATAGCACTTTTTTCTACTACTGTAGCTATATTAGTCAGGATAGACTAGGGTATGCTACAGTAACAAATTAACTCTGGAATCTCAATGGCTTAATAACATAAAAGTTTATTTTTCAGTCATTTTACATGACCAGCATCGATCATTGGAAGGCTTTGCTCCACACAGTCAGTCAGGGACCCAAGTTGATAAAGGTCCCACAGTCTCATACCTGCACATTCCGGAATGCAAAGTCTCCAAGAGTTCTGCAGAAATGGAAGAGAGAGATGAAGACGGTACACGGGATTTTAACTACCTTGAATCAGAAATGACACATGTCACTTCAGCTCATGGTCTCTTGTTCTGAACTAGCTACCTGGCCCATGGCTAACTGCAGGAGAAGCTGGGAAATATAAGAAAGGACATGGACATTCGGTGAGCATTCACTGTTCTGTTACACTAGTGATAGCCATATGAAAAATGTTTTTAAAGTGTATTTTCTTTTGGTTAGTGTCAAGTTATCATTGACAGGTGGAGTCAGCTTTCTCGTGTTAGTTCTCATCACAGTCCTTTGCCTCAGAGTAAGTCATCATTGAAAGGTCTCCCACCCTCTGCACTGTATGACTTTTCAAATAACAGGGCTGGAAGAATCTCAGGAAGAACTTCCAGGTCAACTTTGCATGGAAATCAGGTTGCCTGAATTGGTAAATGACCCACTAAACTGACTAAAGCATAAACTTTTTGTTTTGACTCTTGATGCTTTAACAAATGAGTGACAAGAAAGTTTCTATCAGTACTTGGCGTGAGGTTGGCTAGAACACAGATGGTCGGCTCGTGGAAGATAGTTCCCCCAGCCCCCAGCCCCATATAAACTCTGAAGGTAAATAAGGCTTTTTGTGTTTCTAAATCACTATTTCTTCAATTTAGGAACCCAATACATTCTGTACCAGAATCATCTATGGTCTCCAAGTCCTACCTTAGATGTACTGACCTATGAAAAAGTGTCAGGAATCTTCAACAATGCTTGGTCTTGTTTTGAAGGAAAACTTGATCCATTTTTGTATTATGGTTCAAGCATGGGTACAACATCTCTGGGGCTGGGCAGGATGAGGGTGGGATGGCTGTGTGTAATTGCAAAGACTAGGCTCGAAGAATTACCACCTACAGGACTTATTGAGAAATAGTCCCCTGGATCAAGATGGCCTTGTGGGAGTGAGTCACTCAGGGTACACCTTCCTTGAAGGATCATATTGCTCAGTGCCAGAGATGAAATAAACCAGACATTGTTCCCCATGTACTGTCATTGCCAACAACAGGGAAGTGGGCCAGTACTCTACAGCAGCACCATGTGGCAGGGAGAAGCTTTGCCAGCAAGGAAGGCAGCTGAAGAGCAGACACTAGAGCCCTTACTCTGAAGTGGATGCTCTGAGACCCCTTTAGACAAGCTGAGCCCTTCTGGTTCTCAGATAATTGGAACATGGAGTGCTCAAGAGCATGGCACTGAATGTATTATTATCTAGTGTCTCGAAGTTCTAGCCTGTTTGAAAATGAGTTTGGAGAAATGGATGAGATATGAAGAAACCTGGCCCTGAGTTGTGGAGAAATTCATACAGATTATATCCAGATGGGAAAGCTGAGACCCAGACTGAAGGCTTACCTGAACTAAAACAGAGCTAGCTTCATACCCAAATTTCCTGACTCCTATCCCAGCTCAGTGCTTTTGCTATGGGACCGACCTACTCACAGCAAAATCTTAAAAGTCTAAAAAGTCTCAAGGTGCAACTTAATCTTCTTTTCTTCTCTAGTATCCCCTTTTTCTTGTTTTCTTTTTAAATATGTTTTTATTGATTTTTTTAGAGAGAGAGGAAGGAGAAGAGAGATAGAAACATCGATCGGCTGCCTCCTGCACACCCCCTATTGGGGATCGAGCCCACGATGCGGGCAAGTGCCCTGACGGGGAATTGAACCCAGACCTCTCAGTCCATGGGATGATGCTCAATCCACTGAGCCACACCAGCTGGGCCCCTTTTCTTGTTTTCTTTTCTCCCCTACCTTTCTTATCTTTCTTTTGCTGTACCCGATTCACACTGCTACTCTGAACCTGGGCAGGGATAGACATGAGAAGGACAAAGGCAAAGAACCATGGGAATAAGAGATGCCAAATTAATACAGATGAGCTTGACCTTGCAGGGACGGGGAGCCAACGGAAGTCTATTCTTATGCCATTTTGGTATATCTGATGCCATTGTTGAAATCTGGATCCATGGGCTTCCCTAAACCACCAGGATCAAGTCTTGGTTCAAGCAACTTTGTTTACATAGTTCACACTCCTCCTTATCAGACACAGGAAACCATGTACATGGAATTAGGTATATGCAAATAGTGTGTGGAAATCATTTAACCTCTTTGAGCCTAATTCCACGATCTATAAATCGGATATACTCATAACTATCTAATGAGATTAAGCAAGACAATGTAATATTGTACCTCTTAGAAGGACCTGATAAGTATGGTAGATACTTTAACAATCGCTGGTTTCCTTTTCCCTTTTCAGGCTCACTCCTGTCAATGGGGAATGCTGACATGGAAGAATCTAGGAAACAGAAACCACAGGACTCTTGTTGCACTCTTGCCAGCCCACCTGAGTGTTGGCAATGTCTCAACACTAGACGCAGCTAATTCTGAAAGTCAGATACTATGCTAAATAAACGTGGGAGGAAAAACTATTGACCTATTTCCTGGAGAAAGGAAAAAATTCTGCCAAACCAAAGATGTTTCCAGAGAATGGGTTGGATTTGATAAATAATTAAGTTGGGCTGGTTTCATTGTGTCTAGAGGAGTAATTACAACAGCATGTTCACACCCCTGGAGTTCTGTTGTCACATTTTCCACGATAAAATCTCCTTTGAAAAAAAAATGTGTTCAGAAACTTGGCTATAAAATGGTGCTCTGGTCTGAAGAATGCCATGAAAACTTTCACAGTTTATGTGCAACATTTTTAATTGGATCAAAAGATGCTCTATTGTTTCCAAGTGGCTTCAATTAAACCAAGGTAAATGAAATCGTATGCCTTGGGGGACATTTCATTGCCACCAAAGCAAAAAACAAAACCAAAAACCCTTTTGTTGTCCTATGGAAAATATTGCTCCAACCCTGACATATATCTTTCTCTTTGGTGGGTGCTGGGGCTGTTTGGCAGGTGGATATAGTGGGAACTTTCATCTGATGTTGAGCTCACAATCTAACTGAAGAGATAGATGATGGTTTATGATGTAGTAGAAAGAGTGCTGAGCTCAAATTTAAACTCCTCCACTGACAAAAATGTAACTCTCTAGTCCCTTTTCTGTGAAATGAGATAATTGTATTATATGGTAAATAGATTTGACTTCTTAGGCCAATTCTTGTGGTAGTGCCTTCTATATTGAGTAGCTTTCTGAGGTCATGCTCTTGCTTTATGGGCAAGAACGTTACAAAAGAACAAAAGAATGTTTAAACTATTCTGTATGAGATAATGAGATGTTGGGATGGAAGGAGGAGGGAAAGAGAGAAGTATGAGGGAGGAACCAAAAAGATAGTATGGCAGAAATAATGCTGTGTTTTCACCAACTCTTCATTTTCTTTCTTGGACAACTTATTACTTTACTCCCCAGATCCCTCTACAGTTGTGTGGGGCCATAAAACTAAGTTCTGGCCAATGGAATGTGGGCAGAAATAATGTATGTCACTTCCTGGCTTGGGCCCTGAGGCATCTTGAGTGGCTCTCCATACTTAATTATCCACAATCATTTCCTGGTCTACCAATTAAATGCAGAAGATTGAAAGGAGAACTCTGAGATGGAACCTCTAGAGAAAAGGAGATTTGATTCTTGGATTACTGCATAAGACTTCCCTCCAAATATCCAGCTGGACTATGATGTGGATAAGAAATACATTTTTAAAAAGCCACTGATATTGGGGCTGTTTGTTACAGCATTTAGCCTACCCTGACTAATACAGACTGTGGGAAGCAAGTAACCATGCGGGGAGTGGCCAGGGAATACTCCTAATGGTGGAATGGGTTTTTTGGTATGAGCATGCCTAGTATCTAATTTGAAGTCATTAATCCTGCCATGATGAAAACACTCCTTCATCTCAGCCCTACCCTTAAATCACAAGTGATTTGTGAGGATCAGTTTTTAGTGAAATTTCATAAAAAAAGACGAATGTTGCCCTGGCCGGTTTGGCTCAGCGGTAGAGCATCGGCCCGCAGACCAATGAGGTGCGGGTTTGATTCCGGTCAAGGGCACATACCTCGGTTGTGGTCCATCGCCCTCCCTGGTCAGGTCATGCGGGAGGCAACCACTCGATGTGTCCCTCTCACATTGATGTTTCTCTCTCTCTCTCCCTTTCTCTCCTTCCCACTCTATCTGAAGATAAACAGAAAAATGTCCTCAGGTGAGGATTAAAAAAAAAAGGAGGAATGTCATATCTAAGTTGATACAGAAAAGAGACCACACCCACAAAAGCAGGAGCCTCAAGGCAAATATGACCAAAGTACATAAGTCCCCTGGGAATTTTCAATAGATTCACACAAGGCATGGAATGAGATTTTGACTCACTTTTGTCTAGACTGTAAGGGGGCAGGGAGACTCCAGCTGACCTCAGGGTTACCAGGACTTAGTTTCAAAACAAACCAGCAATCTCAGCAGCACTGAAGCATAGGTCTCCTTCCAAGCCCTGCCCAACTCCCAACCTGGCTCCCATGTTGCTATCTTCTTCTCTGCTTCTTCATGACCACTCAGACCACACACACGCCATGTTCTAGGGAATCTAGTTTGTCAAGAAATCCAAAGACCCTGCATCTTTTAGTGACAGGATTGGAGTCTGGCTCCAGATTTTGGATAAATGAAATAAGATGAGATCTTTGTGGAGCAGGGCGGCCTGGTCCTCATCCTTGGGGATAGAGCTGCGTATGAATCAAGATTGGGTCATGTGATATTCCTGGGATAGATATTTGTCTATTTCATTAAACTATAGTCAGAGAAGGTTGGATTGGTTGTGATTAACCCTCACTGAATTAGTGCCAAAGGACAGTGGAATGATTTTCATTGGATCAAGTTTCTCCACAACTCTCAAATAATACATATTTAGATGTGAATTTTAGATTCAGAGCCTTCCCTTTTGCTACTATTTGGGGAGTCTTGCCAGGTGGATGTGTTAACTTTCCAGACTGATGGCTGAAATCCAAACCATTGTTTTCCTTTGGGATTGTTTGTCAGTCTTCTGAAGTCTCAGGGCTGGGGATTCACGACGTATCCCCTGTGCTGTTCACAGTCCATGTGCTCTCAGATCCAGGATGATTTAGTTACACATTAGAACCCAACACCTTCCTGTCCCTCCAGTCCCTCCCTGGGCAGCCCAGAAGCCAAGGCTAATGGTAATTGTCAGATCCAGGTTTATTATTATCATTTCATGAACTTCTAGCAGGGGGAGAGTACTGAGAGACGGTCGATGCAAACTGGTTACTTAGCATCTGTGCAAAATGATACCAGAGAGGTGGAGTGATATGAAGAAGGCTATACAGTGAGTCTGAGTCATAAACAGAAGCAAGTATTGATAGTACATTATTAAGTAAATTTTAATTTTATTTAAGTATACTGTAAAACAGTACAGGTTCAACTGAAAAAGAAAAAAATGAAAGATTTTAGAATTAGAGTATGAGAAAGAAATCAGTGAAAGACATCCCCAAAAGAAGATGTATAAAACTTCCTTCTTCCCAAATAAACAAGAATAAAAAACATTGAAGCAAATACAGCAAAGACGAAACCATTAACCGGACACTAGGGAAGTATCCCAATCTCATACTCTGAGTATTATGAAAGGGGGTTTTCAGAGTCAGAACAAGTTGGATAGAATTGGAAGACAACATCTGGCATCAACGCACAATTCCCCTTAGAAACCACAGAACAAAAAGTAAAGGGGAAGAACAGTTGAATTTTGCTGATTGTTCAGATTTGGAAAGATAAAGATTCAGGTTGTTCCAGGGGTAAAAACGGGGATTACTGTCTATTGAAAAAGCTTTTCTCATAGTTGATTTTAAAAAGCTCTACAAAGACTGGCATGGAATTGCTACCAGCTTTCCCTTTGATCTCTGACAGGGTAGATGGCATGAGAGGCATGGAGGAATCATTTCTTAGGATGCCCTGTTTGGGCTGATTCAGCAGCAGCAAACGCGGGTTCAGTAGGGCATGGAAATCAATGCATGGCTAACCAAGTCAAAAGCCCACGAGAAACAAGGACAGCACCTTCTTAGAGCCAATTGCCCCAAGAGGGGGGCAAGCATCCGTCCAAAGCTCACCTCCTGTTCCTCCACAAGACGGAAGAACTGAATCACCCATAGGGTGGTATTATCCTCAGTTATTTCCAAAGATTAGAGAGAGAGAGAGAGCAAAGACAGAATTCTCCAGTTGCGGTTATACAAAGCCTCGGATCCTTGTCCACACCCTTTGGGCACTTGCATGACTGGAGAAAACAAAACAAAACGAAAACATACAGTGCTGTAGCTAATATTCCAAGGAAAAGATTCACACAGTGTTCAGGGCAACAGGAAATCCACATCAATTTGGGAAAGGAGAGACTTCAGACACATTGGCTCTGTTCAAAGACGAGGGAAAAGAATCCCCTGCCATATGAAACCACAACAAGAATTAGCAAAAATAAATGAGTGTAACATACCATGAAAAGTACATAGAGTAAATATTGAAAGAAGACATATTAAAGGAAATGCAAGATCATTTTAATTGCAAGGACTTGACACTTTCAAGGGCAACATGGACGTTACGAAATAAGAGATATATTGATAATTATGCAACTTATTAAAATAGAAAAAATTTGCAAAGAAGAGGATAAAATTAAAGTGAAAAATAATATACTGGACACTATAAAATAAAGCATTAACTTCCAAAGACCAAAATTAATACCTGAAAATATTGTTGATGGTGTAGACACAGCACTGAGAAAATAACAGAATGAAGAAAAAATAGAAAAAGATTAAAGTATTCACTAATCCGATAATATGATACAGAGAACAGACATTGAAGAGCAAAATGTGATCTCTGAAGAAAGAAAGCACTGTAAGTAGAATAGAAATGTGACTCTAAGACCTAAGAGAAGAAAACTTTTCAGATTTGAAGGAATAACTAATGTTCTGTTTTGACGAGCTAACCTTGTTCCAGGAAACTTAACAGAGAACAAAAATTCTTCAAATATAGTTTAGTGAAGCTATTAGATTTCAAAGAAAAGAAAAAATATTTTTTAAATTTCAAGACAGATTACCCAAGGGAAAACATAAAGTTGGTTGAGTTCAGGATGCTAGAAAATAGTTGTGCAAGCAATAGGAATTCTATAACTAGTTAAGTTGTCACCAATGTGTAAAGCCAACAGAAGTTATTATCAAACATAAAAGGTCTTGGGAAATATTTTACCCATGTACTTTTAATGAAAAATCTTCTTAATGATGCAAGTTAGCCAGGAGATTTTTAAGAATAGTGAAAGTAAAAGAGCTCAAGAATGGGGCAATCTGAGTATTTTCATTGAACATTAAGTATGATAAACATATAATTATACTTAAAGAAATGTGGTAATTATAGCTTAAAATGATTTGCAAATGTTATAATTTTTAAAGAAAAATAAAGTAATGCTAAAATTAAGGACAGAACAATAATAAAAGATCTCAAAAATAACATTGTAGTAGATTGGAAGGAAAATCCAAGAGTATCCCAGAGTAATTACATTTCATTTCCTATTTTATCGTGAGGGGAGGGGTGGAATTTGATGACTGTCAATAGATTTGGTTTTTTAAAATATAGTTTGATCTCATTTATAAATAGTGATATAAAAATCCCTAACAAATTAAATGCTCACAATTCAATTGTTTAATTTAACAAATATTTATTAGGCTTCTATTATGTTCATGTTTTAGGAACAGAACAGTAAATATGACAGATAAAATTCCTGTCTCTCATGGAGCTTATATTTTTTATCATGATAAACAGTGATGTATGCCAGGAAAACAAACATGGGTTAATACTTATGGCATCTACTTATATAATTCAGAATCATAAAGAGGTTTTCGGTTGTTCATGTAAGGAGCTTGGAAGTCACCACACTGTCCTAAAAAAAAAAAAAAGAAAAAGAAAAAAAAGAAACAGCTGAGCAGACTGAAAAACAACCTTTCTAGGATCCCTGGGAGAGGTGGGGACACAGGGCGAACCATCGCCCCCAAGGCTGGAGAGACAGACAGGCGAATATGGGGAGTAATGGCTCACAGGAGCAGAGCCTGCCAGGCGAGAGCGCAGTGGGAGCCAGTGCCTGGAACCAGTGCTCAGGGAGGATAACCTAAACTGCAATAAAAAAACTGCTGGGGCTGAGTGTGGACAACTCTGACATTCAAAAACTCCAGGGGGAGCCTAGCATAGGGGGACCTTGCAATTTTATGAGATTCACCTCCAGGAGCTCTAACACATTCCCACAAATATCAGAGAAAAACCCCCTCTTCCGGCATGGGGATGCAAGAAGGAGCCAAGGCATTCTGTTCTTCTTAACAGGGTCTGCTCTCAGTAGAAACTTGTTAACTGGGGCCTAACCTGCTGGGCTGTTATCAGAGCCTAACTGAGCTGGGGATGGGAAATACCCAAATCCAACTCCTCTCCCAGCTGAGTGGGGAAACACTGAGGCACGGGCTCACTGAAAGACTGAGCCTGAATCATAGGACTACAGATCACTGGGCGTCATCACATTACTGAGGGCCTAATTACAGCAGGTCTTTTTATTTGGTACATTAAGTCTGGCTTTCAAGAAAAAAATTTTAAGGCATACTAAATGGCCAAAAGCACAGTTAGAAGAGACAGAATCATCAGAACTGTCGGAGTTATCAAACCGGGGATTTAAAACAACTATGATTAATAGGCTAAGGGCTCTCATGGATAAAGCAGACATCATGCAAGAACAGATGGACAATGTAGGGGAGAAGAGAAAGTCCTAAGAAAGAAGCAAAAAGAAATGCTAGACATCAAACCACTGTAACAAAAATGAAGAATGCCTCTGTCAGGCTCACTAGTAAACTGGACATAAATGAGGCAAGAATCTCTGAGCTGGAGTCAGAGAAGAGGTGTCTACAGTAGAAAGACAAGAGGAGATGCAATAATGCTGACTTTGAAGATGAAAAAAGAGGCCATGAGCCAAGCAATGTGGGTAGAAGGGCAAGGAAATGTATTTCCCCTAGAGCCTCCAGAAGGTATACAGTCGGCCCTCGCCACTGCGCGCTTCGACTTTCACGGCTTCACTCTATTGTGGTTTTTTCAAATATATTCATTAAAAAGTTGATCGAGACGGTGAAAACGATACAGCGCGCACTCGGTTGTCTGAGTCAATTATACACCCCTGTATTACAATTACAATTAAAATTACTGTACGTATGGACTGTAGGCCCATGTATTCGAGCACCCCAGGACGCCTTCAATGCCAGGGGCACCCGCTAGAATCTGGAACGGATTAACCCGATAAACGAGGGACGACTGTACAGTCCTACCAACGCCTTGATTTTTGCCCTGTCATACCTGTGTTGGACTTCTAACTTAGAGATCTGTAAGGTAGTACATTTGTATAGTTTAAGCTCCTAAGTTTTTTGTAGATGGTTATGGCAGCCATACTAACACAAAACTAACCCATTTCCATTATGATTATGGAATGCCGTGAATATGAATATTAGAAAGGAAACAGCAATCATTGCTTGTAGGTCATATGGTTGTAGCTGGAAAACTCAACAAACTATTAGAAAATATAGTGTTCAGATGAGAAAATCATTTGCAGTTTAATGTAAAAAAAGATAATAGCTTTCTTATATCTAAATAATAAACAGTAAATATAATGCAATAAAGATCCCAGTTACTGTACCAAAAGGCCATGAAATACATAGAATAAAATTTTTTTAAAAGTGCAAGTTGTCTTTGAAGAAAACTAACTCATGATACTAAACAATATAAAATAACATGAAAAAATGCAGTTACTTCCCTTTCTGACATGAACAGTCTTAATATTGTAGAGTCTCTTAAATTAAATTTAACAAAATGCAAAACAACTTACCCACTGTATTAGTAATGGAAACTTGTTAAAATTACTCCAAAATACATCCTTGGAAGATTAAATATGCAAGATTAGGAAGATTAATAGCATACAAAATATTTTTTTAATTATAAAACTATATTAATTAAAAAATGTGGTATTACTTTAGGCTAGAAAGGTAGTTCCATTGACTGTAATGATTAGTCCAGAAGTAGATTTAATTAAATATAGGAATATATTTATTATATGATAAAATGGTATTTAAGTTCAGTGATAGGAAATATAGACTTAAACAAATAGTGTTAACAGTGAAAACAATGAAGATGGATTAATACTTTGTTTTATACGAAAATTGATTTTAGATAGCTCTTATATTTAAATATAAAAATCAAAGTCATGAATATTTAAAAATAGTGATCATATATTAAAATATTATTTTCTTAGGGATAGGGAGGCCATAGCACAGAACTCATAAACTGTAAAGGAAGAGATTGACTACATTAAACATTTCCATATAAAGAAAAATATATAAAGTCAAAATTCTAAAATCAAACTGTGAAACATTCACAAGAAAAAAAATGCCATATAATCCAATGTTAAATTGGGTAAGAATACAGGCAAGCCATTGAGAAAATAATAAATATGAATAGCCCATAAACAGCAGAAGAGATGTTCCACTTTACCTCTAATAACATAAATGCACATAAAATCTGTGATATGCTTTCATTGTACCATATCAGATCAGTAAAGTGGGAAAATAGAGATAATATCCAGGCTTGGCAAGAAAGTAGGGAATGGGAACATCCATATATAAGTTGCAAAATGTGAAAGTTAGTACCATCTACCTGGATGAGAGGATGCCTAAAGATTTAAAATGTGTATGTCCTATGATCCTTCAAATATGAATTTATTCTATGAAGACCATTAAAAAAGAATTCAATTATACAACCATGTTCATCGAAGGGTTGTGTATAACAGTGAAATAATGGGGGGAAATCCAAATATCCACAGAAAATGAAGTATATAAGTAAAAGTTGTTACATCTATGCAATGGAGTATAGATAAAAGATAATTATAGGTGAAGAGATTAGCCAAAGAACATATACACATAGCCCATAGACACAGACAGTAGTGTGGTGAAGGCCAGGTTGGGGGTGGTGGGCAGGGGCTGGGTGGAGGTGGGTAAAGCGGGGGAGGAAATGGGAGACATCTGTAATAGTGTCAATAATAAAAAATAAAATAAATTAAATAAACTAATTAATTTATAAAAGATAATTATATGGATTTATATCTATCTAATGATTTCTAAAATCTCATTAAAACCTATTTTCCCCTTAAAAACATGTAAATGTTTACTTAATAATGTTGAGTATAAAACAAAGATCTGATATTGAGGGTTTCAGAAAAATGTTTATCAAAAGCCTGATGGTAGTTTCTCTGAATGGTGATAATTTTTGTTGTTGATTATTCATTTGTTTTTCAGATTTTTATTATCTTTAGTATACCTTTATGTAAGTTGGGGTTGTCTACAATAAAGGTTCATTTACTATATTTGTAGCCAAAGTAAAACAAAACAAAAACACCAAGTTTAATCAAATTGGTGAATGTTTTAAAAAATACATTACAGATGCCTCACTGCAAAGCAATGATTCTGTTAAAATCATTTTGTGAACAAAACATTTCATTTACTTGGAAGTATCTTAACAGGAAAAATGCTTACTTTTCTCCTAACAGATTTCCTGTTATGAAAAAGTTTTAAAGTAGAAACAATTTCTTCAAGTTATGAGTTGAGTGTACAAAAAATTGTGCTTTGGGCTGGTAAGACTGTTAAATGATTTAGACTCATCTCCCCCCACCCCCAAATATTTCCACTGGTATCATGATGGAGAGGCCACTCTCTGGTGGCCTAAATGTAATTGCAAAGTGAACTGGTAGATTTAGTGATAAAATATAAAGAGCCATGGTATTACTGGGGTGAAACAAAACATATTTCCATTAACTTCGTTTTATAGTTAAGGCAAATCATGCTCAGAAGTAAAGTGCCTTGAGTCAGACAGAGTCAAAGACAGCTTTGAGACTTGTGCCGCAGCCATGATTTGCAAGTTGCTGTCTGATGGGTTTCTCCTAGAGTGTGGAGTTGCTTAAGGGGCCTCTTGAAGAGGGAGGGGTCCATGTAGATGGGATTCAACCAGAATAGCTCTGCTTTAGTTGATTTTATATATTGAGCTTCCAGCCAAGTTTGAAAACAGATCTGCTAGGTCACACTATTCCTCCTCAGCAATTTTCCCTATGAATATAAACCAATCTCAATAGTGATCCAGCCCAGTGTACTTTCAGATTAAGACTTATTATTATCGTTTGTCCACAGCCTGATTTTCTCAGAGCACAGCCTAGAGTCTTGGGCTAATGGACCATGGCCAGCAGATTAAATATCCCTTAGTCTTTTTTAATTATCAGGGGAAATTCTGTCTATAGATATGGCACAGTTTGCAGATCTTTAGAGGGCATCCTTTTGGGCGTACATGGGTTTAATACTAGGTGGATGATTCTATCCAAAGTAGCACAGAGGAGAATGAGTGCAGGCCATAGAACCTGTCATGGTTATTGTTTTGGCTCACAAGGAAAAGAGATAGGACTGAAATAAATAAAATCAGCAATTAAAGAGGCGACAGTATAACTTATACCACACAAATGCAAAGGATCACAAGCAACTATATGAACAATTATATGCCCAAAATTGGATAATCTAGAAAAAGATGGATAAATTCCTAGAAACGTGACATCTACCAAGACTGAATCAAGACTGGATCCACCAAAAACCTCCTAGAACTAATAAGTGAATTCAGTAAAGTTGCAGGACACAAAATCAAGGTACAACAATGAGTTACATTTCTATACACTAACAGCAAACTATCAGAAAGAGAAATTAAGAATCATGAGGAAATAGGAAATATGAACAGTCAATTGAATAAGTAATCTAAAACCTCCCAACAAAGAAAAGTTCAGCACCAGATAGTATCACTGGTGAATTCTACCAAACATTTAATGAAGAATTAGAACAAATCCTTCTCAAAATCCTATAAAAAATAGCAGAGAGAACATTTGCAAACTCATTTTACAAGGCTAATATTACCCTAACACCCAAACCAGACAAGTACACTACAGTATCCCTGATGAATGTAAATGCAAAAATCCCCAACAAAAAATTAGCAAACTGAATTCAACAATACAGTAAAAGGATTATATACCATGATTAAGTGGGATTTATTCTAGAAATGCAAGGATGGTTCAGTATTTGCCAATCAATCAATGTGTTACACTTCATTAACAAAATGAAGGATAAAAATTATGTGATGATCTCAATAGATGCAAAAAAAAAAAGCATTTGACAAAATTCAACATATATTCATGACAAAAACTCCCAACAAACTGGGTATAGAGGGACTGTACCTCAACATAAAGGCCCTATATGACAATCCCAAAGCAAACATCATACTCAATGGGAAAAGCTAAAAGCTATTCCTCTAAGATCAATAACAAGACAAGGATGTTCACTCTTACCACTTTGATATTATATATAGAAAAATCTAAAGACTCCACCAAAAACCTCCTAGAACTAATAAGTGAATTCAGTAAAGTTGCAGGACACAAAATCAAGGTACAACAATGAGTTACATTTCTATACACTAACAGCAAACTATCAGAAAGAGAAATGAAGAAAACAGGCCTTGGCCAGCTGGCTCATTTGGTTGGAGTGTCATCCTGATGTGCCAAGGTTGTGGGTTTGATTCCTGCTCAGAGCACATATAGGACTCAACTAATATGTCTCTCTCTCTCTCTCAAATCAGTCAATCAATAAATTAAAAAAAAAGAAATTAAGAAAAAAATCTCATTTACAACGACATTAAAATCAAGTGCCTAGGAATACATGTAACCAAACAGGTGAAAGATGTGTACACTAAGAACTGTAAGACATTGATGAAGAAATGAAAAACAACACAAATAAATGGAAAAATATTCTCTCTTAATGGATCGGGAAAATGAATACTGTTAAAAAGTCCAAACTACCCAATGTCCACATTGCAAATTCAATGTAATTTCTATCAAAATTCCAATGGCTTTTTTCACAGCAATGCAACGAACAACCCTAAAATGTGTATGGAACCACAAAAGACCCTGAACAGCCAAAGCAGTTTTGAGAAGGAAGGACAAAGCTGGAGGCATCACACTTCCTGATTTCAAGCTATAATTACAAAGCTATATTAATAAAAGACGTATGCTATTGGCATAAAAAAGATATATACATAAATGAAACAGAATAGAGAGCTCAGAAATAAACCCACACATATATGGTCAATTAATTTATGACAAGGCAGCCAATAATATACATTGGAGAAAAGATAGCCTCTTCAATAAAAGGTATTGGGAAAACTGGACAGCCACATGAAGAGGAATAAAACTGGACCCCAATCTTATACCATACACAGAAATCAGCTCAAAATTGATTAAAACCTGAAGTGTAAGATCTGAGAGCATAAAACTCCTAGAAGAAAACATAGAGGGTAAGCTTCTTGACACAGGTCTTTCCAAAGTTTTTTGGATTTAACACAAAAACACAGGTAACAAAAGCATAAATACACAAGTGGGACTACATAAAACTAAAACGTTTCTGCACAGCAAAGAAAATCATCAATAAAATGAAGAGACAACCTACGGAATGGGAGAAAATATTTACAAACTGTATATCTGATAAGTGTTAATATTCAAAATGCACAAAAAGTCATACAACTCAATAGCAAAACACAAATAATTCAATTTAAAAATGGTCAGAAGAACTGAATAGACATTTTCTAAAGAAGATATAAAAATGGACAACAGGTACATGAAAAGGTGTTCAACATCAATAATCAGGGAAATGCAAATCAAAACCACTATGAGACATCACCTCACACCTGTTAGAGACAAGAGATAAATGCTGGAGACAATATGGAGAAAAGGAACACCTGTGCAATGTTTGTGGGAATATAAACTGGTGCAGCCACTATGGAAAGCAGTACAGCCCTGGCTGGTTTGGTTCAGCGGTTGGAGCGTCGGCCTGCGGACCAGAGAGTCCCGGGTTCGGTTCCCGCTAGCAGCACGTACAAAAAAAAAAAAAAAAAAAGAAAACAGTACAGAGGTTCCTCAAAAAATTAAAAATAGAACTACCATGCAATCCAGCAAACCCACTCTGAGTACATAGCCAAAGTAAATGACAACAGGATCTCAAAGAGATATCTGCACTTCCATGTTCATGGCTACATTTTCACAATAGTGTATGTATATACACACACACACACTATATAGATATATAGAGATATATATATAATGGAATATTTTCAACCATGAAAAAGAAGGAAATCCTGCTATTTTCAACTTCATGGATGGCTCTTGAGGGCATTATGCTAAGTGAAATAAGCCAGACAAAGAAAGACAAATACTGCGTGTATCATTTGTATGTGGAATCTAAAACAAAACAAAACAAAAACATCAAACTCATAGAACAGAGAATAGAAAAGTGGTTGCCAGTGGCTGGGGATATAGGGGAGATACAAAGGGGTTGGTAAAAGGTACCAATTTTTAGTTATAAGATGAATAGGGCCTGTGGATCTAATGTAAAACATGGTGACTATAGTTGATAACACTATTATATAATTTTAATGTTTTTAATAAAAACATATATTAGGCCTGGAGCAGATAAAATGACTTTCCCAGGATATCATCTGGGCAGACTGCCATAATGAACAGAATCATATCCTCCTTCCCTGTCATGCAATCAGCATTTATGAAAAGGACTGTGAGAGGTTAATAAATAAAGCACCTACTGTGTGTCATCAATGTGTTCACTAAAATGCATGTTTCATAATTCCCCATTTATTTGCAGCAAAGAAAATATCAGACCCAGCACCTTTTGGCAGAAGCTTAGAAAGAAGCAAAAGTGGGGATGCATGTTCTCTGGTTGGAGTTGCTGGAAACTCCAAGAGTCTCAGACAGTAAAAAGCCCTTAATGCCCTGCAGCTCTCAAAATTGGTTTTGAGGGTCATTGTTCAAAGGTAGAACATCATTTCTGTTTCCATTTATAACAAGGGTCTGCAAACTATAGCCTGTGAGCCAAATCCAGCCCTTGGCCTAGGTTTGTAAATAAAATTTTATTGGAATGTCACCACACCCATTTATTTGCATATTGTCTATGTCTGCTTTTGCATTACAAAAAATAATTGTGACAGACATATATAATCTACAAAGCCTAAAATATTTACCACCCATAATATTTACTATCTGCAAGTCTTTATAGAAAATGTTTGCTAATCCTGGTTTATTGTATTTTTTAGCTTACTTCAGCACTTTTTATTGAAAGTTCCCACTTTCCCAAAGCCCGGGAATGAATATTAATTCTATGACTGGGTTTTAAAATTTTTGGCAAGTTGATTATTTGTAGACGTAAATAGTCTGGCACAGTTTCTGGCACACGTGAGCCCCTATGTATATACATCATAGTGATGGAATGATTTCTTGGGTTTCACACCCTTTTATTAAGAGTTGCCTGTGGCTGTGGGGGAGGGGTGGTGTCCTGCTCTCTCCCTACACATTCGGGGAGAAAATAGGAGAGCTGTGTGGTCCAGGGGTCTGTGTTGTGTTTTTTTTTCTTGTTACTACTGGCGGACTCATTAAGAACTAGTTAGTGTTGGGAAGCAGGTGCCCAGACAAGAATGAGTCTTGGCTTTATTGTGTAGAAGCCCTGAGGTCTGAAAATATTAGTTTAAAGCTGAAGTCTTAGGCCTATTTCCAGTGTTTCAAAAAGTCCAATGAGTCTTCCTTTCAATAGTGAGAAGGAAAGAAATGATTTTGTTTCCGTTTTTGCCCTGTGTTACAGTACATTCTTAGTGCAGTAAGGCACACTTCCGTAGCACTCTTGTTGATCCTAATGGTTGCATATTTATAGTTGTCTTTTTCTTGGTCTTGATTTTCCATGTATACTTACATTTCCCTACTTTTTCATTTCACTTTATTTTTATTTCAGTGTTTGCACTCATGCTACACGGTCACTTAGTGGAAAGAAATGGGGCATGAATGCATATAAACAAATATTCAGATAAATAAATAAGCCTAATGGAAAATGTGCACTTGCCCAAAAGAAGGCCAAGCAGTCTATAGATATGTTAAGTTTCTATGCTTGGGGATGGAATTTCTTGGACTGTGTCTGGCAACCTTGATTATCTCATGTGGATCAGAAGTTCTAATTGTCTGCCGCTGCCATTTGTGGACTTCCTGAGGTCCGTGGGGGAAAACATAAAAAATAGTCCCTAGCAATGAAGAGCTTGAGCACCACTGTTAAAACACATCTTCCAGACCTTGACGATGGCCACATTGGGGATATATTTTCCTTGGCACAGTCTATGAGCAGTTACTTTGCAAATGCATGCAGGAGAGTGATACAGTTTGGAGGAATGAGCCAAAGCTCATGTAGAATATTGAAAAGTTGAAAGGGAATATTTAAGATCTATTTAAGATTTTGAGCAGAAGAGTATAAATCTAAAAATTACACACAGAACTCGCTTTGGGAAACAGGTGTGATGTTGACAAAGATTGTGCCCAGTGTTCCTTGGCCCTTGTTTAGAACTTTGCCCCACCTTCATCTTCTGGGTTTCTTGCTGTCATATCTCAGTCTAAATTGACTCCTTATACATTTGACTTGTCCTTCTTTCTGCTTCCCTCATGAAAATGTATCTGTCCCTTAGAATTTTGCTCTTGGTTTGGGCTAATCTGATAAGCGAATCTGTGTTAAGTCATACAGAAATGGACCCCCAAATGTATTAAACCACTTCCCCTTAAGGGATCCACTCAGAGGTAACCCTTGGAACATTTAGTCATTGTGACAACCAAAATAAACTTGGGTGGAGTGAAAGAAAGAGTGAAAACCAGCCATCACAAGCCCTGGGTTTTGTACTAGCTCCGTCATTGATTATGTGGCTTTGAGCAAGTCATAGAAACTCTTTAAATATCACATTGCTAATCTGTAATATGGGGTTAGGAATCCTAAGTGGACAGAGTTGCTATGAGTAACAGATGACTTATTATGCATGTGAAAATATCTTATAAACCCTAAACATCTGCACAAATATATGATAGCATTATTATTACAAATAATCACATTTTTAATGTCATACCACTGTGACAGTTGATACCAGGCTATTGTGAAAAGGGGGAAGACAACTCAAAGTGATGTTTTGAGTGTGTTTCTGAAGGGGATCCTATTATTTGGTATTTTGGGAACCTCTGAACAGGGCTACCATAGACAGGGCAGAGATTTCTTTCTGCAAGGCTTTTAGCTAAGTGTGGGATAGAATATTATATGGTTACAGTGGTTCCCAGCTATTTGAATGGTTTTACCAAAGTAGAATATTAATATTAAAGTGCACCCTCTATATGACAGACATTTTCCTAGGCATTATCTTAAAATTATTTAATCCTTACAAGGACCCTGAAAAGAAGAAATTAAAAATCATAACATGAGGAACTGAGACTTGGATATGTTAATTAGTATCTTCTCTCCAGTGCTCTTTCCAGCATGTTCAGAGTCACCTGTGTTAACTTAGAGGTCAGTACCTCTAAGTGGTGAGTCTCCTGGCCCATCCTAGGTGTGCCAGTTCATGAGTGTCACATTGACAGATGACACAGAGCTCAGAGTAATCCCTGAGGCTTAGATGGTAGGACCAAGAGTCAGAATAATATTGGAGAACCAAAATAATGGGTCCAAAGTACAAGACGTAATGTGTCAAGAAGAATACAAAGTCTTTTGTTTGGCTTTGAAAAATCAATTGTCCAATTATAAGACTAAAAAAACTTGCTCATGTATGTGTGTGTTGGGTGCAGGGGAGGGAGGGGGCCTTCCTAAGCAGTTTAGCTAAATAAAAAGTTAATAGAAGCCCAAAGTGTGTTGTGATTGCTAAAAAAGCTAAAAGCTGTCTTTGTAGAAGTAGATTGCTCAAATTAAAGGAGGTGATACTGGGAGGATTCGAAAATGGGGGCGGAGTAAATGGAAGCTACACAGACCATCTCTCAGGACCAAACTGGAATTACAAGTAAAATAAAGATAAATCGGCAGGAATAAACAACAGAAAAGCAGCTGGAGAAGACCCATATAACCAGGGTCAGAAAGAGGACACTAAATTGAGCCTGGTAGGAACTGTGGAGGTGCAAGAGGGTGGGCAGGGAGCCCACAGAAAGCAGCTGTTTCAGCTGTGAGCAGCTCCCTCAGGGTTAAAATCCCAAGCTGGCACCACAGCTGCAGAGGGTTGGAACAGAGCACTAAATTAGCTACAGCCACACACCGTTGGGCTCCGGCAGAGGGAGAGCAGAATGGACTGGAACAGTGTGGAGAGACTTGGGAACTTGGAGAACTGGGAGGGCAATGGGAGTTTTGTGCTGAATCACTCCCTCACAGGACAATAGTCATCTTACTCAAAGAGCCCCTTCCCAGAGCTCTAGGGAGAAGTAACAGCTCCTTCCTCAGGAATTTAACACCACCCAGCCAGGTGAGAGAAATGCAAATTGAGGCTCATTAACAGCCAGCAAGCATCTGCCCCACCTGCTGAAAATAGTATTACCCTGAACACCTAAGGGATTTTTTCATTCAGTTGAGGGCTACAACCCAAAGCTCATCAAATAATTGAGACTAATAACCTCCAGGCAAAAAGCCTGAAGATAACTGAACCTTTCCTGGGCTTGCAAATCTACCCAGGAAAGTAAGACTTGACAGTGGTGTTTAACGTGGGTCCTACCACACTCATCTAAACCCAGTAGAGGGAGCCACAATCAGCAGAACACCAACACCCACAGGGAAAATTTGGCAGGCTCCAAAACCCACTGAGACAACCAAAATGTTGAAACAAAGAAACAAATCCCAAGTGAAAGAACAAAATAACTCTATCAAAGTAGATATAAATGAAATGCAGTTAAGCAAGTTATCGGAGGTAGAGTTCAGAGTGATGACAATGAGGAAGCTCAACAGCATGAGTAAAGAGCTCAACAACATAAGTAAAGATACAGAAACATTGAAAACCAACCAATTGGAAATGAAGAATGACATAGCAGAAATAAAGAAAACATTGGAAGGAATAACCAGCAGAGTAGAAGAAGCCGAGGACCAGATCAGTGAATTAGAAGACAGGGCAGAAAAAAATCAGCCAATCAGAGAACAAAAACAAAACAAAACAATACAAAAAAACAAAAACAAAAAAAACAGGAAGACAGTTTAAGAGAACTGTGGGACAATATAAAACATAACAACATCCACATCATAGGAGTTCCAGGAGAAGAAAAAAATGAGCAAGGGTTAGAGAATATATTTGAAGAAATAGTGACAGAAAACTTCCCTAACTTGGTGAAGGAAAAAGGCATATAAGTACAATATGCACAGAGAGCCCCAAGTAAAAAGAACCCAAACAGGCCCACACTAAGACACATAATAATTAAAATGCCAAAAATTAAAGGCAAAGAGAGAATCCTAAAGGTAGCAAGAGATAAGCAACAGGTTACCTACAAAGGAACCCCCATAAAGGCTATCAGCTGACTCCTCAACAGAAACACTACAGGCCAGAAGGGAATGGCATGAAGTAATCAAGGTAATGAAAAACAAGGATCTGAATTCAAGACTACCCTATTCAGCAAGGCTATCATTCAAAATAGAAGGTGAAATAAAGAGCTTCCCAGACAAAAAAAGCTAAGGGAATATATTAGTACCAAACCAGCACTCCAAGAAATGTTAAAAGGACTGCTATAATTAGAAGAAATAGGAAGAAAAATATAACTACAATAAACAAAAATGGCAATGAATAAGTACATATCAATAATAACCTTAAATGTAAATGGATTAAATGCTCTGATCAAAAGACACAGAGTAGCTGATTGGATAAGAAAGCATGATTCATATATATGTTGTTTACAAGAGACCCACCTCATAACAAAAGACCCACATAGACTGAAAGTGAAGGGATGGAAAAAAATCTTCCAAGCAAATGGAAAGAAAAAAAGAGCTGGGGTAGCAATACTCATATTTGATAAAATAGACTTCAAAATGAAGGCCATAACTAGAGACAAAGAAGGTCACTATAAAATATTAAAAGGATCTATCCAACAGAAAGATATAACCTTAGTAAACATATATGCACCCAATATAGGAGCACCAAAATATATTTAAAAACTTTGGGAGGACTTCAAAGGAGAAATTGACAGCAATACAATCATAGCAGGGGACTTCAACACCCCGCTGATATCACTGGATAGATCCTCTAGACAAAAAATGAGCAAGGAAACAGGGACTCTAAATGATGCACAAGATCAAATGGATTTAATAGATATCTACAGAGAATTACACCACAAAACTGCAGAATTCACATTCTTCCCAAGTGCACATAGGACATTCTCAAAGACAGACCACATGTTAGGACACAAACTAAGTCTCTACAAGTTTAAGAAGATTGAAATCATATCAAGCATCTTCTCACATCACAATGGCATGATACTAGAAATCAGTTACAACAAAAACACGCAAAAACATTCAAACACATGGAGGCTAAATAGCATGTTATTAAACAATAAATGGGTTCCCAAGGAGATCAAGGAAGAAATTTAAAACTTCCTGGAAACCAATGAATATGAACACACAACAACACAAACTCTATGGGACTCAGCGAAAGTAGTCCAGAGAGGGAAGTTCATAGCACTACAGGCCTACTTCAAGAAATAAGAAAATTTTCTAATTGACTATCTAACCTCACAACTTAAAGAACTAGAAAGCAAACAAAAAGAAAAACTCAGAGCAAGTAGAAGGAAAGAAATAGTAAAGATTAGAGCAGAAATAAATGACATAGAAACTAAAAAAAACAATTCAAAAGATCAATAAAACAAAGAGCTGGTTCTTTGAAAAGATAAACCAGATTTATGGACCCATAGCTAGACTCACCAAGAAACAAAGAGAGAGAACCCAAAGAAACAAAATCAGAAACGAAAGAGGAGAAATAACAACTGACGCCACAGAAATACAAAGGATCATTAACAAATACTATGAACAATTATACGCCAATAAATTGGACAATCTAGGTGAAATGGATAAATTTCTAGAAACATAGTCTCCCAAAACTGAACCAGGAAGAGATAGAAAACTTGAACAGACCAATAACAACTAAGGAAATTGAAGATGTAATCAAGACTCTCCCAGCAAACAAAAGTCCAGGCTAGATAGCTTCACAGGGGAGTTTTACTGAACATTCAAAGAAGAACTAACATCCATTCTCCTCAAACTGTAACAAAATATTCAAGCAGAAGGAAGACTTCCAAACTTATTTTATGAGGCCAGCATAATTCTAATTCCAAAACCAGATCAACACACTACAAAGAAAGAAAACTACAGGCCAATATCCCTGATGAACATAGATGCTAAAATGCTCAACAAAATATTAGCAAATTAGATCCAGCAATACATTAAAAGAACTATTCACCATGACCAAGTGGGATTCATCCCAGGGATCCAAGGCTAGTACAATATTTGCAAATCAATAAATGTGATACACCACATTAACAAAATGAAAGATAAAAACCATATGATCATATCAGTAGATGCTGAAAAAACATTCTACAAAATCCAGCATCCATTTCTGATAAAAATGCTCAGCAATGTGGGAATAGAGAGATCATATCTCAAAATAATAAAGGCCATATATGAAAAACCTACAGCCAACATCATACTCAATGGGCAAAAACTAAAAATATTTCCCTTAAGAACAAGAAAAAGACAGGGATGCCTATTTTTACCACTCTTATTTAACATAATACTGGAAGTCTTAGCCACAGCAATTAGACATGAAGAAAAAATAAAAGGGATCCAAATTAGAAAGGAGGAAGTGAAACTCATTACTTGCAGATGACATGATATTGTACATAGAAAACCTGAAAGACTGCATAAAAAACCTACTAGATTTAATAATGAATTTGGCAAGGTAGCAGGATAAAAAATTAACATCAAGAAATCAATGGCATTTTTAAAAAATTTTTTTTCTTTTATTGATTTTAGAGAGAGAGGAAGGGAGAGGGAGAGAGATAAAAACATCAATGAGAGAGAACATCGATTGGCCACCTCCTGCATGCCCCCCACTGGGGATTAAGCCCACAACCTGGGCATGTGCCCTGACCGGGAATTGAACCGATGACCTCCTGGTGCATGAGTTGATACTTAAGCACTGAGCCACACCAGCCGGGCTCAACAGCATTCTTATACACCAATAATGAACTCACAGAAAGAGAAACTAAAAAAACAATCCCATTTACCATTGTGGCAAAAAAATTAAGATACTTATGAATAAACTTAACTAAAGAAGTAAAGGACCTATTTGCAGAAAACTACAATACATTGAAAAAAGAAATAGAGGAAGATATAAAAAAGTAGAAGCATATACATTTTTCATGGATTAGAAGAATTAACATCATTAAAATGTCCATACTACCCAAAGCAATCTATAGATTCAATGCAATCCCCATTAAATACCAATGACATATTTCACAGAACTAGAACAAATACTTCAAAAGTTTATATGGAACCAAAAAAGACCCCGAATAGCCACAGCAACCTTGAAAAAGAAGAACAAAGTTGGAGGGATCACAATACCGGACATCAGGTTATACTACAAAGCCATTGTACTCAAAACAGCTTGGTACTGGCACAAGAACAGGCATATAGATCAATGGAACAGAAGAGAGAGCCCAGAAATTGACCCAAGTCATTATGCTCTCTCTCTCTCTCTCTCCCTTTCTCCCTCTCTCTATAATAGATGAGTGGATAAAAAAGCTGTGGTACATATACACAATGGAACACTATACAGCTGTAAGAAAGAAAGATCTCTTATCCTTTGAGATCCCCCCAATGGAGGGACCTGGAGAGTATTATGCTAAGCAAAATATGCCAGTCAGAGAAAGACAAGTATCACATGATCTCACTTATTTATGGAATATAATGAACAAAAAAAGCTGATAAACAAAACAGACCCAGAAACATAGAAAGGAGTATAGTTCAAACTGATAAACCTCAGAAGAGGGGGGCCGGGGGAAGGGATGAGATAAACCAAAGAACTTATATGCATGTATGTGTAACCAATGGATTTATATGTATGTATGCGTAACCAGTGGACATAGACAACAATGCTGGCAGGGTGGGGGGTGGGAGGTGGATGCTGGATCAGGAGGAGGGTGTCTGGGGGGAGGGGAAGGAGAAATATCTGTAACAAAAATAAATTAATAAAAATTTCCCAAAATGAAAAACGGAGGTGATCCTGCACTGTTATCTGTATTGAGCAAACTAGCTGTATTGGGTTCCGAGCTAAACTGCTATTAAATACTGCTGGTAAGCTAGAGGTCATTTAGTGTTTGGCCAGAAACTATATGAAATAAAGAGCAGATCAGGTGGTTGTATTTAGAAAGAGCGGAAGTAAGAATGTACTTGATACTTTAAGGTATATGGATGGTTGTCACAAGGAAGAAGAATTAGGCTCATTGATCAGATGTCAGAAGAAAACCCACCAGGGAAAATGTTAGGAATGCAGAATTTGGCTCACATAGGAAAGAATTTTCTTTTCCTATTTTTAAAACAATGAGGTTTACTTTTACTGAAATTAAATATTTGCTCATTACAGAATTTTTATAACATACAAAAACAAAACTTAAATAATAATTTAAAACTCGGCCATGACCATCTAGAGACATTTTCTGTTAATACCAGGATTGACATTGTAAAAACTATGCAAAGCTAAAGGAGTTTTGCTGGGGGTTATGGTACTATGAGCCGACAGAAAAGTAAACATCTGAAGGTCTGTTCTAAATGCTGAGATTCCATTCTTTATGATTCTGTATAAAACAAATTCAGGCTTTTTTATCCACTCTTCTACCGATGGGCATTTAGGCTGCTTCCAGATCTTGGGTGTTATAACTAATGCTGCAATGAACATAGGGGTGCATATGTTCTTTCAAATCAGTGTTTTGGGTTTCTTCAGAAATAGTCCCAGAAGTGGAATCACTGATCATAAGGAGGTACACAACAGAATACTATTCAGTCATAAAAAAGAAAGAAATCTTACCTTTTGAGACAGCATGGATGGACCTGGGGAATATTATGCTACGTGAAATAAACCAGTTAGAGAAAGACAAATATCACATTATCTCACTTATAAGTGGAATCTAATGAGCAAAATAATTAAATAAACAAAATAGAAACAGACTCATAGATACAGAAAACAGATTGATAGCTGTTAGAGGGGAGGGGGTTGGGGGCTGAGAGAATAAGCTAAAGGGATTTAACAACATCAACAAAAACCCCCAAAACTCAAAGACACAGAAAACAGTGTAGTTATTACCAGAGGAAAAGGAAAGATAAATGGTGATGGAAGGAAACTTGACTTTGAGTGGTGGACACACAATATAATATATAGATGGTATATTATAGAATTATACACCTGAAACTATATAATTTGTTAAACCAATGACTCCTCAATAAATTCAATAAAAATAAAAAAAAAAAACAAATTCAGGCAATTCAGGCTACTGTACACTTCCCAGAAAGCTCATTTGCATAATTTTCACAAGGATCTTCTGTAAGCTGACTCAGGGTCAAGACAAGTGTTGAATATTCCAGACCCTAGTACATGTCCAGTATTGGGGGACAAGGGAAAGAAAGGACTATTTTATGTCTTTTGCTTTCCCCCCATTTCTTTTTTAAATCCTCACCTGAGGATATTTTCCCATTTATCTTCAGATAGAGAGAGAGAGAGAGAGAGAGAGAGAGAGAGAGAGAGTGTGTGTGTGTGTGTGTGTGTGTGTGTGGCGGGAGGCGGGGCTAGAGAGAAACATCGACGTGAGAAGGACACATCAATTGGTTGCCTCCGGCATGACCTCAACCAGGGCCAGGACCAATCACAAACGAGGTACATGGCCTTGACTGGAATCGAACCTATGCCTCTTTGGTCCACAGGCCGATGCTCCAACTGTTGAGCCAATCAGGCCGGGGCTATTTTATTTTATGCCTTTTAAATCACACATGGTGATACCTATCTGTCAACCTGACTGTATTCCATAACACCCAAATTTATAAGCATTTGGTTTTAGCAAAATTTACTCCCCTCTTAGCATCAAAAGACTAAGAATTCTCAAAAGTTCTACCCTGACTAGAGCCAAGTAAGGCTCTGCTGGAAGTGGGTCCTGAAGTCACAGCAGACAAATATCATGGCGATTCAGGAGGGGCTGGGGAGGCATCGGGAGAAGCTACATGTGATAAACAGTTTAAGGGCCTGGACAGTGAAAGCCAGTCAGCGCAAGAGTGAGAGCCAAGGTCAAACACTCACAGAAGCCAAAGCAGCAGCGGAAACAAGGACTCGAGGAGGATATCAGGGCAGACCAGTTAGATTCCCACAGATTATGTTTTGCTCACATGAGACTATCTCCCCACCCCCCAACTCTCTCCCAATAATAGAACTTTCTATCAGGATCCCAAGTTCTAGTACTAATCTGTAAATAGTAGATATGAAATGGGAAAAAGTGATTTAGAACAGGGATTGAAGAAAGGAGTCCTTGTAAGCGGAATTGGTTTCATATGGCTTTCCAGTGACACAGAAAAGTATGTGCTCACCCCACTGGCTTGTGGACCAAGCAAGAGTCTGGCCTTTGAAGCTAATCTGGGTGCTGGGAGTTGGGAGGCACAGTACAGCCACCCTCCCCTCCCCCAGGGCATACCAGCGTCAACGTCAGAACAGCAACGCAATCATGTTCTTCCCAATTCAGTTTTCCAACAGTAGCTAAAGTGACTAATTCAAACTCTAAAAGAAAAACCAAAAGGAAAGACAACGAGAAAACAGAAAGATTACCAAGGGTCTCCTTAGCCTACATTTGAAAATTTTCTTCCAAGGCTTAACTAGAAATACTGACTTTGAAACTCCTTCGAGTTCAAACCTTTACACGCGTATGTATGGTTTTGTTGTTATTATTGTGGTTGTTTCCTTATAAGCAACTTTGGGTCAAATGTCCTAGTAAGTGCTTTTCATTTTACTTTTGGTTTCCCCAGGAGCTGGCAGGATCGGGATCAATAACTGTACGCCCATTTAGACGAGAAGGTGGTATTCACCCTGGTTATCATGACCCATGGCTCCTTTTGAAGGCTAGGAGCTTACCCAATGACCTGTGGTGATGCCTGAGATACACGTAAGCAGAGATTCAGAGAAACTTAAAATCGCTGATTCAGAGTAGCTTGTGGTTTCAGAGTTATGAAGACCTGGAATCTCAGATTGGGACGGGGCATTGAAGGTCATGCAGTCTCCACCCCAGCCCCTTGCATAAAAAGAATTACAGGAGAAAGGAGAGGGACGAGGAGTCTAGCCAAACTGCAGTAGCTCTACCCAGAGAGATTTAATCCATTTCACTTAAATTTAATTTACGGCTGCTCTGGATTGGTCATGTTGTTGGAACGAAAGCCGAAAATATGATAGTTTCTGATTCCAAATAATATTAGATTTCTTCGTCTGCAAAGCGGTGGGTTTGTTTTTGTTGTTGTCAAGCTTTGTTTTAATGGCTAAATTAAAACACAGCCGATGTTTTTTTTAAACATCAGCTGAAGCTTCCAAACACTTACAATAGATTTTAATAACGAAGAGAAATGTTCAGTAAGGTAGACTACTTAGCAAGGCGCTGGAAGCCACATGCCATTATAAAGAAGCATGCCTGGCTTGGCCAAAATCCTGCCTTTGTCTCCAGAGCTATTTTGCTGTAAATTTAGAACAGAAATACCCTTTCTGGAATAAAAATGTAGCTTTGTTGGCTACAAGTGCATGTTTGCTGCCTCACAATTTTAGAATTAGACGATGGACTTATTTAGTAGACATTGGAGGCTAAAAAGCAAAAGCCCATAATTTAAAACATTCCACTCCACCACAGTCCAAGAAAAACATGGACCGGTGAACAAAACCAGCAGTATTGTAATAAGAAAACAACTAGGTGCATTTTTTCCAAAACCTAAAAACCAGGAATCTAAATGTATGAGTTACTGGCTAAAAATTCCATTTTCATGTCTCAGTTTTGAGCTGGAAAAACAACCGAGACCCTGATAAACATCGTTTTAAAAAATGCGCACGTTCTGCTGCAGCCGGAGGTGTGTTCAGCCTCGCATCCATCTTTATACACTCAAGGGCACTTTCTGCTGCCTGGAGGGATCCTGTGCTGAAAGGATTTTACTTTGCAGAGATTCATAGGCTTCCAGTCAGGCCTGTGGTGACTTCTGAGGCTCCCTCCCCACAAGTTATTTGCCAATGCCGTTAAGGTATTTTATTTTCCCCCTAAACACTTTGAATATCTGTTCGAGGTCTAAGGAGTTTTCCAGGGCAAATGATGTGGTAACTTTCAGTCATGCAGGTGGGCTCACCCAGGCTGAACGCAGGCGGGACTGGCGTTGATTCAGGAAGAGAGTTGAGGCTGACATACACGCCTCTGTTCAAACACAATGATAAATGGGATTCAACCAACCAGTGTACGAGTGGTGTTAGTATTTGGGGTGTGTGTGTGTGTGTGTGTGTGTGTGTGTGTGTGTGTGTGATACAGAGAGCAGGCGCAGATTTCTGAAGATGGCTGAAAGTGACTTGGAAATTACCAACAAAAAATACAAAAGTCTACTGTTAAAAGCAATCTACCTGAGGGTTAAAACTTTGATCATGTAATTGGTGTTGGAGTTTCAGACGAGGCTGCAGCCCATGAAGACAGAGGACTCTGGTTCTATTATGATGTGAGACCTGGTAACAAAGTGATGGGGATGATAAAATAATTGCGAGGAAGGAGGAAGAAGCAAGGAACGTTTTGTTGTTGTTAATCCTCACCCGAGGATACTTTGTCCATTGACTTTTAGAGAGAGTGGAATGGAGAGAGGGAGGGAGGGGAAGAGGGTGAGAGAGACAGAGATAGAGAAAGAGAGAGAGACATCAATGTGAGAGAGACACATCTGTTGGTTGCCTCCCACATGTGCCTGACCAGGGCCAGGGATCGAACCTGCAACCCAGGTACATGCCCTTGACCAGGAATCAAACCCACGCCCCTTCTGTGCATGGGCTGACGCGCCAACCACTGAGCCACACTGGCCAGGGTGAAAGGAATTTTCTGAGAAGAGGAATTTTCCAGAAGGAGCATAACTTTCCCTCATCAGTGGTGGGCCATTCACCTGTGGGTACCTCAGGTAGCACCATGCAGGTAACAGGTGTCCCACCTGAGCGAGCATAGCTATCATTTGACTACATGTGACTTCAGAATAAGTGTAAGTGGTACCTGAAGGAGTATGTTGGGGTTTGAGTCCATACATTTGAAAAGCAGCATATCATGGCAATCAATTTTCATCACATCCCCCGAAGAAAATCTCCTGCTTAAGAGTTTTGACAGAAGGAATGTGTGGGGATGAGAAAAGCGAGGGGACCCATTTGGGGACCCATTGATGGGCTCTATTTAAACATAGGCTGTCTCTTTTAATTCTTGTCTCGCTGCTCAGGGAACGAGTCGGGCTTAGTTTTCTTCCTCTTGAATTATTTTCTTTTCTACTATTGTTGAAAGCAAAAACGAACAGTCCTAGTCACTTGCCATTTAAATAAGAGGGTGTTTATTACCTTTAACCAGTTGTTATGGCAAGAATGCCGTACATGTCAGTGGTGGCTAAGTTCCCAGGTGCCCGGTTGGCTATTCTGGACTCCAGAGAATTCCTTTTCTGTCTGCACTGCCTACATGTCTGGAGCCTGGCCCTCTGGAGCACGGCCAGCGGAGAACCACAGGCTGAGCCACTGCTGCCAAGATGCACGCCGAGTCACGTGCTTCCTGCCTCTGCTGACCCCTACCCTTTTCTTCATCGCTCGCTTATGCTTCTTCGGAATGCAGTGTTACATGCACAGTCGCTCCTGTTCCTCTGCTACCCGCTGGCTGGTTCAGGTGGGGGCTACACTCACTCCTTTGACTGTCTGCAGTGGAAACAAAAGTGACCGAGACTACTGCTGGCTGGAATTTAGGCAGCTGTACAGTCCTGGGCTACCACCTGGTCATGTCACAAGCGTCAGGGAGATGTAGGGGTGTTGATGTAACATGTTCCATCAAGAACGCCCCCTTATCTCTTTTGTCTGAAGACCAACCACAGTCATTTCTCTGTCAGGGGGGCATGCCGTCCTGGCCATTCAGAAAGGTGGACACCGAATATTTGAGAGTGTGTTTGTTTGTAGCAAGGGATTGAAACTGTCCCGATAGACTGCTACACACAGTGCCTCAATACTCTTCTGCAAAGCGTAGAAGGCTTGGCCACTTTCACATGGCTTTATTACAGCTGGAGATGAGGAAAGGGACATGCATTTGGAGAATAAACCAAAGAATGACCATGTCTGCTGACGATCCATGTTTTGCTTAAAGACCTCACTCCTTATGACAAATGCCATTTCATCACCCATCATCTAGCTCCTAGGGTGAGATAGCCACTAGTTTTCAAATCCAGATCCTCTAAAAGAAATGGGGAGCCCTCTCCCACCTGCAAAATGGCTCTTGTTTACTCTTTGAGGACCTAGCTCTTTGCAGGATAACTGATACCTGGGAGGCCATACCTATTGCCTGCTTTTCCAAACTTAAGTATAATAAATTTGATCACATTCCTACCAGAGATGTACACAGAGTAGTGAAGACAGACAGTTCTTTACTTGAGGTAAGTCACTTCTTTCTGAATCTGAGTTAATTGGACTAAGGGATCTTATAACCTATTCTGCAAAGATTACCTATGCAGATGCCTTAATACACTGACATAATTTTTGCATGTCACTTGCATACTTTTTCTATAAAGAATAAGACTATAGGGCTGTCTCAGGAAAAGCATTTGATATGCATAATCCCATTTATTCTTCTCTTCTGAAGAGAAGCTATTAATTTATGCCCACATAACAGATTAGGGAACTGAAGCTCAAAACAATGAAGTGACCTGTTCCAATTTACGTAGCTATTAAGTACGTAAACCGAGATCTGATGTCAACAGGCATGCATGTTCTACTATATCATACAGAAATGGCTGAAAGGGTAGCAAAGGGACTGTTTATTGTGATTGTGACTATTAAACCATGCTGAATATTATGTTAACATTCTGCCTTTTGGACTGTAAGCTTCATGAGGGCAGAGATCAAGGTGGGGTCATCCCCATATCCTCAGTGCCCAGCAGAGTATCTAATACAAAAGAGGCAGATTGATATTCATTGAACTGATGAGTAAACAAACATTTTGCCCGGCATGTCAATCAATAAGTTCTACATTTTTATAGTGTTGTGAATAATTATGGCCATTCCTATTTCTATAGCACTTTAACTTTTCAAAGACTTTTTTTGTCTTCACAAAGTTTGCCTGAGGAGGACAAAGTGAAAGAGAAGAACCCAGACGCTGGGAAGACACACTGACTTTCTAACCCTGGAATGAGACGATTAATTGTGAAGGAGACAAGCTCCAAAAATCGCTTCTGCAGCCTGCCTTTCGGGACCATATGTTGCAGGTTCTCTGGAACAGACCTGCTTGTTCTGTCTATTCCATTGTCCCCAAAAGGATAGTCTTACTTGTCAACCGTGTGTCCTGACTTTTCGTTTAGAAAATACAGTCACCATATGTATGTTATAAAACTTGAGTCCCTAGACTAACTTCCCCGTTCTGGGCAGGGGCTGGCACACTTTCTGTGTGTGCTTCAAGCACGTGCTGATTCCAGCTCTTTGCATTGATCATGAAGAGACACAATGAGTCTATTTAGATTAATAGCTTAGTTTTCCATGGAAAGATGATTTCCATGACTATTAGAAAAGTACATTTTTCAAAGCAATTTGAATTATTTTCCTAGTGCAATCAATCTATGTTTTTAGTCAATGTGAGCATTTTCTGATTTTCCTAAAATAAAAGGTTTATGATGTTTCTAACAGGGACCCATGAAATTCAGAAAATATGCTTTGACATTATGTTGGATTTGTTATTTTATACATTTCCTAAATCAGATGGACCAAGTCAAATGGCTCTATTTGATAAACATGATTATCTGATTCCATGGATATTCTGGATACATTTTAGAGACAGAGGTTAGAAAGCTCTGTGTGGAAAGTCAGAGCAGAACTTGTTTCCAGTTTAGGCTCTAATATCAACTTATTCTGTGACTCTCGGCAAGCTCCTCCCACTTTCCCAGCTCAGTGTTCTCCTTTGTAGGTGAAGCGACCTGGTCTAGGTCAGTGGTTCTCCGACTTTGCCCTGTGAGCCTCTGAGGCCCTTGGAGGCCTAAGGATCTGCCTTGGAAAACTCCCTCCCCAGGCCTTGCTTCATCCAGAGAAGTTCAGCTCATATCTGTTATTTATATGTACCAGTCCACGGTGTAAAACAGTTTGGAAAAAAAATTCTATAACTAAAATAGCTTTATGGTCTTTTGGTGTCTGTATTTACAGCTCACTTCATTACAGTGTCTCTGGAGGTACATGGGGTTTACCTGAGTGGAGAAGAGGTGCAGGTGTGTATGTAGGCATGCACAGGATAAAAACATCTTTCAGTCTAACCTGCTGGATAAAAGGAGGCAGGGGTTAAGAATGTTGTGTGTGTGTGGGGGTGGAGTAATGAGGTAATCATCCATCAACTTGTAGACCTTTGAAGGGAGGATCAAGGTGTTCAAGGTAAAGTTTCAACCAGGGGAGGCGCCTTTGTTTCCAAGCATTAGTAGGAGAGAGATGCTGAGTCATTAGTCACAGACCCGAATTGGACTTTAAAGTGCATCAAATGTAGAAACATGTGTTGAGAGCTTGCTGGTCCCCTAGAACACGAGCCAAGCTTTGATATGGTTATATGCATGTAGGTATTGAATAGGTTTAATAGGGAAAGTTCTAGAAAACTGCAGGAAACAGAGAGTACTCCGTCACTGAGATGATAAATCCTTGACTTCTCAAGTTTTCAGGTCCATCCCTCTAAGGAAATTCTGACCAAGGCCATCAGAATATTTGTAAGATCAGCCTCTGTCTATACCAAACAAAGCCCAGAATTAGTCTTGCTACATGCAGCCCATCAGTCAGTGGGCCTGGAGGTCATTCATGTCCCCATGTGCCCTCTGAGTTGCTGATTTACCATTATTCCTGACACATGCATTTATTCAAACTGCATTTCTTATTGTTACAGTGGCCCACTGAGTAGATTTTCTTTGACAGAAACTCCGGCCTAATTGAAGCCTGGGTTCATCCCACTCATTTGAACATCTACAAGGTCTTCGGGCATTTCCCTGAGAGCAGGCTCAGTCCTTTGTTCTTCTCTGCCCCGTTGGTCTACTGCTGAGGCCCCAATATGCCTTGAGAAAAGTCTGCCCAACTTACAACCAGGTACATCACGTGCTGAGATGCTCAGAAAGCAGCAAGGTTTTGGCTGGGATCTTAAAGCTCTGCTCCGTCTCGAACACTAGAGAAGGGCTCTTTCATGGGGCAGGACCAGCATGTGGAGGGGTCACTGAGGAGGCAGCTCAGGTTCAGCCCTGGCAGGTTGTCCATAACACTCAGCTTAGTGGTTTCTGCAGCTCGTGCAGCCACCCTGACCCCCGAGGGCCACTATGGCTAGAGGTGAATTGAACTCTCTCACATTTATTTCTTTCGCAGCTCTTGGCTGCACACACTGTAAATCCATCGTTCTCTCTCTCTACTTGTGTATCACTAGTCCTGCCCCATTTGTGTCTCTTTTCCAGGAATGTTTGATCTCCCTCCAAGGACTGGAAGGCATTCCAGGAGCTGCAGGCTAATTCAAAGGACAATTGGCCTCAGGAAGGCCCCTGTGTTCCCTGGAGAAGGGTTGCCAGAATTCTAACACGTTGGGGATAGTGCCACATCACCTTGCTCTCTCTCCTCCAAGATCCTGCTCCCTGAAATGAAGTTTCACCAGCAGAGCCCATGACAAGTTAGTTTATCTCCCCAGAATGTGCCATAACTAATCTGTCTCCCCTAGGAGAGGTGGTGTGACTGCCTCATTATATGTTCTGACCTTCAGAGGCACACCCCTCCCCCAGACCCGTCCCCCACCCTAACCTTCTTTGCTTCCCTTCCATCTCTGTGGTTCTGACAAGAGCTGAGTGGGAGAATGTCTGAGCATTCAGTGTCATCTCCACACATAAAGTGTGTTTTGTTCTCCAATGGGCAGTCCTTCAGAACAGGGTTGACTTCCCCTTTCCCACTCTATCCACCAGTCTGGCTGAGCTCAGTACTCAACATGTACAGTTGCTTGGATTATGATAACACAAACCTGTGTGCTTGTGCAGAGTTTAACTAGCACCTTCCCAACCATTGTTTTGTTTTGCCTTTTGCAATAGCCATGGAAATCAGGGAAGGTTGACTAGAAGGCTAACCTCTGCTGGCAAGCTGAGATGGCTGTGTCTTTCTCTCTGTCTCCATGTAATCTAAGACCTCTCCCTCTCCATGTGGCCCCTCCATTTGGTTTTTCCAAGTGCACTTTCCAGCAGGTATATGGCAGCTCAGGGATCCTGAAAGTGTGAAAGAGGCCATCAGGTATCCTAAAAGCTTAGGCCCAGAACTGGCAGTCCATGATGATGCATTCTGCCCACAGACCAAGCCAGATTCCATGTGGGAGGAGACTATACCAAGACATGAATACTGGGAGGTGCGGTTCATTAGGGGTCATCTCATCTTGGAAGACTAGCCACTGTGAACTGCAATCACTTTCTTCAGGACAGGCTCTTAGTGCTGTGTTACTCTCATAACTTCTTGGCTAATGAGAAGAATGGCCAGGTACATCAGCAACATAAGGCTCTCCCTTCTGGGTAATCCTGGAGTTTGGGGCAGGGAAGGGGTGACTAACAGTTCTCAAGAGAATTCTCTTAAATCAGAGTAATGTTCTCAAGTCCTTCAGATGAAGGTGAAGGTGATCCTGGACGTGTGTCCCAGGTTGGTCTTAATGAATATGTAGACCATGGTGCCCCTTATGGATGACATATTTGAATGTACAACCAGAGATGAGATAATAGCAAACAAAGATCTGCCCGGGCTTGTTCTTATGGTCCTCAGGTTATCCCCCAAAGCCTTGGCTGTTAGAAGTGTAGTATAGAAGAAGAGCAGGAGCATTTCAGTGAGAAGACAGACCTAGGTGTAGTTCCTTGTTATTATCACTTAACAGCTAAGAGAGCTATAGTCTCTGCTTCAGAGTGGGGATTGCATAAACATTGATTTTCTTTTGATCAGATATTTTTTCGTGCATTGATGTAAACAACAACGAACATTTAGAGAGACTACACAATGAGTCAGGTAATATTCTAGTGACCAGGAATATTTTTACTTCTTGCCTGGAGGATGTGGGGGGTGAAGGAAAGGAGGAGTAGAGGATTACTCATCTATCTATTTGTAGCTCTGAGAAGTCAGATAGATGGTGAAGTCATTCACTGTTTCAAGGAATACAGCAGGAGGAGGCAGCTTCTGCCTCTTGTAGGATTTGCTGGTTATTATAACACCATCTCTAAGGCACTGGAGCTTGTCCTTTGAACATTCTGCACTAGGAACTCACATTCCTCATGGAGACGTGTAGAAGTCAACCGTCGCTGGGTAAGGCTCACATCACACATGAACAACAAGAAACCTCTGTTTTGGGAAGTCACTGAGATTTTCGGCTGTTACCATGGCCTTACCCAGTGAGATCTGACTAATCCAGAAATTGGCACCAGAAGTGGGGAGTCACCCTAACAAAACAAAATGAAACAAAAACAACCAAATTATGGGGCACTGGCTTTAGAGTCAAGTAGTTGGCAGGGAGGAGACTATTCCTGGAGCTGGCAACAAAGTGACTCATGTCAGGCAGTGGCTAAACATTTGGTACAAGGATTTCCTGAGATAACGTGGAAGACAGATCATTTACCCGGTGAAGCTATGGGTTCAGGTGAATTGGCAGACTGCTGGGGGCCTCTTACAGCTTGCTGGTTCTTAGCTGCATGTGACAAGGTACCGTAAGAAAGAGAGAGTTCAGAAGTAATTGTCCAGTTTTCAAGCAGAAAAAGAGAGAATCCAGAACTTTTAGGACTTGTAGGATGTAACTAAAATTCTCACATACAACCTATAAAGGTTAAATTGAGATATGTCTTGAACAACAGGAGCTCATCCCACGCATTGAAGGTCGTTTTCAAGTCTCTTTCATCTCCTTTGAACTAGAACAGTTAGTTCCTCAGTCTTTTTATTTTCATTCTTTCATGATGTTGACAGTCTTGAAGAGTACTGGTCAGTTTCATACACCATCCCTCAGCTTAGGTGTGGATTTTCCTTTCATGATTGAATTCAAACTATGCATTTTGGCATGAACATCAGAGAAGTAAAACAGTGTCCTGAAGAAATGGAACCATGTGGAAATTTGTATTTCCAAGTTTTCATTTAACTGGATAACGTGAATATTTTTTGGGTTTTTTTCCCCCCCAAGCAACTTTATAGATGGTTAAATAATTTTCAAAAGTGAATAATGCCCAAAATTACATTTGCACTTGGCATTGCTGGAAAATTAAGTTATTTCCAATTTACTTCTATAATTCACAATAAGTAATAATGAGTATGTTTGTTTTTTAAGACACTTTCATGGGAGTCTTAATTTTAATTCTCACAACAATCCTATGAGTGAAGCATTCGATGCCCGTTCACAGGGGAAACTCCTGGGAGAATGTGGAGCCCGGATGAAGCCCAGGTCCTCTGACTGACTTACATTGTTGGTCTTCTGCTTACACGTATGCATTAGTCTTCTTAACTTTAAGCTACTTGATGGCAGAGGCCATGTTTTAGCGCGTATTTTGTCCCCACTATTCCAGCACAACGCAGATGCTCAATAGAAGTTTATCATTGGGTTCAGAAAAGTCTGAAAAGACTATGACTCAAGCAAATTCTGGGGAACCTTTACCGCTGGGAGTTAGCTATGAAAGTACTTCTTTCGGGCGTTGGTGACCAGACGTCTTAATTATTGCAGTTCTTGGCAGGGGATGTCATCAGCAAGGATGGAAGAGAAAAGCAATCTGTTTGGATAGGGAAGGGTAAACCCAATAAATTTGCCAGCTGCATTTGCTATCTTAGCAGCAAAACAAGCCATCCCACACTGCCTCTAACTGCAACCCGAGACAGAGGGCACGGTAATAAACGACCCCACGGAAGGGATCCTTATCTGCAACAGATTCCGGGCCCAGAGACCACATGGGGACAAATGTGTAATTAATGATATTGTTCCAATTAGGACCTGGTTCAGCTGAAAATTAAAAGCACAAAATCAAAATCGCTCCATCCTTAGCCACTTCCTTGCAGACTTCCGGACCAAGAGGCTTTTTGATGTTGATTGTCTCCTTGCAGCTTTCAGTTGAGGACGAGCCAAATTGCACCACGAGTGCTAATTATCCCTCTCCTGAGACTGCAAATTCCTAGTTAATAGGGGAATCAGTCTAATCAACTTACTGACTTTCCAAGGTGGCAGCTCTGTGCTGGAGACCTGGGCTAGTACAGACCTCAGCTGCCAAGTGGCCACCAGCACGAATATTTCCTCCTGAGCCCATTTACAGGGAAAGTGAAGCACTTTAGGACTTTGAATAAGGAGTGGGAATGAATGATAGGTGCTCCCTCAGGAAAAGAGAAACCATTTCTTCCTCTGGCTCCCCTAACTCAGTCCATGGCTTCTCCATCTTTCCGCTTCATCCACCTTCCTCTTCCACGCGTACCCCCACATCGAAGCAACCAGCAAAACCTGCTGCTTATGCTGCTCAAAGTTTCTCATATCTTACATCACCTGTCCTCACTATCATTGCATTTAGTTCATTCAGTCCCCAGGGTCATTCAGATGACAAGAAGTAGAACTGGTACCTGAACTCAGAATCTAGGTGCCAAGACTCATGCCTTTTGCAGTCTGGTCTGTGTTTTATTTAATTCACTAGTTTAGTTGCAGCAAAGCATTGGAAGGATTTAAAATTGCATGAGAAATACTGAGCCAAAACGTTTCTCATAAGCCGCATTCCAATTGGGAAGGCTTAAGGAACAACTCATGTCCCCTTCATTGTGGTTAAGATCATATCGCTATTGTGGGTGAATTTCCTATAGGATGGCATAACAAAGTGAGAAAGGGATTCGTCTCCCCTGGGCCCTTTGGACTTCCCACTGGTCTCTGTCCAGCTCTGTGCCCCAGGAGGCTGGTTTCTCTGGATCGCTTTGCTCGCCCTCTCTTGCCCTGTGGCTGTGGTTGGGTTTGGTCAATGGAAAGCACCAATGGGCGAATGGAACCTGGCACCTGGCTCCTTCTCTGCCCGAGTACTGTGGATGGTAATATCCATTTCTGAAGGTGACAGCTCCCACCAGGTGACCCTCTTTCACAGGTCTCTCTCTTTGGGCTCCACTAACCATTTCCCACACTTGTCCTTTCAGACCAAGGAGTGGCCGTGGCTCCCACTGTTGCTAGCCCTGGGGTTCTGCATCACCCCTTGTTGGTTTCCTTTAATCCTTCCCACACCTTCATAAATAGCCTCACCATTAGATTCTCCTTTCTTACCTGTTTGAGTGTGCCATCTCTTTCCTGCCTGGAAAAGAATTGCTTTAGGGGTGTGAGTAACTCAGACGGAGTCAGGAACAGTAGAGATGTGCGGACAAGGATCATCTGTGGCATGCTTGATGCTAATCCATTCGGAGCCCTCACTATGGGGGTGGAGAGCTTCTGCTATGTAAAATAACAATATTGCTGATGATACCAGTAGTATGCTTTTGTTATACTCTTACCACCTGCCAGGCACTGTCCCACCATTTAATATGTATGAATTCATTCAATCCTCACAACAATCTTATAAGGTAGGTACTTTTCAAATTTTATTTTATTTATCTTTTTTAAAGTTTAATTAATTAATTAATTAATTTTAAATATGTTTTTATTAATTTTTTTAGGGAGAGAGACATCGAAACATCCATGAGAGAGAACCATCGATTAGCTGCCTCCTGCATGCCCCCCACTGGGGATCGAGCCCACAACCCAGGCATGTGTCCTGACCAGGAATCGAACTGGTGGCCTCTTGGTACATGGGTCAACACTCAACCACTGAGCCACACCGGCCGGGCAGGTAGGTACTTTTTTTAATCACTGTTTTCTAGATGAGGAAACTGAGGTACAGAAAATTTAACAATCCTGCTTAAGGCCCTGTACTTTAGTGTGTTAATCGAAACCAGGCCGTCTGGTTCCAGAGTCCTTAATTTCTACATGAAACTTCTCCAAATGAACAGGAAGTCATTGCCAATGGATACATAATGAGAATGCATTTAATCGCCAGAATTATAGAATCATCTGAGCACAACTTTTGAAGGAAAAAAAATCCACGTTTGAAAACTATTTTTAACTTTGGGATTTCTAACATACGTGCTAACACCCAGTAGAGCCATTTTTAGAAACCTGTAATTTATTTAGGCAGATGGAAATGGATATTGTTCCCAGGTCTGAATGTTAAGCACTACTTAGGCAGCACGGTGCTGTGAAAGACTCAGCTGATGTGGGTCCCCCATTCATTAGCTGGATGACCTTACGTGAGCCACTCAGTCTCTGGGACACTTGCTCCCCTTTCTCAGGTTTACTAGTTCTGTAGCCCAGACCCTCCCCCATGAACGCGTTCCCTGTGTTGTTATCCTCAACGTGACCACCACCACCCCAACAGCAACGACTAATTTTTTTACTGGCTTTGGTGTATAATGCCCAGACACCTATGTTATTTGTAATATTTCAAACAAGAAGACATTCTGCCTCGGCTTAAATACTTATAGGGATTCAGACCTTGTTACCTCCTCAGGGAGCCAGTCTCGAAGGGTGGCCTGACCACGGGCATGCTAGGTAAAGCGCCTCAGGGATCCGGGTGGAGATGGTGTTGGAGTCATAATAGTTGAGAAGAATGAAGAAGGGCTTTTAAATGGTGGTGAAGGTCTAGGAGGTGGCAAGTGACAGGCTGAAAGATACAGGGATGCTTTAGGATGCAGTCTCCAGGAGACCTCCTGAAATGAACCCCTGTGAGGGGTTTCATAATTGCTCAGCTCACTCTGAACTTCCCCTTCTGTCACCCTCCCATACCTTTGTTCATGCCAGGCGATCTGTCTGCAAGGACCTCACCTATCCAGAGAAACCCTCAAGGACAGATGAAACCTCTGAGGCCCCATGAAGTCAACCAGCGGTAATGTTGGTCCCTCCTTCCAGAATCCTGTGTTGTTCTGTTTGGACCTCGTTCACGGCACTTACGCTGTGCCGTGCGCTGTCATTGTTTGTGTCCACACTGAGTCTCCCACTCTAGGTGCGAATTCTTTGTGCCTTATTTAGGTCTGGTAAGTCTGAGTGCATGGAACTGGGCCTTGTCATCTTTGCTAGAGAGATGGGGTAGGGGTCTACAAGGCCCATTTCTAATGCTTACAGTATGTGTGCACGCACACACACACACACACACACACACCCCATCTGCACATTCATACAAACAAGTCTGGCATTTAAAATACATGGGATGGTATGAGAAATTAGGCTCAGTTCTCAGCCCTAAGAGATACTGAGAGATGTCTTGGGAAGAAGAAGGAACAGGGATACATGTGTACTCATAACGCCATTTATGACACTTTGATCTTAAATCCACATTCGCTTCCAGGCCCACTGGTAATGCCATCCAGTGTCAAAGGTAGCAACCACTTCCAAAACGATCCTGTTGTCTCAAATCCTGATAATTCCTGGTTTTACATACTGTCCTTGCTTGCCAGCCACCATAAGGGTGCCCACCTCCGCGGATGGACTGAACATTGTATAAATGGCCAGACACTTTTTTGGATGATAATTCTTCCTACTCTGTAGAAATAGAAAATTAATGTAAGCAAAGGAAACTTGGGAATTGCTGGGAGTCTGGAACTGGGGAGTAGTATTTCACTTCACCCGCAGACACAGCCCCTGAGTTATCTTTTTTGGCTGCACGCTGAGGAACGGAAGCCAGCACCTGACAACCTTATAACTGTGAGAAGGAAAAACGGGGGGAATGTTTGTGCGAATCTGGGAGGTGCACCCGGCCCACACCTGACAACGTATCTGTACTTGATAAGTACAGAATTTGGGGTTAGAAGTGATCAATCTTCTCCTGTTTAAGTAATTGTTACTTTTTCTATTTTGGAAAAAATAGAAGAAAAAAAAAACCCACAAAGAGGAAAAGTTAATTTGCACATCTTGGGGAGAGACTAGTTCGGAGACGAGGGCTGGGACCTCACCTGGGTAGAGTGACGAGGGGAGGCCCCTCTGTGGGCACAGGATGAACAGACACAGGGCAGTGTCACCTGTCTGGTCAGTGGAGGCCAGAGCTGGATTTCGAGGACTGAATGCAGAGTCCAGGGAGGTGAGGAGCGCGGCCCAAGGCTCCAGGGCAGTGCTGGGGAAGCAGGTGGCGTGAGCAGGCTGAGCTGACGTTGCAGTTGTACACTTTGTGCAATTACCGCGTTGGACTCGGATTCCCCACTAGACTGCCAGCACCAGGAGGGCAGGCTGCCTGATTCAGCTTATGTTTGTATCCTAGCACATGTCTGGGATGTAGTGGGCCCCCGTGACTACTCGTGTACTAAATCAATCTGCCTCCTGGTAAAGTTCTCACCTCATGTTTGCTCGACCCTCAACATGGCCAAGTGGCCTCCCCTTCGCTGCCAGAGCCCGGCTTCCTTTCCCACTGATCCTTAGGGGCTGAAACCCACTGGGACCCACCTTGACCTTGACCAGCGTAATGTTGGCAGTGAGGAAGGGCATGGCACGGCACATGACCTGCCGATTGCAGGCTGGGAATCGGTGTCGGGCCCTCTCTGGGAGGTGGGGTACAGAGGGCACCAGCCCCTCTTCTTGAAACCTCTTTATCTGCACCAGGAGATTTTTTTTTTTTCTGGAGGCCTCAGATGCGTGCAGAGGGGTGGGTGTGAAGCAGGACTGCGCTTGCCCAGCCAGCTCCTGTGTCCTGTGAACGGAGCCGCAGCGGGCCTCTCCCTTCCCTCGGGCCCTCAGGTGCAGGATCAGAGGATCTGACAGTCATCTGTTTATCAGGAGGCTTTGTGCCTGCAACGGGGGAGCTGGGTGGCACACACCCGGATCTCTGAGAGGCAGGAATCTGCAAGTTACGCACAGCTCTAGCTGAGCTCTCCTCCCCCAGGACTGCCCTCCTGCGAGCTGGGCTGTGACCTCCTGCCCTGTCAAGGCCACCGACTTGAAACAGGAAGTCTCAGCCCTGAACACTGAGCGGGCCAAAGGGGGTACTTTTGTAGTTTTACAAACAGCTTCAGCCTTCCCACTTAAGTCTTTGTGATCAGGAAAGAAGATTCTGGCCATTTGTGACTTCAAATTGAAATAATAATAATGATAATAATAATAATAATAATAACAGTGATTATGGCTAACGTTTATGGAGAGCTCACACTCTGTGCCAGGCATTGAGTTAATGATTATTAACTCATTTCTTTCAACTCGGGGAGGAGCACTGTTATTAAGCGTGTTTTCAGGTGAGAAAAGAGGCTCAGATCACAACTTGCCCACAGTCACACAGCTACTAATTAATAGAGCCGGGATTTGAACCCCCGGAGTCCATGCCAGGCCCACACAGCTAAGCTACCCTTTCTGTCCCCTGCATGGGTCTTTCCGGCCTGGGGACTTCGTCTGTCCTTGTAGCTAGGGAAGTCAGAGTTTGGAGTGTGTTGGTGTCTCACCGTGTGGCTGGTCCCTCGTAACAGCGTGGTCTCAGCATAAATGTGACTTCTTCAGATTCATTGGCTGTAAAAAATTCATTCTCTCCCAGTTCTAGAGGCCACAGGCCCTGCAGAGGCTCCCGGGGAGAATAGGTTCCATGACTCTCTCCTAACTGCTGATGGCTGTGCCCGTCCTTGGCATTACTCGGCTTGTGGACCCATTCCTCCGATCTGCCGCCATCCGCACAGACCGTCTCCTCTGTGTGTCTGTGTCTTCTCCTCTCCTGTCTGCCTCTTATAAGGACACATGTCATTGGATTTAAGGCTCACCCGGATCACCCAGGATGATCTCCTCATGTCAAGATCCTTAAGTCATCACATCTGCAAAGACCCTTTAGCCAAATAAGGTCACTCCCATGGGTTCTGGGTATTAGAACATGGGTACAGTTTTTGTGGGGGCCACCATTCAACCTACTACGTCATGCAGTCCGGAGTAGATCCCACTGTTCCCACTATTTCATTACTCTGTTTTCTTTCCTGCATAACATTTTTCGCTAGCTAGAGTCTTCTTATTTCTTTATGTATTTTCCAGTAGGGAGTGCTGGCTTTTTGAGCAGGGCAAATCCTCACTACGCAGAAATGTCTCTCATTGCAGTACAGTTAGCACTCACATTCCTGCAGACCAGATGTGAGGACGAGGTGTGGAGGGAGAGTCTTTCTGACAACCGCACCCCCATATCTCCCACAGGTATCCAGTTTCCCCACTTGGAAGGTGGTAGCACCCAGGGTCAGAACCACCAGCTTATGTGTTTATCACCTGTCCTCTTTCACAGGAACAAAAGCCCCATGAGGACAAGGACCGTGTCTGCCTGGCTCACTGCTGTATTCCTGAGACTCCAACAACGTCTGTATCCGAGAAGGCACTCTACATATTCTCTGCATGCACACGGGAGATGCGGATGCTCTTTCTGGAAATGTGGGACTGATGTTTCCCTTTAGGCTGCTACACCCTAAGAAGTAACAGCCAGGTGACAGGTCTCAATAAGAATGAAAAATAACCGGGAAAGTCTCATCCTGACTTCCTTCACTCCCCGGTCCCCTGCCCCAGTCCTTCCTCTCCTTGGCAGGGCTGCGTGGGGACACAGAGCCATTCCTTCACACTTGTCCTGGGCTCTGCCATGTGGTGCCTTCCCTGTCCACCTGAAGTACTTACTGCTTCTGCAGTCACTTTGCGTCTCTTGTCACCCCATGGGCCTCCTCCCAGGTCACTGACACAAAATTAGGGGGTGAGCTGCAGGCCAGTGTCCCCTGATCTTGCCATCTGGCTGAGCTGCTGCTTCTCCACCCCTGCTGGTCACCAACACAGATAGACACTTACCTCTGTGACCCTCAGAAACCTCATCTGTAAATCAGGAATGACACTTGGCGGATTAATCAGCAACGATAGCCCCTGGCAGATAGTAGCGACACCATAAATGCTCACTTTCTTTTCCTTGACTTTTATAAGGAAAAGAGAAACTGGAAGTGATAGAGAGGGGCTCTCACCTCTATCTGGACCACGAAGTCATCCCCAGCTTATTTTGGAAGTGGTGGTGGCAGGTGGGGGTGGGGGGACCTAGGCAAAGCCTACAGGTACAGATACCTGGATAGGATCAGGCTGCATTGGTGCCAAAATGAGGAAGGCAGTGTTTCCCAGTGGTTAGATAGGAAGGCCTTAGACTCAGTAATCCCATAGGTGACCTTGGGTAAAGTATCTGTAAGAGAAAAAAATATAACTCGCCCAAGGTCATACAGCTGGACATGACAGAGCTGGGAATTGGACACTGCAATGGCAGAAGCTTCTGCATTTCCTATCACACCCTCCTGCCTCCCTTACAGAGTCTCTTAGGGACAATTGCTGCTGCAGGCCCCAGGGCTGAAAAGCAGCCAAGAATGAATGGTTTTGCTCTGCCCATGTATGACTGTCTGAAGGAATGCTTCAGGTTTCTTGATACATTAGGAAGCAGAGGCACAGATGATAGTAATCAATATGCACTCCCCAGGCTGTATGGGAGCTTGGCTGTGATAATCAGTCACACACACACTACCACCACCACCACCACCACCATACAGACCCCCTTCCTGCTTGGGCCAGCTTGGGAACTGAGCATGGGCCTGGACAACCACTCACAGACCAGCGAGGCTGAGGCAGAAAGCTATGTGCAGGTAATCGAGAGGTGATTGTGCAGGGATCATCGCCTCCATTTAGGTGTCAATTGTGTAATTTCCAGCTGTTCCTCAACTCAACAGCTGGAGTTCAATATGTTCAGGGCTTAGCTGGAGGCTCCCAGCCAGGGAGCTCGATATTAAGCTGCCTTCCAGGATCCTGGAAAAGCAGCTACTCTTGCAGTGAACCACAGAGGACAGGCTCCTTTTTTTTCCATCCACTTAAGCAATGGTGGCTGTTTGAGAACACTATTGGTGCTGCCTATAAGTGCTGGCCTAAAGCAAAAGGGAGCTGCGGAGGGGATGATATCCCAACACACAAAGGGTGCTGACAGAGATTGTTCCGTTCTGTCCAGTCCTTCTGTGTGGTAGTATTATTCCCATTTTGATACAAAGAAGATAGTTTGTTCTACATCAAACACAGCATAGTTTGCAGAAGCCAGATCCATTTGCCCCCAGCACCTGAGCTAGGTATCTCCTACCCATCTGAACCAGGCTCCAGCAGGGCTCTGCTGTGGTTTGGAAGGGTGCTGTCAGCGTCATCAGATTCAGCCAGTTAGAAATTGGACCTCAAGGGGACTTGCTCCGGAGAGGAAGGAGGAGCCCCCTGAAGCAGAGGTCCCAGGGGACCAAGGCTCAAGTGGAAGCCAAGGTGGAGAGGAGGCAAAGGCTGCTTGGAACAGTGGGCACACATCTTTGCTTGTGGTGACCGCATTATCGGAGTCATCTGGAGGTGGAGATAGTTATTTTTATTTTTCATCCCACCTTGGGTCCTTACTTCCCACTCTCTGTTCCTTCCACAAAACCAAAATGTACCCTTTCCATCCTCTCTTTCTCCCACCAGTTATCTTGTCTGGCAATAACAAATACTGTGCCATACTGTGTGCCCCGGAGCCCAGGCCAAGCCTTACTAATTAATCACAACGTTCTTTCCCAGAAAACCCTGGAACTGCCTTAGATTTCTTCTTAAGCAGAACTCTCGAAATGTACTTCTAACAGTTGTTGGCTCATGAGCTGCAACTGAATTGAATGACTGGGTTATTCACTCACTTGTTTATTCATTAAATATTTGTGAAGGACTTACTATGGGGTGGGAACTGTTTCTGAGCACGGGGAACTCTGCAGTGAACAGACACATAATCCTGAAATGTATTTTCGAGTGATGTAGATCAATTCCCAAGTTAAAGATGGTTAGAAAAAGTGCCCAGAAAACAAATGAGCTTGACCTTAGATTCCTAATGGGGCTAATGTTACAGGACTTGAGATTACGGACAGTGCTGTAAGTGATGAACGTGATCGGATTGGCCTCCAGCTTGTCATCCCTGACCACAAGGCCTTCTGGGTTCTTGGCTCTGGAAAGGCAAATCTACCTGGTGACCAAAACCAGTAATAAGGGCATCTGGGCTGGGGAGTCTGGGTTACACTCAGGACTCTGAACCTAACTTGGTATGCCCTTGGAGTTCTTTTGAATTATCAGTGAACTTCCACCTTGGGACTACCAGTGGGCTAGGAATTGGGACAAAGCCAAAAAGATGCACTCACAGGAAAAAGAGAGTGTGGATTGGTGAAACAGATACTTTTCAATCTCATGTTTCTTATTTGTAAAAGAGGATTGGACTAGCTGATCCCTACCTCTGATATTCTATACTACTTGGGAAAGCCATTTCGGGAACATGATTCCTGATTCTGGTTAGGGAACTGGGTCATTCTGTGTCCTGGCCTTTCATTGTTGTTGCTGAATCAAAAGGCCTGGTGGTCAGGGATTGCTGGCCGGAGGGTGAATCCCATTGCCGTGTTCTATCTCTCACAACATTGCTCGGTGTCTCAAGCACTGACACACTGGCTCAATTTGGGCTCATCCTTGAATCCTTATCTCCTACGGGCCCCTCCAGAAGCCCATGCCTTCTAATTTCTTATTAGATGAGAGAAAGCAGAGATAGGTCCCCTCCTTGTCCTTTCCCTGAGTCCAGGTCATCTGTAGGCTAGCTGCTGAATACACTATTCCTCCCAAAGTCATTCCAGAAGGAGTGGCTCAAGAAGGGGACTTTTCAGTGGTGGGATAGGGTGGCAGATATGTGTAGAGAGTCAGACGTAAACAATCTTCTTCAACGAAATAATAAAAAAACCCACTTAGTGTGCATATGACCAAGTTTGAAGGAAGAAAAATAAGAATAATGCTGCATGTACATATGTGTATTTAGTGTGTTTAAAGCACAATGCAGAAGATAAGTACCATGAGTTGAGTGCATGAGCATATAAATAATGGAGTTCAGAACAGAACAGAAAAGAAGGAAGACAGAGAATGGAGAGCCTATGTTGAACTATCTCCAACTGGTGGAAAAAGGACATTGAAGATTTTCCACTGACAAAATTTAATGGGTTGGATTTGCAAGGTTCTCTCAGAGCTAGATTATACCTTCTAAGCAACATGCCTAACATTTAGTGAGCAATGTGCCTGTTAAGTTAGTAGGGGAACCCCAAATGTAAAAAGCCCATCTAGACTTATGGGCTAGTCCATTATTTTGTGCTGAAATATATCTCTATATTAGCATAATAGAATATAAAAATATATATATGTGTGTGTGTGCATATACATACATATGATGCATGGGTGTGTGTGTGTGTGTGTGTGTGTATAATGTACAGAGGGGTGAGCAAAAGTAGGTTTATAGTTGTATGTGAAACAGAGTTTATTCTTGTATTATTATTTATTAATTATTGTATTGTTTTCCATACGAACAACTGTAAACCTACTTTGGCCCACCCTGTATATAGCATATAACTATATCCATGATCACATTAATACAGAGTCTATATCTTTATTAGTCCTGTCTCACATAACAGTCCAGCACAGTCTGGCACTTAGTTGGGGCTCGCTACTCACTAAATGTTTCTTGAATAAATCAATATAGGAATAATTGGGGTTTTTTTGTAGCGCAATGATTCCTCCTGTCCTCAGGGGGCAGCCTACTTGAATGTTGAACAAATGATGCATTTATACTCCTGTCCCTGCTCCGAATGATGTTTTTATCTCCCTTCTGACTCCCTTACCTAAAGCCCCTTTAATGCACACAGAATTCCAAGGTCCACTGCAATTTTTGTAGGATCTACCAGGGGCAATAATTGACCATCGCAAAAATCAGAAATGTGGCTTCTGGGGGCAAAAACTGTTTTCTGTATAACAGGTTTCACTGTAGAATAATAACATTAATAGTGGTGTTATTAATAATAATATGCCTGCGACATCCCTTGAGGTTATCACAAGGTGGGAGCTCAGACATTTTTTTCATATGAAAAATGTCACTCTTATTGTTAAAATTATTCCTGATATTACTGAGCTAAGCACTGTGCTCAATACTTTACATGTATTACCTAACCTTCACATCTCTATGAAATAATTATTATAATTTACTTTATGCAAATGGTGAAATTGGGGGTCCAAGAGGATTCAGTAACTCGCCCCGAATTACCCAGTGAGAGGCAGAGCCAGAATTCACATCCAGGGAAGCTGTTTGCAAGGCCTGTGGACTTTGTAGTATGGGACACTCAATCAGGGAAGTTGGGGAAAGCATGGAGGGATACAAGTCACAGCCTCTGGTGGGGACATCACAGTGGTCACCTCCCAGGAAGGCAGTGCAAAGTGAAGGAGATCAGGGGAGCCAAGCATCCAGACAGGAGCAGGCGAACGGTAAAGGCTCAGGCAGCCATGGCCTCCTCCCCTCTCCTTGCAAAGCAGCAAATGTGACTAATATAATAGTGTGAAATGTCTAGATTTCCTTTCTTCTTGAGTGACATGCAGATATTTCTAAACCCGTTTTTATGGGGATTCATTTTCAGTGGCTATAGAAATACTCCCATTAGACTTATGCATCTGTTAATCTCACATGTTGATCCTCACGGCAGAGGTTACTATGATAGACCAACAAATAATAAAGTTGATAATAGTCAAGTGGCAAAACCCCCAAACTTTTTAATACTCTAAAGCTTTCTGTCTGAAAGATGTCATTTCTTTCAACGGCTTGAAGTTTCTTCAAGGCAGAAAACCACTGAAGCTGCAGCGTAGCTGAACATCTGTCTTATCATGTGGGCAGATATTGGGATTAAATTAACTAGAAATGAATAGAATGATGTATGACAGGGTGCAGATGTCCCAGGCACAGTGTGATAATTTCATTGCAAAACTATGTAATGAATTCCATACATTATGGAAGTACAAATGTACCACTTTAGGTAATTGTGATGAAAAGGTATAATGTGCAATGCATAAACAGAGTGTGAGCCCAGGGGCATTTCTCCTCTGCTATTTCTCTTTAGTCATTTCAGAATGACTTTATTTGATTTAATGTAAGCCTATTATTATTATTAGAGCCTTATTTTTTTGGTCGGCCCCTTCAGCATTTCTTGCCTGGTTGGTATAAGAAATATTTGGAGTAAAGGAATAGAATTTGGGCAGGTCAGAGCTTTGGCCTCCTGGAGAGTGGTGGCTGGAGACAGCATTTACACAAATATTTTGTTGTGAGAATTTAAAAGCAAAAGCCCTCTCTCTCTCTCTCTCTTCCTCCCTTTCCCTTTTCCTCTCCTTCTCCCTCTCTCTGTTTCTCTCCCTCCCTCTCTCCTTCTCTCCTTTCTTTCTGATGATCTGGGAGGTTGTCTCAACATCTCCTGCTATTCTGTGCATGGAAATTAAGGGTGGTATAATAGAAAGTGATATGGGTTTAAAACCAGAAGACCAAGTTTCCTCTCCTGACTCTGCTCTTGACTGCTGTGTGACCTTGGGCAAGTCACTCCACTTCTCTGAGCTGCTATCATCTCATTTGTAAAATGCAGATAATAATACTGTGTTTCCAGGTACAAATGAGGGGGCTTGAAGATAAACTCTTAAAGGATAGATTTTCCTGTCTTGCTTACTGCCTTATTCCCAGTGCTTAGAGAAGTGATCACACAGATAACTAATACATTTTAAAAAAATGAATGTCAGTGATTTATGTGAAAGTACCTAGCACAATGTCTAGCCCATATGAGACATTTAATTAATATTTCTTGAATTTCAGGTGGTTTGGAGAAATTTACCTGTATAGACCTTTAAATTGGGGTTTGGTAGCACATTCACTGAACAGCTCGTTACACAGTCGAAGTCCCTGGCCATTACGCATTGGAGCTGAGGCCCAGAGAAGGGCTGAGGACCCGAGTGTCACAGAGGGCCGTAGAGGCAGGGCCAGGTCCCCCTTCCTGACCGGCAGCCCCGTTTGCCTCTTCCCCCATGCTGCCTCCCTGGGGGGACAGTGGAGCCATGCTCAGGGTGGGCATGCTGCAGAAGTCCTTCTGTTCAAGGAGAAGCACACCTTCGCTAGCAGGTCTTTGAATCAAGGAACAAGAGGCACGTTTCATTTTGCAGCAAATGGCTGTCCTGCAGTCCCGCTTCCCAAGTGGGGGTGAGATCCCCGTGGTCACAGCTGGGGCCAGTCCCCGCCCTGTTTTTCTCTCCAGCCCGCTGCTCTGTTCACACAGCCCCGCTCTTCCCCTTTAAGTCTCCTCTCCACCAATTATTTGCCTGGGGTGACATCAGTGGAAAATGTGAGGAGATGGCAGCAGAGCCGAAACCCTAGCCTTCACTGGGAGGCCAGAAAAGCCTGTTTTTAATGCTCCAATTGGTCCCTGTTTTCCCCAACTCCTTTGTGCCATGTAATGCTTTCGGCACAGTGAAGCGAGATGCCCGGGGTGATTCGAGGCCACCGGGGGCCTGGGTCTTCCTGCCCGCTGGACAGTGCTGTGCTGTCTGGCCTCCTCTTCACCGGGAACACCCTGAAACCAGCCCTCAGGAGGGCTCCCACGGTGGAAAATTCACGCGGTAGGGCTTCCTTCTTCGCCCGAGTGAAAGTTGTGGGTTTGGGGTTTGTCACCACACATCTTCCTCTCCCTGCTCTGATCTCCCCACCCCTTGCCTCTCCCCACAAGCCTCAGGCTGTCTGCAGGGTCTGGATTCTCTGCTAAATTTGGCTGCCTTGAAAGGAACATTGTTCGAAATAGAGACTGGAGGAAGGTGCTAATCTTCCGTTGCTTATCAAATCTGAGCAAAAACGTTGACATCCCGCTTTCCCAAGTGCAAGCTCAGCTCTTCGGTGTCCCACTGCGAGGGGGACCAGCTGTGCATCGAGCTGGGGACACAGACCCTTTCTGACCCCCCGGCCCCGCTTACCTGCCCCCCCCAGACACACAGGCCAGCGGGGGTGCGTGGTTTGGGGGTCCCTTCATCCCTAAGGGCACAGCCCGCTCTGTTCCAGGAGAGACATCCCACGGCTCGCTCCTGCCACCGCCACTGCTTAAACCCTCGCGGAAAAAGCCGCCGCCGAGCAGTGACGGCTGTACGTGTGGAGAGAGCTCTTCATTTTCTCAAGATGAAAGACATATTTGGGATCATCTGGTTTTCCAAGCAGATGCCCAGTTTATCTCACTTTAAATCAACTCTTCCTGACTGGACCCTTTCCTGGATGAATTAATTGAGCGTGGCTAAACCCAAAATGCTCCCGCGATTAAGGAGCCAGGCAAAGGGACGCTGTGTCAAGGATGTCAGCTTGCGAGGAGGGTGGCAAGTTGTTTACTTCCATTCTCATAACAGAAGGAACAGGCACGCTCAGCCCACTGGAAATAATTTTGAATAATCTCACTCTATTACTCGAAGCGAAATTGAGTCTGCTCAAGCTACCCCAGTGATCCGACATTCCAGTGAAACGGGAAACTAATATCCAATTCATGCAGCATAAAATAAGTGACATAAGGAAAAGCAGGATGAAATCTGGAAGTTTTTAGTTTTCAATTTGTACGGCTTGTCTGCTATTACCGGATCAGCTCACTAATGCGGCTCACACAGAGGAGGGGGTTTCATTAAGATGTTGGTCATTAGTGGTGGTGGGGGTGGGGGTGTGGCAGCTATGGGCGCCTGACACTGATATCAGACATGCATTGCCCTGCATGAATCAAATCAAGAAAGAGAATTTGTCTAAGAAATGGGAGTGGAGCCCTGACTTACCAACTGGAGCTCTTCTGGCTGAGGGGGCAGATGGCCTGGAATTTAGATTTGACCCTTTGGAAGATGCTCCCAGTATGAGGGGATTGGCTCATTAGCTTCCCTCACCCCCAGCCCTGATAAGGCCTGTGCTCCCATTGGATATGCTCTCTGCTAAGGGAGCTGCCATCCTCCGAGCCCAGAGGAAAACCTTAATGTCCCTCTTAACGCTTTCTTCCATCACAGCCTCACACCTCGCCAGTAGCTAAGGAATTGTTTCCGGCTTCACATTATCTATTGCTTCCATTCTCTCCTCTTCGTGCCTGGTTAAGACCCTGATCTCATTTCTCTAGTGATTCTGATCGCTCTTTATCCTGCCCATGTCTCCCTGCCTTAAACCATCCTCTTTCTGATTGCGAAATCATCCCCAGCACAGCTCGAATATATCACTACCTGCTCAAAAGCACTCGATGGCTCCCTATTGCCTAGTAACTCAATCCAAGCCCCCAGGTTTATCACTCAAAGCTCTCATCGGCTCGGCTGCAGTCTTCCTTTCTGACTGACTCTCAGGTATTCCTCTTCACTCATCATGAGCAGCCAAGTGAAACAATTCTGACTTCCTTGCACATGCCAGTTTTTGGCCTGTGTGTTTGTTCACACAATTGCCTCCATATGGAATGCCCTGTCCTGTCAGTTTATCTCTGCACATCCAGATCCTACCCATTCTTCAAGATCTAGGTCAGGTGCTACCTCCTCCAGGAAGACTTCCTTGATCCTCTGGTTGGAAGGCATACCCTTCACTGTCCTTTCTCCTTCCCTGTCGCCCATTCTAGCCCGGGGTCAGTACATTGGGTCATAATTAAGTGCATAAGCATGGACTCAAGTGTCTAAATGGGAATCTGAGCTCTGGGGCCTGTGCATGCCGCTTACATTCTCTGTGCCTCAGCTTCTCGTATGTGAAACTGGGCTACTGAGAGCATTAACATCTCAGCACTCTCAGGGATCAAGGGGGACAGAAATGTGATGTGCTCGGCATGGTGCTACTCTCATGGCAAAAGCTGAAGGAGTATTTTTTTTTCTTAGTCACCTTTCTCCTTTGCAACAGTGCAAGCTTTACAAGGATTTCATAAACTCATCATTCAACTCAGTATTTACTGAACGCCCGCTACAATGGTATTTTTTTCAGGAATTGAGGATACATAGAGAGAAATAAAGCGCAGTATCTGCTCTCAAGGAGCTCATAGTCAAGGGCAGAGGAGGTGAACTAGGGAACAGCATGGCGACACATTAAGGGCTCCGGTAGAGGTGAGCACAGGTGAGGCAGTGTGGTAAGGTGGCTTAGCTCTCAGTGCTGCAGCCAGACTCCCTGGGCTCTGACCCTCGCTTGGGCACTTCCTAGCTGCAAGACCTTGGGCCATGCAATCCGTGTTAACTTCTCTTCGCGTTGGCTTCCTTGCCTGTGAAGTGCGGATGGTAAGTGGTACCTACCTGAGAGCATGGTTGTAAGGATTCCATGGCTTGAGAACCAAATCACACCTAGAACAGGGCCTGGCATGTTAGAAGAGTTCAGTAATGGCTAGTTATTATCTCGGAACTCTTTGAGACCTAATTGATGCTTTGGCTTTGAGTGATTTCTTCCTATGCCAGCGTGGTGAATTTTTATGAGGATAAAGACATCATGGTTGGGAGAAGCCATCAAAAAGGGAGCATAAGGCTTTTGGTGGTACACTGTGAAGCAGGTGTGGCCTGCCCTGCCCCATATCCGAAGCCCCCCCGCCCTTTTAGAACCCACACAGTCCAGCCTGCACCTCGGACCCGGAGACCCCCTCGCTTTGCTGGCTGTGGTTAGCGCAGTCACTGCCGGAGTCTCGTTTAATCTTTTAAAGTTTCCTGGTGCCGAATAGCCTGCTTCTGCTCTCCTGGGCTTTTTTCCAAAACGTTTCCATACAAAGAACCCCATCCCCACCCCTTTGTTATGCAAGAACATTGCATCTTCTAAGGCAGGGAAGAGTTGGGGCTTTATCAGGCGGTTATTTAACTGGACTCAGCTCTGGGACCGCTCTGTGGCTCTGGTAATTGGTCCTTGTGCAAAACAGAAGCAACCCCCTCCCGGTCCACAGCCTCGCTTCCCAAATCCTCATCTCACACCCTGGGCTCAGTGACACTGACTGAGCGGGTCCTGTGTCCTCAGCCCTGGGAGACTTTTGTCTGGGATTTTGTTGGGTGCTCCCTGGTCTGAAGTGACAGCCGAGGACACTTCCAGACACCACTGACCAGGGAGATTTTCTGACCAAAGCAGGGCACACCCACCTCTGCCATGAGTCTCTACTCTGGCCAGTCAGTCATTCAGAGAAGCATCAGAAAGAGCAAGTCCTGAAACGGCCAGGAGAGCGTGCATGGTGAGTGTTGGGGGTAGAGTGGAGAAATGGGTGATAACGTGGAGGATTATATATATTTTTTAAAATCGTTTAAATAGCAACTCTAACAAGTGGAAGGAAGCGAAGCACCATTTTTCCTTCAGAAAAGGCAGCCTTTACACCAGCAGCATGGGCCCAGGTGTGTGCATGTATGTGTGTGTTCCGTGTGAGAGGAAGAAGCATCATTACCCTGCAGTCAGTGCAATTACACATCCCTTGTTTCTCTAGCTCACCTGCACTCGGTGAGGAAAGTCCAGAGGGGTGTGGTTATGAACATCTAAATGACCCCGACTTCACCACCCTGTCACCTCATAGCTCCAGCAAAGACACGGGACTCCCTGGCGCTCCTCGGTGGACATTTGGGTTCTGTGGCTCCTGCCTTGGGGGCTAAACCCTTGTCTGGACCTCCCTTGCTCTCCTGAAGTGGGGCCGACCGTCACTGTGGTTGGAGCTGGACTGGGCTGCCCAGAACCTGCCCCGGCTGAGATGGGAAAGGATTCCCCCCCACTGTGTCAACTGCTGCTTTAGGCTTCTCACAGATACTTTATGACTTGAGGATCGTGGGGTTGAGTGATTAGCAGACTCTTGACGGACCTCTACCAGTGTCCCACTTCAAAGCCTAAGGCCCCTGGATTCTCTTTACATCACAGAGCAAGGCCTGGCCACCCAGGGAACCCTGAGAGGCCAAAATGGATTCGGACTTCCCCTTGCTGCCTGCAATCCTTGCTATGACTGGGCAGCCCCCAGCCCAGGGCAGCCCATGCAGTGTGACAGCCCAGGGTGGAATCAGGCAACCCAGGTTCAAACCTCACTCTGACCTTTCTTAAGCATGGGGCTTTGGCCAGGTCACTGAATCATTCCAAGTTCCATTTTTATGAAATACAAAACAGAAATAATGAAACCTTCCTTGCAGGATCGTGTGGGAGTCAGAGCTGACGCATGTCAAATGAATGGCCTGGTGTCTGGCAGGTCACTGATAACAGCAGCTTCCATTTCTTTAGTTGCTTACTAAGTTCCAGACACTCTAACATGTTCTTTCCATATTTCAGTAGTGGTGGTTTTCATAGACCACACTGTAAGTCAAATAAATATAACTCTCTGCATAGTTTTCTATACTTTATTATTTTTATTTATTAATTACTTATTTGTTGATAAAACCTCATTTGAAGCCCCCATTCTGCATAATGGCAGACACCCAATTCTAGTCGTTGCTGGGAAATCACAGTCACCTCAGTGTTTTCTAAGTTGCAATGGGTTTAAGCTCAGTAAATGCAGAATCTTTCCTTTTGCTCCTTCCCCTGGGTGTGGCGTTAACACTCTGGAGTTGAGTAGTATCCTGGCACGAGTGTGGGTGGAGGAAAGGCGGAGGCTTCAGGCCCAAGGTCATTCTTCTTCCAATGATGGCAGCTGCCAAGATGTATCTCCTGGTCTTTGGTAACTGGCATTCTTGCCCCAGGCTCTGCTCTTCCCCAGCTGGTCCCTGGCTGCATGGTCTCTGCTGTTTTCTGCTGTGGCATCTTTGTCTCCTAATTCGAACACCATTCTGTGGGGTAAGCTGGCTACCTTCCAGTGCCTGCTGGGGCCACTGGAGAATCGTGGGTGCCCAGGGCTCTGCTCTGGAGGAGATCCCGACCACTCCTCCCCTTTTGTAACTGACACTGGGGACAGGAGGCTGGTGCAGATTGGAAGGGCCACGTCTCTGAGAGTCCCGCTGCTCTCTCAGACGGTCTCTCCCACCCTCACACCTTGTAAGGTTTTATAGGAGCAGGTGGTGAGACAGGAGAAACTGGTGTGCTTGATCCCATCTTCTCCTCAATACGTTCTGTCTTATTTCTGGTCTGAGAGCATGACCTTACAAGCCGAGTCTGGTCTCTGGCTCTACCAGGGAGCTTTCCCACAGTGGCAGGGGCTTTGGGCTGATGACCCCACGGCGAGGTTGAGGTGAAAGCAAGGAATGCAAGGTGGCTGGGTGAAGGGACACTCACTCCCTCACAACACAAGCACTGACCTTCTTCCGTTTTTCACACAATGTTGTGATGTAGTTTCTATTATTAACCCCATTTTATAGATGACGATCTAAGGCTCAAAGATATTTCTGTGCCAGTCACTCTTCTGGGGCCTATAGCAGTAATCAATACAGACAAAACCCCTGCTCTTATGGAGCTTATATCCAAGTTGGGTGGGGGAGCAGGCAAGAAAAAAAGCTCAACAGGAAAACTATGTAGTTTACCCAATGGTGATAAACTCTAGGGAGAACCATAAACCATGGAAGGGGGCTCAGGAATGCCAAGGAGGATGTGACTTTGAGCAGCATGCCTCATAGAGAAGATGAGGCAGCAAATCCCAAGGAGAGAGACCAGCAGGAACAAAGGCCCTGAGGTAGGAATTTGCTTGGCTGAGTAGCTGAGGAAAGGAAGGGGCTAGGGTTTGAACCCAGTTAGTCTCAATGAGGAGTCTACACGCTTCACTACCATCTTATGGGGCTCAAATGGTGACAGTCACTACTGCTGTTACTGTGTCTCTGTTGTTGGCCTGGCATGAAACCCCTCTCCCACTTTTGAAGCCTTGGTGGGTTTTTGAAAATGTCAGATGCTCTTTCTCCTGGCTCTATGGGATGGTTCTATGCCCCAGGTGCAGAGACACCCCCTGTGCTTCAGATCAGGAGCTAGTGATGCAAGGATAAAGGATCAGGAGGCAGAGTTTCTTGTGGCCTGGTAGTTGAAGAGTGGAACATCATTCGGGCTGTGTGGGAGTGTGGGCATTGTCCAGGGCTGGTTGGGACATGGATGGAAGCGGCAAGATCAGGGCTCGGGGAGGCAGGACGGTGCCTGCACTTGACCGGCTCTGTGCTGTGACCTTGGGTGTTGTTCCTGGCGGTATAGCCCCGAGCCACGTTCCTGAGACTTTACGATCCTTCGTTGAATTAGCTATTATCCGTTTTCTCCTTCAAAAGTAACATAGGTTTTATTTTTAGTTCAATAAAAAAAAAAAAAAGACTAGATGACAGAAATATTGTCTTTTTCATCCCGCCACCCTATCCCCCAAATTGGGAGCTTGCAATTTTTATAAGGTTTGCATGATGATAAAGAAGAAATAGAAATGTTATTAAAATTGAAGTGAATTTCCTTTTGGGATGTGGAAAATAATGAAAAGGCTATTTCATCTGTGTTCTTTCCTATTTCAAAATATAAAGTGGAAGATGAAGCCGCTTGCTGTTTTGACATCGTCTTGAATGCTCTCCGCGTTCTCACGTGACGCCAACAAGGTCTCAGAGCCACAGAGAAAAATGGTTTTTGTTCCTTTCCTCTGCTTTGCCTTCCTTCCCAGAGCAGTAAGAACGCCAACATGTCCTGAGAACATTTTACTTGGTCTGAAAAATAATCCTTGTTTCCTCCCTAAAAATATACTTATCAAAATAAACTAATTTAAGTAGGAAAAAAATTAACACATCTTCTTGGGATACATTGCTCCAAAAAATTATAATACTTTATATAGTAAAGTCATAACCCAAATCACACGCCTTTATCTGCATTGTTTCCCCTTTTTAAGTTTTTCTTTTGTTTTTATTTTTTAATAAAGTTAATTATGAACACGACTTGGAGAATTAACAACTTTATGAAGTCAATTACACCAAACAGAAGCACTCTATCCCCATCTTCTCATCCTCCCCTTCCCAGAGGCAACCATTTTACCCCAAAAAGCTGACAGTTTGTGACTTACCCCCATACCTCTCAGCAACATGCTCGTGTTGCTGTCTTTGGAGTGTCCCGTTTAGGCATTATCCGAGGACTTGCACAGAAGAGGAAGACAGAATTTAGGTCTTTGCTCTCCTAACACAATTCACACTCTTCCCATATCCTACATCCTTCTAATTATGATACAGTTATATTATCATTTTGAGAGATGACTATCCAGAGTTTATATTATCACCTTGTAATTTATAGGTGATTTATTTAGCAAACTGATTATGTTTCCTTTCGCTCACATTTGGTTTTTCCTAGAGGTAATATTTGTCATATTTTTTCATTTGCTCAAGATTGCATGTACAAATAAATAATTAAATTCCAAACTCTTTGCCAAAGGTCTAACCCTATCCTCAAGGCTTTCACTTACATAAGGCTTCCCACATTTTCTCTCCGGGAGCCTCCTGACCGCTTACACTCAGCCCTACTATGTGCACAGCAATCTGTCTGAAATCTACCTTCCTCTCACCTTAGGGGCTGCCTTCATTTCTCTCCTCGGTTGGTGCTCCCCTTTACTGTTCCCCAAGAAATCATCTTCTTCTGATTATTCCCTCATTTTGTTGGAGTGCATCCCCTAGTGGCTTCCTGAGAAAGTTGAATGGAAGGTACATATTTTTGTGACTGTGATGATCTAAAAGTGTTCTTCCTTTCTTCTTTCTTTTCCTCCCTCCCTCCCTCCCTCCCTCCCTCCCTCCCTCCCTCCCTCCCTCCCTCCCTCCCTCCCTCCCTCCCTTCCTTCCTTCCTTCCTTCCTTCCTTCCTTCCTTCCTTCCTTCCTTCCTTCCTTCCTTCCTTCCTTCCCTCCTTCCTCCTGTTTAGAAATGAAATTTGACAATGGAAATGTTGAAGGCTTTACTTCGTTGTCTTCCAGCTTCCAGTTTACGATTGGTTGGTAGCCATTCTGATTCCTGAGCCTGTGTGACCTTTTTCTCTGGAAATTATTTTGTGTGTGTGTGTGTGTGTGGTGCCTATTTTTTGGAAATTTCACAATAATATTCCTTGTTGTAGATCTTTTTTTTTTTTTTTTTTTTTTTTTAAATCTATTATTCTGGTGAACCCTTTTAATCAAGAAACTTATGGTCTTTTATCCTGGAAAATTTTCTTGAATTAAATGTTTGGTGATTGCATTCATCTAATTTTCTCAAATATTGTAAAAATTCTATTATTTGGTTACAAGATCTCTTGGACTTATGTTTTAATTTATTTTATATTTCATCTCTTTGTTTTTGTCTAACTTTTTTGGAAATCTTACTTTTAAAACGTTCTGTTGTATTTTTTGTCTTTGTTATCACATTTTTAATTTCCAAGATCTCCTTTGTGTTCCTTGAAAATGCTTAGTTTTCATTTTTCTATGCATGGTCACAATATTAATTTTCAAAAGCTATCAATGACAGGTATTTTCTAAACTTTGCTTTTCTCCAGTATCTATTTTGTCCATGTCGCAGCATTATTTTTCTTTTATTGTCTATAATGTCAGGAGATTCCATTAGATGGCTAAATTTCTGAGAGTACTCATTTGCCCGATTATATTTCAGAATGGGGGACTTCAAAGCTGACTAGAGGCTGTAGGCACACATGAGACTTGTCAACTGTGAATTTAAAGGTAGGGTGATCTGGTGGGCTTTAACTGGTAGAACCCTTCATGTCAGTATTTTCTCTTGTTTCTATTGAGAAGCCTCCTCAGTTAGTCTACTCCTCTCGCTGCTTTTGAGATCTTTTCTTTGGAGTTCCACACTCTCATTATAATGTATCTCTTTGTGACTATCTATGTATATATCTATGTATGCATCTATGTATGTATGTATCTAATCTTCATATTGACTATGAAGCCTAAACCTTATCATTTATGCCTTTTATTAATTATTTGATATTCTTAGCCATTAGGTATTCAAACACTGCACCTTCTCCATTCTCTATAGTGTCTCTTTTTGGAACGCCTAATAGATCTGTGTTAGACAGTTTCATTCTGATCTTAGCATCTTTCAACTTTCCTTCATATTTTTTCATCTCTTTCTCTCTTTGTTCCGCATTCTGGGTAATTTTCTCAGATATACTCTCTAGTTCACCAGTTAGCTCTTCCTTTCTGCATACTGGGTTATTTAACTCATCTACTGGAGTTTTTTGTTTGTCCGTTTCAATGACTTTATTTTTTTCTATTATTGCTTTTGTTTTGTTTTTTTTTAAAAATATGCCTTTTCCCTTAATGCCTTGCTCTTTTCTCATGTAGTCTTTTTCTTCTTTTATGTTTTGAATTACTTAAACAGTTATTTTGTATTTACTTTCCAATATTTATATTATCTAATTTTTTAAAATTAAAAACTTTTTTTTCTTTATTGATTTTAGAGAGAAAGGAAGGGAGAGGGAGATAGAGATAGAAACATTGATGAGAGAGAACATCGATTGGCCGCCTCCTGCACGCCCTCCACTGGGGATTTGGTTCACAACCTGGGCATGTGCCCTGACTAGGAATCGAACTGGCGACATCTTGGTGCATGGGTTGATGCTCAACCACTGAGCCACATTGGCCGGGCTCTAATTTTTTTTTTTTTCAAGAATAGCTCTGTTGTTTATTCTACCTGATGACTTGACTCATGGTAGGATTCATTAGGACTTTGTCTGCATTAGTTAGGACTTTGTCTTACTATAAGTTACAGAAATAAGGAAAAGAATATCTTAAACAATAGAAGCCTAGTTCTTTCCCTTGTCAAAGTCCTGATGTGATCTAGGCAGTCCAGTGTTGCTACGGTGCCAGTCCACAACTGTCCTCATGGTTCCAGATGAAGCACCAGCCATCATATCCATGCTCCAAGAAGCAGAATACCAACAAGAAAGAGCAAAGGGGAAATGGCAGCTGTCTTTTGAGGAAATTTACTGGAAGCTCCTATAGAACACTATGTTCAGAGCCTATTGTTTAGAACTTGGTCATATGGCTACCCTCAGCTACCAAGGAATTTGATAACTCCCAAGATCTAAGCAAGGGAGGGTGAGGATTCTTGGGATAAGCAACAAGGAGCCTCTGCTACACTCCAATATGTTATAATATTGCGTTATCTTTAGCGGGGTTTTATTTGTATGATTCCTGGGTTGAAGGCCCATCCGAACGGAAACTTTTTAGTCTTGCATCTGCCAGGTACTCCAAAGTTTCTCTTATTTGGGATCTACTTTTGTTGTTGTTAATTTCTTGTGTTGGAGGGCAGGGTCACCAAACAACACAGGTAATATAAATATGAACTTCAAACATGTATAAGGTATGCCCTTGTGGTTACCTATTTTTAGATAAGATTTTTATTTTCTCTCCAAGAGCTCAACCAAGGTAAACAAGCAAACTTGTACACAGAGAATGGATTGAGTGGTTGTTTGAGCCTGTTCTTTTACTCATGGTGTGCCTCCTTGATCATCCGGGCTTTATGCAAGGGCCTTTGTTCAAGCACAGAATTGTGTGGGCCCAAGGCTTGTTCCTTATTCCAAAGCAGGCATAAAAATCTAAGTCTTCAGGTCAATGACACTGACAGCCCCCATTTCCTTCCCTACCTCCCCACCTTCTTGCCAGGACAGTTGCAAGGTCAAATCACACGGGTGTATTTTCTTCTTTATTTTAACCTCCCTAGGGATTTCTCTTACTTAAAAATTCTTACAAGCTTGCCCTGGCTGGTTTGGCTCAGCAATTGGAGTGTTGTCCCTCAGACCGAAGGGTCAAGGGTTCCATTCCCAGTCGGGGCATGTACCTGGGTTGCAGGTTCAACTCTAGGCCCTGGTTGGGGTCATGCAGGATTTCTTTCTAGAATTTCTAGGTATTTCTGGGAGGATTTCAGATGACCAGTCTACCTTTTCCCACTTTTAATTTAATTATAACAGCTAGAATTTTATTTATTTTGCTTGCTACCAAGACTACTGATGGATAACATTTGTGTTTTAGAATATGACCCCTTGGGCAGGACTTGGTTCTTGATGGTCTCTGAGGCTTAATATCTTGCTGGAGAGCTCCAGCTGGAGAACGACAGACGGAGAGTCCCAGGCTCCTGGCGTGATTCCAACACTAGAACAATTCATAAAGGGGAACCCATTCCAAGCCAAAGTAGGCAGCACCGCCCCCCCCCCCCCCCCAGGAACTCATCATTGCCATGTGCCAGCTTTGTGGAACTCCCATCTCCAACACTCTCCTGTCTGAGGCAGCAGCTTGGGAATTCAGAACACCCTACCAAGGAGAACACGTGTTTCTTAGGAGGGACTGAAACTCAACCCCTTGATGTCAATTGCACTGAATAATCAGAATTTGGCAGCAAGGCTTTGGAACATAGGGATGAAAACATGTTTATCCCATCTACATGGGGCAGGCTCCTAAATGATTCTAGCTGGGACAAACCTGGACCCGGCACTTCCCTGGCAGGCCCTGAGCTGCCATGGGGCATCGAGGAGGCACTGGGGTGGGAGGAAGGCCCAGGACGCACGAACTGGGCAGTTTGGCTCACCCGCCCTTTGTTCCTGGGTCTGCCACTCACCTTCTAAGTCACTTTGGGCTCACTCTGCCCCCTCTTAGCATCATTTTCCTTACGAAGGCAATGGAGATAAGGTTGCCAGCCATGCCTAATGCTACAAGGACCAGATACCTTGCAGATGTGATATATGTGTGGAGAGAGGTAACGCTACCATCTTAACTTCACAAGAAACTGAGGTTTGGAGAGAAGAAGTGAGTTGTCCGAGGTCACACAGCCTGTGAATGGCAAATGTGGGGCTCAGAGTTGAGGCTTCCGACCCCAAACTCATTCCCTTTCCATAATGCCACCACTATATACATGTAAGATAAAAGCAGGAAGGAGGGGATTAACAGCTGTGACCCCTGCCCTCGGCCAGCTGCTCTCAGTGCAGGGCACCCCTTCCTCCCCACGCAGCAGTCTATGGCTGGAGGTTAGTTTTCTCATGCCTGCTTTCAGACAAGAAAACTGGCTCTCAGAGACTTCCCATGATTTACCGAAGGCACCATAGTAATTTCAAGAGTTTGGATTTGAACCTGGCATTGTCTGATTGCAAAGCCTGTGCTCTTTCTCTGTCTTGGTTTCTTTTTACAGTACTCTCCAGATATTGGCATGCTCCCCTAAAATCCATATGCATTTAGACAAGGTTCAAATCAATTAGTTCACACTTTGCTGCCGAGGCTCCTTTGTGCCAAAGGTGATCAAGGTGCTTCCAGCTTCATGCATTCAAACCCAGTGAGGCCTCTTTCCTTCCTTCTTGCATGACAGCCCAGAATCGAGAACCGCGGTGCATATGGTGTTTGCAAAATGCTAGTTGTGTATGGGTGTTTAAACTTTGGTTTTGCAGCTTTTAATTTATTTATGCAAGCAAGCGCCTTCCATGAATTTTAATCTGCGCTGCCTTAAAGAAGTACTTTCCAAATGGGACAGCATTTGTGATCACCGCTCAGCCACTCTAACTGCTTGCAGGCCTGGGAGAGAGGCGGCGGCGAATAGTAGCAGGCTCTGAGCAGTCCCCGTGTCATCCCGGGCACTGTGGCGGAAAATGTGCTTCGTGTCTGGGAAAAAAAAAAAGCTGTTACTCGAGTCTTTGGTTATTTTTAATGCTGAGCGGCAGAACCACAGGGAATATTATGAGTTCCAAGATTCCTGACAAGAGGGACTCGCAACTGAAGTGCTTTCTTCAGAAGAGAGAGAGAGAGACAGAGAGAGAGAGACTGCTACGAGTCTTTATTCATTTATTTATCATGCTTCAGTTCCCCAAAAAAGAAAACACTTCTCCTGTGCGGGGGAAACTGCTTCAATGGATAGATTGCATTTAAATAATTTAAGTATAAAATTACTCGAACAGGCCGACTGATATTTCGAAAACGAAACAGTCACAATCACTTAGGAGCGCAGGCCAAGTTCGTGACTCGATGTGCAGATGAGGAGTGAGAAGAGGCTTCTGTCTCACTTGGGCTTGGGAACCCATCCTGCCCCGCTGGCTGCCCCCCACCAAAGGTTGTTTCTGATCAGGTCCTGCAAGGAGAGACCAGTAAGGAGAGGGCGGGTCTTGCCACCACCAGACTCTTGAAAGAGAGGTCACGGTTCACCACTTTGGCCCACCCTTTTGGGTTTCGGTTTTCATCTGAACAGCTGGCAGTAGAGAAGGCACTGACTTGGTGTCTAGAGGACTCTCACCTTGTCTGCATGAGCCCACTGCCCAGACTCCATGGTTTTGAGTTCCTTGTCTGCAATAGGATGGTAATGCCAACCTCACAGGATTGTCAGGGCTTAGTTAACCTCCTGAGGGTCCCCAGCATGGTGCCTGGCATGCATTGGTCCATTGTATTATGTCCACAGCACATTCCCTATGTGGTTGGGAGGCTAATCCTACAGAGATGCCATCTGGACCTGAGAGTCTTTACATTCTCAGAAAGACTTCACCTATGGCAATGCCAAGCTCTGTGTGGCCTGCTCATTCCTGTCCAGGCAAACCATTGTTAGACTGAGGGGGTCGCCCCTTGCCTGTGCAGACAGCATTTCTTCAGGTTGGTCTTATGGTCCATCTGAAGAGCCTGGCAAAGAAAGGGCTCTGGAGTCAAAGGCATTCGCAAAGTGCTACACACAGTGTGTCCCTTTTGAAGATTCTCCTGCACCCTGGTATGCCAAAGGCTCTGAGAATTCCTGCAGACAAGTGCCTATTTACTTCCAGTTCAGCTTAATTCTGCATTTATTTATTTATTTATTTATTTATTTATTTTTCAGTGAGAGCCTCCCCACCCCACCCCATACACCAAATACCCTATTAATATCTTTTGGGATAGGCCCAGCCAGTGTTGCTCAGTGAGGGTCATCCCATGGAGTGGGAGGTTCTGGTTCGATTCCCAGTCAGGGCACATGCCCAGGTTGTGGGCTCGATCCCCAGTAGTGGTGTGCAGGAGGCAGCCGATTGATGTTTCTCTCTCACATGGATGTTTCTATCTCCTTCTTCCTTCCTCTCTCTCTAAAAAATAAATAAAAACATACATATATATATATATATATATATATATATATATATATATATATACACACACACACACACACACACATATATATCTTTTGGGATAGGATTTAGAGAAATATACTTAGGAAAACAGCCCTAGGCAGTTCTTCCTTTCTCCATTAAATTCTATTGGCTTCTGTCTTTTTAACTCTGAACACTAAAAGGAACAGCTTCAGGGGGTTTCAAGGTTTTGTTCTGTTTACTATTAACAAGTTAATTAAGCAAATGCACTAAGTGCTGGGTTTAAGATCAATAAGGCATCATCCATCTATATCATGTGGAGTCGAGACAGGGAACAGATACACAATCGGAGGGGTCAGTCCCTGCTCCTAGTGTTACTAGTAAGTGTGCAGGAAGTGCCAGGAAAGGGGAACTGAAGTGGGGGTGATGGGAGTCACCCCCTGACTGGCCTGGAAGTGTCAGATGAGGCCACCTGGAGGAGAAGTCCACATCCTGTTGTCTGTTGTCATCGGTGCTTGGGGAATTTCGCTGGGAGACATTTTAAATGGGAAGGAAGCAGCATCTACGGGTACGGGTGGCAGCCTCTCAGCAGCACCAATGTTTACTTTGAAGAGAAAAATGCCTGCTTTGTAGGCAAATGTTTTCAGCATGGAAATGATCATTGCAATTGCTGTGGTTGTCACAAATGTTTCATCAGAGCCGATAAAGCAGCTGAGTGTTGGCAAAATCGATGAAAACATCTTGAGAAGTGCTCGCTGCCTACTTCGCCGTCTGTGGCTCAGCTGGTGTGAGGGGGGGGGGGGCAGGAGGCGGTGAGCGGAGGCCACGCGTGAGGCTGAGGCAGTGTGGCGTGGCGGGTGGGCGCGCAGGCTTGGCAGCCGGATTGCCTTGTTTGCTCTTGGAAGCTCTGTGACTTCGGACAGGTTACCGAACTTCTCTGTGCTGCCAATTCTTCATTTGAAAACTATATATAGTAATACTGATTTCTTGGTGGTGTTATAAGTATCTAAATGAAGTAATACATGTAAAATGCTTAGCATTGAATAAATATTAGTTAAAATGATAATTATTTGAGGTTCAAATAATAAATATTTGTCTCACCTGTTAAAGCAACTTTACACAGCACCGTTTAGTCAACACGCATTATTTTATTGAGTACCTTCAATGTGTCAGATTGTGGAGAGGCTGGGGGACCAGTGGTGACTGAGACAGGCCAGGCCACTGTTTTCTCCAAGCTCTCTGTCTAGTAGGGTAGACCGACTAATCAAACAAGTAAATAAGATACCTTCAGAGAATGACAAATGTTACAAAGAATATAATCCAGAGTAATGGAAAGGAGAATGCAGTGGAATCATAAACTGTCCACTAGACTCACATGGGCACAGAGAAAATGTGTTTTATTTAAGTTTCTAAACTTCTCAGACATCCTTCATGTGTGGCCTGATGGTTAGCACGGAAAACTGTGAACTTTCTTAGCCCAATCTGTAGTTTTGATCTCATGCAAGCAACTAAAGAGTCTAGATTTTGCTTCCCCACTTTTGACTGCAAATCAAGATGACATCTGAGCCCTGGCCGGTTTGGCTCAGTGGCTAGAGCGTCGGCCTGCGGTCCAGAGAGACCCGGGTTCGGTTCCCGCTAAGGGCATGTACTTCGGTTGCAGTTTGTCCCCGGCCCTGGTTGGTCGTGCGGGTGACAGCCACTCGATGTGTCACTTTCACATCGATGTTTCTCTCTGTCTCTCTTCCTCTCTCTCCCTCCCACTCTATCTGAACAAAAAATGAGGAAATGTCCTCGGGTGAGGATAAAAAAAAAAAAAGATGACATCTGAGTCTATGGGGACGGGAATGTCTTATCTGTTTAGGAGAAGGAGTCCTTGGATCTTTGAGGCATCCTTGTTGTGGCTTCCAGCTTCTCTGGCCTCTGAAACAACGTCTTCTCCTGTCTGAGGGCACTCATCCTATTTGTACCTGGGTCTGTGGCGCGTGCTAAGACTTGCTTCTATCTCTCAGCTTAATCTGGTCTTGGTGTCCTTCCCTGGCTAACCGATCTCCATCTCAGCTCTCCTTGGCACTGCAGACGCATCCGGGGTTCTGCCTCTGCCACGACACCACCAGCCCTGAGCTCCATTCTGCGTCCTCTGCTGGGAGTCGTGGCTACTGTTGTTATAACGGACTCCGTGGCAGGTCTATTAGCTTCCACATCACTGCCTTATGAGTCCCCAATCAGGAACCTCTGAGTCTTTTACACACACCATGGGAACCAAGAGAAGCCTGGGGAAGCTATAAGCCAGCACTTGCTCCTGCTGACTCTCCTGTACTGCCAGAGTGACAGGCAGGTACCCTTTCCCCACTGTCTCCAGAATCTTGCGATTGAAGAAAGGCAAAATACTCCCTGTCCACGCTCCCTCATCCAGACTGTGTTTCCAAGCTGCCCCCTGAAGATTGAGCCTTGAGATGAGGAGGGAGGAAAATGAAAACCCTAAATGCAATTTACAGATGTTGCATCATAGAAATGTACACTTGAAACCGATACTAGCCAATGTCACCCCAATAAATTTAATAATACGGAAGATAAAAAGCACAGAACACCCTGGCATCAGAACTTTTCTTGTTCACCCCCTGTCTCTATTTTTTCTCTCAAAATCTCTCAGGTAGAAAAGGATAGAATTCTCCTTCTTCTAGGTCATAGGTTAAAAATCTCATGTCTGGATTCCCAGTTTCAACTTGGAGTAAAGAGCTTATAAGTCATCATTTCCATCCTTACAATAAGAAAAGTCGAGAAAACTGAAAATCAATGAATTTTCTTAGACCCATCAGAGAACTGAGGTTTCAGGGTAAACTAACACCCCAGGATCTAGAGAGACTGATTAATCGAGAGAGATCAACAGCCGAGATCTACTTACCAGGAGCCAAAGCTGCTGGAGGTATAAGCTGGTAGGAACACTAAATGGCAAGGTTGATGAATTCTCTGAGGCTGGGTGTGGGCTAGCACGAGAGTGGAAAACTCCTAGGGGCTGCCATCTTAGGGGAACCTCCACACTCTCACAGGTTTTTTCTCTAGGAACCCCACTAGGTTCTCATGGTGATGATCCAAGAGTTTCCCAGGAGCTCTGGCATGGAAAGGGGAAGAGTCATCATTGTGAAATATATCCAGAGCACTCTCTATAACCAAAGCCTACTCTCCAGTGGGGAAAGTACTCCCAGAGCCTTATCCTACCTGGGACAAGGCAGCCAACTCCAGCCCCCTCCAGTGTTCCTGCCCCATCTAAGGGCAGGGAAAGCTACACCAATGCAGAAACACTTGTGATGGTCACAGCCCTAAGACATAGGCCTATTAAAAGACCAAGATTTAGCCCTGGTTGGTGGCTCAGTTGGTTGCAGCATCGTCCTGTATGCCAAAAATGTTGCGGGCTCAATTCTTGGTCAGGGCACATACCTAGGTTGTGGGTTCAGCCCTGGTTGGGGTGCATATGGAAGGCAGCTGGTCGATGTTTCCCCCCCCCCTCTCTCCCTCAGCATATCTTCAGGTGAGGATTAAACACATTTTTAAAAGACCAAGATTTAAACATAGGATTAGATAATGTTTCCCTTCCTACCCTCATTAGCAACACACCAGCATGACTCCAGCACAACAATAGTGGATTTCAGCTGAAACACTCTAAGACTCTCTCTGAGGAAGAGTACTTAGGGAAGCCCAAAGACAACAGGGGAGGCAAAAACAAGAGCATGGCGTGGGGGGATCTGAACCCTCTAGCACCTACAGCAAACATTAAACATAACTCAAATCCTTTCCAGATTACCACTGATCCACACATCAAAGGCCTATTTACTTAAGTTCCTACCACACAACATGTGTGGCTTTTAACAAAAAAAAAAGTTTTAAGGCATGCTAAGTTAACAAGAAAAAACACAGTCTGAAAGATAAAGCAAGCATGAGAACCAGACTCAGATACGACACAGATGTTGGAATTATCAGACAGAGCATCTAAAATAACTATGATTAATATGTTAAAGTCATAATGGAAAAAGCAGACAGCATGCAAGAATAAATGGGTAACGTAAACAGAGAAATGGAAATTCTAAGAAAGAGTCAAAAGAAAATGCTAGAAATAAAAAGACCTAACAGAAATGAAGGATGTCCTTGATGAGCTTATCAGTAGAGTGGACACAGACAAAGAAAGAGTTAGTGAGCTTGCAAATAGGTCAATAAAATTTCTAAAAATAAAGTACAAAGAAAAGAATGAATGAACATCAACAACAACAAAAGAAAATAGAACATCCAAGAATTGTGGGACAATTCCCAAAGGTATAACACAGGTGTGTTGGAAAACCAGAAGAAGAAGAGAGAATGAAGCATAAGAAATATTTGAAGTAAGAATGGCTGGGGATTTTTCTAAATCAATGACAGGCACCAAATCACAGACCTAGGAAGCTCAGAGAACATCAACAAATTCCAAAGATCCACACCTAGGATATCATTCATATATATTCTTAAAAGAAGCTAGGGTGGGGGTGGGGTGGGAAGGGGAGAACTTTAACACAGAGGAACAAGATAAGAATTGCAATAGACTTCTCATCAGAAACCATGCAAGTAAGAAGAGAATGAAGTAAAGTATTTAAGTGTTAAAAGAAAAAAATACCAACCTAGAATTCTACATCCAGTAACATTATCCTTCAAAATAGAAGGAGAAATAAACAAAAACAAAGAGAATTCACTACCAGAAAATCTTCATCACAAGAAATGTTCAAAAAATCTTTTCAGGCAGAAGGAAAATTTTATAAGTCAGAACTTAGATGTACACACAGAAAAAGGAAGAATATCAGAAAGGGAATACGTGACACTAAATACAATTTTTAATTTTTCTTACTTTTAATTGGTAACTATTTGAAGTAATAATAGTACAAGGTATTGGGTGATTCTAGCATACTAACAGTGCAATGAATGACAATTCACAAGGGAAGAGAGGGAGGAATAAGGAATACTATGTATCTTCATGTGTACATATGAAGTAGTGGCAAAAAAAATGTTATTTGAAGGTGCAATTAAATTAGTTTAAAGTGTATATTGGAAACTCCAGGGAAATTACTAAAATTATTTTTTAAAAGAAGTATGGTTGATATGCTGAGAGAGGAGATAAAATAGAACCATATAAAGTGCTATTTCAATTATACGACATTCTGGAAAAGGCAAAACTACAATGACAATAAAAAGATTAGTGGTTGTCAGGGGCTTCAGGAGAGAGAGGGGTGTTTGAATAAACGAAGTACAGGGGATTGTTTTTTAGGGCAGCGAATCTGTTCCGTGTGGTGCTATCATGATGAGTACGCTTTACTATGCATTTGTCAAAACCCACAAAACTTTATAAGAAAGGAGTGAACCTTAATTATGCAAATTTAAAAATAATTTAAGAGGTCAGGGGATCCCAGGATGGAATGTAGAATGTGATAAAACAATCTAAGCATTTTACCAATGTATGAAATGACGTCACTGGAGGTGTTGGGATAGAACTGTGCAGCCGTAAGTAACTTTTAAAATAAGTGGAGTCTGGAAGACTAAAGTCAAAAGGAATGATACATAATCACTGTATCTAGCTGATAAATTTGTTTCCCATGCTGGTACATGTTAACAATTCTTATACCACTATACACACGTGCCTGAAATTAAACCAATGGATGGTGGATGGTGGATGGTGGGTATCAGGTTTCTCACTGTGGGAGTGGGAGGTTAGACACAAGCAAAGGGGAAAGACTAGACGATCCATGTGGCAATTGATTAGTGTTGGAGACATCAGTATGAATTTATGTTTAGTTTGTTATCAATATATATGGTCACATACAGAAATATTTGTAATTTGTATATACATGGGTTAGTATACACTCAAACAATTTCTTGCTGTCAACTGAGAAGGCCTAGAAGCAATGACAGCCCAGGAGCAAGGAGCACACCTAGGGCCCAGCTCTTGGTTTCTAACCATTCTCCAGTAAAAGGAGAAACTGCCAATTCTAGAAGTGAGGGAGGCAGGAAATACACAAGATGGCCCTGGAACATCCTGGAGTGCCAGAAATTAAGAAATTGCTTTAAAAAAAAAAAAAAAAACACAAAAAACTAATCCAAACCACACACACACAATGATAGGGATTATGTCACAGGAACCAATTTTAAAAGTTCCCAATGATCAAAGTTGGAACAATATGAGCAAAAATAAATAAAGTAGTATTGGATTATAACCCAAGTATAAAACAAATATAAGATTTCATACTGATATAAATAATTGGATAAACAAATAAATGGAGAAGACAGATAAACTTCCCAGGTAGAAAATTTGAAATCTTTTATGTAAACACTCTGCTTTAACCTCTGCCCTTTGTCAGCTGCATGGTGACTTCCTTCCAAAGGGCACAGCATGGAAAGGAAGAGTCGCTGTACAATGGGAGACCTGACAAACACCCTCTGCCAGGAGATTGTGGTTAACATCTGTAGTTATGGTTAACACCCATAACAGTACGGTTAACACCAATAAGTTATGTAGATGGCACATACCCTCGATATGATGTGATGAAAATGGCACTTTACCTCTGGGATCTTTTCCCCAAAACATATAACCTGGTCTAATAATAAGAAAAACATCAGACAAATCACAACTGAGGTACACTGTACAAAATACCTAGCCAGTCCTCCTCAAAACTGTCACAGTCGTCAAAAACAAGGAATGTTTTTTTATTTGTTTGTTTTGTTTTTGTTAATCTTCACTTGAGGATAGTTTTTTCCATTGATTTTTTTTAGAGAGAGTGGAAGGAAGCGGGGGTGGAGAGAGAGAGAGAGAAAGAAATGTGAGAGAGACACATCTATTGGTTGCCCCCTACACCTGCCCCGACCTGGGCTGGGGACGAACCTGCAACCCAAGAACGTGCCCTTGACTAAGAATCGAACCCATGACCCTCCGGTATGCGGGCTGACACTTTAACCACTGAGCCACACTGGCCAGGGCATACAAGCAATGTGTGAGAAACTATCATAAACAAGAGGAGCCTAAGACATGATGACCACGTAGTATCCCGTATAGGTTCCAAACAGAAAGAACATTAGGTAAAGGCCCAGGAAATCTGAATAAAGTATGAACTTCAGTTCACAATGGATCACTGTGGACTAATTGTGCCGAATCTACCATACAACATGTAAGATGTCAGTAATAGGGGCAAGTAGGTGTGGAGTGAATGGGAACTCTCTACTATCGTCACAGCTTTTCTATTCTAAAATAAAAAATTAAAAAAAAGTTTATTTCAAAAACAATTAGCAACAACAACAGCAAAGCTCTAAAGAAGCAACCAGAAACTTACTACTCCTAGAGAACCAACATGGGCATTTGACATGACTGTTGTTCACTTCTTTATTTTTTGTAATTATGAAACAAATATATGCTAATTATAGAAACTTGGAACAATAGAGTAAACACAAACTTTGTCACGTACAAGAAAAAACCTCATGCCTACATTGACAGTGGGTTGGAGACTATGATCGAGTCCGGCAGACTTGGCACTTGCCATGCTCAGCAGGAGGGATTCAGAAGTCGCTCTTCCTCTACAGACTTGAACACTCTGACTTGCAAGACTTAACTATCTGCCAAAATCTATTATAATGTTAGAAAAATCAACTCTTTCTCCCAATCTCAACCCCTCTCTTCCTTTCCTTTCCTGTCCTTTCCTTTCCTTTCCTTTCCTTTCCTTTCCTTTCCTTTCCTTTCCTTTCCTTTCCTTTCCTTTCCTTTCCTTTCCTTTCTTGTCCTTTCCTTTCCTTCCTTCCTTCCTTTCCCTTCTGCACAGTTTCTAATGCTCCTTACAACTGATCCCCTCCCATCTGCCTCCAAGTGTACAGTAGATGGCAGGTGGGGGAGAAGATCGCGAACATAAAAATCAAAAGAAGAGCCCAGCCGATGTGGCTCAGTGGACTGAGCGTCGTCCCATGGACTGAGAGGTCCTGGTTCGTCCCCCGGTCAGGGCACATGCCTGGGTTGCAGGCTATATCCCCAGTAGGTGTGCAGGAGGCAGTCAGTCAATGTTTCTCTCTCTCTTTCTTCCTCTCTCTCTAAAAAAAAAAAAAAAATCAATAAAAACATATTAAAAAAATAAATTTAAAAAAATCAATAGAAGAATCCACCTGAATATTTTTCAAAATATTCCCCATTATAAGAGCGAGGAAACATTTATATAGAGTGGTCAGGGAAGGCTTGTCTGATAAAATGACCCTTGGGCTGAGTCCTTCATAACTGGGAGGGGCATTTACTGTGGGTCTGCTTGGAGCCGAGTGAAATTGGAAGAGGAAAGTGTGAAATAGGAAGACAGATGTTTGGATACATTACTACGATGTGAGCTCAGAAGATTCGCAGCCAAACCTTTAGAAGGCTGAGAACAGAAACAGGTATAATTGGTTCCTCAGAAAGAGGGAAAAGCATAAGAAAACATGCCATATTTGAAGGAGTTTGTTAGAATTTGATGGAAGAAGAGAGAATAAAATGGAGGGGGGGACATAAAGCTATGTGGGCAAGAGATAGCCCTGAATGCTGTTTTCAGAACAGACTTTGAATCCTCCTTGATGATGAAGCAATAAACCTTTTAGAACAGGGAAATCATCTGTTCTTTCTTTTTAAATGTTTTTTTTTTTCAGTTACAGTTTACATTCAATATTATTTTGTATTAGTTTCAGGTGTACAGCATCGTAGTTAGACGATCATATACTTCACAAAGTGGTCCCTGTATGTTTCATGTACCCACCAGGCTCCGTACACAGTTAGCACAATATTATTGACTATATTCCCTATGCTGTACTCTACGTCACATGTTCTTTTTAATCCTCATGTTGAAGCGCTGAGGAACAGACAATAGAGAGGAAGTCTGTGATATCTAAGGAGTCACCAGTTGGGATCCACAAATAAAGGCTGCCTGGTTGGAATTCCTGGCTGCGTGGAATTCTGGGAAAGTCACCTTGCCTGAGGACAGCTTACCTACACCAAGGTGGGAAAAAGTAGGTTAATAATAATAACAAATAATAATACAATAATAAATAAATAATAGAAGGAAAAAAACTCTACATTTGTGTACTCACAACTGTAAACCTACTTTTGCCCTCCCTGGTAATACCTAAAATGATTTTTCTTTTGTTTTATGTCCTGTGTCAAAATGTATAAAACTTAGAGATATATATTCATTAACTAAAAGACAATCACAGTAAGATCTTACAAGTTATTCAAAATAAAATTAAAAAGAGAATGTAATCAGATTATTGTCCTAACAGCAAGCCGAGATTAATTTTTTAACTTGGAGGGAAGAGAGGAAAGGGGGCGATTTTTTTTTAGAGAGAGTAAAGCAAAACAAGATAACTGTTTTTTTCTAATCCTCACCCAAGGATATTTTTCCATTGATTTTTCTTTTTTTTTTTTTCCTCACCGAGGGCATTTATCTTCAGATAGAGCAGGAGGGAGAGAGGGGGGAAGAGAGAGAGAGAAACATCAATGTGAGAGAGATACATTGACTGGCTGCCACCCACATGACCCCAACTGGGGACAAACTGCAACTGAGGTACATGCCCTTAGTGGGAACCAAACCCGGGCCTGTCTGGTCTGTGGGCCAACGCTCTAACCGCTGAGCCAAACCAGCCAGGGCTCCATTGATTTTTTTTAGATAGAGTGGAAGGGAGGGAGGGAGGGGGACAGAGAGAGAGAGACACTGATGTGAGAGAGACACATCAATTGGTTGCCTCCTGCACAACCCCAACCAGGGCCGGGGATCCAACCTGCAACCCAGGTACATGCCCTTGTACCCTTGACTGAGAATCAAACCCATGACCCTTTGGTCCACGGGCCGATGCTCTAACAGCTGAGCCAAACCAGCCAGGGCAAAACAGGTAGCTTATAAGCGTGAGGAATGAATGCCAAGTCCTTCTTTCCAATGCTTCCTCATCTAAGGAAGTTCCCTCACCTAAAAACAATAATATCAACTTCCTGTGATTATCGTGAGGATTAAATAAAATAATCAATGTAAAGAGTTTTACTATCATTATCATTATTATTTATTTCTGTGTAACTTTATCCCTGGATTCCTACTTGTACCACTATTTCTGTTTACCCGAATCCTTATATCCTCCTTTTATTATATGCTAGTATTTCTAAAAGGTATTTAAAGTCATAACTGGAATAATGGAATAATGTCCTTTATAAGTAACTGATATAAATGTAAATAAAACAAGAACACTTTTGCCACCCCAGTGCTAAATCCTGTTGTGGACGCCTGGAACAGGTCACGTCTACACAGACAGGTACCATCTGACTCAAGGGGTAATGAATGGAAACGGGAGTTGTGTTGAATGTGGTGGGAGAGACTCTCTCGCACTTTGCTGTAGGTCTCCGAGGAGCCTGGACAAAGGAATCGGAGGGAGTGTGAGGCCCTGCCACGTGCCCTGCATTCCGGGCAGAGCGGAGAGGAGCATCCGGCCAGCGGCCCTGCTTCCAAGCATTGCTGGGCTCACGGCTGCTGTCACAGAGAATCTGGGCAGGAATAAGAAGTCAAGTGCGACGAGTGGAAAATGAATAAATGAGCATGAGATGAGCATCACAACCACAGCCACGGGAAGTCAATGCCATGCTTCAGAACCCCCTTTGGTAGGGCGAGAAGCTTCACTCTGTCCCCCGTTTCTCCACCTGAGAAATAGTGATGAGGATGAGGAGAGGACCTGAATTACATCTTACAGGGCTCCCTAACCACTTGCTTTTCTTTGTTTTGGCCTGGTGACCCATCTGTTGACCCTCTCTTTGTTTGGGTTCTTCCAGATCCTGAATGCCAGGACGTGGTTCGGGAGGCGCAGAGAAGGCCCCAGAGAAGGGGGAGGAAAGGCAGCTGGCAAAGGGGACGCCGGAGCTGACTCCTGTGGGCGACGCTGGGACGGAGCGCAGAGCCACCTCTCGGGTATCTCCACTGAAGCGGGAGGCGCTGGGGTAACTGCACACCTGCTCCGGGGGCACGACTGCCCTGGCACTGTGTCCAGCCTGCCGTGTGGGCACCGGAAACGCTGCTGTGCATAGCTGGCGGGATGCAGTGTTCTCGGGCTCAGAGGTGCAGACGCTGGCAGTTGGAAGCCAGCTGGAGCGCACGGGAAGGTCCGGGGGACATGCTCAGGGGCACTTCCCTCGTCTGCTACAGACCCCTTCGCAGTATCGTATTTTGAAATGCATAAAATAAAATTCATAGGATTACAAAGAAAACCAATTATACTGAAATTCAGTTCTATCCACAGACCCCTCGGGGGAACCCCAGGTTAAGAAGCCCTGCTAAGGTTTCTTTTCCATGTGAAATTCTATGGTTTTATGACCTACCGGCATGGATTGTGTTACTCCGCCAGGAGGTGGTTGAGCAGCGCTCTGCACAGCCTACGCAGAAACGATTTCCGAGGAAAAATGTGCTCGCCCGACCTGACAATCCCCGCAGCTCTGGGACTGTGAATGATGCCGCTGGCCTCTCTTACTCTCTTTTTACTTATTGCACTGTTTGTTGTGCTTTGTTTATGTTTCTGCATGTGTAATGTGTTATTTGTTGGCCCCCAAAGCACTCCGAGGCAGCAATTTGCCCACCTCGCCCCGGCGGGCACTCTGCCCTCCTCAGCTGTCCCTGGGGACCCGCATCTTTAAAGTCATGTCTGAAGCACAAGGGTCCCAGAGCCCTTCTGCCATGGGACACAGCGGGCCAGGGTCCATTCCGTGGCATCATGATGCCAACAGGTGGCTGTGTTCGGGCCAGGAGTAGCTGCCCCCCTGGGATCTGCATGCCACTGAGACACCATCCCACCTCCTAATGTGCCTCCGTGGCTCTGTTACTCACAGCTAAATTACAGTATTATGACTTCATTGTTGAGTCCCAATTCTCCTAATTATAGCCTAGAGATCTATTATTTGATTTGGTAACACCAAGTGCTTCTTTTCTAAATCATGTAATCTCTTGTAGCTTATTAATGTCAGGTTTGCGCACACGCGGGGACTTGGTTGTTTGCCAGGCAGAATCAAATTTTCAAATTTTCGCTGTGTTATGTTACAGGGCTTTGCTTGTTACAATCTAATTATATTGGCACTGAAATACCGAAAACCAATTTATATTAGAAAGCACTTTAACTCTTTCTTTGGAGTGAATTTACATGCCTAAGTGTCTGCCACACCATTGGTCTCTGTGTTTTTCCACTGGGAAATTTCTTCTGAGAAAGAGGTAAAACTAAAAGTCCCTTTCTGTTACAAAGTCTGCTATTCGGGATAAGAACTGTGAATGCAGCCATTCTCTTGTTGGAAGCTGGGGAGGGAAGGAAGCATGCCTCTGTCTCCCTAGTGCTCCTGCAGGCCCCCCTGCTGGGAGTGCCACTTGCCCCAGGCATCCAGAAACCCTCTCCTGGTGGGTGTGAGCGGGTGGCAGCTGCATCTCCAGCCTTGGACCATTTACCTCCTCCCTGCCCCCTTCCCCTTTCAGATGTATTTTCCTATGCACCTTTCTACTAGGGGCTCAATGGATCCTTTGCCCTAGGATATTGTCCTTCGAAGACCAGAAGGGACTTGCTCCCTATCCCAGAGGTTGCTGCAGCAGTGGGACCACCCTCTCATTGGGCTCTGCCTTCTCAGGAGAGTCCTGTGGCGACTGCATCTGACCTTCAGGGTATTTGTCTGGCCACTGTCAGTCTCCCTAGGAATGACTGTGGCCTTCTGACCCCAAGACCGCTGTTCCTTGTCCGACTGTTATCACCAGGAATTACTATCTATATCTAAACCTTTCAGTATCCTACCTTTAAAATGTAGTCCCAACCTCCTAGCTTTTTAAAGAGCTTGCTTTTTTTTTTTTTTTGCACAGACAAATCGAGAGGAAGGTACAGAGATATATTGTATGTCTGCCCCCCCACACGCGTAGCCTCCTCATTAGCACATGCCTCCAGAGTGCCACACCTGTGACCTGCCTCCAACAGCACCCCCATCTCACCGGGGCCACGCTTCTGCTCACTCATTAGCTCCAGCCACAGTTTCTTTCCCCCACCCTCCACCCCTCCAACTTCTCTTTCCCACTCTAGGGCATTTGTACACTTTCCTCTGCCTGCAACGTTCTTGTTTTTCTGGCTCTTTCTCATCCTTCGCATCTCAGATACAATGTCACTTCCTTAGAGAACTTCCAGGTACAACCCCAACACCCCATTTCCTTTGTTCTATCTGTATTTATTTGTTTTCTCCTTATTATCCTTCCTCCTGCTCCTGCCCAAAACTGTAAGATTCATGAGGGCAGAGATTTTGTTTCATTCACCGTTGAACTTCCAGTGCCCAGCCTGATGCCTGGCACATACACGAAGATCCATAAATAGCTCTTGATAAAGGAGTAAACAGATCTCAGGAAATGTATATCGTTTGCTTTACAATGGAGAAGAATTGCTGTGTTCCAGCTCTTTGGACTTGCCTGGCTCTTGCTCTCCTTTCCTTGCTCCTGCCTTGGACCTGCTTCATTCTGCCTGAGGCTACAGGGTATGGCCAGTCTGCTGTCCCCAAGCAGGGAGCCAAGGAGTCACTGCAGCTTGGCACTGCGGTGGCTCTGTGTCTCCAACCCAACTTCTCTGCTGGAGCCTGAGCTGGTGACTCAGATTCCTAGTGAACCAACTGCCGCATCCTCCATGGCACCTTCTCTGGCCCTTCTCTGGGGGTGGTTCTCATGTGGGGACCGCCATGTGTTGATCACCTGATCAGGGGGCCTAGTGGCAGCAGAGGACCCATCAGAGGCCATGTCAAAGATCACTTCTATTTACCTAAGTGAGGGATGAAGTGGGGCAAGGTCAGAAACGCCCTTTCACAGCAGTCACTGAGTCACAGTAGGGGACAGATGGATGGCAAACAGACAAGACCTCCCTGAAGCAGGGAGAGGGTTAGCCAGGTGCGCACTGCTGCATGGGAGAGAACCACAGAAACAACCCCAGAGCGAAACTATGCACCCACACGGCTCTGACGCAGACAAGTGCAGACCTGATCTGTGGCCTGATGTGGCCACTTACTGTCAATTCTAACAAATCATTAATCAGATTTATAGAATTAGCCGACCCCTTTTGCTTCTTCCGCTAGAGTTTTCTCCAGAACAGTGGCTCTAGTGAGGAACTGTAGCTCCACGTGTGAGTACAGGAGGATCCCCGCCAGGAAGCAGAAAGCCGAGGGCCTCTCCCTGAATTTGTGGGTGTCCCAGAATATCCCAGATGCATTAAGGATTGGACAGGTACCCTCTATTCAGAAACCCCAGGCAAAGAGCAGACAGCAAGGTAGGACCCTACGCCCACTTTCCTGGAACGAAGGCCTTGAAACATGTCACAAGCCTTGGAGAGGGGGTGAGGGTTGGGGGGTTGTCTCATTCAGAGAACCTGGACTGTTTCCTTCTCGCTGCTCTATCTGCCCAGACGGCTCCTTCTGCTGGAGTGCTCTCCTGCCCCCATCCCATTTCTGCTTGGGGAAATGTACCCATTTCCCACAGCCTGACAGAAGATTCATCTGCTCAAACAAATATTCTCAGATCCACTTGTCCCAAAGTAACTTACTCGTGCTGCTTAGTGGGGATAATCATACAGCCCAGTTTCTTGGTCTAGTCCAGGTTTATGCCTGTTGTTCCGGCATTTATTAATAACATCTTTGCACTCTCAAGTGTCCCAAGTGAACGATGGCTTATATCATGTAGTAGACACACCCTCTGGTGACCCCCACTGAGTCATGCCCTTTGCTAATCCTCTGCTCTTGCAGAACTGGTGACTTGCTTCTGGCCAATAGACTGTAGCAAAGGTGATGGGATGGTCACTCCCTTGATGTGTTGCCTTATAAAAAGAGAGCAGTTCCTCTGCTGTCCTTGATGAAGCAAGCTGCTGTGACGTGAACTGCCTATGGAGAGGGCCACAGGAACTGTGGGCAGGAACTGTTAGCAGCCTCTAGGAGCTCAAGGCCTGTCTTCCGGACGCAAGGAACCGAATTCTGCCAGCAATCATGAGGGCTGGAGGGAACCCCTAGCTCCAGAAAGGAGCACCGCTGACTCCTTGATTGCAGGCTGCGAGGCCCTGAGCGGAGCACCCAGCTGAGCTCTGCCTGGACTTTTGACCCACGGACACTGTGAGATCATACATGGGTGTTGGTTTAAGCCACTAAATTTGTGGTCATTTATTTGTGGCAATTGAAAAGGACACATAGGTTGCCCTAGTTAGAACACTCACCAAGGACTCAAATGGTCTTGTCTCCCTGACAGACTGGTGTTTTCTTATAGTTGGGTGGGTGTCATGTGCACCTCTCTAGTTCCCTCCATTCACGGAGCACCACCAGCTCCCTTCCGGGTTCCCACCAGGTAAGGTAGCACAGCACTTAAGCAGAGCAAGGTCTCTGGCGTCACAGTGCCCGCGTTTGAATCCCAGGCCCATCACTTAATACCTATGTGACTTTAAACAAATTACTTAACCTCTCAGGGCCTCAGTTTTCTCATCTGCAAAATGGGATTGCAAAACAGTACTTTCGTCTGGTAAAATTGTTGTGAGGATAAATTGAATTAATGCAACGTGCTTGCAACACTTGGCCCAGATGCTGTGTAAATTTCATATTCCTTACATTCTTTATTTCATTTAATCCTTATGTCAAATCTGCTATTATTATCTCCATTTATAGAATAAGAAACAGGCTCAGAGACAGTAACTTTCTCAAAATTACACAGCAAGTAAGCAGAAACACTCAAACCAAATCCATATATGCTTTTCCAGACTGTCCATACTTGCGTCCTTCTTGTCCGTGTACGTTAAAACACACACACACACACACACACACACACACACACACACACACAGAACTTTTCCCAGAATTTCTCAGTGCACTCCCCCGAGGACCAGGCACAGACACACAGATGCCAAGTTTGGCTAAGGCTCATGTTCTCGAGCCACCCCTTCAGGCGTGGGTGGCTTTCTGGAAGCCAAGGCAGACAATTCAGAGTTTAGTGGGAGATGGTGACCCATAAACGAGCCCCAGGGCCCATTAAGCTGACACACCACCTGACAACTGACAGGGACTTTTAGCCAATTGTCTGGTAAAACCTGGATGTTTACCGTAAGTGCGGATGATTGGATCCATAGATAATTTGCTACCTGCTCATTTTTAATGTGTTTCTGAACACTCCTGAGGAGCTCGTTAATTGTAAGTGTCTGTAAGCTTATTGTGTTGTAAACCAAGCCTGACAGCACAATAGGCCCCGATAAAAGGAAGTGGCCTCTTTGCCAGCCAGCGTGGGAGCTGAGAAGGAGCGGGCATGCAAATCGGCCCGGAGATAATTGACAAGATTGCTGGCATGCACACAAGGCCCTTATCTGAGAGCGTTTTATGTCCCTGTCCTTAGGTAACCTGCAGAGATACAAGCTGTGGTGATAAGGTGATTCTAACCGCATTTACCATGGTGAGGCGACAGGGTCAGGCACCCAGGCCCGGTAATTGGTGAAATCCATGAAGGCCATGGACTAACAAGGCTGAAATCCATTTGTTATTCTCTGCTTGGCATGCCCTTGCTCCTTCTCTAGGCTGGTGGGTTCCGACTCATCTTCCAAGACCAGCCAGTTCCCCCTTCAAGTTTTCTGGACTTCACCAGGGAAAACATTTCCTCTCTTACACTCTGAGAGCCCCTTGGACATTCTCTGGAATAGCTCTAAATATGTGCGTATCTGAAATGCTGGCCCTTTCCTCCGTACCCAAACAAGTGCAGAATTCAAAATTCTTTATGGATGCCCTCCAAAAATAAACGTTTTCATGGGTGCACAACTCAAACAAAACCATCCGAGAGTGAGGGCCATCGGGAAGGAGTTACATCACTCGGCACCTCGGCTCCCACAACTTACCTTGCTTCTTCCCCCTCTGGGCCCTCGGCAGAGAAGCTTCTTTTTGCCTCACAGGTAGGGGTGACAGAACCCCAAATCCTGGGTCCCAGGCCACCTTTGCCCCTACCAGGCTTTTTATATGATATCATTTTTTAAACTAAGATGAGTTTCTAGGGGAAATGACCGTACCCAAGACTAAAACAGGTGATTTGTATTGACCTTGTTGCATGTATTCACCTGTATATTATTGTTGATATAGGCCTCCAGAAGGAGCAGAACACCTACACTTTGCATCGAATACACTCACAGCTGTATTCACTTAGTGCAGGCGAACGCTCTGCAACAAACAGCCAAGCGATGTATAACAACACAAACACAATGTAATATTATTTCTCTCACCTGGTAATTCAAGTAGGTGCTCAAAATGGTTGCCAGTTCTCCTCCCTGAAGTGATTCAAGGCTCCAGCATTCTTCTGTGTTGAGACTCCATTATCTGATAGGGTATCTTCCTCATCTGCACCAAAATGACAGAAACAGAGCGTAGAGTGAGTCATGAAGGAGGTTTTATTGCTCACGCCTGCAAATGGCAAACATGTTAGTGCCATTCATATTCCACTGGCTAGAACGTAGTTACATAGCCAAGGCTAACAGCAAGGGCTGCTGGGAAATGCCATTCGCTGTGTGATCAGGAAGAAGAGGGAATGGATTTTAGTGGAGAGCCACATAAATCTAAGCTAGTTTCCCCCCTCGTTCACTTCTCCACGTCCTCTGCGGAGAACAAGGATCATGACTGTGCTGGGTTGCACACAGCCCCTCCCACAGGCATCCATGTTCCAGGTATTTTTTATATTAAATAATCTACTTCCCACTTGTTTTCATAATGATTTTGGAGATATGTTACCAAACACAGAATACAAGGCTTACTTATGAATTCTTATATTTACAACAAACAGCACCCTAACTTTGCCAATAGAATTTGATTCCCCCATCTAAACCCTGGTATATGATAACCAAACATACAGTTGCTTTCTATGACTTTGTGCATCAATTTCAATAAATTAAAGTGTGAAAATACAGCACACAGCAAATGGCCATTTCCCTAACTCCATGGGGCATGACTTCTCTATCTGCCACAACTGCTTGATGTTGGTTCTAGCAGATAGCAAGAATCCCTAACTCTAAAAATGTCTTGAAGATGCTTTTTCAGATGCTTCCAGGCAATGCCTTTGACAGGTGACCAGCTTACTTACTCTCCAAATAGTTTCTAGGTAATGGGCCATTCGAGATTATAACTGTTTGGCCAAACATTTGCTGAGCTCAGTGAGCAGGGCTTCTGAAACCGCTGCAGGAAATGACTGTCATGATCTACTCAAACGTGGGGTTCCTGAAACAGGGCTGGTATCTGCTATCAGTGATTATGCACCATGTAAGACTAATCCATTTAAAGGCCTTTATCTGCCCTTCAACTATTGTCAATCCAGCCTGATAAAGTTAATGAACATCATGGATGAGCAGAAGGGAAATATTAGCTCTTTGTTTTATATTTAATTAAGAATGCTTGCAGCTAAATATTATAGAATGACCATAAAAATGGTTTTAAATTATTTATTCAGCTTATATAACAAGAAATTAAGAGATAAGGCTTTGGGTCAGCTTCTTTGTAATTCCTTGGCTTTCTCCTCATGGTCACAAAGTGGCTGCTGTGGTACCATGCATCACATCCTTATATAACATCGAAAATTGGAAGTATGAAACAAGGCCTTTCCCTTGGAGTGTTCTCTCTCTTTTTACCAGGAAGTTTCTCTGCACACTCATTCTAGCATACTGCTCCTTATTGCTTCTAGACCAATCATTACCTTACAGGTATGGAATTAGCATAATTGGCCTACAATTAGAATGATTCATGTCCTGGGGATGAATACATTGGCCCAAATTTTGTCTGTTACCTGGACAAAATTTGGATTCTGCTAGGAAAAAAGAAAAAGAAAAAAGCAGAGATCATTGCTGGGTAAGCAATCGATGGTATCTTTCACATTTCTTGAGGAGTTTTTTGCTTTTTCATTGTACCAAGCCAGATTAAAAACAAAACACTATTCCTGAACATTATCATTTATGTCCACCATCAGAAAAGCTTTTATAAAATTATGATTGAATGTTATAATCTCACCTCCCACTGAAGCATTTCTTTTTATTGCTAAAATAACAACTATGATTATTAGTTGCTTACTATGTGCCCAGCACTATACTGAGTAATTTATGTGCATTATCTGATTAAAGTCAGCAGATAAATAAGAGAAGGTTGGTACTGTGAGATTCTCATTTTTCAGATAAGGAACCCAAATCTTAGCATGGTTAAATGCCTTTGCTTAGGTTCACACTTGTGGTAACTTGAAATTTGGGTAAATTTGAACCCAAGACCCCTCTGGCATCAGAGTCTGAGTTCTAAACCATCATATTCTGTTGGCTTTGTTTCCAACATTACTAAGTGTTCTCTATACATATGATAGATTCACAGATTTCAAGACATGGAAAAATTTGTCCCTACTAGGCCTTCCGTAAGATTAAAGCAATATACCTAACATGATTTTTGGTTTCTGGGAAGCTCAGAGGTAGTTTTGCATTCATTTGCTGTCATTTTCTTCAGTCAGAGATTGATACATATTTTCTCTCCCCTTATCTTGCCTTTATTATTATTTAAAAAAAAATTTTTTTTTCTTTATTGATTTTAGAGAGAGAGGAAGGGAGAGAGAGAGAGAGATAGAAACATCGATGAGAGAGAACATCGATTGGCTGCCTCCTGCATGCCCCCCACTGGGGATCGGGCCCACAACCTGGGCATGTGTCCTGACCGGGAATCAAACCAGTGACCTCTGGGTGCATGGGTCGACGATCAACCACTGAGCCACACCAGCCGGGCGCCTTTATTTTTTTAATGCTTACCTTTTTTCTTTTGCAAATCTTTTGGTCCTAATATATCCATGCTTTGATCAGAAGCCATCTTGGAGGAAGGAGGTGGGGTACAAACAAATGTAAAGGTCATAGATATACATGCTAAAGTTTATGGGATAAAAAGTACTAATATACAGAACTCATTTTGAAATGCATCAAAAACAACTAAATTTTTGCATGAATGAGGGGAAGGATGAATGGATACATATGTAATAAAGCAAATACTACTGTAAAATGTTCATTGCAGAATCCAAGTTGTGAGTATATGGACTGCACTATACAATTCTTTTAACTTTTCTGTGTTTTTCATTGTAAAATGTTGGGGGGAAATGTCAATAATAATCTAGATCCCTTTTTATCAAAGAAGCTCACAAAAAGATAGTTCTTCTGAAGTAACAAGAGACAAGCAGACGCGTTTGGTATGGGAGAGTTTTCTATAAAAAATTGGGGCTCAATCCTCAAGGTAACTGAGAAGCTGGAGGATTTAAGCAGGGGGATAAAATGGGAGACTGAGCTTGTGACACGGAGGAGGAACGGGTGGGAGCAAGGTGGGCAGTGAGGCCAGTCAGGAGCTGCTGTCACAGTCCAGGTGAGAGTGAGATGATAGTGTCTGAGCAGAGGCCACAGTGGGTGAAGGGACTGAGGTGAATTCAATAAAAACCCGAGAGAACGAAGGAGGACTTATGCCTCAGGGCATGTGGGGACACGAAGATATCTACTGTGACTCAGGTTTCCGGCCTGGGGCAGCCGGAATGTTGGGGCCCTTCTCCAGGGTGGAGTTACAGGTAGAGCCTCACTGCAGAGCTGGCGGCAGGGAAGTGAGTACCCATCCACGTGGCACCAATCCAGTTCCCTCTCTGGGAAGTCCTCCAGCCCTGTTGTGTCCTGGAACCTACTGGAGCTCCAGACTTCTCCTGCGTGGATAGTTTTCCTTTTCCTGCTTCCAAAGGCAGTGAACCCCTGCTCTCTGCCTTCCTGCAGGGTCAGAGCCCGCTGGGTAAGAGCCCCGAGAAGGCTTCCGAATTGCCTCCCAAGCCATCTGGAGCGCAGGCCCAGCTCTGACTCCCGGGTCCCGCCCACGTCTGCTGTCACTAAGAAACCAACCCCGGCTGCCTCACTTTGTTATGAAATTAAAATTGTTTCCGAGGACCTCAAAGGGGAAAAATGAAACTGTTTTCAGCTTTAATTGTGGTCATAATAAAATAGCTATTTAGGGGAGATTGTGTTATTCTTAGATAAATGAGGAACAAAATACTTTTTTATAGTTTATCATAAAGACAGCAATGGGATTTTTCACAAGAGATACACAATCAAGACAATGGGGCATCCGGATTTGCTCTTGATTGGACATCACACACACTGGGGTATTCGGTCTCTGCCAAGCTGGGAAAGTGACAGGACGGGCTCCAGTCGGCTTTCCCAGGTATCAGCTCCCTCCAGTGGCCTCTTCTCACCTGCTATGCCTAGGCCTCTTTTGTGTGGCTCCTCCCAGCTTTCTCCTTGAAATTAGTGTCTGGGGCCCTAATCAGAGTCAGCTTCCTTACCTCTAGTACCAACCATATATACTCAGCATGGACAGAATGTTCTCACAAGCCACTTCATTTGATCATTATCACAGAAACTCTATAAGGTAAGGAATGACATTCTTATTTTCCAAATGGAAAAACTGAGACTCAAGGAAAAATCACTCGCCCCAGACTTCATAACTGGTGAGTCCAGATTCCTCTAAAATTCTTTCCTCTACTCCAAGCTGCTTCTTCTCCCCTTGGGATCCAGGCCTTTGTAGGAAATCATGCAGGATTTAGAGACCAAGCCCTGTGATCTGGGGAAGGTCATTCCAAGACGTTTTGTATCTTGGTATTCTCATCAGTGAAAAAGGGGAGAAATCAGTGTGAACTTACAGGGTTGGACTTTATAAGGAATAATGCTTAGAACATATATGAAATGCCTGTTAAAGAGTAAGGACTCAAAACAAATGTGTTCCCTAGTGAGGTATTTGTTAGCTTGTTCTAGGACGACATCATGTCTTAATTCTATTGGGGATTTTTTTTAAAAAGATTTTGAAAGTGGTACTTAAAGAAGGCCACTCCCCTGTGGTATCCTGGAGTGGGAAGGGGGGAGTACTTTGGACCCGATGGCCTTGGAGTAACCTAACAAATCCCAAGGGGTTGAGAGCCACTAGCTCACTCTGTATGACAGATGGGTATATCCTCCCCTCCCCAGCCTGGGCTTCAGCTTCTGCCCCAAGGCAGAGACCAGCAGAAGCACTTTCTGATCCTGAAAACAAAAGGAGAGTTTAGTCAGTTTCAAATGCATTATGCATAGAGCACTCTCAAAAGCCGGTCTTTAATTCAGATTAAATCTGAAATGATTTAAGTGAATCAACTTTTCAAACACTTAACCACTGGTTTAGAAAAAATGTTGGATTATCAACCCCCTGAGTTTGCAAGATACCACCTGTGACTAGAAGTCTCCAGTCTGCTCCCCTCCAAGTGCTGCGTGAAGACTCACACCAGCCTCCCAACGCTGGCTCTTGGAGGAAAGAGCAGTGGATACTATGGCAGAGCATACAGCTCAGTGAGTTTTCTCCATATCCACTCACTACTCACCTTGGGAGAGTCCACGCTGAAGCATGCTGGGGAGCGTGGGAAGCATGTTGCCTAACGCCCAGCCCTAGCTCTCCTAGGCCCGGTCTTGAACCTATAGACTTGAGTTAATGACAAATTACACGCCTCTCCCTTTAACTCTCTTTTAAAGTCTACACATGTAAAGGCCTGGCTTGGAGATTTCGATGCCATCAAGTTTTCGGGATCTTTGGTTTTCCAATAACAAATAAATCAGAGATTACAGTAAGAGCTGCTGCAACCTCAGAAATCTGGCCCCAGTTCATCGCAAATTTCTTCATGTATGCAGATGCTTTGGATACACATTAAAGTCTTTGGCCCATATTTATGATTTTAAACATTGCTTGAGCTTTTCCTCAATGCATCAATAATTGGCATGGGAACAGGGAGAGACCCACTTTAGCTGATGCCCCAACTCTTGGCCTTTCTTGGCAATAACTTCTGATGCTTATGAGAAGTCAAAATCATTGTAGAAAAATCCACAGATTTTTCTCCTGTGTCCTGGGAACTCAGAAGCCCTTGGAGAAGTAAAAGTATCCTTAAATTATCATCGGGAGACAAAGGAGGTAATATGGGTCCTCCCCTATGTAACAGGATGGGGAGGGTTGGTGCTGTGGGGATCCAGGGAAAGTTGCTCATGTAGGGTTTTATCAGTGATATTTGGAGGCCCACCTTCTTCTCAATATCTTCTCTTGCATCTAGGCTGAATTCAACAGTAAGGCCTTCCTTACCCTGGGCCATCACTAAAATAGACAAGTCAGTGGCACATGAAGAGAAAGTTTGAGATTGGGGTGGGAGAAGGGAAGCCGGAGAGATGCGAAGGACAAACTTCATCACCTTCGTAGCTAACCTTCCATTTAGAACTACAACACTGTACAAGGATCTTTGGCAATGATCATTTGCAGCTTGGGGAGACCAGGATACAGAAGGGATGACAAACCATGCTATGAGAAAGAGCTGAGGAGTGCGGGCTTTGTAATGGAGAAGAAAAGATGGCAGGGGCAATGAGAGCTGCTGGTCAATATCCGAAGGGTGAAGATGAGTAAGATGTGATTTTCATGGTCAGAGCAACCAGAGCTAGAAAGATACAAAGGAAAATACCCCCACGACATTTTCAGGGTCCCAAACTTGAAGGGAAGGAGAAATGAACTACTACCATTTATTGAGCACCTGCTATGAGCCAGGATCTATCTTGGGCATTTTGTGTGTTTTTGATCATGAAGTCCTCACCTTGTTTCTGAAAGTTTGCATGATGAGGGAACGGAAAGCAATGGAAGTTATGGAACTTCTCCGAGATCCCGGAGTTAGAGAAGAGCTTGTATTTGAACTTCTATGACTTCACACTGACCCTGTTCTGGTAAGTGATCAAGTAGAGTCTGCATGACTTCATGTTGGGGGGACTGAAGAGGGATTCCTACGTGGACCAAGGCCCACATCAGCTGTTGTCTGAGGTGCACAGTGGTGGTGGACTGAGGAAGTGGGGCTGGAGAGCTGAGGGCAAGAGAAAGGCTTTGTGGTCAAGTCATCTGTTCGGCAGAATAAAATGAATGACAAATGGCACTGATTCCCTCCAAATGTACCCAACAATAAAATACTTCACAAAGAACCCTGACAATTTAGTTGTTAATTCAAAACATCCTTTTCCAAGCTGCCTATAACTAACAACCTAATTATTGCAAGTTGGTGGTTTACAAAAAAGAAAGTAAAATCACATTAAATACAAACATGCATTTCTCCTGCAATTACTCACTCTATTCTCATGTTCATTTTACCCTGTACTCTTTCATGTTACCATCAGATTCTTAATTTACACATTAAACGTTTATTTCTATAAAAAGTCTAATGCGATTTCTAGAATTTAGAGGTTTCCACTCTTTCTTACGAGGGCCAACTCAGTGGTGGAAACAGTCTGGACCCTGCAGCATAGGGCCTGATTTTAGGCTGGGTATACAATAGTAAGTAGCTGGCTATTTAACTTAGGCAACTTATTTAACTTCTCTGAACTTTGGTTTCCTCACCCATAAAATCAGATTATAATGCCTGCATTACAATTTCGTGAGGGTCATGAAACCATCACATCCAACATGGTGCATATACCAATCTCCACGCCCCACCCCAAAATTTCCTCATGCCCTCTGTAATCCTTTAGAAACCAACTTAAAATTTCATTTTCTTACTCTTCTTTAAGCTTATTTGGTGTGAGACCAGTTCCTCCTCTGCCCCTGGATGAATCTTGGGCTATCCCTTGAATTTCCTGGATACTTTTATTTATTTATTTTTAATTTTTTCTTTATTGATTTTAGAGAGAGAGGAAGGAAGAGAGAGAGAGAGATAGTAACATCAATCAGAGAGAACATCGATTGGCCGCCTCCTGCATGCCCCATACTGGGGATTGGACCCACAACCTGGGCATGTGTCCTGACAGGGAATTGAACCAGTAACCTCTTGGTGCATGGGTCGACGCTCAACCACTGAGCCACACCAGCCGGGCTTCCTGGATACTTTTAGATAATAAAAAAAGTTTATCAGTCACTTAAAATCTCACAATATATTCTCAATTGCCAAATTAAAATGCCCAGTCTCATGTAATAGTGAAATTTTCCATCCAGATTTACAGTTCTTCTCCCACCTTGAGTCTACTGCGGAGGGAAGGCTACAGTGAGGGAATGGGTATGGGTGGCCACTTTTTCTTTCCTCACTCAGTGCTTTTTTTCTTCTTTCCCCCACCCCTTTGCTTTGCACACTTCCAGAGCTGGAGCATGATGATCCAGAAGAGGGAAGGGGAGATCGATAATTCTTACATGAGTGGGCAAGTCGAGGGAGGGTGCACAGTTAGGTTCTCCAGAGAACCCATCCCATCCCCATTGCTGGAGGTCTTCCCCTGCAGCCGCCTTGAGGATGATGCTCTATTCCAGCTAGTTGTTTACACTTTTGCAGCCTCCTGACACTTGGTGTCCCTAGTTTGTTTCTACTAAGTTCTCTTCATCCCTCAGGTCCTCTTGGGTAAGACCTAAGATGACCCCATCAGGCTTGCTCTCACATGGGCCCAAGCATGGTACAGCTTTCTTTGCCTCTTCAGATCTACAGAGGTTTTCAGATCTACAGAGTTTACCCCAGATGTATCTCTCTCTTCTTTGTTCCTCCATGTGAACAGCCAGCTGGCCCCAATATCTGGCCCTCTAGATTTATTAGACATGGCCACACCACCAAAGATCCCCCCAATCCCATGCCCAGAGGACACATATTAAGGTTCGATGTTCATTTTTGAAGTTTCTCTCTTTTGACTTGAGGTAAAGGTGGAAGTACCCTCCAAATCTCTCCCTCAGTGAGCCGAGACTCAAAATACATAGACTCCTTGACAACATTCATTTCTAAACTCCAACACAACTCATTTTAACCTTTGTTATGGGTGAGAATTAAGAGTTATACATACCTTACCTCTTTTGCATATACCTAACACTTGCATACCTTTTGCAAATCCTGCTTCATGGCTTCTCACCTCACCTTGGAATGTTGCATATACAGATGCTCCTCGACTTATGATGGGATTGCGTCCTGATAAACCCATCATAAATTGAAAATATCCTAAGTAAAATATGCATTTAATACACCTCACCTACTGACTATCAGAGCTTAGCCTAACCTAAGCATGCTCAGATCACTTACATTAGCCTACAGGTGGGCAAATCATCTCACTGCCATTGCCTGGCATCACAAGAGAATATCTTTTTTTAGATAGAGTCGAAGGGAGGGAGGGAGAGAGAGAGAAACATCGATTGGTTGCCTCCCATGTGACCCTGACCGGAGCCAGGGATTAAACCTGCAACCCAGGTACATGCCCTGGACTGGGAATCAAACCTGAGACCCTTCTGTCCAGGGGCCGATGCTCTAACCACTGAACCAAACTGGCCAGGGCACAAGAGAGTATCTTTACTGCATATTGCCAGCCCAGGAAAATAGCAAAATCCAAAATTTGAAACAGCATTTCTACTGACAGCATACTGCTTTTGCACCATCATAAAGTGAAAAAATCATTAAACCGAACCATGGTAAGTTGGGGACCGTCTGTATTGTCCTCGGCTAAAATTAAGAAAGAAGAACCCATTTTAACAATCTTTTATATAAGCTGCTCATCCTGGAGGTTAGATGATTGAGATGGAACTTGTAAAATTGTGTTCTTTTGAAGGCTGGGGTTCCTGGTTGGTTGTTATGCTCCTTTAAGACAGCAAAGAAGGTATGAAATGTCAACTGCTCTTCACTACAAACCCCAGCCTGGAGAATCACATGATAATGCCTTTCCTCTCTCCCTGCCAAAGTTATGCTTTAAGATAGAATAAGAAATAAGATGATGTGCCTGATATAAGTGAGTAAAATAAGGATTAAACAACACAGAAAGGCTTATCAAAGAAAATATGCTTCAAGAATAAGAGAATTTTCTTTAGTCCATGACTGATTCATCTTTATACCTTCCTAAGCTCCCGACACAGGGCCTGGCACATAATACAGGCTTATAGATGTAGTTGATTTTGTTCCGAACACATTCTCAGCTGTTGGCTCCTGGGGTATGGACAAGGTCAGTTAGCTCCACAGGGCACATGCCTCGTAGCTATTCATTGGCTGATGCCAAACAATCTAAGAGCATCCACTCTGAGGCCACACCCTCCACATACAGTGGTCATCTACTGACTTCCAGGCCCTTCCTTTCTGATACTGAAGATTTGGAGATTTGATCACAGTCTTTCCATCCCATAACCTCAGGAAAGTTCAATATCTGCACAGCTCACCTATCAAACAACCTAGCCTCATAATTTCTGGGCCTCATTGATTCCCTTTATCATCCTCTCTTACTGCTTCAGAGCCACATCGTATGACCTGGAACTGTCCCCTCAGAAAAGTCCCTCTCCTGGATCAGACTGACAAACCTCAGAGGAGGGGGGTGGGAGGGAGGGAAGAGATAAACAAAGAACTTATATGCATATATGCATAACCAATGGACACAGACAACAATACTGTGTGTGTGGGGGGGGTAAGATTGGGAGGAGGGTATCAATGGGGGAAAAAGGAGAAACATCTGTAACAAAAATAAATTAATTAATAAATTAAAAAAAGACAAGACATGGGGGAAAAAATAGAAAGAAAAGTTCCTCTCCTGCTTCTTACTTTGATCGTAACTCTCCATCCTTCCCAGCAATCTCATCCCGTCCTTCTCGGTCCACCTGCACAGACTGTCACTTGGTCCTGCCATCCTCTCTCCTACTTCCCTGTCCATCAAAGATCCCATAGTTGATCATTGCAATTACTTTCTCAAAGGCATCCTAAGTTTCCTTGCCTTTCTGTCTTTCTGACAAAACCTCAGCTCTAGATCTCTCTCCCGTTCTGCTTATTCATCTTCTACTCCTGTGCAGCTGACAATGTTGGAGAAAAACCAAATAACCATAAACTAATCTACAAATTCATGGTCTTCAACCTCATTTTGGTCAATTTTCCTCTAACACCTTCTTTAAAACTATCCCAAGCTTCCTCACTTTGCAAGCCTCCTAGTCAACTTCTACCCCAACACCCCCACTTCTCAGCCAAGAACATTTTCTCGTACTTGATCAAGACTCACCAAGTGCTCGGGGCTAGAACACTGGCCGTTTGTAAAAGCTCCCAGGTGATTCTGATGTTGAAGACTACTGATCTAAAGAAACCATGCAAACACCTGAAATCCGGCTTAGGTAATCTGTCTCAGACCTCTGGCTTCATATCACCTTCACTTGTCTGGCTGGGCTCATTTTGGCTTTTTTTTATTTTATTTTATTTTTTTTAAAATCTCATTTTGCTGCACTAGGATTTGATGACCTAACTTTGGACTAGTGACCTGGATATACAATGGTGACCCCATAAGACACCTGTGATAATCTCAGCTACACACACATAACCGCTGGCACAGGCACTATGCTTCTATGTCCCTGTGTCTAGGGAGGGGTGTCAAACTGCAGGAATTGAGCTGTAAATGCTTTTTAAAATCAGGCTGCAGAACGAAGACTGGGTGAGGCTGGTTGCTGTTATCTTGGTAGCAGCACCACCAAGCCCTCGTCAGGATGGTTCTCCTTCCCTATAGATTTTTAGGTTAGTTTGCCAAAGAGAAGATGCATGAGATTTGGAAGGTGGAGACGAAATGGCCTTTCTTCTCGGAAGGTTGTGATGGTCAGATACAGCAGGCTTCCAGACCCCTTCTTCACCCTTCATGGTTACAGGGGTTGTAGAAGTTTCCTGCTCCAGTTCAGTGGGATTCAAACTAATAAACATTCTCCTAATCATCAGTGGTAGCCTTCCAGATCTTCACTCCCCCAACTGATCCTGCATCTGTGTGATTCTGATATTAATCCCCTTATTGCCAGTTGTCACAGAGGCTCAATCTCCTTGACTGAACCGAGGCTGATGCAGGCTTAATATGCTGGGCAATGAAGAGCTCCCTGAAGGTCGATGAGAAGGTCACACCATCAAAGGAGTACTTACAGAGAATTGCGTCCGAGGAAGCCAGGAACACATCCGAAAGTGATCTTGATAACTACCTCATTTTTTGTGTGTCCCTGCTTTGAAGATGTCACCAGAGGTAGGTCTGAGGACCTGAAGCAGACGCCAGCTCTGCTGTCATGCTCCTCGGCCCAGGGTCCAGGCGAGGATGGGTCAGCATGGATGAGTGCGGCCTGCGGGTGTGCGAGAACAAGGCAGCATGGCTTTCCTTGTTTATACCCGGTTCTGTTCTGTCGTGAGCCCAGGAAAGAGCGGACATGAGACCCAGAACACCTGGCCCTGGCTCTCGTCAAACACGTGAACAAATTACTCCTTTCCCTGTGCTTCACTTTCCTCATCTGCGAATTACTCACGGACATTATTCCAGAGGTGTCTTTCAGCCCTAACATCCTCCTCCCCCTGAATCCATTAGACAGTAGTTTGATTTCCTTGGCTCAAAATGTCCCCCTAGGCTGGGTCTGTGACAAGGACAAGGGCTAGGCCAGGACTGGAAGCTGAAAGCTTTCTCCTGGCTTTCGGGTCATGACCTTGTTCTGGGAACGGGTCCTGAGGGCAGCCAGGAAGGTGAGAACCCACAGGCACTAGAGAAGCAAACAAGTGTGCCCGCGAGTCAGGGCCCGGTGCAGGCCTGGTCAGACCAGCTGCTGAGACAGACAAATGGACGCACACAGTGTGATGACTAGGTTACGAAGGAGGCACAGTGGAAATCCATGGTGTCTGTAAGCTTCCCGTGCTTGCAAAAGGAAGATTCTTTCACCAAGGCTCCCCTTTCCCTAGTCCCGGGGCCCCCGGCCTAACCCACGTGCAAATCCTGATCTCATCGGGAGCTCTCTGTTCCCTCAGCTGCTGCTGTCCTCCCCCTGAAGACACATGTCCTTCCCCACAAGTTTTATTGTTCCTCCACGGCCTCATTTTCTCATGAGTTCCTTCCTGGGGAGCTGGGACTCAGCCAGCCTCTTGTTCTAAGAAACAGGCCCAGCACCCACAAGAAAGCCCCCTTTCCTCTTCATGGCGTTTCCTGTTGTCATTTCAAAACAGAAAGTCAATAAAAATCTCTCTTCCTCCGGGTTCTTTTTATAGATTTTCTCATTAAGAGAATTAAGAGCAATCAAAGCCAAATCCAGGCTGTTTCTCTTTAGACAAATCATCTTACAACTCTTCGCTCCTCAAGTCGGAAAAGATGCCTGTTGGCTGCCGACACTGGGCTCCCCATCATTGTCTGCAGTGTGCTCGGGGGAAGAGAAAGTGGTGATTTTTGAGGCTGCACCTTTCCACCCAACAGTCACTCTCCGCCAGGTGGAAGGGGAGCTCTGTGCTGGGTCTCTGACCAGGCTTCTGTAACGGCCCATACCATTGCTCTTTCTGGAATCCATCCTGACCCAGAATGGGTTGAGGTAGTGAGTGCCCATTCCTGGAAAGGTCTGCGTAGAGGAATCACCCTGGATGACGCTGCATTCCCATTGGATTTGGAAGTCTCCTGAATCCGGGGCCCTTCTCCCACCAGTCTTACAATGACATCAGAACAGCAAGTCCACCAAGGAAGGATCCGAAGGGATATAGAGCCTAGTACAGCCATCAGGGATGGGTAGGTCCTCGGGAAGAGGCCCTGTGGCAGGCACGGGGGTAAGTCCAGGTTGGAATGTTTGATAAAATTTTCTACAGCCAAACCAGAACTTCTCAGGGCATTGTGGGTACTGCGGAATACGCCACGCACAACGTGGTGGGCACGTTGTGGATTTTCAGTACATGCTGAAAAATAACTTACGATGACATTAGCTTGTGATTGTGAGACATTAACATACATTAGCGTGCACAATGACCCGAGAGTCGGGAGAACTTGGTTACTGTTCTAACTCTTCCTCTGTGTGCTTTGGGGAAGTTATTTTCCCCTTCTAGGTCTCAGTTTTCTCATCTGTAAAAACCTAGGACTGGCCTCTTTCTGCATTTCCCAAAGAAGATTCCAGGGAAACTTAGTCCCATTAGATAATTCACATTTAATGATTTCATGGCAAAGTATGTTTGGAAACCCTGGGTGCAATGATGCTCCTCAGAGAATAACAGTGCTGATGTGCCCGTGGAAGGCTCCACAAATGCTGCCATGAAAACATCAGTTTCTCTTTGTTTCACCTTGCCTTGCCAGAATATATTTGAATATGGAAGTCTTTCTTCCCCAGTACATGCTTTATCACCTAAGGAATTAGTACTGCTCAGCACACACTCTGGGAAACCGAGATCCAGAGAATCTCTCTGGTTAGTCCTAGGGTAACCTATGGCTCTTTCATTCACAGAGTCATCCACAGATGCTTTATTGTGATGTGCGTGAGGAAGACCCGCACTGCCTGGGCCTCCGGGTCAGCACCTCTGATGAGTGTCTCTGTCTGTGAGTTTCTCTTCCCTCTGCCTACTACACTGTCCATACTGTCTGACTGGCTATCTCAACCTCCTCGTCTCAGCTTCTGGGCTGCCTTCCCCGTGCCTCAGGTCTGGCTAGGGACCCACGTTCCATGTCTTTTACTTCCCTGACCGTGTCTACGCTGAAACAAAAGTTTCACGAAGACCAGGCTTTGCATGGCGTGTTCTCCATTCTATCCCCGGTGCCTGTTAAAGGGTTTGACACACAGGAGGCCCTAGATACATATTTATGCAATGCTTAGATACAAATTAAGTGACTTTGGGGATTGCTCCCTTAATTGGGATAGGGGAAGAGTGAGTCCCTCTTATGGGAAGGAGAACAGACTTATATTCTCACTACACTGGAGAAGCAGCAGATAGATAGACAGAGTTGTTCTAGATAGAACTGGCTAGTCGTCTTAGGAGAGAGCTTCCCATGACTAAACAGGTTCGCCGTAAACATAAAGGAGACCATCATCAATTGGAATTGTGAATGAAATGACTTTGACGTTCCCTTCTCGTGGCATGAATTTAGGATTTAATTCTTCATTATTCAGTATCCTTTGTAACGTACATATCTCGACAAAATAAGGGCTCTTTTGTCATACTACAACTAAATTTAAACAATAATTAATTTACCAGCAATCTATTATATTAATAATAGCAATCTAATGCATTAATAAAAATGGAGTTTCAATGCTGGAGTCAGGGAACAATTAAGCTATATTATGCAGCTCCCAATGATAATAGAGACTCATTTTTTAAAGTTGATGCTATAAGGCTAATTGAAAACGTGTAGGCTTAAACAAGCTCTATGTGAACCCTGTGACTGTAACCCGAAGGAAGAGAACAATGACGGGCAGGAAGCACACCCGCGGGGGTTTGGGTAAGAAAGATGGAACCAGGAGTGTCTGCTTTCTACTTGGCTTCTGTAAAATCTTTCTCCAGTTCTCTTCATGGGCTTGTCTTCTTTGTAAAAATTTTTAAAGATAAAAATAAGGTTGGAAACAACAGAAAATAGGATCTCTGGCTCTGCAAACATTATTTGATTTTTTTCCAGCGGAGGTTTTGAGGCCTCGTTCAAACATGGCTGGACTCAGTGATAATCTGGCCTTGCTCTCTTCCCCAGCTGTCTGGAAATGTCCTTCATAACAAGACAGAATGACAACAATCACCCCCAAACTCAAATACTTCATCGAGTCCTTGACAGCTCCCAGAGACCCAGAGCTGGAACCGAGGCTGAAAGTGCTATGTTGAGCAGCTTGGACCTCATCTGCCCTCATTTCCATTTGTGAGTTTTGGGTTATGTTGCTTTTGGAGGAGGATTGTGAAGGGGGGGGGGAGGGGTCAGCAACCTTTTTTCTTTGTCCTAAGATAAATCCCAAAAGCTATTACCAGGAAAAAGAAGAGGAAAAAGTTTCTGTTTGGCTTTTTGCTGCTCTGGCCATAAACAGCAGTCTGGGATCAAGGGTGTGTGGGTGAGCAGGATTTAATCTCCGCCAGGTTTTCTTGCCGTAAACATCCTTTCAGCTGTCCTGGCCCCAGACATCTCTGCCTTTGTGAAGCAGAGGCATGGTTTTCGATAGAGTGGCCTGCCGCTCGGCTCTCCATGGACTCAGCCACAGATCCTGACCCTTCGAGCCTGGAACGTCTCAGCTCACTCATGCTTGAGATGTTTGGACCCAGGACAGTCCCTGACTCGGTGCTTGAATATAATTCAATGGAGCAGAGAGGCCTAGCATAGTAGAAAGAGCATGGCTTTGGGGAGTCAAAACAATTTAAGTTTGAATCCCATCCCCTCTGCTTACAAACATCGTGACTTTGGTTAGACAAGCCCCTTAGCTTCCAGAGCCCTCGTTTCTCCTTCTGATTCCTATCTCGAGGGCTGTTTTGTGGATTGGATCAAGTATCCTATGCAAAGTGGGAGAGTAAATCCAGTTGCTATTCCTTTCGTCACTAGTATCAAGTGTTGAAACCACATTTTCAAAATATTTCTGATGAAGTAAACTGAGTGCTGAGAAAATTAACCAAGATGATGAGAGTCTGGAACCCAGGCCCCATGAGGAATAGCTGAAAGAACTGCATACCCTTAGTGTAGAGGCGGTCAGGAGCTACGGCAACTGCCTTCGTACCCGAGTCACTCACATCGACAAGAGGGAGCCAGCTTGCTCTGTATCTTATCCCCTCTGTGACTGAAGAAATATTTATTGGATATATTCTACGTGCCAGACTCTGTGCTTATCACTGTGAATAGTCTTGGGAACAAAAGATCTCCTGACCTCCTGGAGCTTATAGTCTAGTTGGAAAGACAAACATTGAATGAGCAATTTTAAATGTGATTGATAATAATAATAATAATAATAATAATAATAATAAAGATAAAAATGGGAGAGTCAAGAGCTCTCCCATTGGGGGGTTTTGTAACTGGTCAGAATTAGGACCCATGGATGTGAACTGTGGGGTGATTAGTTTCAAGAGTTAAGAGAGAGACCTATAACTGCATATAGTTGGGCAGTTGGTGTATTGCTCAAAGGCTCCAGTTGAGGTGATGAGTGAGGACTGAAATCTAGCCCTTACTCTGCTCCTCAAACCATGAACCTCCAGGGTTGCATCTGCCCCAAGGGTGCTTTTTCTAGTTTGCACAGAGGCATCATATACCTGGTAGTGGCTCTGAGCGGAGGTCTCCGAATGGTGACCCATGGCAATATCTAGGCTACAGATATTCTTTGTTGGCCTGTACGTCATTTTTGTTTATTTGTTTTTGTTTTTAATTTGAATTCTCTATCAGATTTTAAAGTTCAGGAGAGTCCATATTACAATTCAGATTTCTGAGTGCTGTGGAAAATCTGGTAATACTGGTCCCCATGTTCCTACGAAGAGGAAATCAGCTGGAGGTGAGTAATGGCTGTTCCTTTTAGAGAACTAAAGACGTCCCCAACCCCAATCCTTTCACTCAAGCACTTTTCCCACCCTAAATCCTGGGCTCTTGAGTTTGCTAGCCCTGCTCTCCATATGCCCAGAGCTGCACAGCATGGCCGGTTGGCCGAGGTGATGGATTCCATCCCTAGTGCTGTTCCAGCATCGTCTGCAGGCTCCCGGTCAGAGACGCCATTACCTCTCATACCAATAAGAAGTTTTGACCAAGCTTTTGGTTTTGGAGGTGCGTGAACTCATACGGATGAAAGTCTGTCCTTGGTCTCATAACAGTCATTATGGATGTGGTACCAAAGTATATAGACCAATAGAAAGAGCTTTTCTTTATATGTTTGTTTACATGACCATGACAAACATGTGAATCTATTCAACAAACCTACAGTGAATTCCTGACATGGACCCAACACTACATTGTGTGATGTGGAGGAATTACACACCTAGAGCATTTTAGCTTTATTAATCAGTCTATGAAATGACTGAATGATCGACTGACTAAACTAACTAATAGGGGCTGAATAGTGTCCCTCCTCATCCCCCCAAAAAAATCATCCATGATGGATTATATCCCTGGTGCTGGATACAAAATATAAATTTTGTCCTCCCACTCAGGAATTTTGATTGTGTTTGAAGATAAGGCCTTTAAAGAGGTAATTAAGTTAAAATGTGGTTGTTAGGTAGGTCCTAATCCAATGTGACTGGTGACTTTATAAAAAAAAAGGAGATGAGAACACAGACACATGGACAGATGGATGACCATATGAAGACACAGAAAGGTGAGAGACCGCAGAAGAAACCAAACCTGCTGACACCTTGATATTGGACTTCTAGCCTCCAGAATTATGAGAAAATAAATTTGTGTTATTTAAGCCACCCAAACTATTGGTGTTTTTTATGGTAGCTAAAATAAACGGAATGTTTATATCTCACCAAAATTCTTATGTTGAAACCTGATCCCCAACGTGATAGTATTAGGAGGTGGGGCCTTTGGGAGATGATTAGTTCATGGGGATGGAACCATGATGAATGGCATTGGTGCCCTTATAAAAGAGACTCTAGAGAGCTCTCTCATCCCCTCTACCATGTGAGGACACATTGGGAAGACAGTAGGCTCTCGCCAGACAGAGAATCTGCTAGCTCCTTGACTTAGACTTCCCAGCCTCCAAAACTGTAAGAAATAAATTTCTGTTGTTTATAAGCCTAGTCCATGGTATTTTGTTTTAGGAGTATCGATGGACTAAGACAGCAGCTCTAGCAAACTAATACACTAACTAACTAACTAACTAACTAACTAACTAACACAAATCTTATTTCCTTCTTTCAAAGAGCTGATATTATAGGAGGGAAGGCTTGATTTGTAAATATTCCCACCAATAGCAAAAGTGATCTCCTTGCAATGAGAACCAGATCTCATCATTCCCCTGTTCTCAACCCTCCAATGATGTCTCCTGTACTTAGAATAAATGACAAGCTCTGGCCTGCAGAGGTCTCAGTGGGGCCTAGTACCTGCCCAATGGCCCACTTCAGTTGTGCCCCCTCCTTCCTGCACATGACACACAGCCACCCTGATCTCGCTGTCCCTCCCTCAAGCTGACACCAAGCTCTTTCCACCTAAGGTCTTAGCATGCTTTGCTCTTCCTGCCTTCTTCCCATTCGAACTCACTCCCATACCTCTCCCAGCCAGGGCTGGAAGAAGGGAGTTAAAGGAAGAAGAGAGGGAACTTCCATTTTCTGAGCAGCAACTGCATACTGCAACAAGGCACTGGGCTCAGGGCTTCGCACATTATCTGAATAAATATAAAGCGTTCCGATGTAAGCAATGTTAACCTCATTGAATGGATGCGGTGACCGAGGTTTAGGGAAGTCACAGAGCCTAAGTAAGAGGAGGTGATGGAATCTGAACCTACATCTGACTTACTAGAGCCCGTTAGCTCCCTGTCACATCACACTGCTACCTGTTGTGCCTGGTCGCCTCCAGGAAGGGACCAGAGGGGCCTGCTGGCCTGTTCTACAAGTCTTACAACTTTGGAGTCTTTCCTGTGGGTGAAACAAGGCTCTCTAGGGGCTTTCTATTGAGTGTAAATGACCACTGAAATATTCACCCTCACTCCCTCTCTGCTGAACTTTAAAAATAACCTGTCCTTTTATTTAATCCAGGCACCTTCAGAAGAGCTTCTGCCTGCAGCGAGGCTGAGAGGAAGGGCAATGAGCTAAGGACAGGGGAGGAGAGAACGTGAAGGATGCACAGCTGAGCCGACTGTGGCTGCAGGGAGTCGGCAGGGCAGGGAGGACTGGGAGTCAAAGCCCTTGGGTTCACACCCAACTCCACTTGTGGGGCTGTGCCCAGTCACTGGCGCCTTGAACTTCAGATAGAGAAGGGAAACGGGAGCGATGCTCATTCTCCAGGGGTGCTCTACATGGGCGGTCAAGCACTTGTATGTTCTAACGTGTCATAAAGATGAGAGGTGCTGACACAATAATAATAACATTATTATTATTCTGTAAAAATGGTGAGGATGGAATGAACCCAGACTCGGCCTCATTGAACAGACAAGGTTTGAAGAACTTGACTTGGCTGTGGAGGGCTTGGTGACCTGAGAGGTGACCCAGTGCATATTCCATGGTCGTAGAAATTAAGTTTTATCCTAGCTGGGGTCAGTATCCAAGCAGGTACCAGCTGGTGAACAAAGCTATACTTTCTAAACAGCAAGTGATGGCCAAAGTCCAACAGGTACTGACATTCAGGTCTGAATTGACCATCCCATTCAGAGCATCGTGCCAGCCAAGGAGCCGAGACACAATGATCCTGCCCTATTTCCCAAGGGGAGGGGTTAGGAAGAACTGGACAGTTGTTGGGCCATGGCCAGAAGCGAAGATCAAAGGTGGGTTTGGGTAACTAATAGACTGAATAGAAAACTGAGGCAGAAGGCCAGTTGGAGAGCATCCTGCGTGGGTGCCATGCTGTGCCTTCCAGCTCCGTCATCGGTGAAGAACTTGTTGCCTCATTGCTGAGAGTGCTGTTGGCAGATGGGCCTTCAGATGTCAGTCCCTTCAGGGTTTGCCTCAGCTGCAGAGACCTGCATCCCACTGAGCCCACATTCGGTGATTGATACGAGCAGGAGTGTAAAGGCTGGGACATCTCAGCCCAACCAGGACAAGTCTGAAAGTCCATTACGTCTACATCTCCCCAGTCCCCAAGGGTTGGCTGAGGCTGTTGCTGGGCCTGCATCACAGCTAGACTTCTCCCTCTGTACTCTCCTGCCTTCTTCCCCTCCCTTTCCCAACTGTTGAACCCAAGGGCACATCTTAATAAACATTCTGCGTACTAGACTCTGTCTCAGAGTCAACCTTCTTGGAAACTCAGTCTACAACAAATACCTCTTGGGGTTTAAATAAATGTCTAGCGTGATGGGAAAGTAGAGTCCAGGGTTCTTCTCAGGAAGATAAGATGTCAGATCCGTGATGGTGTAACCCATTCCAACATCAAGGTGCTGGCCAATTCAGTTCTTGCTGAGGACTCTCTTCTTGGCTCTCAGGCGGCTCCTTTCTTGCTGTGTCCTTACGTGGGAGGGAGGAATGGAGATAAAAAGAGAGAGAGAAGCTCTCTGGTCTTGTCTTATAAGGGCACCCCTCCTATCATGCGCACCCCACCCTCATGATCTCATTTAAACCTAATTACTTTTCAAAAGCCCCATGCCCACATACCATCTCATTGGGGGTTAGGGCTTCAACATGAACTTGGAGGGAACACAGTTCAGTCCATCACAAAAAGTACCTGCTCTGTGCCAGGCACAGCTCTAGATCATTGAAATATATCAGTAAATAAAACATATACAAATATCTGCACATAGGAACTTATATCTGTGTGTGTGTGTGTGTGTGTGTGTGTGTGTGTGTGTGTGTGTAGGGTAGAAGGGGGCAACAATACAAATAGACATAATAAACTAGTAAGGCATCTTAGGAAACGAGAGCTGTCAAGAGAAAACAAAAATAGAGCTGTGAGTAAGGGGGTTGGTGTGGGACTGTTCTGCATTTAAAGGCACAGTCAAGGAGGGCTCATTGAGAAGGTGACATTATAGCAGAGACTTTGAAGAGGGGAGGGTGTGTACCACATAGACATCTGGGGAGCCAATGGTGTCCCCAGCAAAGGTAACAGCCCATGATGAGCCCCTAACTAGGGGCATGCCTGGGGTATTTCAGTAAAAAGGCCACTGTGGCTGAGAGGAGTGGGTGACCAGGAGATTAAGAGAACAATCAGAAAAGTGATGGGGGCAGGATCACATCCTCACTGGCCACTGTAAGTTCTCTGATGTTGCTTCTGAGTGAGCTGGAGTTCCTGGAAGATTATGTAAGAAGATTATGTTTTAAAAGGATCCTTCTGGCTGCTGTGTTGAGACAGATGGTGGGGGTGCGGCAGCCGTGGGCACCACTGTCTGTCCTGCAGCTGCTCCCCAGTGGGACAGGAAGGGACTACTCCTTGACTCTACAAGTGTTTGGACTCTCATGGGATTCTGGGCTCTCCTCCAGGCTTGGGAGCTCCGAGCCCACACTGCTTCGTGGGAATGGTCTGTGCTCCCCACCTTCTGGAAGAGATCAGATCCCACCCTGGAAGCAAGACTGCATGGTTTGCCCTTGTCCTCTGTGGACACAGATGCTGACCTTGCCTCAGATGCAAACAGATCCTTCTGCTGGGTCCTTACTATCTTTACCACAGTAGTCTTTACACTAAAGTATACTTTGTGCTAAAATTACTGGCTTTTTTGTCTGTTTTCCAAACTGACTCTGCAGAAATGGAAACTTCCTCATTTTTATTTTAATCTCAAGCACCCGGCAGAGTGTCTTACATAATGAGGGTTTCATTATATGTTTGAGAAGTGAAAGAATGAATGAAAAGGGTCTGTCTTAATCTGCTCAAGTTCCTATAACAAAATGCCATAGATTGGGTGGCTTAAACAACAGAAATTGATTCCTCACAGTTCTGGAGGCTCAGAAATTCAAGATGAAGGTACCAGTAAGACAAGTTTTGTGCTGAGGTCTCTTCTCTTGGCTTGTAGGTGACATCATCTCACTGTGTGCTCACACGACCTCCTCTTGTGTTAGTGGGGAAAGAGTGAGCTCTCTGATATATCTTCTCATAAGGGCAATAATCCCATCATGAGAGATTCACCCTCAAAACTTCATCTAACTCTAATTATCTCCCAAATGCTCCATCTCCAAATATCATCAGATTGGGGTGTAAGATTTCAATATATGAATTTGGAGACAATGGTAGGGCCAATGAGTAGACATACAGGGAATCTCAGCCTATTGAAAATAAGTTCCAGCAGTCAGAGCCTCAACAATGGAGAAGGCTACCTTCTGAAAGAACGTCCCATCACCAGAGGTCCAAGCAAGACTAGGCAACAGTTTGGCAGGACTATGAAGATAATCCCGGGGGTGTTGAATTAGGTCCTGGAACACTGTTCATTCATGATGATCTTGTGTAAGTCTCATTGTATGGACGCAGTAAAAATATAACATTTCATCTATGTTCAGAGGGGAGCTTCATGGATTTGGAATATCTTATTTGGGAGTTAAGAAGTTTGGGGTAATACTAATCGCATTTCTCTTCAAACTCTAGGTCAGACCATTTAAGGAAGTCACTAGAGTCAGAGTAATGGAGATTTAAAAAATAATAATAATGTAAAGCAGATTGGAGAAAATAGCTTGGGTCTCCATCCAAACTGGCTTCCTAATTCCTTCCCCCACCCTGGAACTGAATTTCCCCCACCCAGTTCTGGGTACAGGTGGACAATCCCAGACCCTCCTGGTAGACTCCAAGAAGAGAGAGCTCAGAATGGTGGATCTACACATGCTGACATCCTGTTTCCCCATTCCATCTGCTCCTTGGGGAGCAATCAGGGGCTGGGGGATGGGTGATACTTTCCTCTCCTTGGGAGTAAATTGGGGATTTGTCCCCAATGAAAAGATGAGGATGAGGAATGAGGAATCAGTATAATGCCCTTAAGCATTGTGAATGCAACTAGATGGCATGTCAGGCCCTAAAAAGGGGGTCTTTTCTGGTACCCCTTGCCCTGAGGCCTGAGTCCGGTGAAGGGTTAACAGCATGAGCTGTGGTTCTGTCTGATGAGGAGGGAAAGACTCCGACAACTGAAGCTTTTACTTTAAGACACAATAAAAGACACTGACATGCTGTGTAAGCATTGTTCCTGGCTGTAGTTATTCCAATTATTTTTTATGTTTTCTCCTTAAATGAGAAACATATCAGACACTAACTCAAACACAGAGATACCTATTTATGCTTCAGAACAAACAGTTTAAGGGCATTATATACAGATGTCTAAATATTTACAAAGTATCTGTTTATGGGAGCAAAATGAAAAGTACCTGTTTTCATTTGAAGGATTTTATGTGAAATTTGCATGTAAAAAAAGGCAACCCCGGTGGCTAAGGGGTGTTAGAGATGAGCAGTGTGTGCACAGCCATGGTGGGGACACGGGGAACGGGGGGTGGGGCTGCCCTCAGCTGTCAAGGCCCTGCACTGACCCAGAGTTGCAGGGAACCAGCAAACTAAGGCTGGGGTGAAGCTTCTCTTTAGGGTGGGGGCATAAACGAACCTCTTGAAGAGATCAGGGTGTTCCAATGACCCAACTCACATTATCTTCTTTAGCAGATACTCTTCTTAGCCCCAAAGGGACATTTAAAGAGAAATGGAATTCTGGCTGCTTCGGATGAGTGTAGTAAACTGGGGGATTATTAGACTACCTGGGGGGCAGGGGCTCTGATGTTTCCAAAGCTGGGAGCTTGGAGCTCAGAGGAAAGCACTGAGAGATGGTTTAACACTTCATCTTACATGCAGGCAGGTTTCAGCTCAACCCGCGGGGGAATATAATGTGTACAGGTGGTGTGTATGGCCTTGTGAGGTAGTGAGCTCTCTGTTGCCTGAGGTATTCTAAAATAGGATGGCCTCTTATCAGAGGTATTTTAGAGGACTGGCTGCATTGCAATGTGTTTCTGGCTCGTTTAGCTTCCAAGATTTTGAGATTGTGTGAGTCAACACAGCCCAGGCTGCACTCTCTTCTTCCGCAATCTTGCCACCCAGGGACTAGCTGCCAGCCCTGGGCTCCTGCGCTGAGGGTCTTCAGCAGCTGCCTGGATCTGGGTTAACTGAGAAAGCCAGAGATGTTTCATGAGCAGAGGACAAATGCTTCCTCTGCTCTCTACCTCTTGGGGTCCCTCTGAAGCCCTCGCTGGTCCCAGGTCTAAAGATCTACAATCCCTCCGAAGGAGTCTTCCTCTTGCCTGGGTGGTCTCAGACTTCTCTCCCCTTCGCAGATGGGGTGGGATCTTGTATTGAGGATTCTTAGCAGAATGAATTGCTTCAAAGTCTTATGAGGACCGAGATCTGCAACCCCGGGAGGGCAGGGTCTCTGGGTTTCTCCCTCTCTCTGACCCATCTTGGGGTTCAGCAGTGAGGCAGGGCTGCTCACCAGGGCATTAGAGAGCGGAAGGGAAGTGCTGCGTCTCACCGGCTCACTCTGTCCCCTCCCCTCAACCATCGTGATGGTTTGGGAAGGGCCAATGGGTGCAGCTGAATTGGATGCAGGGACCAACGGCAGAGGCTCTGCCTGTCAAAATAGGCCGAGTGCACAATGCTGAGTCCTTTCGAGTCCTGGTGGAGAGTTGAGCCCTGGAGACACAGCATAAATGGCTGGTGTATCTCACCAGGGGCGTCCAGCGAGGGCAGGACCTAGAGACGAGGATCCCTGAACTCACCAGGTGGGGACGTGCCATTGGCAGATCCATCCACACAAGCCTTGTGCCAGAAGGAACTGGCCAAAATAGGGGAGGCAGGGAACCAGCAGGAGGTTGGGGTGGTGCGACGGAGAAGGAGCGCTTAGGCTGACGTGGATCAGCAAGAGGAGCTGACTAGATAGAGGGGGAAATGAGAGAGGGGCAAATGTGAGATTTCAATCTGAAATCCACATACTATGTTCACTCCGGTTCCCTTCTCCTGTGGAAGGGGAGCTCAGAGGCTGGGCATTTATCCTTTCATTTATTCACTCAACGTCTTTTCAGAGGCATGGGCAAGACAGGCCCTATCTGTCTTCCGGAGTGAAACCCCTGCCCTCAGAGAGACGAGTGGTTAGTGGTGGCTGCAGTCCCCAGATGCTAGTGGAAGTTTTACACTCAGTTTGTCAAAGTCAGAGTGACTGGCATCCAGAGAACAGCTGTGGCCCAGGAACAGAGCGGCAGTCCCTGGAGAGGGGCTGGCAAAACAAATCTGGGCCTCTCCTTAGAGGGACCTAGTGAGGGAGAAGCACCAGAACCTGGCACCAAACAGGTCAGTCCGGTCCCGGCAGCACCTAGCACGAGGTTCCCAGCTCTAAGCCTGAGTTCCGTGGAGGTGCCTTAGCTGGTGGGAGGTGTGAGGGAGGCAGCCCCGAAGCCCAGGGGTAACACAGCCCAGCACCCAGGTCAGGCCAACGGAGAGGCGACCCAGGGAATACCGTAGAATCCTGAACTCAGTGCAGGGGAAATGACTCACAGATGAGGCCAATAAACAGGGTAAATCAACACTAAGTCCCATTGGACTAGGTTCTGAAGATGCTTAAGGACTTCCTGCCTTGGTCACACGGCTTTGGAGCTGGGGCAGGGCCAGGCCCGCAGGTGGGAACAGCATCAGCCCCAGCTGTGGGTCCCAACCCAGCAACTGGCCACACGTGCTGTCAACTGCTGTTCACAGGGAGACAGATTCAACTGACATTTACTTTGTGCTTGTCCTCACACCCAGACAGAGATGAGAAAGACAGCGTCTGCCCTGGAAGAGGCGACAGCTTGGGGGAGCAGGCCTCCGAAACAGCCAATTGCAGTGCAAGGTGGCCAGGGCCTTAGATGGATTTGGATAAAGAGCTGGGGCGGGGGGGGGGGGGTGGCAGGGGGCACACAGAGGGAGGAGAACATACATCTGATGTGAAGAAGGTACCCAACAAATACCCTCTGAATGAATTAACAATTTATTATCAGTGTTGTTATTATCTTCATTTATTTTTATTTTTATTTTTTATTTTTTTGGTGTGGGGAAGGATGGCTGAAGAAGCATGTCAGAAAAACGGAGAATTTTGATCCTGGCTTTGATCCTAGATGAAGAAGACAGGTCCCCACACAGTGGGCTCGGAGCAGGGAAGCGGTTTGGTGTGATTGCAGGGAGGCAAGGCTCGAGGTGAAGTGGTAATGAGCAAGGGGTCCTGAAGACAGTATTTCTCAGCTTTGCCATGTACCAAACCAACCACAGAATCTCAGCGCTTGAAAAAATGAGCATTTCTTTCATGCTTGTGCTGCACCTTTAGGTGGCAACAGTAGCTCTGCCTCAGGCCGGGGGGCGAGTTCAGGTGTACCCCACACATCTCACTGCAGGCCCAGGCCAGAGGGCAGCAGCCACGAGGGCGTGTTCTTTTCACGGAGGAGGTCGGAAGATCTCAGAGGAGCAAATGAAACCCGTGATGCTTCTCACCGCCTCGGCGTGGGAATTAAACAGTCCCCTCCACCAGAGCCGGTCACGTGGCCATGCCCAGCGTGAATGGGAAAAGGCTCTTTCCCACACGAGGTGGCGAGCTGCGTGACGGAACAGCTGTTTAACAATTCTCCAACCTGCCGTGACTACCGCGCACTTCTGTTTTGATTCTGGAGAAAACGGGGAGCTGTTGCCGGTCCCTCTGTTTGCGTGGGATAGCTTCATTTTCACAGGGGTATCCAGAACACCTGCCATATGTGAAGGGGCACGTTGCTCATGCCTGGACGCAGGGAACACATGGCTTGGTTTACACATTGGCGTTTCTGAAGGGCAGGGGCTAAGATTCATCTATCTCCATGCCCCAGCACCCCGCGTAGCTCCTGACCCAGAGTGTGCGCACACTATTCGCTGAGTGGATAAATGGTCTTACATTATTCTCCACGTGTGGTTAAATGTAATAGGAAATGCACATTTCTCTGCCTCCATTGACAAGTCAAGGTAAGGGTGGGGTGCTGCGTGAGGAGCAGACGTGACCTGCTGCAGGTGGGAATGAGAACGCCAAGCAGGGAAACCAGCGGCGTCAGGAAGCAGGTGGCCCAGCCCTCAGCTGCTACACTCAGAGCCATTTGATGAGAACCTAGAAGGACTTCTGAATGGTGGACTTCCTCCAGGTAACTGTCAACTTGCAAGATGTAGATTCCTAATGACAATGACTGACATACAGTGAGTGCCTCCTATGTGTACATGTCTGACACTAACTGGATGCATTTTATATATGATTTCATTTAGTTGAATCCTCCCTTGCCCTGGTTATTAATGGGGCATCACTGCAGAGAACAATAGTCCGTTTCTGTCTTTGCTGGAGCTGCATTTTCACGTGCTGGTTCCGTGGCAAACCAGGACAGGAGAAGCTGCAGCGATGTAAATACAACTGAGTCATGTAAGCACAGCTGAGGAAGTCAGTAAAGTGAGGAAGGCAAAGTGAGGTCGGGGAACTGCAGACGGAAGGCGGGAACTGCAGTTTCGGCTCTCGGGCCAAAGCGCAGCCAGGTCAGTGGACAACAGATGAGGATAAGAGCATGAAGGGACTTTGCTTCAGAATTCCATCTATGGGGAGAGACCGAGGTCCCAGGAACGCCCTTTTGCAGTGTATCTGGTCCCCAGACCCTCAGGGCAGGGATGCCCTTGTTCCCTTCGATGCCCCAGAGCAAAGCGCCATGCTTGGCACAGAGGGGAAGAGGGTTAAGAACATTCACCAGCCCCTCAATTAAGTTTCTGTAGGTAGTGCCTCTTCCTGTCCCCCTCTGGCAGATTTGTCAGTGGTGGAAGCACAGTCACCCCAAGGACACTTAGGGTAACCCAACCTTTCCTCCTGCCCTGTACCTCCCTCCCTCCTGGCCCAAGGCCTCGGCCTCCAGGGAACAGCCAGAGGGCAAGAGGCCGGGATGAGAGGCTCGTGCTGGGAGTGGTGCCAACCCAACTTCTCCAAGGGTGTCGTGAGAACGCCAGGAGGAGACGCAAGGCCAGTTCTTTGTCCCACGGCGGCTGAAGTGCCTGAGCGCTCAGTCCACCACCAGAAAGAGCACATTTCTCCTAGCATCGGAAACACAGAAGATGGTGCGATTAAAAAACAAACAAACAAACAAAAAGATCCCTTAGGTCTTCTAGTTCTACCAGGTTTGCCTTGAACGGAGCGCTCAGACCTCCCCTCCACCTCAGTCTCCCTCCTCCTTTCTCACCCTGTCTCTGAGGGTCCAGCTGTATCTACTGTGCTTTCATCTGCAAGGTCTGTCCCGAGTTGTCCCCCTTGAGTCTAAGTTGGCAAGTCCTGTTAATTTTTTAATGGAAACACAAAGGGACTTAGGAGACTGTATCAGGTAACTCACACTTTAGATGAGGGGGACAGAGAGCAAGGAGGTCAGACAGGAAGCAAGAGGCCTGGTGCAGCCAGGACCCTGCCCGGGAGTGGCGGGCTTAGAACACCAGGCTGGGCCACTGTCTCAGGACACTTCTGAACACTGTCACCAGTTGCAGCCCCAGGACACTGACTCCTGCAGCTGGAAGTGATCTCTGAGAGCAAGTCCTTTGCCCATTTTCATCTCATAATGTTCAGAGGCTCGCATTAAGCTAACAAACTTTTCAAATAGGGATCATCTGGTTAGCAATAACCAGATGTATTAAAGTGCCCACGTCTAACGCCCCCAGGTGGGGATGTGGAGGGTGGTGGTAGGCAGGACTAAAGAAAGGATGAGAGTGGAGCGAGAGAGCCTGAAAAGTCCAGAAAACATAAATAAGATACATGGCCTCTAGTGGAAGAGTCAAGGGGATGCGTGACCAGCGACCGGGTGACAGCTCATGGCACCGGCAGCTCCGGAGCGCTCTGCACACAGAGGAAAGGGTGTGGGATTGGAAAGACCTCAGCGAACAGGTGCCCTCGAGCCTGTTGAAAACCAATGCTCACACTCAGTAGTCTGACGAGTGTGAGTTGCATTCCAGGTAGAAGGAAGGGCACTTAGAGGTCCGTGGACAAATGAAAGTGTCCTATTCGGGGAACTCTCAGTACTTCTGTTTGACGAGAGTGCATGGTCGCTACATGGAGGCATAACAGGGGACATGACTTGAAGGAAAGATAGGCAGAGTTGCTCTACGACGTGGGCAAATCACGTGCCATTTCTGACCTTTAGTCAGTTCATTTATATAAAAACTAAAAACTAGAGTTTCTGTCCTCCCTAGCACACAGGACTTGGCTTTAGAATTATAAAGGGGAATAGGAAGGGGCCTGAAGGTTCATCTAGTCCAGAGGTTTTCATGCTCTCCCAGGACTTCCTCAGGGACCTCAGGTTTGTCCAGTGACCCTCGGGAAGGGGACCTCAAGTTCATCCAGAAGGTTGAGCTCCCGATCTCCAGCTTCCGTCAGAACAGCTGCACTTTGCTCAAGTATTAGAGGAACAGGTGAGACTCTGCTGTTAAAAGGTGAAGTTTGAACATCGCTGGACTAGTCCCACCCTCCCACTTTGTAGATGAGGAAAACAGAGGCCGGAAGGGCAAGGAAAGGACTCCTGGGAATCCCACTGGACAACCTGGGGGCTTTGAAAAGACATGGGTTTCACAGTACTGAAGCCACACGTATGTATGTTCATTTTCTTAGGTGCCAGCCAACAAGATTTTCCACAACACTTAAAAGACAAAAGATCAAAGTGGAAAAACAAATGCTAATGCCCCCAACCCTGCTGCCCACCTGCTGGGCCCTAGAGGTTCAAAGCTGGAAGACCTCTGAGGAAAAGCCCAGCACCCCTCCTCCCATCACCTGGGCTCCCAGCGGCTTCCCTGACCACCGCTCCAGCCCCTCCTTCCAGGAGCTTTCCAGAGGCACTCAGTATTCTGCTAGGTTTGGACCAAAGAGGCTCCCAGGCAGCTCTGTCCCCTAAATGGTCTCCTTACTGTGGGGACTCTGTCTGTGCCCGGGGTTAACAGCGGTGGGTGGATAACTCTTCCATTTGTTAAAAACATGTTTACAAGGTGTAGGCAGAGAAAAGGATGGAAAGTACACACGCTTCACATTGCTGAAAATTTTTGTTAAAGTGCTCTGTGTGTTTCAGGCAACCCACTCCAGTTTCTGCTCTCAGCTTTCTACTTTTAGAAACGAGCAGCTGGAGGAGTTATTTCCAAGTCCTGATGGGCTGACACGGCGGCTCAGCCTCCTTCTTCTCTGTTCTCCTCAGGCATTTTTTGGAGAGTTTTCCCATGAGGAAAGCGCTTCAGAGGGGAAAACACGTCAGGTATGTATTCCTTGTGATTGTCTTCAGGACAGTTTGGAGCACAAAAAATTGGAAAAGAAAAGGGAAGAGAAAGGCAGATTCATGCTGAGTCTGCAGCAGGAATTCACTGCTCCGTTTGAGGAGTGAGAAGGACCCTTGTATGGGGAGCTGGGCTCTGAGCCCCTTAGGGAAGCCGGGGAGGCCCAGGGATGGCTTGACCTGCTGGGGGTTCCAGGTCACCCAGCCCAGCCCAGGAAACTGACTCCACTGACTCCAGTAAACTTAGAGTAGGGGTGCAGCCCAAGGTTAAGTAGCAATGAGTGCGAAGTGAGAGTTAGGAGAGGCCAGCATCTACACACCTTGTGCTTCTATAATTCCTGCTCTGCACGTTCTTTTAATGCTTATTTAAAGAGTGGCTTCCGGGCAGGGCTGATGTACCCTGGGTCTGCTCAGTGCCACATGGGTTGTTCACACCCAATTTCTGATCTGATTAGTTAGACCTGTGCAATATTGGATTATTACATATTTTTAATATCACCCAAACCTCCAGGACGTTTTACTTGGTGAGCATTGGAGCAGGAGAGCAGCAGAGAGACACAAAGCCTTTGCTTACGACACAGAAATTTAGTAAACACCTACTATGTTTCAGATCTTTAGACTTGCCTGCGTCTCTAAACCTCAGGTCTTGCATGGCGTGGTGCTGCCAGGTAGGAACTATGAGTCCCAGATACCATCAAACCCCATAAAAGGCTCAGAGAGGAAAAAAGGCTGCAGAGTTAACCCCACCAAATCCCGAAGTTCCGTCTGCTGTGCTGACGCCCCTCCCCCACTGCTTTCTGCCACCACATTGTTTGCGGGTCACTGGAAGGGAAGGGAATTGCAACAGCAGGAAATCGAAGCCTCCTAACTTTTGTTTATTCGAATTCACTCATCTTTTGGGGGGGAGGTTACCGTCCCTTTGAAGTTTTTGTTTTTAGATCTTTATTTAGAATTAACTTCAACCTCTTTTGTGCTTCTTCAGCCATTTGTACAGCAACCATTACAATCTCCATAGCATTTTCCCATAGTTGTCTGTTTAAAATGTCTTCCCCAACCAGACTGGATCTCCTGTAAGAATTTGCCTTTGTCCTTACAGTGCCTGAGAGTACCTGGCACATAATGGGGCTTTATACATGCTTGTTAAATAATCATAATAATAAAAACAACCTGAATGCCTAAATACATAAAAATGAATGAGTAAACAAAGCCACTCCTTGCCTCCTGGTCCCTGAAGGCATCCCGTAGTTATGTTGCTCACCTGGCTCCTGGTGATATTTGTGTTCTAGACCCCTGCTGTAGGTGATAATTCATTAGAACTGGGATCAGCTGGAGTGTCAGAAAGCCCTGAAAGAGCAGTGAATTAATTAATCAGGATAGAAGTTTATTTCTTTCTCATGTGAAAGTTTGGGAGAAAAAGGCAGGGTTTGTACTGTGACCCATGCTATGTTTCTATCTTACGGGTCAAGACCTCCATTGCCAAGGTCATTTCATGGCCTAGGATGGTTCCTCCAACTCCGGTCATCACTTCTGTATTTCATCCTGCAGGAAGGAAGAAAGGATGATGAAGAGCATGTCACTACCCTTTAAGGATCCTGATAAAAGTTGCATACTCCATTTCTAGGTGAATCTCACTGGCCAGACCTGAGTTGTGTGACCACACCTTGCCGCAAAGGAGGCTGGGAAATGTAGTCTTTATCTGAGTAGCCACGTAAATTGTGGTTGTATTACTAGAGAAGAACGAAGATTAAAGAACAATACACAATTTCTGTCATAGGACTCATTTAAGGTTTTTATTTGGTTTTGTTTATTTGTTTGTTTGGTAAAGGAGTAACTATATCATATCTAATTTAGAAAGATGAATATGGTGCCTGGAAAGGAGAAGGGATTCGCGAAAGGAGGCTGGAGGCAAGGAGACCAGTAGGAGGTAGTTGTATAAGTCCAGAGATGAGGACTTGAGCCAGGACAGTAGCAGGGGTTGGAAAGAAGGCGATGGGTTTGTGAAGCCACTTGGTGGTGAGTAGGCAATGCTGATTACCAGGGCTGTAGAGTGAGAGGAAGGAGCCTAGAATTAGCTCCCGATTTTTGACCTGGGGCCCTTGGAAATGGGAAGTCATTTACTGATTTGGGAAATGCAGGAAGACCTCAGGGGGTAAGCACTGGACTGAGAGCCTTGATTTTGATTTGGGAGTCTAAAAAGCTGGGCACCTCCCCAGAAGGAAGCTCGAGGGGTCACCTGAAGCCATCAGCAGGGGGTGGGCACGTAGTGGCATGAGCACAATGGAGGAGGAAGCCCATTTGGAGGCGGGGGGCAGATCCCCATCCTCTCCCTAGGACTGTGGTCACCATGCTGTCAATGGGCTCTCATTGTCTTAGGGGCTGCCAACCAATTCTTCAGAGTTTCAAGACAGAAGTAATTTCAATTTCCCTCTCATTAAAAGGAGCGTATCAGTGTGTGCCTGGATCCTGCTGCGGCTGGAGAGGGGAGGGGGCTTCCCAAATCCACTGCCAAGCCTCTAGGCGGCATCCTGACTCTGGCGGGAGAAGTTGGGGTGTCTGGGGAGGGGCCGCCACGTGCCAGCTGGCTGTGCCAAGTGTAGGAGCAGCACGCCTGGGGTTCCGCCATGTGTTTGTTTATTTGGTTTGGCTGATGTAAAACATACACACACAGACTCACTGCCTCAGGGCCTGTGTGCAGAGCCCATGTTCAATCCTCAGCTAAAATCAGAAACAGCACAGGGGAAAAGCAGAAAGTCAAAATCAGGAGAATGCAACCAGGTAGCAGAGCTCATTCATTCACTCATTCATTCATTCAGCATATGAATGCCAGACACGATACGAGGCACTGGGCTACAATAAAACTCAGTCCCAAGGAAGTTAAAGACAGGGTTGGAGAACAGAGGCAAGGAAAGAGGCCTGGTTTCGCACGACGGGAAAGGCGCTCGACAGGTCACAGCACATCTTCGATCTCGGCATTTCGATCCTGGACTAAAATCCGAGTGGGGCTTCCCTAATTTCTAACCAGACTTTCAACCCCCCAACCCCTGCCCCAAGCTCAGGGCGTCCCAAGCAGCCACAGGATCACCTCGCTCTCAGGTCTCCTTCCCCTGCACTTTCATTTCCCCTGCTTGGCGAATTCTTCCCTGTGTTCTCTGCCACTCCCCACTCGGCCTTGGAGGCCCAGTGGCATCGTCTCCGGGGGTAGCCTTTACAGACCATCCTCTGCGTCCTCAGGCGCGTCCTTATTGCTGGCCGTCGTCAACCACTCCTTTCACAGTTCACCTGCCCATGTCCTCTGTGGCCTATGAGCCACTCGAGCAGAGACAGATCTTGTCCACATGTCTATCCTGGCAGTTAATCGATGCCTGGCACAGAAATGCTCTCAATAAATCCTGTCCGAATGAACAGACGTCGTTTAGTGCCACCATGGCTCGCCTCAGTGTGCTGCAATTAAAATGCCCTTGGATCCGGAGTCAACCCCGAGCTCTGTCGCTCCGACTGGCCGGGTCCCCTCTCTGAGCCTCAGCCTGCTTATTCCCAAGCTGAAGCCGATCCTATTCCATGAGTGTACATGGAGAGAGTCTTTCTACTATTATCATTGTTAGAAGACAGGGCTCTAATGAGTAAGGGCACAAATCCTGAGTTCACATTCTTAAGAAGTGCCACCCCCCCAGATGTCCCAGAGTGCCCGTCTCCAGGGAGCCACCTCTGTGGCTCTGGTGCTGCATTTCCTGCAGGTGAGGCAGTCGTGACTGTCCTCCCTCTGGCCGTCTCCTCTGACCACTGCTCTTGGTGAGCAGCGGGGTCTTCCCATGGTCTTTTCTCTGTGTGCGTGGGTCCCTGGTGTCTTTTTATATCCAAATTCCCTCTTCTTATAAGGACACCAGTTACCTTGGTTAGGGCCCACCCCGAGGGCCTCATTTTAATGTTATCACCTCTTTAAAGGCCAATCCCCAAATATAGTCACATTCTGAGCCACTGGTGGTTAGAGCTTCCGCAGATGAAGTTGAGAGGTACGCTATTTAGCCCTAACAGCCATTCACAAGTGCTGCCCCTTTGTAGGGTGACCAACTCATCCACGTCCGCCTGAGATTTTCCTGCTTTTAGCTCTGACATTCCCACATCTCAGGAAATGTGTCAGTCCTGGACAAACTGGGAAGATTGGTGACTCTAGCTCATCCGGAAGCCTTACTTGAATCCTTCCCAATGTATAATACTAGAAGGACTAGACAATCCCAATACGCGTCCAGCAGCCGTACTTCCATTCGCTTGCTTGATCCTTACTTCGGCCTTGTAAGGCAGGTGGGGCAGGAAAATAATATTCAAGTTACACAAAGGGGGATATAGGTTCAGAAAGGTCATCTTTGCCCCCCTCCCCCAGCCATGTGTACCTTTGTCCTGGTTCTTTCATTACCAGGTGCTTCCTAGATAAGAGCCAGGAGATCAAGTGTATGCTTCTTCCCACCCCTGTCCTAGGGCCTAGGTGAGAGGTAAACACCAGGATGTGTCAGTGAGCGAGAACCGAAATTTCTCCGCACTCAGTTGAACAGACAGCCACACGTGCAGTGCTTGGGAGGGGAGTGGCTGGGCCTTGTAGAGCTAACGCCTCTGAATGGAAAGCAGGTAGGGTGGGAAGGAAGCAGGGAGAAATGCAGTCTGTGTTTGATGATCTGCTCTGAAAGGCAAGGAGGGAAGCCATTGATTAGCCAGCTTTGTTTGATCTGCCCAAGGATCAAAGGGACAAGCACCATGTACGCAGATGAAAGTTGACCTGGATACCCCGCGTCCCAGCCCGCTGGGGTGCCAGGCTTCCCTAGGCCCACAGGTCATGGAGGATTCTCATAGGAACCATGGGAAAGATGGGAAGCCCACCTCTTCCTTGAACCCTGACCGTTTTCCCACCATTGTGTCTGTAGGGCTTCCTCTTGCTCCTTGGGCCTTCTCGGGGGTAAGAGGAGATCAGGGTTGTAAAGGGACCCAGGGATCTCACTGCAGGGATGGAAGATTACTTCTGGCCTTTGAAGAGCATGGACAAGTAGCCAGGTGATGAATGCTATGATTAGGCTGAGCTTGGAGGACTGAGGGCATACCACCAAGAAACCCCTAAAACTACCCTGGGGGGCACAGGTGATGATGCCTCAAGGAATAAAGTGATAGCTGGAAGAGTTTCCTGCTTTTTTTTGAGGAAGGGGGAGGAGAAGCACAAGCAAAAAGCCAAGGAGGTGACAGCCAATACTAACTGGACACACAGTCTCAACCAGAATGTCCATCATCTCATAGGATCCTAATGGCATCCAGCCCTGGGATTATTCCATGACACAAGGGAGGAAAACGAGGCTCACAAATGTTGAGTAACTTGCCTGAGGACAGTAATTTGCCAGAGTCGGAATTTGAACCCAGATCTGCCTACTTGGAAACCTGGCCTCTCACCAGTAGAGGCACGGTCATATCTGTGTTTAAGGATCGTCCCTCTGGTCCTGATGTAGATGGGAGGGAAAGGATGTAGAGACAGAGAGCCAGTCAGGGCACTCCTGCAGTTGTGTTAGGGCACTGGTAAAATCTCCCAAGCCACAAAATGAAGTATGCAGAAAATAAATAAATAAAAAAATCAAGTTTCTTTTCTATAGACTTGAACCCATGTCCACTCTTGGCAGAATTTTAACTTTGGTTCAGGTTTTCCTCCCTCTTTTCCTTCTGTCCAGGTTGTATCTAAGTTCTGGGTGGGGAGGGAGTTGTAGCATCAAGCTATGGGGTGAGGACTGGATGGTGATGGGGAGAGTGGCAATGGCCATCATCCCCTCAATCGGGCATCTTCTGGGACATCCAGTCTCTTATCTGGCCTAGGTCATTGATTTGCACAGGTCGTTGTGTGGCTGTTTCATCTTCCAGACAGCAGGGTGTCTTAGGTCCACTGCCTGCAGACTGTTTTTTTGGAGGCTCTTTGGCCTGTGGGAAATTCAGTGGGTCTGAGTCAGGCCTTATACCCTGTTGTCCTAAACAATTACACCAACCCTCCTGTTTTCATTCCCTAATGGATCGCAGGAGAACTCTGAAGGTTGCCAAGCTGAAAATGGGAAGGGGACACAGGCCCTTTCGCTCTCAGATCCCAGAACTCAAGGAGAGAACTATGAGCCACTCCGCAGTCCTGGGCTTAGCCCAGGCGGGCAGGACACAGAGCCCCTCTCAGAGACCATGGAGGCATCCACATTATTAGCTTCCTCTTTGGCTCTGTGCCAATTCTCCAAACTCAATTAAACTTTATACTTTCAGTAAGTATTCTTTCAAATCTATTGTTTAGGCTAGGACTTTGGCTGTTAAAACAATAATTAAGTTACTTATTTATCTTTGCATTTATGTTATAATTACCTTTCTCTGAGGCAATGGAGACTCAGATTTTATGCTCTAGTTTTAATGGAGGAAAGGCCATGGGGTGTATAGAAATAATCATGGGAATAAAAGCATTGGGGGTTAATATTTCAAAGTATTGTCCTGTTAATACATGCAGGCTATTTGAGATGAGTTATGACAGTGGCAGTGGGGAGGACAATGAAGGCAGGAGATTAGAGAGACCTTCAAGAATCAGAATCCAAGTGTTTTGATAACTGGTTAGATGTGGAGGTTGAGGGACAGGGAAGCGTTCTGTGTTTTATTCCATTGTCATTTTGCCCCTCATGAGGTTTCTCAGAGCGCCTGGTATCAGCCACCACATGCCAGGTTAGGCTGTGCTGGGTTTTGCTAAACAGAGCCAAGTCAAGGGTACTATGTGACTGAAAACTTGCCCCACACCTGGCCTCCTTTTGTTAATTATTTAGTCTCTTGACTTCTTCGGAGATGACTCGACTTAAAGCCTGCTGGGAAATTGCATGGAAATCAAGGTGACTCTGCCTACAGTCCATTTCAAATCGAGAACCCTGGGGACCCCAGGAATGGGGGACGGCACAGACTGGCTCCCATCCAAGCTATTTCATGTTCAATTCTGCAGCCAGGACTGCTGCTCAGTTAGGGCTGCTGAGGGCCTGGAGAAAGAACAGGGGGCCCTAACCATGGGGCAAGGAAGCTGTTACAGAACAGACTCCAACATTCAAAGGGTGGGCGCAGGAAAGAGATTGGCTCCACGGGAGTTCCAGAGAGCTAGTGCTGGGGGCCTCACCGTAGAGGACAAGGATATGGTGTCAAGGCACAGTGTAGAAAGACCACAGATGTAGGATTAGGATGAAGGATGGAAACTCCAGCGCATTTGTGGGAACCACATTAATCTTAATTCATTGACAGTGAGACAAAGATCACATCAGCCTTCACACCTTTGATGACGCCCCGAGGCTGCAACAGTGGCAAGAGTTGTCTAGTAACTAACCTCAGATTCCACCAATCAGGTCTAGTAATGTGAGAGCAGAAATGGAAGGGACTGTGCTTCTTTCTTGCTAATTAGACTGTGTGTGGTTGAGTGTGTGTGTGTACATGTGAACCCCGCTGCAGTACTCTCCTTAGGGAAAAGCCAGCATGCCTTGAAGGAGGAGACACAGGCAATAAATAAGTATATAATACATTATGTGATGATAAGTGCTATGAAGAAATGCCAGAAGGAAAAGGGGGCAGAGTGTGGCAGGTGTGGATCTATGACATTTTAAATAAGGGTCATATAAGGCTAGAGGAGGCCTCTTAGTTCATGTAGCATTTGGGAGAGAACAAAATGAAGGGAACAAAACAAAGTCCCAGGAGTCCGGGAAGGGGGTACATCATGTGCAAAGATCCTGTGGCAGCAGCAGACTTGACGTGTTCAAGGAGCAAGGGAGGAGGATGCACTAGATGAAAGCAGAGAGGATGCAAGGGGCCAGGCCTTGGAGGTCCTATAGGAATTGTAAGGACTTTGGATTTTTAAATGGTATTAGTTTTTTAATAAGATAGAAAGCCACTGAAAATTTTTGAGCAAAGAAATGACATACTTCAATTATGTTTTGACAGGCTAACTCTCATTACTGCGTTGGGGTGGAGGTGGAGAGCGTAAGTATGGTAACCAGTTTCGAGTCTGGTCCAGAGGGCAAGTGGGCCAGGGAGCTAATGATGGCTCCTACCAGAGCAGCGGCCATGGAGGGGATGAGATATGATGAGATCTGGGATATATTTGTAACAAACTGGCTGATGTTTGCATATGGGCTGTAAGAAAGAGGAATACATGGGGACTTAGTAGCACAGAATAAAGGTGCTGCCATAGATCGAGTTCACTGGGAGACATATTCTGAGTCTCTGAGATTTGGGTGCATGCGGTTTTGGGGAGTGCTCTCAGGAATGATACCTGTGAGGGCGTGAAGGGAGCCAGAGAGAGGGCAGAGTAGCCCTCTGGTGTAGTTGCAACAGAAGCCTCAGCTGATCCCATGGGAAGTTCTCAAACTGGGATAACCATTTATTATTGTCCCATGTGAGGCAAAGGCACTGGACTTTTGCACCCTCACATCAACCAGTAATTGGATGCCAGCCGACCCAGGGAGGGGTGTAATCATGGGTGAGATGGCTTCCTTCTTCTGAGGGCACTTTCTGGAGACAGATTCTGCTGTGAGTGCTCAGTGGCCAATATTCCTGCCACTGGGGTACTGAGCACCTCGGTCCTGGAGGGAAACCTGGTGACAAGACACACTGTCCCCCACAGGCACTCACTGCAGTCTGCTGGGGCGAGGGTCAGGGACGACTTCTCAGAAGAGAGGGTACTCGTCTGGTTTGAAAGGACCCCACGCCACTTTTCTCACTCATATGACCTTGATCATGAACAGAGTGGGTGCTGGAACAAGAGCCAAACTGGGGTGCAAAAACTGCTCTATTTATACTTATGAAATTTTTAGCTAAACTGAACTCTGATACTGTCTTTTATGCTAACGTGTTTTCAGCTCCCCAAATTATAATAAATCCCTCTGGTTTACAGCTACACCATTATGTGTTTTTTTCATCTATTAATTCAGAGTATATAAGCATTTTCTGGGTCAAAATTGATATTTCAACTGGTTCAAATTTCTGGCAACCCAACATTCCTCAATGAACAGAATTATAATGTGCTGATCTTTTTAATAGCACTTAGGTGCAGGAAGTCCCTTCCAAGAGCTGATATAAATCCTGCTTGCTATATTTCCTGTAGATTTTTCTACATAGGAGTTGGAGAATGGCTGGCATCAGGATCCGTGTAATAGGCTATTTCTGCACTCAAGCATGATTCTCTCCCTTCTGAGAGAAAAAGATCAGATTCAGGCCCTGGAAGCTGGCAGAATATATCATAAGGTGTATATGCCTGGGTATGAGTAAGCATGTGTATGTGTGCGGTCATGCACTTGCACCCTTAGGTGCGTGTATGGTTGTGTATGTGTGCACATGTGTATGTAGGCAAGTCTGAGGGAGTATGTGTGTATGAATATTTTTGTTTTAGTTTGTGTGAGAATCTACATATATGAGGGTATGTTTATAATGCATGAATATCCAGGTGGATGATTCAGGTGTGTGTGTGTGTGTATTTAGGTGTGTGTGTGTGCTTAGGTGTGTGTGTGTGTGAGAGTGCGCGCGCGCAAGCGTGTATGTATATGCATGGGAGAGAACATGTATGGGCACGTCCACAGTTCTTCCAGCTACATAGGTAATCAGGTCTCATGGTTCCATGGCAGGAATATAAATGTCAAAGTCAGTGTTCTTGCCTGCAGCAACTTTCCTCTGGTGACCCTGCTCCAAACATTTTCCTTAGGAGCCCCTTCAGTTCTTCCCTCTCTTCCCACCAGGGGTCAATGCCCAAAGGGGCCTCAGGCAGCTTCCTGGCCTTTGGAGCTGACTCTCTGATGTCCGCCCCGGGAGCCTTGGCTGTGGCAGTCCTGTCATGTTGGACCCTCTGCTGTCAATGCCAAAGTGACAATTGATGATCAGAACTAGGGCTGCCCAGAAACCCAATTTCTGCAGAGCTCTTTGATCTGCCCAGCCTTGGAGTGGAGCAGAGCCTGGCACAGGGGCCTTTGATGGAGCCTGGCCAATGAGGGGGTTGCTGGCTGGCCCAGCCCATCCCCACAGCCTTTGATGCCCACCCTGCCCTACAAGGGTCCTGCTACAGAAGCAGGCAAGCCGGAGGGGGTGGGTAGGAACCAGCCACGCCACTCTCTGTACCTCAGCCTCTGTGGGAAGTTACCACCTGGGTGCTTGGCCTGGGATGCTTGGTTCTCAGGGATGCAGAAGCCAATTCATAGAAGCAAGGCTCTTCCATCCACCCACGTGTGGATTCAGCTAGTTTTGTGGAGCACTTACAGAGTCAGCAGGGCGAAGTCATCACATACCCAGCCCCTCGAGTCAGAAAGGTTGGATTAAACCTGGCTGCTTAATATTTGTTCCAATTTGGTCAAGTTAAGTGACTGGCAAGTCCCCCTTGGTGTGCCCACTTCTCATCTCTTATGATGCTGTAAGGACCAAACAAAATAGTGCAAATAGGGCACCTGACACCTGTGAAGCCCTCACACACATTAGCTGTCGCCCTTGTAGGGAGGCTGCGTGGCCGAGGCCACGTTCTAGTTAACCTACCTCGTGAGACGGTCATGAGGATTAAGTGAGCTACTACATATGAAGTGCTTAGAATAGTGTCCAACAGAGTATGTGCTTCAGAGAAGCGAGTTTTTTGTTTTTGTTTTTTTATTAAAAAAAAAAAATCTTTATTGATTTGAGAGAGAGAGGAAGGGAGAGGGAGAGAAAGATAGAAACATCGATGAGAGAGCACATCGATTGGCCGCCTCCTGCGTGCCCCCCACTGGGGATCAGGCCCACAACCTGGACATGTGCCCTGACTGGGAATCGAACCGGCGACCTCCTGGTGCATGGGTCGACGCTCAACTGCTGAGCCACACTGGCCGGATGAGAAGCGAGTTTTTAATCATTTGGTACGAGGATCAGCCTGGGCAGGGTGCTATGGAGTTCTTTGCCTACCTCTGGAATAAATCATTCTTCAATATTTTTTCTCTTAAGAGATTAGTCGCAGCCACTCCTGTGGTTTTAACTGCCACCCTCTAACTCCCAAACTCCAAATTCAATCCTGTCACTTGGATTCCATGGTCTCTTCTATATTCCATCTCTGTTCTATAGAGAATAGTCCAAACCACTTGGCATGGCAGTCCAGACTCGCCACCACCTGTCCTCGGTATCGTAACTCATAACCCCTCCTCTCTCCACCTCCCTCGTCCCCATCCCCCAGGCATCCTGTGCTATAAGGCTGTTGTGAGAATTAAGTGACATGATACCTATAGGCATTTGTGTTAGCTATTGCGATTATTAATGAGTAAATACCACAGAGTAGCTCGATCTATGCTTGAAAAATGCTTCACAAATAAATAATTAGGACCTTAATGGGGCTACTTTAAGATACAGGTCTTTGAAGAGATGGGAACTTGGAGATTCAAAGCCAGGGACAGCAATAACCAACAAACAGCTTCAAGGTGAGCCGCGCAATCCCTGCTCGCAGGCTCGGAAACACATGGATGGGCTCAGACCGAAGGAAGTCATGATTCCTCACAATGGGCAGAGGACTCTGAGGGAATCAGGACTTCACTCCAAGGCTCTTGCTGACTGCCAGGCTTGCCTGCCCTCCCCCACCCTGCCAGCACAGCGGTTAAGTGCTGAGCACAGGCGCCAGACTGCCTCTGGCACATTAACAGCTTCACGACTTACGAGCTATACCAGGGACAAGTTACTTAGCTTGTTTCTACCTCTGTCTTCCTGCCTATACAGTAAAGATAGCATTGGTACCAATCTCATAAGACTGCTGTGAGGATTGCATTAGATAATGCAAATAAAAATCAGTATTTGGCATATAGTAAGTGTTTAATAAATGTTCATTATCTCTCATGATTTGTTGCCTTCAGGCTACCCCACCTCCCTTCCCTGGAACCATGTCAAGATACCTCTCCTTTTCTTGCTAAGTGGCAAGAGTGTGTCCTGAATGGTCTATCAATACCGGCAACACGCAGTAGGTCACTTCTCACAGAAGAACGAAGCCCAGACTTCCCTTTCTGGCACCCAAGGGTCCCCTACACGGCCCCCACCTCCAGACTTCTCTCCAGTACACTTCATTCACGTGTGCGACCCCTCATCCCACCTGGGCTCTTTCAAGTGATCCCACCCAGCCCTGCCCTTCCTTCTTCCTGGGCCTTTGCTCCTCCTGTTCCCCCAACCCAACATATCCTCGTCACTCCACACGACCTGTCTCCAATGCCACCTCTTCCACGAAGAAGACCCTCTTTACTTTTCCCATGAGATAGAATCACTGCCTCCTCTTTCTTTTCCCACCTTACCTTCAGGTGTGTATCCTGACACGACTCCCCTGAGTTCTGTGAGTTGCTCTAGCAAACGAATCAAACCCACGAAGGGGGATGTTGGAACTCCAATCTGTAGCCAGTTGGCCAGACACACAGGTGAGCACCTTGCTTGTGACTGGTGTCTGAAGTGCTGAAGGAAGTGGACGGGATGGGGAGGGGGCAGTCTTGTGAGACTGAGCCCTTAACCTGTGGGATCGAATGCTCTCTCCAGGTAGACGGTGTCGGAATTGAGCTACATTGGAGCACACCCAGCTGGTGTCCCAGAGAAGTGCTTGGTGTCCAGGGGCCAAGTGTGTTGCGTGAGTAGTGAAGGAGGCTCACAGGAGAGAAACACACAGTAGGGAAGCACTGGGTTTTCCCCACACGAGGGCAAGACTGAAGTCTCCCCAACAGAGTCTGCTCTCCGTCCTCATGGATTCTGCATCTGCAGATTCGACCAACCATGGCTCAAAACTATTTTTTTTTTAATATCCCAGAAGGCTCCAAAAAGCAAAACTTGAATTTACCAAGCAGCAAGCACTACACTGAATCACACAAATTAAGTGAGGTGTAGGCACACCCTGCTGTGGCCTGTATGCAAATGCAGGCTACCTGCAAACGGCCTCCGTTTTACATAAGGGACTTGAGCATACTCAGGATTTGGTATCCCAGGGGACTCTGGATACCGAGGGACAACAGCACATTACCTTATATGGAAAAGCTGTGTTTGCAGATGTGATTACGTTAAAGATTTGAGATGGGGAGATTACCCCGGATTATCTGGGTGGGCTCTGAGTATAATCACAAAGTGTTCTTATAAAAGAGAGACAGAGGGAGACGAGATACAGACAAAGGGAGAGAAGGCAAAAAGACGATGGAGGTAGAGATGAGAAGATATGGCCACAAGCCAGGGACTGCTGGTAGCTACCAGGAGCTGGAGAGGCAAAAAAAAAAAAAAAAAAAAAGACTCACCTGAGAGTCTCTGGAGGGAGCATGACCCACCTGCACTGATTTTGGCCCATTGATACTGATTTCAGACTTCTGGCCTCTAGAACTGTGAGAGAATAAGTTCCTGTTATTTCAAGTCACCGAGTTTATGGCAATTTGTTACACCAGCCACAGGAAATGAACACAGGGACATAGCCCTATATATAGCTCTTTGGTTTATGCTCACACCACGTTCTGGAAAAGAACAACCTAACCCCTCAAGGTTTCCCAGACTGGTGCCCGAGTGTCTTCATGGACCTTTCCATCATTCCAGCAGACCTGCATTCTCCAATGTATCACCAGTACTTGTCAGAAAATAAGTCTTTATAGACATTTGGGCAATAGCATCTAGGAGCTCCGCAGATCTGACTCCGTGATGATGGGTGTGAGTTTCCAAACGGGGCTTCGGGCCCGAGGTTTAGAACAACTTTGCTAGGCTGCAGGTAGACAGAGGGCAGGGCAGACACTTAACCTGAGCCCACTTCTTTCCCCTTTTCTGCAGAATGCCCAGATCAAGTGAATTTCTGATTTCTAGCTATAAAACCATGCCTGACGGTAGCTGCTTTAGTTACAGACGTTTGCGCTTTGCATATGTTCCATTTTCTACCCAGGTGTCATGCTGGATTAAGAAGTAAAACCACCTGAACCTCAGCAGGACCCTTTGTTTTCCCCTTTTCTTTCCTTCTTTTTTCCTCCTCAATGTGGAAGGATCATTATAGCTTAAATCTTTCTCTGCGAAGAAAATGAGTCCATTTATTCTTCTGGCCAACAGAGCCAGGGCTTGCCTTCCTGCCCGGAGCTCAGAGCGCATGTCCTCCTTGGCGAGGAGAGAAAGAAAGGCTATTGAGTCCTTTTCCCCCTGTCTGTTTGATAAAAAAGCATGTTTGTTTTTGTTCATAGATTTAAAGCTCAAAATGGGCCAGTACCGTAAATAAAACATGCGCTCTCATTTGAAAAATTTATTACAAGGAATTTTGTTTATGATTTCATCTTCTCCAGTAATAATTAATTGGAGGTCTTCTGGGGTCCCCACAGACCAACAATCATTCAGACGGTGCAGAAGAATGATCCAACACAGCCTGTCTCTGTCTCTCATCCATCGCCAACGGGCTTCTCTGGGTGTGCGGCCCCGTCGGCCTGCGTCGAGGAAGTTGAGTTTATGACATGACTTGCCTGTTCACATGTCTGGGGCATCTTTACTAAGTCTGTATGTGTCACTGAGGTCAGAGCACCCTTTCAAGAATTCCTCAGAGAAGGAATCTCTACCATGAAATTGTCCTGATAGTTTAGAACCTGCTACCACGGCCCCCACTTCACTTCTCAAGAGCCCAGGACAAAAGGTTATTCAAATTGTTTGGTTTAACAAAGGAAACACACACACACACATACACACACACACACACACACACACACACACACACAGTCATATAAACGATAATAACTGATATTTAGTGAGTATGTCTTGTGTGCTGAACATTATGTGGAGAGATTTTTACGTGAACGACCTCAGTCCATATGACTGTTTCAGTCAGGGCAGGCTGGGCTATGCTACGGTAACAAACAGTCCCCAGATCTCTGCAGTTTACAACGACAAGGCTTATTTCTCTCTCTTCTACCTGTCCGCTGGGGTGGGGTGGAGGCTCTTTTCCATGTGGTCCTCACTCTGGGATCTGAAACATGGCATTTGCAGCAGAGAAAAGAAAGTTCCAGAGGATCTCACATTAGCAATTAAACAACATATATCACTTCTGAGCACAACGTATTAGGCAGAACTAATCTCATGACCCTTCCCATTCACAAAGGGGCCAGGAGGTACCATCCTACCATGAGTTCCAAAGGTTGTGGGGTGGGGGGATGGCAACTAGAAATATATACTGAACAGAAGTAGTAGCCATACAACAACCTTATAAGGTAGGTACTTTAATTTTTTTTTCCATTTTGTAAATTTACAGATTAGGAAACTGAGGAACAGAAAGGATATGTATAACTTGTCCTAGGTCATGCATCTAATAAGTGGGGGGAGCAAAGATCCAGACTCAGGCAATTGGACGTCTCCCTTCCCTGGCCCCAACATGTGCACTCACACGTGTGCATGCACATGCTTAAATCACACACTCACATCCTGGGCTGTTAGGTCCTGAACCCTACAAGTGCATCCAGGAGTGGAAACAGAGTGGGAAGTGTCAGCCAAAGTCCTTAGAGAGAATCAAAGGTCAAATTAGAGAAACTATGCTTAGTCACTAAGTACAAAAGGCAGGATCAAGGCCAAGAAAGAAAAAGAAACACACACACAAACCAAAAACTAAAAGCCAAGGGTCAAGAACAGGGCACACGGAAACAGGAATCTGGTTGGCAGCAGAGAGGGGCTAGTCCAGTGCTGGATGCCAACCACAAGGAGAGGCGTCTGTGTTTCTGTAGCGTGGGTGGACTTGGCTGGTTCAAGATCTAGGGTGGAAGCAGAACATGACAAATATTCTCTCAGGGCTGATCCTTTCACTCAATCCCCACTCTCACTGGAGGAGTCGCCCTACTCAATGGGCAAGAGGTAGGGAAAAACTCAGAGATGACAGATGGAATCTTCTTTGGGAGCCAGACTTGGCTGTGTCTTCAGGGTTATCTTAGGGGATAGCCCTTCACCTGGGACTGGCCTAACTCCTTGTCATATGAATTTCCAGGCAGAAACTCTGCTCTGCCATGATTCTCCTTCTCTCTGACTCTACCTCCCATTCTTGCTCTTCATCAAAAAGCTTTCTGAGCTGTGTCTGGAAGGGTCCCTCCTGTCTCAGAAGAATGATTAAAAGAGTTTAATGAAGGGGTTATTTGAAAAGAACTAGACAGGTCAAGGCAACTAATGAGGGATATTGCACTCTAAGGCTAGCAACCGTGGGATGAGTTACTGCCCCTAGGGGAAGGGAGAAGGGGAGGGAGCAGTACCAGACCTGGGGAGAGCTGTGGTTGTGGGAGAGACCTCCAGATGGGAGTGAGACCTTGTGAGACCTTTAGTAGAGAAACATGGCAAGGAAGGAGCTGGGGGAATAGGTACCCCAACTTCTCTCTCCTTCCACTTTCTGATCTACTGGTGAAGTCTCTCATTGGCTGAACTCAAACCAGAAGCTAAAAGGTAATCTAGATAATGGGTCTGTAAAGCTCATCTTCCCAGAGTACAGAACAGAGTGAGAAGGGCAGAGAGGACAAAAGTATCCAGCACAAATGCTAGGCTGGGTTTTCTTGTCTTGATGCTTCTTAGGAGCCTCTTCCCATCAACTCACCCCACCACTGTCACCATCCCATGTTACCCCAGTGACAGTAGCTGTGACCCTTTGACTGCTAAGGGCCTGTTACTTTGCTCATCCACTGAGTTAGCCATTCAAAAAAATTTAACCCCCTTCTGTGAACCAGACCCTGGTTTAGATTCTTGGGGTCCAGTAGTAAATAAAGACAGGTGCCACCTTCATGGAACTTACCTTCTAATGAGGAAAACTGACAATAAAGAAAGTTACAAAAAGCTCTATTAGAGAACACCAGCTGGGAAAACAAGGCAGGGAAAGAGGACAAAGAGTGATGGGAGCTGGTATTTTAGATAGGGTTATTAGGAAAGTCCCCTCAGAGGAGAGGATGTGCCGAGTCACCATGTGTCATGCACAAAAGAATGCAATATGTCATGTCTCGCGTACATGTCTCTATCATTTAGGAACTTTCAGTGCCTTTAGAAACAAGGCATCATATTTTAAAAATTGGAAGGACAAAAGCTGATTAACAATTCAAAAGGATATTTCACAAGTTAAGAAAATGAGGCACTCTTTGAGACCTTAGAGTCAAAGTTAGAAGTCACTGTTCTAGAGAGATCAAGGAGGCAAGGAGGCAATCCTTGAAGTTTCTTGAGGGATGGGGCCTTTGGTTGGGCAGAAAGGAGCAGGGAGGGCATGGGGGTTTGGGAAGCCAGTGTGAGCGTAGTTGCAGAGGTGACAATGAGTTAGGGACAGTGGGGAGGGATGTGAGAGTTAATGAGCTTTGCAGGCAGCAGGCAAGGATTCTACATATGCTTTGAATTACCCTCCAGTCAGTTGGCACCAAAATGTGTTAGGGTAGTGGCTGGTTTAGTAGCAGGGTCAGGCCTAGGCTGACTTTTTTTGCTGTCCATTATGAGCTATGTAACTTCATGCAAGTTTCTCTGCTTCTTTGAACTTCCGTTTGCTCATCACTAAAGTGGGGGGAAATACCTAATTGGGAAGATTGGATGTGGAACGCTTGGCATAGTATTTGGCACACAGTAGGCATTAAATGACTATTACTTTTCCTTGGCCTAAGAAATGAGCAATAAAAGGCAAGCTGCTTGTCTGGACAAAAACAGCAATTAAGGTTCAGGTAGGAAGCTGACTTTCATGATAGCGAAAAGCACAGGCTCTGGAGTCAGATTGTCTGGAGTCTAAACCGGGCTTCTCCATTTTCTAGTGAGTGAACTGGGTTCAAAAGGTAAGTAACCTCTCTGGGCCTCAGTTTTTTTCATCTGTTAAATAGAATACTTGTAATAAGTATTATGCCTTGTTGTGAATGGGTCAATAGAACACTGAAGAGCTGAGCACGGTCCCTGGCACAGGGCAGGTGTAGCTGTGGTGTCTTTATTGTGTTAACTGCCCTTGTTGACTCAGAACATCCATGTGGTGCTCTGATGCCCATCTGTGCTGGGCAAGAGCTTCTACCCTGAGCCTGGAGGTTGTGGCTGTTGAGGGGATGGACAGATGTACAGCTCTCATGGGTGACAGTAAGAGGGACCCACTATGTGCAGGAGAGGGGAGAGTGTGTGTGCATGTGTGGCGAGCATGTGTGGCGAGCATGTGTGCCAGCCAGTGCACGAGCAGCCCCACTCCTGCCTGAGCTCTTGCCAACTCAATGAATTAAACAGTTGGATGCACCCACAGGAAACTACTATTCACACCACATTACCACCCCATTTAGAGATGGGCCAGCTAAGGTCCAAAGATGGGTAGTGACAGAGGACCTCTGATTCTATCCAGCCCTGACTCTGCTGGGAATGTAGGACATGGTGAGAGGTATGTGGCAGAACCAAAATCAGATCCAGACCAGTCGACCCTTTGGGCTATTTTCTCAACCAGCATCTGTTCTTTTCCCCCTCAAAGGTGCCCTGCACTTTCAGGAACATCCATCCTGGAAGCAGTTCCTCAAACGCTAGACGGCCTTCAGGTTCCACAAGAGCCTTCCCAGTGGGGAGGACCTGGTGTACCGGATGGAGTAGGGGAGGAAGTGGAGCAAGGAGAGCAGAAAGAGAGACCACATTGCCCATTGCAGCCTGCCAGTCTCCAATTCAAGTGTCAGGCCAGGGAAGGGGCACTAGGGAACTTTAAATAGAATGAGCTTGAAAAATCAAATGACTTGATTTTGATTGGTTTGCCCTCTTTAATTCCTCACTTTTCAAGCTTTAACTTAAGAAAGTTTGAATACCTAAAATGACAGAAGAAGAAAAAGGAAGAAGAGGAGGGGATAGGGAGAAGAAGGAGAAAGAAGAGGAGGAGGAAGGGGAGCAAATGGGAGGAGGAGGAGAAAGGAAAAAGAGAAGGAGAAGAGAAAGAGGAGCAAGAGGAGGAGGAGGAAGGGAAGAGGGGAGAAGAGGAAGAAAAGAGGTGGAGAAGGAGGAAGAGAAGCCAGAGGAGGCCGAGCGAGAGGAAGAGGAGGAGGAGAAGCCAGCATGGCACCATGGAGCTGCTGGGAGTAGCAGTAAGAGCATGGAGAAATGAAATACAGGAGGGGCTTTGGGACACCGCAGTGCGCTTCCTCGGATGTCCCTGCAATGAGGGCTTGATGTCCCAGTTGCTGGGAGTGCTGTCAGCAGACAGTCTTCTGGGATTGCCTCAGCTATGGAGAAACACTTTGCCTCACCTCTTCCAATGACTGATATGTGTGGAAGCACAAAGACTTGACCATCCCAACCCAACTCTGGAAAACTCTGAAGGCCAATTCTAGCTCCCATGGGATTGGCCATGACTGCCATTGGGTCTGCATCACAGCTTGATTTCTCCCTCTTTCCACTACCGCTTTCTTCCCCTCCCTTCCACCGGCCATGATTCCACGGAACTGCTTAATAAACATCCTGTGCCCTAGAGTAGGGTTTGGAGAGAGAGAGAGAGAGAGAGAGAGAGAGAGAGAGAGAGCGAGAGCGCACCGTTTCTTGTTTTCAGGCCATCTTACCCAGCCCATTTAATAAGCTGTTTGCCCATGTGATAATGGTCACATATATGGTGTTTACTAAGTATGGGACACTGTGTTGAGCATTTCATGTGCATTCTTTCATTTACCCTCACAACAGACCTATGATCTATGAAGTAGGCCAATTTTCTAACATTTTACAATGTGGAAAATGAGACTTAGAAAACTTAAGCAAACTACTCAATTTCATAAAGCTAATTACTGATGAAGCCAGGATTCAAACTGAGGTCTGTCTTGTCCCAAAGCCTTTGCTCTCAACTCGTGCCACCCAGGGCTGCTCTGGGCAAGCTCAGTTGTGGGAAAATCCCATCCCCCTTACTTCACCTCCAACATTGGGAAATGCAGAGGCAGTATTCAGAATTCTAACGCAGTGAGTTTGGGTATGCATGTCAGGCAAACACATCAAGGGGCACTGGTGCGTGTGCATGTGTGTGTGTGTGTGTGTGTGTGTGTGTGTGAAGAAGCTGCACCTTCATTCCTCTCCCTCTTCCTGGGTGGCTTCCCTCTGGGACACCTGGCCCCCAGTGGAACTGGAGCTGCCTCCTTTCGGTTGGAATTCTCACTTGATGTCCCTGGAAAGGTCCTGTTCCAGCGCATCCTGTCTGACTTTCCCTTGACCTGGGGCTCTGTGGGCCGGCTGGAGCCTGGCTGGGCTCAGGGGGAGAGGCCTGGTGGTAACCGAGTGTAATTTCAGGTGGCTTCTACATGCGATGGCACCGGGAACACCCTGGCACCTATTTCAGCCCTGCCCAGGGACCTCACTCTAGTAAACAGAACCGTGGGCCAGACAAAAGCCATCAGACATCGCGACGGCATCCATCCCCTGCCGTGTTCCTGGCATAAAGGGCCAGGCTAAATACCTTCGCAAGGTTCTCATTGTGCTGCCTCGTGCGCCGCCTTCCCGGCCATCCCCGCACTATCGAATCTTTCTTGGGCCCTTTGTTGTCAAACCAAATATAGCACTACATTGTCTGGCCTTCCACCTATTCTAGCTGGATAAAGGGGCCCGGTCCCCAGACTGGGGGCGCAGGCTGCCGGGCGGCCGCCTCAATGCTATCTCACCGCCACAGCCCACGCCAGGGGCCTGCAGCTTCCCCACCCACCCGCTCTGCTCCCGGCCGGCGGCTGCGCCATTGATACCGTGTGTATTCTTTTCCATAGGTTCCCACGAGCATGTCACTAACCATTTCCTGGGCCTTATCACCGGGAGGAGAAAAAGGAGCGCCTTTGAAAAATGGAAACAAAACATCAGGCCCCATTGTTGTGTGACTTCCCCGGCCACAATCTAGGCTCTCCATCGCTGACATGCAGAGACTACAGACGCAGCCTAATACAGACACTCCGATGGCAATTTGACCAGGACGTTTATTGTTCTGTATCTGCCATCTCTGCTCCACGTGTTTGTGGCTTTTAAATCATCCTTTTCATGTCTCCCTCCTGGCTCAGAGCAAGTCAAAAGCCTCTGATGGCCATCGTCACTGTGAGAAGCCACTGAGTCAATTTGCAAACTTCTGGGTCCTCCTGTTCCTGGGAGCTCGGTGGAGGCAGCCTTGCTCGCTGTGTTCTCTTATTTTCACCTTCGCTCTGCCCCCTCTCTCCTTCAACTTCTTTGCCTCCATCCCCTTCTTTTCTTCCTCACTTTTCTTTTCATCTTTTTTTTCCCTTCTGTCCCAGTCTCTCCCTCTCAAGTCACTCGTCAGCTCTCACTCTATACCTAAATGATCAGCTGCAGGAGGGTGCTCCTGGTTAATTTCTTGGGAATGAATGAAGAGGGAGTCCGGGACTTTATTTAATATTGCTCCTTAGAGATACATACAATTCTGGAGTGTTAAATTTGAGAAAAGTTCAGAGACGAACTAGTCAAACTCCTTACTTTTTTATGAAGGAAAAAGGAGCTGAGGGTCTGAGAATGAAGTGACCTGCCCATTGTCACACAGGGAGTCAGTAATGGCCAGGACAAGAAGCCCAGTCTACCCAGTTTCCACTGCCAGGAAATGCTATTTCTTTTCTTTTCTTTTCTTTTCTTTTCTTTTCTTTTCTTTTCTTTTCTTTTCTTTTTTCTTTATTGGTTTTGGAGAGAGAGGAAGGGAGAGGAAGAGAGAGATAGAAACATCGATGAGAGAGAACATCGATTGGCCCCCAACTGGGGATTTGGCCCACAACCTGGGCATGTGCCCTGACCAGGAATCAAACCGGCACCTCTTGGTGCATGGATCAATGCTCAACCACTGAGCCACACCGGCCAGGCAGGAAATGCTACTTCTTAGCTGTGTCTCCCAATCCCTCTGAGAATCCCAATGACATGTCCCTATTTTTGGTGTCTGTTTGAGATGAGGACCTAAAATTCATCTGTCAGTCATCTTCTATTTTAGGGAACCAAGAAACATGTCCTACAATAGCACAAAGTGGCTAAGAGAACTGTCCGGATATAGAAAACCCAGACTAGAATCTTGGCTCTGCTACTTATTAGCTGTGTGACCTTGGGTAAGTCAGTAAACATCTCTGTGTCTCAGATTCCTTATTTCTAGAATGGGCACTAAAGCAGTACCTCCTGGGGTCTTTGTGAGGGTGAACAGTTGATTCACATATAGTGTCCGACACAAAGTAAGCACTGTGTAAATGCTAGCTATTAATAATTCTTGGGAAGAAGCCCATGTTAAAATGTATTTTTGTATCAATCTCAATTTGATATCTTGTAAATATGGATTTCTCAGAGCTTTTCTTATAGTTGGGTCCCTGTATATGTACACTTTAGCTGGTCCCTGAAACTAGGGTCCCTGCTCACCATTGAATCAGCAGCACCTGGCTTCCACTTTATAAACCCTCCTTCCTCCATTCAACAGTATATACAGAGAACATACTATATGCCAGGCACTGTGGGCAGTCTTTGCTCCACAAAGTTTGCAGTCTAGTCAAAGAGATGACATCACACACACACACACACAACAACAACAACAACCACCAACTGAAATGAAGGAAAAGTTCAGGGTGTGATTTGAAGTTATACTGGGGGACCAAATCTAGATTGGGAGTTTAGGGAAGGCATCTTTGAGAGAGTGGTATTTATGTTAAGCTCTAAAAGAATGGCCAAAGGTTGTAAGGCCAGTAGCTAATGAGCACCCCAGGCAGAGGCAAGATGGCCCATTTGAGGACCAGGCAGGGGCCCATTTGAGGGCCTGATCAGGGACTGAAAGAAGGCTGGCATGATGACATAGAGAGGAGGGGAGGGTCTGACGTCAGCAGAGGGTACACAGATTGCTCAGGGCTACACATGAATTGGGGATTTTTTCTCCCCTAATGGCTGTTCAAAGCCTCGAATAGATTCTGAGTAGATCCTTTGGCTGCCGAGCAGACAATGGATGGAGTGAGGCAATTAGAAGTATAGCAATGAGACTATTTTTATCTATTCCAGGTGAGAGAGAATATGAGCTTGGGCCAGAATAGTGGGTGTAGAAATGCAGACAAGAATTCAAGGGATAGTTGGAGTAGAATCTACAGAACTTGGTGATGGTTAGACTATAGCGTGAGGAGAGAGAGTGATTCAAGGATGCTTCTGGGCTTAGAGAGGAGCCGTTTACCGAGAAGGGGGAGCCTGGAGGAAGCTCTGGGTATCACGAGCTCTAGCTGTGTTTGAGATGCCAAAAAGACAGTAGGATACTTGGATCTGGAGTTTAGAGCATCCGTCCAAGCTGGAGATGTACATCTGGGCATTAACAGCCATTTACATGCTGTGAGTGCATGCATGAAGGAGGACAGTGATAGTGCTAAGATTTGAAGCCAGATTTGGCTGACTAAAAAGTCAACATTTTATACTCTATTCAGTCACATTCCAGTAAACTATATCCAGGAAAATCTAGACCCTTGCAGCATCCAGAGATTGTCAAGTCCAGGGGAAAAAGGTGGTAAGTGTTAGGATAAGAGAGCAGCCTGGATCCCAGGAGAATCCTTGAGAACAAGCAGAACCCAGAAGTCTCTAGAGCCAGGGTCCTGGCATACGGTCTGGAGGTCCACAGAAAGAAGCAGAATCTTGGGCGATGTAGGGATCCCATCACACCCCTAAAGTTCACTAGGCCAAAATCCCCCTGGAGTAGATATTCCTAAGACTGTCTTGAGACAATGTATAGAAAAGAACCTAGTGCCATCCTGGGCACACAGAGAGTGCTCGGGGTATCAGGCGAGGCTAACCTAGACAGTAAGAACAGACATTCTCTGAATCTCAGTGATGTCACTCAACCAAGTGTTATATGGGTCAGTCAGCAGTCTCGGAGACACTTTTCCAATAGTGACTCGGGGATCGGGGCTATTTCCACCTCTGACGGTCTTCACATTCTGCACTGTGGAGGACAAGAGAGCACGGAGAATTCACTCCCGTTCCTAACAGCTTTGAACTGGAAGCAACACAAATGACTTCCACGCCCAACCTATGGACCCTAACTTAGCTGCCAAGGAGATCAGGTCATAGAGGGGAGCACAGAGAGATTTACTGAGGCTTGACTGTCCCTGCCCATTCAGCAAACACTCATGCTCTCTTCTTCTTCCCTTCGAAGAACTAAAGCAAGGAATAGGATTGGAAGGTGCAAATGGGAGATGACTGGAGATGGTCAAGGCTGGGGAGGAGGGGTTCAATCAACCTTGACTCTCAGAGCTCGGATCGGAAACCTGTGCCCGGAGCTTTGTCTGTTTCTGTGCACATGAATTCCATTTTCTCCTGTTCTTTACATGTCGTATGCTACTCACTGCAAAATGCTGCTGCTGCTGTGACCTCAGGAGAGGTTAAAGGATTTCCTCTGTCACAGTCTGCGGTCTGTGCCCCTGCTGCTACCAGCCAGGATCGGTGTGGAGAGGATGTCTGGGAGGGTGTGACAAGGCTGCCCTGACTGAGCAGGACACTGCGTCCACATGCAGGACTCTCACAGGCCCCACCTGCAGGAGCAAAGCCTCCCCAGCCAGTATCATTGTCTCTGTCTTAAACTGGGCCTGCCAGTGAGTGTCTGTATCTTCCCAGCATAGCGATCTTATCAAAGCAGATTAAAAATGAGAATGGGCCCATAAAACATGCATTATGGTCTCTCGAAGCCTCATAAAGCTAGAAAAATACCCTACTCCAGAGGCCCCTAGATAGAGTTTACACCTCTGTCTATCCCCATAACGGAATCATCAACAGCAGATAATTGAAGTTAAAAAAAAAAATCAGTAACTTGTAAAGTTCAACTCAGTGGATTGATTGTTTGGCCTCATGGGTTGCCTGGAGTAAAAGCGGATCATGTCAGAAGCTACCTGGCTTTTCTTGACCCCAAATAGCCCCTCTGCAACTCCCCGAGGCTTGGAGCCAAGGCACAGAGAGAAAACGCACGGACTGCACTCCTTTTCGGGGTGGTTCCACCTTCTCCCACTTTCCCACTGGTACCTGAGTCCCCAGCCCCAAGCCAAAGTGTTTTCACTGTTTGCTTGCACATCTATCTCTTGACTTAACTAGGGGAATGTGGAGGGCAAGGGCCAGCTTTGACGTAATATTGTGTTTCCAGAGCCTTATGCAATCTGTGGCACATAGTATGTGCTCAATAAATATTTGTATGTGTGTCTTCTTAGCTCAATTCTAAGCAGGGAAGAACTTGTGCAGTGTGTTGAGACTGCCCATAATCTGCACAGAGAAGCTCACTGATGCTGTGACCTCCTGGGATGGGCCCGAAAACACAACTGAGACAGAATAAATGTCTGGCTGTTCTGTTTTGACTGGTGACAAGAGTTGCAAGCTGATTAATACATTTAAAGTGGTGATCAATTTGTCTTATTCACATCCTCTTATCCTGATTGTAATGAGTAGATCTTTTAACATAATGAAAACTGCATGTTTCACTCAAATTTCCAGTTTTGCATTCCAGAGGAGATGAAATGCTGTTTCTATTTAATGTTAAAATGAGGTGTAATCTCTTGTCTTGGGAGGCCAGGGAAAGTCACAGGCATTCTCTCCCCTTGAAGGCCAAAGGCGTGGCATCTCCTAAAACCTTGCATTTGAAAACTGGGCCCCAAACAATGGAATCAAAGGGCACCTTTTCCGTCACATTGTCTTTCCCTTGCCCAGCTTATGAGTAACCTATGATCAGCCCTGACTGGAGGTCATCTGGTTTTGGATTAAATACTTTCCAGTGGTGGAGAACTCGCCACTGTCCATTTTATCTTTTAAAGCCCCCAGGTTTAAAAATAATTCTTACGTTGGTCCAAAATTGACCTCCCTGTCTTTTCTATTGCTGTGGACTTTCCTTTCTCTCTTGCTCCCTTTCATCCCCTCCCCTTTGCTTCCTTTTCCAACTTATTAGTTTCCCCTAAAAATATCCGAAATCATACTACCCTCTTACAATTGTGCAAGGTGCTCACTGTGCTTTTCACACAGCCGCAGAGTGGATGAGTGAATGGTTTCCTACGGATCCTCTGCTGATGCTGACAGCCTGTCCTCATGGACAAGGGTGTCCCCTGCGTCACACACACCTTTCTGCCCTAGTCACGGCCATCTCTTCAGAACCCAGGAAGTACCTGGCACACAACGAGCTGTCAGTCACCAGTTGTTGAATGAGTGAATGAATAAATGAATGAATGCATGCATGCATGGATGAATGCCCGGAAGGGGTTCTATTAAATGGGACCCTGCACTTCTGTCCATGGTTGGCTGTGCGACAGGCACCTTTCCACTAAGCAGCCAACACTACACAGGTCAAGGTGACAATGGGGACAAAAGGGAATATTCACACTCTCTTCTGTGACTGACCTGCACTCAGGTCAAGAAAGCTCAGAGCTGGCCACGGAGGAGGCCATGCATTTGCCATAGAGACCAAAGAAGGGAGGAGAACAGGAGGTACAGAGAGAAGAGCAGAGGGGAGAGGCAGAGGAGAGCTGAGAGCTTACCAGCCCTGGCTCCCTGCGGCCCCTGAGGCCGAGCTGTACCCCTGTGCAGGGCGTCAGGACATGACCCAGCTCCTTAACCAAATTCCCCGTTATTGCTCAAGCCAACTCAAAATAATGTCTTTTCCTTGCAACCAAGCATGTCCACCTAAATGAAAGGTAGATATAAAGATGTCTGTTTCTTAGTGTGGGAAGGAAGGCTGGGAGGGTAAGAAACTCTCACAAGGCCACACAAATGGGAGTGGCAGAGCCAGGGCAGAGTCCCCAGCTCTGTGCCCTCCGACCGAGCTTTGTTCTATGCAGCCACTGGAGCACGGCCCTGTCCCCTGCTCCTGCTATCCCCTGCAACTCGCTGTTAACAAAAGAAAGAGTCACTCCTGGAGCAGCCAGATATAGCCAAGCAGTGGGAGCCCAAACCAGGAGGAATTCACTCTCCATAAATTATGCTTTAATAGATGTCAATTATTAATTCCTAAATAAATATTTGTTAATATTCAGAAGAGTTTGCCTACTAAGAAAAACTCAGGCTACACAGAATAATTAGTGCTTCTCACTGCGATGGCTGAGGCCCATAATGATTTTTTTTCCCACTCTGCATCTTCATTTTTTCTGAAGTGTGAATGCCTGGCTGTGTCAGGTTTCCTGGGGGTTGGCTGGCCCTCCTCTGAGCCGCTTTGGTCGGAGGTGCGTGCATGGCGAGAATGCAAAGCGCTGACTGCTCCCACGGAAGCGTCCATACAGGCCAATGAGTGTTTCTCTTTCTTCGTTTTAGGGCAACATTTTATGAAAATTTGAAGTTGTCACAGGTCTAAAAAGAGGCAATTCCAGATCCAGTTGGTAAAAAATGTGGTTCAATTTAACAACAACCCCATGGACATATCATGGTATTGAGCACTGTGCTAGGGCCGTTGTAGCAGGCAAGGGTGGGGGTAGGTACAGAGCAGAATGGGCGCACTGCGAGGGTTTGGGGGGTGTAGACTAGCAGGGGAGAGCTTCCTGCAAGTTTCTACCATGGGGGGGTGTGAAATCAGTCCACAAGACAGGCCTCGACAAAGTGCTGGGGGAACTTGGAAAAGCTCGAAATCACATCAAATTGGAGGCAAGGGAAAGAATAAAATCATGAAGGCAGTAGAATCTGAGACAGACCTCAAACAATGGGTAGAATTTTATAGGCTAAGATTAGCTTAGCATCTGCATTTGAGAGGTCATTCATTCATTTTCTGACCAATTTAAGACACGTTTATTTGGAGCAACTGGTAGGTGCCAAGCCCTGGTCTGGGTATTGGAGATATAAAGAAAAATCAGACTGGCTCTGTGAACTTAAAGTATACAGTCAAGTAACATATAATAATGACAAATATAATGTCACCTAATAATGCCACACATCGTATAAAAATAATTTCAACACAGTGAGATAAGAATCCAACAGAATGACCACCTCCACCATGGAGTCAGGAAAGCTGTAAGAGGTCGGAAATCTTGATCTAGATCCCGAAGGATTCATTGAATCAATTATTCATTCACAGCACATATTGACTGAATGCCTACATGTGTCAGCCATTCACTGTATGTTCGGATAGTGCCCTGAACAAAACACCAAGCCTTTTCTCATGGTAGTTACATTCTAAGAGTTCAACAAATTAAGGGGGTAGGGCATCACCTCAGAGAGAATAAAACATGCAAATTACAGAGCCATGTTAATAGGCTGTGGCTCTAGCTAAGGGTGCAAAATGAGGGGGATTGTCAGGAGGTGAGGCTGGGCAAAAAAGTAGGGGCCACATTTGGAAGGATCTTGCAAGCTGGGCTTCATCTTGAGACAATGCAAAGCCAAGGACAGCTGCTAGAGCAGATTGAGGAAGATGACCTTGAGGGCTCTGTGGAAGAAGATGAGGCTGGAGGCAAAGAGACCAGTAAAAGGGTGATTGCAATAAACCAGGATACTCACGATGAGGGCCTGAACCAGGGCACAGGTGGTGAGGATGGAGAAGGGTTGTGTTTGAATTGGATGAGTTGTTCTTAACCACGTGTGTGTGTGTGTGTGTGTGTGTGTGTCTAAACTCCTTGAGAATTTAATAAAAGCTTTTGGCCCCAGAAAGATGCTCATATTCACCTACACATATTATTTTGCACACAACTTCAAAGGGCATGAATTCCAGATTAAGAACCCCTGAGTTATAGGAAACAGCTGGGGTGAATGAGGGCCAGGAGGTGAGCACATGGCACAGAAGGCTGCAGCAGATGGTTTGGGCATGGATCTGGTGCTCTTCTAGTTCCCCCTTCAGACCTGCCTTCCTGGGCCCTTCCTCCCACTGGCCAGTGCCCCAGGCCTTTGGTGGGCCCTGGCCCACAGGACCCCAGTGAACGTGCACGTCCCTCATTCCTATTAGATTGGGCTTGAGCCTGTCTCTGTCACTCAGACACCCACCTGAGCTGGAGGCCAAGAGGGCAGTTCCTTTCTGCCTTTCCTATTCTGGGGGGAGCTTAGCGTATTTCCCCCGGGGTACCGATCCAAGGTACCAGATCCAAGGATCCAGATCCAAGAGCACTTCCTCCCAGATGCCGGAAGACTACAGCTGGGAGGGTCAGCAGACATCCACAAATGCTATTCCCTCACTGCCCAGATGGGGAAGTTCAGGGCCAGAGAAGGGAAGACATTTTTCCAAGGCCACACGGAGTAAGTGGCCAAGCTAGAACCAGTCTCCCATCTGCTAACCTCCCTCGCCCTTTGGCCCTCGAAGCAGGAGACAGCTCCCTCTCCATGCTTCCAGGGGAGCGTGTGCCTTGCCGGTGGCGCTGATCACATCCAGCCCTGCACCACGATCAGCGTGCAGCCAGCCCTGTGAATGCGTCCACACCCAGTGCAGGGGCTCCGGAGTGTGAACGCAGACCACGGGAGGGGAGTGGTTTTGGCGGCTGCTGAATGCTCACCAGTTTGCTCAGCCTGCCTCTCCATCCCGGGCCAAGGAAAACAGCAGCCCTCACCGTTCACCTCCCTGAGCTCTGAGAGTCTTCAGCAGCAAGATGAGGGGGAAATAGACCCAATTCCCAAGGGAGTTGCCTGTATAAAAGGGAAAGAGTATGTAAATGGCCCTGGGCCGCTCAGGAAGCGCTCTTTCCTGCCTTTCTCTTTGGCACCTCTTCCCACACTCACACGAACCCGTGCTGTGGGAAGAGCTGGGGCTGCGGAGGGTTGAGTTTGTGGTCAGAGAAGAAGGCAGAAGCTGAGTTTTGCCTTTGTTGTGACCAGGGCTACATCATTTTCTATATATTTCCATATAAATGGACACAGATGTCTTTAAAGGGACACTCAGAACTGAAGCCAAAAAGAGCAGTCAGCACAAGAGGATGGAGCTGGGATGTCCCTGGCACAAGCACAGGGATGGCGAGGTCCTAGTGGGCAGGCTGGGCCTGGGTCTATCAGGCAGCATGGGGAAAATCACATTTCAGCTGGACTGAGCGAGGGACCTCCAGGTGCACAGCCCTGGCCCCATGCTAGTGGGCAGGGACAAGAACAGGGGCCAGTGCGAGAAAGTGGGGTCCAGACAGGCAGGATCTGAACCCACATCAAAGGGAGTTGTAGCATTTGGTTGTCCAGGGTGATCCCGATGACTTTGATTTTGGAACACGGACATGAAGAGGGCTTGGGAGAAACGCGGTCCTGGGATCAGAGGCCGCCTTGTCACTCAACAGCCACGTGCATTTGGGTGAGTTGTTTAGACTTTCTACGCATTAGTTTCCCCAGTTTCTCCATCCTTTGGACATAACAACAAGATCCACCTCAATGCTGAGTTGGGGATTAAGTGAGACAAAGCATGTGAAGCAGCTGGCAAAGCACCTGTGTTAGTTAATGGTCCTGGAATCGAGGGCACAAACAAGACCTGGAGGGCAGAGTGCAGGCCCTCCCGGGCCGGTTCTCTCTGTCCCAACTGCCTGAGTCCTTCTGCAGCCTGCTTGCTTGCTTTCTTTTTTCTTTTTCTTTTTTAGAAAAACTTTTTAAGAACGGAAAATGTGCTTGTAGAAAAATGTCCATCTCATACATTGCAGCTTGGTGAATTCTCGCAAAGCGCATACTCGTCCATGAAACCAGTCTTCAGATCAAGACACCATCGCTCTGTACCTTTTAGATCAATCCCCAGTCCCTTGTGGGCGAGGGTCACCCTTTCTGACTTCTAAACCACAGATGAGTGGAGTCTGCACTTGAATGTGACATAAACGGAATCACACAATATATACCGTTTTGTGTTTGGCTTCTTCGCGCCAGCGTTGTGTTTGTGAGATCCACCCGAGTTGTATGCAGCTGTAATTTATTTATCCTTATTGCATGTGCGACTCTGTGAACAAACCATAATTTATTCATCCATTCTGTGGTTGACGGGCTCTCGCACAGCACCCAGTGCTTGATTATCATGAACAGTGCTGCTCGGCCATTCTTACAGGGACTTTTGATGAGCACGTGTATGCATTTCTGCGGGTTATATATTAGGCTGAGTCACATTAAATTGACATTTTTGTAGATCAAAAACAGTCACACACTGGCAATTTCACGTGGTGCAATCTAGTATGTAGGCGTAGAGGCAGTGGATCATAAGACATGTGGATTCAACTTCAGTAGACACTGGCGAACTGTTTTCTAAGGAGCTGTGCCAGCTTACCCTCCCACCGGGAGTGTGGACGTTCAAATTCCAAAGTCTACAGCCTTTTACTTATTTATTTTATATTCTTTTTCTCAAATATTTTTTTATTTTTCAATTAGAGTTAATATCCACTATTATATTAGTTTCAGGTGTACCCCCTAGTGATTAGACATTCTATAACTTACTAAGTGATCATCCCAAAAAATCTCATACCCATCTGACACCACACATAGTTATTGGAATATTATCGACTCTTTTTCCTATGCTGTGCTTTACATCTCCGTGACCATTCTGTTACTGCCAATTTGTCCTTCTTAATCCCTTCATCTTTTTCACCCAGTGCCCCCAACCCCTCAGTGGCTACCCAGGTCCCTCTGCTCAGTCTTTGCTACAGATGTCTGTTCTATGGGCCTTTTGCATCATGATTGGCAGCTCTGACCCGGACAGAGCCCGTGGTCGTGCATGAGGAGTGTGGCCCCATGCCAGACCAGTGATGGTGGCAGAGGAATCAAAGCATGAGGACAAGGAACACGAGTTATCCTCCCTCCAGTGGTGACCTCGGAGAACCCGATTTGATTGATATTAAAGAAGGTGACATCTTCTTACACCAACAAACAATTTTCAACTTGTCGCCAGACAGAAAATGGGAAATGAGAGGACAAGGGACAAAAAGGTTCCCTCTTATCCAGATCCAAAGGAGCTAGATGTTTCCAAGCCATCGGGTTGATAGCTGGAGTCCCTCCCCCAAACGGAGGGAGCAGCCGACTGTGCTGCCCTTGGCCTTCCTGTTCTTGAACCTGGCGGGCCAGTGTGTCCATTAACCACAGCAGGCACAGAGCCGGGGGGCCCACAGCACGTTTAGGGGCTCATGAAAACATTTTCATTTCATTTAGAATCAGAAAAAATAAACTTTTATGATAAAAACCATCTTATTTTATAATATTAACAACTTTCTCTTTATATTAATGCAGTCACAAATAAGTTTAAATTAATTTTTTTTTTTTTTTTTTTTTTTTTTTTTTTTTTACCAGAGGAAGGAGCTCATGGAGGCAAAAGTGCCCAGGGGTTCATGAAAGTGATAATGTGCCCTGTGGCCTGAGTCAGAGAACCAGCTAAACTGCAAGACAGGCCATCCAGATGTATGGGCTCCCCTTGGAAATGCGTGTGAGAGTTCCACCGTTGCCTCCGCCATGCGCCAGGGATAAGGAAAGAACCGTGTCCACGTTTGAGCCAGACGCTGAAGGGGCACGGCCACAAGTGGGGTAGGGTCTGAAGGTCCCTTAGAGCTGCCTCCAGAGCTCGGGTGCAGTGTGAACCTTCGACAGTATGGTCACAACTCCCCTGAGGAGCAAGGGCGGGGGCTTGGTGAGGCCAGGACTGTGTTCGCTGGCTCCCAGGAGGACCCGCTATGGGTGTGTGGTCCCCGGGCTGGCTGGCCCTCGGGCCCTCTTTGGTTCCTGCTCATTTCCTCTTTGTTCTTCCTGCCGGAACACACATACACCCAGCGACTAATTTAGGGACTGGAGTCTGAGACATCCAGAGCTCTTTCTTCCAAAACATGTCTCTGTTGGGCTGGCCTTCGAGGAAATATCGAATGATGAATAGCTGTGTGCTGGCTGGAGGAATTTGGAAAGGACTATTTAAAGGCTATTTAAAGCTCTGTGAAGGGCAATCTGGTTGGGACTATATCTTGTATCGTACTGGGGGATAAAAGAGTCATTTTGCAAACTACTAATTATTTAACATATGTCCAGTGTGGGCCTGGTCTGGTTTATTTCTATATTTCTATTTGAATGAAAGTGGAAGGGAGGTGAACGGGGAGACCAATTCCGCAGAGAGAAAAAGAAGAGAGCAGAGAAATGGGTCACGTCAGGAAGCCAGAGTTCTCCACGCAGCTCTGCCACACATTCGCTGCGGGGCCCACTGAAAAATCACCCACCTTCTCAGGACCTTCGTTCTTGCATCTGCAGAGAGAGGCAACTAAATAATCCTGGAAGTCTTCTGCAGCTTTCAAACTGCAGCACAGAGTAGGTGCTCCGTCAGTCATTACGAGGGAGCGAGAGGGTGAATGATTGGGACTGGCCAATGTCACACGCGTGTGAAATCCAGTGGCAGAAATCCGGCCACACAGGTGCTACCTGCAATCAACAATAGTGGGAAGCTGAGCCCATCTGTAGACGACATTTGTACTGCCATAAAAATAGCATAACAAGATTATATTGAAATATCCCACTATTTAACTTAATAATTAAAATGTTTGCCTAATGAGGTGGACTTGATTGGATTAGGGCATTCACAATTAATTTTGATAGATCATTTTACACATTGGAGGTGCATTCTTCTGAACCAGAAGGTGGAACGGAAGTGCAAAATGTTTACGTTCAAACGAGCATGTGATTTTGCAGAAGACATTAATCCCAGATCATGCACACTAAGTCAATTTCAGAAATGGCTTCTAGATATATTATTAGAAATTGCTCTTCAAATATAAAAAGCTTGTAATAGAGTTCTGTCCATTTTTCCTTTGGCTGATGGAAGTTGTTTTATAAATACGCCTATGATATGATGTTTTCTTCATCCGAGCCTTTTGGTACTAATTGCAACTTTTTAAACAGTATAAGTAGTAGCTGTCACGAACACTTTAAATCCTATTACAAATACCTATTTCTGAATAACTTCACATTTAGGGGGGTAGCCTTTCTTCAAGTATTTTTAACTATGTATTTCCCCCCATTTTTTCCTTTTTTTTCTGAAAAGCACTTGAATTGAAAACTGTGCCCCACCTCTGTGTTAAGGGAATGATTTTATTATGTAATAGAAAAGTGGCTCCACCGCCCATCTCTACCCCTTCAGAAATCAAAGAACCAGGAATGGTCACATCTTGGAGCCAGGATGGAGCAAAGGCAAGTGGTTCTGGAAAGCAGACTGGAATCGGGCACTAATTCTGTCCCAGAGTTCCAGGAAAAACGTTCCTCAGCACTGCGACCGCCAGATCAGAACTGCATCTCTGTTTTCTATCAGAAAGTTCCTTGATATAAGGGGTCCATGGGCAAGAGAATTCTCCACATCTTAGTATCCTCCCCAGAACAATGGAGATACACTGCCCACACCTCAGACAGTGAGGCTGGAGGTCCTGACTGCGACAGCCTTTGGTGAACCAGCACAGCGCGGTAGAAACGCTGCTTTGGTACCCGGCTAACCACGGACCTAATCCTGGCTCTGCTCTTATTAGCTGGTCACCTTGGAGAAGCCACGACCCCTCCTGAAACTCAAATGCATCATTCTGTGAAAGGGGACAAGCACACCTAACTGAGAGTGTTATTAGAATTGGATGCCATTTCCCTGATGCATGAGAGCAGCTCAACCAGTTTTAGTTTCCTTCTACTCGTCTTCTCCTTGAACTTGAGCAGTCCTGAATTCAAGGCTCCACTTCCATTTTGGTTGCTCGTGTGGCCCCCAGAAGGCTATGGCACTAAGACATGGGGGCTCTGGTCTTCCTGCTCTTGATGGACAGATATGTTTCACTCTGCAGGCTCCAAGCCGCCTTTGCTGGGAGAACCCGAACCTGCCTTCCTTCTATGAGGTCCAAACTTTGTAATGAGGGTTTATTAAACTCATCCCTTGTGAGGTTTCAGTGACCTTCAGAATAAAGTCCAAATGCTTTTGCACTGCATTTCAAGGATCGAAAACCCTGCTCTCTGCTTGTTCCTCTGTCACTATGTCATTCCCTTTATTCACCCACAAACCACTCCTCTCTGCTCACTGTATTCTGAATATACCAACTTTCCAACCCCAGGCCCTTTGCTTATACTGACTCCCTCATCTTGGGACACCCTTTCCTCTCTTCTTCAACTGATGAAGATCTCCTGTTTCACGCCCTTACGTCTTCTGGGATATAGCCAGCAGAGCTTATCCAAGTCCTCCTTGGGTTTGCAATTTGTCCGTGGTGTAGGTGTTATTCTGCAGATGTTAAGGTGTGAAAGATCCCTCAGAAACCTGCCATGTCTCTTCATTTATGTGTCCCCGGGATCCTCAAAAACCAAGCTGAACATAGAACTCCTAAAAGCCTCCCAACAACCCTACTGAAGTAGGTGCTATTATTGATTCATTTGTACATGAAGAAACCAAGGTTTAGAGATGCTAAGTAACTTATTCGGAGTCACACAACTAGTGGGTCATAGAACAGAGGTTTGAACTTGGAGACTTTCACTTGAAAGTCTGTGCTCCTTCCACACTCTACAAGCCTCTCCACGGGTTCTTTAATCTTCCAAACAACTCTGTGAGGGGGGCAGGGAAGGCACCACTGAGGCTTCTTTACAGATGAGGAAACTGAGGCTGCAACTGGGGCAATCACTTCCCCAGCCTACGTGACGACACGGTCGTGGAGCTGATGGGAAGGCCTGGCTTCTGATTCTGGATGTGGGCCTCTGCACAGCTGCAGACTGCCTGTCCCCTGACAGCTGCCCAGGACTCACCTGCTGGAGGGAGCTCACCCAATGGGCAGGTGGAGCCTGGGCTGTCGAATGTGCCTCTCGGGACCTCTCAGAGCCCCTTACCATGGAGGTGACGAGAATATGACAAGGGGCATCTCTTCTCCCAAGGGATTCCAGTCACGTGGTCTCTGCCAATTAAGGCTGGAACGATGTCATCTCCTGAAATAGCATTTTAATGAGTGATAGCTCTGGGATAAATTGTCATCTTGTGATCCCTCGTTAGAGAGCTTAATTAGATCCATCATAAAACATATTCATCGAAGCTACTGAGCAGGTCTGCAGGACATTCACCGTCCGCTGGAACAGTCTTGCCCACTGGTGGACCTGGAGTGGGACCTGTCCCACTGACAGCTGCTGGGCACAGGTCCTTTCTGAGCACCAGGGCATGCTCCCGGTGCATCCTTCCCTCCCTTCTTTCCTTTTACAGATCTTTATTTAGCACCGACTGTATACCAAGCACTGTACTCATGCTTCAACTCATTTTATCTCCACAAAAATCTGTTATTTCCTTATTTTGCAAATGGTAAGATCGAGGCTTGGACCTGGAGCCGCCGCTAGGTGCAGCCAGTGAACTGGGTTATCTTTCAGGCAGTTTCTGGGGCTGGGGCTGAGATACGGAGGACGAAAGGAAAACTGAAGAAAAGAGTGGATTTTAGTAAACTTCTAATGTAGGCCTGGCATTCTACTGGGCCACATATGTATAAATTGTTCTTTAACCTTCATATCAGCTCCACGAGGTGAGAATTTTAATGGTTTTATAGTTGAGGAAACTAAGTCTCAGAAAGGCCACTTGCTTAAAGTCATGCAGCTGGCGAGTATCAGAGCTGGAACCAGAATGTGACGCGGCTCAGCCTTGGAGGAACTGTAAGTCCATACAAATGAGGGTTAAAACCCAAACCCTCTCAGATATTAGCTGTATAATTTGAGGCAGATTACACAAACCTTCTGAGCATCAGTCTCCACATCTGTCATACTGGGAGTTAGCAACTGAACCCGTCTCATAGAGTTGTTGTGAAGATTAAATAAAACAATGCCTATGAAGTGTTTAGATAGTATCTGACCCCCGGAAAGTGCGCAGTGCATAGTATTTTTCAATGAATACCCAACTACTTCCTCTTGGAAGGAGGCTACCTGTTCCCTGATCGATAAAATGGGTGTAGTAACCTCTGCTTCGAAACAATTCATAGGGAAGCACTGTATAAAAGGTGAAATACTGAAACTGCACGTATTGATCACCTTTTGTATACCTGCGGTGTTGGCTAAAAGCTTGAAGTGACTACCTACTTTATGGACTTCCAGAGAGGCTAGGAGATGCTTTCAGGCAAATCTTATCTAAATTCTTTTATTACTTTTATTGAAATAATGCATTAGCAGAAAATGGCAGTGGGGAAAGATGAGTTTTCATACTTTAAGGGAAGGTAGGGAGGGGTTTGGCCCAGGAAGACCCAGCAATGGGGGCATGAGTGCCCTGACGCAACAGCCTGGCTTAGCAGGGCGTGTGTACATTCACGGTGTGTCACTGCGACTGCGGTGTGTGTGTATTGGGCCCGTTTCCATGAGAGGGTGACTTCCTTCACCTGTGTGCACTTGGAGATTTTCCCTTTTATTACAGTAAATGTAGCTTGAAAGCTGGGGATAGCATAGCTTTTCCCCAAACACAGATCACATCACAATTTTTCTTTCCGAGAAAAACACTGGAAAACAACCCTCAGATGGGAGGCTCCTCCTTTTTCTCTTTCTTTCTGTCTTGCTCTTCCTCTGTGTCACTCTGCCTCTGTCTCTTTCCGTCTCCATGTCTCTCTGTACCTGTGCCTCTTTCTCTGAGACCCTATTTATAGCTTTAAATGCTTTCATATTTTCACACTTAGCATAGAACATGTCCCTGCATTACAAAAGATAACACACATTCAGGTTCGCAACGAGATCTGTGTTTCGTCCCAAGATCCACACACAGTAACACGGGACGGTGTTCCTCACCCTGTCCTTCCCACAAATATTGCCTGAGTATCCCGCCCTCACCCTCTTCCGGGTTTTGTTTTCCCAAGTCCTGCTAACAATCCTCCAATCTGTCGCCTCCTGCCCCCTTTGTGACCCTCTCCTGCTGTCTCCAGGTGGGTGCCGTGCTCCTTGGCAGCCAGAGCGGCCTGGACCTCCTCGCTCGGCAGCTCTCAGCAATAGCTCGTCAGAGAGCCATCGGGATCTCTGGACAGTCACAGATCTCATTTCCCCAAACCGTCCCCGGACAAGCACTGCCCAGAGGGAAAAGGAGCTAGGTCTCCTTTCCCCAAAATAAGGAGAAACAGCTACTAAGGCGGGGGAGGGGGAGGAGCGGGTGCCAGGGAGGGAAGAGAGAAATTGACATTCATTTCTAACCAATCTGGACATGTGTTAGAGAATATTGTTGAAAACAATTAGAGATGTATGAGTGAGGGGTTTATTTCTCACTTGCTTGTCAGGTCAGAAGACAATCTGTTTATTTTCCTGCTACAATTTTATTCAATAAACTGAAAGGATAGGAGCCGGGAGAGAGGGTATGAACAGGATGTGTGCTATCAATTTGTCAAATAAATAATCGTGCTTGGAAACAACAGATTTTATTAATTAGACAGGATGGTGTATTATTACCATTAAAGTGTTATATTGCATTAATTTTTATATTTTACTCGGCTACTAATTACTGTAAAAGATTTCGGGAATGAGGCAAAATAAAATCATGCAGCATTATACATAATGTAAAGATAGCATGAATTAATTTGTCCGCGACTCCCGCCTGCCTGCTGTGGGGCGTGGAAGAGGCTCGGGTGGGCTTCCCTGCAGGAGAGCCGGCACCAGCACCCCTGCTCCTGCTGGGAAGGCGGGTGCAAGCCCGCCCCGAGCCACCCACTGGCTTTGCCCACCTTGGCCAGTCACCTCTCCCAGGCTTCAGGAGTGTTTAAATGTACACACTCCTCTGCCTGCCTCACAGGCTGGTTGTTGAGATCTAACAATTCCCCAGAGGAAAAGTGCTTTAAAATGTCAGAGGAGGTGAGAGGGTCTGAGACCCAGTGTTACTTCTTAGAGAGCCGCTCTGGTCAGGCTCCCTGCTCGAGGCTGCCCCGCAGAGGCTGGGCAGCAAAGGCTGTGCAAATAGGGCTGGGGGCAATCCAGGCTGGAAGCCACCCCAAGGCCATCGCAGCCACGCCCCTCACTGGGCACTGCCCATGGCCACCCCATGCCATGAACGCAGGCCAGAGGCCACCCCTGTTAGACTCTGACCTTTGCCACAGGGGACTCCCGCGCTGGGTGCTGTCAGAGCGCAGGACTGGCTTTTAATCGGGCACAGACCCCAAGAGCTCTGTGGCCACAGCCAAGTCCCTTAACCTCTCTGAAGGGCAGTTTCTTCTTCAGTTAAAAATAAATATATATATTATCTGCTTAGGAAGTAAATTCCCACGCCTGGCACGCATTCTGCTGAGGAGGCGGTGGGCAGGGCCCTCACTAGGGTACCCAGGGCCCCCAAAGACTCCCCATGACAGCACAGCCACATGGGGACCGGGAACCCCAGGAAGCCCTCTCTGTCCTGCTCCGGGCGCTGCCTGCCAGGTCCTCCCTGACCTCGGCTGGGGCAGAAGCCGCGAGTCCGGGCGGCCGCACGCCCCACCCCGGGGGGCGTTTCTCTCCCGCGTGGCCAAGCCCAGCCACGTTTTTCTCCCGGCTGGGTCTCCCGAACCCGGACCCAGCGAGGACCGCGATTCCTCACGACCCACTGCCACCTACTGTCCGCAGCTGGGAACTGCAGGGCCGAGCGCCGCAGGCCTCTGAGGCTGCCACGAGGAGGGGCAGACCCCCGTGGCCGGCTCAGGCCCGGGACTTGGCCTGGCAGGTAGACTGCGTTCAGCTCTCTGCCTGGGACCTGCGATCAGTGTGTTCTGAGTACCATGTTGCGGTTGTGTGGGAGCAACTCAGGGGGCCGCCTGAAACCCTGGTCCCCAGGCTTGCACTGTTAGGGGAGGTGACTGGGGCCCTGCCCCTGGGGCACAGCAGTACTGGACAAGGGCAAGCCTCTTGCTCCCCATCTGACTTCCCTTCGAGGTATGAAAACCCTGCCTCTGGGTTTGAAGGGCTTTCTGGCCACTCATATTGGACCAGACATAGGTCTTCCAGAGAATGGCTGTTGTCCTTGTTTTTAGCTTCTGGAGGGTCCTGGAAGTCTGACCTCATTCTGAGCCAGGCATGCCCTGAGCCTTCTGTATACCCTCGGTATCCCTTATGCCACCCTCTCTCAGGGCTGCACCCTGAGCTTTCTAGTATGGCCTTTCTGGCTGTGTTATCTTAGACAAGTCATTGTACTGTTATGAACATTTTTTTTAAGTCTGTAAAAGTAGGAATAATAGTGATTTGCAGGAAGCCCATCAGAGGGCTACAGCCAAGACTGACCGTGAAAGCAGCCTGCCACCTGGGGATATGCACATGTTGTCTTGGGCACACAAAAGATTGCTCCTTGCTATGTCTGAATGTTTAGGTCCCTGCAAATGCTCATGTTGAAATCCTAACCCCCAAGGTGATGGTAGTAAAAGGGGGGCCTTTGGAATGTGATGAGGTCCTGAGGGCAGAACCCTCATGGACGGGATTAGTGCCCTCACAGAAGGGTCCTGAGAATGCTCCTTCGCCCTTTCACCATGCAAGGTAACAGTGACAAGACTGCCATCAATGAGGATGGGTCTCCACCAGACACTGAGTCTGCCATCATCTTGGACTTCCCTGCCTCCAGAAATGTGAGAACTAAATGTTTGTTGTTTATACTCCACCCCAGTTTATGGTATTTTATTATAGCACCTGAATGAAGATGCTCATTGAAGCAAAATAATGCAAGCCTGTGTAGAGTGGAGACCTATGATCTCTTGAATAGCAGTAGGTGGGTGGCGGGAGATGGGGTCATGTGGGAGGGGTGTGGGTGCAGGAGAGGGGAAAGGAGGAAAATAGGGTATTGATTCCTCCAGGGTGTCCCCATCTACTCAAAACTGTTTTTCTTTCTCATAGAAAATTATTTTCCTTGCCTGGCTGGTGTGGCTCAGTGGTTGAGCGTTGACCCATGTACCAAGAGGTCACCGGTTCGATTCCCGGTCAGGGCACATGCCCAGGTTGTGGGCCCGATCTCCAGTGGGGGGCATGCAGGAGGTGGCCAATCAGTGTTCTCTCTCATTGATGTTTCTATCTCTCTCTCCCTCTCCCTTCCTCTCTCTCTAAAAATCAGTAAAGAAAAAAAATTTTTTTATAAAAGGAAAATTCTTTTCCTTTGCCTCATAGCACATGTCACAGTGTACAATAATGCACTTAAATTCTCTAAGAAATTGTTCATTCTGACTCTGCAGACTGCACGCTCCACGAGGATCAGGACCCCTGTACCCCAGTGTCTAGCACTGTGATTGGCACATGGGAGACACACAATAAATATTTATTCAATGAATGAATGAATCGATGAATGACTATAGTAACCCATTTGCCCAGAGACAATAAACCATCCCCTGGACCCTTTCTGCCTCTTCAAAATAATTCATCCTCTGACCCTTACCACACAGCACTCTCCCCTCAGCCCTGAGCAAGTCAAGCAGCCTCTCTGGGCCTTCATTTTAGCATCTGTAAGACAGCAGCATTGAACTGGATCATCCCTAATGTCTTCTCCATCTCTGACTCTGTGAGTCTACAGTCCCCTCAGTATGAAACAGCGACTCTCCCTATTATTTGAATAAGGTAGAGAAAAGCCAAATACGCAATTCCCGGGGGAGCTTGTTTCACCCGTGACACCCATGGGAGGCTTTGCAGTGGTGCAGCCGTTGTCTCACACTGTGCTCAGTTCCATCTCCAGCTCTGCCTCTTACTAGCAATGGGGCTTTGGGTAAGGTGCTGAACATCCCTGAGTTTCCCTTTCCTGGTCTGAACAGTGGTTCTAAATAAAATTAAATATGTACAATGCTCAGCACAGTGGTTGACACATAGTAACTGCTCATTAAATTGTTATGGCTGTGCATTTTAAAGTGTGTGTAGTATCACAACCTTGATAAAACCCATTCTAAGGCCAAATAATAATGAGTTTCCCATTGGCGGATAGTTTGGCTATTTTTTCCACCAAGCATTCATTGAAAAGCCACTATGTATTAGAACTTAACCAGGTGTAGGGTAGAGAAATGGATGAACCATGAGCTCTGACTCCAAGGTTCAAAGGATTGCGTGTGCATGTACTTTAGCAGGTCCTAATATATTCCTGGTACTTTGCTATATTATCCTCTTTAATCTTCCTAACAACCCAGCAGGGAGGTTTCCTTGGGGCTACAGGAATAAGTTAAACAGAGGAAGCTGCAGAGGCGGAGCCTGGAGGGAGTGGGGAGTGGTGGGGAATTCACAGGGCTCACCTGGCCCACACCTGCGCCTTCCCCTCTTCAAGCCACAATCAGCAAATATCCGCGGAGTTCCCAATGTGGGAGCAGTACTGAGATTCCCGCCAGCCCTCCGGGTGGGAACAAATGTGTGTGCCTCCCAGTCATTTTTCTCAGCCATCTCTTCTGGCTTCCTGCCCCTCTCCTTCTTTTACTTCTTTCAGAAAAAGGCTTGGACATAAATAATCTGTACCTGAGCATGAATGAATATCGGTGACCACTTCCCTCTCCCAGGGGAAGTTTTGCTTTTGTAGCTTGATCTCTCCGTCTTTTGGACCAAAACACAAAGGCTACTTGTCAGAATCCAGAAGCCCTCAGGCCAGCACCCATGTGCCTCCACCTGCCTGCCTTTCTCATTCCCACTCCCGACAGCTTACCTACCATTGCTCTTGTCTGGTTCCAGCCCAAAGACCCTGGACGACTTGTACACACTCGTGCTCCCCATCTCCTCGAGTCTGCAGCTACTGCTCCCTCTGCTGGAATCTCCTCCACACACCAACACTGCTTCTATTAGGGCCCAGTTCAGAGGTCACCTCCTCCAAGAAGGCCTCCCTGATCTCAGAGCTGGAAACATTTTTCTCTTAGAGAAGCTACTAGAGCTGCATGTCATAAACTTTATTTTGAATGTGATTTTTTTTTTCATGTGAATCGGCCCAGAGAGTTGTGAAAACGTGGACTCGGATACAGGTCTGGGGGACAGGGAGTGAAATTCTGCATTTCTAACATGCTCGCCCATGATGTTGATGCTTCTGGTCTGGGAACTGTACACTGAGTAGCAAGTGAGCCCCAACCCTGCCTGTGTATAAGAATCACTTGAGCCCTGGCCAGTTTGGCTCAGCGGTTAGAGCATCGGCCTGCGGACCAAGGAGACCCGGGTTCGGTTCCTGCTAAGGGCACATACCTCGGTTGCAGTTTATCCCTGGCCCTGGTTGGGGTTGTGTGGGTAGCAGCCAGTTGATGTGTCTCTCTCACATCCATGATTCTCTCTCTCTCTTTCCCCTCTCTCCCTTCCGCTCTGTCTGAAGATAAATGCAAAAAAAAAAAAAAAAAAATGTCCTCCGGTGAGGATAAAAAAATAAATAAAAATAAAAAGAATCACTTGACAAGATTATTAAAACTCCAGATCTTGGGGCCAGACGTTGGTTCAGGTTTTGTGGGGCCTAAGTTCATTCCATATAGAGGGCCCTTTAAAAATATATATAAAATTATGAATAAAAAATTGCTGGAGCTCCTCCCAGGGCCCGGGAATGCGCTGTGCAATGGCAGAGTCCTGAAGAATTAATACAAGCTTCATTAGCTTCAAGGTAAATCCATCTTCGCCTGGGTGCACACTCTGAATCTCAGGAGAGGGGAGATATGTGTGTTTTGTTTTGTTTTATTTTCAGAATTTCTCCAGGTGAGTCTTGGTGGCCAATCCCCGGACCCACTCCTACCTTTGGGAACTGCTGTCCAGAATTTCAAGATCTCTTCCTGCCTGTCGGCTCACCTTCCTCCATCCCTCCCATCACCAAAGGCCCTGTGTTGGGCATTGGGCTGGATCACATACATCCAGGGGTCAATGAAGGGCAGGCTCTACCTTGAGGAGCTCAGGGTCTACTGGAAAACTGGTCACAGAATGAACATTGCATCAGCAGTCAGCCCAAATGCTGTGGGAGCCAGAGTGGGGCACACAACTCAGCCAGGACCAGAGGACAAGGCTGGGGTCCTCCCAGAGGGTCTGACATTCAGCTGGGTCCTGCTGAACTCCTGGGGCTTTTCCAAGTAGAGGGAGCAGCCTCTACAAAGGCAGGGAAGCCTGAAAGAACACAGTCTCTTCCAGAACTGACCAGTCAGACCCATGTGTGGCAGACAGAAGGGCCCATGGCGGGGCAGGGGCAGGGTTATAAGAGGTGGGTCTGGCGAGGGGCAGGGACTCAGGAGTTCGGGCTCATTTGGAACGGAAGGGTGGGCAGGGAAGGTGCCGAGCAGGAGAGTAGCCCAGCCTGTGTTTTGCACGTGCACACACAACGTTCAGCCCCAATTCATCCTTCCTATGACTTAGTAGATCCAGAGATCTTTCTTTCTTTTTTAAAACATCTTTAATTCTTTAATTACTTTTTTTTTTTTTTAAGTAATCACTATATGTCAGGTAGTATTCTAAGCATTTTAATCTCATTCGATCCCCCTACCAACTCTGGAAGGCGTTTGAAAGGACGTCAGTTTTACATGCGAGGATCAGAAAGTTTACGAGACTTGCCCACGGCACAGAGAGAGAAAATAAGCAAAGCCTGGAGACGCAGGGACTAGCACAGCACCAGGCGTACCGCAGGGGCAAAGAATACTCAGTGAACTGATAGATGCATGCTGAGAAACAGACCTTCGCTTGTTTGGCCAATTTTGGAAAGCATGTTTCAGTGAGTGTGAGGGCTATGGGCCTTCCTGTTTCCCTAAGTCCCCGGTCCCTTCCTCCTGGGCGTCCAAGCACAGAGCCCTCGGTGCCCTGTCAGCAGCCAGGCCCCTTTCGCAGGTCCCTGCTTCGGTCACAGAAAAGGAGCCGCGGCGAGACAGACCACAGACCATCGTGAAGACAGTTGATTTTATTTTATTTGTATATGGGGGAGGTGGGTTTAATTAGGTTTTAAACCCATCCCATTAAACGTAACCCAATTCATTTATTCCAATGAAGACAAATGAACAAAATTTTTAAAATATTTAGTGAGTGCCTAAGATTGCTGCTGGGAGGCCAGTGACGGGGTGAGTGAGAAGCCCCAGGATGCTGTACGCTTCTGGAAACAGCATTTAAACCTGACCCTTGGTTTTCGTTCTCCTCAGAAGCCATTCCAATGCACAGCAAAATGCGGCTCCTCCTTCCTGGTTCTGACCGCTAGCCATTTCCTGCAAGTTCAGCGTCATTTCCCTGCTCTCATTGTCCAGAATGGTGATGGCCCTGACGTCTCACCCAGCACGTGACAGTGCTTTTGGCACATCAAGGCCCTCACAGCCCTACAAGGAGAACAGCAGAGTGAGGTCATTCTGATTCCTCTCCGACAGAAGCTCAGAGAGGTTCAGAAACTCCCCCGTGCCACACAGCTAGGAAATTGGCAGGCCGGGTCCAGAACCCAGTGTCTAATTCTTGGTGAGGTACAATTCTAGTGGGATATTGCTGATGAGGCAGCTGACAGGTCATCAACATCCCCTTAAGAACACGTCCACTGGTGTTGACCTCTTCTCTGCTCACACAGGTTAGTTTTCTCTTCCCAAATTAGCTGCAAACAACGTATAGGAAGGACACTTGTCTTATTCTTCCACTTCTCACACTGCGGAAGTCGCTATTATGGAGGATACTAGGGGCACAATCATGAGTAAAATAGATATATTCCTGATCTCTGAGGGTTATGGTCTAATGGAATAATAATATTTTACGCCTCGAAGTTTTACTATGTCCTCCGTCCTGTGTTCTCCATTTTCCAGACACGTACATTGAGATGCAGAGAAGAACAAAGAACTTGCCTGGGTTGGGAGACCTGGGATTCCCATGGATTCCTCCAAGAGGTCGACGCAGGGCCAAACCAACACTGCAGACAAGAACGGGCTCCAGGAGACGGCCGGATTCCATCTCAGCCCAGCCAACCCCTTGCGTGACCTTAGGCAGGCTGTCTGCCTTTGAACCTCAGTTTCCACATCTGTCAAGTAGGGGTAACAACAAACAGCTCCAGTTTTGTCCTGTGGATCAGCGGGTACATGAAGGTCAGGCCCTCAAATAAACACCTGATCCAGAGCAAGGGCCCCACACAGGGTGGCTGTCACCTCTGTTATTAATAAGTGGCAGACGCAGCCTGACGCTGCACCTTTACATGCATAATATCTTGGTGGTTTCCTGTCCCCTAAGGTTCTGAGAGTAAAATGCTCGAGACTCCTACACCCAGCTCTGCACATGGCCAGGAACGGAGATCACTCTCAACCGGGTCTATTTCCGCGACCAGTGGATGCCAGTGGCCCCTCACTGGAAATGATGACTAGCACAGCTCAGGACACAGAAGCCGCCAGCGGGCTTCCAAACCCTGCCAAGCCCTCGTGCCCACTCGAGCACTGGGGGAGGGGGTGACTATGGCATAAGCACACGTTTGCTTTCATTTGGCTTAGCTGACTGTGTGTTTTGTTAAACAAATTTAGGTTTGGAAAAGATTATTTTTGGTACACTGCTGCATAATTAGATGAATTTTCATGAGTTTATTCTTGAAATAAACTTTGAAATTGTCCGTGTTTTACTGTTTTTTAATCATCTGCAGATACTGTTTTTTGAGACTTAGCATGGGGAAAAAAAAACCTTGTTACATATCAGTTTAATTTAGATTCAAATAAAATAATTTTTTGAATTTGCAGCAACAACAAGTCTGTGAAAGTAGTTGTAACTGGTGCTGAGTTGTTTGAGGATCAAGATAATTACAGTAGAAAGGATAAGAGAGAATATAATATCCTGGCATCCAGTGCCTATTCAGCTAATCCCCAGCCCTTGACAGATGTTCAAACACAGTATTTTTAAAAGCTGACTTTAAAAAAAAACAGGGCGAGTCACTTATTAGATATAAACAACATGATAAGAAATTCAAAATCTGACATCCCTTACAAACTGTCCATGCTGAGAAGCAGGAGAGACAAGGCGGAAAGTCAAGTGCGCACTCTCGTGGCTCATGGGTGCCCGAGGCGGGGCTGGGATGGCGGAGCCCCCTCTTTCTCGGGGCGCAGGTTCCACCTGCACCAGCCCCTGAGGAGCAAAGTCCCAAGGGCAGCTGGGATGACCTGTCAGCCTTCACAGCAGCGGCGGCACCTCCCCAGCAGCTGGCTGGCTATCTGAAAGCACGGATGCCAGTACCAGGACCATTTGCTGGTTTTGAACAATAATATTAGGACATAATATTTGGACATGATATTAGGTGGCCCAAAACGATGACCAGGCAGGTGGAGGACTAATGAGCAGTGTGTTTGTTGGCTCAAGGTCGCTCTTGTCCTTGTCTTTGTCCCCTGCCACTCCTGCACTTACTCATCCCACGCACATTGTCCTGGCCTGAATATCTGTGGGTCTCAAGGCCGTCTACTAACCTCTAAGATTCAGAGATGAGTAAGACCTCATCCTTGCCCTGCCTCCAAAACCTCACAGGATAGCAAAGGAAGAAGTCATCTTTATTAATAACCACAATTATTATTTATTATTATTGAGCTTTGTCTATATGCTAAGCTTCATTCTAAGTGTTCTTATTAATTCCCACAACCATTTTATGGAACAGGTACTATTCTTATGCCCATTTTATAGATGAGAAAATTATGGCACAGAAAGAACAAGTATGTGATGAGTGATTTCTAATAGGGTGGGTGGGGGTCTGAAAGAGAAATCAGGGAAGGCTTCATGGAGAGGGTGGGATTTGAGTTAGGATGGAAGGACAGATGGGGTTTACAAATGTGGACATGATGGAGAAGGGCATTCAGGGCAGAGGGAGCCATGCAGAGAGAACAAAAATAGATTATCTGCTAAACTAAGACACCAAGCTGTACAAAAGACAGTATGGAATTTTCTTTTTTTGGCTCTCTATTTAAATGGAATTCTGTATGAAAAGCCTTCAGCACACCAGGAAGCACAAACCAGACTCTAAATGTTGATGCTTTGCCCAGATATAAACCCATGTCTATATGGTCAATTAATATTTGAGAGAGGAGACAAGAACATACACTGGGGTAAAGAGAGTCAGTTCAATTTGGGAAAGTTAGACAGAGATGCAAAAACATTAAACTAGACCACCTTCTTGCACAACATGCAAGAATACACTCAAAATGAAGAAAAGACTTAAATGTAAGACTTGAAACCATAAAAATCCTAGAAGAAAATATAAGCAGTAAAATCTCTGACATTTCTCTTAGCAAAAGTTTTTCTGATATATCTCCTGGGGCAAGGGAAACAAAAAAATAAACAAATAGAACTACATCAAACTAAAAAGTTTTGCACAGTGAAGGAAACCACCAAAAAAAACCAAAAAGACAACCTATTGAATGGAAGAAGATATTCACCAATGATACATCTGATAAAGGGTTAATATTCAAAATTTATAGAGAACTCATACTACTGAACACCAAAAAAACCCACAACAACAATCCAGTTAAAAATGGGCTGAGGACCTGAATAGACACTTCTCCAGAGGACATACAGATGGCCAATAGGCATATGAAAAGATGCTCAATGTCACTAATTGTCAGAGAAATGCACATTAAAACCACAACGAGATACCATCTCACACCTGTCAGAACAGCTATCACCAATAAATCCATAAACAAATGCTAGTGAGGATGTGGAGAAAAGGGAACCCTAGTGCACTGTTGGTGGGAATGCAGACTGGTGCAGCCACTATGGAAAACAGTATGGTGTTTCCTCAAAAAATAAAAAGTGGAACTGTCTTATGACCCAGTGGTTCCACTTCTGGGTATCTATTCAAAGAAAGTCAAAACACTAATCGGAAAAGCATATGCCATACCTATGTTCATTGCAGCATTATTTACAATAGCCAAGATATGGAAGTAACCTAAATACCCATCAATAGACAGGTGAATAAAAAAGTGGTGGTACATATATACAACGGAATATTACTCAGCCATAAAAAAGAATAAAATCTTACCATTTGCTATGGCATGGATAGACCTAGAGGATATTATGCTAAGTGAAATAAGTCAGTCAGAGAAAGACAGATATCATATAATTTCACTTATATGTAGAATGTAAAGAACAAAATTAATGAACAAACAAAACTAAAACAGACTCATAGACACAGGGCAGATTAATGATTTCCAGAGGGGAGGAGGGGTTGGGGGATTGGGTGAAAAAGGTGAAGGGATTAAGAAATACAAATTCTTAGTTACAAAATGGTCACAGGGGCCTGGCCGGTGTGGCTCAGTGGTTGAGTGTCGACCCATGCACCAAGAGATCACTGATTCGATTCCCGGTCAGGGCACATGCCCAGGTTGTGGACCAAATCCCCAGTGGGGGGCATGCAGGAGGCAGCCAATCGATGTTCTCTCTCATCGATGTTTCTATCTCTCTCCCTCTCCCTTCCTCTCTCTCTAAAATCAATAAAGAAAAAATATTAATTAAAAAAAATGGTCACAAGGATGTAAAGTACAGGGTAGGGAGTATAGTCAATAATGTTGTAATAACTATGCCTGGTGCCACGTGAGTACTGGAAATATCAGGGGAACACTTTGCAAAGTGATGATTATCTAACCATTATACTGTACACCTGAAGCTAATATAAAATAATATTAAATATAAACTCCAATGGGAAAATTAAATAAATAACTAAATAAATATCGGTGCTTTCTCCCTTTGTGCCGAATCTTTTACCTGGGTTCCTTGAAGCTGCTTCTGGGACGGCATTGGCAAGGTGGCAAAGTACTTTGGGGAGAAAGGCTTCCTTCAGGGGAACCTCTGCCAGCTGCTCCCCTCCGGGCCTGCGCCTGGAGCCGGTCTGAGCTGGGAAGAGTCGGCCTGGAGCCTCAGGCAGGGCTGGGCCACGTGGATTACTCAGAGAGCAAAACCACCTGTTCCACTTGCTTCTTTGTTTTCATCTGATGCTTCCATTATGGATTTCATTCTGCTACCTCTCATCTCTTTTTGACACTGTCAAGAATTACCTTATAGGCATTTTCATTCTAAACAATTGCAAAAAGGGATCTTTTAGGGAATATTCAGTCCTTCCACCACCCCTCACCCTTGCTGAGACAACCCATCCTTCCATGAGGATCTGCAACCAAGGCAAGAAAGAGGGGCTTCCAGAGACCATGCAAAGAGCCTCTGTGTCCCCTGCTGCAGGGTGGCCAGGGTCTGCCGTGCTGTAGAACTTTATTCAGCCCAAATTCCACCTGGTCCGCTGTTATGTCCCAAAAGTGAAGGAGAAGGTTGGGTGTGACCTCACTCCCAGAGTTTGCCAGGGCAAGAATTACTTGAGTGTTTTCTGGGGACCAGATGTCAGCCACTTGTGAGGGACAGCCTGTATGGGGTTCATTTAGATCTTGCCCAAGAGAGCCATTTGGGGCATTGGGGCTATGGGAACACAACAAGGAGAGGGGGAGCAGAGGTCCCACTGTGGTCTCAGTGGCGTGCTTTCTTGGCAAGCTCCAGAATGCACATTGCTTTCATGGAGCAGCCCTTTCAAAAACATCTCAATCCCGGCATGAGAGGCAGGAGGATGGGGTGAGCCGGGTGCGGCTGCCGCAGAGGGCTGCCCTCCTGCTCTGTCCGCTCCCCGTGAGGTGGTCTCTGCTCAGGCTCCCTGCAACAACCACAGGGCTCAAGGATCCAGGGCTCTGGTCATTGTCCCTTAACCCTATGTACATGATCTTTCTGACTGGGCATCTCAGATTCTCTGAGCTCAGGCTCAGTTTCCAAAGCTACCTGTCATTTTCCCCAAACTAATATTAGCCAGCCTTCATGGGGAGTTTTCTAGGTACTGGGTCTGCTACGGATTTTCCACATATTACCTAATTCCATTCTCACCCAAACCTTAAGGTGTGGAAATTAAAGTGCACATGTTCTGAGGGTGATAAATATTTATTCTTCGAACACGTCACAGAAATTTCACTAAGAATAAACATCAGATCAGTGACAGACTGAGCAAATGAATGAGTGATGGAAGGAGAGAAGGAAAGAAAACAGGTCACCCAGTCCACAGTGGAAGAACCACTCAGACAGGGACTGGGGATGACCTTGAACAAATGCTCTTATCTCTGAGCTTTTGTTCTTCCCTTTCTAAAAAGGAATTACTGGTACTAAGAAAGTAAAGAAAGGTATAGGATTTGACAGCACTTTGATTTGCTCATAACAAATGCTCATCTGTTGTTGTTGGATAAATCTAACTTTTTTACCCGCTACAAGGACCCATTCCACTTTCCTGTGTATCCAGCTCTGGGCGGTGACAGGGGCACATCCTTAGGAACAGTATGAAAATTCTGACATCTCCTTACACACACACGATAGAACCACAGCTTCACATCATTTTTTTTTAAATGCTCTCCATTCTGTGCTTGATCACCTCCAATAACAGAGAGTTCACTACTTCTAGAGGCTCTTTAATCCATGGTCACATAATCCTCACGGTTGACCAGTTGGTTCTTGCGTTGGGCTGAAACTTCCTGTCTACCTCACTGGATGAGAAAACAGAGCTTTCTTGGGCTGATTTCAGCTATTCTCTAATTGGAATGGCAAAGTATAGCTTCACAGGTGGTCAGAGTTTAAACAGACTCAGCCACCTCTTATTCTGAGGCCCTAACGCGCAGATTAAGAAAATCCATATGCAAAATCCAACCTTTCAATTGGCGGGGAAGAGAAAACTTTCATCATTCAACTGTCTGTCCCGACTGCTGGGCTGAATGATGTGTCCTCCTAGTTCATTAAGAAGAAAGTCACTCTGGCCTCAAGTGTACGAGGCGCCTATGTCCGAAAGACTTCTCCCAGCGCAGGTTCTATGGTGCGTGTGTTGGATTGTTGAGGTAACAGCTCCTGGTGGGTCACACCACCCTACATCCATGCCTTTGGGAAGTTCCCCAGACACTTACTCTGGGTAGGGCTATGTGATTTGCTTTGGTCATTGTGACACAAGTGAAAACTTTGAAAAGTGCCTGTGCCCTGGGACTTTCCCTCTCTTGCAACCTCATGACGGCCCTCATGTAGTCAGATCTGGGCTAGCCTGCCAGATGACGAGAGTCCTGTTGCCACCATCACGCCAAACAATAGTCAGCTAATTGCCAGCAGCAAAGCCACCTACCTGACTGCATTGACTGAGCAGCGAAAGAGCTGTCCAGCTGAGCCTTGACCAAACTGGCAACCCTCAGAGTCATCAGCTAAGCAAATGATTGTTATTGTAAGCCACCAAGGTTTGGAGTGGTTTATTATGCTGCGATTCTCCACATTAAATTGCATGGACCATGCCTCCAACTAACCTGTTAATCAGCTCAGAACAGCCATGGAACTGAGCAGGTCATTGGTTACAAAATTTAAAGTTCACAAGAAGAAGAGTCCTTTTACGTACACCTTTTAATCAATAAAAATCCATGAGCCTGCAGAGATACACATGTACCATCTCAGGCCCTGAGATCTTGCTGAAGGTCACAGAGCCAGCTGATCATCACAAAACTCAGGACTTAAACCCAGGTTTACCTGGCTCCAAATTTTAAGCTTTAATCTTTTGAAAAAAAGCCTATCAGACCTTTTATCAGGGTCTCCATTGGAGTCTATCTCTCTGCTGGGTTCCTGTCTTTTGTATGAAGCTTGCTTTGCTACCTACCACCACACAACAGTGGAAGCCACCACGATGGGGCCGTCCTGGAAAGAAGGGGAGGAAGAAAACCTTGCCAGGCTGTGCACTACTAATTCGAATCACTAACATTGGCCACCAATTACTGGTGCCTAACTATGCAGTAGATATTCTTCTAACCCTTTACATGTATTATCACACTGAACCCTCACCACAACCAACTATGGGTGTTATTACAAACTCCACTTTGCAAACATTAACTGATTTGGCCAAGTACGTGAAGAGCAGGGATTCAAACCCAGGCCAACTGGCATTGGAGCCAGTGGTGCTCACCACGTGCTGCGCTGCCTCTTGACAGGGTTCAGGGGTTAGGAGATTTGCTCTGGTGGGCTTCCAGAAACCTGGTAGTCAAGCCTGCAGAATTATGCGCAGCGACTGGGGCCGATGCTTTCTCCTCTGTGCCTGGGTTGTTAAGGGTAACTAAGGATTCGTTGCTTTTCTCTGCTCATTATTTTTAAAATCGTCTATATTTTCTATAGATTGCTTCCCAAAGGTTGGACGAAGGAACACGGTGGCCAGCCTTAGTCCTAGAGCCCATGAAAGAGTGAGCCTATCTCAACATAATTTTGCCTCTGTGCTGTTATAGATACTGTGCTAGGTCACCTCTGCCTCATATACCTTACACAGTCCTTGCCACCAACCTGAAACGTCAGCCTGATTGTCCCCATTTCACAGATGCCAGTTCATAGCAAGTCCCAATGAAAGAACTCTGGATAAACCATATTTTACTGTAATTGGGTCCTTTCCTGGTGTCACAAAATAATTTGTTATCTTTAGCTCAGTAAACATTTCTCCTCCGATTTTATTTGCTTCATTCATTTGCTTAAGCAAACTCTTTTCCACAAAGGTAAAATCCCATTAAGAGAACACTCCAGGGATATCCAAATTGTTTTATTGAAAGAAATTCTGGTCTAATGAATATGTGATTGCAATTCTCATTCCCAAGCAAAGGGACCTTAGTATGCAAACAGACTAAATGTCCTGGACACAGGTCGCACCTCCACTTGGGTAAGGGGGCCCTCTGACTTTGTGATTTACTGTTCAGATTCCCTAACCGCATGCACAGAGCATCTTCCTCATTTTCTTGTCGCCCTTCGAATTCTGTTGGTCTTGTTGAGATGTTTTTAATGAGTTTGTCCTGCGGCAGCCAGGGAATGGCTAATACGTCTTCTGGGCCCTTAAAAACCCATTAGAATGTTATTTCTTACAAAGTGAGAAGCTAACCTCATGCCGGATGCAAATAGGGCTCCAGTCACCAGAAATAAAGTTTGATTCGGAAGGAAAATTCCACTGAGACATGAAAGTTCTTCCTTCAGCTTGGGAAAAATAGTCTTTGATGTCTAGTCCAACTAGTCAGTCTAATATAATTACATAGAGTATGAGGGTTGGAGAAATGGGCTTGGGTTCAAATCCTGTTACTGACTAGCTCAGTGATCTAGGGCAGATTGCTTAACCTCTCTGTGTTTTAGTTAGCTCACCTGAAAAACCTGGGAACAAAAATATCTTCTTCAAAGAAATGTTGGAGGATTAAAAAATATATTATAGGTATATCAGTAGAGTTTATGTTCAGTTGCAATAACAAAAAAAGAAAATGACTTAAATTAGTAGAGGTTTATTTCTCTCTCATTTAAAAGAAATTGTAAAAATGGCAATCCAGTGTTGGCACGCAGCTCCGTAGCCGTGAGGGGCCCAGGCTTCCTCTGCCTTTCTGCTCGCCCATCTTTGAAACTGCTTTTCTTTCTCAAGGCCACCTCATCAACCTCATGGTTCACAGTGGCTGCCAGGCACCAACTCTCAGTCTATACTCTAGACAGGAAGCAGAAGGAAAGGGGGAGGGGACAGTGGACATAAAGTCATGCCTCTCAAATGGGTCATTATCTGCTTAGGAGACTTCCTGGCAGTTCCAACCAACAGGTTCTCAGATCTTTTGGGCTTCCTTAGCTGCAAAGAGAACTGGGAAATGATCTGTGGTTAGGCATCTTGCTATTCAGAATAAAAACTTGGAATTCTGGTAGGAAAGAAGGAGAGAATGGAATTGGATAGTTGACCAGCAGTCTTGGCTGTAACATTTAAAGAACTGAAAAGCAGTATCTGTTACTTACTTGCCTGTAACTTTGGTGCCCAAACTAAGAGGCAGCCTGTGTGACAAATTGAACACAGACTTTGGAGTCCAGTGGACTTGAATTAAACCCTTACTAGAAATGACATTTTGAGCAACTTATTGAATTTACCGATGAGCCTTAGGGTTCTTGGTTGTCAAATGCAGTTTTGAATATTGACCTTTTGGAATTTCTAGGAGAATAAAGTGAGAATGAGCGCTTAAAGGGCCTGGTGCATAGAAGGTGTTCAATAAAAGTGAGCTCCCTCTCTCTACTCCACCTTACGAAGGTTAGGGCCCTTCAGTGCAAAACAAGAGTCACAAGAATCATCACCACCCAGCAGGGCCCTGGGAAGTGGTCAGAAACCTCCCAGAAAACAAAGCCGCTTTGCCCCCAGGCTGCCTGCTCTCTGCCCACAAAGTGCTAAAGTGAGTGAAGCCAACCCTGTAATCAAACAATACCAGATACTTTAATTATAGCTTTTGCCATGATCTGAATCACTGTTTTCATGTGCATTGCTGTGACTTAATCTCAAAACAGTGGTGTTAATTCCTTGATGCATAAAGGAGAGTTTCAGCTACCAAGGTATTCCACAGAGAAGGGCCCGCAGTTCATGTTTCATTAGTTCCCACTCTCTGGCAGGCATTGTGCCGACTGCTTTATAAACCTTAACCCATTTTTCTCTCACAGTGACTGTTTGGTAGCTCTTACCACCCATTTTGTAAGTGAGGGCACAGAGACTCAGAGATGTAAGGAACGTGCCCAACAGGATAGTTTGTACAAATTCCCAAACTGGAATTTGAACGCACATTGGTCTGATTCCAAAGTTCATGCTCTCGCCACCAAATCCTGCTGTCCTGCTGCTTTCCCAGCCCCAAGGACCAACCCGCCTTTGGAACTGGAGTGGAGAGGGATCCAGCAGGAGAAGAGAAGAAGACACTCACCCGTCGGAGTCCTGGTGCTGACCTCCCACCTCTGGGACCTCGTCCCTCTAGGGCCTTAGTCTCCTTTCTGTGAAGTGGCGGTCAGAGGAGTTGAACAGGATGAGATCTCCCTTGCAGTTTGAAAGGCTACAATTCGAGAGTGACATTGTACATCGTCATTTCTGTGTGTTCTAATATGAAAAGCATCTACTACAAACCATTCTCACTGTGGGGTAAACAAAGGACAAGTAAGATGTGACCATCTGAGATAATTAAACTGAACTTGGGAGAAAGGGAAGCAGGAGGTACTTTCTGACAACTGCATTTCTCCAAAAGGGCAACGTCCAGGGTAGTAGGCTTCCTGCAGCCTGTGGCAGGGCCAGCCTATAATAATGGTGCTACTAAATATTGAGCAGTTGGGCAAAAGAGTACCTGACACCAAGCATACACCTAAGACCTGGTCATTTGAAAAGAATTAAAGATGCAGACAACCAAATTAGAAGTTCCCATCCTCTCGTCCCCTCTCCCAATTTCAATCCCTAGGAACAAGTACTGTGGTTTTCCTTCCAAATCCCTTTTCAAGGTATTATCTTATTAAGCAGGTGTTCTGAAATGTCTCTCATCGTGGGCACCTTACATGGTGGTCACAGTGACCGCCTTCATGTCTTCCGTCAGTTGCATGCGTTTCATAAAGCCGGGGACCAGGATCATCACTGCATCTGCATCTCATGCTTTCTGTCCTTCTTTGCACGTTCCTCCATCGCATCCCTACTCTGCTCAAGATAATTATTTCATTATTGGCTCAGATGAATTTGGTAAACTTACCCATGGTATTGTTTTCTTAAAAACCCCTACACAGCTTTAAGAATAGACATGATCAAATGTCAGTGTTTTACCTTTTGACTTCTGGGTTTCATATCTTGCTTTAGAAAGTCTTTATCATCCTGTCTTATTTAGCTATAGTCACAATAAAGATCGTATAGAAAACCACCCCAAAATGTAGTAGCTTAAAAACATAATCATGCGTCTGTCTGTGCATCGAGTTTTAGCTGCTCTGAACTGGGCTTGGCTCTACGCTGTAACTGGGGTTCTGTTCTGCCCACAGGACTCTTGTCCTCCTTGGCTCGGCTTGGTGGGTGCTCTGGGGCATGCTCCTCTCATGGTGACAGCAGACATACAAAATACCTCATGCCTTTGCTCACGACACGTCCACTAACATACTGCTGGAAAGCAACTAGCACGGCCAACCCCACTGGTAATGGTGGTGGAAAGTAGAGTCAGATCACACTGGGGGTGGGAAGAGAATGAAGATCACACCCCTTAAATTTTTTTAAATGTTCTCAGTTTTTAAGTTGCTTGACAGTTTTGTTGTTTTATTTCCAGATCATTCTTTATTTGTATTTAATTGTGCATGCGTGTGAGTGTGCATGCGTGTGTGTGTGTGTGTGTGTGTGTGTGCACATTAGAGACCTAACACTGAACGAGGGAGTGATCCTAAGGTGTGGTGGCAGGAGGTGGACACGGTGCCAAAGGGAGGAGAGTGCTGATATGGAAGAGGATGGAATTACCAGCCCTCTACTTTCAAACCGAAAGCCTTACGCCTTCCAAAGGAGGGGTTTATTTAGACTTTCACCCCAATTATAGAGTCAATCACATAGTATATTCTGTGAGTCTAGATCCTGGAGAGCTTGTCAAACGGAAGGATAACATTAAAGGTTGGTTTTAGGGCTTTGGTTGATGGCAGAGATTCTATGAGGCTTTAGCCCCATCAAAACACAAGCATTTCACAGAAAGCCCACAGGACGCAGCACTAACGAACCAGGGGTAATTTCAGGTGCAAACACTGAAAATAGGAAAGCAAAAAAGAGACATCATCTAGGCTGTGCTGCGGTTTTCTCCTTGTGTTTGTCCTGGGAACGGTGACTCCACCGCCTTCCCTCCCATGCGGGACCTCAGGAAGTGAGGGGGACAGAAAGGTGACGTGCGGCTCCTCAGGCAGGTAAGAACTGGCTCCCCTCCCAACCTGCAGGCTTGAGATATTCGTTGAACACCTATTCACTGGAGACGCTGAGCACTGCAGGTGTGAAGGGTGTGGGAGCGAAGACCATGGGGCAGGGCTAGCTTCTCCTCCACCATACTGAGCGACTCTGCTTGGCCCCAAACCTGTATAATACTGAGCAAAACAGAGGCCCTTCAGCTGCCCACACTCTCCATCCTCGGGACACTGTTCAGCACAGGTCTTTGGGACCTTACCCTGTACTGAGAGGCTGATCCAATATTCCTTTGTTTTGGACACTGTCCTAAGGTAGACGGCTCTGTCTTTTTCCATCTAATGTCATAGCTCACTATAGCTCACTACAACCATGACCCAGCACCAGAGAGAGATGGCAGCCTCAGAAGTGCAGGATATCAACTACAGCAGCCTTCTGACCTGGGCTAACGCTGGGGCTCACTCTGTTTCCACAACACGATGGCTGTGTGTGGAAGGAGCCTAACAAAGAGTAAGAGGCTGTCCTAGCTCTTCCCTCCAGCTTGGAGACTTGGTTTAGACTTTCCCTGTGCCGTTCTACGGGCCCTGGCCCTGTTCAGGGCCTCCACGCCCAGGGCAGACCCTGCGGGAAATCTTCCTGCATCCCTCTCTCTTCCACATACTAGCTTACGTTGGGGAGCGCGCGGGAGCATAGCAGGAATCGGGATACTGGCATCAGGGGTGGTGTGAAGTGGAGCTGGTCAGCCTCCAAGGCTGAAGGAGTTTCACACTTACTTCCAAACGTGTGCGCTAGGCCTCGCATCCGCTCTGCACAGCCCACACCTCCCAGTCAGTCACACACGGTGTGATTCAAGAGGCGTGCTCTTACCTACAGCAGCCTCCGCCTGGATCCATTGCCTGAAACCTTACGGTGCCCCTTGAAGACTGGCGTCTTGGGCAACTTCCTCTCCACCTCTGCTCGAGGTGGGACCTCCCTGGTTCATCGGGGTCTCGAAAGTCCTAGTTTCTACCTTGTCAGTATCCTTCTGAAGGCTCAAAGGAGCCAGGCAATCAAGACTGTGGAGGACAGGGAAGGAAGAGAGGGCTCAGCATTCAGCCATGCGTGCTGAGCTCTCTCCGTGCCCCGGGCTGGGAGAGGAGAGCCTGAGAACAGAAGGTCTGGAGCACACAGTGCCCCGTGATGAACGTACAGTGCAGTTCCAGTGCGAATCTGTTCCCTGTGCTAAGAACAGGAAGCGATCTAATACTTTCTGTTCAGCTGGAGATGTGCTTAACTGTGACACTTCATCAGCATGCTAACCTCGGCTGAAATGAGAGAAGCAAAGGAGTATTTCTAGGTTAGCAAGAGGCTGGCTTTGCAATTGTGGATTTATCAACAAAGACACGGCCTCAATATTATGTCTTCTGGATTCTATTTAGGTCCTCTTTCCCCTGCCCCCAATTATTTGCTTGGACAGAACATTGGTCAGGACTCCTTTAGTTGCCAGTGACAGAAACCGAACCCCCCCCCCCAGCTTGAGCAGAAAGGATCATTTGAACCGGGCTAGAGGCAGGCTCAGGGGCTTGCACAGCACGACCGGCGCTTTCCGACCTGTCCTTGCCACGTCCCCGCTCCCCTCTGCACTGGCTCAGCTTCTCCGTGCGCTGGTCCTATTCTTTCCGCCTACACCTTGGGCTTCCCCTGCGTGGCCAGCGATGGTGGCCGTGGTGGCTGACGTGGCTGCAGTTGGTTCCAGGCTTGCAGAGCCTCCACTTAACAGCAGAGATGGAGAACGGTTCTCTCTCTCTCTCTCTCTCTCTCTCTCTCTCTCTCTCTCTTGCTTGAGATGAGCTCCTATTCTTCAAATGGACGGTCCACAGTTATCGATGCGCATTTGTCTGGGATGCTTTAAAAAGCGCCAGTACCTGAGCCCCAGGCCCAGAGATCCCGATTCCATCAGTTCAGGTGGTGCCTGGACATCAGTATTTTAACAGTTTCCTGCAAGTGGTTCTCTGCTCCAGACTCATCCATCTATTCTGCTAAAGAACCCCCGCAGTTTCTGAGGGCCCACCTTGTGCCAGGAAGTCTGTGAGGAGCCGAGAGAGCAGTCAGCAAGACAGATAAAAGCATTCTCATGAAGCTCACACTCCATAGGGAAGGCAGGCAAGAAACCCATTCATAAATAAACAAACAATCAAACAGTTTGTGCTAATGAATAGGTAAGCACTATTCTGAGAATGAAAACATGACCAGAGTCTGGCTGATGGGAAGGAGCCAGCCACAGCAGTACAGAGGGAAGAGCATGCCAGGTAGAGGAGGTAACCAGTACGGGGGCCGAGAGGCAGAAACCCGCTCCACCTGTCCCAGAAAGAGAAAGAAGGCCACTGTGGCTGGAATGTGGTGACCGAAGAGAAAAGCAGCATGGGGCGAGGTCGGGAGACAGGCAGCCAGCAGCCAGCTGTCATGAGCTTCGCCAGCGAGGCCACGGGATGTGGGTTTTACTCACTAAGCTATGGAATGTCAGCGGATATGGAGGAATGATGGGCTCTCATTTATATTTTCAAATTCCTGTTCTGGCCGCTGTATGAAGAAAGGGCTAGACAGGGCAAGGGGAGGAGCAAGTGGACCAAGGAGGAGACCAGTGCAAGTGTCCAGGTGAGAAATGAGGTTGGCTTGGTCTGCATTGGTTTGGGGGAGAAGCGAATGGAGGCAGGCTCAGTTTTGAGGCTGAGTTGACAGGACACCAGGATGGAACCCCTTCATCGATCCTTTCCCATCCTCAGTATTGGTGGAGGGCAATGCACTTCGGCCAGTAGGTGCTCAAGAATACATTGTTGAATTAATGAAACCCGAGTCCAGAGGCCTGAGGATGGAGGAGAAGGGACGGAAACGAAACCCGGAACTTGCAGAGCCGGAGAACAGGCCGCTCTGGTGGGGCCCAGTACCTAGCACAGCCCTGAGCACCTGGAGAGTGAGTGGGCGGGGACACAAACAGAGCTGGAGGAGAGTCAATTTAGGGAGCCTGAAACCTTTGTAGGAGACAGAAATACACAACTGGGAGATGCAGAGGGCTCTCAGCCCTGCTCCGGGGCGAGAGGTCTCACCTGGGAGGACACTGCGTCCCTGTCCTGGTGAAGAGAAGTTGAACAACTATACTCGTGCTGCTGCAACTAGGACAGCCCCAAGACAGCAACCAGATCTTACCTGGAGAAATTCAATAGGATGCATACTCTGGGACCCAGCAACCCTAGCTGGACTGTGTTTCCCTGAGGAGTTCCTGAGCAGGCCCACAGCGACCTGAACAAGGGGGCCTGTCGCGACACTGTTTAGATGGAGTGAAGACAGGCGAGGAGTCCGTCGGCGGAGGAGTGGATAAGTGAAATGAGGTGGTGCGAGCTATGGACTAACACGCAGTCGTCAGCCATATCCAGCTCTGTGGGGAGACCTGTCAACACTGTGTCGAATGCAGAATGTAAGAACAAGACCATACATAGAACAATACCGTAGACCCACGAACACGTGCACACCAAGGGCAGTTTACATGAAATCTGCATGTTTCAGAGCAGGTATCAAGCACATTACAGTAGCTGCTGACAAGGACAAGAAATGGATTAGGACTGGAGATTGCGTAGGCAGAATAATGACCCCCCCCACCCCCGTGTCCATCTCCTAATCCCCAGAACCTGTGATCTGTTTTGTTACATCCCAAGGGGGAATTAAGGGTGCAGATGGAATTAACAGCATAATCAGCGGATAAGGAGATCATCCTGGATGATCCAGGTGGCTCAGGGTAACCACAAAGGTCCCTGAAAGAGGAAGAGGGAGGCAGGAGAGTCCGTCAGAGGGAGATGTGACTATTGAAGAGAGGTGGCAGTGTGAGGACAGGCCTGAAGTTGCTGGCTCTGAAGTTACAGAGAGGACCATGAGCTCAGGGCAGTAGGCAGCCTGCACCTGCCATCACCTTCACCTAACCCCAGTGAGATCCGAGTCGGCTTCTGGTGTACAGAACTGTAAAACGGTACATTTGTGTTGGTTTAGCCACTGAGCGGTGGCCACCTGCTACAGCAGCCACTGGAACTTGTCTGCACTGACGATCACATGCAACGTGACAGGAACCGAGGAACCGACGTCACTCCACCCTCCTCATCCAAGGTCCAAAACAACAATGTTAAAATGGAAGGGAAAGAAAAATAATAGTAATAATAAAGAAAAAAAACCCTCAAAATACACCACCAGAGCCTGGCCGGTGTGGCTCAGTGGTTAAAGGTCGACCCATGCACCAACAGGTCATGGGTTCAATTCCCAGTCAGGGCACATGCCCAGGTTGTGGGCTTGATCCCCAGGAGGCAGCCAATTGATGTTCTCTCTCATCAATGTTTCCATTTCTCTCTCCCTCTCCCTTCCTCTCTCTCTAAAATCAATAAAGAAAAAGAAAAAAAATTTTTTTTTTAAATACAACACCAGAGGCACAGAAAACAGCAGACCTGAGAATGAGTACTCGTGTCCCCAAGACTGAACTAAACTGTAGAGGCATGGACTCATCTTTGGTTCCTGGAGGCGGGTACTGTGACTGGCCAGTCAGACTCACTGGTGAGGGAGAGTATTAGTATTCCATGAAGCCCGTCCGTCCCTCCACCTCCAGTAAACATTGTCCCCACCCCAGCCCCTGTCCCCAGCACCACAATCATCATCGAGCAGGTGCCTGGGGCACAGCAAATCTTGTGCGTGTTGATGCTGAAGGACACTCCCGACTGCCCACTGCACCCCAGAGCTCTCACATTAGTGGGGCCATTCATAAAAGAGCCCTAGGACTTGCACAGCTATTTATTCTAAACAACTCAGAGCAACCCTCGGGGCCCCGGTGGGATGTTTGCACGTCTAATTTCTGTGAGCTCTTGATAAGAGCCCACTCCAACCAGCTAGTTGTCAGCCTTGACTCCAAGGGCCTGGAAAATGTACTATTTGCAATTACTTGAAAAGAAACTAATTAGTTTTAAGGAGGAAACCATAGGTAGAAATGACTGAAATCAGCTGTTCAACTGTGCTTGGCAAAAAATGAAAAGGAATAGGCGATCACACCTCACTGTCGCTTCCTCTGAAGGAAGGGCAGGAGGACGGGCAAGCCTGGCGGGGTTCTCAGCGGGACGAGGCCTCTGAGCTCAGGCAGCACCAGCAGTCCTGTTAGGTGGCCGAGAGCTCACCCCGTGACCTTGAATGCTACCTCTGGACTTCGTTCAGCAGCAGCAATGGAACGTATTTGGAAGAGGGAACAAGGATCAACTTGGGACTTGAGACACGCGTGTTGATCTTCAAGGTAAGGGTGAGGCGTCTGCGTTGTAAATAAGCCTGGGCTCGCCTTCAGAGGTGGCCATTCTGAGCCATTTCCCAAAACAGATTTAAAAACAATGTTACAATGTCTCAGAGCCTAGCACTCTGCCTGGTATAGAGCAGGTAGTGGTGAGATGAGGGGCAGCACCCTGGCCACAGTCTGGAGGCCACCCTGAGGTGAAAGGAGTGACACCCCTGGGGAGAGGACTATGATGTCCACAGGCGAGACAAGGGCAGCGGCGACAGCGCGAGATAGAAAGGGTGCTTCCAGGTGTGAGTCAGAGCAGTGACCGTTGTTCTTCCACTTTGCCATGATGACAACAGACCGGCACATTTATTGAGGGCTTACTATGGCCCATGCTTTCCACGGGTGAACTCTCATTATTTCCGTTTTCCTCTTAAGAAAAGGGAAATGTAACTACCTGCCCAATGTTGCACAGGCAGTCAGCGGTACCAGGACTCTTCTGAGCCCAGAAGAAGATTCTGGGGAAAGGATTTGGGGCTAAGTAATTCATTTGGGAGGTGATTCCAGGAAATGACCAGCAAAGATGTGAACCATGAAACAGGGGAAGGAAAGAAGACAAAAGTTGAGTCGTAGTTATTATGGTGAGCGACCGGAGCTCGGCCCTGCTGAGGGAACTCTGGGAGATGGAGCAGAACATTTTCAGTGATTATTCCAGAGAAGGGGCAAGGACGCTGGGGTATTTATCAACAGACTCCCTATCTGTCATTCGGTGCTGCTTTGGAGACATTCACTCCACCCTTCCTGCTTGTCCCTAGCTTGTTGCACCAGAGGTGAGAACCAGGGGAAGTGAACAGGGCACCATCAGCGTCAGCTGCCCCGTGCCCTTTGCCTGGGTCAGTCCCAGTGTGTGCCTGATGCCTGGGAAGAATGATAAAACTCCCCATTTTGCTGTCAAGTTCATCTGTTCTGGATGATTGACATGGCCCCTTTTCTAAAGGAAGGGACAGTTGCAGATCCTGATACATGTGGCCCCAGAGCCTACTATTTTTGCCTCCTCCTCATGCTGTAAGTTCTGTTGAGGTTCCTCATCAGGCATGGGGCGGCAGCCCTGGGGAGAGGCAGGCCCTGGCCAGCCGCGTCTCTGCTCCCCAGCACCCAGAGCGTTTCTCCAGATAGGGCCTGGACCACCACACCTGCATCACACATGGTGCTTAATACACACCCCGTTCCTGAGTCTCATCCCCAGCCTGCTGAGTCTGCAGCTCTGGGGCTTTGGGCCTGATGATCTGCACGCTTAGCCCCTTTTCAGGCTGATCTGCACGGTACAGTTTGAAACCTGCAGACCCCGAGGAGGGAGACAGTGAATGTTAACAGGTCAGTGAAGCAGCCAAGGGGGGCGGTGAATCGCAGGGCCTCTGAGCTGGCCTGCCTGGTTCAAATCCCAGCTCTGTCACTCACGGCGCAGAGTTTTCCAGCACACTACTGAACTTCTGTGTTCCTCGTTGGAAAAACAGGGATAATAATAGCATCTATTTTATCAGGGCTGTTATGAAGATTAGACAAGTTAATCCGTGTAAAGCCCTCAGAACACTGCCGCGCACGTAGCAAACACTCGAAACGTTAGTTAGTGTTATTACCGACTTTCAGCATTATGCCAGGGATCTTACCAGGCTGTGATATTAATCCTCAGAACAACCACACAAGGAAGGTATTATTAAGGATTTGGGACAAATAACTTATCTAAGGCGCAGAGGTTAAACAACAGCCTGGGGAGGAGTGGGGGTTGGGATTTGATCCCAGCTCTGTTCCAGCTGCCTCCCAAGTCCTAGCTCTCTCCCTGACATCACGCTGTCCTTGGCAGGCTCGTTCCCCACCTCCACGGTGGCATCCTGGTTTCCACCCCAGGTCTGGGGTCCACCAGGGACTTCTGGGCGCGGAGAGGAGGGAGGCTGGCATACTGGCAGCATTTACCTGCTGCATCCAGCCGCCTTGGCCGGGCTGGAGCTGCTCTCTGGGATCTGGTTAGCAGCTAATGATCAGTGGGCTCTGGCTATAATGATCGGATTAGCTGCGCTTTAATCACTGTCTATTGTTTCAGCAGGGAGAGAATTTCACAGCTCATTGACTGCTCTGACTCCTAATCTACACGGAGGAAACAATGTTGCAGCTCATCAAATGCAATCAGCTGCTAATTGAAAGGAAATGAAATTTTACAATTACAGGCCACCTTTCAGTGCTCAGGATTTCTAAGCACTTCTCCCCACCCTCCTTTGCCAGCTCAGCACTGGCAGGAGCACTTGACAACCTGCTAGAGACTTCCCAGAGAGCTGCATTTAGGACCTGGCCCATTTCTCGCCAGCCCCAGAGCAGCAGAAAAGAGAAGCAGTGTGCTGGCCAATTCCTAGGCTGTCCTTCAAGGCTCAGTGCAAAGGAAAGAGGCCTGGGCTGGGTGTCCGCAGACTGGAGTGTCCTGGCTCACCTTCCCCCTGCACCTTGTGACTGCATGACCTTGGACATGCCCTCGCTTCCCTCTGAGCCCTGCTTTCCTTCTCTCCAAAATCCAGATTCGATCATTTCCAAGGTTCCCACCAGCTTTGATGCTTGTTTGCTCTGTTCTTGCTATTATCCCCATCCAGTGGAGAACATCTAAATTGACACCCTCTTTCTTGCCCAGATATCTGCTTTTTAAATGCTTCCAGGGCAACTGTGTTAGGTCTCCCAAAGGATTTGTCCTGATGAGATTTTAATGGGACAGAAAGCAAATTTGGGAACTATCCTACTTAGCCTTCTGATCAGACATCTCTCTCCCTGTCCTGGATCCATTTCACTCCCTTGGACGATTATCAATCATGATTAATTTTGAAGACAGTCACATAGATTTTTCTGGGTTCTGTCTTTTCCCAGTGAAATTCTGTGGAGACAAGGCTTGGACGAGGGCTACCCGCCAGAAAGAGCATTGCTGACTTTGACCCTGTCTCAGAGCTCCATTTCCAGCCAGCGTTTCCTCTGAGAACAGGGACAAGCCAGCATCTGCTGCGAGCTCTGGTCTGTGTCATCCCACAATAACACTTGTTCTGCTCGGGAATGCGCCAGGCTCACGTAACCCGCAGTGCCATTTTCTCCCGGTTCCCATGGTCTGTGGGCTTGTCTGATGTGCTTATCAAACAGACATTGGAGTATCACCACTTTCCTTCAGGCAGATGAGTGATGGTGTGTCTAAAAAAAAAAAAAGGCACAATCAAAAATATTTTTTGTTTGGCCAGCATCCCTTCTCAGTCCCATTTCCCTCCGTGGGTCAGAGCGATGCTGTAGTAAAGTCTTCGGGTCTTGGTCTAAGCCGAGCCTTAGCGAGAAGGGCCGTCAACACGGCAAGGAAGGCCACTGTGGCAGGCTGGAAGGAGGCCTGCTGCAGGTGACTCCGAGGTCTTTCTGGAACCCGGGCTCTGGGGAAGGCTGGGGGGAGAGAGGACAAAGGCTGGAGTCTGAGTCAGGACTGAGGGAGGGGGCGTGTGAAAGAAGCTATGAAGTCCAGGTTGGGGACAGAAAGACTCCAGTTGTTGGCCAAAGGGTCAGAGTTCTGGAAGCCAGTGTGGAGAGGAGAGAATGCCAAAGGTAAGAGTGAAATGCTTCATAGCTTGAGAGACATCAGAGGGCAGTGACAAGAGACTCCTTGTGGTCAAAGGGTTGAAGAGCGTGGCCCCATGCTGGCCCAGCCCCCACGTAGATGCCTGTCCATACCAGTAGAAAGTGCTGGCTGGGAGGAGGCCTGGGACAGACTACCCACTGTGGGGAGAGTGGGCAGTAGAGAAACTCTCATTTGGTGGGTAGAATGTGGCATCCAGAGAGTATGCACATAGGCAGCCTATGGTACTTCAGAGATGTCATTGCGTTTGGAGTCCATAGATGGGACAAAATGATGGGGACTCAGAAGAAGACCTTGAGTAGAGAGGAAAACCTGGGATGTCTCAGATTGTCTTAATAAAAGCTTTTATTGTTTTCAAATGTAACCAATAGATTCTATCTTTTAGGGAGCTTTTTAAAAATATTTTTCCTGTCTTGATCATAATTCTGTTAAGGGTAAAACTTAGCATTAAAACTTGGTATTTTGGCCCTGGCTGGTTTGGCTCAGTGGTTAGAGTGGCGGCCTGCAGACCAGAGAGTCCTGGGTTCGGTTCCCGCTAAGGGCATGTACCTCGGTTGCAGTTTTTCCCTGGCCCTGTTTGGGGTCGTGTGGGTGGCAGCCACTTGATGTCTCTCTCACATCCATGTTTCTCTCTCTCTCTTCCTCCCTCTCTCCCTCCTGCTCTATCTGAAGATAAATGCAAAAATGTCCTCAGGTGAGGATAAAAAAAACCTTGGTATTTTGACCAAGGTTGGGTTGCATTGAATTTAGAACAATTTTGGTTTAATTATTTTTAAAAAACAACTGGAATATTTTATGAGGTTAGTAAATTTTTGAGACATAATAGGTAAGGCCAGGGATAAAAGTTTCACATGTCTGCTTTAAGATTTGGTGTGCCTTCGTTCATTTAGCAAACCTTAAGTACCTACGGCACACTGGGTACACATCAGTGAACAAAACAGACCAAAAATGTCCCTGCTCTGTGGAACTTGTATGCTAGATCTAATAAAGTATTTATTTACATTGATCTTCATTGTATTGAATAAATCATTTAAATTTTTTATCTTCGACTATGAAAGAAATGTAATTAAATATATGATGCAAAATTTTAGATGGCAACGTAAAAATTGTCAGGTAGGGACACAGCTGTTAAAATCTTTTGGAGGTACATCAACAACAAAGTTTGCCATCGACTGTGGCCCTCTACCTTCCGGACAGAGCAGAAATGTTCTCTGCAATATGCATCTGCTAAATGTCGCCTAACTTCTGCTCAGTCTCTCATGATACTGAAGCATCGCCGTCCACCCCACAGAGCTCTGAGCTGGTAGAAAGTTCTTTGGCTGGAACTCTTGTCCTTGAACTTCCTCCGGTGAGCCCTACTTCTTCCCTCTGGGATCACACAGAACCTTGCTACTCACAGTGTGGTCCTCACTCAGACTAGCAGCACCAGCATCCCCTGGAGGCAGTTCGTGAGGTTCCATCCAACTTACAGCATGGCTGTCTTAGGTCTGAGCCCTCCCTAGATCCAATCAGATCCAAGGATGGTAATTTATGAAAAAGAAGCCCATAGAAAGGGCTGTAAATACGTCAGGCCAATTTAGTACATTCTACATCTCACTTATTTCTTCTTCCACTATTTACTGAGTATCTATTTTATCCAAAACACAGTGCCCAGGATAAATACAAAGATGTATATATAAGACATGGTCTCCTGTAGGACAAAGTTCACAGTCCATAAGCAGATAAATACTTTTTATACAGGAAAAATGCTATAGTAAATATCGATATAGGGTGCTGTGGAGACGAAGAGATCGATTCTACTTGAAGGTAACGAGGGAAGACTTCACAGAGGTGACAGACAATGAATGCATGATGAGTAGAAGGATGAGTAGAAGGTTTTCGGCAGAGTTGGACGCAGTGTGTTTTGGGAGGAAACTGGCTATGTCCTCTTGGTGGGGCTGGAGGTAAGGGAGCCAGCTGCAGATCAGCCCAGAGGTCCTGGGCCAGAATAATTTAGCAGGGTAGGGATCAAATCACTGAGGGCTTTGTAGGCCTTGCTGAGGAGTTTGTCTACACTCTGCAGAACAGGAGAAAAATCCTTAACTGACTTCAGTGGGGAATGTTATGGTCAGATTTATGTTTTGGAAAGAGACAACTTTGGTGGCAGAAACAAGAAACACCTTTGGATGGCAACAGAAGATGGAGACCAGTTAGATTGCAGTTGCACTAAATGAGGAAATGAGGGTCTGGGCAAAGAATTGCAAAACAAATGCCATACATGCTGCTATTCTCCAACCCAGGACCGTGGCAGACGTCATTAACTGATCATGGCAGTCGCCCACTGAGTCCAGATGAAATCTCATAATCCTACCCAACTGAGTATACAGGGCAGCCATTTACCAATGGACCAATAGATGGAACCTCTTTGCAAAGTGGCTCCAGTCCAGGTCACTAATAGTGGAGCTGGGGAGGAAGGGAAAGAGGCTGAAAATGTTTATGAACCTCCCAAACCTTCAAGAACTCCTCTCTTCCCCAGCTGGTGTGGCTCAGTGGTTGAGCGTCGATCCATGCACCAAGAGGTCACCAGTTTGATTCCTGGTCAGGACACATGCCCGGGTTGTGGGCCAAATCTCCAGTGGGGGGCATTCAGGAGGCAGCCAACTGATGTTCTCTCTCATTGATGTTTCTATCTCTCTCTCCCCCTCCCTTCCTCTCTATCTAAAATCAATAAAATTAAAAAAAAAAAAAAAAAAAAAAAGGAACTCCTGTCTTTGAGTCATCCCAGTTACTGCTGGCTAGATCTGTGACCCTATCCTCCATGCGAATCACTTACAACTGGCTAGTGCTTAAAGCTTACAATAATATTCTCATATTTTAAATCACACTCTAACCATGCAGAAAGGCAGGGAAAATCAGACCCATTTTCCTTTCTTTACAGCCTAAAACTGAGGCTTAGAGCACCTGGACTCCTTTAGCACTTTATGTTCCTAGGGCACTTGCATCCCTTCAACAAGCATTGACAGACAAACTGTCATTCCCAACTGGGTGCCACACACTGACGATAGAGCTGAATATGAGTTGGTTTTAACATTTCTTTTTATCACCCGTATTGGATTTATCGGCGTGTATTTGTTTTATACCGTCTTCCTGATTATCAGTTCCCTGAGGGTAGCGTCTCTGGAAAGTGTTACTGTTCTGAATCACAGCCTGGAGGCCGCACACGAGAACACCCAGAACCAGGAGGCGTTGCCTAGCCTTGGCTGCAACATCAGAGCTCGGGGATCCAGTTGCTCAGCCCAGAGGTCTGTTTCTGATCAGCTCAGCAGCCATCCTTAGTGCCTGCTAGTCATGGAACCTGGCGGAGAGTACAGGCCTCTCCCGCAAATCAGCGTAAAACCACAACCGCAACCCGCAAGGCCTGGAGATGTGCAAATCCAGCGATCACACGATGGCGTGCTGGGAGGCGGTGTCCTCCAGACCCTCCGAGTCCAGGCTCACCTGGATCACATCACACTGGCTGTGATGGGCACAGTGGGACAACTGACCTTCCAGCTTCACCCACCCTGACAATTTCGGAACCCTGAAGATGACTCTGAACCTGAATACTTAGGTCTCCAATGATGGAATCACTTGGGGATTTGGCAACACGGAGGACTGTCTGCCTTTTGGACGAGTCCCCACCCCACCTTGATTTATACATGGTGTTTTATAATAGCCAAAGCGACGCTCAAAGAAATGTCCTCAGCCTCCGCCTCCTACCACCACCCCAGGCATACAATAATGTCCCAGAAATACATGGCCTGTCATGTCTTATTACTTAAACACAGGCCTGAGAAGCTTCTCTCTGCAGCAGCACGATGTGAGTACGACCCGGGAAAGGCCGCGAGCAAGAGGGAGACAGACACTGTCACTCCAGTGTTCTTAAGCAGATTATCATCTCCGGGCATCATTCCAATTAAAGCTGGAAAACACGGAACCATGGTGCTCAACAGTCCATTCTGGCATGCTGGGTAGGAACACTGAAAAGGATACGGACCCCGAAGTCCTGCATTGAGCCCCAGATCCGCCGCTCCCGGCCTGGGGGTCTGCAGGAAGCTACCTTTTCTAGTAGCAGTTGCCCCCTCTGCGGAATGAGGGGTTGGGCTCCAGCTCGCCTGGTGAGTTCTGACAGCATGGAGTGACACAACAGGTTTGAAAATGTGAAAATACTAAGCTTTGCAAATTCTATCTAGTAATTATAACATGATAATAATGATAAGTTTACATCCTTGTTGTCCTCAGTGAAACACCTATTTCATATGGAATAGTCATGTCAACATGAAGTATATACTACTTTATAATGTCGTAGAGGCCTTGATGTCCACTCTCATGTTACATTATTCCCCATTTATCAGGGGCTAGTGTTTCTCACGCAGCTCTATACATTGCTCAAGTCACACAGGCAGAGCAGGGGTGGAGTAGATTGACTCAGGTCCTGAGCCCAAACCCCACGCTCGCCCTCATGTGGGCTCCGCAAGTAAGGGCTGGAGCAACAGGGGCCATCTGTGTGCGGAGGCGCTGGGGCGGCAGGGCCCAGACTGGCCAGTCTCCGTTCTGAATGCCTCAGGCTCTCCCTTCTCCGAGTGAGGAAGCTCTGGGCCTTGGTTCATTCATATGAAGACAACTCCTCTCCTTGAAGCTTCTCCAAAGTGACTGTGTTTAATGGTCTTATTCTGCTCAGGCTCCGGTCCCTGTGCTGTCTTAACTGATTTCACTGCGGTAATCCTGTCCACTGGTTCTTCGGTGCTCACAACTATTATGTCAGGGAGTAGCTCTGCCCCTGGTCATTCTGTGCTCCGGCAACGGGGTCACCTTGTCCTTCGCCCGGAGATGTCTCTCTGGCTCTGTTCTTTTGTTCTCAGGAACCCACGTGCTCTCGTCCTTCCAAGTCCGTTTTTTGAGGGTTGGGATTTTTCTGAGCGTAATCCTCCTAGGTAGGGTAATTCTGGAGTTCCCTTGGAAACAGACACTGAGGCCGAGGCAGCCGTGTGCAGGTGGTTTATTGGAGCGGGAAAGGCGCTGGAGAGACGCCCGCGGGGTGAAACGGCGTGGGAGGAAAAGGCGACAGGAGGGCGTGCTCAGGCGCTGGCCGCTGCTGCCAGCAACGTGTGCGACCCCTCCGGGGCTTCGGCAGAGCCTCGGAAAACGTGTCTTGAAATTAAGAACTCGAAGCATGAAGGAAGAACACATTTATCCATCGGCTTCTCGCTTGCATTACTTGAGGGTGGTCCTTCGGTCATTTACTTGCATGTTGCATGGACGCCTGTCACCTTCATGTCAGAGAAGCCCAGGGCAGGAGGAGGGCGGTATGTGACGTGCACCTAGGCAGAGGAGGCAGGAAACCCCGTGAGAATCCGGCCGATCCCAGCAGAACCAGTGGAGGTGGGCGTGGCCAGAGCGAGTTAAGGAATGGAGTGGGGAGCCTGAGAAGCGGGGCACAAAAGGTGTCCCGAAATAGTACCCGCGGTCCTTCTGGAGGAGACCAGCACTTAAGGGCAGATGTTCGGCCACAACCTCTGTGTGGGCATCTGAACTGACTGGCCTGAGGCCATCAGAGGGCACCGTCCCCTTGGTGCACCCCCTCAGAGCCTTGGCTTGGGAAGACCTTGCCTGGATTGATGCAGACATAGAATGAGCTTTCATTCCAGGGTGACCAGTTCTCTGCATGACCTGAGTCTGATACCAAGAGCAGCACAAGCCCTTAAGGATTGAATGCGTGATAATGACAACGAGACACAGTGTGGGGAGCAGAGAGGCGCTGGCAGCCTCAACAGCAGGCTCCAGGCCTCAGTGAAGGCCACCCCCAAACGAAGGGGGTGTGGAAAATGCAGAGCAGGAAGACCGACAATTATTTGAAACAAGCTTACACATTTGGATTGCTCCGCCTTAAATCGCTCTGCCATATTTATACTTGACTAATGTTCTCCACCACAACTTCCAAATCAAAGACTTTTGCAAAATGTCAATCACTGTGTTTTGAAGTGATTGAGAGCTCAGGGTGTGAGGGCTGGAAAAATAAGGCATATTAACATTATTAGTGCGACAAATTTCCTGAAGTAGTTACATTAAGAAATGATCAAGGCCTTCGCCTCTACAAAGAGAAGGAGTGGTGTGTGGCTCGGGCATTTGGTTTGAAAGGACATTAACTCTTTTCATGCTGAGGGGAGATCAGTGGTCTGAAAACGGATCATTCCAAATGGACGGTGTTGTCAGGAAGAGATCTTCCGTGCTAACAGTAGACAGAAAGACAACATAGGAAGGGAGGGAGTCGGGAGGAAAAGAAACCATAAAAACAGCTAACTCTTATAGAACTTAAGTTTCAGGTGCTATTCTAAGCAATTCACATGTATTAATAATCTATACTTATTAATCCAGAGATCAATGGATGCCATAAGGTAAATACTCCTGTTATCCCACTTTACAGGATGGAGAGGTGGTGGAGGTCCTACACTCAGACAGTGGAGAGCTGTGCCGTGTACCAGGCTCAGAGTGCCTGATTTTGAGAAAGGGAAGAAAAGTCATATTTTTACCCCCACAATGTGCCAGAGACATTTTCTCATTTAAAATCGTTAAGAACTTTCTGAGATTTTGCCTTTATTTCAGTAGATAAGAAAGTTGGGGCCCAGACAGATTGGCCAAAGTCCCATGGCTTGTGAGTGACCAACACAGGATTTTCACTCAGAGCTCCCTTTCTGGCCCTCTAGTTCCCATTTTGGATATTTGTTAAAGGGTAGGTAACACCTGATGTGCAGAGAGAAATTAATAATCATAATAGTTAGCCTGGCCGGTGTGGCTCAGTGGTTGAGTGTTGACCCATGCACCAAGAGGTTGCCGGTTCGATTACCAGTCAGGGCACATGCCCAGGTTGTGGGCCCGATCCCCAGTGGGGGGCATGCAGGAGGCGGCCAATCCATGTTCTCTCTCATCAATGTTTCCATCTCTCTCTCCCTCTTCCTTCCTCTCTCTCTAAAATCAATAAAGAAAAAAATAATCATAATATTTACATCTTGAAGTTAAAAACATCTACTCTTTCTATCTACTGGTATCAAACAACAAGCAAAAGAGGCTGTGAAGCCAGAGAAAACCAGTTACAGGAGCAGACCTGAGGTTGGGGCATCCAGGAAAAGCAGGCAGGGTCGGGAGTTCAACAGGTTTGGTTCTGAATCGCAGACCCACTCCTTACTGGCTGCATGGCCATGAGCTAGGAGAACTTTCTGAGTTTCATTTGGCAAATGGGAGAAACAATGGTTCCCTCACAGGTTGATATGTGTGTAAGGGAAGGAAAGTGTGTACATTACGTGTCTAGCACAGCGCCTGGTATTTAGTAGGTGCTCAGTAAATATGCGATGCCAGACTGCCATGAAAATGGACACCCCTGCAAATAATAATAATAATTTCAGGCTATCATACAAAGCTCATCCCACCGGTAGTTATGACTACGTCCCCGGAGAAGGTGAAAGTGAAATGTACACTGTTGACAGATGGAATCTCAGGAGGTTCTTGCATGGGACTCAGATAAAGCCCCGGGTCAGATCTGACTCAGAAAGGTAAAATTTCCCTAAGGTTTCATAAAGTAAACATGCAGGTCTCTGCCATCAAGTCTGTCTCCTTGAATGCACCCCCAGAGTCACCCTTTCTGTGGGGTGGGCAGTGAGAGAAAGAATAGAGAGCTTGCAGCCTCCTCCTTAGTCCTAAGACACCCATCTGGGTGCACAGAGAGCTTTCCTACCCCTGACCTCTTTGCTATTCCAAAAGGATTATAGTGAGATTTCCTAACACTTCGGACTATCCACTTCTAAAAAAAAAAACAACCCAGATTTAAAAATCTTAGACGAATAAAAATACTAGATAAAAGAACTATTATTAGTTCTTTGCTATCCTACCTCCCTCTTGCTCAATCCAGCTGTAACCTTAAGCAAGGCTTAAAACATAACAGGACTAGTCAGGATTATTATTCTTGTTTTATAGATGGTAAAACTTGAAACAATTGACTCCACATAGTCAGAGTGACTTAACTGAGGCAGATAATAATAGTTGCTCAATATTATTTTTGGAGCGTTTTGAGGATTGATCATCAGATCACTTCCAAACTGTGCTTCAGCTTCCAAATCTGTAAAATGAGAAAACTTGGATGATTTTGTTCTTTTCCAACTCCTGCATTTCAGAATCTCTACCAAGTTTAGGAAAAGGAAGAGAAGAAAAGAAAAGAAGAAACATTGTCAAAGCGTCGACTGCGTGTCACACGGCAGGCAGGCGTTCCAGACTTCATCTTCACCAGCGACTTTGTGGGAAGGGCAGCAGTGCGCCCTCTGGACAGGGGAAGGAATGAACAGCTCAAGGGGCCCAAGACCATGAAGCTGGCTGTCAGCAGATCTGGAGCTCCAGTCCTCTCTGTCTGATCACAGAGCCTGCAAGGTTTCTCCACGTTAAAGCCACGCGGGTTCTCCAGTATCAATCAGGTGGTATCAATCAGGATGCCTGTGCTGCAAAGACCGTATCCTTTAGAGACGGCATCTGCCCTGCTTTCTGTGAGCCACATGCAGCTGCACTGGGTTTGGGAGACTGGAGGGCTTTCACTGGCTATATTACAGAAGGATAAAATCTTGCCCTTTGCCAGAGACAACCATGTGTTATGAACACTGGCATGACGTGGCCAGGTTCTGCAGAGTGAGTGTCGAGGACTTGCTAGTAGATTCCATTAGCCATCTCTAACATGAACAGTGCCCGCTGAAGTTGTTCAGTGTGGTCATGCCACCTGCAAGAGCCTCCAAAAGACTTGGGAAATCTCTCTTGCAACCACCACCCTCTAGGACTGTAATTGCATGTTTAAAGTCTGTCTTTGATGGGCTCTAAGGCTCTTAAGAGGAAGGGCTATGTTTTATTACCCATAAGTATTAGTTGTATCAACTCACTCATCATGGGTGAACTGGCTAGCCCACCACACTCAACAGCTCCAAAGCTCACTGGGTTTTCCAGCTTCTCTCTTTAGAGTGTAGTGCTCTTGACTGCGTGGTTCTGCAGTGGACTGTGCCAAGCTGTAGATCTCTGGAGCTTTTTTTCATAATTCTGTGGGTCCCCCCCCCACAAAGATTGACAGGTTCATCCTTTCATGCACAGTGTCCTTCAGGCAAGGTTGAATGAGAAGAGAATGATACCGAAGTAAGCAGAGGAAGTAGTTGTGGTTGACACTGACAAGAGGTCAAGGTTGTAAAGCATATCTGGGGTGGGCAGGAGGATTTGGAGGGGGGAGGAAAAAGGGAGAGTAGTATTGTAGCAGGTGGCCAGGACATTTGAGAGGTAGGTGGGCTGAAAAGCTAGTTCAGAGGGAAGCCTGTGAGTAGAGATTATGTATATAACATTTACTTACTATCTGGTCTGTGTAATGGGTCTGGGTGTGGCAAGGTAAGGTGGTATCAATCAGGATGCTCAGACAGTTATGAGAGGTGCTATTCTGCCTATCTGCCCTACGTCCCGGCAAATATTAGTGTGATTGGCTGTATTCCAGTGACTGTACTGAGATTTTGCATTGGTAGTAGCTACAAGTGACCACACTTGCAGGAGTTGCTAACTTTGATCAAGTTGTTCTGTGTATCACTTATGACCAGGATTCTTGGCGTGGAAAGGGGATGAAGAGACCGCCAGCAATCCATCTTGAGTCCCTGGAGCACACAGACACCACCCCAACCCACTCCCACACACCGAAGGACAAATGAGATGACGATTGTGAAGAGCTTTGTAAACTACATGTGCTCTACCAATAGGAGGGCCTTAATGGTGACTATCACACGTGATCCAGACACAAGTGTTGGCCTGAGCCATGGCCCACAGTGCTACTTGGACAGGAAGTCCATTCCCTGGGCTGAGATTGAGTGAATCCTTAGCACAGAAAAACCAGGATCAGGACCTTGAACTTTTAGCTGGGTCTAGAAATGCAGATGATTTTTCCACTTCGGCTTGTTTCTTTGGAGTCTCGTGAGAAGGGCTGGCTGTGCAAGGGAAGAAATGCACAGGAGTGGGGTCCCAGTGAAGACAGCCCAAGGACCTCTGCAACCCTCTCTCCCTCATTTGTCATGGCTTCAGTCCTCTTCTTAGTCAAGCCTTTTCCTTGGCAAGCTTCCTGGGTTGACGTCTGTCAAAGTTGGATGATTACTGGAGTATTGGATTCCTATAGCCCTGGACAGAGCCCAGAGCCTGCACTGCTGTTCACGTTTGATCTCCCATTCAAGTTTCCGGAAGAAGTTGGCTGAACTGAGGATCAAAGATTTCTCCACGTGCTCCTCTCTCTCCCCCATGACAGGCGCTGTGCTGGCAGCTTAGCACAGCAGCAAATTAACTCCTCGGCAGATCATCGGCGCAGAACTTCCCCCATCCTTGTGGAAGGGCAGTTCAGATGGATCCTAGGTATCAGAGAAGGGAGTTTTGATTTGTTTGAATGTACCTGCAAGTAAAGCTATACTTCATTTTTTTCCCCATACCTAGGGGCCTCTCAGGGGAGCCCGCTGACTCTTGCCAAGTGAGTTTTTATTTTTATTTTTTTGCTGGACAGAACTCCTTATGGGAGTTTTCCCATAAACCCGAAGAACTTGGATGCTTCCATTGGAACATCTTGGTTTCTGAAATGCTCAGACTGGAGACTTGACAGTTTTTAGCAATGACTTGGGCTCTCCGGGGAGAAGTCACATTGCTGCACAAAGAACACACACTCAGAGGAGCTTACGTTCGGTACCAGTGCTCTACTAACCGTCACCTTCCTCCCCTCTGCGCCTCTTTCCTAGGGCAGGCCACATCCAGGAAAAAGGGGATTCTCGACCGTCTGGTGCTGTGCTGGTCTCTGTCCCCAGAAAGCTTGAGGTCTACACTTTACTCCTCAGTCTTTAATGTGCTTCCAGGTCACCTGGGGATTGTGTTAAAATACAGATTCTGGTCCAGTGGGTCTGGGGTGGGGCCTGAGGTTCTGCACGTCTAATAAGGTCCTGTGTGGTGCTGACGATGCCAGTCCTTGGAATCCACTTTGAGTAGGGAGGGTCTGGAGGAATTCATTTGCTGGTATAGACCAAGAGAATTTCTGACGGATTTTAGTATTGGTTTAAATGGAAATCTAATATAGAACAGATAACAATGGAGTTATTCTGGCTGAGGGGAGAATCCTTGACTATATCCAGTTCAGGCTTCCCCCTGAGCCTCTGCCTCTAGCTCATCTACCGATGAGAAAACCCACAAGGCAGGCGCAGCTGATGCCCAGAGCAGCGGGTGATCTCTGGGTATGCTTCTCACATCCTGATGTAGAGCGATGTCACCCGCATTTTAAGAACAGGATGGAACATGGTTCCCGTGATGGTTAATTTTATGTGTCAACTTGGCTGGGGCATGGCACCCAGATATTTGCTCAAACAGCAGTGTAAATGTCGCTGTGAAGGTATTTTTCAAGGTGAGATCAGCATTTGAGTCAGCAGATTTTGAGTGAAACAGATGACCTTACATACTTTGAGTGGGCTTCATTCAATCAGTTGAAGGCCTTAAGACAAAAAGACTGAGGTCCCTGAGAAAAAGGAAACTTCTGCCTCCAGATTACCTTCAGACTCAAGTTGTAACATCAACCCTGGGTCTCCAGCCTGCTGGCCTGCCCTGAAAATGTTGGACTTGCAAACTTTTATAATTGTGTAAGCCAATTACTTAAATAAATCTCTCTCTCTCTCTCTCTCCCTCCCCTTTTCCCTAGAGAATATAACCCCTTCAAGCACAAAGGAGTTTATTAAACTAAAATCCACTCTTCTAGCTTATAGTACCTATGACCATTTGAGTCTCAAATGTGTGGTTTGTGCTCTGTGACGCTGTGTGGGGCCCGTGTGGCTTGAACCTATGGAGGCCCCACAACTGGCCCTCTTGCTACGCTTCCCGGTGTTGTAGCGGGATCTGGAACACAGCTTAAACCTGGACTCAGCGCATCTTGAGTTGCTGCTTTGACTCTACCATTAGCACACTGGGACCTGAGGCGAGTGACTTCTACTGACAGAGCCATGGTTTCTTCCTCTATAAAATGATATGATGATATATCCCACTTCCTAAATGGTTTTCTGAAGAATATTAGGATCTTTTTTTGGGGGGGGGGGGAATCTCCAATCACCAAATAAGTTTGGAAAATGCTGTGCATCATCCCGTAGAGACTCACAGTGAATATTCATTCCAAAGACCCTGACAAGTTCTGCAGTGAAGAATTCTACTTACCATTTTTCTCCAGCTGATTTCCTGCCCAAATGCTGACACCTATTAAGTCTAGAGGAGACATATTTGGGGCCATGTAATACTAGATGGCTGTGTTGGTCTTCTTCCGCCATCGGTTTATTTATTCTTTTCATAGGATTCAAAAATTCAAACCCAGGAGCCAAGAGAAAAATCAGTCAAAATCTTTTCCATAATACTTGAAGGGTGTTCTGCTTTTGACATCCTTAAAACAGGAATATTAATAGAATTTACCACATTGGGTTGTTGTAAGGATTATGTTAAATCATGCATGCAAAGTACTTAGCACAGAGCCTAGCACCTAGTACACAGCCAAAAATTCTTTTTTTTTTTTTCACCTTGAGCCCAAAATGATATTTGAAGAGAAACTCAGGCATTCAATCCTTCAATCCAAACCCAAAGCATTTTATGCTTAGATTATTTCACCCCGAGTGAAGGGTGGCGTCCAGGCATTTGAAAGCTCTGATGTCCCTCTGGCAACCCAGGAGCATTCTGGAGCCAAGATACTAATGATTTAAGCATTAATAAATCCAGAGATAGGTCATTCAGTTTTCTTTTAAATGCAGATTGTAAGAGAGGGAGGGACATTCGGGTCAAGATGTCCTGCGGGTTCTACTGAATCTGAAGGCTTTGGAACGTTTTTGGTTGTAAGTCACTGAGTCTAGAACCAGGCTGCATTTCTTCCACCCCAGCACTTGGAGGGGGATGTTTTAACCTTGGGCAATCTCCTGCTTTCCTTCTGACTCTAAAAACACTCAGGAGGTTATGTTTATGCTTACAGAGCACTTGGGGCTTACCCAAGGGCTGCCACATCTATTTTCTTTCTTCAACCTCTCAAACCCCACTGACTTAAGAAGGGCTAGAAATACTTGCCTATTTAGCAGAGGTGGAAACGGAGGTCCAGAGAGTTATAGGATTTGTTCCAAGTTCCCAAGTGAATTGGCTGGAGAGCCTGGACTAGAAATGCCGCCTCTCGACCCCAGCGCTAGGCTCTGCCTGCTGGACCTCACACCTGCACAGGTGACCTGCTGTAGCAGGGACACAGCCTGGGATCTGAGCAGCTTACTGTGGATGACAGATTGGTATGCAAGCTTGGTGGGCTCTGGCTGATCTTGCTGAGGGAACCCTTCAATCTGAATAACAATCAACAAGATTTTAAAGAAATTTGGGCCAATTTCCTGGAAGTCTATGATTAATCTAATTGCTGGGTTTTCCTCTGTTTTTGTCTCCCACTGTTAATTTCATTTATTTTTCTCTTTCTTCCCCGACACAGACTGCCTTGTCTCTGTGCGTGGTTTTGTCACTGTTGTTATTTGTCCGTACATAGTTTATCATCGGCAGTGCATTCAATGGGATTGTTGTACTCTGTGTTTGAGGAAGGGAATCTTTCAATAGCGACAACATGAAGCAGCAGGAAGAATGAGCACTGGGCTGGGTTTCAGGGACCCCTTTTCAAAGCCTAGCTCTGCAGATACCTGCGATGCCTCCTCGGGTACCCCACAGTGAAGAGACCCTCAGATTCTCCCAGCCCCTCCCTCCGTCAAAGAATACCAGGGACTGCATGAGAAACTTTAGGGGCTGTGACATGCTGCCAGCTGTTGTGAATTTAAAAAGTAGTTCATAAATAGATTTTGCTCAAATAAAACAAGAAATTCCTCTTTTCAGTTAGTGAGTGTGGTTCTCTAGGGGACATGTCAAAGGGACAAAGGGTGGAGATAAGTCTTAGAACCGAAGACATTCTAGCACTTGGATTGAGACAGAGGCTAGGGAATGCAGAAGAGTCCAGGAAAGGGTTACCGTGGCCATGGCTGTCCGTGTGAGAAGAGGCAGAGGTGGTCAGAGACGCCTGGAGAGAGAGGGGGCCAATCTGATTCATCAACCAGGTGAAGGAAGAGTGAAGCCCACTTTTCTGCCACCTGTTCCTATTACTTGGATGTACCCAGCTGGGAAGCACAGCCAGTCACTGACCCCCAGACATGGGAGGCACAGATGACGGATTGGTCTGGCAACACAGCATCGGAAATGTTAAACTCAGTGGGGAAGCAGAGTGGCACCAAGGAGAGAAGAGAGGGAACTTGGTTCTTGGGCAGCTAGTCACCCAGGCGACCCCTGGTCTCCTCCCCAAAGCCTGTCACCTGTAAGCCCTCCTTCACACCAGGGCTTCCTGGAGAAATGTGCCACGAGGCCAGCCAAGGTCTTCTTTTTTCGATCTGACTTCTGTTGGAGGATGCGAGAGGCCCTGTCCTTGACGGTCTTTGGAATCTAGAGATGTTCTTTCTCACCAACCACCTGCCAGAAAGCTGGAGAGGTACGAAGTACTTGGTACCTAACCCAGGAGGCAGTAATAATTATGGCCCTTAATAAGGGGCCCTTAAAGTGTGCCAGGTACAGACCTGCCTTATGTCACTGTTCCTCACCCTCACTCTTGTAATAAATGTTTATTTCATAATCAGGACCAGGTCCATAATTTGCGAGGCCCAGCCCCGTGTGAAATAAAAATGCAGGCCCCTTGTTAATCATTAAGAATTTCAAGATGCGGGGAGAGAGCATTAAACCAAGAGCAAGGCCCTTCTGAGCAGGGGGCCCGGTGCAGGTGAACAGGTCATGAAACAGCTCTGCTTATAAATATAACTGAGACGTAGAAATGCTAAGTGATTTCCCCCAAGGTGATGAGGCTAATGGGCTGAAGGTCTGTTTGACTGCAGAACCCAAACTCCTGACCACTCTGCTAAACTGTCTCAAGCTAGACAGATGGTGAATGGTGGGCCCTCCAGCCTTGCCAACACTCCCCTGCTACAGGCAGTTCCAGGGGGATCCCACAGGGGCCTCCGCCAGGTCACACTGAGCATGCTCGGGAGGCTCAGGGGACAGCCAGGGCTCTGGACAGCGGTGCTCACTCCCCAGACCCGCTTCCTCAGTCTCTAGAGGCAGCACCTTCCACTAGACCACACTGCCCCAATCTAGACGCAACCATGGCTGTGAATGAGCAAACCTGCGTACCTGGAAACGGCCTGCTCAGGTGAATCACAGCCTCCCCCTGAGCTGACACTGAGTCTAGTGTAAGGAAAACTCCCATCCCACACTCTAGGCTATGCTCCTGGTGGGCTCATTGGTCCCCGTGACTCTGACTTTGCCCAGAGAGACAGGGACAGAGATTATGCAGGGGTCTTCTAGTCATTTCTCTGGAACTAGTTGTCCTGAGGTCCCAATTTCTCTTCTACATCTTCTCCTAGGAGCTGTGAACTCCCTGGGCTCCACGTTCCAGAGCTGTAGAGGTGTGGAAGGCTAGCCCACGGGGCGTGTTCCCTCACCTCCTGTCTTCTGGGGGTGCACCTTCTCTGTCAGACTCTCCCGTAACTGGACGCCATCATACTGTATAAGGGACACAGCACAGACACAACTCGGACCAGGGAAAGGAAGGAGGTCATCTGGGCTTTGGTCTGGAGGAAGAGCTGGCAGTGGTATGAGGTCGTGGAGAAGATGAACCCAGTGATTTGTTGGGTATTGAAGACACGCAGTGAGTAAGACAAGTGTGGCTCCGCCCCTCCTGGGACTCAGGGTCCAGCAGGCAGCACAGACGGCAAAGAGATGGTTATATAAATGCTCATTAAAAGTGAAGGGAGGGAGAGGAAAACACCACATGATATGAACGTGTACACGCAGGTGGCCTGCTCTAGCCAGAGGGGTCAGGGAAGGTCATGTAAGTGGAAATCTCCACGAGGAATAGAGGTTAGCCAGTAAATGGGGTGAGAGAGGTGGCAGGAGGGGGTTCCAGCAAAGAAAACTGTCACCCTAAGCTGAAATGTGCCCGGCCCTTGCTTCAATGGAGCCAGAGAGGGTCCCGGGAGAATTGCTGTGTCATCAGAGTGCCACCTTGGCTACGAGGGAACAAGGAAGAGAATGCAGGATTGTAGAAAGAACAAGAGGAAGTGAACCCCATTGAGTGGGGCTGGAGGCGAGGGCAGAGTGGGGGAGACAGGGAGGAGACCCATGGGGAGGAATGAGAATACTGATGCCCAGTGTTTGAGACAAACTTCAGGGGCCAACCCTGCCCCGGGGGACAAGTGGCCAGGGAAGGTTTGGCACACTCATTCCTTCCCTGTGGGGCACTGAGACTCGAAGGACCAGAGGGCAGCGCTGAGCTTGACCTGTGCGGTCCTTTCAGCACTTCTCACCTTGCCTGGGATGACCGTGCTTCTTGGGGGTGGCATGAGGATTAAGGGAGAGAATGCTTGCGAAGTGCCTAGCAGGGTGCATGGCATGTCAAAGCCACCAGGGGCATCTGCTGCCTCCGATATTGTGAAGTGGGAGGAAAACACAAGCGTTGGGGTTAGAATGACCTAAGTGTGAAACCTGGTTGTCTCACCAGCTTTGTGATCTCAGACTGATTGCTTAGCTTCTGGCGTAGGCCCACTTTCATCGTCTATAAAAGGGGCTAATAGGACTTACTAATGGAAAGACCCATGGCACGCAGTTAATGACCATCCCTTCCGCTTTAGTTCCCCTGAACGTTCTAATCTGTAAATCCAGCCGCTTCAGCTCTTCGAGGGAATGGGATCTTTTGCAAGCAGCCTGCCGTCATCTCGCCATTTCTTCTGCAGGCCCGTGGATGCAGCCTGGAGGACGGAGAGTCCCCATGTCCACTGCCTGCGTGTGCCAAGCATCGGTGTGGGCTTTGCAAACTGCCAACCTCACAACCGTCTCACAAAGGAGCCTGGAGGTAGGAGCTCCCCTCCTCATCTCATGGAGGAGAAATCAGAAGCTCCGAGAGGTCTATTTACACCGCCAAATCACTGAATTCTGCAGCAGATCCGATGCTCAACCCACACAAGAGAAACACCCATTTACCAGTTTTTAAAAAATCAGAAATGAGTCTTTCAGGATACTGGGGTGGTGGCAGGGTGGGGAGGTGAAGTGGGAAGGGATGTTCCAGAGCACACTAGTTTACGTTATGTAGGTCTTGACCTTCATGAGAAACCCGTTCCCAGGGAGGGCTGGAAGGGTTAGGAGTGCCTGTGGGTACAGGCAGATCCCAGAGTTTCCTGCCACAAGAAGTCAGTGTGAGCCCCAGACACTCCTCCTGGCTCCTCCCTCCCTCCCCTAAAAGAGCCTTCCTGCTGGCTAATCCCCGGGGGCTGCTGCTCCCCCTCCCACCTGGGCTCCATCCAGTCCTTCTCTGCTCTTGCCAGGGCCTGGAGTGCCGGTGGCCGGCTCCCCTCGCTCGCCTCCATTGGCCTGAGTGCGTCCTAGCCCACTCTGGATATTAGAGCATTCTCGCGTTTGAAAGGCTCCTTTATTTTTAGTGCTAAATCAACAAAGCTGTTACTGTCATTTTCCATCAGACCGTCATCTTCCACGGATTCAAAATTACACTCAGCTGCAAACTATTGACACTCCTCTTAACAAAAAAATGGTTTTAATAAATCTTTACATTAGCCTATGAGATAAAAAAAAAATCTTTACCATGAAATATACAAGTGTATAAGTGTTTTATGAAAGTTTTATTAACTTTACAAAAGAAAAATTGGCAGTGGACCACGAACATCCTGTACTCCTAACACGTGGTTATAAATTACATGTTCTTTCCAATAACATCTGAAAAAGAGACTGTAATTTAAATTTCAAAACCACTTGGCATACCTACTATATAGTGCTGACATGAAGTAAAAGGAAGAACTAGAGAGGCCCAGACAAAGGAGGGAAATATAAAGACATCCTTAGCTAAAAAGCTGCTGATGGGTACAATCCCCCTCCAGCTGGACAGGGATCAAGTACTTGCTTGTCATATCATTCAATGCACTGTTCAATCTGGGATTCTTCCTTTCAACAAAAAGAGAACTTAAGTGCTAGTAATCATCGCTTGCAGAACTTTATCTCCCTGATACCTTCTTTATGTCAGGATTTCTCAATGACCGCTGCCGCTGGCAGGGGGATCAAAGTTGTTATTAAACACGAACGCAATCCCAGCCCGCGCAGGAGGTGTGAGCCGCGAGGCCTCTCCCCGGGATGGAAGCCTACCACCGTCTCCATGATTTCTCGTTTTCTTTCTCTACTTCTTCGACTTCTGAATAAAGTTCCTATAGGGTCTGTCCAACACGGGAATTGGAACCCAGCTTTTTCTTTGCAGGTGTGTGCTTGAGTGTCAGGAATCCTTGGGGACACTGAGCCCCCCCAGAGGGATGCCTGGCATTTGGAGGAGGGCTCTGGAAAGGAGCTGACCGCAGGGGGTCTGGCTGTAGCCTGCAAAGTTCACGGCTTTGGGGCAAGGAGATACCCACCAGGATCTCAGCAGCACTGAGCCTGCCTTCCGGGTAGTCACACAGCAGAAAGGCCTCATTTGACGTCATGCACGCTCGGATTCAAAGTCCAGTTTCGCTACTTTCTGGCCATGTGACACTGAGCAAGTTACCCTCTCTCTTGCCATACTGAGCATGTCGGAATGTCCGAGGCAGCTTCCTCTGGTCTGCACACTCATCGTTTACATACTGAAGATGTGGCCCAGAGTCATGCTTTCCAGATCCGAGAACTTAACATCTGTTGAAAAATGCTCACGAACGGTGGAAGGGGCTGGGGTACTCCGTGGTGGTCTCTGCAGGAATACTCTCTCAGGGCCTGACATGTTGCAGTTTCATTCAAGGCCTTGAATCTTCCAGTGTGCCACTGACAAAATTTCAGCCTCTAAGAGGTGTCCTGATGTTTGGTACCTCAGATGACCCAGAGCTGGGAGCTAAAACTAATACTGGGAAGCCCTCTTAGCTGGTAAAGGTGGCACTGGGAACTCCAGCATGGTTCTGAGAGCCAGGGCCTAGGTCTTGAAAGGAATCCTCTAAAAAATCTCTTTCCATGGTAGAATCAATTTGAATTGATTTGCCATCAGCTGAGGGGACATTTTTACGGTTCTTTCGGAAACACCAGAGATGGGAGATCTTGCTAACACACCTGCCTCTTTGCCTTTCACCTTCATTTAAGTGCTTATTTTTGAGCTCACTGTCTTGGTTGTCGGATTAGATCTCTGAAATAAACGGGAAAGAATGCACCATGCTCGAATGAATTTGCAAAGTCGACTATGTGGGGATCCAGCAGGCCCCATTTCCCATGACAAAAGGGAAGTATGTGTCCTCGATGGCAAAACACAACTTTTGACCAAATACATTATTTTCTTCCAGTTCAGAATATGTGACAGTCTTTTTTTTTTTTTTTTCTTTATTGATTTTAGAGAGAGAGGAAGGGAGAGGGAGAGAGATAGAAACATGGATGAGAGAGAACATCGATTGGCCTCCTCCTGCATGCCCCCCCACTGGGGATCGGGCCCACAACTGGGAATGGGCGACCTCTTGGTGCATGGGTCGACGCTCAACCACTGAGCCACACCAGCCGGGCCGTGACAGTCTTTACAAAGTAGAACTTGCCCTCCCTTCCAAGTGTGTTGAAGGAGAGTGGCACGTGTTGTGGGTGCAGTTACAAGGACATCATGTTAATCTGTTGGGGTTGCATCACCCCTCCATGAGAAGGCAGACAGAAGATGGGGTGCCCCACAGCACAGTGCCTTGGAACAGCTGTGACTGTGTGGAGGTCACACTCGAGGACCAGGCAGGGACTGGCAGTGGCCAGCCAGGGCCGCCCAAACTTCGTTATGTGGGGAAAATGCACCCAGTGGCAAGATGCAGAACCTCTGAGGATCGGCAAGAGCAGTTCATCCGGAATGACGGGAATGCGATCAGTCTGAGGCCTGCTGTGTTGCTACTGCCTCCCTGACTTCGTCTTCAGAATGTTAATGAACAGATCGAGGAAGAGAAGAAGCACGGAGACATAGCCGGTGATACTGCAGATCCTTCTTAACGACAACAGTGGCCACGGCAGCAACGCGGCCAGCAGCCACAGGGACGTGGACAAAGGCCCACGTGTACTGAGGTGCCACCACGCACCAGGCACTGAAGCTTACATGCGTTATCCAGCTTATTCCTCGCAGCAGTCCTCCGAAGCGGTGACCATGTGTTCCTATCTCCGGTTTGCAGACGCAGACCCCTTTGGCAGAGAGAGGTAAAATAATTGTCCGAAGGCACACAGCCTGCGGCTATACCCCTTGGGAAGGTTCATTTCCACAGCCTGGTCAAGCTTGACCACCCCCCTGCGCACCCACATGCGGACCTTCCCTGAAAATGTCCTTTGGCTCTAACTCACCCCGCCCATCTCCAGACTTAACTAGGCATGGCTGGATTGTCACCGGCCGACAGGAAGGGGCTGGATACTAGACTGGGTCTGACCTGGGCATATGTGGGGCATCTGACCTAAGGGTAGGAGCTGACATCAGGGGCTCCTGATGTTGGGTGGAGCCTGGCACATGAGGATGTAGCCCTCTCCTAGCAGGTGGGTGGGGCACAGGGACAGGGAAACCTGGCTGGTGTCATAATCTGGGAGCCTGTCCATGGACAGCAAGCAGGCCCTGCCACCAGTCAGCCACCCGGGGCAGCAGGTCAAGGGGCGAGGTCAGGAGCTAAGGAAAGGAGTGGAACTCGGCCTGGAATAGACCTGGCCAGGGCAAGACAGGGGCCCTGTTCTGGATGGAGGCTGGTGGCAGGGCAGATAATTGTCACAGAGACTTGGGGCCAAGCTCCAAGTCTGCTTCCCAGGGTCCCACCCAGATTACATGGTGTAGAATGCCATGCTCTGAGCACAGGGCCACTGATCCCCGCGGAGGCATGAAGTCAGCCATGGAAGAACTGTAAGAATGACTTGTTACTAAGTGAGGTAAAGCTGGAACCCAACAAAGCCCTGAGCTCCTTCACTGGCTCCCTCTTTCTCTCCTTCCCTTGTTCTCTTTCTTCATTCATCCATTAATGCATTCATTCCATAGGCCCTATCTGAGCAAGTATTCCGTGGTGCACACTGGTACAGAGATACCAGTGTACTAGGAGACTGTCCTGCCATCGAGTGTGTACACCAGAAGAGGCTCATGGCTGTGGTTTAGACACAGGGCTATGGAAGCCCAGGGCGGAGGCACTTGACCCTGTGTGGAGCCATCGAGGACAGCTTTGCGGAGGAGGTGACAGACGACTCCGTGGAATCTTAGCGCTTAATTCACCAGATAGACACCGGGGGAGGAGGGAGGCGGTTGAGGTGCAGGGAACAGTTTGGGCAAAGTTACGCAGGACAGAGAGCACATGGCCCATTCAGGGTTGGCCCTAAACCTGGGTGCAGACATGGTGGATGAGGAGGGAAGGAACTCCGCCTCATTGCCAGGGAAGGCAACGGTTCCACGTGCAGCAAGCCGACGAGAGCCTGTGCTGGAATCCGGGCCTCTCCTCTCTGTGCCCAGCCTGCCCGGTGAGCAGCGCAGGCCTCAGTCTCCATGTGGGGCAGGAGGTGGGGGCTGGGCTTTTCCCATGAACATGGGAAAGACGGTTGCAAGAAAGCAACCATCTTAAAATGCAAAGCTCAAATGTTAAACTCTCTATTACTTTCCAACAGAGGGTTTCAGTGTTCTGTTTTCAGCACTTGATCTCATTCTTAAAAATGAAATTCTACGTAGAAGCCGCCAACACAGAAAGCACATCAAGGACACGCTGTGTTTGTTGACTTGGGTGGAAGGTGTGGCCGGAAGGCCTGACCGCGGGGTCCCCCACCCTGAACCACTTCCCAGGCCCTCGGGGCTTCTTTGAGCCCAGTTTAAAGCCTGTGGCTCTGTTCCATGACCTGGGACCAGACTGTCCAGCACAGATAATTAGTGCACAGGGGGACACACAAGGCCGGACTGTCGGGATGCCTCCGTCCCTGGGGAGTGAGGTTAACCCTGTGTACACTGGACACCGGTCATGACTCTTTGAAGGATAAAGGAAAGAAAACAACTCACATTTACTGAGCACCTAGTGAGTACCAAGCATTTTCTGTACATGGAAACACTGCCCGATTATTTGTACAAAGCTTCTATGAGGTAGGACTTGATCCCCAAGCCCTACTTCTCAGATGACTTAAACCCCAAAGGGTTACGTAGCATCGCCCAACATCACGTAAGCAAGAAGTGGTCAGCATGGAAACTCAAAACCATACTCCTTCCAAGGAACATGCTCAGTGCCAGCCCTGTGCTCAGTGCCGTTTTATCGTACATGAGAACACAAGGCACCCAGGGCCGGCCAGGGACCTTCCCCACAATGACAGAGATATGGGAAGAGACTTGGGCAAGCCTGGAGTCATGCAGAGAGCACTGGAATGGGAGTCGGGAGAGTGCGATTTCAGGCCTGGCTCCACCCCCCTGTGCTCAGCGTTGGAGACTTGCAGCTTTTGGGAGTAGATGAGGAGACTTGTAGGGCTGATTCTGAATCAGAACATTTACTAAATCAGTTCCTAATGATTTAGCATCATTCTAGCTCAAAAAGGGCACAGTTTGCCACACACAGGCTCCATTAACGTTGACCTCCCGTCAGGTACAGAAGCCAGCAGCAGGAAACAAGCCAGGGAGTCAGAGCCGAAAGTGCTCTGTCCTTGGCACTTGCTAGGAGTGTGACCCTGGGTAAATGACTCAACTGACCCTTTTTGATCTTAAGTTTCTTCACTGTGAAAAACCCATCTCACAGGGCTATTGTGAGAAATAAAATGTGTACAAAGTGTCAAATACATGTATACAGATAGTATGTATCATAAGTATGCATGAGTTGCCTTTTTCTGCCTTCTGCTTCCTCCTCTCCACTCTCTAGACAAACAACAACAACAAAAAAACCCATAAAATTAAATGGTAGTTCCTAAAAATAAAACTCCTATTCACCCTTCAAAACCCGGATCAGTTGATACTTAGCGCTCTTTTCTTGAACACAATTGTACAGAGCCCACAGGAAAACCTTGGAGGCTGTGAGTGTCTGTGTGTGTATGTGTACATGAGCACCTATGTGTGTGCCTATGTCTGCCTTTCTGTGTGTGCCTGTGTATGTCTGTGTATGCCTGTATGTGTGCCTGTGTATGTCTGTGTGTGTCTGTGTGTGCGCCCATGGGTGTGCGCCCATGGGTGCCTGTGTGTGTGCCTGTGTATGTCTGTGTGCGTCTCTGTGTGTGTGCCTATGTATGTCTGTGTGTGTCTCTGTGCATACCTGTTTGTGCGTACCTGTGTGTATGCACACATGCACATATGAATGGATGGAAAAACTGTGGAGCCATTGTTTTTGGCACTGAAGTTCTTGGGACTGTAAGGAGGAGAATTCGCTCCTCTCGATGACTGCACCCGATACAATAAAAACATAATAAAATGCCAAGTCTTGCGACAGGCCAGTGTTTTTGTTACTCCGGCCCTACTGGAGTCAGGAGCTGCCCCGTGTCAGGAATAATCAGCAGGGGACACGGGAAAGGGCAGGGACTATGCAGTCACACAGGCTCAGTTTGAGTTCGGGTCTGGGCCCCTGGCAAGTGTGCTCACTGGCTGAGGCGGTGGGAGCCCGCGAGGCTGGGCAGGGATGAGCAGCTGTGGCTGCAGCCGGGGCGCAGCAGAGAGCTGGCCCGGCGCTCCTCCCTGCTCCCAGGCCGCTTCTCAGGCTGCCCCACACAGGAGACCTGGGTGTGTGCTGAAGGCCCTAGTACCCAGGCGACACGGCTGGAACTGAATCAGGACTGTTGCATCCTGAGGCCCTCGGGGAATGTCTCTCTCCTCCACTTGGGAAGTCTGAAATTTCTCCTTTTGATTTTTATCTGGAGCTTTCTCATGAAAAAGCACAGTTCCTCTCAGCCAGTGGGTCCCCTCTGGCTCTGCTTGAGCCGCCTCTGCTCCCCCAAGTTCCACAGGAGGATGCTCTGACCCGAGACAGGCCCGCCACTGCTTCGTGGCAAGAATCGTCCTTGCTCACACAGAGCCGCGGCTCCGAGCTCTCCTTTCCTCCTCATGCAGGGTCCAGGGTCCAGGGAACGACACGAAGAGAGCAACGGTGACTGTTCTGTTGATTGATGTATGCAGCTCTGGGCTGACAGAAAACTACCCTTCCTCTCCTCCTGCCTCAGCCAGGCAGCCCCCTTCCCGGAGATTCTGTCCCAACAACCTCCACGGAGCCAGTGGACTGGCTGCCAGGTCCCACCTGGTGCTAGGGACAGAAGGTGTGAGGGATGCTGGGTGTGAGGGATGCGGGGTGTGAGGGATGCGGGGTGTGAGGGATGCTGGGTGTGAGGGATGCGGGGCGTGAGGGATGCTGGGCGTGAGGGATGCTGGGCGTGAGGGATGCTGGGAGTGAAGGATGCTGGGCGTGAGGGATGCGGGGCGTGAGGGATGCTGGGCGTGAGGGATGCGGGGCGTGAGGGATGCTGGGCATGTGGGATGCGGGGTGTGAGGGATGCTGGGCATGTGGGATGCGGGGTGTGAGGGATGCTGGGCGTGAGGGATGCTGGGAGTGAGGGATGCTGGGCGTGAGGGATGCTGGGCGTGAGGGATGCGGGGTGTGAGGGATGCTGGGAGTGAGGGATGCTGGGTGTGAGGGATGAGTGGCATGAGGGATGCTGGGTGTGAGGGATGCTGGGCGTGACGGATGCGGGGCATGAGGGATGCGGGGCGTGAGGGATGCTGGGCGTGAGGGATGAATGGCATGAAGGATGCTGGGTGTGAGGGATGAGTGGCATGAAGGATGCTGGGCGTGAGGGATGCTGGGCGTGAGGGATGCTGGGCGTGAGGGATGCTGGGTGTGAGGGATGAGTGGCATGAAGGATGCTGGGCGTGAGGGATGTGGGGTGTGCCACCTCCCGTCTTCAGGACCAAGGCACTTGCTCCCTCAGTGGCGGTGGCTGCTGAGCTCACAGCTGGGTCCCTCTCTGGGGACTGTTCTCAGCTGCAGGGTATCATCACCCCTGGAGGCACAAAGCCTCATCCCTGTCCAAATTCGGTTTGCTTTGAAGCCTCCCACAGGGTGGGATGAGAGAGGTAAGTAGAGGCTTCATGAAGCTTTAATGCCAACTCAAAGAGCTCGAACGTTGTTCTGAAAGTGACATGGGACCAGTGAGGGTTTTATGTAGGAAGAGCACACGTTTATATCCCTGTCTTTGAAGAACCACCCAGGCCCTTAGCTGGTCATTTCTGCCTGAGCAGATGTGGGATACAGATTTATACCTGGGCACTCTTCCTGCCTCAGAACCCACTTCCAGAGTGCCCAGTACACACCCAAGTGGCCCCACAGCTGGGAATGAGCATCTCAGAAGAGGAGAAAGAAAATATCAGCAACTTTCCCCAGCAACATCACGGCTGCGGCTGGATGCCAGGCCTCACCATCTCTTGCTTGAAATATCGCAACCCCACCCCGGTCTGCTCCCCGTCCACCAGCTAAAGCCCAGCCGAACCTGTTGCTGCCCTGCTGGTGAGCCATCCCAGGCTCAGACTGCCTCCAGGATAGGGTCCGAACGCTTCCCTAGGGGTCAAGGCCCCTCTTATTCCAGCCAGGATCTGCCTGTCCATCTTCATCCCCCACTGCAACTCTTCAGGGGCCTTAACTTGAACTTGAATGCATCTGCGATCGCCTTCTCTGTGCTTGTGAGCACACTGATTTCTCTGCCCCAGAGTATTCGCCCTGCCTTCTCCACTGGTCACCATCACAGCAGACCTTCACAGCCTCAGGTAGGGGCTTTTCTTTTCCTTGAATTATCCTTGGACTCCCATGACCCCAGACAGAACCAGTGCCTCCTTCCTCAGAGCCCCAAAGCCTGTCCTGTGTTCCCCTCCTGTTTTCCCTGTTGGGTATGGACACCCCAGCCTTGTCTGGCGTTGTAGCCCTGGGAGATCTGGATCTAGCTCTCACCTCCTGCTGCCCCCTGCCCCCAGCAGTGCAAGACAGGCAGGGGCTGCCAGGTGAGTGCTCACTGAATTGACCGAATTCCTTGTCCACTGTCTGGTCTGCAGGGACAGCAAGGGCAGTGTGGCTGGCTCCATGCCCTGGAGAGAGTCTCCCAGAGGCATTCTCTCCACCCCCACGCCCCCCAGCTTCCAAGGATGTTCAGCCTTTGCCCTTCAGTTGGGCTCCGAGACAAATACATCTCCTGGAACGTTTTAGCCCTCTATTATCAGGATAAGAGCTGGGCCACTGACAGTTCTCTGGTCCACAGGCCCAAGTGCCCTGGAAGGTCACAGGCTTTATCTTGTTTATGTCTGTGACTTTCCTGAGGCTCCTCACTTCTTGACAGTGTCACAGAGCAGGCCTGTTGCCTGGGATGTGTCTGGAAAGTGGCCCAGCTCACTCCTTTCGGGACAAGGAAGAGGAGCCAGCCACTGATGACGGTGGGAACTTCAGGCCAGTCCATGGTCAGTCTGTTTTCTAACCTGAGGGCTGGGTCTGCAGCTGGGGCTGAGCGTGGGTACAAGGCACAACACTGAGGTTAAGATGGAACGGGCCAGGAGCTAACCACCACCACCCTTGTCCTTCTTTGATCACCTGTAATGACCAGCTCCTAAAAATGTACATGTCTGGTTGGGGTGGGAAGGGACGGGGAGAAAAGGGAAAAGAAGGAGACTAAGATTGAGTCCCTGCTGTGTGCCTGACAGCATCAAGAACAAAGGCCCTGAGACAGAAACCTGCTTAGTGTGGCCTAGGAACTCAAAGAGGCCCGTGCGTCTGGAGTGGGCTAGGCAAGAGAAAGAGTGTTAGGAATTAAGGCTGGGAAAGTCGAGGGAGGTGAGCGTATGTACGCCATGGCAAAGATCATGGCTTTACTCTGAGTGGGCAAATGCATGATCTGATTGACTTTCCTAAAGGATCACCCTGGCTGCTTTGGGGGTCACAGGTTCCCTCCTTCCTCTAAAGTAGGGTCCTTTCTGTCTTGTTTTCACTAGTCTCTAGCACCGAGCCTGGTGCCTCTCAGAGCAAGCACTCAATACGTATTTCTTGATTGTCCTGGCCAGAATTCAGTTCCCGGCTTTTACTTAGTTAGGCTCCTTGTGAACTTTGAGGGCGCTGCAACTGTCACCCGGGACACTTTGTCTCAGTACCGGGTTAGGCGTTTCTTCTGTGTGAGCCCTGTTCTCCAGCTGTCAGATGGGTAGCAACGGACATGTGGTACCTGCTACAGCTGGCAAAAGCACAGCTGGATGCAATGCTGTGCACATCTGGTACCCACATGTTTAACCGTGGACTTGATAGTCAGCCAGCTACCTGTGAACACACTGCAGGCGAGCGGGAGAAATGGGAGTCCCTAAGTGCTAAGGGTAGCTGGCGACTGCGAGTGCCTTTTGGGATGGCCTGTGGCCATTTCTCTGGTGTGACCTGAATGGCTATGCCATGACCAACCGGTCAGGCTTCAAGCCCAGGGCTCCTTAGGTGTCCCAAACACAAGCTCAAGTTCATACAGGTGGCAGGAACATGGGTGCCTACTTTTCTCAGCCTCGATTTCCTCATCTGTAAAATGGGAGCTGCAAAAAGAACTTAGATGCCGTTTGGCTGCAGGGCCTCATTGCACACCTGGGGATATGTATGAGATGGGTCTTTCTTTTCTCCGGGCCTCTGTTGTCTGCAACGTAAGGATGGTTGCAAGATGGTCTCTTCCTGCGGGTTCCCGGCAAAGGGTGAGCATCCCTCCCTCTGAAAGGCCACAGGCCTGCTTCTGCCTGGGAACAGACCGCGCCTTGCACTTCATTTGGTTTGGGAAAATCTGACTTTTCCTTTTCCCTTTTTCATCCTTCTTATTTTAATTATGACAAGGCCACTTTCTTGAATGAAAATGGAGACTCTTAGGCATAATTAATACTATAATTTTAAAGTGCAACATTATTGGAGTTATTTTTCCCCAAACTGCTATTCAATTATAGGCCTTGGCGAATTTGCAGGGACCTATTTTAAGCACTGGAGTCTCCAGTAGATTTTAGAATCGTCTTTAAAAGACGCAGGCGACATGTGAGAACCCCAGATGTTTCCTCAATGCGCTCAGCGTCTCGGAGCTGAGTGGGGACAGACAGTGTCAGGCAGGCCCCTCTGCAGAAGTGGAATGTGGATGGAAACTCCTCACACCACTCCCTATGAACAGCCCCAGGAGGAAACGTGTCCCCTGGGAAAGGAGACTGGACATTCAGACTCCCGAGGGAGGGAAGCTTTGGGGACCACGAGAGAGAATTGGAAGGCTGGAAGGACGCTGGCCTGTGACCACACATCCCCCTGGACTGGAGTTTCCTTTAGACACTAACTCACCCCTCACGCAGACCCTTGGTGGACGTGGTGGCATCCTTGCTTTGCAGATACAGAAACTGAGGCTCAGAGCGGCCACCCGTCTAGGACGCGATCAAGCCGGGCCTTGGACACAGGCTCATGTCCTTTTCACTGATCTGACCCGCCCAGGAGGCGTGCAGAGTGCTTGTGCAACAAACTCTGGAGCTGGGCCCCCACTCATTCAGCTTAAAGACCTTGGGTAAGTCACTTCATCTCTCTGTGCCTCAGTTTCCTCATTTAAAGCGGGGCTAATAACCGCAGCTGCCTCATAGGGCCGTTGTGAGGATTCACAGAATTAATGCAGAGAAACCTCAGGTGTGGTAGGTATACGCATGCTTGATGCCTGGTGAGAGCTATAAAAAAATGAGCTCTTACTATGATGACCCTGACACAAGTTCAAGTTGCTAGGGTGGGCATGTGGACAGTGGTGGACTCGTCCTCGCCACCGACTGTGCTCGCCCTCCAAGCTCCCCTGAGGTCTGACACCTTCACGGTCTCCCTGGCTGCGGCACCCTCCTTGCTTCCCCTCCCCGCCCCACCCCCACCTCAGGGCCTGTGGTCTGGCCTCCCTGCCCTTCGCCTCTTCCCTTATCATTCAACCCTGAGCGTGAGTCCGGGAAACCACGATGGATTCAGTTGCCAAATATGCCATTGAACATCTCTGTTGACTGGAGCAAGTTCCTCGGGATTTCAAAGGATTGATTTCTCCATCTGTGAAATGGAAATAATAACACTGCATCTCCCATAGGACAGTTGTGACAATTAAATGCCTTTAACATATGTGAAGGTCTTAGCTATTATTATTTATTATTGCCTAACATGCTAAAGGTGCTTTTCCTTTTCTAAATTCTCCTCATTTTAAGAGCCAGCCAGTTTACCTTCCATCCCCATCCCCCTGCAGCCTTCACACTTTCGCCTTCTCCCTCTCCTACATTCCCTGTGGCCGCACCCATCCGAGACCACGGTCCTGTCCACGCTCTGTGCGTCTTCGTCCGCCCAGGGGAGGACCTGCCCTTCTCCACCCGTGAGCAAGGACCCGCTTTCCCTGTGGTGCTTGCGTCAACCAGGAGGTGGGCGTCTTGTGTTTTATGGGTACAGTGGTCCCGGATCCTCAGTCCTAGAGAAATATAACTTTAGCAGGAAGGGAGGGATTCAAAGATGGTTGAACTGATCCATTGTACTGGGGAGGCCATGGGGGTCAGAAAACAAAAAAGATTTTCTCAAAGTCACAAAACCACGGGCAGCAGCACGGTAGAGGGGAAGGAACAGAGGATCTGGAAAACAACCCTCAAGTTTGAGCTCCTCCTCCAGCCATCAGGACTTCTAACCTCTCTGGACCTTGGCTTTGACCTCTGTCGAATGGGTATAAGAACAGACTGTTGTATTCAATCAGCTGACGCAGAGATGTCACACAGCACATGGCATAACTAGTATTACCGCGCAGGGTGGTGGTGTACTGAATGAGATCATTTTCCTCTCGCTGCTGCTGGCTAACGTATTTCCCTGAACAACTGGCTTCCAGTCATGCTTTTTGAGGCTACTGACAGCCAATTCCTACCCAGGGCCCTGTTGGTGGTGCAGCACCTGAGCCCCAACCTCAGCATCGGCCCTGTGGGGTTGAGATGCGCCCTAAAAAGGCCATGCTGGCCCCGTAGCGATGCTGCATCCGCACCGGCCCGGTCTGGTTCTCATCTTGTCACAGAGAACATGGGATGCTCCTGCCCAATGCATTTAGTGTCTTTAAAAACAAAAAAATGTCTTGCCCTGGATATTCTATTACGTCTATTAACGGTCACCCCTCTACACCCAGGGTGGAGGCCAAGGGAAATGCTCTCTGGGAAGATTTGTTTTCCAAACTCCTTTATTGTCGGTGCTTGGCTAGAAAACCAAGGAGCTCTGGCTGAAGGAGAAATTCTCTGTTCAGCCTCCGTTTCTTTTCCCGGGTGTGCACAGATGTGACCACACTCACCACGTCCCTGTCACCAACGCCCACACTGGGGAGAGGTGCTGACCACAGGTGGCTGTATTTCAGGAGCTGGCACCCTTCCCTTGGCAAAGGCAGAAAAGGCCCTCTAGGCTGGCGGGGCCCAGGCATCCCAGAGTCTAAATGTCTGCCCATTAAATGCCTTTGGCAGGTTCCAGGCTCATCTTTATTCCATTTCTCCCAATGTGGGAGATGCCAAGAGAGAAATCTGGACTTGCATTCAAACCTTGAGCTTCGATATTTGTGAAGAGTAAGCATCTTCATTGAACATGTCTGAGTGGCAGCCACAAACGAGGACTCACTGGACATAGCTTAATTGTCCCACAATTGTCCAGGCTCCCTGCTGGGCCTCCAGCCACGCTCAGAGATGAGCTTGTGATGATATCAGTCAGAAGACTTTGGTTGCAAGCAACAAAACCAACTCTTGCTGGAATTTATTGGAAGGATAACAGCAGCTTAATAAATCAATGGGGCAGTTGGACGACCAGGCTCGGAAATCGGCAGAAGTAGGAGCTTCAAGCATGTTTTCATAGCAGGAGCAATCAGATCAGGGAGCTGCAGGGACAGGTGAATTCTGACCACCTCTTTCATCTCTGTAGTATCTGCTTAGAAGTCAGATGACTCAGAGAGAGTATCAACTGGCCAACCTTGGCCACGTATTTACCCCTGGGTCTGGCTGAGAAGCCCTCAGGGATCCCCTTGGCTTCTACGATGGGGGAGCAGGCATCTGGATTTACCATCCCATCAAGATTGCAAATAACAGCCCGGCCAGTGTGGCTCAGTGGCTGAGCATCAGCCCATGCACCAAGAGGTCGATTCCCGGTCAAGGCACATGCCCAGGTTGTGGGCCAAATCCCCAGGGAGGGGCATGCAGGAGGCGGCCAACCGATGTTCTCTCTCATCAATGGTTCTATCTCTCTCTTCTCTCCTCTCTCTTTAAAAAAAAAAAATCAATAAAGAAAAAAAGATTGCAAATAACAGAGGAAATTAATTTGTCAAAAAAATTGAGATACTAGTTGAAATGGGAAATGGAAGCTTTATAGCCAAAAAAAATCCTCTACCTTTGTTTACACAGTTTAGAACGGTATCTGTGTGTGTGTGTGTGTGTGTGTGTGTGTGTGGTTTTGAACACTCACTCATTTAACAAACATTTTATGACCATCTACACTGTGCTAGGCCTGTGCTAACTGCTGGGGATACAGAGGTAAGGAAACTGTCTGGTGGTGAGACACACCTCAGCAGATGCTGGCGATACAATATGACAACACACACACACGTACGTGGGGCTGTGGAAACACACCTGCTCTTCCTGACAAGGTCCAGCAAGACTTCCCAGAAGAGGTGACGCAGCCAGATCGTTAAGTTCTAGAACAATGGAAACAGAGAAGGCTGTCGTGACGCTAAGCATTTAGACATCCTCCCATTTACCCATAAATGCATTGAACAAACACTCATTAGGCATCTAGAGGAGACTCTGAGTTCAGTTGGGCTGCAAAGAGTAACTGTTACTGCAAGTAAAAGTCAGCCAGTAAGCAAGGGGCGGCAGACACTTTCCCTGGGTAATCTTCTGCTCTGCGTTCATTTCACTGGCCAAGGTCTGATCTGCTCCAACCATAGCTCTGGCAACCCACCCAGGAAGAGATGAACCAGCCCAGAGGCCATAGGCACGCCCTTCATCCCCCACCCCCAGTTGGATAGGCTATTGGAGTACCTCATCCTCTGTCCACAAAATTGGTCCCTCCTCTCACCTTGCCCCAGGGCCAGAATGAGGCTTGTTGGAGCGTGGAGGGATGGGGGGAATGGGGAGGGGGCTACATCCCTCCTTTCCTATGCTCCCAGCCTCAGCACAAATCTGCTCACAGCATTCTCAGGTTTGGGCTGGTCCAGATGGGTTCGGAACTCTTGCCCAGGCTCTGGACATCACCACAGCATGAGGCTCTGGACAAGTACCTCCCTGTCTAGCTCCCTCTTTCCCATCTGAGACCCAGGGCTGCCAGGCACCTTCCTTCCATCTCCTGGATCCCTTGGCCTTGCTTCTCCTCTCTGTCCTGGCGAAGTCTTCATCCTGCTCCCCTGCTCCCCCACCTTCCTGGGGATCCAAGCCAGGTCCTCACTGAGATCCTCCGAGTCACTGCTTATCCCCAGAGACTCGGCATCTGCACCCGCTCGTGAGGCTCAGGCTTCCCTACCGGCTTCAGTGAAGGAGCAGAAGCAGGGACCGGCACCCCCAACCCCTCCTCACCCCACACGAATGTGCCTTGTCTCCACCAGCAGCAAAACCTTTAGGAAACTTCGAAACAGGAAGCTTCAAGAACAGGTAATGCCGGACAGGGCACAGCCTGCAGAGACCGACACACATCCTCGCTCCCTGGCCCTGTGGGGTCCCCTCAGAGCATTTGGCCCGCTGGGGATTTTTGAAATAACCTGCTCAGCCCTCGTGGTGCTCTCTTGCACTGCTGTGACAGATTTTGCTCGGATAGCTTTGGTACCCAGCTCCCAAAGGAGAAAACAGATCACCCGCCCCTGGGTGACAACAGAGCACCTGAAAGCCCGTTTAGCTACTGTGTGATAAGCAGTAGACTATTTTAATGATAACCAATTGCCATACATTACAGTATATCATTTGGCATTTGAGGATCTACTGGGGTCTCAGCTGTTCCTTGTGGAGTGTTTCACGGCTGTTCACGCCTTCCCCAGCAGAGTGGTGTCAGGGTCCAACTGAAGCACTATTTTTATAGTTAGGGGAAGTTGTAGAGGTGGTCAGATTCCATCGTGCCGAGTGGAAGCATGTGTTCTGCCAGTGTCTTTTCTGACAGCTGTGTCATGACATCACACTGGCAGGACGGAGAGGGACATTTAGTACACGGTCAGTGTCAGCCTTTCACATCAGAGGAGGTACAAGCCTGGAGGCCCACGGTCCAGGTGGACATGTGGGCAATCCAAACAGGTGCCCACTCTCTGCTGCTGCCACTCCTTCCCCTGCTGGGATGCGTCCTCGCTGCCTGTTGAGCTGGGAGTCATAGGGCTGAGCACCCCGCTCAGGGTCTGCCGTGGAAGCCAGAGCAGACCCTGCCAGGACACGGTGGTTCTTCAAGGGGCCAGTGATGATGACCCCCTACCCCCTAAGATCGGCTCAGCCCATTCTCCTGGTCTGGGACCCCCTCTTTCAATTCACTCACTCAGCCACTTCCCTGCCAAGGGGACAGCCGGGTCCGTTCCGGGTCAGTGCCCATCCCCACAGTCATGTATCCACTGGATTCTTTTCATGATCTGGACAACGCGTCAGCTCAGCTCTGAATCCTTTCTTCCCAAGAAGGCACCTGCAGTCCTCATGAAAATGTCAACCCTTTCACACACACATGCTCACGCTCAACCTCCAACAGACTCCCTGTGACCAGTTCCCAGAGTTACGGTGGCTTCTGTTGGGGACAGGCTTATAGGATCTCACATATCATATGTCTGCCCTCACGAAGCAGATACGGTCCAGTCCATCAGACATATCATCATCTCCACATCCAATCAGTTCAACCACGTCCATTTCAACCACCCAGGCTGCCGCCGTCCCCTACCTGGATTACTGCCATAGGCTTATAACTGCTTTCTCTACCCCCATCTTGCCCCCATACAGTCTATTCCCAATGCATCAGCGAGAAAGATTTTGTTAAAACATCTTCAAATCATCTTACTCCTCTGTCCAAATCTCCCCAATGGCTTTCCATGTCATTCAGAATAAATATTTAATAAGCATAAAAAATTTCAGAATAAACAATAAAGTAAAAACTTCTACTCACTCTAAAGCCGGCCATAATCTGTTACCCCCACAGTTCAGGGGAGTTGTTAATCCTCTCTCTGCATCTTCTACTAGCTCACTTTGCTTATTCTGTTCCAGCTACACTGACCTATTTGCTCTGTCCTTGGCCACAATGTGACAGATTTATTTCAGGAAAAAAAAAACAAACCCTTAAATCATCTGTGATGGCATTAATAAAGTAAATAAAATGAATTCTGTTCCAACTATAAAGTTATTTTCAAAAGTGGAATTTAGACCAACCCTTGAGTCTTTGGGGTGTTTTAGACAGGATCTCTGAATTGCAGTAACAGAAACCCACTCGAACCGGGATCCGTCGGAAAGGGAGGCTCTTGGCCTGCGCACGCAGATCCACCTCGCAGAATACGAAGATATAAGTGCTCTCAGTCCGAATGGTGAGCTGAACTCAGGAGCCAAAGAAACATCAGACCCAAGCAGCTAAGCATTCGTGCTGGGGATGGACAGGGAGAGGGGAAGCATTTTTTGCACCAATTAGGATGACTCGGAAATGGGAAACGATGAAATTGAAGATAAACGACAAGAGTGAGCCTAGAGGAGAAGGTGGAACCCTGGAAGAAAATGACCAGGAAGACAGAGCTGAAAATGTGAGCAGATGTCTCCAAGTAGGGATCGTGGGGATGGCGGCTTCTCTGCCTCCCGGGCACTGGGTCCACCCGGCCAAGAACCCAAGACAGTGCATGGTAACTGGGAAAAGTCACACCTCGAGCTCAAATGGCACGTAGTCCTTCATCATACCTACACTTTAAAGGAAAAACTTACCACCAGATATACCTCCAGTGCACCAAGTGTTGCCACCATGCTAATAACCTCAGCGAAAGATCCAGGGAAGATCCCCTCCCCTCCCCTTCCCTTTAGCAGTTTACAATCCAGTGAGAAAGGGAGCACACACCTGGGTGAATTATTTAACAACATCAGTTAGGGAGACAGTGTGATATACTGGCAAGAGCACGTGTTTGGAATCAAACAGACTTGGATTTGGCCCCTGGCTCCCGACTTACAAAGCATACCTTAGGCAGGTTTCTTAAACCCTCTAGACTTCACTGTAGTCCTCTTCAAAGTGGACATAATAATGTTTCCAACCCAATGGCTGGTGCACAGTAGGTGTTCGGTAAGTGTTGGTTCTTTCTTTATAATGCAAGGTCATATGTGACTGATTGCAAACATAAATAGGACAACCTTTGGAGATCTTTGGAGTCTGGAGAAGGGAGAGTTTAAGACCCCAGGGCAATGGAAGACTTGGATAGGTTTCTCAGGGAGGAGGTGGGCCTTGAACCACCTATGATAGTTAATTTCATATGTCACCTCAACTGGGCCACAAGGTACCCAGATATTTGCTCAGACTTTATCCTGGGTGTTTCTGTGAGTGTGTTTGGGATGAGATTAACATTTAAATCAGCAGGCTGACTTAAGCAAACTGCTCCCCTAATGGGAGTGGTTGTCATCTCATCAGTCCAAAGTCTGAACAGAACAAAAAGGCTGACCTTCCCTTGAATAAGAGAGAATCCCTCCTGTGTGAAGGCCTTCAAACTGGAACACTGGCTTTTTCTTGCCTTTGGACTTGAACTAAATCATCGGTTCTCCTGGTCTCCAGCTTCCAATCCACCCTGCAGATCTTGGGACTTGCCAGCCTCCCTAGTTAAGTGAGTCGATTTCTTATACCTTATATGTGTACACATTCTGTTGGTTCTATTTCTCTGGAGAACTCTGAAGAACCATCACCCTTGAAGGATGGGTTAGGTTTGAATAGAGGTGGAGTAAGGGCAGAGGCAAAGGCAAGAGAAAATGAGTGAAAATCAGTTGGGCGTCTTCCCAAAAAATTGAAGAACTCTGAGAAATATTAGCCAACATTTACTGAGTACATAACACATGCCAGGTTCTACTTTCCCTGCATTGTCTCATTAACCATTAACAGTTTGATGAGCTGAGTACAGAAGATACCCCACTTTACAGAGAGAGAACAAGACACAGAGAAGTCAAGAACACTTCCCAAGTTTCCACGTCTAGCAAGCAGTAAGGTCAGAGTTCAGACCGCACTAAGCTGACTCCGGGCTCCATGCTCTTACTCCCGGTACAGATCATTGTTCCATAAGGTCGACTGGATACAGTTGGCACAAACATAGGTGAGTTTTGGATGCCAGACTCAGAGGTTAGGTAACTGCAGACCTGAGGTCCAACTCCCTCACTCAGTTGAGAAGGAAACTGAAGTTCAGAGGTGAGAAGTGGCAGAGCCAGAACTTGACCATGGATCTTCTTTCAGCTGCGTCAGCTCTTCGACTTGCTCCTCGTCGGGCCTCACTGCGACATGTACCTCTCCTCGGACTGAGCCTCTCCGGGATCTCCCTCCCGCCCAGCCTCTCCCTTGGGGAGCCAAACGGAAATGGCGTGTGGCCTCTGGTCACCCACGCTCAGCCTGCGACTGTACAGCTCAGCTCCCTCCTTCCTCTGGTGGCCTTCTCTTGCTTATGGACCTCCCCTCTTTGGGACCCACTGCCCACTCTGCCTCAGTCCCAACTTCCATAGTCCCAATTTTTCCACAAAAGGGGTCACACAATACCAAGTATAGGTCAGCTCCACACGAGCCTCAGGGGCAGTCCTGTCCCCAGGAGAGGTACTTTCGGCAGCTATTACCGGGTCCGTGGGTGCCTCGGCACCCCTCCGGGCTGCACCCTGACACTGACCCCAGAGCTCGGCACACACTAGCTCCGTGCCATGACCGGCGCCTGACTTGCTGACCACCGCACTCCAGCCTGGGAGCAGGTGCTGGTCCGTGCGCCCCGCTTCCTGTGCTGCTTTTGGTGACGTCAGACTGTGTTTCTGCCTGCTCTGAACCCACCCCGTGGGGGGCTCTCAAATCCTGAAGATGACTCAGGCACAGTCTCTGAGCCACTCTGGAAAGAAACTGTCTCACATGCCAAAACACAGAGGCCACTCACCCAGCCAGCCACACTGCTTGACCACACCGTGGCGTCAGACACGGGTGAAAAGGACGGTGCCCGCCCTCACGGAGCTGAGAGTGTACGGTCCCCCACAGACGGAGGCACCGTCATACTCCAGAGGGCACATGCTCCGCTCAGAAACTCCAGTCGCTAAGAGGAAACGCAGCAAGGGCATTTCAATTTGGCCAGGCTGTCAGACCTGGGGCGGGGGGGGGCTCCCACGGCAGCCACGTCTGGGTTGAAGCGTGAACAGGAGTTCGACAGGCACAGGGAGTAGGTACGAATGCACACGGTGGGGCTGTGGGTGGAGAAGTGGGGATGGTTTCCGAGAGGGAACCATGTGGACCTGGTATAAGGTGATGAGAGAACACCTGTTGTGATGTGGCTTGACAGCCGTGTCGTGTCGATGGAACGACCTCACTGATGGGGCCGCAGGTGCCATCCAGGACTGGAGCAGGGAGGACCTCCCAGATCACGTTAGGGAGTTTGGATTTGTCGTGCAGCCTTAGGGGCAATAAAAGATGTTTCAGCTGAGAAAGGACACGGACAGCTTTTCAGTGTAGACAGAGAAGCGAGCGTGATAACAGGGTGTGGGCAAGGTGCTGGGGAGCCCGAGGGGGTCTGGCTCACTGTCTGCCTTGGGGGCCGGACCAGAAATTCACCTTGGGACCCGAGGCCTCCCTCTGAATGCATTTCTGATTCTAGACGCCCTCGAGCCTGGCCTCCAGCCGTCCTGACTGGACGAGCTCAGGCAGCGTTCAAACCTATCGCAGAACCCGCTTTGGGCCCCGCTCCCTCCTGCTGCGGGCACTTGGCTTGGCATCGCTCTCTCCCAGTGCTCTAGGCGCTGGGCTGCATCTGCCCAGTGAGAAGCCTGCTCTCCACCCTCCCCAGGTCGGCCCAAGCTGCGGCCACACCACAGGGCCTGTGCAGGGTCCAGGTCCTTCTCAACCTGCTGCGCTCTACAGCGACCTGGTCCCGACGTCTAACACGACAGCTACACGAGGCTGGATGAGAAAGTTGGGATCGTGCTGGGACCCAGGAAAGATGCCCTGAAAGAGCTATCCCTCTCCCCTTGCCCTTCAGGGGTTCTTTGGTGGCCGTGAGCAAGTTATTCAACATCTCTGCTCTCAATCTCCTCTTCTGTAAACAGGTATAATAACAGGACCTATTTCATAGGTTTGTTGTAAAGATTCAGTGACTTAGCACATGGAAAGCACTTGAGAAAGGGCCTGGCACAGGGAAAGTTAGCCTTTCCGGTCACCGAGCGCGGCCCCTCCTCCCGAGTCAATGCCAACAGCGTCCTGTGAGCTAATGTAGACAGCGGAGCGGGCAGGGTCAGCGGGCAAAGCAAAAAGCAGTAGAATTTCCCTCAAATAAACAAAACCACAAAATGTCTCCAGAACTGAGCAAAATTCTTGAGAGAAAGTGCTTCCATAGACAGGGCAGCTGCTCAGTCGGCTTACCACTGTCAGCTTCTGGATTGTGCTGAATCCCCAGGGCTCCCCCACTTTGACCGGTCAGGGCAGAGGAAACAGCATGGCCTTTGGACACAGAGCAAACAGGGTGAACACTGGCTCTGCCACGTCGTGTGTGACCTTGAGAAGCTCACTCCCACTTTGTGAGCCGCAGGGTCCTCATCTGCAGGGTGGCACAATCCCACCACCATGGGCATGCGGGGATGAGGAGAAAAGAGAGAGTTTCGACATGGCCTGGCATGATGGGGTGCTCAAGTCAGGGGGTCTCCTTCCCCTTGGGTCCACCCCTACCTACCAACATAGTTAAGTGTCCAGCAAGCGAAGGAAGACAGACACCCTGGGCTTGAGCAGGGAGGAACTGTCGGAAGTGAGAATTTGAGGGGAGGTCATAGGATGCCTCTGTTTCCTCTTAGGAATTTTCTTCTCTAAGGGGCGCTGTTCATTCCTGGGAGGACTGAGGGCATGGTCATTTCCAGGGCCAAGCTCTTTCCAGGACTGTGAGGGTCAGAGGGACTCACAGGAGGAAGGCAGACCTCCTTCCGCGTTCCACATCCTGTGGCCCCGAGCTGAGCAGCTGGCCCAGGAGTCATTAGCAGGCGGCGGGGCCAAGCGCGGGGCCATCAGTCAGAGGAGAAGGGCTGCAGTTCCTGGGATGCAATGGTGCCCCGAGGAGCCATTGGCAGTAATGATGATGGGTATTTAGGCAAATGAACTGTTAATGACCAGGCAGAGGTGAGCTGCCTCCCAGACCAGCTGGAGCCCAGAGTCGGCTAAGGAGGCCAAGGCAGGAATGAGGAGAGAATAAAGAGGAAAGAGACTTCATTTCCTTCTCCGAATGTGGATTTCGCAGGGAGCCTTGGTTGGCCGTGGTGCATCCCCCCCTTTATCTGCTGTCCCACCCAGGTTTCACCACCACTTCCACGAATTACTGCCAAAAGCTTCTGGCTGCCCTGCCAGGTCCACCCCACCCCTTCCCCATCTTTCTAGCTCCATCCTTCCTGCCACATAGTAGAGGAATCTTGTCAGCAGCCCAGTCAGCAGGGAAAGAACAGCGGAGACGCTAGCCAGCTGGGTCAGGTGCGGCGGACCGGCGGCTGGGGACTGAGTGGCAGGGGAGGTGAATCTAGTGGTATTAACCACCCACCATCTACGATCACATGTCACATATGTGCCAGACACACCTCTAAATTAGCATCGCTCAACCTAGTATCCACGCGATCCTCGAGGTGGAGGCTGACACTCCCAGTTCACAGAGGAGGCAGCTGAGGCTCAGAGGATGAAACGACTCGCCCAGAGATCCGGGAGCCAGAACGTTGGTTCAGAACTCTGGCCACGTTCAGCAGAGAGGGTGGAGCTGGAGACTTTAGTAATTCCCATGCTTCATAACCCAAAAAGGGAGAGGGAAGCACAATGTGGGAGGGTGAAGAATCCCAGGGTGAGGCCTGAGACGATGACTGAGAACAAGAGGTGGAGCCGAGATGGAGACGATGTACCTGTCCCACCCATACAGAGCCTGACAGACAGGAAGTAGGTGTCCTCAGCCTCCTGCGGGAACCCTCGCGTTCAACCTCTGCATCTTCACGCTCTTGCTTCGCCCCTTCCCACCAAGCCCATCCAAACCTCTGCTGGTAAAAGAATGTGTTCTCTGGCAAATAAAATAAAATAAAATAAAAGTAGCTCTGCCCTCAAACAGAATGTGCCACATCCTTGCTGTGTGATCTTGGGCAAATGACTTAAGCACTCTGAGCCTGTTTTACTCATATGTAAAATGGTGTAGAAGGAAGGTCACTTTTTATTCCCCGGCTCTGACTTTAGCCAGCAGGGTGGCTTTAGTAAGGTGTTAAACTTTTGTGACACTCTATTCTCATCTGCAAAACCGGGATAATTATTCCTCCCTGGAAGAATCATTTCAAAGGTTAGAGGTGATGTAAATAAAACACCTGGCACATAGTTGGTCAATAAAAGCAGTAACTGCAATTGATCTTTGTATCAATTAGGTGGATAGGGTGCTTGATCCACTGCCCAGGTCCCACAGTGTGCGTCCCTTTCTCTGCTTCTTCTCTCATCTGTGAGGAACTTCGCTGCACCCTCTCAGGAAGGCGTCCCTGTCACCTCCTGCACTGTACCTCCTCCAAACTCAAAAGTTTCCTGCAGTCAGCCAGTGATTAACTAGAGCTCAAATTGTCTTGTCCCCTGATGTTTCCTTCATGTGGTTAGCCATCATTCTGCTTTCATTAGAAGAATTTAATTGGCTGTACGAACTTGGACACATAACTTTCCTTTCCTGAGCCTCAGTTTCCCCTTGAACAGATGGAGGTTTGGACAGGAGCCGGGTCCTCTGTCTCCAAACCACAGGATTTCCCGGCTCCAAGCACAGCCCACACCTTCCCCCTTCCCAGCCTTCGTGAGCACAGTATGCCCGTATTCCACCTCCACATCTTAGTGCCCATTTTAAATGGCACTTCTGCCCTACACTTTCCCAATCCCCTCCAGGCAGAGGTGATTTCCCCTTTGAAAGTCCAGAACCCTTGGTTTTAGCCACTGCCCCACTTAGATTGTCCTAGATTTTGCCTGAAACAGTCATGCCTCCGATAAGAGTTGAAGTCTCTGATCACAAGAGTGTTAGGAGTGTCCCCATGTCTCCTGAAGCAACAACATATTAAACCTTGCTCGATAAGTGCTCCTGAATCTCAGGGTCCCATTCTGGGAACTGTGGAGGAAGCCACAGATGTACTGTGTAATCCTTAGCAAGGAGCTTAATCCAAGTCACCATTTCTGCTAAAAGAGGGACCAGTCTATACATGGAGATGTGTGGGTATCACTTCTGCATGGATAGAAACCTGCACCTCATCTTTCTTTGTTCCCCGATGTCCTTCCTATGGCAAGATTATCTTCACTTAGTCCCATTTCTTTTGACACCTGTGCTCAGAGCTCTAGACCAGAGCAAATTCCCTGACTCTAGGAACTATATTTTTCTTCTGCTGTAACTGGCATCTGTTCCGGCAGATGAGTGAATATTTATTAGACCTCAGCAGGCTTCAGCCACTTTAATTGTTTTCTAGTGAAACGTGCCCATTGCTGAAACCAGACCTTGCTGGCCATTTATCAGGTCAGCTAAGTGAAAGGGGGGTTGCGTGGAGACGGGAGTTCAGGCAGGTCCAGGAAATTTTGGCTGCAGAAAGAAGTCACACCAAAGAAAAATGAGTCCCCGGATGGTCATTTTAAACTGATGGATTAAGAGATAAGCACCGGAGTTGTGATCTCGACACACAGAATCACTGGACCAGCCATTCTCATAATTAGAGCAAGTGGCAAGCATTTAGTATACTTTCATTTTTTTTTTTTTAACTTTTAAAAGTGCATGGAGCAAAAGCCATTTGAAACAATTGCTATTTTTTCAAAATAGAGGTCTGGGGGAGAGAAAGTGTTATGTATTAAGTGCCTAATACATACTAAGCATTAGACATAAACTGGTGGTTTCCAGTTTTTTGTTTGTTTTGCAGAGAAACATTTTTTTCCCCTCACGACAAACTCTCCAGAAGTCCAACATTCAAAAGAGAAAGAAGGAGAGCTGCTCTTGTTCAAGCTTTAGTGAGAGCCCTGGAGCCCACCTACTCCTGAGGTCTCTTCCTACCAACCCCCATCAAATTAGCCCTTTGAGCCCAGGAAATCTATTTCAGAAATATTGATTATCTCATTCCTGACAGCAACTCTTCAATGATGACATTATTTTCCCATTTTACAGATTAGGTAAGCGAGTCTCAAAGAGGTAAGGTCACCTGGCGGGGCAGAGAAGAAAAGTCAGGCTTGGAACTCTGCTCGCCGGGTCCCAGCAATGCTCCTTCCACACCGTCAGGCCACCACCCGTGATCGTGGAGCCCAGAGTGAGGCTGTCCCTGTAACCCACGTGAGAGCAGCAAGGGACGAGAAAAAGAGAAGTCGAGATGCATGGGACAAAGAGAGGACCAAACAAGAGGTCTTTGCCCTGACAAGAAGAAGGGGTGGGGGGAGGCGGCATAGACGGGAACCCACCTTGCTTTTGTCCAGGTGATCCTTCTCATCTCGCAGACTGTGCACCTCACTCTGCCTCCCTCACGTGAGAATGCTCCCCTCCAGCTCACTGTCCCCCCCTTGCCTGACTGTCCCTCTGCCATCAGCACTGCCCTGTCTCTGGGTGACATAGCCAGCCACCTGCTAGGAACCAGTCCTCACATCCTCACAGTCCAAGAGGTGGTTCCAAACAACAGTAGCGCCTCGGGATGGAGGAAGCTGACGCGGCCCCTGATGGACACCCACCCAGTGAAGATCACTTGGTGCCACAAAGCATCAATGTGTCGTGGACAAGTCGAGCATGAGAAAGCTGAAGGCTGAGATCCAGACGGAAGTGTCCAGCAGCCCAGTCACGGTGGGTGGGGTGGGGTCAGGGGGGATGTCTGTCCCTTGCTGGTCCTCAGTGGCAGTGCTCGCCTCACTCACCAGGTAGCCCTGGTTTCCAGACCAGTAAAGTCTCCTGTGTGAGCAAGACTGGCAACATGTAACCCAGTTCCTCAGGAAATGACCAGCAGCTCAGTCCACTTTGGGCCATCTTGCCAACCCCACCATTTCCCCTCTATTCCAGAACATTCACGGGAATCTTCAGAAAGAAGATAAAGGAGAGCATTCATTCAATACCAATGCAGCGTGTCCTAGCATGGAGGCTGTATGCTGGCACACCTAGTATGCTAACCATTTTCACTTCCTTCTTCATCACCAACTCCCACCCTGAAGTGGCCATATGACACATCTCTGGGCATGATAAATAAGTGGAAGCCTGTTGTGAGATTCCTCAGAAAGCTCTTGATTTTCTGACAGAAACCCTCATCCTTCCCCTTAACACCTCCGACTGGATTGCAAATGTGATGGCAGGAGTTACAGCAGCCACACTGCAACCAGGAGAGAAAGGAGAGAGGACCGCAGAGATGCCATTCCACACGAAGTTGAACGGCTAACCCGCAGCCGCTTGCCCTAAGATATCTCTTTGTGTGAGAAAATTAAGTCTATGTGCTTAAGTCACTAGAGCTCAATATTACTGTCACTCAAAGCCAAAAGCATTCCTTACACAGCAGGTGATCTTATGTGACTCTCATGACAACCCTAGGAAGTAGGTATCATTATCCTTCTTTTATACTCAAGGAAATTAAGGTTAAGAGAGGCTGACTACACAAAAATCACTTATTTTTTGATAGAATCAAATAGTAAAATCAAGATTTGAATTCAAGCTTTTCACTTCATGCTCACAAACCCATACTGAATAAATAAGAAGTTATTACATCTATTAGAAATTACATATCATATTATATATACCTGATTATATAGATATACTTATATATACGCATTATAGTTTATATATCTATACATACACACACACACATGCATACTCTTTAATCTTATGACCTAATTTCCTTTGAGCTCCTGGTGACAACATCCTCTTTATCCTAGGCCCACAATGATTTATCTCATAAGCCAACATTACTCTTAGCCCACTGGATACAGGTATAAGTCATCCTGAAGCATATCCCATGCTTTCTAAGTATTACGAGAAAATAGAGCCTGAGTGTGGGAGGCAGCATGCAGGGCACAGAGAGCAATGAATCTACAGCAGGAAGATGTAGGTCATGGCCCAGTTTTGTCTGATGCTGACTCGTGAACACTTTAACAAGGCACTTCCCCACCCTGCAACTCAATTTTCCCACCTATAAAATGGAATGAGTTTCTGGTGGATAAGGGAGTAAAGAGAGATATTATGTGACATTTTAAATGATTTTAATGTTGTGCCCGGCCAATGTGACTCAGTGGTTGAGCGTTGACCCATGCACTAAGAGGTCACAAGTTTGATTCCCGGTCAGGGCACATGCCCAGGTTGTGGGCCCAATCCCCAGTGGGGGTCATGCAGGAGGCGGCCAATTGATGCTCTCTCTCATCGATGTTTCTTTCTCTTTCTCCCTTCCTCTCTAAAATCAATAAAGAAAAAAACTTTTTTTTTTTAATGATTTTAATGTTGAAAATGCTATGACTGAGAAATATATGTTATATTAATATATAATATATTAAGGGAATATATGGCCATTGGCCAGTACCCCACCCTGATCAAAATGATAGATTCTTTGATGGTTTTTTAACTGTGAAGATGGAGATGTCCCCACCCCTTGGGGTGGAAGGTGGGCATGCACATCTGTGAGGAGAGACACCAATCCACAAAGGGTTGGCACCTCCTGAGTCCACTTCTGCCATGCTGAGGCCTTTGGGGTGAGACCCGAGACCTGGTGTAGACAGCCTGCTCTCAGAAGCCATATCTTCATGACCACCCTGCCAAAGCCAGTATTCTCGTATCTCTGCTATTTTCTTAGATGCTGCCTCATCCTTTTAGGGTTTTGTGTTTTTTTTCTTCCTTTTTGCAATGTGTTCCAATGCCCATGCCCTTTGAGGCTAAGCAGTCACCTCAGCCATCAGTGGGTCAGGGACCCTGCGTCCCCTAACATCAGAATCTGGGGGGTGGGATGGGCTTTTGGGTCTGATCATGGCCACGGGGATAAACCTTTCCCCCCAGATCTCACTGCTACCTCCGGTGATCAGGAGCCACAGAACAAGCCTCTCACAGAAGCTGCTTAATCAGGGATTACCCTTCCCTGTGATCAGAATGTTTGCTGGGATTACCCAGGATAGATTGAGATTAAATGTGGAGTTTCATTCAGTAGCCTCAGGCTTTGGCTCCCCTTCCTCACTGGAGCTGCCAAAGTAAATTCCCACTGACATACGCATCCTGGATCTGTCTGGCTTGCTTAAAGTAAAAACACAGGCAGAGCGGCCGTTTCACAGCAGACCCCATGTTCACAAAGGAGCCTAGAGCTCTTCCATCCAAGGCAGCCTTCAGCCACCTCCGGAGTTGAGTTTCTTCCCCTCCAGTCCTGACCTAAGGCTAAGAGCCAGTCATCACTTCCCTGCCGGAGACCTTCTGAGATCTCCATGGTCTTTTACTCAGGCAGCCCAGGCCTGTTCACTCCGCCTGCATTCAACAAGCATTCATTGAGCTGACTTATTACGTAAATACTCACTCTGCCAGGCAGCGCTGGGCCACGGGACACCAATGGTGAAAGACAATCCTGTCCCTGCCCCTGGTCCAGCTTCCTTCCTCTGCGAGGCCATGCTTTGCCTGCAAAGGCAGAGTCATGAGGAAAGCACCAGTCACTTAACCCACGAGGGGCTTTCACGTTTAAACTTATCTCGTTTGGTGGGATGCCACGTGACAGACTACGGGCTATGACAATTTCACCTATGTTCAGAGTGCTCAGGAAACGTCTTTGAAATTAAATTCTTTGTTAACATCATCTCAGTCGTGAGAGAGAAAGCATTTGCCCAGTTTTCAGCTAAGATGAGGTGCAGAAACTTTCCTAAGTTATTAGAAATACTACCCTCAGCACTGATTGCCGCCGCTGCCTCCCGCCGCTGCTCCTTCATCACTACGAGCGGCTAGAAATTAGCGGGCTCCGCGTGCCACCTTCTAAATGTATTACTTAATTTAATGTATTACTTAATACTCTAAATGTATTACTTAATTTAACCACCACAATAATCCTACCAATTAGAGATTCTTTCCTCCCATTTGCAGATAAGGAAATTAAGTAATAGTTATGCAACTAGAAGTGACAAAATCAGGGTCCAGCCCCAGGCAGCTTGACCTCAAATTCCATGCCCTTAACCACTCTTCTATTTCCCCTCCAGATCTGTCCAAGCACCACAGCTATATGACTCCAAAGCCATGCTCCAAACCATGGGGTGTGCAACCATTCTGGAAAGAAAGAGGGAGGAAGGAAGGAAGGAAGGAAGGAAGGAAGGAAGGAAGGAAGGAAGGAAGGAAGGAAGGAAGGAAGGAAGGAAGAGATAAGCTAAGGTGGGAAGGAGGGAGAGAGGGAAAGAGACCTCAGCATTTGGTATTCTACACCTCTGACCTTTCCTAATCTCAGCCCCCAAATCATGCTAACATCAGTTTCCAATGCAGAACCTGGAAGAATCGGGACTTGACTTTGTGTTCATAACCATAGGTTTAGAGGCTGAAGGAAGCCGATTTCTCAGGACTTCTTGGCATCCAGGGAGCTGAAGGTAGTCACTAGAGTAAAAAAAAAAAAGGAGGCAGCTGGTATAGGAAAAAGACATGGAACTTTAAATCCCAGGATATGCATCCCAGGCCTGGCATTTTTACTTTGGATTGGCCCTTGCCCCTCAGCTTCCCTCTCTATCAAATGGGAAGACTGTCATCTCCTTCCAGGGGGTGTCATGAGGATATAAATAAAAACACAAAACATGTGAAGGTGTTTTGTGGATGGGAACATGCCTTGAGGATGATGTTTCTTATTCCAATCAGAGTGTCTACACTGATTCTTCTTGCCCAAAGCAGCCCTGACCCAGGGGTCTGGGTCACTCTGTCCCCAAGGGAGCCTGGCGCAGGGATGGCCACCAACCTTCTCCAGTGCCTGTCTCACAAATGCCTCCCCATGGTGGCCTTAAACGAGGAGCCAACCCAGGATGTGTTTGTGTAGCATCTGGAGTTCATCTCAGCTGACCAAGGAGGAGAAAGAAGGGAGAAGAAGAAGAAGAAGGAGAAGACTCGGTGCAGCAAAAGCCTCCTGGAGGGTGAGCAACTCTAGACTAGCTCTTCCCGGGCTCTGCAGAGGCCTCACCACTGCGGAAAATGCCGGAAAAATGCCGGCTAATTTCAGAGGCTCCACGTTGGTGGGCCAACAGCCCAGGGAGAATGAGCAATTATGATTTCCATCTAAGCAACATATGCTGTTTGCTGGCCTCTTTCGAACAGCTGTAGGTTAGATGCTGTTAAGATTAGTCTCCTTCTCTCCTCCATATTTCAGAATTCAAATTAAACTAAAATAACAGCACCTGCTGAACAAAAACCCCATTGGAAATGTGTCCTCGTACACAATTACTGCAGGGAGGCTGGTCACCATTGTTACCCGCCTATTCTTCCTGAATGGGAACGCAGCGAAGTTTCCCAGGCAGCTGCAGCAATTCAATTGTATAACTGGAGCTGGCCCCGTGCCAACCCTCAAGAACTCAAGTGGCACCAAAAGATACTATATTGATTTGCAATCGAACATAATAGGCCATCAGCTTAATTATTACTGAAGTGACAAGGTTCTGGGTATTTCATATTTATATTTCGGGGCCTGTGAAGGATGAATGTAAATCTTTTAAATGCACGGATTTGCATATCTTCAGAAGGGTTGAGTGCTCTTATTACATTCATAGCCTTTGAAAGACCAAAAGGACTGGCTATTGAACTCAGGTTGCCAGATCCCACCGGCATTTGCTTGAATGAAGAGACAAAAGGCATAAAATGGAAACTGTTTTCAGTCCAAAAAGAAAAGAAAAGAAAGAAAGGAAAAGCCAAAAGAAAAATGGAAAAGAAAAAATAGAGCCCACCACTCAACTGCATCAAGCCGAGACCTCTTTGGAGCCTTTGAAGGGATATTGGTTATAGGTCTTATCGGGACAGAGGCTGTTGGTCATTGAGAAGTGAAACCCATGACCCGGATCTATGAAGACCCTCTGCTCTCTCCTTCCAGCCTGTTCCTAGACCCTTCAGGTCAGTGGAACCTTATGAGTTGCTGAGATATGGGCAGGAGGGATGGGAAGAAAGTGTCTACTCCACATCTGTGCCACACTGAGACCAAGACGTAAAGACAAACGGTCCCATCGCCACCGCACCAACATCATCAACTCTCCTTCCTACGTCCTAACAGGGCATCTCATCCTAGCAAGAAATTTTAGAACCATTCCAAACTTCTCCTCACCCCTCACCCTCTAGGCCCAATAGGTCATTGAATTTTATAGAACCCGCCTCCGAAAGTCCACCGTGATTTCTGCTCTCTGCCCCCTTTCAGTCCTAATATTTCTGCCTTCTGTCAGGTCTCAAGACAAAGCCTGGACTCAAGAGATCTTCCTGTTGATCCTTCTGCCTCTGTCTAACTGAATCCCAGCTCATCCTCTGTGCTGCCACCAGAGAGCCTTTCTGAAAATGCTGGGAACGTGTGGCACTCCTGCCTAAAACCCTTCCTTGGCACCCACAGGATAAAGTTCAACTCTCTCCACCATCAGGGTGCCATCTTCCCGCCAGCCAACTACTCCCTAGGTCCACCCTTCCACCCCTGACACGTGGCATTTCACTTGTCTGTGCCTGGATGCCTTCTTCTTGCCAATGGAGAGGCAGGGTCATCGTCCAACATTCACGCGAAATCACTGCATCCCACCCCACCTGGGCCCCCTCATCAGCAAGCCCATTTCACTTTGCTCTGTGTGTTGTGAAACTGATCACGTTGTGCTTTATTTAATTGTTTATATGTCTGCTGCCTGCGCTCGGAAAGCCTCAGAGTCAGAAAATGTGCCTTTAAATCTCTTTATCCCAGGACCAAATCAGGGCCTGGAATGCAGGAAGTACTCAGCAACTGCTGGTTGAGTCTTCATCCCCAGGGAACACCAAACATGTGCAGAGGATCTATTATATGCGAGACATTATTCCAGGCACTGAATCGAAAATAGCCCCTGCCGTATGGGAACCCGGGGCCTGAGGCCGGGACACCGCTCTCAGCCCAGCATCTAACTGATGACCAGAGCAATGGTTTAAGCACCAAGTGTTCTCAAAACACAGAGCATCTGAGACTGGTGACCTAGAGTGTTTGTGAGAAAACAGAACTAGAACTAAATCTGAAATCCTAAAATCCTGCCATGTAAGAGGTGGCAGGGCTATTGGAATTCACCTGCTCTGATCGCCACATGTCATTGATGACAGGTTGAGAAACATCTGCCTCCTCGGTCCACATTCCTTTCCTTGATGCATTATGAGCTGCGTAGGACTTGATTAGACATGGAACAGGAAGTGTTCCAGATGGTGGCTCTCACCACCCCCACCAGTGCCTTCAATATCACCATCGTGGCCCTCACCCCTATTCCCACGGCCACCATTGCCACCACCGTCGTCAGCATCTCTCTGACAGTGTTCCAGCCCCATCCCGGCCATCCTTCCCACCGCCATGATCCACACCAGAGTGGCCTGTGGGCTGAGAAAAAGTGGAAAGAGAAAGTGTTTTGGTTTGGTTTCCAACACCTGCACCACTTCTGTTCCTGCCTCTGCACTACTCCGCATTCCTGCCCCATCTACACAGCTCCTGTCCTTTTATGTCTGGGCTCCGGCATTGCCAAGGGCGCACTGTGATCGTTTCCCAGGAAGCATTTTTGCACCCCTGGACTGAGAAGTGGTTTCCAAGAGAGCTAGATCAAAGAGGATCCAGAAGGGAAAAAGAAAAAAAGAGTTAGAGAAGAAGAGAGAGAACATTGCAAATTTTGGAAAACCAGAATTCTCTCTACAAAGGTAACGGGGCAAGAGGAGTTCAGATCTAATAATTCCTGAAGACCCAGAGACGCTGAGGAGGGAGACGACCATCTTTACCCAGGTCAGGAAACCTCGACATGTTCTCCAGGACCCGGTGGATTCCTCTCTGACCCTTGGAGTCCTGAGTCATGGCCTGCCCCACCCTCATTCCTCTTTCTGACCTGTTGTTTTACTGAGGACCCATTTAGACTCTCTTCCCCGGCTCATATCCTTTGGGGACGGCCCGGCACCTCCACTGGAATCACCCAGGACAGAATTCCTGGGCTGGCAAGGACTCAATCCCGAGAGTCCTCGGCGGCAGCCACTCCCGCCCGGCTGAGCACAAAGGGAGACATTATTCCAGGAGGAGCAGGGGAGCCGCGGACACCTGCTCAGGCAATTCTGTGATAAAAGGAAGTGAGGCTGGAAATTGGACAATTGTTACTAAGTAGCTGAGGACCCAGCTGAGTGGGGTTTTCTTTAGTAAGGATGATAGAAGCTAGCTTTAAAGGCAGATGGAGATTTTCCAGAGTCTAGGTTTTCACAGAGAAGAGCCGGGGAGAAAGTGAGGCTCAGGAGAAGGACGTGTCTTTTCATCCTAGGAAGAGGAAGGGGGTGAGGCTCTTTCTTTCAGGGTTCAGAGTACTCCACGTATGTCAGTATTATCAAAGGCACAGTCTTTGTGAGCACCTGCAGGAGGCAGTGGTCCCTACGACTGAGTGCGGGGTCCCTAAGAATTAGCCACAAAGGACCAGACTCATTTTTTTTCACTGCTTCCTAGGCTAGTGAACTGTGGAAACACAGGAAAGCGAGAGTATCTGGCTACAAAGAAACACTGGATGTCTTTTTATCTTCGTGGAAAAGATGAATGACAGGGCAATTAGGTGGACTTAGCACTGGTTAGCACCTGACATTCACTGAGTGCTGAGCACAAGTACCACACCGGGTTCCACACAGCACAGCACCGAGTCACTGGGCGCTGTTCCAGACGGGGAGTGGGTGCAGAGAGGTCTGTCAGCGCGAGGCAGCTGGGTAGGTCTGTGCCACTCTGCTCCACAGTGCGGTCCTCAGGCTCGAATGGTAGCACCCCCCACACACAGCGGAGGCTGTTCCACTGAGAAACTCTAACAAACACACTGCTGGCCGCAATCACACACTGCTCCGCCACCCACACACTCCACGTGCACGCACCCTACGGGTACAGACTTCCACCCTACAACCACCTACAGGTCGTCTGGCCTACTTTACCTCCTGTCTCCACCCAAGGGAGAGAGCTCCTCTCACCTTGCTGCTAAAATTGGGCAATTGTGTCCCATCTCAGCGAAGGGCGTTGATCACCTGCGATCGCACTCTCCAGTCCAGCAGGCTGAGCATGGCTGGGCTGTGCAAGGCGGAGGGAGCGGAGGCAATGAGGGAAGGCCCTGCACCCCGGCTCTGCCACTCAGCGAGGCCCTCAAGGCCAGCCCCTCCCCAGGCTGCCGCCATGGGGTACAGGGGAAGTGAGGCAGAAAGGCCCAGACGGACCCAGGGCCCAGGTCTGCCTTCAGATGCCCGGCAGTGTGACCTCAGCAGTCCCTGCACTTCTCCAAATCCCTCTGGTAAGGTGGGGTAGGAATCCCCTACACAGCACTGCTCTGAAGGCCTGAGTGCACAGCTGGTACCGAGGGCCTGTGACTGGCCAACAGCCAGCCCCAACCCATTCTGCCACCTTCTGCTGCCAAAGCCATCTCCGTGGCAAGCTGCACTGCACCATCAGCAGCCTCCAGGGAAAAAGAGGTGGCAGCGAGTCAGTGGGGTTGAGACCCTCAGCTGCTCCTGGAGAAGCAGGGCTGACCAGGTGAGGACTGTCTTTCTCCCCTGGTGTGAAGCGTGTTGACTTGTTGATAGACGGTAGGATGGCATTAACTAAAATACAGGCAGACGGGAGGGTGCCCTAGAGCTGCACGTTCCCTGGGGGAGGGGAAGGCATCCAGTTCTGTTGTAGTCACAGCTGGAAGTGTCCTCCTACCCTCTCTCCCCTTCTGAGAGCAGATGCCACTTAAAGGAAAGGGTCTGAATCTCCTTGTCACTAGAAGAGGCAGGTCACTGGAGCACTGGGCTCCAGGTAGAAGCCAGCCACGTCCTCCCGTTATTCAGACACCAGAAGGTCTGAACAGGTTCTGCCTTCAGAGAAACCCCTCCAGGGATCACTTAACGTCTCTGGTATCTGCTGGCTCTGCCTTTGACTCCAATAGGCAGGGTAGGGGTGCAGAGAACTTCCCGAAGGGGAGTCTGCTAACTAGGCAGACCCCGCAGGGGAGAACTGAGGTGCAGATGCCACAAAGCACAGTTCAGGGTCCATGCCCAGGTGTCCAGGGCTGGATTTTGAAGTGGGGAGGACATGGACGAGAGCAAGGGCAGAGCAGGAACAGAGAGCTAAGTGCATAGTGTGGTTGCCGCACCGGCCATGGGGCCTGCCCAGCTCAGCTCACAGTCAGCGGGGTCCCTGTGCCGGGGCCAAACTGGACAGTAAGAGGACACAGAGCGTCTTTCTTTGATTTCTGATTTCCTCCTTCTTGCCTCTTCCTGCAAGAGTAAGAAGTGGGTCCTGAGGACCCCAGCTCTGAGGTGCTAGTGCTGGAGACCCGGGAAATGACTGAGACGCCCAGCAGTCAGGTGGCATGTCTGCAGTGGTAGAATGGAGATGGGGACACTTACCTCATTTCTGCAAGCGAGAGCCTTGAGCCAGTCCACTTCCTTAAATTGTACTTGAACGGGAGCCAGCAAGACTTCCCAAGAGTAAGTCCCTCCATTGCCCTGCCTCTGCCAGGCCCTGGGAAAAAGAGGAAAATATCTTTGGAGGGGAGAAGAGCAGAGGAGGGGGCAAAGGGAAGCCCAGGACTTGTTGGTACCTGAGCTTAGAACTCTAACCACAGAGCTAAATATTCACCTCTCTGGGGCTTTGTGGACTTAACTGTAGAAAGGAATGAACGAGATTAGAAAATATTCCTCCCTCCTTCCCTCCCTTCCTTTCTTCCTTTCTTTTCCAAGTTTCTCTCCTTCTCCCCAAATCCCTTGGGTAAGTTGACAATCTGCATTTGAGGTTCTTAAATATGAGCACCCATTTCTTCACCATCTGACCTGTACATAACAACTTTAATGAGGATGGCTGGGAAACATTCCCCAGGGATGGTGAGAAATTATAATGCACATTGAACGGAGCTCTCCTGCAGGCCCGATTGCTGGCTCTGTTCACAATAAGGATTAATTTGGAAGTCTTGGGGAAAAGGCAGGGTGAAGGCATAAAGGAATCCCTGTGGAATCAGGAGGCCCTCCTGTGCACCCCATCTCACCTAGCAACAAATTTCCTGATCTCAGAGATCAAACTCCTCCCTCCAGTCACACCTCAGACTATGCCAGTCCCTGGACAATAATCAAGAATACTATCCCACACGACGCTTCTGGGAAGAAACGATCAATGCAAACAAGCAGAACAATGTTTCCAGATATGATTTTGACCTCGATCTTTTGTTGGGAGACCCTACTGCCTTTTCTGTTCATTTCTACCTCCCAGGTCACATATTGTCACTGTATTTTAACTAAGCAATGGAATAAAACTGAACAAAGCAATAAAAGGCCCATAATGTCTTGACCACAGAAGCTCTAAAAACAGAAAGTTTTTTTTTTACAGCTCCTTTGATGGCAAAACCTGAACTGATCTGGAAGAGGCAAGTCATCCAATTCATCCCATGTAAAGTCAACACTCATACATGTGTATGCATTTGGTCATAACATGCTGCCTCAAAGCTTGCTGCAAGGGTTAAGTGACACATGGTATAGGTCCCTTATTAACCTTCTAAAACACATAAAAACACAAAATTTTTAATGGAATTCTGAATACATCTGGCCCTCAGCGTTTAAGGAAAGGGATTGTGGATTTGGACTATGCTATCTTCAGAGAGAGATACAGTGTTAGTGAGTTGCTCAGCAACAATAACCAACAAAGCAAAGTTTCAGTGTTACTTTCACTAAAGAATCCTCTGTCCAATATGGCTCTCTGTAGACTGCAAAAGTCTTTCGCCCTTGCGTTTTAAACAATTCATTTAAAAAGAACTTTGGTAATCATCCATTTCAGATGACAAATCTTCTCTCTTCCTGGAATTAAATGGGAAGAACTGAACTGGCCTATGCCCATGCTAATTAAAACACTGTAGTAGCTATTGGAACAAACAATAACACAAACATCAGCACTGAAATTGGAGACAGTTGTTGCCTTGGAAAAACTAACAGGAAAGGTAAGAGATGCCCTTCCCAGAGTCAAACCTTGAAAGAAAATATCAAAGGATAGACGGGGCCTGTCTTTTATCAGAATGATCACCCTGTAAAGTGTATAAATTTCCAATCACTATGCTGTACACCTGAAACTAATATATTGTATGTGAACTATAATTGAAACATAAATTTAAAAAAAAGTTAAGTTGAAAAACAAACAAAAGGACAGACGACAGGCCTGGAGCTTAGCCATGAAAGAGAGAAGGGGTTCAGAAGTTCACCACAGTGGGTCGGACATGTCCGAGAGCAGCCTGGTCTGGGCTAGTCTAGAGAGGTTTTCTGCTGGAAGCAGAGGCATGATCTGAGCCACTCCAGTTCTTCTACTCAGGTCCCCATCATGGTTTTGCTCTCAGCTGCACTACAGTGCTCCAGGGTTTTCTGCATTTCGCTTATTCCCTGTGGCTTCCAAAGAGAGTACCACACTCTTCCCAGGTGTACTTTATTTCTTTAAAAATTAATAGATTAAAGAACTATCACAGCCATATAAAAAGATTCACTGGTCCACATATAAGAAGATGAGTTTTAAGAATAAGAACTAATATTCCCTTATGAAATAGATACATTCCAATAACCAAGAAGGGACTCCAAATATCTATAATCAGTGTTCTCAATGAGACGTAAGAGGGCACTGTATCTATCAAAAATGATCCTCTGAGATCATCAAGGAGTATCCAGATGAAAAGTATGGTCCTCAAACATAAAAAACATACAAAATACAACAAAGAGGTGAATCGCTGTTTAAATATTGCAGAAAGCTAAATTAACATTGAATAGAAAAAATTATCCTGGAATTCAAAAGTTAAAACAGATGGAAATGATGAGTGAAAAGATGATAAAAACAAAGAATATATCCAGGAGATACAATCTATTCGCTATAGACTGAATGTTTGTATTCTCCCAAAACTCATATGCTGAAACCTAATGCCCAATGGGATGGTAGTAGGATGTGGGGCCTTGGGGAGGTGATTAGGTCACGATGGAAGAGCCTTTATGAATGGGATCAGTGTCCTTACAAAAGAGACCCGAGAGCTCCCTGTCCTGTGTGCCATGTTAGGACACAGCGAAGAGGCAGCAGTCTATGAAGTGGGAAGTGAGCTCTCAACAGGCACGGAATCTGCCCATGCTCCGATCTTGGACTTGCCAGCCTCCAGAACTGCGAGAAATAATTTTCTGTTGTTGATGAGGCACCCAGTCTATGGCATTTTGTTTAAGCAGCCCAAATGGACTAAGAAGTAATCTATAATTACATTCCAGAAAGTGAAATGAAGCAGCCAGAAGAGCAAAGAAATAATAGAAGATTTCCCTACATGTAGGAAAAATTTAGGACTGTAGAACTAAATCCTTGATTGAGTACCCAGGTGGAGATGATAAAAGGAGCTAGGCTCTAAGGTATACCCTGGTAACATGTTTGAATTCCAAGGATTAAAAAGTATCTGAGATTTTTTATTTTTAAAACATGGCAGCTTGAACACATGCCTTTAGTTTTACTTCCTCTTGAAACTTCACTAAAATGAGAGGCAAATAATGTTTAAAGACAAAAAAAATTGGCAAAGAAGCTGAGGGAAAAAATAGCAACAGTCCATAGCAACAAAATTTGGAAACTGAGAAGTGAATGGATGAGTGTGACTGACACAGCTGACTGAGGAAAGCAGGACCCTACGCTGCCAGCAGAGGGCGCTGTGAAGAACACCATTCACACCACAGGACACTACACTTTTGGGAATCAGTAGCCCCAGTTACTCATGGGAGTTGGGTGGCTGGCGCTCAGAAGAGTCTGAAATAAGGACGGGGTAAATTCTGTTGAGAATTCATATAACAGTATAGACAGTTACAGAGTACATTTTTAAAAATCTTTATTGTTGAAAGTATTATAGATGTCCCTCACTCCTCTTTCCCTCCCCTATTGACATGTTAAAAATTAGCTTTAAAAGTTGAAAGAGATTGCTGTTGTGGGGCAAAAAATGGGAGAGGAATGGGGGTTATTTTATTTTGTTATGTTTTAGGTTACACGTCTTCATTTAAGTGCCTGTCCTCATGGCTACTAGAGTCGGTGGGTGGGGACAGGGTAGGGAAGTCAATAGATAATGCTTGTGTGCTTCATTGCGATAAAGTTCAAAATGCTTTAAGAAAAAAAACAAAACAAAACAGGTAATCACTATTAGAATAAAGTAGAGTGAGTAGTTTCCTAATCAATATAATTTTTTTTTTTACAAAAAAAGAAAATATAATAATATGCAAAAATTACAAATTGCCTACATATTGTTTATAGGTAATGTTCTAAAACTCAGTTGATCTAGACAGGTTCACAGGGGTACAGATATACTATGGAGATGCAAAAAAGTCAGAAATGTCTAAAGTACTATTAGAACTCGAATTAAAATTCATGTGATACACAAAAGAAAAAAGGAGTAGAATATTACTTAATATTAATAGACTATACAATATAAAATTGTTATAATTACTCATTTAAATCTACTAAACAGCATAGCATTAAAATATTTTTAAAAGCTATTAGAGTTATGAAGAGAAATTAATGAAAGTACAAAAACTCAAAGACATTTCATTTTTTCACAGTACTTAGGAAGTGAATGAGGCAAAAAAATAAGTTGAATAAATTGCTTTCACTGATGTAAATGGAGAATTGTAAGCACTACAAACAAAAGACACACTAATGTAAAGTGCTGAAAGAAAAAAAAATCAATCTGGGATTCTATAGCCAGTAATAGCATCCCTCAAAAGAGAAGGGAAAATAAAGACTTTCTCAGCCAAATAAAAACTGAGGAAATTCACTGTCAGCAGACCAGTCATATGTACCCTTGATGTGATGGAATGAAAATTCTATCAAGGATGTGACATCTATACTTACAATCACCTCTACAGTTAAATATCGTCCTGCAAACGAACAATCCAATCAGAAAATGTAGGAAAACACACTGCCATATTGGTACCCTCCTTATAAATGATTTTTTTAATGTGATCCAAAAAAAAAATCATTAATCTTTTTGCAGAGGGATGGGTTGGTGGCTGGGCACTACCAGGAAGATAACCATACATAACCAGTATCTTCTTGCTTATCTGAAAAAGGAACATCAGTAATTTGGAACAGTCTTCTCATTCTCAAAGAATTCATGTAAATGGTCTACATTTCACATTATTTGCTAGAATCATATTTTCTGATTCCAAGTCTAATAGTATAGAAATATATTGCCTTGGTTAATCATGGTACATATTGTTCCCATTTGAAAAGTAGAAAATGATCTCCTCCATGTTTTTAGACATTTGAGGAGCTAATCTTATTGAATTAGCTGTTATTAAATATCAAGGGGGAGAGAGAGAGGGCAGGGGATGGGGGCTGGAGAATGATATGGTATATAGTACAATTTCTGCTTCAAGTTGGATGGGATATAATTAAACATCTCACAGTTGTCTCAACACATTTACTGTTATAAAACTTAAAAAACAAAAAACAAACAAAAAAAACACCGGTTTGGGAGGTAGCAAAAGGAAGTTTGGAGACAGGACAGCGACAACAAGAAAGGTAGCAGCTGCAGAAGGGAGAACCCTGGAAAACAGTGGAGAACATTTAAGGTATTTAAGGAACGAATGTTTTACCCCTTGGCCTTCCCATGAAACTGCAGTGAAAATATGCATTAGTCATCAATGATTGTGGAATTGGATTTGTTTTATTCATGTTTTCTGATATGAAGAACCACTGAAATTGCCCTGTTGATGGATAGCAAGTAGCAAGTGAGAGCAAGATTTAGGAACTAAGCAACATTACTGAGAGCCTGCCATTTCACATGCATTGTTGTAACACTCGCTCGTGTGTGGTTCCTTACAACAGCGGTGTTAGGTAGAAACTATTATTTCCCCAATTCACAGATTTGGGAATCACATGTAAGTGAAACAATTAGCCCCAGATAATAATGACTAATAAGTAGCAGAGGCAGGATTTGAATCTAGACAGTCTGACTTCCAAGTCCACAATTCAGTCTTCTTCAATCTCAAGCTCTTGCTCGCTCTCTTTCTCATTGTTAGAATTTTAAAATAATTGAAGAATGAAATACAGTATAAAGTAAACCCCCGTAATCAGACTGGAAGCTAAAGAAAGTTTAATGGTCAGATGAACTGGTTAAAGAAAATACTTAAAAAAGAACGTGATGATTCTACATTTTATTGGGATCATGAGTTTTTAAAATGCCCCTGTTCTAAAGGGTTCCCATGTAAAGACATATGTGTCAAAACAATAATTTAACCAAAATAAGACCCATAAAATTTATGAAGAAGGAGACATCAACATTATCAACATTATTTATTCATGATTAAGATTTTCTACTTGAAAGAAAATGAGAATCAACTCAAAAATAGAATAATAAAAGCATTTGAGTTTCCAGTTACCAAATTAACAGAAAAATCAGTAGCTTCTGTATACAATAGAAATAGCTATTTAGAACTGCCTAAAAATCAGATTAACAATAGCAACAAAAATGTAAAATAACCAGGACTAATCTTAATAAATATGACAGATCTATCTGAGAAATATTACAAATTTAACTTAGGGACATAAAAGATGTTAATAAATCAGGAGACATTCTATGTTTCTGGATTAGAGGCTTCAATATTTTAAAGATGTCATTTCTCCCCAAATTAATTTATAAATTTAATGCAATCCCAATTAAAATTTGATGAGATTTTTGTTTGGAATTTGACCAAATGATTCTAAAGTTCATTTAGAAGAATAATTGTGTTAGAATAGTCATGAAAAAAACAAGAAAAATGAGTAATGAGATTGACTTGCCCTATTAGAAATTAAATTATCACTGTGGTATGGTACCAAAGGAGTCAGACAGATCCATAAAACTAAAAAAAAAAAAAAAAGAAAGAAAGAAAAGAAAAGAAATCCAGAAGCTGAGTTAAGTATGGATAATAATTTGGTATATATTAATGATGTCAGTTTAAAAGATTAGTGAAAGAATCAACTATTTATTAAATGGATCATTTAATAAGATATGATTGGGTCAAGTAGATAAGCATTTTAAAAAGCAGGTTTGAGCCTTATACCATAATTTATACAAAACTAAATCCTGGATATTTCAAAGTTTTGATTGGAAAAGAAACCATTAAAATACCAGAATATATAAATAAGTATTTATGTAGTCTTGTGGTTGTGAAAGACTTAAAATGTATGGACTCGATGGCTGAAAGTAAAAGATTAATGAGTTTGATTACATAAAATTCAACAACTTGTGAATAACAAAAATGAATTCTGATCCAGTCATCCACCTAAACACCTTAAAGAACATTAAAAAACAAACGATGAACCCAGCTGGTGTGGCTCAGTGGCTGAGCGTCAACGCATGCACTGAGAGGTTGCTGGTTCGATTCCTGGTCAGGGCACCTGCCTGGGTTGTGGGCTCAATCCCCAGTAGCGGGTGTGCGGGAGGCAGCCAATCAATGTTTCTCTCTCATTGATTTTTCTGTCTCTCCTTCTCCCTCCCTCTCTCTCTAAAAATAGAATAAAAACATTTAAAAGTTAAAAAAAAATACTGTGAAAATTATTTGCAAGAGAAATTATAAAGGTTTATAGTTTTCTTAATCTTTTCAGAACTCATATAAATTAGTAATGGAAAGAGGATATTCCAATAGAAAGTGGTCTAAGGACAAGTAGGGCAATTCATAGACAATTAGATACAGACGTTTTTAGCATTAAAAAAATGTTGAGCCTCTCTAGCTGTCAAGGAAACATAAATTAAAACATCAGTGAGATGTCATTTCTTGCCTATTAAGTTTAGAATGATGAAAAAATATTGATAGTATCCAATGTTGGCTGGGGCATGATTAAACAGGCATTCTCATATGCTTTGGTGTAAATTCAAATTGATACAACAAAGTTTCTAGAGAGCACTTGGGCAATATATTATCCAAATTGAAAATATGCACCCCCTTGATGCAGTAAGGCAATTTCTAGAATTTAATCTTAGGGAAATAACCAGACAGTCTAAAGATACAGGTCCAAAGAGGTTCATTTCAGCGTTAGTAGAATTAAAATATTAGAAAACTCTGTTAATGTTCAAAATAAGGCATTCATTAAATACATTATGGTATCTTCACACAATGGAATAACACACACAGCTGTTTAAAAGATGGTGGGAGATCTATATTCATCGCATAACATCATGCCCCAAAAATAGAAAGTGAGAAAACTGCATTAAAAGCATTTTGTACAGTATACCATTTCTCCACATATGCATTTGTGTACATGTATGTGTGTGTGATTGTAAACATTATTTCTGAGGATATGTTTCTCTTCCTTTGTGTGTATGTAAGAAAACCCAGCTATTTCACTGAAACTCTGTAGAATACTGCGTCACAGGTAGACTCAGGCAAGTTCCCTTCTCTGTTCGTCCGTGTTCCCATCAGTAGAACAGCATATGCCTCATATTATAGGGCTATTATTGGGGTCAAATGAATTACATGTAAAGCACTTAGAATAGGTCTTGACACAAACTAACCAGTGTTCAATAATTCATCACTATAATGATCACAATTATTATTACTACTACTACTACTATTAGCAACAACACCCACCATGCACGAAGTACAAGAGAAAAGAAGGGAGGAAGCATTCTCCACAATAAAACAGAACACGGAGCAGCTCTGGTATCGCCCCCTGGGTACACCTTGGCTGCCATGTGCGACGGTGGGCTCTGCAGGATCCAGAAGAACCCTGTGGATGCCAGGAGGGGGTGCAGAGCCAGAGCCACACTCACCAAGCGTGGGCTTGCTTGAGAGTCTTGCTTACGACACCCCAGGGACTCCTTGAATAATCACGTGCAATACAGGGGTACTGAAGGCAAGGGACCACAGTTGGGGTCAGACCAGTGCAATTTCTATGATACGGTTTCCATGCCTCCATTCTGGACTATCGACTATATATGATTCTACAGTTAACATATACTCAGACTAGATATAGCCTGAGAAACCTGTATATACAAGTAAATTAAAAGCACATATATGTTGCTTATGCTTAAGTTGTTTATTTAGAGAACTGTACAGTCTTTTCATCCACACTTAGTCTATCTCAACTAATCCCGCTCTTGTCAAGTCTGAATAAAGATCCACAGAAGGCACAGCTAGAGGGTCCTGCACTTGCGCTAATTAAAACGACCAGGAATTGGCACAGCTGATGCCATTTCAGGATGGCTGTTCCTGTCGTAGGCAGCTGCCCCTAACCATGTGGAAACAGAGCCCTGACAGGGAAGCCAGTCCTTCTTCTGAGCCTTGTCTTCCCTTAGAGGAAGGAAGTGCCATTCAGGATGCCCACCAGCAGCAGATAAACAGCGGGACCTTTTTACCATGGAGAACTGTTGATTTCATATTTGTCTATATGTGTGAGATGAATGCTGGGCGTGATTTACTTACTCCAGAAAGTGTTGCCTATAACGTTGGAGACACAGGACAGTTTAAAAGGAAGAGTGATCGCAGCACACAGCTATTCATCTTCAGCCGCCTCCGCGAGCCAGGAGCGAGCTGATTAACTCCCGGCGGCTGGCTGCTGGGAGAGCTGCAGGCTCCCACCTCTCCGTGGCTCGGTCCTTTTCTAGCTCCTGACTAGCATGAGGTTTCCCGATCCCTCCCTCCCTCCCCTCGGCTCCCGTATCCCTTTTGGCAGGGTGGAGAATTGAGTTACTTTCTGTTTTCCGCATGGCTCCCCCTCACCAAACCACTGCCGCTTGCCATCGGGTTTGGGGACCGGTACTTTCACGCCGCTTGCCATGGGGTTTGGGGACCGGTACTTTCACGTTCCGTTGCTGGTTAATTGTCTTGCCTACAACAACCCTTTCTTTATCTCTTTTAGGTAGGCTGGACCATTCCAGGACTCAGCCTTGTTTCTTTCTCCTTAGTGCTGACGGAGTCCCTTGTCTAATACCAGTCTTCCTGTAGGCTAAGACTACTATAATCCTCAACCCAGAGTGGGGTCCTGTTGCCCTCCCTGGTCCGTTCAAGACCCCAACCTAATCCAGGCGGCTGGATTCTTGTTGCCAGTGGACAGAAGTCCTTGGATAGCCTTTGCCTGTCTAGTCCTCCATCGCTCCGCTTGAAGTTTTTACTGCTATTCTGGTTGTTTGATTTGCCCTCCCGGTGCCAGCGGTTTATAATGTAGCCAGATGTGCTCCTCCAACAGTGTGACTTGTCCATCCAGATACACAGAGTCTGTTTTTGGAGACTTCTATGTGCCAGTCACTGTTCTAGGCACTGGGACCACAGGAGTTAAGACGCACAAGTCCCAGCCTTTGTTGTGATGACATTGCAGTGGAGGAGACAGACATTAAGTAAGTACATGACTATAAATAAAACCGTTTCAGAGGTATGAGTGCAATGATGAGACTGAAACAGGGCAATGGTTTAGGGAGTGACCGGGCTGGTGGATAACATTTAATGGAGTGGTCAGGAAAGTTCTCTTTGAATAGAACACCATCCGAGTGGAGACTTGAATAACAGGAAGTCAATTACGAAAGGGTCTAGACTGGAGGAAGTGAATGAGTGAGAGTAAGGTGGTAAGAAGCAAAAAGAAGGGCAGCATGAGTGAAGAGAGCAAGTGGCTGGGAGGTCCGGAGGGGGCACAGAGGCAGCTCAGGTAGGGCTTTTCAGGCCATGGAAAGAGTTGGGACCTGTCGAGGGGGCAGGTTTTACATGGAAGCGTGGTTACAAGCTGGTTTCCTCTCTCCTTTCAGCCTGGTGATTATCATCATTCCCAACGCCCTTCACCCAACCTGTGACAGCTGCCCATTGCCACAGAGGGACCAAAGGCTAAAGAGACATCACTGAAGAGGGCAGGTGACTCACTCCAGCCCATACAATCTCAGTGCTGTCACCATGGTGCACCCGTCAGTGAGGACTGTGGTCCATTAGCTGGGATTCAGTTGGAGCTCAGAGAATCTTCAGAGAGGAATGTGGTCAGACAAAGGGGTCGAGATTGAGGGAGACTGCTGACTGGGATGTAGGCCACAGGTCTGTGGGTGGTGCAGAGGGGAAGCCGGAGTGCCCAGGAGGCCCAACCCTGCGCTGGTGGCTGGGACAGGGCTAGAGAAGGGTTGCGGTGATTCCATGGCTCTCACCAGAACTGAGAAGCCCCCCTCCTTTTACTGGGGCAGCGCCTTTCCCAGAACAACAGTCCCTCAGGTACGAGAGGCCCATGATGGCACTTCACCTCTCTCTCAGTTGTCAGGTAACATGCACTTCTTTTTGGCCTAAATTCAGCTGTGGGTGTGTACATGGTGAGTGTGAGGAGGTGATGGGTGAAAGTTTGGTTCTACTGAGAGTTGAATAGAAGGGGAATTTTTTAAATCAGAATTTTCCATGCCAGGAATACAAGGAGTTACAACATTTCTGGTAGGTGTACTCTGGTCTGTTATGGCTCAGGCCTTTAAGTTTGCATAAAGTCTCTGTGGTCCTAAAACTTTAAAGATAACACATAGGTAGATAGAAGAAGGTGAATAACATTTTTTGAATATGTATTGTTTCATACTGTAGACTAAGGCGTTTACATATACTAGGGTAATAATCCTATTGGTACTATAAACTTATTTTGCATCTAACGAAACACAGGCTCGTGAATAGTAATACACCAGCCCAAGAACAGGCAACTAGCTAACAGTCAATAAGTGATGGGGCGGGGCCAAGTTTGGACTAGAAGACAGGTCTTCTGAAGGATGTGAGCCATCCTTTGAGTCAGTTACTCTGGCTGGTGGGGGAGAGGCTGTGTGGTCTATCCACCCCTCTCTGAGACTTTTTGTCTTACTATTTCAAACTTATTATAATTTTTTCATATTTAACTTTCCACATAATTATGCCTAACCTCCACAAACTGACTGTGATCTCCTTGAACATGGTAACATCTTCTGTAAACCTCTTTCCATCTCTAGCATTGCTTTCCCTTAAATCAGGTGTCAGCACTGTTTCTTATTGATAGGTTGGCAATTCCCAGGTGTGATCAGCTGGGTCCGTTTCAGTGGCCCATCCTGAGCACCAGGGGAAAGATCCTCAGATGTCCAGGCCACAGGTACCAGTCCCGGGCGTGTATAATGCACCAGAGGCAGTGGGGCAGTGGACCATGAAACCTAAGAATTCAGTGACACTCCCTCCCCATGGAGGAAAATGAGAGAAAAACAGAAGGGAAAGAAAAACTTATTTTTCTTTTCTTTCTATATTGTTATCTTAGTTTACTACATTCTGGCCTTTTCCTGTGTGCCAAAGTGTCCTTTCAGAACCCCTCTGAGGTCTTTTCACCTCCATTAATCCTACTAGATTCGGGGTGCCAGGAAGTTCGCCAGCCATGTTCTTCTCCATAGTATATGTTTGTACAATCATGGAGTTATGCTCACATCTGGATTGCATCTCTTTATGAATTATTTGTTTGAGAGGTTTGCTTTGTACAAATATACATCTATCAGAATACAAACGCCTTTTGGAAACCAAGTACTAGCAATATTAGACTGTGCTACGTCATTCTTTGAAAAGGAAAGAAAATAAACTCTTTATGTTTTTTGTTTACGATAACTAAGTGATTTCAAATAGTACCAGAATTTCTGTTTTTAAGAATGTTTCCTCTTTTGTATTTTGATAGCAAATCTTGTTGTTAACCCTACATATCTTTGGAATTTTTTGTTCGGTTGTGTTTTTTTTTTAAATCTAATATTTGTTTTTGCAAGAAAATTTTATAGTTATGAATAAGTAATATATAGTGTTCCATTGTTAGAAGGTTTAGCAAATATAATTCTATATATCATGCTGTGCCTTTTTCCATGTTTCAGGCAACTTTCATATCAAAACCCCTTAAGTTTGAGTCTAAGAATTAATTTAGTATTCTAGGGAAAATGAAGGGCAGAGAGGAGCCAAGGATGCAATATAAATTACTCTTATGTTCCAGTCATGACCTCGTAGTTGCTGGGGCCATGAACTCAGAGATCACTCTCTGTGAATCCAGGCACAGGGAGGTCTGGGACCTCAGTCTCCCTGTGGATGAGACTTAGCCAAGGCAAGAAGACTCATTTCTGAGGAGAATAAAGGCAAGAAAAGACGAAATGACTTGGAATGGCCCACATCAGGAGCTGGCGCTCAGCACGCAGACTCACAGCTCACTTACATTGTCCCAAAGACTGGACTTCTAGACACCGGTTGCCCCAAGTTACTCTACGGTCAGAGTTCAAAGAAAGTGAACAAGTTGGGAACACAGAGCCGGGGAATCCAGTGAAAGTTCTGAAGCAGAGGCAGGCCTTGGAAAGAGGTTCGACTGGCTCACGACTTCTGTGTGTGCCCCATCCCCCACGGCTGCAGCCAGGGCCTGCTCTGTCACACATGCAAAACCAATCTGCTCCCGTGACATGGAGCATGGAAGTTCATCTCCTAAAACTTTACACCCTATTGAAAGAATATAATAGTGTTAAAGAAAAGCTAATTCTGTGATCCTTTCGCTTCGGGCTACAGATGGGATGCCATTTTCAAGGGACATTTTTTTTGTCCCAGTTCCCATCAAATAGCTCCTGAAATAGGCATGATACAACCCCCTTGAATAAAATAAAATACCTTATTTAATTGCCTGAATGACACTCCGGATTGTGCTGCCAAAGCAAGCCCAAACAGGCCCAACCAGAAGCAATATCAAGGGGGGTAACTTGACTACCAGGCAGCTCCAGCCCCAGCCCCCACCAACTGCCAAGCCAGGCTGATGGAAATGAAAACAGGTCTGGGGAAATGCAAATGAAATCTGCAAAGGAGCTGAAGGGAGAAGAAACCATTTCCCAGGGTAATGAGCTCATTGATTGTAAGGATGACACCTCAGCTCGACCTCCAGGGCTCAGAGTGCCATTATCTATGGAAGACAGGGCCAGGGACCTGCGAGACAGGAGGGGCACCTGAGCAGCCAGCCACAGCCGCCAGCTCCGCTCACCTGCCTGCTGCCCAGCTGTGCCCCTCTGGCTCCAGAATCCTGAGCCTCTTTTTAGCTTTCTTTGCATATCTCTACCATCTGCGTGGAATGGCCCGGGGTTCCACTGCATTCTTTCTGACTGTCAAACCGCAAGTCCTGGTTCTTTTAAGAGAGTCCCAACTTTATTTACTGATTGAGTCCCATGCCATTTTAGACATATTTATCAGGTTCAGGGACACTGATACCTATTGTGTCATCCGTTGCTGGTCTCCAAAGAACCAATTATCCTGCTTTGTCGAGGATGTATTTTTCGCTGGAAATGTACATGACACTAAACCGGGTGGTGACCTTTCCCCAGCACATAGCTTGCAAGAGCTGCTATAGCGGAATTATGTCAGGAAGACTTGTAATCAAGTTGAGCAATATTTAACGTTATCTCAGTGTGTAAACTGGTAAATTCCCCCCTCACCTCAGCCTTCTTTGGGATAATAGAGTTATGGGCCATTTTCAACAGGGGCTTTCTTCCTAGGCCTTGCTTTTGCCAGCAAGGTGCCGAGTCTCCTCCCCATTCCTCTCTGAGTCGCACGTTCTTCCATAGTCACCGAGTCAGAGTGGCTATTTCATCTGCTGTCCTATTTTGGGACAAGGACTCAGGAACAAGTAGCTTATTGGGGTGGCTGTTACAAACTGAACTGTGTCCCCCTAAATTCATATGCAGAAGGCCTAACCCCAGCACCTGAAAATGTGACTGTAATAAGAGATAAGGCTTTTAAAGGTGACTACGTCAAAATGAGGCCATTAGGGCGGGCCCTAATCCATATGACTGATGTCCTTAGAAGAGGAGGAGATCGGGGCTTACAGAGAGGCACCAGGTATGCTCATGCGAGGAAAGACCACGTGAGGCCACAGGAGAAGGCGGCCACCTGCGAGCCAAGGAGAGAGACTTCCGGAGAAGCCAACCCTACAACACCGTGGACTTCCGGCCTCTAGAACAGTGAGAAAGTAACTTCCTATTGCTTAAGCCACCCGGGCTGAGTATTTGCTATAGCAGCCTGAGCAAACGAATACAGGAGGTTATTTACAAAACACAAATAAAAGAGCAGGTGAGACAAGGAATGGAAGAGGCCAAGAAAAAAAGGATGATGCCAAGTGAGTTACCACTGTGGGGAACTAGACTTCCTGCTGGGGACCTTGGGTGCCAGGGCAGAAGGCCTACTACAGAGTTATCCCACCCGAGAGGCCAGTCAATGGGGCACTTTGACACCAGTTCTTGCTTTGTCACTCATTGGTTAAGGACTGCTGAAACAGGGGCATTAATTCTCCGGCCCTCTGGCCAGATGTGCACGAGGGGCTCCAATCACCAAGGAAACCTTCAGGCAAAGATATGCAGATGCTGGCCACAGGCTGCCAGACTCTACAATGGAAAGCCCAGGGCAATAAGGAAGAAGCACAGGCCCATCAGAATCCCCTCCAGCAGAGAAACAGGAGGAAGGATCATAACTTTTTCACCTTTGCCATTATATTTCCTTCTTCCCTTTCCGGTTGTCCTTTGCTGTCCAAGACATCATCTGAGGAGCATACCAAATCACTCATAGCAAAGGACTACTAAGAGGAGGATCTTAAACGGAGGGTCACACTTATAACCCAGGAAAAGTCCTTGGCTGGGATGATGACAGCAAGGGCCCCACCCACCTGTACAGATGGCTCTGACACTGAGGTGCCCTGAGAGGCAGTGAGGGCTGAGCTCAAGTGGTCGCTGATGCAGGGCTGCAGCCTCCTGGAGGACGGTGCACGATGCATTTCTCACAAAGATACAGCCCACTCAGCAAGCATGTGCCCACACAGAGGAGGAGTTCCTCCTGACTTGCATCAAGGCAGGACAGGACCAGCGGTGTGACTATGCCACCAACATCCCAGAAACGAAAGAACAGACTCTTATAGTAATTGTGTCCATTGTCAATGAGCTTGTTCCAATGGGGTCAATGTAAACAATGAAATAAAGGCTTCAGAACAGTTTCACAGCAGTTAAAACATCATAATCCTCGCCCAGAATGCAAGTTTTCCTGAAGAATTTTACCTAAATAATAAACAGAAAGATGGCAGAGTCCCACCAAGGTATCAACGCAAAAAGAAAGCCAGGTGCAATTCAGGTACAAACCAATAGCAGGAGCATCTAGATTTCCCATATCAGGACAAGAGGGACTCGGGGTACATTTTGAGGGATTCTAAAGAGACTTTCTGGAGCGTCCATGGCTTGAACTGTGAGCTGTTAAGAATAATGTGCCAGTCTGGAGACACAAACCTCCTGTGATTATTTCACATGGACTGTGACAAAGGACATCATAATTTGTTAAAGTGGAGAAATCTTTGACATAGAAGTCAAGAGACAGGAGTATTCCTAGTTTGGCCTTAAAATATCCATTACTTATGAACCAATGATTTAACATCTAGGTATCGGTTCGAGGGAAAGAATCTAAAATGCAGACATGTTTTTATGCACAAAAATGTTTATTGCAGAATTATGTATGATAAAAATCCTAGAAACAGTGAAATAGCTGGTGGTTAAGGTATGGTTAATTAATGCAATTAATGTTCGGAAAGAATTTCTAATAACAAAGTGTAATGGTAAGCGAGCAAAGCAGAACACAAGTACAGCATATAAAACTGGGGGTTGGAGAGGAGTGAAAAAGAGACTGAGGGGAAATGTGCCCAAATGTTAGTATTTTTTGCCTCTAGGTAGTGAGATTATGAGTGATTTGTTTTTGTTTGTCATTTTTTATACTTCCAGTTTTTCTAAAATTAAGCATTATGCACACTCTGAAAAAATTAGCAAATGAAAAATAGGATTATTCTAGCTGTGATATGCCAATTCTAAATGCTGATACTTGTGGAAGCCCTGAGCCTTTGCAGAGATGGCCAGGCCATGGGTGAGCCCGTGCCTGATACGCAGCGTAGGGCCTTCCAGGAGAGACCGGTGCTACATCCTCACAAGGGCAGTGCCAAAGGCACTGAGAAAGAGTTTTAACAGTAACATATATGTATATGGATATGATATCTAATGACGACCCATGAAAGTCTATTGAACTCACGAGGGGCATTCCTTCCAAATGCAATCAGCTCTGAGAAGAGCGGCAAAAATTAAGTTTAGGCATCTTTACGGGAAGACCTCTCATCAGATCATGATGAACTTACCTAAATATTGTTTCACGTGGAGGGCCTCTCTGGGTTGCCACCATGCCCCCATCTTTGGCTTCTCTATTTTAGCACACAACAGTCGCAATGATGACATCTCAGTTGGGCTATAAAGGATGAATAGGAGTTCCCCTGTTCAATAGAGAGCAGTGGAGAGCGAGCATTTCAGGCAGAGAACTGCATGGACAGGGACGAGGGGTATATGAAAATGACCCTGGAGCAGCAGTCGGGAGTTTCGGGTGGCTGTGCAGAATACACAGTTGGAGCACGGAATGGGAGAGGCAAAAGGTGAGGCTGAATAGGTGGCTGTGGATCAGGTGAGAAAGGATTCTCAGGAGCTTGAATGTCACCCTCAAGGTGATGGGGGTCTCAGACATCTTCCTGCCAAAGAGTGACACTAATAGTTATTTCCAACATTGATTATTCACATTCTGTCATCATGAATTTTTATATTTGCATCCTATATTTACATGGACTCACTCTTTCCTTTAGCCTCATCCTAAGCGATACCTACAATATCATAGGTTTGATATGCTAATTCTATTTTCTAATATATTTAATATAGTGATATATCTATTAAAGATAATTCGCCCTGGCCAGTTTTGCTCAGTGGTTAGAGTGTTGGCCCGCAGGCTGGAGAGTCCCAGGTTTGGTTCCCCCTAAGGGCATGTACCTCGGTTGTAGTTCGTCCCCGGCCCCGGTTGGGGTCGTGTGGGTGGCAGCCGGCCGATGTGTCTCTCTCACATCAATATTTCTCTCTCTCTCTTCCTCCTTCTCTCCCTCCCGCTCTATCTGAAGATAAATGCAAAAAATGTCCTCAAGTGAGGATAAAATAAAATAAAATAAAATAATTCACCCATTGCTTTGCATTCATTTATGACATTTGGGAGATGCTGTTCTTGCTCATTCCTTCAACAATTTTGAATATCTACTATATGCCAAGGGATGAGAAGAGAGAGCATTAAAGACAACAAACACAGTGCTTATAGCATTATGAAATTACAATGTTAGATAAATATATTGATAAACTATTTTTAAAAATTCATATAGAAATATTGTACAAAATGGTTTAGTAGTAAAACTATAAACAGAAAGACTTGTCATAAGGCTCCTGCAGTGGCCTAGGTCAAAATATGATAAAGGTTTGATTTAAGGCACTGGCGGAAGAAAATTAAAAGAGGAGACACAGGTGAAATATTTTTCTCCAGTAGAAACTGACAGGTTGCAATGGCCTTTTTGATGCGTGCTCTTTCCTGAGGGTCGACAAGACAGGAAAGCATCAAGGCTTCAAGGGTTTCATTTCTGTGTTCTCCTCAATTGTCTAACACCCCATCTCCCCTAAGAGAGACTGTCTGGCTCACCCTCCTCCAGGAGTGGGTGGCCTTCCTGTACTGTGGAGGCCTGGACAGCTAACAGCTGCACGTCCCGTACTGCCTTGCCGTTAGGGTTTCACTTGCAACTTAGGTTCCAACAATGAAATGCACTCTTGCAAGACTAAAATTTGGAAGTGGGTTAACAAGGGGGAAAGGTATGACGAGGAAGTATCCTTCTTTTTCTGGAAGCCCACGGCATGGCTTTGGAGTTGACACTTCTGGCCAAAGCTCAGGACTCACAAATCACTGACCTGTGGGTGTGATCCAAGGGCCAGCAGTTGGCCCAGCAATTTCCTGATTTCCCTTGTTTCCAAAAGGTGCTCAGAGATAGCAGTTCTTTCAATGGATCAGTTTAACATTGTCAATCTAGAATCATCTCTGGAGGCCTAGCCCGGAGACTTCTAGACCTCCCAGTGATTATGCGAACACCCAAACCCTATTATTAACCCCTCTTAAAATGGCCAGAATGGTTTCTGTTTTCTGCACTTCCTCCCAGACTGATGCCACCACTTAAACTCATATTTAATCAGACTGTCTTACATAACCCAATGTGCCCACGCGTCCGCATGCGTGCATTTGTGTGCATGTGAATTTGTATTCTGTTAGTCTGTGAGATCTTTGGGATTTGCCGGTCTTGAACTTTTCTTCTATATTACATACAATGTTCATTCCATATGTGGCAACTATCATTCAATTTATTTTGAATAAACTATCTTTTCCATTCTGATTCCAAAAATAAATTAGAATCACATAGGAGAGAATAGCAAATTTACTGTCGACTCCGAAGAAAAGAGTCCCAGGACCACTGGCTGAAAAATGATGCTCACGTCTGCAGGGGGAAGCCTGGTCATGGAAGAAGACACGCCTCTGTTTAACTTGCAGGGGTGGGGAACCTTCTTTCTGCCACAGGCCATGTGGATATTTATAATATTCTCGAGCCATACAACATCATCAACTTAAAAATCGGCCTGCTGTATTTGGTCAGGCTGACTTGGTGAGGCGTGTGATGTTAGCTGGTGTTGATGTCATGGGCCTTACACAACCCACAGGCCGGAAGTTCCTCACCCCTGAAAGCATCATGGTGACATTAGATGTAACCATAGTGGAGAAGGGGGACACAGGTGACAGATTTTAGTGTTCTGTGAGGTCTGCTACTCATGTCTTGTTGGAGGGAGGAAAAGGAGCCCTCTGTGAGTACTTCAGGGTGCTAATGCCTCAACATGGAGGTAATTGCTTAGGACAGTGGCTCTCCATTAGGATTCCCTGCTAGGGCTGATGACCTGCCCTGTTATTCTGATTTATTTCATCTGGGAGGGATCCAGGAATGGACATTTTCTAAAATCCCCCCATATGCCCCACGTAGCAGGGTCGGGGAGCACTCACCTTGTGTTCAAATACTTTGCTTTGCAGATTGTCATGGTGTTTTCTTCTGATTTCTTACATCTCTACGTTTTCTTCGTCTGCTTTTTCGTTCATGGCACTTTACATTTATGCCTTCTCTTTCTCGTTTTTTTTTCCTCGTCAGAAAAGTTTTCAATGTATTATTTATTTTTGTTTTGTTTATGCTATAATTTAGCTGCTCCCCACAAATAACATGTAGCAACATTTAGTTCTAAATATTTTCTAATTCTTACTACAGTTTATTTTATGACCCATGAGTTATATATTTATGTGTTTACTTAATATCTGTTCAATGGGTGGTTTAGGTTATCATTCTCATTCTACTATGGTGTCATTTTTATTTATCAATAGTTTTATTGTTTTGTTTTAGTTTTTCTGTTCTTGCTTTCTATTGAATTATCAAGTTTTATTGTACTTCTTTTGGTATATGGTATATATTCTTTTTGAATTTTAGTGGTTAGCTGTGAATTTTTAACATGCACACTTAAAGTTTAAAATTAAGCAATATCTCTGTAGAATATATATTATTTTCTAGTGCATGTAAAATGCTCATCTGATACACCCCTTGCTCTCATCAAAAGATCAAAGTCTTACACAGTATGTTCTCTGATCGCAAATGTTTTGAATTAGAAAACCACAGCAATAAGATATTTTAAAAAATCTCCAAATATCTGCAGTTTAAATGGCACACTTCAAAATAATCTGTAGGTCACAGAAGAAATTAAAATGGAACAAAAACTATTTTACAATGAATGATAATGAAAGCATATAGGAGGCAACCAAAGCAGTCATAGAGATAAATGTATATATCTAAAATGCCTATAGTAGAAAAAAAAGATTTGAAATCAATTAACTAAGTTTTCAAATTAAGAAGCAAGAAACAAATAAAGTAAATTAGACCTTATGATTAAAAAATACAGATAGGAGAAGAAATCAATGTGATAGAAAAAAATGAGACTATTACCAAAGCCTACATTTGTTGCTTAGAAAATAGTATAAATTCCTTCAGAATTCAATAAGGTAAAAAATAGAGAAAACACAAATTAACAATATTAGGAATTCAAGAGTGGATATTATTGCAGAAATGATAGATATTAAAATGATGATAGGAGAATATTATAAACAACTTCACGTAAATACATTAAACAACATAGAAGAACACAACTAAATTTTTGAAAAGCACACTTTATCAAAATTATCTCAAGAAATAAACATTTAAAAACTGAACAGCCTACATCTATTAAAGAACTTAACTTTATAATCAAAAGCTTTCACATAAACAGAGACAGACCCAGATGGTTTCACTGGTGAATTCTATCAAAACACTTAAATGAGAAATAATAGCAATCTAACCAAATTCATTTAGAAAATGTAGGAGGAGGAACTGCTTTCCAACTCAATTTATGAGGTCAACATAAATGATAACGAAACTTGACAAAGATATTACAAGAAAAGAAAATTAGAGGCCAGTAAATCTTACAAATATCAGTGCAAAAAATACTCTAAAAATATTAGTAAATTTAATCCAGCAATATTTTAAAAATTTTACAAAATGGGGTTTATCCCACAAATGTGAAGTTGATTCATGGTCAAAACAAAAGAAACGAAAATCCTCAGAAAACTCTAACACTGGAAATTTTCTCAGTCTGTTAAGGAGTATGTACAAAACTCTTAAAATTACAGTCAACGGTAACATATGGAAAACTTTTCCCAAATTTGGGAATAAGGCAATGACGTCTGCTCTCGTTACTTCTGTGACACAGTCTAGTGGAGGTCTTAGCCAGCATAAAAGGACAAGATAAATAATAATATAAAAAGTGAATTGGGAGAAGCACAGCTGTCTTTTTTCACAGCTGACATGATTGCTCTCAAAAGTGCTTCTCTACGTGTTTCCAGGGGCTCTGGGCTGGTCCCTGAATCCGTGAGGTATTTTCATAACCATACTTTGACGTTATTTGTATTTTCATTCGCACTGCCTCATGCGTGTACCGTGTAGTTTTCCAGAGGCGTGGTGTGTGATATTACAACAGAATGCAGAAACGGATACAAGAATCCAGCCATCTTCTGTTAAGCTGGGCACTGAAGACATTTTCAAAAATGTGAAACAATTCCAATATGTTTTGTTTGTTTTGGAAATAGATTCTTTCTCATAAAAATGTGTTATTTATGTTACTGTGTAATGGGTTTATTACTTGTTGGGGTGGTGGTTACACCTATATGTGTATGCCGAAGCTCATCAAATGGTGTACCTAAAACCTGTGCGTGTTACCATACATAAAAAGGGGGGATGGGGACATCTGTAACAATGATAATACAAATAAAGTTTAAAAAAGAGTTGATTTTTTAAAACTTGCCAACACCATTTTAAAAATGAGAATATGTGAGGGATCTCAGTTTGCCAGATAGTAACACGAACAGCAAAGTTATAACAGACCAACCGGCCTGTGCGACAGATCAGAGAGCCCAGACTAACTGCTCTTCACATCTCCTCGCCGCTTCTCTCAAGTGTGGTGTGAATGACAGAATGACTTTTCACCTTTAAAGTTAATGTTTCTCCAATTCCATGGGTTTGGCGAAAATCCTTCATTTTTCCTTAGCTACTAAGGAAAGCCTGCTGATTAACCCAGGGATTAAGGTTAGTGACAAAGGTGGAAAGTTCCTTTTTTCTACCATTTATTGCTACAAGACTACACATCTGATGTCTAATATCTGGCCTGACTCCCCCAATTTTAATTCAGAACAAACCTTTCTGCCATCATCCAACATCCCAGAGAAGGGTTACAAATAGAAATAGAAAAGTCCAAAGTGAATTAAAATCTCAAGTTGTTGACAGGAGAGAAAAAAATAGCCCCTGCTAATAACCTGATCTGACATCTGATTTATGTGGTCCTAAAAGGACAGTCATAAAAAATGTGTAAGTGAAGGAATAACATCCAGTGATTTACAAAGGCTCTGGGAGCGTGGCCGACGGGATACAGTGAAAGGGAGAGAAATAAATCTGGCCAAGTCAGCCAGGCTTGATTCCTCCACCCTCCAAGGCCCGAGTACCCAGGGCTTCTCCGCTTGTGGCACTTTCTAGTCAGCCTTTCATTCAGCAAATACTTTCTGAGTCTCCTGGCCACAAGCAGCAGTGGGCAAGCCAAAATGTATTTGTATGTATGTGACAGGAATAGTTTCAGAGAGAGAAGGCACAAGGTGTAACGCAAAGTGTTGATGAACTAATTGTACGATAAAGCAAACAGCTCAGCCAGAGATATCATGCATTGGTGTATAAAAGAATGAAAGCAACTAAAAATTTTTAATTTCAAGAAGAGAACATTTCAGGAGAAAGATTGCTGTTTTCAAATACTTGCAAAGCTTCACTGAGAAGAGGAAGAAAACTAGATCTCCAGAAGACATTGAGATCAAAGAATTAATGAAAAGCAAATTCATTCACCAGTGTTTATTCAGCACTTTCTATATGCCAAACAGCATTCTAGTAGCTAAACATCCAGCAATGATGCAAAAGACTGACAAGGTCCCACAGCCACTGGAAGTTACATTTTAGTGGGAGGAAGAACTGTAATATGCTGAATAAACAATTAAACAAACAGATGTTATGTCAGATATTAGTGGGTCTTACAATTGTGCGGGGCAATGCAAGAGCAGGAGAGAGAGGGAAAATTTAACTAGGGAATATGATCAGAGGAATCTCTGCACAAGGGGCATTTGAACTGACATCTGAATAAGGAGAAGAATCTAGCCTGGTGATGGTATGGAGAAGGGACATCCAGGGAGAAAGAATGGTGAGTGAAGAGGTGCTAAGGGATGGGAATAAGCCTGGGATGTCTGTTTTCAAAGGAACAGAAATACCTACTGCAATGTAGTGAGTTAGGAGAGTGGAGCGATGAGATTGGGGACGTAGGCAGGGGCAAGCACGTGGGCCTTGCGGGCCCTGGTAGGGAGTTTATGTTTCACGCTAGGGGCAATGGGATGAACGCAGGTTGAGCAGACCCTTTGGTGCCCTATGCCACATCCACTTAGCTTACAGCTGATTTCAGAGGCAGCTGGCTGGGCAGTTACCTTGGGTAGGAAAAGAAATTGTTGTAGCAGAACACACAAAGCACAAACCATGAAGAAGAAGACTGACTGGAGTACTTCTAAGTTAAGAATCCATCAAAGACACCACGAAAAGGGGGAAGGGCAAACCACAGAGTAGGAGGAGATATTTATAACATATATCTGACAAAATATTAATATCCAGACTATGTGAAGAATTTGTACAAGACAATAAGATAGACTATCCAATAGAACGACAGACAAAAAGCCTTAAAGAGGCACTTCACAAAGATGTCCGAGAGACAAAAAGACATTATTACTCATTATAAAGGTGCAAAATAAGACCACAGTGAGACACTACTACATATCCACCAGTATGGTTTAAATTACAGAAATTTATAATACCAAAGAAGAGGGATTGAAAAAAAATCCCTCTTGGTTCCAGTGCCTTCTTCTACCAGCATCTCAAGTATCAAGGGAAGAGCATAACAGGTAGAGACGTGCAAAAGCCCTAGCAAGTGTAAGGAGCTGGATGTGGCTGGAGCAGAGAGTAAGGAAAAGAACTAGGTGATGGGGGGGGGGGGGGGTAGTATAAACCAGGCCTTACAAGTAAGCGTTTTGAATTTTTACCCGAGAAAGAAAATCTTTGGAGAGTTTTGAGCAGAGGACAGGAGTGACACCATGTTTAAAGCTTTCATTTGAAACTCTCCTTTACTCCTACCTCATTTATTCAACCTTTAAACATTCTTTTTTCACTCATAACAAATATGACTGGGCAGGTAACATGCACCACGCCTCCTGGCCCACAGGTAGCACTCAGTCCAGTGGGAGATGGGAAGCCCTCACCCTGCCGTTATCACGGGAGCTCCTGGGGACTCAATGCGGGCCGGTGTCTTTTCCCACTCGGCTCATTCTCCCTGTGATTGCATTTATGCCCATGATGTCAATTACCACCTACATGCTGACTGTACGCTGACCAGCTGGCCTGGTTTGTCCAGAGGTTTCCGAGGACATGGAACTTTGAGTGGTAAAATCAGGCAAAGTTCCAAGCAAACAAATGAGTAGGTCACCCTAGGACTAAGGACTCCCAAATATGTATCATTTTACAAGCTCATGTGTCCAACTGGCTACTAGACACCCTCACTGATGTTTTAGAGCTATCTTAAGCTCAACATGTTCAATCCTGAACTCACGATCTCTCCCAAATCCTTTCCTCCAACTTCTTATTCTCAGTGAGCAGTGCTCCCAGCTACTCTACCGTCTAAGCCGGAACCTGCAAGCCATCCTTGGCGTCATCTCTTTCCTCACTGCAACATTCAACCAAATCATTCACACTATAGATGTTCTGACCACGTAACAACAAACACAACAACATATCTGCTCTCAAGAAGCTCACATTCCAGTTGAGGAAAACAGACAATACACAAATACAAAGCTATTCAACATGTCAGTGCCACGAGGAAGAAAAGACAGGGTAAGGGGATAACAGGCTGGCAAGGGGCACAGGATCTTACAAGATATTCAGGGAGCAGGTCTCTCAAGCTGAGACATTTGAGTAGATCCTGGAATAATGTAAAGGAGCAAGCCACACAAAGATTTAGGGGAAGAGTCTCGCTCACAAAGGGAACAGCAAGTGCAAAGACCTGGGCATGGTGGGGGAATGACAAGGAGGTCAGCGTAGCTGGACTAGAATTAGCAAAACAGAGAGTGGCAAGAGGTACCAGAAATAACAAGGCCAGGAAACGTTTGGCTTCCAGGCCCCAGTTAGAACGCTGGCTTTCATTCCGTCTGAGTGACATGGGAAATGGTTGGAGAGTTGGAGAGGAATGACCTAATCTAATTTATGTTTTAGTAGGGGATCAAAGGTAAATCCAGGAAGAGCAGCCAGGATACTACTGCAATAATCTAGACAAGAGATGATGGGGACTTGGACTAAGGCAAAAGAGGAGGGGGTGGATTGGATGGGACATATTTCAAAGCTACAGCAGTCAGACTCTGCTCGTGGATTTGATGTTGAGTGGGTGAAACAGAAGCGTGAAAGATGGCTGCACCACTGCCGGAAACAGATCTGCCTCTTCCCGTTTCCGCTGCCACCAGTCTAACTCCAGCCGCTCTCACCTCTCACTGAAAACTTTGCAATAGCAAACAGCCTCCTGACCCATCCACCTTCATCCCCTCATCCCTTTCTGAATCATTCTACATAGCAATGTGTGATTTTAATAAAAAGTCAGGATTGATCATGCCACATTTCTGTTCAATTCCCTTCAGCAATTTTGCATGAAAACTTCAGTGAGGACTTTGAGGTCCTGTGTCACCAGACATGTCACGCCCTTCTCTTCCATGCACTGCACACCAACTACTGCCTTTTCCTCTATTGCATCCACCTCAAGTTCTTGCATATGCTGTTTGCTCTGCCTAGCATTTATCATCCCTTCCCAAATAAGAGCACTCTAGGTCCCTCCATTCATTTTCTGCATCTTCATTTAATTGTTACCCTTTCAGAGAAGACTTTCCTGCGTCCCTTGCTCCTCTCCTGACTACAAGCACTCTGTTAATCTCCTTTGTCACTATGATCACTAGTAATTAATTGTGGAATCAGCTGCTCATGTCTGTTTTTCTCACTAGAGTGTAAAATCCATGACAGCATCAACCTGCACATTTTGCATACTGCTGTATTTCTAACATTTAGCACAGTACTTTGCTCAGGTTCCGTGTTTGATTTTTTTTTTAAGGTAAATGATTGAATACTTGAAAATTGTGGTTCATATATGAAGTCAACAGACCAATAATCTCAGTTATGCAAGGGCTCACAAAGTATTTGACTCATGCATTCTTCCTGAAAAATTACTCCAAGATCTACTGCAGCCAGCTGAAAAAAAATGAATCAAAATTTAAAACTCATAAATAGTAAAGTCATGGTGTGGAAGAACTGATAATGAGCAACTGAAAGCATTTAAGCACATAATTTATTCTAAATAACTGTGGTAAATACGGTTACAAAATGGAATGAAAGTGTCATAAATAATTCTTGAAAGAGATTCTTAATTTATAAAATTAACAACAATTAACTAGGTAAAACGACCTTATACCAATTGAAACTGGTGATAACAGGTGAAATGAGGATGGCAAAATGCACTGTCCATCTTTGAAGGAGGAATATAACTACAGATGCATGCACAGTAGAGGTGCGAGTATATTTTTTGATGAAAGTAAAAGCGGTGACTTCTGGTTCTGGATATGACAGAATACCTTGAATGAGACCCATTCTGCCACAAATAATAATTATAAAAACTGGATAAATGACAAAAATAAATCCAGCCATTTAAAGACATAAGAGAACCACCAAAGCAGATAGGACCTGAGAGTATAAGCTTTCAGAGAGAAGAGAAACATATTGAGGCCCCATATTCATCATTGCTTTTTCCCTGTGAGGCATTTTCTCAGTGTGGGGCAGAGACACTGAGCAGAAAATGGAAGCCTAAAGTTTATGGCAGTTCATAAATATAGTTATGTCCAAAAATTAGAATCCAAGGCTGTCAAGGTAGCCAGGATTGAGGGGCCAAGATCCAAGAAGTAAAAGGAACCTCTGAGAATTAAATTTAACCTTCCCCTTAAAGCATCTGCTGAATCTTAGGTGCACATATTTCCAAAATGAGACCAAAACACAAAGGAACAAGCAAAAAGTGGCCGCTAAGAGGCAAAATGATAAGCAGAGTTTCATGGCCTTAAACACATGAAAATTAGAGTTCAGACCTAGCAAGGAAATCTTAGACTTTCAACTAAGACCCCTGAGAACTATACTTAAGACAACCCATAAAGAAACCAGTTCTTGCAATGCTTGAAATCCACCCTGAGATCATTCCAATCTGTGGTTGGATAAAAATGATTTACTCATGCTTTCCAGAGAGAGAGAAAAAAGAAATCGGTGGAGGAAGATAATACATCCAAAATCTTTTCACCATTTCTTATTTTAAAAATATGTCAAATGTCAGTTCTAAATCAAATTGCACTTCCGGAAACAGGACTAAATAATTAAAAATCAAGAAAAAAAGGTAATAGAGACATACTTATTGATGATCTAGTTGTTTGGAGTTATCTAACATGGACTTTAAAAAAAAATCAGATATGGCTTATATGTTCAAGAACATAGTTAAAAAGGTGAAGAAATTGACTTGGAATGTATAAAAAAATTATTAAATAAAAATTTGAGAGCTGAAAAATACAGCAACTGAAATTAACTCAATGGATGGTTTCACAACATATTAACTATTAACTAGAAGCAAAAAAGAGGAATCATAAATTAGAAGTCAGATCTGTAGAATATGTAGGATGAAGCACAGAGAGGAAAAGATGGAAATGGAAATTAATGACACAGTACAAGAGATATATGGGCAGTTTGGAAAGGGTCTAGTTGAAAGGAATTTATAGTTTCAGGAGAGGAAATAGAATTTTAAAAAAGCAATATTTGAAGTAATACTAGATGAGAATTTTCTAAAACTGAATAAAGCTATCAACCCACAGATCCAAGAGGCTCTATGACTCACAATTAGGACACATTTAAAACACACACACACACACACACACACACGCACACACACTCACTCTGAGGCACTTAGAGTAAACATGCACACTGACGTCAAAACAAAGCATGCTAGAAAGCAGAGAAACAACACATTTAAAGTGCTGAAAGGAAAAGCTGTCAACCTAGAATTCTATAACCAGACAAAATATCTTTCAAAAATAAGCACAAGATAAAATCATCTTCCAATAAGCAAAATCGAAGAAAATTCATCACCAGCAGACATGCACTATAAGGAACATTAAAGGAAATTTCTGAGAATGAAGGAAAATGGCAACAGATGGAAAATCAAATCTACATGAAGGAATGAGGAGTGATGGAAATGGTAAATACATAGGTAAATATAATAACTTTTTTCATTTAATTCCTTCAAGAGATAATCGACTATGTAAAGCAAAACAGTATATATTGTGGGATAATAATATGTAGAAATAAAATGTATAACAACAATAGGACAAAAATGAGGATAAATTGAAGGATACTCTTGTAAGGTTAGTATATTATTTGAGAAGTGATATACTCACTCATGGTAGGTTGTAATAAATTAAGAAACATATTACAATCTCTAGTGCTACCACTAAAAATTATAATAAACCAAAGAGGTATAGCTATAAAAAAAAACAAAACAGAATAAATTGGAACTTAAAAAATCCTCAATTAGTACAAAAATATGGGGAAAAAGAAGGAGAAAATTTGGTCAAAAAAAAGATGTAATAGAAAAAAATCATATGATAGATTTAAATACAATGACATTAATAATTATATTAAATATAAATGACATTAACACCCTAATTAAAAGGCAGAGATTGGCAGACTGGATATATAATTAATCACATCAATATGTACATTTTAAATATAAAAACAGGTACCTTAGAAGTCAAAAATGGAAAATGATATATTGTCCAAACACTAATTATAAGAAGGTGAAGTGACTATATTAATATCAAAGTTGACAATAAGACAAGTTATTATCAGAGATAAAAAGAGACATTTCATAATGATAAAAGCACCAATCCATTAAGAAATCATAACAATCCTGAATGAGCATGCATGTAATAATAGCTACAAAATTCATAAAAAACAATCTAGTAGAACTTAAAGGAGAAATAGAAAAGTCCACAATGACTTTTGAAAATGTTAACATTCCTCCAACAATCATGAATTAAACAAGTAGGCAAAAAATATAGTAAGAATAGAGATTTTAAAAGCACTATCAATCAAATTGGCTTAACTAACATTTATATGACACTATACTCAACAGCTGTAGAAGACATTGTTTTCAAGTGCACATGATATAGACACAAAGGTATATCATATACAAGACCATGAATAATAAAATCTAATATATATATAAACACACACACACACACACACACACATATATATATATATATATATATATATATATATATATATATATATGTTTTTTTTTTTTTTTTTCCCTAAAGCAAGCAAACATTCTCTCTGGAATTATGAAAATACTTTGTAGATTGATAGAGGTATGGGCTACATATGTATATTAGTTCGTTAAAACTCACTGAAGTGCATTTTACCCTATAACATTTATACTTCAAAAAAGAAAAGGAAAAAAAAAACTATAGCTACAGTAATATCAAACAAGGAAGTTTTAATACAAATATACTTGAAATACATATATAATTCATAATGACAAGTGCCAAATTCCCCCATGAAGATATAAAAATTCTAAGTCTATATGTACCTAATATTACATGCTTCAAAACTTATAAAAGAAGAAATATTGGTGTAATTCTTTTAATCAAATAAAGAATACCTATTAAAAATCTGCAACAATTAGCCTGAGAAAGATTTCAGAGAAATAGAATCTATGAAAACAAGATCAAATTGAAATTATAGAATGAAGAACAATATAATAATTGAAATTAAGAACTCAATAAGAATTTAACAGGGTTAGCTAGTCATCATTGCACTGGAGAAATAAGATTAGAAACTTTAGCAGAGAACTTTGAACAGTTCATTGTTAAGTACTAAGTTCAAAAGGAAACATTTAGCAGAGCTAGAAAAAAACAACATACACCTTTAAAACTATGGTAGGAGAAGAAATAGTGAAAGAGAAGGTGATCTAAAGAAAAGAGCAAGGAAGGATCAAATATAATAAACATAACAGAACAAGAACAAATGAGTATATCAATTATGACAGGAAATATAAATAATTTAAACTTTCCAATTAAAAACAGATGTTTTCCTCAGCAACATTTATAATGCAAAAATATTAAAAACATACATGTCCAACCATAGGAAAAGGTTATACAGTGATGTTTCAACCCCTTAATGGAATATTATGCCATAGTTAAAATTTGTGTTAACAAAAACTCTAATAATATGTGAGGTGTATATGTTAAACTATTAAGTAAAAAAGGATTCCCAATTCTTATACAGTATTATGACATTAGTTTGATTTTAAAAAACACACAAAATAAAATAAAAATACCAAACATAGATATACAGATAACAGCAGTTATCTATAGGCAAGAGAGTTATATTTTGTTTTACTTGTTGTTTATCTTTTCTATAAGTATACAAGATTCCTCCAGTGGGAATGTGTTGCTTTTATTTATTGTTTTTTATTACACAAGCTATGCACGAATATAAATGATATAAAAGATAAAGATACTGATAAAATAAAAGTTCCCTTTAATATTCTGACCTGTTCTCTTGCTATTCCTAGCCTAGACCCTCTATAGGAATAACCACAGTTATTTTTCCTACTTTCTTCCAGGTCATTTCTATGTATTATTATGATAATGAGAAGCAGTGAATAATAAATATGGAAACAAAATCTTTCCAGTGCTATAAAAAGAGGGCCAGTGACAACTTATGTGGGAGACCACAATGCAAATATCTGCACTATGGAGGGTGAGTTACGTGAACGCTAATCTTCTAGTTTGAGTTCTATCGTACAAATCTACTAAGAATCCTCTGAGGGGAAGAGGGACTCGAACATGGCTTAGTCAAGGCTGTATGGGTGAGATTAGAACAGGTCTGCATCTGGAAGTGTAGGTGAGATGGGGCAGGTGGAGGACAGAGCGGGAGCCTTCTCAGCTGGTTGTGAGCAGAATTATGACATTAGGGAAACACCTGGAGGAGAGCCGTTCAACTGGACATAAAGGTATGAAGTAAGGAAAAGGGGAGGCCACATGGAGACATCAGAGTCGGATTCCAAAGGCCTTGCATATCTGGCTTGAATGGCTGGAATGTGTCCTGGTGCTTCTTCAGAAATGCTCTGGTCTTATCAAATCAGCCACAGTGAGTCCTGTCTGACATTTACTCTTCTGGTTTATAAAATGGGGAAATGAGTTCTGGGAGAAGGAAATGAGACAGAGAATGTGAGAACACTTGGCTGTGTGAGCTGGTAATCGAAATAGAAGGCTGAGCAGAAGGAGACACAGCGCTGGAGCCTGGGCTTGAGCCCCAGGGAGTTGCCTTGACAGCTTTCCTGTTGATATTTCAGGAAATCATGAAAAGCTCAAGCCAACTTCCTGGGGCCAGCAAGATCCCAGCCCATGTTGGCTCCCACATCTTTGGGGAGTAACAAGCTTCATTTTCAGATGCCCCAGGGCAGACACTGACCTTATATCCCTAGAGAACTGCACAAATGGTTTGGTGTGGTTTCTTTGAAAACACAATTGCTGTACACGTAATCATTTCTTTTTCAAGGAAAACATAACATTAGCTACTGAACATGGGTATGTAACTCTCATCTCTTTTAATTAGATGCTAATTAATGACTCACTAGCTTTAATCATTTCAATCTGGTAATACTATTTATGCCCCACGGAATAATGAACTACTTTATAAGAAATGAGCGTGGCACATGTTGACATAGGAATGCATCCAGCCATAATTCGCTCTGGGTAAATATCCCACCCAGACTTAGATTCTGAACAATTTACAAGGCGATGTTCATGTGATACAGGGGGGAGAGAGGCTCAGACTGCTATATGGAGGGTAAGACAGGACAGAGTGAGAGGCAGAGAAATAACACAGGGACCTTTTCCCTGGTAAGTTTTATCCTGGAGGTGAACTGGAGACAACGTCTGTATGAGGAGTCCAAGGAAGAGTTTTGCTATTTATATCGCCCCTGAAGAAATTGCTTTGTGGACAAAGAAGAATGTGGCAGGCAGGTGGCATGATTCTGCTCAGGTGTGGCTGGGTCCAGCCAAGCTTGCAGGGCAAGAATGAGGATAAGACGGGAGGGAACCAATGTGGACATAAGTAAGAAAATTCTGAGCCTGCTCTCCAGTGAGGAGGACTGGCCAGCAGCCAAATATTCCATGTCCAGATATGCATGGTGATACTGGGCATATCTCAGCCAGGTTTTAAGAGATAGCAGGGTCTGTGTCAGCTCTTGGGGAGGAAGGGAACAAGGGTGGTAAGGGGCAGCCCAAACCAGGTGATGACAGTGGAAGTCCAAGTATGCAGGGTTCATGGCTCTAAGAAAACAGACCCCCGCCAGTGCCTGGAAGGATAAAAACTATATTCCAACCCCAGGTGGAAAGGATTTGCAAGAATTCTCCAGTATAGTATAGTGATTCGTTAATAAGGGCTTATTCTATGCTATGCAATTTACATATACGTACTATCACAGGGTGCACAGTGAAACAGGTATTCTGCCTCCCATTTAACAGATAAAGACAAGGAGTCTCACAGCAAATAAATAACTACTCAGTGCTACATAGATAGTAAGTGACAGCGCTGTGGTTCAAACTTGGCACTCTGACTCAAGATCCCTGTCCCTGAGCGTTAAACTCTATCCACCCCTCCATCCTCTTCCACCTCGTCATCCCAGCACTGTCCCCACCGCCACCCAGGAGCTATAGCTGTGTCAAAGATGTCAGGGTCTCAGCAAAGCTAGCTGGTTAACAAAAATTGTTAATTGGGAAACTGAGGCAGACGTCCACTTCTACAGCCTGAAATAAATTAATGAGAGGAAGGTGGCGATTTGGCGAGAATCAAGGATTCCTTCATCAAGTCTAATCCTAGCCCTATTTTCTTGAGAATGATAATGCATTTTTTGTCCAGATCAAGACTGCGTCAAGACTTGGATGGTGAACTGAAGAAAAAAGTCCTTACAATGGCCTACTAGGCCCTCCATGGTCTGGTCCCAGTATCGTTCTGATGTCACCTCCTTCTACACTCCCTCTCAGCCACGATAGTCATTTATGCTGATCTGTTGATAAGTCAAACACACGCCTACTCCAGTGCCTTTGCACTGGCTCTTTCTTCTGCCTGGAACTCTCTCCTCCAGATTCTGCATGTGGTTTTTGTATTGTTTTTCAGTACTTTACCCCAGGCACCTAGATATTATCTGGTGCATAGTAGATATTCGATATATATACACTGAGTGCTCTTGATTTGCCAGTACCCTCCTGGAAAAGCCAGTTAGTTATTCTGCCACCTTTTTCCTGCTAGTTTCAGCTATTTCCCGGCCAGCCCTCCCACCGCCCCCTTCCCTAACCCAATCCCATGTTTCTCTTCCAGCATGTCATGCAGCCAGCACATAAGAGCTTAGTATTCCAACTCCTTCGTGGAAATAAGCATGGACAGTGCTTTGTACTTAATACATGTTCAATAAATATTTGTTGGAGTGATGGGAAGATATGACAGATTCTGTAACAGAGGTATGTTTCAGTGCTAAGAGCGTAAAGAAGCTAGAAAGAGCCTGGCCAGTGTGGCTCAGGGGATTGAGCGTCGTCCTGTGGACTGAGAGGTCCTGGTTTGATTCCTGATCAGGGCATATGCCCGGGTTGCAGTCTCGATCTCCAGTAGGGGGCATGCAGGAGGCAGCTGATGGATGTTTCTCCCTCACATCGATGTTTCTATCTCTCTCTCCCTTCCTTCCTCTCTCTCTAAAAAATCAATAAAAACATATTTTTTAAAAAAGAAGAAGCTAGAAAAAGATTTGGGGGAGCTCAGTGAAGAGAGATTAAACTTGATCTTGAAGGACAGGCAAAGATTCACCACACTGACAAGAAAAAGTGGGTATCTCAGGCAGCAGAAACTGCTTGCCTAAACACATTATATCAGATGGGTGTCCCCACCTCCTTTCAATGCATATTTACCCTGCTTTTAATAACAGACATATATTTTTTTTCTTGGTGTGACTACCTCTCCCCCACTCTCATCCATATGCCAAGGTTGAGTCTGCTTTACCTTCAACTCTAAGGGCTGAAGTGACCCCAGCCTAGCCAACCAAACATCACATGACTCTGCCTGCAGTGACTGGTTCAGGGATGAGTCCTGACCTAATCTGGGTCAAGGAGAGCCAGGTCCCAAAACATTGTTCTAAAACATATTCATGGCTTTTCCGGCTGCTGGGTTTGGAGCAGGAAGGATTTGAACAAGGAGTGTGGCCACCTTGCTACCAGGAGGAGGGATCACCAAGAGTCTGCAGATGAACTCAACACCGAGGGGAAAAACCAAGTGCTAGAGAGGAACCCAGTTCTGGCAAAAATGCCCGTCACCAGATTTGCCCCTGAATTGTTTTTTTTTGGGGGGGGGGGGAGACGGTGGAGGAGCAAAGCATTCTCATTTTTCTTAAGCTATTTTGTGTTGAAAATTCCGTTTGTGACCCAAAAGGTCCTGACTGATACAGGGATGGAAGCAAAAAAGAGCATCATGTGTTTAAATAGTACCAAACATTAACTTCGAAGGACACAGATGTCATCTGCCTGCCTTTGCAGAAGACGAGCCTCAAGCCCAGAGAGAAGTGGTTCCCTTGAGTTCCACAGCTAGAGAAGGACAGAGTCAGGAGGATGGAGGAGCAGAGCAGAAAGGGGGCAGGCCTTAGGGGGTGGAGGCAAGCAGTGACAGGCATTTTACTGTCCTCATGAGGCTTGTAAGCAAAAGGATGTGAAACCACAGAGCCACGCTGAGCAGTATATCCCCGACACCACCTATGTCCTTATAAAAAGGTTCCATGACCACTCCGTCAGTGCGTGGCCGGTAATGGCCTGCTCACCAACTCACCACATCTCCCAAAGCTTTCAAACTTGCTTGTGGAACCAGGACATAAAATTACAGACCTTTGCTTTATGAAACTGTTTTTTTAAATTAGAAAGACCCTCACATAAATCCTGCACCAATGCTTTCAATAATATACATTTTTAAAACTGCAAATGGAGAACCAGCGAAGCTCTCGGAACTCGGTGCTTTCTTCTCGATAGATGGATAGACAAGTGACTTATGCAGATGCGGTATATACATTCCGCACAATTTGACCATGGTTAAAGGGTATTTATATTCTGATGCAGATAAAATTGAATGTGTCAACACTAATGCATTTTTCGAGGAGAATCACTACTTTCACCATAATTTCCATGGAAAATTTGTGTGCACACGCAGTAATAGACACATTTATAACATCAAAAGGATTCAATTTTCTTTTCAATCATACCACAGTATGAATCGCTTTTCCTATTGAATTTAACAATGAAGCACATTACCAGAGTCTAAAGGATGGGACACTTCGTCTTGCTCTTATGAAAGTACGTCAAACAATGGGTAATACATCACACAATGTCTCGGGTTAACTGAGCCTTTACACAGGCTGGCTGCTAATTTGCTTGGGCCAGCAGAATGTCACTTTTATTTAATTTTGCCAATAAGATCAGCGGGGATCCAAACTCTGTTTAACTCCCAGTTATTAAAAGAGGTTTTTCTTGTTACATGAAGAATTCATTAATTCATGTCTCTCTTAATTCAGAATTTGAGGTCTTTGGAGCAGGAGGTGGGAGGTGCTTTATCTCTGCTGTGAAGAAAGCAATTTCGTCCTGTACACAGCAAGCCCTGTGCAGACCGCGTGAGCTGCAGAAGAGACCGAGTCTGTCGAGGCCGTAGGAGAAACCTGATGTGTTAATTACAAATTGTTCCTAGGTAGTTACCTGAGCAGATCATCCCAAAGAACTCCAGCAGGGAAAACTGTTATCCTCCTGTCATTCATTCAGTCATTTCATCATCCACCCATTCACCATCCCTACAGCCATTCATTTATTCAGAATGCATTAAGTCCTTTCTATGTGTCAGTGTGGAGCGTGGGCTACAGAATGAAAAGCACCCTCCCCATTGACAAGGTTCTCAGAGGAAAGCAAGCAGTCGGTGCTGGATGTGCCATTCACTCCTGCTCCACTCCTGCATCTCTGAGATTCACTGTCTGTGCCACTTGACCGCACTCTGGGCTCTGAAAGGCTGCTGAACTTCAGGCAGTCCCCTTGCCTCCCGGCTTCTGGCTGGCACTGAGAGGTCAGAGGGTGGAAGGGCAATGAGATCAGGATATTGATCCCCAGCTCCCTCCCAGCAGAGACACCAAGGGTTGGCTGAGTGCATCAGAGATCCAATTCCTGTCAGGCAGCCACTCCCTCCTCTTGCCCCTTCAGACCTTGGGTGGCAATCGCTCTGCCCACATTGTTGTAGACGCTCACCTGTTATTAGACTCTCCTCAAATTCCCCAGTCTGAGTGTGTCATCTTCTTCCTGACTGACAGACAGGTGAACCAAAAATCACATGCAAAAATAGTATCAACTGTGATCAAAGTAAGCCAGGAGGCGGGGACGCCCAGGGGAGAATGGAGCAGAGGGTATAGAATTCATTTTTCTAGAGGCTATTCCTATTCTAATCTGCACTCCAAATAATCAAATTACATTGGCTTAAAAAAAATAAATAAATCATTCCTATCTTCCACACATTTCAACTGCTCTCTTTGTAGCCAGTCCCATAAGTTGGGGTCTCTTTTGTACAGAAGTTATCCGTTCCTAAAGTTAAAAATGGTAACACTCAGATGGGTGGTGGGATTTGGAATTGTGGCTGAGGAGTGAATGTAAATCAGGCTTTGTTCTATCTAAGGTGCCCTCCAAAACCCGTGGCTTGTGTGAAAACCCTCACTTTTGCTGACTGGAAGGGAAATGGTTGCCTGGGGATTCGGAGCTCGAGGAGGTGACCAGGGCCTGTGTGGGCCTGCTGTTCTATCCTCTCCCACAGCTCTATTGGCTCTTCAGCATTTGCATGAAGAAGGTCAATTGGTCTAACTCTGGCACATTCAAAAAAACCATGAATTCTTGTCAAGCAGCCAATTCCTGAAAATGTGTTTCAACTTCTTCAGGCTTATTTTCCATCATTTTTGTCATACAAATAATGCAAATTTGAAGGATTACTTTTCATGTGGACAAGTAATTAAAACCTTTACTAACAAATGTTTTTAGTTTGTTGATTGTTGGAAAATAAATCAGGTTAAAGATTTCTATGCAAATTAGATCAACTTGACCAGAGATAAAAGTACTTAAGAGGCACTGCAGTTGCATTGATATAACCAGGCTGAAACATAACCTGGCGAATAAAAGGTTTGGCATCCAGGTGCCCCTGCCCTATGGTGGAATTTCTGAGACAATGATAAACCATTTAAGAAGGTCATTTCAACAGCTAGATGGGGAAGTTGGTACATGATATATTGATGTGGCTCTTTTAACTGGGGGGGGGGGGGGGGGAGTTGTAGTATTCATTTAAAGACAGCCATTTAGAGGGGAAATGATTTTACATAAGCCTAAAAGCCAACGTGAATATTTATCGTTGTATCCTGGTGGGCCTTGCATCCAAGTGGCTGTCCTTTGCTCTGCACATGTCTGGGTCTCACTTCCCCAGAAGGTGCAGCTGTATCACCAGCAAGGGTCAGGATAAACTAGGAAAGTATCTGAGTGCTTTGCAAGGGCTTCTCCAACGTGCTCCATCTCACACTACTCTGCCCTGCTCATCACGTTCCAACCGCCTTGGCTTCTATCCCCTCCAGGGATGAGCCCAAGACCTAGTGAATCAGGGGCTTTGCATGTACTATCTCCTCTTTCTGGAATGTTCCCCTCCCTTCTTCCTCTGGCCAACTTCTGTCTATTCTTCATGTCTTAATTTAAAATGTCACCCCCTCAGGGAAGTTCCTTAAGTAACACCCCTCCCACCCTATTACAACCCTCAGTAGGCCAAGACTTTCTAGTTTACATTCCCCAAAAGCCCTCTTCTGTCCTTCCTAATGTTTATCACAGTTGTACTTGAAAAGTGTTAGCGTGCCGTTGTGTTTGATGCCTGTGTCCCTCATTTGATTAGAAGCCGTCTCTGAAGTTGCCTCTGTCTCGTTCCCTCAACTTCAGCACTTAACATGATGTCGCTACTCCATAAATATGTGTTTGTTACTGAATAGATGAAGGCCCCCTTCTTGTCCTCTGATTCCTACAGCTCACCTGGACTCCGTAGCTGAGAACTGGAACGCCACTCCAGATGCCTGATGGGCAGGTTGTAAGAATTCCATTCTACTGCGTGTGAGGAAACTCTGTCTTCCACGGGCCAGCTCCAGATGGTTCAGAGAACACCCAAGGAATCTCATCCAAAGTCAAGCCTGACTCACATTTGGGAAGATCCTAAAAACCTCTTTTCAGAGGGAACCAACCAGTCTTCTACTCACCCCCACCAAACTCCTAGGTCCATTTCACTTGGTCAATCACCATTAAATGACTGGAAGCAGGAGTGAAAGAATGAAAATTTCAGGTTAAATCGGGTGGAAATAAAAACTTCATGAGAAACAAAATAAAATACATCATTGAATCAGTAAAGTTCAACTTGCTCTTTCACCGAAGGTCTGTCTTCTAGCGCATGAAAGCGAAGTAATGGGCAAAAGGGCAGCAGAAAGAGAGAATGAAATAAGAAGGTACATGAGAGCACGTGTGTGCACTGTCTCCGAACGCAAGGGCATGCATTTCTGTTCACGCGTGGGTGTGCACGCAGGTGAAGGCCTGCGGGGAGTTCACCCTGCGAGTTTCACAGCGGAGAAGGGAGGAGAGCTTCCCGCCTTCAGTCACACATGTTCTGGGGATCCCCAGAGTTTCCTGCGGATGGAGGGAAAGGCTGATGGCCGTGACAGAGCTGACCAGGGAGCAACAATGAGGCTGACAGATTCTGGGAGCACAGAGCTGGATCCTGGGGTTCACTGGAGGGACAGACTGAGCAATCCCAGAGTCACCCCAGAGGCAAAGCTTGAGAAGTAGGAGTGGAAATTCCTGCTGTGAGTAAACTCAGGACCCTGGACTTTTAGTGACCGAGAAAATCCCCTGTGGAATGTCTGCCTGTAGGGGACAAGGGGTGCAGTGGCATGGAGAAAGGTAGTGAACTTGGGGATAAAATGAAATAAATATGTACAAACAAGAGGGAAAGCCACCAAACAGAACAAAGAGAACCTCAGTGTCACTGTCCTATTGTTCTTCACCCTGTGTGTGGAACCTGGAGGAGGACTACGGGGGCCCGTGTACACGGGGCGGAAGGAAGCCTGAAAGCGTACATGTACGTAATTACGTGTGTGCATCTGTGAGTACGTTTTCATTGACATATCTGTGTGTGGTAATGAGATGTATGTGCTGACACACAAATCCGTGTGTCTTTTTCTTCCACATGTGCGCATGTGTGCATGTGGCAGAGGGGTGACCGGGACGCTCAGGTCTTACAGGACTCAAATTCTAGTGGCCGTGGCTGAGAACAGTATGGCCGGCACATGCACCGTTCTGTGTTGTGACAAGCATGTTATGTCCATTTTCTCATTTAATCCATTAAGTCCCATGAGGTTCGAATGAGTATGTCTGGTTTGCAGATACACCCTCTGAGACTCCCTGAGGTTACGTGTTGTGCATGTCCCACAGCTAGCAGGTGACAAGGTTAGGATTCGATCCTAGCTCTCTCTGGCCTTGCGAGTAAGGCTCATAGGGCCCCAGCACCAGTGAGCTCACGGTTCGGTGCACTGCCTCCTGTCGCTCGGCGCAGCATGGACACCGGCTTCCCTCTCGAGGGTTTTCTGAGATGGCCTCAACTGTTTCTGGAACTGCAGCGGGCTGAAAACCAGCTCTGTCCCAGCAGGACAGGTTCTTCCACCAGAATAGAAGTTCCTGAGGGCAGGGGCCTCCTCTGTTAACACCCCTGACCGTCCCCCAGCATCCGGTACCACCCGTCACAGAATAAGAGTTCAGTAAATATTTAGTGAATATATGAATGAGTAAAAAGATGTTAACACTTGCCTAAATGATAACACATTCAATAAAAAAAAAAAAAAAAGAGAAAGAAACCCATCCAATATCTTTCCAATTCTCATAGCAACTAGCTAACATATAAATTCCGGAGGGGACCTGCTTTAATACAAAGGATCAGCATAATCTGTAATTAGCATATCAAGCACATTAGAAGCAGTAGGATTCCCCTCCAGTTCTTGTTTATATTTCTTGTTAGCTTCGTAAACACTTTCTTCACAGTCAGAACAAACAGATTTTCATTCAGTCCCTATTGAAATGAGCACAACTTCTCACTTACAAAGGCCCTGGCAGAGGGAGTTTTTCACAGTGGACCAGGGGATGCCCTCTCCAGCTCCCCAAGGTCAAGGTCAAGCAACAATGTCATCAGCTGCCCTACCCTAGTCAGGCAGATGGGAATGACTCCAGCACCCGTGCACACTCGTGAGGGTGAGGAATTCAAAGTAGGGCCTTCTGTGATTTTTCACAGGAGAAAACACCTTAGTTTCTTGCCACGGGGATTCCCTATGACTCCTTGCATCTAGAAAAAACAAGCTGATTGCCCAGCAGGGACTCAGGCTGGCAGAGGTGGGCAGCATGCTTGGGACCCAGAGCCAGGTTGGCAGGCCCATGCCCTGGCAGGTCAGGGTGCGCTTGACACCAGCTGGAGGTCAGCCCTTGTCAGGTGGGGGTTGGCCTGGACACCACTCTCCCAAGTAGTCAGAGGGATCAGGCAGCAGGGGAAAGGCAGGGAGGGGAAAGAGAAAGGGTGTGGGGCGAGGGCCGCATGACCCGAACTGTGTAGCCATGGAAAAGCGTTTCAAGTGTTCTGAGCATAGAGTTGCCCACCTATCACATGAGGCTGACAATTCACATGCAGGGTGAAGTGGGACTGCATAACCATTAACCTCATATCTGGTCATGTCTGGTTTTCCATTTTAAAATGTACTATGGTGCCCAGCAGGTGTGGCTCATTGGTTGCGCATGCAACCCATGCACCAAGAGGTCGCAATGCCTGGTCAGGGCACATGCCCAGGTTGTGGGCCCGATCCCCAGTGGGGGGCATGCAGGAGGCAGCCAGTCGATGTTCTCCCTCATCGATGTTTCTGTCTCTCCCTCTCCCTTCTTCTCTCTCTAAAATCAATAAAGAAAAAAATTTTTTTTAAATAAAATGTACTATGGTATTAGTTGCCCCAGCTTCACCACTCAGCACTGTTTACAGGAATGTGTTCTAAGCACTGACTTCTAGTCCTTCAAACTTGCCTCATGGGAACGTCTCAGCTTCTCCTTCTCACTTAATTTCAGCCTGATGCACTCCACGTCCATTGTCTCCACGCACTGCCCTGGGTAAGAGAGGCGGAGAGGGCCTGGCGCTCTGAAGCTGGGCAGACTGGGCTCTGATCCTGGCTCAGGCACTCACTGGCCGGATGACCACAGGTCACAGGATTTCTCTGAGCCTCAGTTTCCTCATTGGTAAAATGACAAAAATAATACCTATGTTTTCATTCATCCATTCATTCATTCTTTAACAATCAGTTATTGAGTGTTTGCTGCAGTCCAAATGTTGTTCTAAGTGCCAGGCACGTAATACCTGGCCTGCTTTAATCTGCAGTGTATATGTGTATATGTGTATGAATAACTGTCAGGGAGAGGAAAAAAAAAACACAAAAGGAGATAAGAGGATATCGCCAATTGCTACGGGGAGCTATAATTTGAACCTCTTTGAGAAGATGGCATATGAATGAGTACAGACCTGAAGGAGAAAGAGAAAAGGCCATGGGAACATCTAGAGTAAAAACATTCAGGCAGAGGAAATAGGAAGCGCAAAGGCCCTCAGGTGGGAGTGAGACTGCAGTGTTGGAAGTGCAGGATGGAGGCCAGCGTGGTGGAGGGGAGTGAGGGAGGCACAGAGCAGAGTGTAGGAGATGAGGGCAGATGCACATTAAGTGGGGCTATTTCACAACAGTTTTATTGAAAGTTAAATGAAATAACATGTATATGAATGTGCCAAGCACATAGCAGACATTCAATTAAGAACTCTTCTCCTTCTCATGGAGCAAATGAATTTAAAACCTAGCTGGAACTGCAATTTGGACCCAAAGATTTCGATGTGAACTCCCAGGGGCCACACCTTCCTTCCCACTGGGGGATCAGCCCCTCCACTTGCTTTGACCTGCCTTCCTCTTGTGGCAGCCACTCCTGCTTTACCGTGGTTTGGGTTCGCACTTCTATGCTGGGCCCCTTACCAGAACCACCTGATTCCTACCTCAACTGTAGTAAGTTGGCATTCACCAGCAGCCTCCTTTTGGTCCCAGCACTGCCTGCCCTGGCATGAAAGTGGGCATTCTTCTAAGGCCATTTTGATGTGGGCTGGGCTCAAAAGTGGGGTAGGAGCAGATGTGCAGTGATGGTACCTGCTGTACCATCTTGATAAAGGAAAATGGGGAGTAGGGGCAGGTCAAAGGGTCCCTAGCATTAAAAAGCAGAAAGGCTGTCTCTGCATGGCTGGATCGAAAGGTCACTGCATTTCTGACTAGGCCTTTGACCTCTCAAGATACCCATCCTTACATGTTCCTCAGTTCTCCCATCCATCTGACAGACCAGTCTGTGCAATGAGGAAGGGAATCATGACGGATGAATCATTTGGAAGAAACTAGAGACGGTGGAGCTAAAAATAATATATTGCTAATTTTTGGAAGAAGCAAATAACTTGTATCTCATTTACTCCTCATAAGAACCCTAGCCTAGGAGGTAGGTAGGTACGACCAATATTCCCATTTTACAGAAAAAAGCACCAAGAACCACAGAAAGTATGTAATATGCCTGAGATCACCCAGCTAGGTAGTCGAGTTGGGGCTCAAAGCCAGTTCTGCCTGATCCGATAATGCGTTCATCCACCACGCTGCCTTTCTGCAGAAAAACACGGAGGGGGGCTGACACAGCTCAGGAGCCTTTAGCCTCCTACTGCCCTAGCACCGGACCTAAGCCAGAGCTCGGAGGACTCAGGAAGTCAATAAATGAGGCACTGACTGAGTGCCACCTCTGTGCTCAGAGCTGCGTCAGTGCCGCAGAGAATGTAAAAGGAAAGTGTCTCCTCCATGACTAATTAGAGAAGCCCTCACCCCAGGCACAGAGGGAGAATGGATGGTAATGGACGCTGATACTCAGGGAGGCGCTGCAGGGAAGGCCTCTGCAGAGCTCACGCAGGAGCTGGTCTTTCCTGCTGGTCTCTGACAGATGCTCCCAGGCGAGGAAGCGAAGGTCTCAGTAGGGAAGTGACTTGCCCGAGGTCTCATAGCCTCTAACCTAGCAACCCCTGAGGCAAACTCATGTGTTCAGACCTGACCTCAGACCTAAGGCCCCACAGGTACTGTAGGATGAGACCAGGGAATCTGCGGAAGATGGGACTGTGAGGCAGTGGAGAAGGGGGAGGGGGCTGATTTCCTTGGTGAGACACCAAGGACGGGTAACAATCAGGGTCAAAAATGCTGTCCTGCTGGGGACTATAAGGAAAAGGAAAGGTGAACGTTTAAAAAGAGGGCAATAAATAAATAAATAAATAAATAAATAAATAAATAAATAAATAAATGGCAAAGAAAGAAAAAAGAGGAAGGAAATAATGGGAAAGAAGAAAGAGGAGAAAGGTAAAAACAGAGGTGGGAGAAGAGTCAGAGGTAAAAAGGAAAAGGCAGAAGGGAGGGGAGCAGATGAGGATGAGCTGGGTAGTTCTTGCACCTGACTAAAGCCCAAGGAGCACGGTGACATGGAGCACACTAGCCACCAGGTGGTTCCAGTGAGCCTCTCCTGGTCCCCAGTGCAGTCCACAGGGGGGTTGATTTCAGTTCACCACCTGGCAGGGCAAAGAATCATGGGCACAAGCAATTGGACAGGGTATTGCCCTGTTGGATGAGAGCCTGGTGATTGACATCTCTGCCCCGCATGCCCCTGATCCCACAAGACTTCAAGGGGAGAGACCAGGCTGGAAAGGCAGAGTTCTGGCTTCCTCCTAGCAATCGTGGGACCTTGAGTAAATTACCTAATCTCTTCAAGCTTGTTTTCCTCATCTATAAAGCTGTTTCATATGTGAAAAAGCCTAGATGCAAGAAATTTTTAAAAAGTATGTTCAAAGTACTGGACCCAGATTTCAAGGAGACTGTGGAGAGATGACACCAAAACAAGACTGAAGAGATAGACTGCATGAAATGGCGTGAAAAACCCAGCTATTTTTAAGGAGTCTGTTCATTAAAGGAAGATGGGGAAATAGTGACGGGTTTTCATAGGAGATGAAGGAGGAGAGTTTGGAACAGTCTTACTTAGGGCCTTGAAGGAAGAGAATGGGAGAAGGGTCTGGGGTGGAAAGCATCAGAAACACACACACACAGACACACACACACACACACACACACCACAGATGCAATTATTTAAATAACACTGAGGGAGGAGGAAGAAAAGAGGTTAAGAAAAAAATGCTCAAGAAGCAGGGACTGCAAGGTAAGGGATGGAAAGTGTTGACTAGGTTTCGTCCCATCTTAGGACCATTCTTACAATAGCTTGTGTCTCGAAGTGAAATAAGACTTCGTCTCAATATGACGCTGAATACAAAGTCAGCATTCATCCCTTCCCCTCACATCACTGAAGGAAGAATCCCTTCCTGGGTGAAAACAAAACTTAAACCTTTCTATTTGCTCAAACCTACCTATTACTTCAAAAACAACGAAAAGAGAAAAGCCCCCTCCCCAGCCTCCTCTCCCATATGTGATATTTGTGAGCTGAAGTCTGACTGCAAGTTAAAGCCCTGGACTAAAATATAAATAAACATTTTATGCATTTTTAAAAATAAAAATATTTTAAAACTCCTAATAGCTTTCACTCAACATATTTATATAAATATGCATACACTATACATTATATATATATATATATATATGCATACACTAAAATAGCTACCTCAATAAAAAATGCTTTTCACTGAAAAAAAGAATAATCCTTTTTCCTCAGGTAGTAAGTCTTTGAAGGTTGGCCTCTGCCGACTCTAAGCTACTTCACTTTGGGCTCCTGTGGGATCTTGTCGGCCTTGTAACGTTTTCTGTCAGAGTTTCCAAGTCCTTTCCTGAGCCTCGTGTTTGTTCAAGGGGCCCCTGCCTGACTGGAGACTGAGTCCTGAGCTGGAGGGAAGGGTAGCTTCCTTCTGAGGTGGGCCAGCTTCTGGCCTGAGTGAGGATGAGGAAGGCTGAGGGGACCCAGGGGTGTGACAGCTCAGGACAGCGACCAGCACAAGCAGCAGGGACCCCAAGTGGCTGGTAAACTTTGCTTGGGAATGTTGCCCTGTCTCCTAAGGGCGTAGGCCAGCCCTTCTGTGACTGGGAAGATCACCTATCTTTCTGGCCCGGAAGCTTCCATGACACAATGTGGTGGAAAGTGCATGAAATCAGGAGTCAGGATCCTCTGGGTTTCGATTCCTTCTTTGTCTCAGAACAACCGTGTTGATTGTGGGCAAAATCTCCTTCTCAGAAGACTCTGGTCTCATCGTGTTTAAAATGAGGGATAAAGGCTAATTCAGACAATTTTGATTTTTTATCATCTAGGACCTCTTATTCTCACCAGCCTCCACTAAATCTCATGCAAAAAAAGTACACCGATTATGTAATAATTCATTTTTAGTTTTATAAATCAAAGGTAGCTGAAACTGGGTTTGTTTAATTTGGATATTGAGATGAAATCATTCTCGAGTGATTCAACACGAGGTCTACAATGACCCAGCAGTCAATCACAACCTTCGATCAGTATGAGATCAGGGTGGCCATTCATCTGATGTCTTTCCAGTTCAAAGTCAAGACTCAACAATGACTATATATTGATAAAGTGGATGAGGGGATGAGTGAATAAATAAATAAGAAAAGGAACAAACGAAGTAATGGTTGTGTGATTTGAAACCAGAACATGAGCTGAAGGTCCCATCTCTATCTCTGTGCTCTTGTCTGGATGGGCCTAGGAAGGCCACGCTAGGAATTCAGAGCCCATGATGATGTGACTCCATGAGGTAGTTTTTCTGTTTCTGGAAGGTTGCCCTATACCCCAAGCCAGTCTGGTCCATGATTCTACTTCTTAGTCCCAGGATCATGATCCTCAAAATTTTCTGTCTTTCCATTCCTTCCCAATATCTTGGAAGAAAGGCTGCTAGAGCCCTCTCCTCCTGACTCTATGTCTCTCTCTCTCCATATTTTACTCAGTCTTTCCCCTCATCCTTCTTGTGGCTGTCCATCTTATAAGTCCAAGCACCACAGGCTCCTGTAAAGAATGAGCAGGTGGCTTCAGCTGTGTCCCAGGCGATGCCAGCTCATCACTCTCTCTCATGTTATTAGTGCTTGGGCTCAGGTTGCTATGTTTCTGATTAATGAGGCGTTTGTTCTGCACCACAAAACAATTGACGAATACCCTTCCCATTCCAATGAATTGTGTCACAAAGTTAATTGTGAGATGACAGTCCCGGGTTCCAGGCAGAAGAGACCAGGTGTCCAAGCCTCACCTGACAACCATCTTCCTGACATCTTGGTGGGAGGAGACAAACTCAGAGGCATCTGCACGGGGCATCTAAGACCTTAGCCTGACATCTGGAGCCTCAGATCTCACACTGCCGAATGCTCTTTGCTCCGGAATCAGAATCCAGTGTCTTTCTACTCTGTCCCTTCACCTCCCTGTCATCCCTTCCCCTGTGGGGCAGCAAAGCAAAAGAGAAAGGATGAGCCTTGCTGTCTGACAGATCTAGACCTTGACCACATCACGTAAGATCTCTTAGTTTCCACCTCAGTAAAAAGGGGGAGCCAATACCTACCACACAAGCCTTGTTGTTAGGATTTGGGGGGATAGGCAGCGAGGTGTGCAGAAGAACCAGGCACACAACACAACCCAATCAGTAGTACTTCCCCTTTCCTACCTTTCCTCCTTCTTTTTGGACCTGGATGAGAGCTCTCATGGCAGCGTCCCTGCTCTGAGCCTCCCACCTGTTCTGAGCCTCCCACCTGTTCTGAGCCAAGAAGCCAGGAGACCGCAGTCTGTGCAGATCACAAAAGCCGGCCAGGGTCAGGGTTGGCAGATACCTGTGAGGTCCTAACCTGGGAGCTGTTGCACTCAGGGAATATCTAGAAGTGCCTTCCTTCTGAGGGCCACAGGGTTGTAGCTGTGGAGAGCTCCCAGAAAGAAGGCTTCCTTCCTACTTTAGAATGTTCCTTGAATATGGATTTTACCAAAGATCAGTCATCTCATGCTCTGGGTACACAAAAGGCTCAGGTGAAGGATGAGAGAGTACTTTTGAGGTTGGGTTCTGGGGGAGGAGGATCGGTTTAGTACATAACACCCAACCTGTGTTAGTTGGGACTACTCCTCAGTGAGGAGCTCTCCAGAAACCATCCCTTTCATAACATGGGTTCAAGGGAGCCAGTGTTAGTGAGTCCTCTAAACATTAGGCAATGGACCATGCACCTTACAGCAACCCCATGTTCTATCTTGTAGGAACAATTTCCCTGACTTTCCAGATGTGGTGTCAGAGTACCAGAGAAGTTTAGTAACTAACCCAGGTCCCACAGCAGTCAAGTTAGGATCTCAACTCTGCAACTGTTTTTTAGAACCCCTCTTTGAGCTGCACACTCCTCAGAGACCCCATCACCTCACTCCTAACTATGCTGTAACTCCCCCACCCCTGCATCCTGATTCACTAATATAAAGAGTTCTCTGCTCCCACTTTGTTTTTCCATTATGCAGAAATATGAGGAGCTGCGTAAAAAATTGGAGCTATTAAACAACGTGGCCAGAAGCCTACGTGAGCTTAAACCATAAGTGTAGACAAGTACTTAGTGCTAGACGTGGGCAGAAATGCAGAACTAAGACTCCAAGACTAACCAGGAAGAGTCATTGGAGTGCCCATGTGCAGACAAGAGAGCCTGGGAATTGGGAAGAGGAGCTGAAAGGCCAAGCCAGAAGAACTGGGGGGTGGAGACGGTGTTCCCCATAGTTGTGTAAGTTCAGAGAATCACAATTTGTGGTGAATAGGGGCTCAGGCTCTAGGGAAGACAGCCTCTTTGCTCTCCCTCTTACCAGCTGTGCAGTCTGGGTAAGTTATTTAACTTCTTTAAGCATCAGCTTGTCCGTTTGTGAAATATAGGTGATTCTGATACCTATCTAATCATGAGGATTCAAAGACATCATGTCTTAGAGTGCTTAGCACAGAACCCGGTACACAGAAAGTACCCAGTATGTGAGCTGAGATGATCATTTTTGAGAAGCTGGTTGTGGCTGAATGACACCAGCTAGGCATGGGAACATTGGCATACTTGAGTTGGGAAAAGATGAACTCAGACATACGTCAACACAACTTCTGATCCAAAGGGAGTTAGGGGTGGAAATAAGGTCTTTGACAATACAACTCAGTCCTCTGGACTGCTGATTCCTTTAGCAACCTGGTGGTCATCCCGGGGGGAGTTGGCTAACCTGCCCTATCCCATCCCTCCACCCCAGTTACAGCTCCCCTATAATGCTTGGCTCACCCTGACACTGTTGCGATGAAAAAACGCTCTGCTCAAGCAGAATATCTGAGCACTAGGTCCAGTGACAGACCATGGTCCTGGGCCTCAGCGGAGTGGCTAGAAGAGAGGACAGATGTTGGTGATGCTCATGGATGCAGCCTGCTGCCTTCCCTACCCCAGGCCCATTCACTCGGGATCCATAGCGCATCACAAATAGATTTCTCATGTCCTCTCTTCAAACTTCCTCCAACCCCCCAGCTTCAGAGGGAGCAGAGATTTGTTGAGGCACATCCATCAAACCAGTGGAATCACTTCTGTTCATTTCTGATTGGATTCATAAATTTGTTTTGCCACAGTCGTCTCGTTCAGATTTGACAAGCTCTTCCTGAATTCATGAATTTGGGAGGAAATGAACCAAAGGGACTGAGGAGCCCAATTTTTAACTGAACTGTGGTATGTTTGTCTCCAATTTTCATTAACGGTTTCAGGAGAAGGATTACAGAGCTGTGAAAGGACCCGCACGCTGTTGAATTGGAACATCTGCACCAGGCATCAACCATTTCGAAAATCTCACGCAGAAATGAGCAAACGTAGAGCCAGAGACTTACACCTATTTTTCCAATCTACTGGCATATTCATCTATTTACCAAATAACCAACAAATTTTATTCATCCCCTAAGCAAATATTTATTGTGATTCGTTATGTACTAGACACTGTTCTGGGCACTTGGAGTGCATGAGTAAAACATACACACAAAAGTCCCTTCCTTTCAATTGAACTGAATGTAAGTGGAGCTTACACTATTTTTAACCCTCACCCAAGGACATGCTTATTGATTTTAGAGAGGGGGAGGGAGAAAAAAGGGATGGGGGGGGGAGAGAGGGGGAGAGAGAGAGAGAGAGAGAGAGAGAGAGAGAGAGAGAGAGAGAGAATGAATGAATGAATGAGTGATTTCTGTCTACATATTCACCTGGCTGATAAGGAAAGAGAACAAAGAGGCAAGTCCTGATTTTATATTTCTTGAATATCTACTTAGTTGTTTCTGACTTAGTATCAGCCAGTATTCCCAAAATATTTTTATGAAGTCAGAACTTTAGGGATTAACTACTAATGCTAACATCTGACCAACAATTAAAAGGGTTCATTTCTCTGTATCATTTTAGTTCTTAGCCAATTACTTTGATTAGCATTAAATTTAATAAGTGCATTTGTATGTTACTTTAAATTTTTTGAAATAGATTCACATATCTTTGGATCTTTACAAGTACCCTGGGAATTAATCAAGGCAGATATAATTATTCTAGGGCTACAGATGAATACACTGAAATAATCTATAGAAGTGAAATAAGGCACCCAAGTTCCATGCAGTTAGAGACCTAGTCTAGAACCTAGACTAGCCTAGGGCCATTATTAATTCCAGATACTGACCACTACAGATCTAGACCCTTTAAGGCACAGAGACTCTGTCTACTGTATGGGCTTCCAGTTTTACTGAGAATACTGTAGAGTCTGTAGACCATCAGAGCCATATGTTTTCCTCCTGAGGAGGAAATGACTGTGTGTGCACCATAGCAATGCATAAAATCTATACAGAGAGAATTAAGATATACAAAGTATAAAAACTATAAGGAAATACAAGCAAGTGGCATTAACTCTTAGGAAAGCTATCTAAACTAAGAGTACTTTTTATAAATGAGGTCACCAGCAGTGAAACATCAAACCAGCCTGGAAACTGGGCTACCAGAGGACAGGTGCCTCTTATTCATAATTTCTGTGAATGGAGCAAGTGAGCAGCAGGGCAGCCTCCAAAGTAGAGTTCTGATGGTCTGAATAAGGGCAATTAGCAATCCATGGGATTACCCAAGAAGTAGACTCAAGGTATAAGTCAAGTAAATATTTTTGCTATTGGTCATTAAATCAAAAGATGTCAGTCCAAAAACTAAAACCAAAACTTAAAGCCAAAGAAGGATGAGTAACTTAGGAAATCAATAAATAGGGAACTTGTCTAAGCAAATAACAAGTCACTCCCATGAGCAGGCTGTTTGCATTTTACAGGGTTGAAAGAGGCAGAATAGACATGTAGACTAGACATGACTCCTTTGCATGCTTTCTTCAAAAGAATTATTTTAAGAGCCAATGAAATAATAGTTATAGAATCATAACTCTGATACAAAGTATACTCATATATATTCTAATACATATTAGTATACATAAAGCATATTAGTTATGAGAGGGATTCAAGGACCACTAATAACATGTTCCTCTAGTGCCACAATGGACAGAGAAGACATAGATGATACAAACTCAAGTAAAAGCAAGAGACCATTTACTGAATAGGTTTTTAATACATCACCTCATTCAAGCCTCAATATAACCCCATGATAGATCTCATTTTTATTCCTATTTTAGATACTGAAATTTGGAGAGACTAAATCAAATAGCTACTAAGAGGTCATGCAGGCTTCCAACCAAGTGTCCTTCTCTGTGCTTTTGCAGGTTTGTGGTCCTTCTTCCCCGGTGGTTGAGCTTAGTCCATCTTAACGGAGCTGTTTGTGAGCTAAAAGTGAATATGTGTGGAAGGATCAGGTTTCCCTGAAGGTTCACTGGGCAGAGTGAGTGTAGGGATGGAGACCCAGACACTAATGTGGTCAATTTCCTAAAACTGGGACAGAAGCTGAGCATCCTGGATGAACACAGCATGGGAGTTCCAAGAGTGAAGGCCAGTGGCTCCAAAAGCAGCCCACAGATAGAGGTCAGCTCAAGGCAGCCTCCAGCTAATGCTATTGGTTCCTTTTTTAATGGCATTTAGCTCTTCCAGCCCAACTTCTCATCGTAGGCTTTACAGGCTCTGTGTGTGGTTCCTGATAGGAATCTGGGAAAAATCTGAAGGTGGCTATACTATGGGGCTGCAGAATGAACCTGACCTCCCTCATCTGTCTGGGAGGACCAAAGTTAGTCTGCCAATTCGCAGTTGGGTGAGCAAGGAGAGTGACCTGACTGAGGGCCTTGTGCCAATCAGAAATCTTACTGAAACAATATTAAGGAGCTCAGAAAACTGTTGGAGGTCTGGAGAAGCAGACTTAGCACATTCTCCATGGCTTTTGCTTCTTTGCATCCCACACTCCAATTTCATAGTCTAGGATTGTCAGTCTGACTGGCTGAGCCATGGTCATGGCCAGCCTTGAGTGAGAATTTGGTCATGTTACTGGGCTGAACCAATCAGACTCACAAAGGCCTCTAGACCCAGGTTAAAAGCTGAATGCAGAGAACAATATACCCTTGAAGAGAATCGAGTCCAGGAGTCCCCTTGGGAATTTCTTTTGGGGCATAGAGATGGTCCACTCAACCTTGTTGGTGTTTGAGTTCTCTTTGTTCAAGAGTACTTCTTTGATGGGCAGCCTGGACAGCTGCCCACCTATCCAGACCTCAGAAGGACCACTGTGTGTTGGAAATGGGTGTCAGGCTGAGGGCCACAGTGACCAGAGTGGGTGGAGACTGAGCACAGAGCTAAAAAGAATAGATAGTGGATTAAGTCCATTTTCTTAGGGAAATAAAACTAGGCTAAAAAAAGTAAAACAGAGAATTGAAGGGGAAGGAAAGGGGATGGGAAATATAAGCTGGAATGAGAGCTGAAACAGAGACAAAGAAAGTTTAGTGGAGAGAAAGATTAGGAAAGAAAGAGGAGAGGGTGAAAGATGAGAGGGAACAAGAGAGAAGGGTAGCTGATGGAAAGTCTAGAAGGAAGAGAGAATCTAGACAGAAGGAAAAATCTGGAAACAAGGGAGAGGGAGAGAAGCCAGGGTGATATCGGGGTAGAAAATCCAGGACTCAGTGTTCTTGAACAATCTTGAATAAGGTTGCCATCAAGCCACTCTGTCACATTTAGCAGGTCACTCTTCACCCCATTACCCTCCTGACTTCTTGGGTAAAGTGGTGCTAAGGTACCTACCTCATGGGCTTGGGCAAATTAAATGAGAATGTGAACCTAAAATATCAAATACAGTGCCCACAGGACAGATATTCTGTCAATGAAATCCCCATTTTGCCAATTGATCTCAACTTCCCAATCTGTAAAATAAATCATGTGTTCTCTAGCAGTAAAAAAATAAAGCTGGCAGGATGAGAAGCAGAGATGGAAACAAAGATGAACAGAACACAGTCACTGCCCTCAGAGAACTCAAACTCAAATGAGAAGAAACACCACATGCTATGGTGTGGTAAGTTCTAACACAGAAGCCTGTACCATGCGGTGTGGCAGAGCGGAGAGGGGGACGTTCACTGCCACTGGAAGAAGTCCCGGAGAGTTCCCAGAGCAAGGGACATTTGAAATGAGATGTGGAGAAAAAGAAACTGTCCAAATGGAGAAGGGAAGAGAATGGCTTTTCACCCACAGCAAGTGGCACGAGCGGAGTAGAGATAGAACGAGCAGGGTGTGTGCAATGAGGAAGATGGTAGGTGCAAGGAGGATGGTGGCAGGAGTATCAGCTGGAATCAGATCTTAAAGGGAACGGAGCGCAAGATTATGTAATTGTGTTTTATTTGGGAAGCCATAGAACCCACCAAAGGATTTTAAGTAGAAGAGTGATACACTTGGATTGAGAAATGATCCTGGAGCTCTGTGGATCAGAAGAAGTTGAGTCTGGATGCAGAGAGAGTGGCTATTCTATTCATCTAGAAAAGACCTGATAGGGGTCTGAGGAAAAGCAGTCTCGAGGGCAACTGGGGAAGAAGGTAAAGATCTGAGTGAGGAAAAATCACCAATTCCCAGTGGAGGAAATCAGGAAGACCCTCATGACTCCCTGGGGAGCTTATGAAGGTGGGTGGTCATCTGCCCCAACCTTTTTATTAACACTAATTCCTCCAGATGATTCTTCCTTTCTTGAGATAAGACCAAAAATGAGTCCTTTATTCATCAACATTTGGTTAATACTGTGTTTATTAAACCATTTAAAGAAGTTACTGTATATCTTAGTTGTTTGTTTTTAGGTATGTTACATAATTCATTAGTAGCAAATGCTTGGAGGATGAAGCTATTACAGACTCAAGAGAAATGTGTTCGGATAAAGAACCAGACACCTCCTGCAACTAGAAGGTTCTATCAGACTTCCTAGACTGAGCCTCTGAAGCCAGACATGTCTATAGAACATATCTTCATAGCCCTCCCCACAAATCTCTTTCCACTTTACATATACAGATGAACATTTAGATGTTTTCTGGCTGGTTTCTGGTGATACCTAATACTATTTGTGTCATCCAATGTGCTCATTCAATTATCATTAGATATGTTCAGTGAGATGAGAGGAATCAAAGGGACATGATGTTTGTCTGACAATTTCCATCACATGGAAGAATAGGAGCATAGGCTTGTTTTGTGTGGTCCCCAAAGACAGAACCACCACCAGTGGGTAGAAGTGCCCTGGGGGCAGATTTCAGCTTATCCTCAGACTGATTGGGGACCAGGGAATCTGTCAAGCAGGAAATGAATGGTGCAATCCTGCAAAATAGGCTGCATTTTTATTGAGCACCTACTGCATTCCAGGTACTGTGCTCAGACTCTCACAGCCATTATCGCTTTGAAACCTCAAACCTCCTCTACAAGTTAGGGATGCTATTCCACTTCCCAGATGATTCATCCAATGCTCACGGGTTAAATGGCTTACCCATAGCAGGTAAATGACAGATGTAGGATTCAAGTCCAACCCCAGACCTCAAACAGGCTGTCTGTTCGTCAGTCTGATGCTTCCCTGGTGGATGTGTGGGTGGCCTGTCCCTGGAACCATACAAACAAAGGCAGAATGACCAAATGCCTGGGAAGCTATCGAAGAGATTTGGCTTTGGACAGGTTATCAACCCAGATGAACGCAAACCTTCCTGCTAACTCTGAGTACCTCTGGCTCTCAAACAGCAAAACATAACTGAAATGAATACACTGTGGAGTCCCCAAAAGCAAGGACTGGTAACAAGAACATGTGTAAAGAGAAGTTATCTGAAACATACATGCATTTTATTTCCTTAAAAAATGAGAAAAAGCAGACACTACAAGAGGAAGCAAACACATATTTTATACAACATTTTAGTTCTGTTTTACGTATCCTTGCATGTTTTCATGCTGAAACCGATTTGCGAATTATTTTCTCACTTTTTTTTTCCACGTGAAATGTATCCTCGATTATATGACAAGAAATTATATGGTGCTAATAATTTATTTAAAACCAGATCCGCGTCTCCCATTCATTCTGTGTTGTGAAATCAAGTAGATGCAGAAGGGGAATTTTTTTCCTCTGAACTTTCTGACCATCTCTATTGTGGAAGCGAGAGTAATAGCAGGTATCGAGGGTGCCAATTATGTGGTGCTGTACAAATCCGCTGAAGAAAAATCTATATGATATTTTAATGCTAGTCAAACAGAACGATGAAGTTTAAATTAGCTCGGAGCTACTAAAAATTCTAACGATGGCTCCGCCTTCATTGTATGGGAAGGTGGAAAATAGCTCTACAGGAGAGTAGGTCTCTCTTGTCTGCGGACGGGTGGCCTGACGCCTCTCCCTTCGCTGATGCGCAAGGTTCCATTTCTTGTTTGTTCGTGGCTCCGTGTTTCCTTTCATTTCTTCTTTCACTTATTTTTCTCTCCTGCTCGGTTTTCTTGCTTACCATCTCTCCTCCCTTCTTCAATCATCTTCTCCTCTACTTTCTTTTACGTTAATTCATCTATTAGTGTCATAAGCTCATGGAATCAGAGAATGTTAGAACTCAGAGAGCTCTGGTTAAAAAAAAAAAAAAAAAGAGGGGCTTTGGAAAAAAAATCAAATGCCAACACTTCATGGTACGAATGGGTGGGAGGGAGGGAGGGAGGGTTGAGGTCTAGAGAGAGGATACAGTGTGTTCAAGGCCACCTGACAATGTTTTAAGGGAGTTGTCTAGTCAGGAGTGAGTCACAGAAAAAGGGGTTTGGGTTCAAATACAAAACCGGAATTGTCACCTCCGCAGACCCGTTCTTTAGCCAGAAAATCCAAGTGTAATAATCACATTTCCAAAAGGCTTTTTAATGCACGGGGTGGGCAAAAGTAGGTTTACAGTGGTGAGTACGCAAAACAGTGTTTATTCTCGTATTATTATTTCTTTATTCATGAATGTATTATTTATTATGATTAACCTACTTTTGCCCACCCCTACTTTTGCCCACCCCTCATGTGGCCCAGTGTGAAGGTGAGGCAGGTAGAAACGTCTCTATTGTGTGGGTGAGGAAATGGGGTGTGGCAGGGAATGATGTTTAATGAATACTTTCACATATTATTTCATCCTCAGTCCCGCCATTAAGTATGTATAACACTTTTCTATAGACAGTAACCTGGGATTCACAAAAATTAACTGGTCACACAGCTGGGGAGGGGCTGAGCTGAAGTCAAGCCTTGGGGACAGCCCGTGTTCTCCAGGAGATGCGGTCCGTCCCCTCAGGTGCTGCAAAGAGCCCACGGAGCAGTTAGGGCAGGAGATCCCGTCTTCCCGCCCTGACATCTTTCCAGAGCTTCTTGGAAAATAAGCACAGACAGTTGGCATGACCTCACCAAGGGGCAAGAGAGTTGGCACTGATTCATGATTGATACTGATGCTCATGGCCAGCAGGACGGAGCTGAGGGCAGAGGAAGAAAAGAGTCAAGTTGAATGCGGGGAATGAGGTGCGGTTCACTTTGAAAAACTGGCTGCGTGAAGAGGAATCACAAGGATTAGGGTTTAAAAAGTTGGTTTTGTTTCTTTGTTCTGGATGGTAGGCTTGTAGATGATTTCTTTTGTCACAGAAAATAGCTGCATTGTGCATTAAAAAAATCAAGCAATATAGAAAAGTCCATATAAAATGGTGAACCCACCCAGGATGCCACCACCAAGTAGTAATCATTAGTAATAATCAAATGTCATCAAATGTTTTTCTTGGCCAGGAAACATACTTATGTTTTCTTCTTTGTGTTTTCCAAATTTTATACACATTCTATGTATTAATTTTCTAGTACACGAAAACATTTTAATTAGAAAAGTCATTTGGGACTCGCTGATGAAAACCTCTGGAATGGCAGGACCCTGGATTTGGTTATAAATCTGGCATGTCTGTCTGTCTTTTCCCAAGTTCTGCTCCTTCCAAGGAAGATGAAAAGATGAGACGTGGACTTGACTCCGTAAATGACCGGGACACAATGAAGAACTCCGAGCAGTTCTTCAGGACTTTGAAACGTGATCACGTGAACGAATCAGCAAGTTTCCTCTGGCGCAGTGTGCTCAAAATGTAACCCTTGGACTTCCAGGACCAGGGACTGGTTAGAAATGAAAATTCTCAGGCCCCACCCCAGACTGAATGCAAGACTCTGGAAATGGGGGACCCACACATCTAACCCTTCACAAGCCCTCCAGTGACTGTAATGTAAGCCAGAGCCTGGGAACGTCTATATTCTCCCAGTATTTAGAGAACACTTTCGGGGGGAAAGACTCGTGGTGAGGGTAAAGGCCCCATCAATCAAGGTGAGATACGAGGAAGGGCCAAACTTGGGTGGGAATCAAAGCTTCTTGAAAGGCATAACTGTCAGAAGCCCAGCCCTGCCACGCCCAGGGTCCGGGTTTGGTTAAGCTGGTGGTCCTGAGACTCTAAATTACCACCCGCACATCTGCATGTATGTATTACCACAGCAGGACTTACGAATCAATTATTTTTTGCATCAGTATAAATCTTTCTTGGAACAAGGCAGAGTAGGTTAAAATGAATGCATTCATTTTAAAAATTGGGTTTGCCTATTAATTCCTAAATCAAAGCATTGCCTTCTTGTGCACATTAGTATAAAAAATAAAATAAAAACCTTCCCAGCTTGTCATTCAATAGCCACATGTTCTAGAAAGAGAATGTTTACAATGTTTCTCTGTGGGCATACACTTCATTTTTTTTTTTTTTTCATTCCTTGAAAAATGGAAGTGTCGGCAGATCAATTCTGGGCCCTTCATCAGCTCTGATACGGGAGCCCTGATTTCTTTGTTGGAGTTCCTCCCCCAAGTTGAAAGATGACATTGTTCACCACCACAATTCCCTCAGGATTCTCCCACGTCATGCCTGCCAAGTCCCAATGACAAGATATAGGGGACAGTTAGACTATTACATACTCTCCCTGCCACTTTCAATCAAGCCTAATGCAATCAGAAACACATGACTACATCAACACATCTCCTTTAATCAAATGTGATTAAGTCAGTCATTAGTTTTTCAAGACAAATAAAGAATACAAGTGCTTGTATTATAAACGTAACCGCCCCTCTTCTTAAGTGATTTGTTAGAAAGGGAGCCCCCCCCAGCACAGAACTTAGGACCTTCAGAGGTCTTTGTACTTTTTACTGCCGATGTTTATTATAATAAAGCATCCTTTGTTTGTATGCTCAGTTCCTTCTTCCCTGTCCCCCGCACAAAGCCCCCGTGTTGTCAAGCGGAATTTGGCTTCAGCTTGATCAGGATGATTTCATTATCCCATTGTTACCATTATGACTTGGGCAATTAGTAGTTTATAAGTATAAATTTATGGCAATCTGTGATCCAGGCGCATTGGCAGTAGTTAGGGCATAATAAAAACCCAATCAATTTCTTTCATTTAATATGTAGGCTGTGACCCTAGTTTTGATTAGAACTCTTAGCTATTTCATCTTTAAATAAAAAAAGAATGTCTGCAAGCAATTATATGGTGTGTTAATTGGATATTCCTTTTTATCTCTGATGCTACTGAATGCACTGCGTTGCTAACGAAATCCTTGTTTTCTCTTTCTTTTTCTCAATGTTTCTCTTCCTCCCTCTCTCTATGTTACTGTTTTTTCCCCTGTTCTCTGTCTACCTTATTTTTTCCTCTACCTCTCCATTGTGAATGCTCCCTGGCCATACACAGCTTGGCTAAAATTAGCAGGGGGTTCCTAGTGCCCATCTTTCCTCTTCCCTCCCTCACTTGGGAAGCCACCGTCCTCATGGTGTACCCCACTTTCCATCACGATATTCAGGCATTATGGAGTTGAAGTCGCCAGATTATCTAGAAGGTCTAGCACACAGCAGGCACTCAATAATTAGCGAATGAATGAATGAGGCCACAACATTCCCCGTGTATCACATTGTCACTCTCTGTCCCAGGACACTTTGTTTAGACCTGCTCTGTGTTTCCAGAGTACTATTTCCCTGAAGCACCTACCCTCTTGCGCCTACACTCTGAAAGGCGGGAGCTCTGGGGATCTATAATCCCCAAATGGGGAGCCCAGCTGGGACAGGGTCTCTGCCTGCCACCCAGATACAGAGCTTCTTATCTCTGCCAAGTGGATGATTCTGTAAACTGGGATGAGCCAGTACCTAGAATGTGGGCCCTATAGTTTTTGCTTATTTTTTTCAATTTCATTAACGAGTACTTCTGTAGTATTTAAGATCCCTCATTTATCCAGACTGAATTCTAAACCTCTTTCCAATAGAGACACATCAGAAAAGGTACTGATTGGTTCTCTCACGAGGCACGCTTCCTAAAGCCTTCCAGCGTCCTTTCCAAGCTGTCCCTGCTGCTCTCCCCTTCCTTACAAGCCTTGTTTCCTGGATGTTTTGTTTCCATGTTTTCTTCTTTTTCTGTTCTATTCCTTTGCTTCTGCAAAGAACATTTTCCTGTAGCATCCTGAGAAAGGGCACATGGGAGACAATTTGTTTTTCACACCTGCTATGTCTGAAAATACCCTGGCGCTGTCCGCACATACAGTGACCATTGGCGTGGTTGGAATTTGAAGTCACTTTTCCTCAGGATTTTCAAGGCATCGCTGCACGTCTCCAGCCCTCCACGCTGCTGTGCGGATGCCTGCGCCCTTCTCATTGCCAGTCCGCAGTGTGTGAATCCCTTCCCTCCCCCTTCCCCTTCTCCCATAAGCCCAGCAGCATCCAGAACTTTCTTTATCCTTATGTCCTGAGATTTCACAATGGTGTACTGTCCCCTATTTCTCAACGCTCAGTGAATCCTTTCCTCCTCTCCTCTCTTTTCTCCATTTCCTTTATCTGGAAGTCATATTGACCAAGTGCTAGACTCCCGTTTTCAATCTCTAATGTAATTATCTCTTTTTCTACTGATTTCCATCTCTTTGTTCTGTCTTTTCCTTTTTTCACTTTTTTCTTCCAACACTTCCAGTGATTGTTTTGTATTATTCTTACTATATTTTTAATTTCCATTGTTTCTTTCTTTTATGACTACTCTTATTCATAGCATCCTATGCCTAACCAAGAGGATTGTTACAGACCTGCCTGACCCAAAGACAATGTTCTGATGATGACATTCTGCCTAAATAACCACCTTGTCTTGGTTTTCATAATCCATTCCTTTGAGAACCTGGAATCCATTGAAATTGCTTCCTCGGGTAGACTATAAACTAAAGTGTGTGCTGCCGGAGGGCAGGGTTTGCCAACATATACCCTTCAGTCACAATTCCTTGCATGGAAAGATGTTCTATAAATATTTGGCGAATGAATGAATGAATGAATGAATGAATGAATGAATGAATGCATGGTGCAAGATCCAAGTTCTCTGATTTTAATGGAACAGCCAGATAAGAGGAAAATGGATGCTTTCTAGTCCTCATGCTGTCACAGCCATTCAGCAGCTCTTGACGTGATAAAACAATTTCTGAGTGAGTGTGGCCCCGTCCTCCTGTCTGCCTAATGGAAATGGAATCCTCTAAGAAATTGCAGAAGCAGGAGGTGTGAGGGTTTAACAGGACTGGCCAATGAGTTCATTTATAATGTTAACAAACCAAATTCCAAAACAAGCTCAGGGGCCCCTCTTGGACCTGTCAGCCAGGAGAGACAGCTGTCGGTCAGGATTCATGGCGGCACCCTCTGCCCTGGCGGCCAGCCTGGCAAGGGGGACTGGTTGGGAGGGAGTGGGAAGATAACAGAGATAAATCTAAATTCATTCGGGAAGCAGTCATACTCAATGACATATTCACTGACTTCTTCAACAGCTCATTTGATAATGTTCTCTCTGCACTATTCATTTTTCTGAAAGATGAAAGCTGGCTGAGGATCTCATCTGCTCACTGATGCAGGGAAAGGATTTGAAATTAGCGCACACACACACATACACACACAAGAAAGGGGGAGCTGGTGGGGGACGGAGGACACATTCTGATGACCAGTTTTATGGTTGCTCTGACACAGGAGACCCAGCAGCCTGGTGTGAGGTCACCTTTAATTAGTTATGCATTCTAATTCAACAATATGCCAATGGGCAGATACAAGGCTCGGTAGGGAGGGGGGCATCTATCATGATAATTAATAGCTTGAAGAATGTAATCTGCGTGGTGAGGGGCAGGTCATGACTTGCAATGGGAGGGGAGAGAGGTCAGAACCTCGGGGCCAGGTGCTACTTTCTCAGTGTGCCCAGTCTCACTGTGCCTATGGCACCACCAGTGGGTGTTTACTGAGTGCCAGTCTCATGCAGAGTCCAGGGGTACTAGAGAACATGAGACAGAGGTCAGGCACCTGCGGGAGGAAGACAACACATGAACACTGAACCTGAATGTCTACACTTGCTGTTCTGCCGTGCAGGCTCTCCGTGGACAGCACCACCGGCAGGAGGACCGCCTCTTTGTTGTTACCGTGATGCTCTCACGTGGCTGCTTAAACAAATGGATGATCTGTGCTACAGTAGGGAGAGCACAGGCTTTGGAATCAGGAAAATCTGGGTTTGAATCCTGACTCGTTTACTGTATAGCAGTGTGACCATGAGGGATTGACTTTGTATGTCTAGGCCACGTTTTTATTCTTGGTAAAATGAGGATAATAAAAATCTACCTTTCATACCCTGGTGGTTTGGCTCAGTGGGCAGAGCGTCAGCCCGAGCACCGAAGGGTCACGGGTTCAATTCCTGGTCAAGGGCACATACCTCAGTTGCAGGTTCAATCCCTGGCCCTGGCGGGGTCATTCAGGAGGCAACCAATCAGTATGTCTCTCACACACTGATGTTTCTCTCTCTCTCTCTCTCCCCCCCCCCACCATTCTATCTAAGAAAAAATGTCTTCGGGTAAGGATTTTGAAAGATAGATAGATAGATACATACATACATACATACATACATACATACATACATACATAAAATTTACCTTTCAGGATTAAATGTTATGAGGATTGAAATCTAAGGTGCAGATGCCATGGTACCCATGCCCCTGTCCTGGCAGGCAGAACCCGTACTGGGGGTTGGGGGTTACCCAAAGGTTGGGGCAGGACATGGAAGGAGAGTCCTGCTTTCTCATCCATAGCGGCAGTGTTTGGCACTATAGGGTTTTGCTGAAAAAAATAATGCACCAAAGGTTCATGGCACATAAAGTAGTTACTTGTTCATGTTTGTTCAACAAATGGAATGTTTTCCAGCAAAATCTGGGTAAATGCTCTTATAAAGGGTCATCAATCCATATAAAGCCAGAAAGAGGGATGGGGACAGAGAGAGAGGGAGAGAAACACACAGACACACAGAGAGAAACAAAGATATAAAAGTAAACAGGATAGATAAAATAGAGACAAGACAAAAAATTAATACGCTCAAAGCCAAAAGATAGGAAATACTCTCCTAGCAATCCCTGAGCCAGAGTTTAGATGGCTTCAGCAACTTCTTATCAGATTCCTAAAACCACTAACACGGAATAGTCAGAGTGTTTAAAAGGCCACACACGGAGCCTAGCTTAGTAGGCACTCTGTACAGTCTGACTTCCTTTCCCAAGTTCACTTGCAACCCACGGGCTGACTGGGGATACCCTTTAAGAGCACATAGAAAAGCCATCACTGTATTTCCAAGATAAAATACACGAATATTCAGCTTTTCCCTTCTTGCTCTTCACAATGATCTTCATTGCCCTATACCTGAGATTCTGTTTACTAGACACCACACATTCATTAGGGGGCAGGAGGAAGGAAGGATAGCAGGAAAATGTTTATTGTGTTTCAAAATACGAGCATCAGAACGTAACAATAACAATAAACGCACTGAACAGTGGCAGGATGTGGAGAGAAGACAGGAAACAGGTTCCAGCCCCTCAGAGTGCAGGTGCCTCTTCATTTCAAAAGTTATTTCTCTGTAAATCTTACAATTGGATGGTTCTTCACCTCACAGGACAGTGAGGGGGCAAACTTAGCATTGTTACTTATGTTGTCCTTTTATTAGGAACATCTAACCCCTTGATGTCTGATGTCAGGACTACTAAATTTTGTATCCCCAATATTATAACACGTGTTGCTGTCGTGTTTCCTTGCTTTTTCTTTTGCTAAGGGTGATGTTTTTGTCTTAAGTGTCTTATGGATAAGGGACAGAGACCTCTATACTTTCTCAGAGGTGAAGTAGTTTTATTTTACAGAAACAGAAAGATGACATCTATGACCACGCAGGCACTCATCTCCTATTCCTGTGCACCTGCTCCATTTATCACCACCCTTCCTACTTATACACAGCCTCCAACCTCTTCGTTGCCAGCCCACTGGAGGCTTAGAGGACCCAGAGAGCTACTCCAGCATAAGTGCTGAGCAGAGTCTTCACCTACTGTTCAAATTCCAAAGCGGAGGAAAGACAGTGGTTCAGGCCCGCCCCCGAGCTGCACCCTTTGGGGTCCTCATTCATCCTGGTGTGTGGGTCAAGTGGTACCTTCTGGCTGCTGCGGCTCTGGCCAGGTGACTCAGTCTCACAGAGGGATGTGTACAGGGACACCATGACTGATGATTATTGTTTCTAGTAATGTCTTTTTTTTTTCATTCATTTGAAAGGAATATATTACTTTTTATTCTGTGAAATTATCTTCAAGCTACATTTTATTTAAAACTTTTCATCAGTTTTGAGAATGAATCAGTGCTCTTGGTTCCTGCCCATATTAGATGAAGAACAAGCACATTGCTTATGCCTAAAGTGCATATTATATCCCTTCTCAGATGAAAACTTTCTGTGCCCTGGCTGGTTTGGCTCATCCGTTAGCGCGTCGGCCCATGGAACGAAGTGTTTTGGTTCGATTCCCGGTCAAGGGCATGTACCTCGGTTGCAGGTTCAATCCCCAGCCCTGGTTGGGGTCGTGCGAGAGGCAACCAATCGATGTGTCTCTCTCACATTGATGTTCCTCTCTCTCTCTCTCTCTCCCTTTCACTTTATCTAAAAATCAATGGAAAAAAATCCTCAGGTGAGTAACAAACAACACAAAACTTTCTGTGATTTCTCTTTACCCCCAAGATATATCCAAATTCTGTAGTCTGCTAGGTCTTGCTTTCTGTGGCTCCTCAGTCACCTCAGTCTCTCTGCTCCCCCTTTCTCTTCCTTTTTCTCCCAGATGGCCACCATCTCTCATCCTTGCCTCTAGGCCTTGTCATAACCTGTTTCTTCTGCCGAAGACATTGCCTCACTCATCTCTCTGAATGCAACCGCAGCTGTCCGTTGACCTTCAGCTTTTGTAAAATATACCTCTTGGCTCATCTTCATCCCATAGGTAATTCTCCTAAAGAACGTCCACAGGGTGAGCTAAAGGTATAACAGATTGCAGTGGGTTGAATAGTAACCCCCTAAAAAGGTATGCCTATATCCACCATATTTGGGGAAAGGGTCTTTGCAAATATGATTAAGTGAGGGTCTTGAGATAATCCTGGATTGTCTGGGTAGGCCCTAAATCCAATGACAGGTATCCTCATACAATAGTCCAAAGAGGAGAAGACACACCCGCACAGAGGCAATGGCAGAGGCAGCCAGGGTGTGGCGCAGCCACAAGCGGAGGAAGCTGGCAACACCAAAGCTGGAAGAGAAACAGATTCTTCCCTAAAGCCTGTGCAGGTACCTTGTGTTGTAGGTTCTGGCCCCCCAAATTCTGAGAGAATGTGTTTCTGTGGTTTTAAGCCCCAGTAATTAGAGTAATTTGTTAGAGCAGCCCTCAGAAACTAATGCATGGGCATTTGGGTCATGGGTGTGCATGGACTTGCCTTATCTGTGATGGGCATTCTTTCTGAATTTCATTTCATGCTGGTTTTTCCAAGGAAGGAGCTGAAGCTCAAAGTCTGATATTTTCTCCTCTTGTCATCCCTTTTTAAAGGCAATCTGGGCCTTCTGTGCTGGCATTTACCTTGGACACTTACGCAGTTTTATTGGGCTAACAAGATCCGTTCAACTATTACCTTCTCTCTGTTTACCAGGGGTGGGGAACATCCAGGGGTGGGGAACATCCAGGGGTGGGGGACATCCAGGGGTGGGGGACGTCCAGGGGTGGGGAACATCCAGGGGTAGGGAATGTCCAGCCATTGGGCCATGTAAGGCTCTTGAAATCAATACCAGCTAACATGACACGCCTCACCAAATTAGTCTGACCGAATATAGCAGGCTAATTTTTAAGTTGGTAATTTTGTATGGTCTGTGAATGATGTTATAAATATCTAAATGGCCCTTGGCAGAAAATAGGTTCTCCACTTCTGGTTTAAACCAGTAGTTCATTCTAGTCCATTGGCTGGAATCTTATGTCTCTTAAACTTTCTTCTCTTCTCTTCTCTTCTCTTCTCTTCTCTTCTCTTCTCTTCTCTTCTCTTCTCTTCTCTTCTCTTCTCTCTCCCTCCCTCTCCTCCCTCCTCTCTCCCCTTCTCTCTCTCTGTCTTAGCTCCAGTCTCCCCACACTTCGGCAGTTTCCTTGAAATTAAAGTACACAGCCAGTGTGCCCTGTCTCAAGTGGAGAGCCAAATTTCATTACCACTTGGAATGCTTTAAATCAATATTTGGGCATTTAATGATTTTGCTCATTTTATTTGAATACATTAGAGAAGTCTGATAGGCCTATTAGGGTCCCTATGATTAACATTTTTGCATCAGCAAAAGGTGCCAATTTAAAAAAATTGGCTTGTTTCAAGCCCACCATAAAAATCTGCATAATTTAGCAATTATTTTATAATTTTGAATATATATTAAAAAGTAGTTTTCAGTGTTTAATTAGAAGATATAGTCAACATATTTTAAAGCGAGCTACCTCCTCTAAATACTTCGAGTTGAAAGAAAGAAATATTTAGGGCCGGCTCCAATTTGTAAACCCGCTTCACATCATATTTCTGCCCAAGGCACACATGACCCTCAGTCATCCTGTGTGTCCCTCATTAGAATCAAATTTACAACTAATCTCCTAGAATCTCCCCTAGAGGCTCTGCACAGTGATACCACAATTAATGAAGAGGCTGTGTCCTCAAAATTCAGTCACTTCTTTAAAACCTTAACCCCAGAGGCAGAAATCCTAGAGGCTTTCTGGAATGCATTCTAGGAAGCCCAGGCTTAGACACAGTTCTCCTGGCTTCGTGCAATAATTAGAGTTTGGGAAGATAGATGTAACCTACCTGTTTCACCTTTGCTAGCCTCCCTCACCCAGGGCCCATGATGTAGTCATATCTGTCCAGTACAAACTCATAACTAAGAGTGTGTGCATTTGTGTGTGTGTGTGTGTGTGTGTGTGTGTGTGTGTGTAACTGAATCACTGTCACCAGCAGCTGTCTGCACTTTGTTCAGAGAGGCTTGGATAGGTCTGGATAGGGCAGCAACAAAGCCAACTGACTGACTGACAGTGGGGAGGTTTGGATCCAGCCTTAAAGCTAGAACAAGGCACTGACCTGGCGTGACACAGATTTTGAGGATCAGAAAATACTGTAAAGAAATACAAAGGGGATACCTCCTCACTGAATGTGGGGAAGAACGATATGGGAGTGGAAATAGGAATGCAACACCGGGCAGAACTTGAGCAGAACATCAACAAGGCTGGGAGGAGTGGCTGCAGAGTCTGAGCTATGCCACCTGTGGGCCAAAGGCACACGATGTATGGGTTGGTTATGCTTCCAAAACAATCTGGGCAGATAAAATAGAAGCAGGTAAATCACACTCAAATGATTTCATCTCAAACCTGGTCCACGTTCATCATCTCCATTTTCCCCCAAACTCTGGCCTGTCTGTCATAATTCACCCACAGTACCTGGCCTTCCTTTCTCCGCCTACCCTTCTGGCTTGTTTCAGCAGCAGCTTCCCTTTCCCAGTTGGGACTCTGTTTCTTCTGTTATTTGATTTCTGCCCCTGAGCCTCCTGGGACCCCAGCCTCTTTTTCTGAGGTTCAGTGCTCATCAGCCATGACAGTACAGAAGAGTGATGCTTTCATATAACCCCTCAGGAAAGCTGCCATGACATCATTCTAAGAGGATGAGGGAAGAACCAGTAGACAGACCTAGTAGGCAGATATGCTTTGGGTAAGCAGGTGAGGCAATGTCCAAAAGGATTCACTTCTGGCTCAGTTATTGGTGTCAATGTGCGAATAACAGATTGAGTTAGATAGGTAAATGCAATGCAAATATCACCTCTGAAAGCTACAAGCATTAACAGAATAGAGCAAAGTGGTTAGGGTAACAGGCAAGTAGCCAAGGAGTCCTCTGGGAGAGAAAGAGAGATGAAAGATAAGGCTGAGAAGGAGAAGTCATAGGACTCCCACAGTAAAGAGAAGACCTTCTGGGGTTATTATACCTCCAACCTCCCTTGACCTGTGGTTCCCTCACTAGCCAACTGCCCTTTGCCCATCTCTGGTTAGAGGACACCTCAACCAGTACTTATTCACCTACATCAGAAAGACCACTTCAAACAAGGAACAAGACAGACAACTGTAAGCTTGGAAAGCAGCACAGACTCTGGCCACTGTGCAGACAGATCCATCTCTTTTAAAATCTCTTCTATCAAACACTGTTTCCTAATCTTAAGTATGTTTTTCAAATATCTCACATGAATCACAGACGCTAACCTATACAATATAAAGCTGAAGTCTGATACCACTTGAATCCACTGATCTCATTCGAACTTCTGGATATTGAGTCCTAGGCACATACCCTGACCACATCTCTACCTCCATCATCTGCCTTAAGCACAAGCAGAGGAAACACTCTCATTTGTGTTTCCATTACATCTTTTGAGGCAATGGGTCTTAACTTGAGTGCCTAGTGAGCACCCAGCCCATATCTGGGCACTGGTACCGGGAGATAAAGAAGAAGTAGCCCTGCACCTTCAAAGTGAACAGTCTTTATCACAGCAGCATCGTAGGTACTGTAATTGTTTCTGTCTTTATCACTAGAATATGGCCACCTCAAAGTCAGAAACAACGTCATTCTCCACACCAGTACAGGTCTTGGATCTAAGACCAAACTAGGTTCAAATTGCAGCGCTGCTAACCATGTGATCACGGAGAAGTTGCTTATGCCCACTAGTTTGGACCATTCTTCCCACTCTTTACTCTCAAACACCCTTCAATATGCAGACCAGGGAGACTTGTACTTCCTTCAGCGAAGGACTGATTGCTCTGAAAACTGTGCTTCCCACTATATAGAGGAAAAAATAAAACTATAAAAGTATATGTGACAGTGGTTTTCAGATATTAGACAACAGAAGATATGAGGTTGTAATTCCTGAGAGAAGAGAAACAAAGATTGGCTCTATGATTACACCGCCTTAGTACCTAGAAGTGTTTCCATGTCATAGCGCAAAGAGAGGAGTCCAGCGCAAAGGTCATCACTGAATTGAGGAGATAGAGATTAGAATTTGAGGAAGGCCAAATGTCCAGAATTTTTAGGGCAGAATACTGGAAAGAGGGAGCTACACAGAGAGACAAGTTCTAGAGAACTTCAGTGGGTTCCCCACAATCTTCAGCTTAGTTCTGATTGATCAATAAAAGCATGGGCAAGAACTATCCAAGGTTGGGGAAATAAATACTAGAAGGTAGTGGTAAAAAAAAAAAAAAAAAATTCTGACCTTAATGCAGATCTGGAAAGAGTTTGGTCTCCTCCTCGCTAGTGTAGTGAGACCCTGGAGTTAAAAGACTACTCTGGACATGCAGTAACAGAACTAAAAAGCAAGCCTCAAGAGTACCAAACTGATCTACAATTTACTGTCTGCCAGAACAAATTCCAACATCCTTTAAATAAACACATAAAAATCTATTGCTCAAAATATAAAATCATAATGTCTGATAGCAATCAAAAACTACCAGGCATGCAAAAGAAAATAAAAGTATGACTCACAGACCAAGAAATAACAGAGAGGATGAAACTAGTAAACAATTACCTTAAAGCAATTATTATAAATATTAGACATCTGTTTAAATATGTGAAGTAACACATGAACATAATGAGGAGAAAGATTAAGAATATAAAAAAAAGGGCCAAATGGAACTTTTGGTGATTAAAAAAAATGGTGTGGGATAAAAAATATACTGAATGAGACTCCTATCAGATTAAATACTGCAAAAGAAAAGATCAGTGAATTTGAAGTCATAGTGACAGAAACTACCCAACATGAAACATTTTCATTTTTTAAATCATTCTACTTTTGGGTTTCTAATACTTGCACTCAGAAGCATCCTAACTGATAAAACTATGTGTCTTTGGGTAAGCTAATTGCTCTGTGCTTAGGTTTCTTCACCTTTAAATTAGGTATGGTAATAATAATACTTACCCAATGGAGTTTTTAGGCAGATTAAGTAAAATTATGCAAGTAAAGTATATAATACAATGTATAGTAAGCACTCAATACATGTTGGCTGCTGCTATTATTATTATTACTAACGAATATATTGGCTCACTACCCTGAAAATGAGGAAAATTCATGGCTGAAACAGAGAGTTAGTTCATTCGACAAATATCTATTGGCTGTCTGCTGTATGTCAAGCCCTGTCACAGTATCTGTGAATGAGTCCATCTCTCAAAGCTCAGAGACTACAGGGGAATAGCGTCAAGAAAAGAGTCCATTTTAGTACAGTACTTTAGCAATTTACAATTTATTTGACTTGTTAAGTATAGGGTGTCTGAGAAAGGGCCTTTAACCATGGCATGGTAGAGTGTCGAGTCAGTAAGAGCTATTGGAGGAGGTAATGTATAAGCTGGGGCCTTGAGAACACAAATGAATCGTCCAGATGAAGTGGATGCAATAGAGCATCTGAAATGTGTTCCAGGCAGAGGGAAAAACATAAACAATGACTAGGAGACAAAGGAGAACCTAGGGCATGTGGGGAACTCCAAACCGTCAGTGTGGCTAAGCCACAGAATGTCAGGCTATGAGATAGGCATGTTGGGGACACTCGTGTAGAGTTTTTCTAAGTCATGAAAAGGAGGAGCCTGCAGCTCCTTGGAAGAGCTTCTTCTAATTTAGAATCCAGCATAAAGTAGGTCTTAGTAATGAAAACTGTGCTGCTCCTGGTTCATGTCTCTAAATTTGAATTTGACCTGTTATTTATTTAAGATGCGAAGCTCTTGCCTATACATCAAAGACCTCAGCTTTAAAAAAAATAAATAAATAAAATAAAATCTGGCTCAAGTTAAGATTGGAACTTTTAAAGTGGGGCAAGTTATAAATTAACAACTTTCCCACTGTATGCATGAGTTGGAGGCTTATACTGAACTAGGTCACAGACCTGGATTAGACTAATTGGCCTTGATTTTTGGGGTCTCCCAAAGCTGTGATATTCTGGGAAAGGCAGAGAGAGAAGTCGGGGAAACTGGACAATCAGTAAGGTCCAGACTTAACAAGAGTAATCAAATTGAGAGACAGTCAGTTCAGAAAGGCTCTTATGAGACTCTCTGGTCAGAGTTTTCAAACTTAAAAATCTGACACCTTTTCTTCAAATGTTCAAGTTTATCTTGGTAAATTGAAAAAAAAAATGGCCCCAAATTCCTCCACTCAATCTCTGTATGATTTTGTGTGGCTTTTTGTTTGTTTGTTTTTTGTATTGTGACTTCGCAACTTTTCCTATCAAGATACAGAGTCTGTGTGTCCACTCTTGAAATCTCAGTTTGGCCCTTTTACTTGTTTTGACCAATGTGATGTTGAAGTGACATACTCTAAAGCACTTGTTCATTGCAGCTTGTCCTATTTTTCTGCATTTTGGAACCCTAAGATCACCATGTTAATAAGCCCATGCTAACCTACTGAAGGAAAACAGGCCATGCAAGGAGAGGTCCAATACCCTGGCCATCCAGTCAAGGCTAGCATAAACTGACCGACCAGCTGCCCTCAGTCTCATGAGTGAGCCCTACTGAGACATGCATAAGTAGCCCAAAGCTGAGCCCAGCCCAAGTAGCTGACCTTAGAATCATGATCTAAACAAATTGTTGTTGTTTTAAGCCACTATGCTTTGTCATATTTTGTTATACAGCAAAAACTAACTGATACATTCATTAAGAATTTCAACATTAAAAAAAAAAAAAAAACAGTTAAAATGAGACTTGATCATTGAAACCGTGTGAAGGAAAGGGAGTCTTTGCCGCTCTCTTTCTAAAAGCCAGGATCATATTCCTCTCCCCCTGGTAGTCCCTAAAGGGGCTCTGCAAAATTACTAGATCCCTGAATAAGAGTTTGACATATTTGTTAAAGCCCAATGCCTATTTTATAGATTAGGACACTGACGCCCAGAGGTGACCCTGATTGGCCTAAGTCAATCAGTACTCTGTGAATGTCTGGCCATGGATAATAGATGGATACATAAAAATGAATTAGACCCAATGAGACACTTACGCTGAGAGGACATAAGGTGAGGGACAATTTCAGCCATCCATGAGACAGGTCTTCCTGAGAATGAAGTCATCATAGCATATGACAGAGAGAAATGATAAGGAGAAGTCAAATCCCAATGACATCATGTGAACCCAGCTGAAGCCAAGCTAGATCTCTCTCTATCTTTAGACTTTCCAGTTTTGTGATGAAAGTATTTCCTTTTGTTTCTTAAGCCAGTATGAGCAGTATTTTCTGTCACTTATAACTCATGTTGCTAACTAATTCACTTATGCTGATACACTAACTCAAGTTCACTTGGACGGTCAGTGCCAAACTGAGTTTCTACCCACTTGCTTCCAAATCTTTCCCACTCTGTCTCCAACAGGACAGGATACAATGTAGCACTTTCATCTCTTGTGTGCCTTCCTGTAAAGAACAAGAATTCAGAAACATTTTCATACAGAGAAGGTAGATGTGGAGATCAAGCAGGAAGAATCTTATATGATGCACCTGGAATCGGAAATAAGCTGACCAACCAGCTGCCGCAAGGGTAGACTAGCAGTATAAGGAGAAATGTCAGCAGCTATAAAGAGTGAGTTGAAGCTGAGTCTAAGCAGTTAGCCTGAGCCATTAAATTATGGTTCTTTAAATATCTCTCATCTGGGTTCAGAACTGGTCTCAGGATGTGGGTGGAAGAAAGGGGAGCTTTGCTCCTAGTGGAGTTGAAGTGATCTTAGGAATGAGGAGATAGTGGCTGCATGAGACAGGAAGCCAGACTGACTAATACCACAAAGTAGACATGAACCGTGACATGCAGAACAATGTCACCATTCTGAGATGTCAAGATTCAGAGCAGAACCCTGTCTCTCTGATGTGAACCCACACCACAGTTGAACAAATGTATGCTCTATCTAATCATTGGAAAGTAAAAATAAGCCTTTCCTTCTTCTACTTGTTTGCAAATTGAAAGTCTAACAACTTTACCACTCAACTGCTTGATGATTAGTAGGCGGTAATTTAAACTATACACATTATGCTAAGTATCCTTATATTAATTCAGTCTGAGTGAGTTTTTATAAAATGCTTTGTTCTGCTCAATAAAGTTAATTATATGTTCTATGTTTCATAACTGAATGTCTTGATTTTTTTAAAACATAATGGCAGCTTCAATTGCATTTCCTTATAAACTCGGGTGTGTTGCATAAAGCAATCCATGTAAGGAAGCAAAGCTGTCCACTCCCCTCCACCCTGCCCCTTACCGAGGTGGGGAATGTCCTGAACATTTATAAGGCTACACCTCCAAGATCCAGGAACCAAAGTCCTGAGCAAATAGGTCCCTGGAAAGCCTCTCTAATGTGGAAGGGGAAGTTGAGATCTGGTCTAGGAGCTCTGAGCATAAGCACCCAGGGTCCGTTCCAATAGGCTTTGAAACAAGAGGTTAAGTGGTGGCATTTTAACCAGTGTATGAGCAATTCCATCACACGTAGGCATGTTCTGGAAAGTGTAGCTCGTGGATACTGTGCACATCCCTTCTCAGATAAGCAGGGTGTGTGCTGCACCTGGCCTGGTCTTGGGTCAAAGAGCCCAGGAAGGCGTGAAGGAGAGATATCTTCATATAAAGATAAAACAGAAATATGAGTAACTAGTATTTATGGAGCACTTATTCTAAGCACTTTACATGTATCAACCCTTTTAATCCTCCTTAGAATCCTGTGAGGTCGTTATTATTACCCCCACTGTAGAGATGAGGAAAATTAAGGTTTGGAAAGGTTAGGTAGCTTGGGCACAGAGCCAGGTAACTAAATCATGGAGTCAAAGGAGGCAATCAGCAGTCAGCATCCTGAAGAGACAGTAAATAAAATCAAGGCCAAGTCATTATTCTGAAGGGTCGAGACAGAAACAGCAGAGCTAAAGAGCTACTGGGGGAACAGGGAAGTGGGAGGGTTGGAGGCAGAGGTGGGAGAAGCAGAACCTAAATGGGTTTCCGGAATGGATCATCTCTCTTTGCGCTGAGCATCAGTGGCTTCAGGAAGGAAGCCATTAAGGAGCCAGAAGATGCTGCTAAAGGACAAGAAAACATAAGACCCAGCAAATTAAAGGGGAGAACTAGCTGTTATTTATCTCATTTTTACAATAATAACTTAGTTTAAGTAGTTTTTATTTAATCAACATAATTTACATATTCAGTGTATTCGCTTATTTAATGATTTTATCATACTCCACCCAGTATAGTGCTTGGTACACGGTAGGAACTAAATAAATACTTATTAAATACAGACTTTTACTGATGGTTATTACTAAAAAGAATGTACATGTACACTGCTGGCAGCAGTTGAGTTTATTGGAAAGACGATAGAATTGATAGAACAGTGTTCAAGTCTAGAGTCCAACTTTTCTGTCCATGTGCTCTTAGAGAAGTCCTTTCACCACTGAGTCTCATTTTTGGTGAGAGTAAATGGGAACAGCACTTTAACAGTAAACGTACCCTCAGGCCTGTTTCTAAGATCAAGTGAGAGAATGCACGTGAAAGCATTTTAGAAGCTATACTATGCCATCTCCACGTTAGATCCTTGAACATAGCCAACCTTCCCATTTGCAAACACACTGCATTCGACAGTCAATATTTCACTTGATGTGTCCCTTGGCAATGACATTCAGAGCAGAGCTACAGATCATCGGCCAGGGGTGCCTTCAGATGAGCTTCGGCTTCCTGGCCCATTTACGGTGGAAAGCCCCCTTGACAGGTATGCAAGAACTCATATTTTAGCTTCTGGCTCTTCCATCCAATTGCTGTGTGACCATCAGTAAGTTAATAAAATGTCTGAATCTCGATGTCATCCCTGAGAAATAAGGGTGAGAATGATATCTGCCCTGCTCTCCTTACAGGGCTGTGGTGAGGAAACCAGGACTGTAGAAAACCCAAGTGCTGAAAGATATGTTTAACACCCTCCGATTCAGCCAGTACTTGCTGGACATGACCAACCAGTAGTGAACAAGCCTTAACACATCCAAGGTTAGCTGTGGATACTAGAAGAAGCAGGGACAATAATCCAGTGGACTCAAACAACCAGGAAATGTTCTGAGCACCTGTGAGTTCCCAAAATCTAATTGGGAAAATGAACATGCATTTCATAGAAGGGAGAGATACCATAAGTAAGCCAAAATATTAAAATATTAGATAATTCCCCTTGCCACCACCAAAAAAGAAAAAGAAGCACATTTGATCTAGATTCAACACACATCTTCTGTCAACCTATGAAGTGCTGGTGTCAGATTCTCCCTGGTACATTTCCATTCTTGTTTTCAGCAATCCTCTCAATAACCCAGGGAGATCAATGTTCTAGACCTATTTATAGAGAAGGAAACAGCTTCAGAAAATGTAAGTGGTACATGTCAGGCTCCGAGTCTCCAGGGTGATGGAGCAAGTATTGGGCAGTGCCAAGATTCCTAGCCTAGGAATGGAGAGAGCTGCACAGGGCAGCTGGCCCTTCCTCTCCGAGCCTCAGTCTACCCATCCACAGCGCTGGAGTAAGGGGGCTTCTGCTCATGGCTGTGGTGGCCCATGATTCTGAGAATGTGGCAGCCTTATTTCTATTCTGCTCGTGTGAAGAGTCCTATGAATGATTTATAGCCAAAGCCTTTTCTTTGCTCTATCTCTCTTTGAACTCATTCTTGTATATTTGTCAGTTCAGTTATGGGTTTTATTGAGACTTATGGGTCAGTCACACCTTGAAAACCCAGGGAAAAAAAGATGCAGAGTGAATGTTCCACTCAATTCTCTCCTCCAAGGAGAAACTTCTTTTCCTTCACCTTGTAAGGAAAAAATGGAGTAATTTTAACCACTAATCACAACTAATGGAAGATGCACTCTGTTATTCTGGACTACAATGACTGGAAGCAGACCCCAGGGAAGTCAATATTAGATCAATTTGCGGGTAGAGGCTGAGGAAGGTGTAAAAAGCTCCCGCCGCGGGTCCATTGTAGAGCCCTGTGAGGACTGTACTTGACTGGCAAACATTTAAATCTATTTTCTTTTGACCTCTGAGGACTCTTAAGTGAAAGGGTAAAAGAGCCCTTTGCAACAGGTCTGGTGTTTTGACTTTCATTTCCCAGGGCACAGGGTTTATCTGGAGGAGAGAGCAAACACTTACAGTTAATGGAAGCCATGCTGGGCAATTGTGTCATCAGAATTCCAGACTGAGCTCAGAGACAGGGCCAGAAAACCCGAGGACACACTGAGGGGCAGTTTAAGGCTGCACCCCATGGTCAGCTAGGGGAGGAAAATGAGATGTATGGGTGACCTCAACCAAAGAGAATGCCCAGAGAGTGGAAAGAGCCTCGATAGCAGATGAGGACACTTGGCTTCTAATTGGTGCTAGCATTTAGCAAGCACTTATCATGTGCCTGGCACTAAGGGAACGGCCATGTGTTTTACCACAGTCAATCTCTCCAACAACCCTGGGTGGTAGATAATGCTAGCCCCCTTTCAAAGATAAGGAAACTGAGACCTAGAAAATTGAGGTAGCTTGCTAGTTTATATAGCCAGAAAACAGCAGAACTAGGACTCCAATATGGACCTGAACTGAACAACCATGTTATTTTTTTTTTATTTTTTTTATTGATTTTTTAGAGAGAGGAAGGGAGAGAGAGATAGAAACATCCATGTGAGAGAGAGACATTGATTAGCTGCCTCCTGCACACCCTCCACTGGAGATTGAGCCTGCAACCAGGGCATGTGCCCTGACCGGGAATCAAACCAGGACCTCTCAGTCCATGGAACGAGGCTCAACCACTGAGCCACACTGGCCAGGAAACACCCATGTTCTTAATCATTGTGTTTTTCTCCTTTCCTGCGTGTTCACTAATTTATTGTCCACATGGAGCAAGAGTTAGCTTCTCTGAGCTTCATTTTCCTAGGTTTTATGTAACCTACAGGTCTATAATGGTTAATTTTTTGTATCAACTTGACTGGGCTATAGAATGTCAAAATTAAACATTATTTTGGGGCATGTCTACAAGGATATGTCCTGATAAAGTCAGCATTTGAATTGGTGGACTCAGTAGATTGCCCTCCCCAATGTGGATGAGCATCACTCAATCCTTTGGATAGAAGGTCCTGAATAGAGCAAAAAGAGGAGGAAGGGAGGACTTGTTCCCTTCCTGCCTGCCTATGTGAGCTGGGACATCAGTCTTCTGCCCTTGCACTGAGATTTATAACATTGGCTACCCTGGTTCTCAAGCCGTTAAACTCAGACTGGAATTATACCATGAGCTTTACTGGTCTCCAGCTTGCAGAGGGCAGATAGTGTGATTTCTCAGCCTCTATAATCACATGATCCAATTCCTCATTAAATCTCTCTATATATCTATATTCTATTCTATACCTATCTATTCTATATAGATAGATATAGACATATAGATGAGAGAGATAGAGATAGAGGCAGAGATAGAGATAGAAGCAGAGACAGAGATCTATATGTTCTGTTTCTCTGGAGAACCTGACTTGCCTTAGCCATCTGCCTGTACACTGAATGCTAGAATCCTACACAGGACCCACTGGGCTGGGGCTTCTCTCCTGCTAGAAGATGGGAATATTGGTGTATCAATGAGGATAGACATTGGGGACCTACTGTTTAGTAACTCCAAGAACTACCTCTGGTCAACTTTCTTCCTCATTTGGTTGTCCGTAAATTGGGTTGCCAAAAGCACAGTCTAGTTCTAGTTCAAAAACTTAACCTACTTGCTTGAAAACCCTTGAATCCTGTGAGAAGATAATGTCAGAACCCAACAGAAAAGGATGAGATGGCTGTGAGTCGAGTTTCCTAGCTTCCTGAGGGACTGAGAAATGGAAAGAAACTTGGTAGGATCCAGAATATGGTGGAGACGGTTGCTTTTGTGGACAGAAATAACAATAGGGCATAATGGTTAAGTAGTCAGCACTGTGGACTCAGCCAGACCTGGGTTCAAATCCTTGTTCTATCTCTTACTCAATAATGACTATGGGAAAATGATTAAATCTAACTAGGCCTCAATTCTTCATCTTTAACATGGGTGTCTGTGAATAAGACTTAACGTCTCAGAGATTTGTGAAGATTAAGAGATAAGGCATAAATATGCTAAGCCTAGTATACAACAAATGTTACTCATTATTATCACCTCCATAAGAGAGCAGGTACAGTGGTTTGGGAGAAAGAAACAGAGTTTGAGTGTGCGAGAGTGTTGGCAACAAATTTGTGGCAAACTTGGCAGAGTTCAGCTGGAGCATTTAGGATAGCTTGGTGTCCACAGAGCCATCCTGCAAGGAGGAAAGGCTGGACGACTCAGCCCTGTTCTCTTACTTTCAGCAGGCATTTCCTGGCACTTGAACAGGGCAGTCTAGAATAACAGAGGAGCCAGAGAAGAAAAGGACAACACGGGAGAGGATGGGAGGGAGGAACTTGCTGGGGGATAAACTGGACCCCAACTAGGATTGTAGAATGAGAGGAACACAGCCCACTCTAGAGTGGTAAGAAAAGGCAGCATGAAGTGGACTTGAAGGATGGTCTGTCAATGCAAACATCAGAAAAGAAACTATTCTTCTAATGGGTTGAAGAATGTAAGGGTTTTCTCCTCTATATCCATTCTCCGTGTTCTATAGCAGCATTAAGGTGTGAATAAGATTAACTGTATCCCAGCTCCAGAAGTGGGATCTCATGAATCTAAGCCAGGGATCAGCAAACTTTTCTGTAAAGTGCCAGGTAGTAAATATCTTAGGCTTTGTGAGCCAGATGGTTGCAAGTACTCAACTCTGCTGCTGTATCATGAATGCAGCCATAGGCATTAAGTAAAAAAAGGATCTGGCTGTGTTCCAATAAAACTTTATTTACAAAAACCAGCAGCAAGATGAATTTGGCCTGTGACCATAGTCTGCTAGTCTAAGCCAATCAAAGTGACCCCATACACATTTTCCCAAAATGATGCCTCAAATAAATGGTGCATGACATTCCAGTGGCTGCAGTGATTGACTCTGGGATGGTCTAATCAGAGTTAATATTGTGGATTCTGTGTGATGGTTGGCATGGGGGGAGGGTGGTGGGTAGAGGAACAATGCATTGTTTCTCCCTGTGTGTAAGAAAATGATCATAAGGAGAGGCAGGCTGAGAAAGAAGCCAGTACAATGGAGAAGAAAAAAGCTAATTAAGAGTATATTAAAGAAACCAAACATAAGGCCTGATGGAACAATACCTGGAGCCAACCTCACATCCTGACGTCATAATTATGAAAATAAATCCCCATCTTATAAGTCATTTTGAGTTAGATTTCCTAGTACTATCAATCTAAAGCATCCTGACAGTATGTTGACTAATGGGAAGGAAAGACTGCTACGCTTTCCCACAATGAAAACAAAATGTGTGTGATGGTTAATTTTATGTGTCCATTTAAATGGGTCACAGAGTGCCCAGAGAGTTGATTAAACATTACTTCCAGGTGTGTCTGTGAAGGTGTTTTTGAATGAAATTAACATTTGAATTCATAGACTGAGTAAAGCAGACTGCCTACCCCAGCGTGGATGGGCCTGATCCAACATGTTGAAGGCCTGACTAGAATGAAAGGCTGAGAAAGAATTCTCTCTCTCTGCATAACTAGCTTCAAGTTGGGACATTGGTCCTCTCCTGCCTTCAAACTGGGACTCAGACTAGAACTTAAACCGCTGGCTCTCCTGCTTCTCAGACATTCGGACTTGGACAGAAATGTACGTTATCAGTTCTCCTGCTGCTCAGGACTTAGGACTCACACTGGGTCTATACCATTGGCTCTCCTGGGTCTAGACTTCTCGGCCTTCACAATCATGGGAGCCAATTCCACAGAATAAATCATATATGTACGCCTGATGGGCCAGGGGAGGAGGACAGTGGCTAATGGTTTTGTTTCTCTGGAGAGCCCTGACTAACACAAAATGGAACTGCTTTTGATGCATCTCAGGGTAGGGAATTAGTGGACCAGGCTGCACCCACTCCCTGCCCTCTCCCACAGTTCCCAAGGCATCTCTCCTGTCACCTCAAGTTCCAAAAGCACACTTTGAAAACCACAATCTGAAATGTGAAAGGATTAGTAATGTTTTAAAGGGTAAAGGTAAAAGTTTGCAAAGGCGGAAACTGTGGAAATTGTGTTGCTTGCATGACCTTTGCTCAGCCTTCTGTTGAGTACGGATAAGGTTTATCTGGATTATCCGCAAGGCAATGGATAACCCAGCAGATGCCGGGACAAGATACCAGATCAGCCCTACTGCAAAGTGGACAATGGGCCAGATAAAGTACATCAGCAGGAACTGCCAGAAGCTAGAAGTAGAGTATATAACCGACACCACAACCCTGATTCGAGGCTGAACCCTTCTCGGCTCAGCCCACCCGCACCCAGGCACTTGCAATAAAGCCATTTTGCTCTACATTGGCCTTGTGTTGTGGATGTGATCTCCCACCGGCTCAGACCTTTTAAAATGATCTCTATTGGGTGTTTTGATGTTTTAGAAAACATCTCTGAGAGAAAGAAAGTTGGTTAAATCACAGAAGTTCTGAAATGCATTTCTTCCACATTCTCCGACCTGCTCTGGGGGTCCCTCTGTGGACCTCTTTTTCCTCATTTGTAAAATAAGCTTCTTGGATGAAATGAGCCTCATACACGCTCTCCTCCCACCCAAGATCAGAGTAAGAACAGGCTGTTCATCTCTCTGGAAGAATGAGACTATGGGTAGCTACAATTATTTTTATCCCTTACACAAAAGTGATACAAATTTCCTGGAAATATTTAGAAATAAACATAAGGAAAAAAAGTAGAAAATACAAATCACTCATAATACCTCTCTTGAAAATAATCACTGTGAATATTTTGGTATGAATATGTTCAAGCTCACTTCTCTCTCTCCCTTTCACACACACACACACACACACAAATATAAAAAATATACTGTGTATGCTATTTATAACCTGTTGAATTATCTTAATATTATAATAATCTTTCCATACCAATAAATATTCTTCCATACTATAATGTTTTAATAGCTGTAAAGGATTTCAGTTGCATAGATATACTAAAATTTATTCAACTAATCTCTTTCTGTTGGAAATTGAGGTTTATCCAATTTTCTGCTATTTTAATAGTATGATGAACATTATTGTAGCTAAATCTCTACACATTTGCATTATTATATCCTTAGGATTTATTTTTAGAAATAGAATTACTAATTCAAAGAGTATAAACATTTTTAAATTGTTTGATGCATTTTACCAAATTATCCAGAAAGTTTATGCAAATTTAAACATCCTGTCCCAGTATATGGGAAAGCCTGTACACTCACACTCTCACCACTGCTTGGTCATTATGCTTTAAATCTTAACAAATCAGAGGAAGTGAGAAAAATGGGACTCTGGATTCCTTATGAGGCGATACCTTGAACTGTGTGTGTGTGCGTGCGTGTGTGTGTGTGTGTATGTGTGTGTGTGTGTGTGTGTGTGTGTGTGTGTAGGGCAGTCTCCCCTCCCAGGTTTGGTCTGTAATTGGACCCTGCAGCTATCTTAGGATCTAACTCTAGTGGCTTGGCTACAATAAATAATGGCGGTACATGAGGACAATTTGATTCCTCTTTCAAAATCTAAAAATAGAGCAGAAATAGCCTCATGATACAAGGTGGAAAGGATGCTTGATGGCCCAGGGGAGGGCAGTGGCTAATGGATATGAAGAATAATTCCAAGGTTTCTGAATCTTCCCACATATTCCCCTCTAACTCTTAGAGCCTCTGTCTTTACTTATCAGTGTCTTTTAACTGTGACACAAGAGCTGGTCTATATTCAATTGACAGAGCCATCTTTAATTTGCCTATCTGCCCTGTGATTCTTCAAGATAATTTTTTTTAAAGTACAGTCATACACCTTCGCCAGTTTGGCTCAGCAGTTGAGCGTCGGCCCACAGACCAAAGAGTCACAGGTTCAACCCCTGGCCCTTTTTGGGGTCATACAGGAGGCAGCCAATTGATGTGTCTCTCTCGCATTGATGTTTCTCTCTCTCTCTCTCTCCCTTCCTCCCCTCCATTCCATCTAAAAATCAATAGAGAAATATCCTCAGGTGAGGATTAACCAAAAAAAAAAAAGGTACAGTCATATGATTCTCCCAGGTAAATCTGGGAGCAGTGTATGACTGTGCTTTACAAAAAAAAAAAAAAAAAAAAAAAGAATCTGAGCAAAAAAAATTAGAATTTGATGTGTCATATTCTTTCAGAAGTGACTGCTACGCTCCAATATCATGAATCCCATTTGTACTGCTGTGTGACAGTGGCCAGGTGGTCTCCAAAGCCTTGGCCTCAGTGGCCACATTACTGTAGATAACCACAGGTGATGACCACTTTGCCTGCGAGGTGAGCCTCCAGGTTTTCCAACTTTGAATGTCAACAAGAGTTTTTAATGCCTTCAATCCCAGCCAAGCATGATGGCCAAAAGCATCTTCCCTACTGTGACAGACAGATCCTACTGTGATGTTCCAGCGATCATGTGGTGTTCCCATTTTTGTGTAACCTTGGGTGTGGACAAGAGCTGTGACTGACTTCAAACATTGACCAATAGACCGTGGCAAACATGACAAGATGCCACTCTCATGATAAGGTTACCTTATAGGGCAAAGATGATGGGCTTCACCTCATAATTATGTTACACTACACTCTATATACTATACATATGTAGCACTTGCAGCAGTCTCTTTAACCACCCCCGCCTCTCTCTCTGGACTTAAAGAAAACATGAGTTCCACAGCTACAAGAAAATAAATTCTGTCAACAACCTTAATATGAGTTTGGGAACAGATTATTTTCCATTTGAGCCTCTGATGAGACCACAGCCATGGCCAACACCTGGATTACATGTTGAGACCTTGAAGCAAAAAACCCAGATAAGCCATACTCAGACTTTTAACCTACAGAAATGATGAGATAATCAATATGTTATTTGAAGTTGCTAAGTTTGTAGGAATTTTTTATGTAGCAATAGAAAACAAATACAACCATACATTCCCCATTCTGTTACCAATTTCTGAAACAAGGTTCTCAACTGCAAACCAAGTCTATCTGATTTAGACATAAAGAAATTCATTGACAGATAAACCAGATAGGCCACACAATCAATAGAAAGGCTATAGAACTGGTCTTGCTCAGTGAGCAGGAAGTAAAGGAGACCAGCAGCAGAAACCATAGCTAAGGAGCCTCAGTGTCAGTCTTGTTAAAACACCACCACTGGCACAGCTGCCAGTTACCACCCCTGCTAGACCACGCTGCCATCGCACACTGCAGTGTACTGCCTAGACCCTGGGGGTAGCCACCATACAGTTCCACCACTGCATTCTCTACTGCCTTGCATCATTGGGTCACTTTGTTGAGACTCAAAGTATCAGGTGAGAGCATACTATTAGCTGAGGTTAAGGCACACATCCAAACCCTAGTTGCCAGAAAGCAGTGGGGTGGAGTGTCTGCTCAGGGGCACAGCCTTGCTCAAATCTAGAGCACATGTTCATGGTTTGTGTTGATGGTGCCATAGTCTATTTGGGCAGCTATAACAAAAATACCACAGATTAGGTGGCTTATAAACAATAGGAATTGCTTTTGTCCCTACAGTTCTGAAGGCTAAGAAGTCTGAGATCTGAGATCAAGGCACTGGCAGATTTGGTGTCTAGTGAGAGCTCGCTTCTTTGTTCATAGATGGCCGTATTCTCGCTGTATTCTTATATGGAGGAAGGGGCAAGGGAGCTCTCTGGGGTCTCTTTTATAAAGGCACTAATCCCATTCATGGGGGCTTTACTCTCATGACCTAATCACCTCCCAAAGGCCCCCTCCTCCAAATACTATAAATGGGGATTAGATTTCAACATGTGAATTGGGGTCTGCTGGGGCCAGGGAACTTGGCCTGTTGTTGATGGAGGCCGTGGCTCAGGACATGAGCCCGGAACTGACCGCGCAGGCACGGACCCTGCTTTATTACATAAGCATGACACAGCAAAAGCGTAGGACGCATGCGCCACACACCGCCCTGTGCAGATTATCCCGTGGTACAAGTCTATGAAAGCTGTTAGAATAAAGCTGCTGCTGTTGATCCCTCCTGATGTCGACTCCACAAGTTTTCTTTACCTTGGGTATCTCACCGCCAAAACCTCCCCTGCAACCCCCGGTCTCTGACAGGGTCGAGGGGACACAAACATTCATTCTTTAGCATATGGCATGCCGCGGAGTTTTACAGAACTCAGGTCTTCACAGACCACAGTGTAAGTGGTGTTCTTTAGAAATATGCAGTGCAGAGCTATTCACAGATACCACGATGAGAAGGAGGACCCTTTGGACTTGCACAGTGTAGAACTCTGTAATGCTCTCATCCAGTTCCTATTGTAGAAGCAGAAAGTTCCATCCTCTCAAGACTTTGACTATGAAATGCCCTGCCCCCCACCATAGGAAAAAGCAGGCAATCATGGAAAACAAAAAAAGATAAATGACTCTTATATGAGTAAATAGATGGTAGCTGAAGCCCTATGAGCGGATAAGACTGCTTAGCCCAGAAGTAAAGCATGAGGATAGAAGGGAATCATGGAAAAGGCCTCGAGAATCTCCAGCCTTGCATGGCCACGCAGAGAGCAAGAGTGCAGAGGGACAGTACTGCATGCATCTCCCAGGAGTGATCCTGAGGAAGAGATTTCCCAAGCGGGCTTCAGTTTCATTTAACAATTAATTAAAGATCAATTTCATATAATAAGTAATTAAAGATCAATGAGTGTTTAATTAAACATAATTTTTTTTTTCCGCCTGGTCGGTGTGGCTCAGTGGTTGAGCTTCGACCCATGCACCAAGAGGTCACCGGTTTGATTTCCGGTCAGAGCACATGGCTAGGTTGTGGGCCTGATCCCCAGTGGGGGGCATGCAGGAGGCAGCCAATTGATGTTCTCTCTCATCGATGTTTCTATCTCTCTCTCCTTCTCCCTTCCTCTCGCTCTAAAAATCAATAAAGAAAAAAAAAATCTCTAAAAAAAATAAACATAATTTTATTTTTAAGGAAAATAACTGAAAAACATGAGCAGCAATGTCTTTTCTTTTAGACTTCGTGTCCTGATTTGGGATTCAGAAGTTATGGTTACTTCAGAGGCAATGTTCAAACTTCTACTTGTAGTCTTGAGTCGTGATCAGGATCCAGGATTTGTGGCCCAGACATTTTCGTGGGGCCAAAATAATTTCAGTTATATCATAGCCTATCCAGTCCCCCAATTTCCATCGTATTGAAAAATGCAATATTGTTTGTAAAGTTGAATGAAATCTTTCTTAAAATAACCGAAATAAATGTTCTTTAATCATTGAGAACATGATGTGGTCATGATATAAAACTAAAATGTTAATCAAGAAAAGTTGCAGGACTTAACAAATTGGGCATGGCAGGCAATCACATTTCTCTACAGAGAAGCAAGGATAATATCAAATTTTAATCAACCATGTCTGACTTTTCTGGTTTACAGAGAGAATGGGGAAAATCTCCCTGTAGAAGTTCATGATGAAGAAGAGCCCAGAATTGAAATAGATATGTATGCATGTGAAGGGAGATCATTTTTACTAGAGGGTGTATCAAAAAAAATACTGAAGAAATTCAAGAGAAAGGGAGGGGAGGTGGCAGAGTAAAAGAGCTTCTTGACTCACCAGGCTTGATGGGATCCAGGGAAATACACCAGCACACAGAATGAGGGGAGTGAAGAAAGTACTCTGCCCACTAATTGGCTCTGGTAAGCTGCAGGGATAGACTATTCTTATAAGATAAATTATTTGAGGGCATCTCTGTATTGGAAAATCCCATGGATATTCAAGGCCAACATATTTCCTTTATCTAGGGGTAAATCCAAACACCTTTCTTTGACCTTCAAAACTCTCCAAATAGATTGTCTCTATTTCTCTCTACTCTGACCACACTGTGGCCAAATTTGTTGTTTTCCTTCCAGACCACTGCTCACACCAAGACCCTGTTTTAATTTACTTTTCCAAACTTCCATGTAGCAACTCCCTCTCCTTGGAAATTCTGTTCCTGTCCAGCTTTCTTCCAAAGGTGGCCATCACTCAGTCTTCTGTGTCACAGCCCTGGCAGTTGGCACAGACTTTCTGGAATTATTTGTCCTAAACCAGATAGGCTCTGTCATGAAGAAGGGAAGGTTCTTGACAACAGGAATAAGCAGGTAAGAGCTGAATACAGAACCAGGTAGGATCATTTGAGGAGAACCATGCCAACTATGAGACTGGTCCTTAGCTGATTTATCCTAGAGATCTGAACAGGATGTCCAGGGAGGCACAGTGAATTCAGACCGATTACGATTAGAGTTAACCATCAAGTAGGAGAAGAATTGATGTTCCAATTGGTCTATTTAGAAAGGGAAGTAAAATTTTGTCCCAAGAAGTATCTGGCCATAATGAGAAGAAGCTGGGAACATCGTAGACCTTATTCACTAGAACAGAATTCCATTCTTGGCAGAAAAACAACTAGAATCATTTCGGCAACAGCTACTACCACCACCACCAGCAGCAGCAGCAGCAGCAGCAGCAGCAGCATTAACAGCTACCATCACTTGAATCTCTTCATTTCAGTCTCTGCAGCCAATTCCTTGTTAATTCCTCACAGCAGCCTTGAAGTGGCATATTATCATTGGCTTTTTGCAGAAAAGTGTTGTATAATTGGATCGGCACAGCTAGGAAGTGGCAGAGGCAGGATTCGAACCAGGACCACCAGATTCCAAAGCCTACATATTGTCCTGTAAGTCACGCTGCCTCTGCAGAGACTGTTAAGCTGAAATGGAAGCTGAGGCTAAGCTGTGCTCTGAGCAAGAGTTGGGAATAGTCTTCAATTAAAGGGCAAATGATAGTCTGGATTAAGCCCACTGGATCCTGGGCCATTGGCAGCACAACTAATTCCTTTCCTTGCATGCTAAAGGGGTTCAGCCTTTACTCATATTGCCTGTCCCGTGGGGACTGGGTCAGGAACTGAGCATGGTTGAGTCTGTGGCTGAGAAAGGCAAGGGATGGCATATTCTACTCATCTTCTCATCTGGAGAATGAGCCCACTGATGAGAGGGCCCATGGCTTGGATATCTTCTATACTCATCCTATACTCATCCTAAGGCTGGCTCACAGTAGGGCTTCAGTATGTGCTTGCTGATGGATTGATTGGTCAGTTGATTGATAGGCCAACTGACTGAATAAAAAGGCATTAGGGAAAGCAACGATGAGTTTAGTTCCTTCATTATCCATTATCCTTCTATGTTTCCTCAGACCTGTCTTACAGAGACGTGACTTATTGTTTCCCTCCCTCCTCTCCTTCCCAGAGAACATGACATGACCTTTCCAGTTTCATAGAATACATTTACTTTCCCCCTGGGTACTTTCGATTTGCAATAAGTGAAACAATGCTTACTTTGCTTTCTCCTTTGTCCTTAATAAGAGGGAGCCCTGACTATCTTCAGTATCCCAGACAAATAAATTGTCCAAATCACATGAGCTCTGAGCAGGCCTGCTGGCCCAGCTCAGCAGAGGTAACGGATATACACACATCCCATGCCCCATCTCTCGTCCCTCTACCCCCATCCCATAGTGCAGTCCTCTAGCTAATTTGTTTAAGACATGTATGATGGTACATTAAGCTGAGTGCCTAGAGGATAACATGCAAAATCTCCTATACAGTGTACAGGAGGCCAGAGATCCAATGGGGCAGACCTTCCTCACAAGGTTCTGTCATGGTGGTATGGGAATCAGCTGCCTAAACTCATATCAGAGAAGGTCAATTCCTGGTTAGTTAAATGCCACACAATCCTGACCACTGGGCTATCTCACGCACTAGGATGCTGCCAGGCCTCTCCCAGGCACCCTGAGCTTTCCAAAACGGAAGCATGACTTCTTGTCCCAAGCCCTTGGAACTTTTTGTGTTCTAATCCTCCTTCAGAATATTCGTTTATTGATACCTATTTACTAATATTCGCATTCATTTATTTTTTGAATCAAGAAAGCTTTTAGAGTGAAAGAGATAACTATCAATACGTACACAGGGATAAGAGGCATTGGGACTGTCCTAGACAAACCAGGATGTGTGGTAAGCCTACCATTGGCTTCCAAATTACAATGAGAGCTCCCAGTGAGCAGGGTCAGTGGTCCATCCTCCTCTGCTCCCCACCTCCCTTTAACGCACGGTCTTATTCAGGGTGGAGTTACAGAGCTCTCCAGACACCATTTCTAGTGGTCCCTGCTTCTCAGGTTGAGGTGTACGGAAGCATTATCTTCAAGCTCAGGACCACTTATAAAGCATGAGCATGAATGTTCCAAAGAATATCAAACACGGTTGTTTCTCCTTTTCCTAAGCTCTTGGCCAACTTGGGTGCATTTCTTTTTCTTACTTTATAAGCAGTCTGACTGGACAGGGAGGCCTGACAGCCCCAGGAGTCCCACAGTGGGTATGGGAACTGGGACAGTTGGCAGCTGGGATGCCAAAGCACCAAGTTGGACCTTTGTGAAGTATTGATCTTGAGCAGCAAATGCCAAACTCAGACAAGGTCCAGGGTCTGCCAGGTAAATGCCCAAGACTCCCACCCCCACGAGGGCTGAGTGTGGGCATTCCCTGGAATGGTGGGGGTACTGTACACTTCCTGGCCCTCCTCTCACAACTTCTCAAGACCAGTTCCTCTGTGCATGCTGTCACACCCGCCCTTCTCTATCTCACATTCAGAGCCAAGGCTTCTGCACCCAGTTTCTGGGGCCCTTGCACAGCAGCGGTGATTAAAGGATGACGTGGTGCTCTCACTTGGTTTCCTGGCCTCAGCAGAGCCAGCCTGGCTGTCTTGCTCCAAATCCTCACTGGTGCCCTCAGTGCTGGAGCTGAAGGGTGTGGTCCCCCACACCCATCTTCTAAGACTCCACTCTATCCCTCTTTCACCCCATCTTTGACACAATCACAGCTGTGGTAGGCAGAAGATATCCATTATCTCTTCACCCCCTGAATTCTATGGGGATCGTGGTACGCTGGGGCCTCCTGAGCTGCTAGGGAACCAGGAGCAGACATTGAGTCTTCTCTTAGTAATCCATCTGGACACTGTTGGAGGCACAACACCCACGTCATCTTACCAGTTCCTCCTGCAGTCCTATAGGTGCTGCCTGTCTACACGTGGGGAAACTAAGGTGAGTTTCAGTAGTTTGCCCAGAGTCCCAGGGCTTTCCACTACCCTGCAGATTAAGAGGAGTACCTGCTGGCAAGAGAGTGGACATTCTTGCTGAGACACAAACGTACAAAATAAAGCAACACTGCATAGGTTACTCAAGAAATCCAGGGAAGAGGCCTCAACAGGGGTCACAGTTTGGGAATCCTTGTCAGGACACATTACAGTGTTATTGCACTGCGGGGGCATTTTTCTGTATCCTACAGTCATTATTACGCAAACAACTCCCCAGGGTCTGCTCGGACCTGGAAGTCAGAAGGTCTTCAGGTACAGAGTCTCCTTAACTACTGTCCTGCGTTCAACAAATAGAGGCAACCCTTTCAATTCTGAGAACTCTGGCAAAGCTGTGTCCAAAAACTATTTCTTCAAGAACCTGCAGTTTAATGCTGAAGCCAAAAACACGCAAACAGAAAAAGGATAGCAGGAAAATACATCAGAAAGCTAAAGTGGCGGTGGTAGAATCACTTCCAATTAATTTAAAATCAAAATCTAAGGTTTTACAAAATTATCCCAGCCTAATGCTTTGTAAGTGCACTGGAGAAAAAAGAACACGAGACCTGAACAGACGCTCCATTCTTTAATGGGTCTGTGGCTTTTACTTCTCTGAGCCTCAGTTTCCTCATTTTACAAATAGGACACATAATGGCAATATAATTCTAGATATAAATAGTCTAACTCATTGTCTGACATTTAGCGTTATTCTACTTCCCTCCCTACTACAAGGTGAAAATGCCCCAAGATCTACGAGGTCAGTCATTTCCTGGTCTTTTCCTAAGAGAAGTTCCCCCAAAGTTAGGAGGCTGGCGTTAGGACCCAGCTCAATGCCCATAGATCCATCTCCTTCCACCACATGCAAAGCATCAAAAGAACAGCTCTGTCCACGAAAATCATAGCACCAAGAGGAGGGAAATCAAACCCAAAATTAATCAAACAGGATGTAATTCCCAGAGCGAGCATGCATCAATTAGGGGAAATGTTGCCGTCAGGTACCGGGTTTGGAATTTCACAGGGGACTCATAAGGTGAATAAACTAAGCTCTGGCATTGATTATGGAAAGCAGTGGCTGTATGATGTCAGGACTGCTGTGATCAGTTCAGCCAGAAATTCACTTTTCAGTGTCTTGATTTCTGGAATTACCTTTGTGCTGACTGACAGCCAAAGAAAGAAAAACGGCACTGCTTAATGGGAAACTCTCTGATCTGTTCATCTCACAGCCAGCTGATGCATCGATGCTGATTTTCTCCGCCTTTTTTTTCAGCCATATGTGTTCTTTAAATCAGAGCATGTCAAAGCAAGAAATTCTTCATTACCCCTTCTATATAAGGCACTGTGTTGACATAGCAAAGGGTACAGAGATGAGAGAAAGAAATCTCCTTTATGGGAGGAAAGGGAAGGAAAGCTGATTGCTACTGGGACCTGGCTCTATGCCAGGCGCTCTGTCCCAGACTTTAGGTCTATTATTATCTCATATGAGGTGGGTGTATTGTTCCATTCTCTAGGTGAGAAAATTGAGGCTCAGAGAGGCCAATAATTTGGGTCCTAGCTTCCTGAACTCTGAAGTCTCTGTACCTCATGGCCTAGATGAATGTCCCAAAATCCTATTTTCTCTGCAAAGACCACAGAATGGAGCAGAAGATAGGGAGCATCTGGGTGTTGCATCAGACCCATTTCCAGCTCCGGGAAACCCAGGCATCTGCCTCCACAGAGGCTGAACTGAGAGTCAGAGAACTTCCTCTACTCATCTGTCCAAGTCTGGGCACCATGACCCACTCCCTGAGAAAGGGTTCCCTCCTCTCCAGTGAGATTCAATCACTCCTTCCCACTGCATTCTGTTTGAAGTTGTCTTAGGAACGTTATTCTTCTGCTGAACCACAAAAAGCCCTGGTTGACTGTCTAGTCCGTCCCCAACCATTCTGCTATTTTGAATCCTATTTATCCTCTAAGAGTTGACCCAAATGACAGATTTAGCAACTAATTATTCTCTACTCTTAGCCCACGCACACACACCTTCATTCCCACTTCTTAGATCATAAACATCAAATCAGCTGTGAGATGTAACTTTTCCCCTCTAATTCAACTATCCTTTGAGATCCTCCTCATCTAATTTGGTGCACATTAATCTCTCCCTGCCGGTCACCACCAAACTGTCCCCCATTTCCATCTGCATGGACTCTTCTATTGTTGAGTCCCTCCTTTACGTCTGTGTCATGTTGGAGATGAGGAGTTTTCTCACCTGCACGCTCTTCTCATCTGTATCTCTCTAAGGCACCAAGCAGCCATTTCATCTCTATTCCCTGTACCTCTGCCAGAAGTGGGGACCCTCTGCTCTCAGGTCCCACAAACCCATCTGGAATCCAAGCTCTTCAGGGTTCCTTCTGCTGGAAGTCAGAGTCCAGAAACTCCACTTCCAGGTCCTGTCGTCTTTATTACATAGCTTTTCCCTCCGATTTTCAACACTTCCAAGATCAGGAGAATCCTTGCTAGTTGAGAGTCAGGGGATGAGAGAATCTTTTTCCTTGAATCATCTAACATTTGGCTCTACCTATAGTCTCTCCTTTCTCCTAAAAGCACCAGCATTTGAAAACTAAGGACAGTCACGTCTTTCTCTGAAGAAAATGAACACTAAGGAAAGGCTGAAATGATTCAATAGGGCAGGAGAAGTTTGAGGGGAGGAAGTGAGAGAACCAGCAGTTAAAACAAAATGCCATTGCTTAATTTGTCAAAATAACCTGCTACCCTCTTTTACTGACAGTTGCTCAGGGGACTGTGGCTACTACATTGGCTGCCTCCCCCATGACAAGCAAGTCTTAGTCACTGTTGTTGAAGTTTAGGGTCACAGCCTGGGATGGTGGACAGAGATATGGATATTGGGTGTGGAGAGATTTGGGCTGTATTTCCTGTTCTAATACTAATGATATGTGTGGCCCTAAGAAGGTAATTTCTGCCCGGCTGGTGTGGCCCAGTGGTTGAGCATCGACCCATGCACCAAGAGGCTGCCGGTTCAATTCCTGGTCAGGGCACATGCCCAGGTTGTGGGCCCAATCCCCAGGAGGCAGCCAATTGATGTTCTTGCCCATCAAAGTTTCTATCTCTCTTTCTCCTTTCCTCTCTCTCTAAAAATCAATAAAGAAAAAATATTTTTTTTAAAAAAGGTAATTTCCTCTCTTTCTATTTCTCCTTTAGATGAGCCATAAAACCACAGGATTGTACCAGATTAATATTCCTAATTCTTAATCACACAACTTTCATAATTATGCCATATCTAATTGTCATCCATATTATTTTTTATTGAATCATTAAATCGACTCCTTTTTCGTTAAATCCACTCACTTGGTTTTTTTTACATAATTAATTTACTGTCAAAGGAAACTTTATGTTACTGGCATATCATTTAACAAACCTAAAAAGTAACCAAAAAAAATAATCAACGAAAACAAAACAATGTCATTTTGCCTGCCAAATGCACTTTTTCTTGTTAAAAAGCAAAAATCACACCTGTCAGAGAGGTGTTACAGACACAGTAACAGAAACCTACAGCTTTCTTCTTGGTAAATAGGTGAACTGAAAAAGATCTGAAAATGAAGTAATTTTCTCATTAGTGACTCGATGCTCCTTAAAGGTATGCCCCGTACCAGACAAAAGTTTCTTGTGCCACCAGAGGTAGAAGTCCTGGGTTGGAAGCACTAGACTGGAAGATGCTTTCCTCTCTTTGAAGCTCCAACATTCTGCCTAATCCAGTTCTCTGTATTCTTGGGTTATTTGCACAAAATCTGTTTCTTGTCCAGAACTTCATGTTTCACTTCTGTTCTCAGCCCAGCTGTCAGGCTTCACTCTTCCAGTTTTACTGCCCCCTAGAGTTTGGAGTGTTAGGGAGGTCCGGCTTCTACCTCCTGGGTCTCACAGCGGCCTCATTTCAGCTCTGCAGGGCTGTGCTCTCCCTCCGTGCCCACTCCACTCCATCCCCAGCAGGAGGAAGCCAGCCTCCTGAGGCTCAGTGGCCAAATGAGCTTCTGACACACCTGGTCATGCTGCTGAAGCCTGTATTTTTCATATCTCACACTTGTCATTCACACCTGTGGTTAGCACTGTCTTGAAAACACACCTGCTCCGGAGCCAAACTTGCAGAGAAGGTGTGTCGAGCATGGCTAATACCCCAGCAGGCTCTAGCCCATAGCTTGCAGGAATCATAGGTGAATTGGTTTTGATACTTTCCTTCCCAAGGCCAGCCTGAACTCAGCCCCAGCATATTCCTAGTGGCAGATATGAGAACACAAACTCACCTTTTAAATCCATATCTAGAATGGAATCAAAGCTCTATTTCACCATCTCTTAAAGTTCCTCTTTGGCCACTATAATTCTCATCCTTTCCAGTTTTGAAAAAGAACAGATAGAGCAACTTCTGCCCTTGAGAGTGTGGTAATCAGATACTCAGAAGTGCTCTCCCACTGCCCACCAACTGTGTGCTGGATAACAAACACTGCCACACGCGCTGCTGGGCTCTCAGGAAGCACACGAAACCTCTAAGCACTGGCCCTCCCATTCCAAAGAAAAAAAGTTAAAAAACATGAGTGTGACCTGTAAGCAAATATGGAGACAGGATTTTTCTGAAGTAAATCTTGATATTAGTGCTATATTCTGGCAAATATGCCTTGGGCCAGCTAAACAGTGGCGTTGTTTACCCTTAGCCATTCACACTAAGCTAGAAATCAGGAAGAACTTTAAAGAGGTCCCAGGTAGGTAACAACAATTTAGCCCCTGGCAGGAGCAAATAAAATTTGTCTCTGGAAGAAAGCATCCTTGACTCAGGTCACATAAGATTCCTCAAATCTGAAAACAAGAACTTCTAATAAAATATCATCAAGTACACATGAAAATAAATTGTCATGGGTGAAGGGAAAAGGAGCCAATGCATAAATTCTTCCTCATAACTCCCTCTGGATAGATGGCCCTGGAAGTAGTTTACATGGCTGCTTGAGAGAATCCTGCATAGCACAGTCCTACACAAGGGGATGATCAGTTGCATTTCATGGCAGCCAGTTAATAACTCATTCTCACTTAGACTCTCTCTCCTTCCCTACCTCACTCCCTTCATCCTCACCCCTGCTCCCTAAGATTGTACTCCCTAAAAAACAGTCACATATAACCTCTGATTTCTGGACAACCTAGGCTAAGTAAGTTAGGAACTTTAGATATTGCAGTTTTCAGATAAAACATATAACAATTATATGTGAAATATTTTTAAAGCAAGCAACTAAAGACTATAAAATAACCAGGTGGATTAGAAAAGGTAAAAAAAAAAAACAAAAAAAAACCAGAAGTGAAAAATATAATTGTTGAAATAAATGTTTAAATAACTCACTGGCTATGATAAATAGCAGATATGAAAAAGCTGAAGGGAGAATTAGTGAAGTGAGAATGAATAAAGAAAGAATTAGTGAAGATATATCTGAAATAATTACCCAAACTGTAGCACCAAGAACAAGAAGATTAAAAATATAGAAAGTTAAATTATGGTACACAGAATGAAAGATCTAACATATATTTAATCAGACTACCATAAAGAGAGAATAGAGAAAATGGTGGAAAATAAATATTTTGAAAGTGGGTGAGAATTAGGCATAAGTAATGAAAGACATAAATCCACAGATGCAGAAAGCACCACATTTACCAACTAAGACAAATAAAAATAAATCTATGCTAGGTAAAGGACAGTGCCTTAGGAAAAAAACAAAGCTTATCAAAATGAGTAGGGATGGGAGGTCACTTACACACACAAAAAAAATGACCATTAGGCCCTTGCCAATTTGGCTCAAGGGTTAGAGCGTCGGCCTGCTAACCAAAGGGTCAAGGGTTCGATTCCTGTCAAGGGCACGTACCTAGGTTGCAGGTTCAACCCCTGACCCCGTTGGGTTGTGCAGGAGGCAACCAATCAATGTGTCTCTCTCACATTGATGTTTCTCTCCCTCTCTCTCTCTCTCTCTCTCTCTCTCTCTCCCTCTCTGTCCATCTCCCTCCTTTCCACTCTGTCTAAAAATCAATGGAAAAATATCCTCAGGTGAGGATTAACAACAACAAAAATAATGAAAATTAGACTAACTTTATTAGTCAGGGTTCTCCAGAGAATCATAGACAGACAGACAGATAGATAGAGATAGACAGATATTATAAGGAATTGGTTCACATGGTTATAGGAACTGACAAGTCCTAAAATTAGTAGGGTGAGTCAGCAAGCTGGAGACCCAGGAGAGTCAATGATGTATATTCCAGTCCATGGACTGACAGGCTTGAGACCCAGGAAGAGCCAATGTTTCGGTCTGAGTCTGAAGTCGGGGAGAAAAAAACAATGTCCCAATTCAAAGGCAGCCAGGCAGGAGAATCCTCTCTTACTCAGAGAAGGGTTGGCCTTTTTCTTCTAATTCAGACCTTCAACTGACTAGATGAGGCCCACATACACTAGGAAGTGCAATTTGCTTTACTACTGATTTAAATGTTAATCTCATCCAAAAACACTCTCACAGAAACACTCAGAATTACATTTAACCAAATATCTGAGCACCACATGGCCTGGTGAAGTTGACATATAAAATTAACCATCACTCTGACTGTAACTTCTTGACTGAAATAACAAATGCTCAAAGACAAGGAGTATCTTCAGTGCTAAATAATAATTGTGAAATCAGGTTTGCGTAAGCAACAAAACTTCTTTTAGTAAATATGGATAAAATAAAGATTCCCATGTTAAAAATGTGTCATAAATAGATATTCACTTAAATAAAGAATCTCTAAAATATATTCACATATCCTAAACAGGAAGAAGGATGACTATCCCAGAATAAAAACTATTCCCAGACAACATTCTGAAAAGCAAGAAGATAAAGTAAGTAAAGAAAAGCTAAACATTAGGTAAATATAAATATATCTTTTTTGCTTAAAATAATAATTATATCTAGTTTGTACATAAAAAGGAGAACATAAAATACTCGATAACGATGTCAAGCAGGTAGGAAAGTGTCATATTAAGTGTTATCAGGCCCTTACCCTGTTCAGGAAGAGAATTACAATAGTAATTTCAGATTTCACTGTGTGTAAATAATAAATATCTCAGATGGTCATCAAAAATAGAAATAAAATGTATAGTTTTTATATTAGAAGGAAAAATCAAAAAAGAAAAACAGTAAACAAAATCAGGGGGAAAAAAGCAAAATGGAGAAAAAAATGAAACAGAAATATAGGTCAAAATAGTCAAAACAAGCTCAAATATATCAATAACACAGAAAAGCATAAAGAGATTAAATTTGCCAGTTAAAAACAGCAATTCTCAGTTTAGATAACAAAACAAAATCTAGTTACAAGCTCTTTACAATAGACATACATAAGACAGGACAACTGGAAAGTTTAAAGTAAAAGGACAGAAAAGGAGATACCAGGCAAACATTAACCAAAAGAAAAAAGCCAGGGTAGCTGTATTAGTATCAGACGAACAGATGTGGGAGCATCCTTGAAGACAGCCCCACCTCCTGGGATTCACAACCTTGTGCCATCTCCTCTCCTTGAGTCACTTGCTTCTAACCAACAGAATAGAGCAACATTGGGTAATGGCACCTCTATGATTCTGTTACAAAAGATTATATATAACGTCTGTCTCACTAGTAGTCTCTCTCTATTGCTTCCCTGGCTTGCACACCTGAGGAAGCAGGCTGCCACCTTGGAGAGGCCCGCATGGCAAGGAACGGAGAGCAATCTCTGGCTACTACCAAGGCTACCTGAGATCCTCGGTCTAACTTCCTGTGAGGAATCTACTGAATTCTGCCAACAACCACAAGCTGGTCTGCCCCTTGAGACGAGCCTGCAGACCCTGGACTGACACCGCGATAGCAGCTTTGTGGCAGACAGTAAAGCGTGGACCCAGTAAGCCATGCCCCGATCCTGGCCCATAGAAACTGAGTTAATAAATGGGTATTGTTTTAAGTTATGGGGTTATTTGTTATGCAGCAAAGATAATTAATATACTAGAAGCGTTTTTAGATATGGAAGCATTATTATTAATCACTACTTAGCACAAAGGTTCAATTCACCAGAAAGACAGAGAAATCCTAAACATATGAATCTAATGTAATAGACTCAAGATATATAATAAAATGAAAACTCTGGGGAAATGCAGGTGCATTGCAAAGAGAATTGGGTCAGGAATAACAAACCAGCCCCAAGCTTGACTCTGCTACTGATTCTCTGTAGAGTCTTGTGCAACTATGTCATTTTTCTGAACCTGGAATTCCTACATTTCTGTGACCATGTGTTCAATATATTTTACCTTTTCTTTTCTTTCTGAGTTATTTTTAAGTCTATAAGCATGTACCAAATGAGATCATTTTTAAATGTTATTGCAAATACATGTGTTTCCCTTTCGCTCACTAACACTGGCTTGAAAGTTCTTTGAGGTCCAAGCAAACACCCCATCTTGCTAGCTAGAGTTCATTGAATAGCAGGCCAAGTATGAGTGCAGAAATCCAGGAGAGTTGAGCTCAAAAAGAATAAAACAGGCCCCTTCGGGTCATGTCCCACCCTTCCACCCCAAATATCAGAGAAGAGCTTTGTGAAATCTGCTCCCCCCCCTTTATTCAATAGGTTAAGTCATCATGATTGAAGAACCCAAGCCAGATGAGCAAAGAGCAAAAAAAAAACCACGTTCGCGGTAGGGCATCATACCTCAGAGAATTTGCTTTCAGAGGTGAAGTAAAAGAATTCTTTGCAGGAAGTTAAAGACCACGGAAATATGTTCACATTGAGGCTGATAGTACTTGTCCCTCCCAATAGGTAAGGACATTAAATAATGCAAAAGTCAGTCCACCAGGTATTGATTTGGCATAAAAAGTCTCACTGGTGAAACTGTATATTTATGTATAAAATATATATTATAAGCTGCAATATGAAAAATAAATATACATTCAGGGGGAAAAATATGTATATTGCTTTATCCTTCTGCTTAGTAAGTATAAGCCCTGATTCTTTGTCTTCAGGCAGAAACTTAGCCATATTCTCCAGCAGGTAAGTCATCTACAAATTCTAGCCTGAGGGTAGACTTTTTCACTTTGTATTTAATGCTGTTTGAAGATGCCTGAGTGGAACTTATGAAATTCCCAGCATCACAGAAGAGGTTTGTATTTTCCATTTAACCCCTGAGTTCTGCCTCCTTTTCACAAATTGTCTCTGTGCTGCAGGTGGCCCCCTCTAGCCTGGAGCTGCCTGATCAGAGACAGGCCCATCTGAATCTTTCAGGACAGCTTTAAGTTGGCATAAATATTTTCACCACATCCAATCCCAGGCAGATGTGAAATTTGGAAATATTTGTATGAAGTCAGAGCACATTTCTGGCCCAGAAACAGAAGCTGATCCTCACATCCAGAGCAAAGAAACAGTTTAATAGTGCCGGCATCAAGCAGTCTTGTTTTCAAATCCTGCCTCAGCCACTTACTATTTAACTTTGAGTAAATGTCTTAATCCCTCGTAACCTCAGTTGCCTCATCTATAATATGGGAATGATGATGGTGCCAGTCTCAGAAATTTTCTCTGAAAACAACCAATATTCAAATGTATCTAAAGTACTTACCATAGAACCTGGCATACAAAAATTTTAATACATTCTCATTATTAATAATATAATTATCACAAAAGGAAAAGCACATGAGTTTTATGTCAGAACTCCCCAACCAGTCATAAACCAGCTAACCCAGCACTGCAGGGACGTAATGATAAACTCCTCACCCTATTATTTCATAGACCAGAAACCTGAGTCTCAGAGAGGTCAAGCAAATTGCTCAAGTTCACACAGCAAGGTCATGCATAGTCTTACAGACTAATAGCAGGATTTGCATTAACCAAAGCAGAGCCAGTAGGGATCCTGTAAAGTTAATTCATATAGCTCACCCCTAAAGTTAATATACTTTTAGGCCCAATAAAGCTCATGTAATGGGGAATGCTCGGAATCCAGAACTACTTGGCATTCTCAGACGCGTCCTTGGGATGCTTGAAGATTCGCAGCCTATAGCTTTTGGCAGTCCCCAAAGAGGGAGCTCTTTCCACTAACAAAATACAAAATGCAAAATTAATAAAAAGACCCTTTGAAACTGAAAAATGTGCCTCAGGCAAACTATCTGCCCAGCAGCTGGTTAAAATTTAATCAGTTTAAAAAAAATTTTTTTTTTTTTAGGCCTGTACATCTTTTGTATGGATCTCCCCAGTCTGAGTGTGGTCAAAGTTTGTTAAACAAGAAATAATAGCTAAGGCTTTTCAATTCTGCAAATAAGCAATGGATGTTTTAAACAGCTCTGCAACATTCAAGAAACTAATTGCCCAGGTCTCAACAAAGCTGGGTAATTCTTTAATAATTTCTGTTCTTTCCCTTAGAAAACTTAAATTGGCGACTATATACTGTCAGTGAATCTTAACATCGATTTAGGCTTATGAATTACACTGTGCCTTTTTCTGGGAAGTTGATCCAGCCGTAGATAGAGAAGACAGGTAGAAGAAGAGAGGAGAGAAAAAATAAGAATGAATCAACAGGAGCAATGATTAGAATTTTGTATAACAATTTAGTGGAGAGTCTACTGCTGTCACTGTCACTAGGATACTGGGGACCAGAGCATTTTCAACTGTTGGCCAATCAAATGTTCTCCTATCAAAGGTACCAGACTAGCCTGGGATGGTTTGGCTCAGCAGTTGGAGCATCAGCCCGCAGACCAGAGTCACAGGTTCAATTCCGGTCAAGGGCACGTACCTCGGTTGCAGTTCAGTCCCTGGCCCTGGCCGGGGTCATGTGGGAGGCAACCAGTCGATGTGTTCCTCTCACATTGATGTCTCTCTTTCTCTCTTTCTCTCTCTCTCTCTCTCTCTCTCTCTCTCTCTCTCTCTCTCCCTCTCTTTCTCCTTCCCACTCTGTCTAAAGACAAATAGAAAAATATCCTCGGGTGAGGATAAATAAAAAAAGTACCAGACTAAAAGGTCTGGGCCTAATTTGATTTGTTTTACCTACGGTTCTCCCGTAAATGTGTACACAAGTGAAGACCACAGTGAAGCCTGAACAACCTCCTCAGATGGGAACTTCTACCAAGGAGTAAATTCAGTAAGTCCCCGGCTGTCCACAAACTGTAGCAATAATCACACAACTTCTTCAATTCCAAATGTAGTTTTATTCAGGAATAAGGATAATTGGGAGTTGGAAAAGAGTTACAGTTGATAGTGAACAAGAGCACTTATTTCTGTAGTACAGCCTTGCAAGAGACGAACTTGAGTCCAAAACACCAAGACCTTGGGACTGAATTCCGAGGGGGTGGGGGGAGAGTTGAGGGATGGGCCAGGTTAGAATGTCCCCCAGGTGCTGCTGTAGCCTGGCAATCCTGTACCTTGTAGAGAGACACAGTGAGCTTCCTGAAGGGAAGTGGCATTTCCCTCTCAGTTAAACATAGTGAATAATTGCTAATAAATGCTTTAATCTATCATAAGAACCCAAGTTGGTTGTGTATTTGTGGCCATAATACATCCCAAGCTGTCCCATTTCAAGTTATGAAGTTATGATCTGGTGATTCTGCTAAAAAGGGGGAGATATAATCCCCATAATGCTCAGCTCACAGCACCACAGGAGGCAGGCTAGTGGAGAGGGATGGTCATTGGCTTGAGAGTTCTGTCTCTCTCTCAATCCCAGTCCTCCACATATCAACTACTTTACCTAAGCATTGACTTTACCTCTTTGAAGCTTGTTTTCTTCATTTTAAATTGAAATAGTAACACTTGCCTTTCAGGGTTATTGGGAAAATTGAATTAGATAATGGTTAGAAAATGAATAGCATGGTGTATGACCTATTATAGAAGAACAGTAAGTGACAGTTTCTTACACACAGTTATATATACATGTGAACCATACACCCAGGAGCTCAGATAACTGTCCTCCTGTCCAGTTTTGAATCCTGTGAACTCGCCTACTTCCCTGGTTCCAAATCCTTGGCTCCTACTTCGTTCCAGCTCTGGACTCACTTGGCATTTGCGCTCACTGAAAAGCCCCGTAATGAATTCCTGGCTTCACTCTGTGATTCTCCTCTTTGCTTCTAAGGTTATACTTGACAAAACTCTAGAAAACTGATAGTAAAATAACAACAAAAATAATTTCTGGCACTTACTTGATGCCAAATATACCAGGAACTGTTCTAAAAGTTTAGATATTAAGACTCAAGACTTCCGGTCAAGATGGCGGCCTAGGTGGACGCGGAAACGTGTCCTCCCACAACCACATCAAAGTTACAACTAAATCACAGAATAACTATCACTTAAAGACTGCATGAAATCAAGCCGAATGGAAGCCCTGCAACTACGAAATTAAAGAAGCAGCAGAATGGAGACGGCATACTGCCCTCCAGGACCCTCCTTGTCGCCTGAAAGGAAATGAGATCCTGCAGCCAGGGGCGCCTGCGGAAGCTGAGCGACCCCCCCACCACGGAGGAACCCAGGAGTGAGGGAGCTGGGCGACCCCCCCCCCCACCACGGAGGAACCCAGGCGGAGCGAGGGAGCTGAGCGACCCCCACACCAATGGAGGAACCCAGGCGGAGCAGCGAGGGAGCTGAGCGACCCCCACACCAACGGAGGAAGCCGGCAACACACAGGAGAACTGAGCAAACTGAACAACGAAATTGACCCAGAGACATGGAGGGTGGAGTACGGGACGACGGGCCTCAGAGGAGGGGGGAGGCGGGGGAAAGAGATAAATCACAGAGCCTATGTGCATGGGTGCATAACCAATGGACATGGACAACAGGGATGGGGAGGAGGAGAAGGAGAGGGGGAGGAGGGTGTCAATGGGGGAAAAAAAGGAAAAACATCTGTAACAAATACAAATTAATAATAAAATAAATTATTTAAAAAAAAAGACTCAAGACAAACACATACACTAGGTATCATTTTATCTCCATTTTTCAAATGAAAAAACTAAGCAACAGAGAAATGAAGTGACTGGTCTAAGATCAAGTGAGCAAGAATTTGAATTCAGGCAGTTGAGCTCCAGAAGTTTGCTTTTAAAACTACAGCTAAAGTTAAATCTAAAGCTGGTCTGCAGTGGTTGGATAAGTGGCACTGGTGGAGCACTTAGTATGTACTACCTGCTAAATTAAATGCTGAATATGTTTTATACATTTACATCCTCACAATGACCCTGTGAAGTGGGTAACATTACTAACTTTATTTTCAGATGAGAAAATGGAAGCTGGGATACATTCAGTGATTTACTCCAAGTCCATCTGACTTCAGAACTACTTAACTGAAGCTGTAGTACTACCTACTAATGCATCATCTAAGTTGTCCTCTAGGAAAAGTCCTCATATGTCAAGACCCAGAAATCGAGTAAACATTTCCTATTCAAAGGCCTTCATACCAAACTCTAATTCCCCAGTTTGGGTGAACCGAACAAATAAAAAGGCATCCAAATTGGGAAGGAAGAAGTAAAACCGTCTCCGTAGGTGACACGATAGTATATAGAAAACCCTAAATACTCCACACACACACACACACACACACACACACACACACACACAACGTTTTAAACCTGATAGAACTAATAAACAAATTCAGTAAAGTTGCAGAATACAAAACCAATATACAAAAATCAGTTCCATTTCTATATACTAAAAACAACCTATGGGGAAAAGATTAGGAAAACAACCCCATTCATAACTGCATAAAAAAGAATAAAATATGTAGAAATAAATTTAATAAAGGAGGTGAAAGATATGTACACTGAAACTATAAAACACTGATGAAAAATTTGAAGATGAAAATAAATGGATAGTCCATGTTTGTGGATTAGAAGAATTAACATGGTTAAAATGTCCATACTCAAAGCAATTGATTTACAGATTTAATGCAGTCCCTACCAAACTTCCAATAACTGTTTCTTACAGAAATAGGAAAAATAATCCTAAAATTGCATGGAACCATAAAAGACCCTAAATAGCCAGATGCAATATTAAGAAAGAAGAACAAAGCAGAAGACATCATACTTCTTGATTTTAAACTGCATTACAAAGCTACAGTAATCAAGACAATATGGCATTGGCATAAAAACAGACACATAGAACAAAGGAACAGAAATAAACCCATAGCTGGTCAACTACTTTTGACAAAGGAGCCAAGAATATACAATGGGGAAAGAATAGTCTCTTCAATAAATGGTACTAGGAAAACCGATATCCACTTGCAAAAGAATGAAACTGGACCTCTCTCTATCTTACACCACACACACACACAAAATAATCAAGTCAAAACAGATTATGCAACTGAATGTAATACCTGAAACTGTAAAACTCCTAGGAGGAAATATAGGGGGTTAGCTCCCTGACATTGGTCTTGGCAATACTTTTTTGGATTGACAGCAACAGCAAAGCAACAAAAGCAAAAATAAACAAGTTAAACTAAAGCTTAACTCAAAAAGATTCTATACAGCAAAAAAAAGAAAAAAAAAACAACAAAATGAAAAGGCAACCTATGGAATGGGAGAAAACATTTATAAACCACATATCTGATAATGGGTTAATTAAACAAATGAAAAAACAAACAAAACCAAAATAACACAAAAAGTGGGCAGAGAATCTGAAAAGACATTTGTCTTTATAGAAGTGAAACTATGTAGTTTGTACATTTCCATCTCTTTTGCCAAACATAATGTTTCTGGGATTCATTCATTTTATTGTACATTGTGTTTGATTCATTTCAATGGCTGTATCTATTCCATTGTACGAATAATACCACAACTTATTTATCAATTCTACTGTTGATACGCTTTTGGGTTGTTTGCAGATTTGGGCTTTTATGAAGAGTGCCATCATGAACATATTTCCACTTACCTTTGGTATGGAAAATGTATTCACTTCTGTCAGGTATCAGTTAAGTTTCTTTCAAAACCTTGCAAATGTCTTTCTTTGAGAACAGCGATATGCCTTTTGGAACAATATTGCTGGAGATTCTGAAAGGTGCTTTTATTTCTTTGTGCATGTGGAGAAAGCTCAAGGATTCTGTATCACACAAGCTGTGGCTGAGGTTCAAGCAGCAAGAGGTCCCCATTAGCCCACTAATCTTCATATTTACCAGATACAGTCATCACAGTGTGAAAGTTTCCAGAGGGAAAGCCCAATTTTCTTGGTGTTGCATCCATAAGAATCAGAGGCACGTATGAGGTGCTAATTATTGCTGGTCCTTAATCATGTGAATTTAGTGATAACAGGGCTGCCAGTTTGGGGTTGCTCTGCATTACCCAGACCTCCCTGGCTATCTTCCAGAGTTAATGGTTTTGCCCCTGCTTCTGTACAGGCTGGGTTTTAAAATTCACAGGAAGCACGCTCTTATGGGCTCCTTTTTTTTCAGTTGCTAGGCTCCCCCCCCTCCCACCACCCATCCTACTCCATTCACCCACTTGAGTGCCAAGAAAAGGAACATGTGAAATTCAACCCAGCTGGAGTTTCTCTAACTACACATATCAGATGTCATTAGATGGGGAAATAAGCCCTCAGGGGCCTACAAGTCTATAGAAAATGCCTAGTCTGGTGTTCGAGCCGCTCTACAACTTGGTTCCCACATAATTTTCAATATCATTTCCTATTGGTTCAGATATGCCCTTTGCTGACACCCATGTGCTGCTTTCCTCGCTGCTTCCCATCAACCGAAGACCCACTCCTGCCGCCCTGATTTCTTCGTACTGTTTCTGCTTCCTAGAAAGTCTTACTACATCCCTCCTGTTGTTCAAATATTTCAACCTGGTTTTACATTTTCTCCCTGGGGTTGAAGCATTCTGCTAGGTGTTTGGGATACAAATGAGTAAAACACAGACCTACATTTAAGACACTTTTATTTTGACGGGGGACAGGAGAAAGATAAAGGTAAGTCCTATGATCCGTGAAGGGAGGCATCTAGGGAATACTCAGTAAGATGAGTGCTGGGCATCTGTCTGGAGTGGAGCTAATCAGAAAGCTCTAGTCAACAGGACTGACCATATAATTTGGAGGGTACAGTGCAAAATAAAAATGTGAGACTTCTTTCCCGGCCAGTGTGGATCAGTGGTAGAGCATCGACCCATGCACTAAGAGGTCGCTGGTTCGATTCCCAGTCAGGGCATATGCCCAGGTTGTGGGCCAAATCCCCAGTGGGGGGCATGCAGGAGGCGGCCAATTGATGTTCTCTCTCATCGATGTTTTTATCTCTCTCCCTCTCCTTTCCTCTCTCTCTCTAAAAATCAATAAAGAAAAAATATTTTTAAAAATATATGAGGCTTCTTATTTAAAAATCAGTCAGAATTTAAAGATGATGATGATAGGGCACTAAACCAAGCAGCAGAGGGTCCTGTGTGACTGCCCAGGCCGCCCGTGAAGCTGTGCCGTTGTGAAGGACTAATTCAGGAAGATGAAATCAATAGAATACCTCATGCATCTGCCTGTCTCAAGAGGAGATTTACACAATCAGTCAGGACTGCAACTGAATTAGTGATGAATAACTAGAAAACTAAGCAAACATCAACAACAAAATAAAACAACTATCCCTTCTAGCACAAAGAAGTTGGGAAGAAAAAGAAAAGTAATGGTTTATTTTCATGGCTCAGTTGTGAATACTGTGTGTGTGTGTGTGTGTGTGTGTGTGTGTGTGTGTGTAGAAGGAGAGAGATTCATTTTAAGGAATTGGTTCACACAGTTGTGGGACTTGGCAAGTCCAAATTCTTTAGGGCAGGCAAGCAGGCTGGAGACCCAGGGAAGAGCTGATGTTGCAGCTTGAGGCCAAAGGCAGTTGGAGACAGAATTTCCTCTTCCTCAGGGGATGTCGGTCCTTTTTCTATTAAGGTTTTCAACTGATTGAGTGAGGCCACCACATTATGGAGGATAATCTGTTTTATCCAAAGTCTGGTGATTTAAATGTTAATATTGCCTAAAAATACCTTTATAATGACATCTAGACTTGTGTTTGACCAAATAGCCTAGCGAAGTTGACACAAAATTCACTGTCACACAGTTATAATAATTTAAACACTAAATAATGACCTAACCGAAGTTATGACAAATTATATTGGAAGGATGAGGAGGACAGGAAGTGCGCCTATGTGTCCAGTTTGGGGGCCGGGGAAGAAATAAAGCAAAACCTCATCATTCACACAGCACAGGGGGAAGCCAAGGAGCAGTGACAAACCTGAGAAGTGGAGGAAGCAATGCGGCTGGGTTTTCCAGAGAGGGAAGTGATGCCAAAATGGTTAGCTAGAAAAGGTAAAAACGATCGTCTCTGGAGAGGGGGGGTGGGAGGGGGTGGGAAAGTGGTGTTTTACATAACATACCATGTAGATCAATTTGGCTTTTTGAAGTATGTGCATGTCTAACTTCTGTTTAAATGTAAACACTGAAGGAAAGCCCAGCTGATGTGGCTCCGTGGTTGAGTGTCACCCCATGCATCAAGAGGTCTCCGGTTCAATTCCCAGTGGGGGCACATGCCCGGGTTGTGGGCCAAATCCCCAGTGAGGGGCATGCAGGAGATGGTCAATCGATGTTCTCTCTCATCAATGTTTCTATCTCTCCCTCTCCCTTCCTCTCTTTCTAAAATCAATAAAGAAAAAAAATTTTTAACACTTAAGAAAAAGAAAAAAAAAACATCCACAGGAGTAAAAAAAAATAACAAGTCAGTTATAAAACAATAAAAAAAAATGAGATGTTGACAGAGAATGAGGCTTATGTTATGAGAATAAGGGAAGGCCCATTGAAGACTGACCTATGGAGAAGTTTCCTTAAAGGACCCACTCAAGCTGAATAAGAGTTTTCATGGGGAACAAACACTTGGCAAAGGTACTCCAGGCAGATGTAGGGCCCACCTCCCGTAAGCTCCATCTTGCTCCCACATGGAAACTTACTGAGAGCCCTGCTTAAGGGCCCCCTCGTCCTTGACATCTTTCTGTGTCCTTCTAGGAAGCCGATACTTCCTTCCTCTGGGCTCCTACAGCATATGACGTTCACCCGACATCCACTGAATTGTTTACTAAGTGGATCTTCTTTCCTTGACAAGATCCCAAGTGCTCTGGGGTCAGGGTCCTGCCTGACATTAATAATATCCATGGCCACCATTTACTGAGCATCGACTCTTGTCTGGTCCTGGCCTAGTATCACTTATCTAACAATTCACTTAATCTAACAGTTGCCCCTTAAGTGCAGTGGTGTAATTAGCTCTGCTGCACAGAAAAGGGAAACTGAGGCTTAGAGAGCTGACTTGACTTGCTGGCTAGGAAGTGACAGAGACAGGATTCAGAATCTGATCTTTCTGACTCCAAAGCCCCTGCTTTCAGCCTCTCCACCATATTCTTCACCACTACCTCAAACTGCCTGTTTTACTGCACGTGCTTAGGATAGTATCAAGCATATAGCAGGTGTGTGGGAAATGGTGGTTTCTTGAAGGAGAGAGAGGGGGACAGAGAGAACAGCCATTTGGAAGGTATCTTGCTGCCCCCTTGCAGACACACATGGAGTCAAATTTCCATAAGCCAACTCAGCTGTCATGGTGATGGAACATAGCTCCTCTGACCTTACATATGCATCTAATGACAGCTCACTGTGTGTAAACAGATGTCAGATTTAAATCAATCTTGCTTCTGACACCTTACTTAAAAACAGTAATTATGTGCTCATTTTTGAATATGCAGCCCTAGGTAAATTGTCTATCTCCACCCTCCTCCCCAAGTTTTAATTTTTTAATAGCAATTAAGGGTGTGTTTTTTTTTTAAGGAGCTCACAGCCGGAGGCACACACAATGAATTCAAAACAAAAGAGTGAGCCCTGCAGAGAGTGGGCAAGAGGAGAGGGTGCTGGAGCAGCAACAGCAGAGTGATGTGCAGGACAGAGGCCACCTAAAACACAAGCAAGCATAAGGGTCACAGAAAGAGGCCAAGGACTAGCAGGGCTCACGCAGGTACCCAGGCTTGGTCAGATGCAGAAACAGGAGCAAGTCCAGCGGGAACTGCCATGACACTGAGTGGAGGCCCGAGGACGAGTTGCTCAGTAATGCTTTGATCTCCACAGACTTACAGATTCCGCACATGACTGTTTGAGACCCTTCAGTAGCCCATGCCTGAGACAGGGGATCAGCCCCCTAATAATAATGGCACCTCCTCCTCTGTCTCCCCTCAAAAGATGCCAGGACAGGTGGAGAGGGATCCTCTCATCCCCTGGAAGGAAGCAAGGGCTTCTGATTCAGATCTGGGTTTGAATCTCAGTTCTTATTAGCTGTGTGACCTCAGACAAACACTTACACTCTCTGAACTATGAAAAATTAACAGTGGAGCCTGAGAGGCTGTGCTTTAATTAAATGAAGTGTAACTTTAAGTTACTCAACATTTCTAAGCTTTGGTTTCTTCGGGTGCAAAACTGATATATCAATTGTTCCTATCTCAGGGATGTTGCAGAGAATAAACATAAGGCATGTAAATCTCTTACCATATGGTCTACTACTAATGACAAAATAATAATTTTTATTCTTTAGGACTTTGATGAGTATTCAATTAGACAAGAATGTATTGGAAGCATCTTGGTCAATAAACTCCAGCTTCCTTCTCCTTTTTGTAAGTGAATTTTTGTTTAATCATGGAGTTGAGGTACCCACTTTGAGCTCTGTAAGCTGGGTCAAGAGGAGGGGTATCTGACCTTGGCCATCAGTGTTTTATCCTTGGTAATGAGAGCCAAAATGGAAGGAAGGGATTCTAACAGACCGACATGCAACAGGACAGACTGACCAGCAGTTGGGTGAGAGATCCTAGTCGCCTCCACCTGATCCCATGCATTACTCTGCACCATCCCTAGGTCCCAGGACTGGCCCTTTGAATGGAATGTTCCTCCTTGCTTTGACTCCTCCCCCAGCACTGTGAAGCCACATGCCCAACCTGAAGATTAAAAGTCACAGGAAATGCAGAGATTATGATCCAGTTGTACCTGAATCACACTATGATTCCCCCTCTTCCATTCGCTCTAGTAGTTTTCATATAGCGAATGTGACTCCATCTCTGCCTTCCCAAATTCCATCAATCCAGACTGGATGGCAGGAGGGTCTTCCACTACCCTAGCCACACTTAGCTCACTAAAAGTCTAAGCTAGGAGATGTGCCAGTCCCACACAGGCAACTCCTCTCGCCTCCACCTGATCCCATGCACCACTCTGCACCACCCCTAGGTCCCAGGACTGGCGTCTCGGGTCTGAACTACCTGCTAGGACCTAGACCACCTTTCTCCCTTTCAGTTTGTGCAGCTCCTCACCCTCCTAGCTTCTGACCTAGTTACCTGTTCCCACCTGCAGCCCCGATTCCTCTTCCAGACGGGCTTGCGCACTGGTTCAGGGGCTGCACTTTGGCTTCTCCGACCTCGACAATGACAAGGTGAGACCTCCTCTCTCCTCTGCTACAAGCTGCCTTCTCTAGGAACCCCTCTTGTCTCCTCCGGGGTTTTGTTTCCTATTTTCATCATCCCTGGGGTTCACACAATCCAGCTCAAAGGGTGAGCCCTCCCTGAACACCTGATACACCTCAAACTCTCAAATGCCTCTGGACCATGGGAGACGCTGCTCTTCTGCTCCTCAGAGCAACACAGCCATTCTTTGAGGTCCAAATTTGTACATGAGACTGTGTGTGCGTGTGTGTGTGCGTGCGTGCACGTGAGTGTGTTTGCTTTGTTTTATTTACTCAGGGAGAGAAGCCCCTGAGACATTATTTTAACATAAAAAAAAATCTATTGTGGAAACCCAAACAAATTAAATGTAGGAGTGAGCACAAGAGGACTCATCTAGAGACCCCAACACGTCCAAGCTGGCAGTGCCTCTGGGTCCATCATTCTAGTCTTCTTTTGTATAGAAAGGGGTGGTGATCATGTGACCAAGGCCCCAGAGTGCAGCGGGATACAGCTAGGACTACAACTCTGAAGCCCTATTTTCTGGCCCACTACTTATCCCATCACATGTATCCATTTCTACCTGGTGAGTTTTAAACAAATGGACACCTTCATTAGCCTCTAATAGCAAGCTGGGCTCCCCCAACAGAGTGTATAATACTCACCCGGAATCTCTGCTGGTTTGCAGACTGCCCCTTGTTCCAGTCCAGGTCCAGCCACTAAATCAGGCTCCATCTCTCATAGGTGATCTACTTGGCCCTTTGAATGGAATGTTCCTCCTTGCTTTGACTCCTCCCCCAGCCCTGCACAGCAGTCTCTCCTTATACTGGCTCTCCTTGGGCTCGCTGGGACCCTAACCTCCAATTGACCAACTGACAAGTGTGCAGTTGGGGCCTGCCTGCTCCCTCAGGAAGGGGCATTTCAATACCTCTTTACATGATGGTCCACAGATGTTGACCCAGCAGCCCTTCAAGCCCTAGGCTAGTGGCAGCAGCAGTAACCCTGAGCAGGAGGAGGGGACTGTGCCCAGAGACCCACTTAATCTTTTTTTGTAATTTTAGAGCGAAAGGAAGGGAGAGGGAGAGAGAGATAGAAACATCGATGAGAGAGAACATCAATTGGCTGCCTCCTGCATGCCCCCACTGGGGATCGGGCCCACAACCTGGGCATGTGCCCTGACCGGCAATCAAACTTGGCAACCTCTTGGTGCATGGGTTGATGCTCAACCACTGAGCCACACTGGCTGGGCTAGTCACAGTTAATTTAAACTTACAGATGTTGAGGTGTGGGAAGGGTTCTCACCAGTGTCAGGTGCTGTCACTTGCCCTGATGTTTTGCTCTTCCTTCCCTCTCTGCAATGCCTCTGAATAGCCAGCACTGGTGTCCTGCTTAAAGAATCTTCAGTGAAGAAGGAGTTTCCCTGCAGATGTCCACAGAGAGATGAGGTGTCCAGGACTCTCCCATCAGGCATGGGGTGCCCTCCAGGTACTAAAAGGACAGGTTTATAAATACCTCCCCACCCCCCAAATACCTGATGGGGACTCAGACCCAGAGCCAGCTTCTCCACTCTGCAAGGAGAAAGCCATGATCACTTCACAAGCCTCTCCCAGGGCCTCCCTAGAAACCACTGCCTGAATGTTGCACTTTGCCCAGGCAAACCCAGCCCCTTCCTTCCCACACTGCTGGACAGAAGTGAGAGAGGAGCTGCTAAAAACATTCTGAGAGAGTCAGGTAACTGATACCTACTCTGGGAACCATTTTCTTTCTCCCACCTTCACTGGGCTGCAACACCACGGCCCGGGCTTTCCTCTGAAGGCCACCCTGGGGCCTGGAAGGAGGAAGCACTGTGGTCTATTGTTCCTCCCTGGCAAACAAGGCTCCTGATGAAGTGCATACGGTCCTGGCTGCAGAGCAAGGCATCTCCTAGGGGTTTTGCTCCAGTTCCGTTTTGCTTTCAGAAAAGGCTACTTTAAATATTTGGCAGATATCAAGGTGTCCTGAGACCAGATGAAACACTCAGCAGTGCCGTCTTCCTGTCTTCTGTCATGTGTCTGACTTATTTGGGAGAGCTCTCTACAACAGCACTCAGCTGAGCCTGGGAGAGTCAAGACAGTGTGCGAGCCCAGCTCCCCCTGGTTGCACCACTCAGACGGCGGGAAGCACACAGCCTGTCCTGACCCATGGCTGATCCTCCAAGGGAACTTCAAGTGCTAATACTTAGGACACAGCCTGCTAGACGGTGTCTTCATTCATTCACTCATTCAGTCAGTCATTTGGTATCTGTTTATTGAGCCCCTGGGCACTGGACATGCAATGGCGAGCAAAGCACCCTCCTCCGCATGGAACTTACAGTCAACACAGTCAATAAGTTGTTTAAAATCATCACTGTGCTAAGTATCACGAAGCTGGGCTGTGAAAGGATGAAACATGTCTGTTACTGAGGCCACAGAGCCCATTCCCCCAGCTCAATTTGTGAAATTGATGTTACTGTGATCTATCAGATTTTACTAAATTCTAATATTTAGCAGATCCAAAATGTAAGACCTCTTTACCAGGCCCTCCTCCACTCAGAGATGGTGATCACCTGTCCTGTGGGCCATCCCTCGCCCGTCCAGGGGCATGGCAGACAATTCAGGTGATCCCCACTCTCTCACCTGCTGAGCCCCATAGGCGGCTCAGAACAGCTACAGGTGCTCAGCCATAGCACTAATCAGGTGGACACAGATGCAACTGCTGGCCACCCAGTGAGCTGTAACGTTAACTCCAATCTTCGGCTGCACATTCTAATTACTTGAAACAATTTCAAAAAAACAAAACAATTTTGAAAAAACAAATACCTGGGCCCATCCTGACCCATTAAAGCAGACCCTTCGGGGGTGGAAACTAGGGATCATTGTTTTCTCAACTCCTCCTAGGTGATTCTGATGTGCAGCCAGTGCTGAGGACATTTGAGTGCTATTTCCATCACCAACACAGTTTAAATGAGGCAATTCAACATCCCAAAGGCCCTGGCCCTCCAATTCCATCACTAACTGCTGGCTGTAGGTCAGAGAGCATAGGCCCAGCAGCAGGAGTTATGAAGAGTGACAGAGCTACAGCACAAGACTTACTTACAAAAACTTTTTAGATATAGCAGTAGTATTTGAAGAAAGAGCATGGTGTTCGCTGAGTTTAAGAGTTGCCTCATATTTGAAATTTTAAAAATCATAGTCTTCAGAGTTTAAAGGACCTTTAGATATTACATAAAGCCATCTCAAGCCCTTGTTTTTAATTTTTTAAATTATTATGTAGTTTTTTTAATTGATTTTAGGAGAGAGGAAGGGAGAAAGAGAGAGGGAGAAACATCAATCAGTTGCCCACCCTGATTGGGGATCGAACGCACAACCTACGTATGTATACTGACCGGGAATCAAACCTGTGACCTTTTTGGTGTAGGGGACGATGCTCCAACCAACTGAGCTACCCAGCCAGGGCTTAAGCCCTCGTTTTTAAATGGTTGAAGCTGAGGTCCAAAGAGACTGGAATTTACATCACTAACTAGATGCTGATGGGGAATAAAGCCAGGTCCTCAGGTCTCTCATGCTAGTGGCAAAACTTGGAGGTACCATCACTTGCTGACCATCAACCTCACAGCTGAAACTGGTCTTTCCCTATCTACCTACCTACCTGCCTACCTTCTTGCTTCCCCCATGATGCATCCCAGAGCACAGACACTGCCTTTGGGTTATACAGTCAGGCCTTTGCTGGCTTCTCGAAGAGCAGGCATGTCTTGCTTTATAAACACTTGTGTTCGTTGGCAACAGCTCCTTGTATGCTCCCAGTCAGGTCAGTTCTGGCCTACCAACAGTCCAGCTGCTGGGAATGCCTTTCTCCCCAATACAGACTCTGCCCAGTGACTTACAACCCACAGCCTCCGGCTCCCTCCTCATGGAGGAAGAGATAGGCCTTCCTTCGTATCTTATTTCTTCTATCACACATGTCTAAAGGGATCAGGTCGTCCTTCTTCTATACATTTTATGATTTACAGTTAAAACATTATATGGGTTGGACACTATGACTAATTTTTTTATAAGTAATTTTTCTCCCCAAACTGAAAACATCACAGAGATGAGGTATATGTCCAGGGAGTTTGTTCTTTTGGTCCAACGTGCAAAGGAAGCAGAGAAGTGAGAGTTATCAGCGGAGATCACATATGGAGTCTGTGTAAGAATGGTTTATCAGGTATGAAGTCTATGATTTTACCTTTTAGACTTCTGTCCCCTCTACTCCTTACCACCTCGCACAATGGCCTTACCAGTGGCCTCCTGAATTGCCACCAACATCTCCTTGCTCAGTCTACCACCTTGAGTCTTGCCACCTCCAGTTCATCCTGCATACAGCTGCCAAAATACTGTCTCTAGAGCAGAACTGTGCTCAATAATGTTATTAGAAAAGGCATCCTTCCTCAAGCAAAAAACAACAACAACAAAACTGGTAAGATTGTTGTGCAACCCTAAACAGCCTTGCATGGTGAAGTTGGAGGCATGAACCAGGCCTCCAAAGTGCATAGGTTTGAGCAGCAACCTATGACCAGCTGTGGGCACAGCTGTGGGCACATGTGAGTGCTGGTAAATATGTTCATGGCCTTGGGGCCCATGTGGGTTTATGTAGGAAGGGGCTCTCCATTGCTGCTCCAGGGCTGAGCAGAGAGGCCTAGAGTCTCTGTTCCCTCTCTCAGGTGTCCTAAGCTAAGTCTAGATGTGAATGGCAGCCCTATACACATGGCATCTCTGTGAGACACAATGTGAACGCAAGACATGGTGGGTCTGGTCAATGGCTTCCTACGCCTTCTAAATAGAGTCCAAACTCCAAGTAAGGCCCTTCTCAATCGGTCCCACCTACTCGGTCTTCCTTTCATGTACCTTCTTTTCCAGTCCATCTGAATTCCCAGTCTCCCTACTGCTCTAGAATTCTCCTCCATCACACCCTGCTCAAGATGCTTCCTCTGTATGACACATCCATGCCCCAGTCTTTGCATGCCCTAACACCTCCTGCCCCAATGCTGCAGCAGCTGGAAGGGGCCCCCTGACCCTTCTGAACTCCCCCAATACTTTCTCCTAAAGTACTGACTCGGCCCTTTCTGGGATCTAAGATGTATTCTCTTTAACTCTTGAACTGTCTTGAGCTCCTTGAAAATAGATTTCAAAGCTCATCCAAACTTACAACACCCAAAGTCTCATGCTCAAACCATAAACTGTCAAAACAATTAATTTGGCCTTACTCCCTGCTCTACAAGCTCTCACCTGACCTCCACCCTCTGACTTTGCTGATGCCTTATCATTCTTTTCACCCTCGGACATGCTTTGTGCTCTGATCTGACAGCTGCCCTCGAACTCTGGTGAGTTCTTACCTAACCTCTATCCTTTGATTTTTTTCTCTGTGGCTTCCAAGCTGCCTCCATCTCAAGTGTCTTCCATCCTCACTTGTGCAGACTTAGAGCTAGGAGATCTAAGTCCTAGTCTGTCTCTGTCATGCTCCAGCCACATGACCCTGGGCAAGTCACTTAACCTCCATGGACTTCACTGTCTTCATCTACACAAGGAGCAAGTTAACCCAGATGATCTCTAAAGTCCTCAACACTCAACATTTTCTGGTTCTAAAATTCAAATGGTGTATATATTAATCTTTTCTATATACACATTTGCACTATTATTATATTTATATTAAAAGGGGCATCCAACATAATACAAGCAGCTGTTCTAAAGATACCGGTGATTTTTTTTTTCTGACCTCCTTGTTCCAACAGCCCTTTCCTCGGGGAGTGCTTGTTTTCCCAGTCTTTGAACCTCTCACAGTCCTGCTCATTATTTTGTTGTCTGAAGAGGCAGAACGTTTCTGTGATTAATTAAGCAAAAGACCCTGGTGCTGATTGTGCAAGAACCATCAGATAATCACGCCTATGGGGTACTCACCAGGCCTGGGGAGCGGGCCTGGCTGGGGTCCTCAGAGGGTTGATTAACTCTAGGAATCTGTGGTCTTCCCTAGACACGTGGCTGCTGTAGATACCACCACACTTTATAGAAATAGTCAAAGGCTTGCCTTGCAGGGTATTGCAGATATTGGAGGGTTGGGGGCTACAAGGTTCCCCAGGGAGTTGTTCTGTTGGTGGACCCAAAGGTGGACCTTAGGGCCTGTTGAATCTGAAAACTTCAAAACAAGGATTTTCATACTTCTCCTGAGGAGCCCCAGAGTTCCACAGAAGCATCCCAGGAGCCGCCTGGATTTGGGAGAATAGATGAGAGCAAGTGGTGGGGCTCTACCCCAAATCAGCTCTGCTTCGACATGCGTATCAGTTTCCTAGGGCTGCTGCACCAACACACCACAATCTAGATGGCTTAAACACAACAGAACTGTATTATCCTGAATCTCTGGAGGCTGGAAGTCTGAAATCAAGGTGTTGACTATGTTGGCTCCTGCTGGAGGCTCTGAGTGAGAATCTATCCCATGCCTCTCTCTTTGCTTCTGATGATCACCAACAAGCCTTGGAATTCCTCAACTTGTAGACAATCACTCCAGTCTCTGCCTCTGTCTTCAGCTGGCCTTCTTCCCTGTGTACCTATGTCTCTATATCCAACATCCTTTCTCTTATACAACACCTTTCACTGGATTAAGGCCCACCCTACTCCAGTATGACTTTATCATAAATCCATTACATGTGCAAAGACCCTATTTCCAAATAAGGTCACATTCACAGGTTCTGGGACTTAGGACTAGAACATACCATTTTCATAGACACATTTAAACCCCCTACAGTCTGTCTTTTACACTGAGCATCTGCATAAGATTTCATTTAACAAAACCATTCTATAACTAAACTAAAATTAAATCAAGGTTGTAAAATACGAGAGGGATCGTGATTGGAATCTTCCTGCTCCCAGAATCCCCACTGAGCCTGAATGCTAGCCTCATCAGAGCCCTGTGGGCAGAAAATTGCCCCTCTAACAACTCTTCCCCTTGTGGCCTGATGTATAAGTTACTGTTCAGTCAGAGCAGCAGAACCTTGTGAGAGCTGGCTCAGTTCTCTTCACGCCTGATGCTGGGCCTTGAACACTATGGGGTAGACAGTTAGAAAGGGAAGATTCACTTAAAGTGGGGAAGAGCAAGAACAACCCAGGACCCACAGGCATGAACTGGAGGTCACGAGAACAGACCAAAACAGGTACAGATCCGTGACCTCCAACCCTGTTGCGTGAGTGTCCTACAGAAGTCAGGGCCTTTAGTCATGGAGCTAAACCCACACATCTGCCCCAGGAGTCGGAAAGCTGAAGCTGGATCCAGGGAAGTTGGAGCTCTGGCCATGCCTCCTGCCCCACACTCAGAAGGTGAGCCAGCAGATAAGTGCTGACAGGTATGAGCTACGAAATGGCTGCTTCCCCACAAGAATTTCTCAGGTGGCCCACCCTAACTGGAGACATAAAGGAAAACAAATTCTGAGGAATATAGTGCAGCCTAGCCAAGTAGGCACATTACAAAATTGCCATATCTAATTCAGGACTCCTCTGTCAGACCCTTAAAACTCTGCCCTGCTCTCACTGGACCATGAATTCAGGAGCAGAGACCAGGTCTCACTCATCTCCATCGCTCCGTGTTGTGTCCGGTACTGAGGATTCAGTATGAGGTACTCCCTGAGTGATCACTGAATTACACAGATTTCCTAAACCACAAGGAGACAGACCTCCAAGACAGATCCCAAAATAATGCTTAGCACTTCCCCTAGGCTAGACTCAGTGCACATCTGTTGAGGACTGACTGTGTGCTAGGAACTGTGCTGTCGTAGGCATTGCCTCTTTAATCCCATGGCAAAGCCACCAGGAGAGTGCATGCGTCTCTCTCTGTCAGATAAAGAAACTAGGCTTCAGGGAAGTGAAGTCACTTGTTTGAGGCCAAATCTGTAGTAGACAAAGGCAGGCTTAGATTTAAATCCAAACTTTCGGATGCATGTCCACTCTAGCTCAGAACTGGCTAAGAAACCTATGCCTTCAGCCCTGCTTTCGGGCAATATCAAAAATATCAGGAGCACAGCTCAAAGAGGAGAAAACCTCACTGGGCCTTGAAAGGCTGGACCCTGCTCTCAGTGGTGCTCTGAGCGAAGTGTCAAGCATGGTGTCGGAGGCAATTAGCGAGGAGTAGCAAGAACTTCTAGCAAACCAAACAGGCCACGTGCTAGAATGGGAGTGGTTGTTTCCCAGGGAAAATGATGAACTTGAAAATGAGTCTTGCCACCCTTCCAAGGTCTTCAGACCTGGCTATGACCCTCCCTGAAGCAATTCATTGATGAAATTAACTAATACGAGGAGTTTTCTAGAGGTCTTAACCAGAAAGAGGTGACAAGCAGCCAGTGGAGGGTGAGAAAAATGGGGGGGGGTAGGAAAAGGAGTAAGAGGAATAGTTCTATCTCTGAAAGGTTTCCATGTGGGGAGACTGGATTAGATTCAGGAAAGAGAGATTGGCCATCATGAGCCAAATGGGTTGGGTGGGCTAGGGAGGGGGTCTGAAATACCAATTCCAAAACTGTACTTCCTATTCCCCTCAGCACATGGAGGAGGTAGAGGGTTATCAGGAAATTTGGATTTGAGGACTAAGAGTATCTGCGGAAGTAACAGGTCTAACCTTAAACTAAGTTCAGTTAGAAGGAAATGATGAAGTAGAACAGACAACAACGAGGGCTTGTCAGAGTGCTAAAACCATCTGCGAGAAAAGGTAAGTTTCTCAGGCAGGACTCATCAAAAAATAAAAGAAGAATGTGCAAATAAATAAAAACAAGTTGAAACTGGAAAACTGGCTAACTACAGGGGAAAGAAAAGGTTAAAATGTTTCTGTCCTTTTTTGATCCTGCTTGTAGAGGCATCTTTAGACACCAATCCATGGAGGCTCTCAGCCCTTCTGAGCCTCTGCAGAAGATTCTGATGCCCCTTTCTCACAGATGGCACACGAGAACCCCCAAGCGCCCTGCCTTCCACAAGCAAAGCATAGGGAGCCAGGAACTGCCTGTGCTTACCTGTCTCCTATCGCCCTAACCCCAGGGCACGATCTCCCCACACTATGGAGGAAGGTCACATGCGGGGTGAGCTTTTCTGAAAGTCTCTTGGAAAGTGCATTTTCGAAGGATGTATACAGAAAAGTGACACTTGTGCTGATGTCCTCAGGAACCAATCTGGGGGTCCTGAATTCCCCTTTTCCCCTCTGAGGTTGGGTGATGCAGGGGCTGGGTAGGGAAATAAGAAACGTAAACACTCTTCCTCTTTCTTCTTTATTCCCACAAAACTTTCGGGATGGGAGGAGGAAGTCTTTTCTCTTTTCGCTCCTGTCAGCTGCAGCTCTCCCCCGGATAAACTATAATCTAGTCCACCAAGCCCACCTTTTCATATATTAAAGAAAAGATATAGGAAGTGAGAAATCTCTATTCTGTCTTTATCATGTCTGTACTTCTATTTTCTTGAAGCATGTCAAAAGCCAAATATTAACTTGAATGCCTACTGCTGTAAGAATACTAACCACACCGTTTTATTTCTGTCCTGAAAACTAGAAAAATGCCTCAGTTATACTCAAGAAAATCAATCATATACATGAGAATGCAAAAGAAAAAGACATTCACATTTTTAAATATGGTTAAACCTATTTGAATGATAATGTAATTAAGCACCAATTTGAGAAAACTGACTTTCACAGTGATTCCCTCCATTTAAAACTTGATATAATTCTCTATTTATTCAGTATTATTCACCTCCCTTGATAAATTCTAATTTTTAAATAAAAAAATATATTTTAAATAAATTATTGCTTTCTGCACCCTGCTCCTTTCTTCTACATTTAACTTCTTCCTGAAGTTCCTTCTGAGTGTCTGTGACTGTCAAAATCTGTTTTTAATTTTCCTGAGGATATTTTTACATTGCTCTCACTTTACTTTTGAATGGTAATTTAGATGTGCATAGAATTCTATGTTGATGCATAATTTTCCTCAATATTTTGAAAATAGTATTTCGCTATCTCCTGGTCCCTATTTTTGCAGTTGAAAGGTTTGATGTTCAAATTATCATATATTTGTTTCCCAGTCTTTCTTCCTAATTACTTCTAAGATCTTGCTTTTGCTGATCCACAGTTTTATTAGCATGTGGCTAGGGTGATTTATTTCTACTTATTTTGATCTGAACTTCTTTTAAACCCAAGGTTTCATGCCCTTCATCACTTCTGGTAAATTTTACCATCATGACTCCTTGGACTTTACCATACTATATTCTCTTTACTCTCTCTTTCTAAAACACCTGTTAGTTGCCCACTGTGCTTTTTAAATTATATCTCTTAAATATTTATTTGTATTTTCCTTTTTTTCCTCTTTGAATATCTTCCCCAGATTAAATAACCAGCACACTCATTCTCTTTTCATTAGTTTCTAACCTGCTCTTTCCATTGTCAATGGGGTTTTTGATGCCTAGAATTACATTTTTCATGTCATCAAGTTGCAGTGGATACTCTAAAAGGAACTGCCTGTTGTTGTTTTTTCTTAATATCTTAGTACAGTTTGAGTCGAATACTTATATTTCTATACATTTTAAGCATATGTTTTGTAGTCTTTCTTCAGATTGTTTTATTTTAATTTCTTGGGATTCTAATCTTCCTGTTCTGTTACCTGCTGACTATAATTCACAGTGAACCATCTAGTGTGTGTGTGTGTGTGTGTGTGTGTGTGTGTGTGTGTGTGTTATTTTGAATTTTGAGCTCATCTTCAATGGCTTTGGGAATAATGAATGCCATGTAGGCTGAACTATGGAAGTGTTATTTCAGAGAGGTCTTGAGTTTACTTTTGCCAGACATCCAAGAGATATCTTCGCTGGGAAATAATTTCTCATTGTCATAATTATAGACCTCATGAGTAGTGTAAATTTCAACCCCAAGGCCACACAAGGAGCAAAATCAATATCTAGATTTCTCAGGGGAGTTTTTTTGTTTTTTTTTCCCCTCCAAGGACTCAAAGACGGCTTTCTTTGACGTCTCAAAATGTGTCCCTTTGTTAGCAGTTTCATTTTTTCCAGTCCACCTCTTGTACTAAGGGAGAGGTCCTTCAAGGATCCCCGCTTCCTGCAGGATTCTCACTTTCCCTGCCTCACTGCTACAGGACCCATAGCCCTGAATGTATTCACTTACCGCAGGGCACCAACAACAACAGCTTATCCACTTACCACTCGGATGTTCAGTTTCTTGGACTTGTCTGCCTCCTGGGGATTTTTCATTCTTGAAAATTTAGCTCAGAATTTACATTTTCCCCCTTATATTTAATCCAGCATTTCCAAGCGTTTGGAGCATAAGGGGTTTCAAATATCTTGGTTTGCCATTTGTTAGAAATAGAAGTCCATGTTATTTTTCTTAATGAAGGCTTTATACATTTCTTGGTAAATGTTTTTCTGTGTGTTTGCTTGTTTGTGTTGGTATTTTGTTGCTTTGAGGATTTAGATCTTTATTATCATCATTTCTCTTATTTACTATTTATTGCTGATATGTAGAAAGAGTACTGATTTTTATACATTTTTTCCTTCTTTATTTTTATTGTTGACACTATTACACATGTCCTTATTTCCCCCCACTTCGCCATCCTCCACTCAGCCCCCACCCCCCTTCCCTCTGGCCATCACCACCCTGTTCTTTGTGTCTAAGAGTTATGTGTATATGTTCTTTGGCTAATCCCTTCACCTTCTTTCATCCAGTCCCCACTCCCCCTCCCTTCTGACAGCTGTCAGTCTGTTCCATGTAGCCATGCCTCTGTTTCTATTTTGTTTGTCAGTTTCTTTTGTGCATTAGATTCCACATATAAGTGAGATCAAATGGTATTTGTCTTTCTCTGACTGGCTTATTTCACTTAACATAATAATCTCCAGGTCTATCCATGTGATTTTTATACATTTTTAAACAATCAACATTATTGAATGGAACTAGCTTAAATAGATTATCAAGTAATTACCAGGGAGATAAATGTATTTAATACAAAAATGGAAACTACATATTCTCTATTTTTCAATTATTACACTGTGTATTGTTTTCAATTTTGCATTGTGTGGCTAGAGCTTACATAAAAAATATTTTTAAATAATAAAAATAATGGAGATTCTTGTCTTCATTTTGAGTATAAATACTTCTGCTTTTTCAAAGTTTTCCACGTCACTTGTTAGAGAGAGTCTCTTTGTCATTTTAAGGATAAAATCTCCTATTCCTAGTAGAGGGAGTTTAAAAGTAAAAAATGGCTATTGAACTATCCTTGCATTTTTATAATAGACTTTTCTTAGTCTTGATACATATGTCTTAAAATAGTATGTTGCTGGATTTGATTGGGGGTATTTTATGTTGAGACTTTTACTTTTAGATTACAAATGACTTTGATCAGATACGATATATTTCCTTTCTCCCTCCTCTCTTTTATTCTTTTCAACCTGCCTGCCTATCAGCTTTCTTTCATAGTTTTTCTTTGCTCTCAGCATTATTCATTTCTCAAGTCTGTGTCTTATTACACTGAATTTTGTTAAAAACTCAAAGCCGAAAGAGAAAAACATTTACTTTGATTTTTGCTTTTCCTCTACCCATCTAGAGCTATTTTATGTTGTGGATTGTTTTGAACAGGTATTTTCTGTTATTTTTTTATATATATTCTCATTTTTGAATGGTAAAAGCCCTTTCAAGACCAGATTTTATCAAAAGAGGTAGTTGAAAGCATTCCCTTTGGATTGTCTCACTGTCCACCTGTAAGACTGTAAGATGCAGGTTTGGTAGGTATAATGTTGTATGACTTGTTCAGAGCTGCGTGGGAGGCGTAGGCTGAGGGCCCAGCCTGAAAGCACTCCCAGTGAGAGCAAGTGCCTCTGTACATCCTTGTGTTTGTTGGAAGGTGCTATGGAGCCATCAGTCCAAACAGGTTTTCTGTTTGAATTGATCAATATTTCAAGTACTCCTGTCCTTTGGCTTTGAACCAAAGAAGCCCTGGCACCTACCAGCTCTCTGTGTGGGAACATCTTGCATCTTATTCATACAAGTGACCTACCACAGTAAATGTGATTGCACTCAGTGCTCCCCAGGGGTCACGAACATCCCCCTCAGTCAACCATCGCTGTTCTGAATTAGGAGGGGACAGCAGAAGTTTCCCCAGCACTCTTGCCAGTCCACCATGTCACTTCCTCGAGAGAAAATGTAGGGGCCAGACTTTCTGCTCCAGCTATATTACAGGCAGCAGTCATTTCATGAAACTTCTATGGATGGCACTGTCTCTAGTTTCTAGGTACAGGTTTTTATTTTATCATTTTTTAATGATTGAAAGTATTTCTCAAATTTGTAACCCAGGACTGGAAAATGGAGCATTCAGTGTCTAATTTCAAAACTCCCTCCAACTCAGAAATCTGCGTATTCTTGTAAGCATGGGCAATTGAAAGGTTAGGTGAAAAAAATCAGGAAAGAAAATGGTGACCGCGTGAGAGCCTAGAAGCACTGCTATAACTGTGACAAAAATGTGATGTGACGTTGAAAAGAGCTACTCAGACCCCCAGCCAGGGCTCCGGTCCCAGCCATGTCCCATGGGTAAAGTGCTTTTATCTGTCCTCCACGTAACTGACTCACTGGATTAAGACACCGTTCAGTCCCTCAGAAAAACACTGACTGATTCCCTCCACACCTGGAGGTCCTGTAGCCAACAGGATGCTGTCCATAACTGCTCCCATCACTTAGGTGCATTTATACACAAACCTATTTGCACCAATTCCATTTATTTTTTATTATATGCCTTATAAAACATTACACAATCGATTAAATACAAACATAAGAAAAGAAAATTTTGTTTCTATGAAAACTAAGTTAAATGCTTTGGAAAATTTCAGAAGGATTGTTGCTAAAAATATATTGTGAATTAGGAGTAAGCAAGACAATCCTAATGAAACAGGTAAGTTTAATAGTAAAAATGTAGAAGGACGCCTATTTTTGAATTGCTTCAAATGTATCATTAATTATAGATCCACTTTAATAGAATCAAAACTAAAAGTCAGAACTGATGAATTATGGAAATGTTTATGTGAGAAAGATGATTCAGAAATCTAGTAAATGCATACATGAAAGAAAGGCTGTGTCATTAACAGTTATGAACTAATTGTCTTAGTCCGTGCAGGCTGCTCTGACAAAGTACCACAGGCTGGGTGGTTTATAAACAGCAGAAGTGTATTGCTCACAGTACTGGAGGCTGGGAAGTCCAAGGTCATGGTGCCGGCAGATTCCGTGTGATGGCAGGCAACAGCCCATTTCCTGGTTCACAGATGTGATTTCTTTTTGTGTCTTCACATGGTGGAAGCAACTAGGGATCTGTTTGGAATCTCTTTTATAAGGGCACTAATTCAATTCATGAAGGCTCCACCCTTATAACTTAAGAATCCCCCCAAAAGCCTACCTCCTAACAATATCACCTTTGAGGGTTAGGATGTCAACTTATAATTTTGAGGGGATACAAACATTCAGACCATATCACTACATTTACTTTGCTGGCCATCATATTACAGCATACAAGAGTCCAAAGGCAGTTCTCTCGGTGCCGGCTTTCACTCTGACTCCCTAGTTCATTCATATTCTAACTCTCACTCCTTCCCTCCCTTCCCGCTGCCTCCCTCTTATCTCCATCTATCTGTCTTTCATAGTCTCTCTTTCTGTCATTGATTCAGTCTGTTACTTTTGCTCTCTATTTCTCCGGATGTGACTTGTAAGTTTTCCCTTCTCCCACTTTGTCCCTCAGAGCTATAAGATGATTGTCCCTTGTTCCAGACACTACAAAATGACGAATGAAGCATGAGTAGTAGACTGACAATGTAATCTTTGAGGAACCACAAGCTTAGTCAAAGCCCACAGGCATTTGCTGGTGAACCACTGTTAAGCCAGGTTCCACCACCTCTGCATCTAATATTCCAGCTCTCCTATTCAGCATTAGACCTTCATCTTAGGCCAATACCTGGAATTCAGGTCTGTACGTTTTGAAGAACAGACATGGGGGAATCATATACTAAAAACTCAGTTATCAGAATGCTGGTTGACAAAAAGTCTATTTAAGTGTGGAATCATGAGAAAATACATTTTTACTTCAATCACTCCATGTCCTTGGTGTGGTTGAACCTGGTGAACGGTGTTCTTGAGGAAGAACTGCCCTTCCTCCAATGGCCTCAGTTGGAGACAGACTCCTCCCCTGGACAGACCAGGTTCTGATTTATACCTGTATTTCTAACACAATTCTATCCTAACTCAGGAATCCAAATGCGCAGTTTCCCAATCAAGGTGTCTGGTTTTGTGGAAAGAGCAAAGGATGTGGAATAAGACAAATTTTCAAATATAAGACCTTGGGGAAGTTCTTTACTTCCCTCACAGTCTATTTTCTCCTCTATAAAATGGACATAGCTTATCATCACAGGGTGGTTGTGAGGATAAAATGAGATTAAGATATGCATCATGCTCAACTGATTGGTTTGGACACTCAATCAAATCTTTGCAATAAATCCTCGGAGAATTTTCCTCTCTCCAAGATTATGGCTACTCCAGATCCTATGCCATACGATCACAAAACTCCAAACACTGAGATTCACTGCACACAGACGTCAGCAGCATTAAAATGTACTGTGTAGCCCAGCCAGTGTGGCTCAGTGGATTGAGCATCGTCCCATGGACTGAGAGGTCCCGGTTTGATTCCCTGTCAGGGCACGTGCCTGGGTTGTGGGCTCGATCCCCAGTAGGGGGCATGCAGGAGGCAGCCGATTGATGTTTCTCTCTCACGTCGATGTTTCCATCTCTCTCTAAAAAAATCAATTAAAAAATATTTTTAAAAATGTACTGTGTATAGGGAGGCATTGCAATTGAGTCCAGGTTATGGTTTGAGATTGTATTATGTGGAGGTATCTGGGCTGACCATGTAATAGTAAGAGTTTTCCCTTTGGATTCTTTCAGAGATAAGTACAGTACGAGGAATGCCACATCCGTTATACAGTGGTAGGGATCTCAGATGGAATCTTCCCCTTCCTCTCTGCACAACTCGACACAGAGATGATGCCCCAGAAGAAGAAAATCCTTCTTCTCTCAAGGGCATGTGAGTAACAGTGATGTCTTGATGGAAAATTCCAAATCCTTTTCTTTCTCAATACACACACACACACACACACACACACACACACACACACACACACCACAGCATCTTTTCAGTTGTGGAAACAGAAATGTCCCTTCAAAATGAATGTATGCAATAGTAGAGCATAGTTAAGAGGACGGACTTTGAAGTCAGACGCATCTGAGTTCTGCCACTTAAAGAACTGTACAATGTTGGGAAAGTCATTCAATCCATCTGAGCCTCAGCCAAGTGTCAGATGAGACTAAAAATGCCAACTCTGCAGGGCACTGTTTAAATGAAGCGGTATCGTAGCATCTAGTTCACAGTTCCTGGCACACCTAGCAAACAGCCAGTAGGAAGGTGCCGCAGAAGCAGTTCGACAGAGCGTGCAGTTATTGCTGTTGGTACTGCTGTCACTGCCTGACCTGGGACTCGGTACCACTCCCCAGGCAGTGAGGGATGAGGAGGAAACAGGCAGCTCTAAATAAGAAACTGTCCCAGAATGAAGGCTCGCTGGGCATTCTCTCCTTTTCCTCCTCTTTCAAAAAGAGTGGTGAATGTTTGCATGGTCTCCACAGAATGGGAATGAAATCGGCACCAGACTCTGTCTACCGCCCACCCCAGGGATACCTGGCAATCTCAGATGCTTTGTGAGCCTCATGCCAGCAATTGGGATTTTGAAATGGAAATGATGGATGACTTTATTCTGCACCCTGGCGATCTCAGCCCTTCCAACAGTTCCAACAGCTTCTACTCATAACCCTGTGATTTGAGAACAATGAATCTTAATATAATTGAGTTAACTGTATCATTTTTAATGTAAGACAATCTTGATTACAGCCAAAGGGCACCATTAATACGCTGAAGGAATGGCCGAGATTTTAGCATGTGAATGTTGTACAGAAAATAGAACTAATTAGCACTAATTTAATTCGAAGATTAAAGAAAATCCTGCTTTTAATTTTTAATTTAAGACAAACCATTTTACTCTGAACAAAGAAAGAATAATAAGTACTTTTTTTTCAATCTGAAAGGCAATTTTTACTTTTGCATTATTACACTAATATGGGACTGTGGGAATCCTGACCCCATTAGAGATCAAATAATCAGCATTTAATTATTGACAGCAAATTAATATTTAATAAAGACACAAGGGTTCCAGTATATGAAAGATAGGCACCAAGGTTCTGTTGACCCAGAAATGTCCAGAAGGTCCCTTAGTCAGAATGTGATCTCCTTTCTGAGGGTAACAAGTTGGGATCCCCAAAGGGTCGTGGCGGTTTATTTCCATCCCCACTACCAGGACCAGGAGCAGGAAGGCCAGAATCTGAGCAGTTGCCCCTTTCAGTTCCTACTCCACCCCCCACCAGTTCTCCTTTAATCAAGCACTTAAGCTAAATAATACATCGAATGTCATAACCAAAAGGAGGACAGTCATAATAAAAAAATAATAAAGGAAGTGGCCAACCCCCCTTTATATTCTGCAAAATAATACTGACTTTTCTTTGCTGTGGGACTGCTTGTCAGGAATAATTTCTAACCAAAGAAGACATAATGGATTTACAATGAAACTCTGATGCTTTTCTACAGCCTCCGGAAGATTCTGAAAATAAGCACTATTACATTAGCAGTCCGAAGACAGCCAAGGAAAAGCTGTTAGCTGATTTCCCGCGAAAGCTAGAGCCTGTGCAGAAAATGGCCTGTGGGTGACCTGGTGTGGGCTCTCACAACCTGGCTGCCATCCCTCTGGATCTCAGCAAAGTAAAGCAGACCAGGCCTTCTCTGGACCTGCTGAACTGTTGGCAGCTGCCCTGAAGTGGGATATCCTTGAACCAGGACAGGAGGCTGGATATTCACCAGGGTCTGCTTGGCCCCAGGCCTCAGACCTTCAAATTCTTTTCAGGTAGCCACCTTCGAGGCTCACCATTTGAGCATACAAGGCAACGCCAGCCTAACTAATTGGAGATAGCAAGTTAGACTGACATGCTGGGTCTGTGTTAGGGTCAAGGAGCTTTTCCTGGGCCATGTTCCATCCAGGCCTCTGGTTGCACTCCACGCTGCAACGCTCCTGAGCTCCACGTCATGGGGGCCGTACCTACTGAGATCTCCATTTGGGTGAGCCCTGGGCTTCTCACACTTTTCCATGTCCCAAACGGAGCTCCTCTACACTGATTTACTCCTCCTGCAAACTGAAAATATAAGCACCATATTCTCTCCTCTCCCTTTGAAACACTTCAATCCCTGTCTGTGGGAACTATGTACTTAAAACAATTAAAAGTCTTCTTTCATATTGCCTCCCTTCCAAGGTATAGGATGTTGCCTGGAAATGTGGTTTGGTCTAAGATATACTGAGTCATCATCTCAAGGCTTCTTCTGCACAGAGTCTGTATGTCCTTGAATGGGTAGAATCTCTGTAAAGAACCCCATTCAGAGAGTCAACATAGTATTGTTCAGAGTGTCTAGCTGCAATCATGCCTCTCCACTACTTACTTGCTGGGTGACTTGGCCAAGTTATTGAACCTCTCTAAAGCCTCACTTGTTTCATCTATAAAATGGAGATAGGCATAGGTAGACTAAGTGAGTTAATCCATGGAAAGTGATGACACATAGCAGAGCTGAAGTTCATACATGCAAGGTGCACCAGAGACCCAAAATACATTCTGTAAACCAAAAAGAAAAGAGGGCTTCACACTGCTTGGCATAGCTACATAAGTTCTACTCCACTTGGGGCAGGAGTCTTTGTAGACTGTATCTCATGTATGGGACTGTTTTCCCTCATTAGTGGGGATTTAGACTTCTTCTTCCAGGAACTAAGGTCAGTCTTTAGGAGATGCTGGTTTGCTCCTGAGTCAATAGTAACCTGCTGAGTAATGAATGGAGTATCCTACTAAAATCTCCCTGGTTCCTACGCTAAAGAATTCATAGAGGGACACTGTACAACTTAGAATTGCTGCATCCCAAGTATCAGCTGTTGGGGGAAAGGAATAGATTCTAGCACAAAGCTAACCCTGTTAGTACAAATGGAGGTTTACCTCAAAAGGAATGACCATTCACATGGAGAAGGTTTAAGAAATGAGGTACCTTCTCAGAGCAGGGAAATTTTAAAGGCAGAGAACAAGGTCAGACTGTGCCTACAAGGGGACCTTCAAATGGAGGACTTATCTCCTTGTGGTCAGATTTCAGTTGGAGGTGAACACATAGAGGTAAATGTGTTTGGTGAATGATAAGCAAGAGGAGTAGTCACCTGAATGCTACATAGTCACCTGAATGCTACAATTTACAAGATTTTTCATAGGACTTTTGATTCCACTTATTGCTTCCAACTCTTCAGTAAAATCTGAGATGACCATCCAGCAGTGTGTGAGTTGAGTGCTAGAACAAAGGGTTTGTACCAAACAAGGAAGTGTAACCTAGACCCATTCACCCATGTGAGAGAAGTAGAATCATAGTTAGGAGAACAGGTTGTGAGCAGCACCAAAGGCAGCATGATACCAGGTGGAATAGAGAACAGCTACAGGAGCCCATGAAAGAAGTGGCCATCAGAGGGACAATTCAGACAATTTCAGTTGTGTGTGGATGTACAATGCACAACTCTCCCAGTGTACATATGCCAGAGAAAGGGATCTTCGGGAAGGGGAAGATGCTTTGGGACTACACCTCTCCCATGTTTCACATCATAATGAATGGGCACTGAGTCAACATGTCAAATAGCTGGACATCATCCATGACACCACTCTCCCCATTCACATCCACATCTAGTCATTAGCCAAGTGTCACTGACGGTTCCATCTTAGCAGCATGCATTTGTCCCTCTTGTCAATTCACCTCTGATCTGAATCAGACCTCATCATCTTTTACTTCAATTTTATCAACAGTTTCTTAATTGGTCATCCAATCTCCAGCCTTATACCCTGAGCTCACCTACTGTGAATTTGTAATCATTATGCTGGAGTCAAATGTAACTGCCCATGCCTCACTCCCACACTCTCCACGGAAGGCTGAATTCTGACTCTGAGCTGGTGACATGGCAGCGATTGGGTAGGGAACAGGTAGGGGAGGGAGCAAACTGTACATGGAGCTCTTTGAGAGCTGTTTGCCCACACAGAGCTCCCAATGTACAGAGAATTAATCCACCATGACAGAGAGGGTTGGATGACTTTCAGCAAGTTAATAAACTAAGCCTCAGTTGCTTCATCTCAAAAAATGGGATAATAATGGTACTTACTTCAGGCTACTCTAAGGTGCTGAGCTAGACCTGGCAGAGAGAGGGGACAGCACATACCACAAGCCTTAAAATTTATATGCTTATTCTTGCCAAACTTGAGACACCTTGTATTTTATTTCCACCATTTCCTCATTGATAAGCCATACAAGGAAAGTTAACACCAGGAAGATACTTTAATTTAATTTAAAATGCTCTCTGCCAGGCCTAATTCCTTTTTGTAGAGACTAAGCAAGGGATTAGTTACACAGAATCTCACAGCAGGTGAGCTTAAGCAGTGTATGTATTGTGAGTATTGAAATTGGGGGATGAAAGCTGGATGCCTGATAGTACTTTGCCTCTCATCATGTTTGAATAAAGCAAGCATGGATTTAGAATAAGAAAGCAATTGGATCTGAAATCCTGGGTGCTTTGATGGATCCAGAAGCTAAGAGTGGCCGGCAGGAGAGGTACCATATACAACAGACAGCTGCAAACAAGATCACACAACTTAGGAGAGTCTCCTGGATCAAGACTAAATGAAACAATGCATGAAAAATTCTAAGTACACAAGTGCTCAGTAAATCATAGCCACTGATGTCATTTTTATTGACCCAAATCTTTCTACTGTTTCTGTATTGGGTTGACAGAGTCGGAAAAGCCAGCTCCCTCATAGTGGGAATATGGAGGTCCAGAGAGACCAACCACTGGCTTGAGGTTGCACAGTGAGAGTAAGGTAGAACCAAGACACAAATCCACATCACTTCAGCCAGTCTGGGGTTTTCACTGGGGATCCATCCCTTCCCCAAACTAGGGCCTACAGGAAATCAACTGATGAGGGAGGCTGAGTCAGTACCAACTTTGGATGCTGGATGCTGGCTTGTGCTTTGCCTGAACCGGGGTTGGACTCTATGTTCTCAAAGGACACCCTCAACTCTGAGGCTCTGCCTCTGGAGAGCTCCCCTAATGTAGTCCATGGGATCCAATAGCAAAGATCAAGGAGGAAATGGGGAATGCATCTAAAGAACTCCCAAATGGTCATTTCTAAGGGGACAGAGTCTTCTGGGTCCAGAGAGTGCTTCTAGTGAGTGAATTAGTCCCTGGAAACCCCTAATCACTGATACCCTTTCCCACGAAATCCAGCTCCAAGCCAAAACAGGCTTCACACTGCCCTAAGACTGTTCTCTCCAATCTCACTCTTGCATGAAGTTACTGTTGTATCCGGGATAAGCCTAGGCCTAAAGAGGGCATGCACAGAAGAAGTCTGTAGTTAATATCCAGTGTTTTCCCAACTGCTGCTAAGGAATCTGTAAGGCTCTCTAAAGACAGGAGACTGTTTTAACTCAGGCTTCACTTTCTTCTAGCTCGAACCCAGGAGCCTGTAGCTTACACAGACCACTGTATTCTTTCCCACTATCAACACCCTATTAAAATGTACTGGGCCTGTGTCCCCTCTGATCTGTTCCTTGCCCTTTTTGGGGGCTCTGGTCTTGTACCGCATGGATGCTGACTCCAGGCTATCTTGCCAGGCTCCTTTATCATGTAGCTTCCAGATGGATTCAGCCAATGGAGGCATTGGAGGGCGACTGAAGGGCAGGAGGGGCAGGTGTTTCTCTGCCTCAGGGGACTTCCTTGTAGTAGCTGCATGTCCTCTTTGGTTCCAGCTCACACAGGACAGGCCTGTCTTAGTTCCAGATTCTGGGTTCCAGATGCCACTGGGTGCCTCCTCTCTCTGTCCCTCCAGGCTCAAAGCAATGATGCCTTCCTGATTTTGCTAATCTCTGGTTACTGCACTGACCTCAGGCTTTGGATCTCTTCCAAAATTTCCTACATTAAAACCCATCCAGAATAAATACTTGAATTTTTTTTTTTCCTGATTAGGACATAATTGATACACACAGTGCCCGGTATATGGCATATCCACAATGTAATATTTGTATTTGTACTCATTTAAGTACATAGGTACCTATGATATCCATCAAAAATTATTATAATTGTCCAGCCCACCTCCCTAAGGAAAGGGAGACAGGAAGTGAACATTTGTTTGGTGTGTCTTATGCCAGGCCCTGTGGTAATTTTTCCATACATCATATTATTTAGTCCTTATAATAACATCATGCGGTAGATTTTAGTTTCCAAATTTTAAGAATGAGAGAACTAAGGCCAAGAAAGATTAAGGAGCTTGGCAAACACTGTCACTGGTAGGTGTAGCAGGATTTAGAAACCAGACCTGCTGAACTTCCAAGCAAGCCAGTCTCCTTTCACCTACAACGGAATTCGTACGGTGTTCTTGTTATTGCTGTTTTTTATTGTTGTTGTAGTTGGCACTCCAAACCACTGTGCAAACACAGCCTCACTGTGACCCCCATTTGATAACAGGAACAAAAGCTCAGCTTCTCGGAGGGCTCTGGTTGGAGCAGGACTGGACCTCGAGCGTTGCCCTCTCATCCCCATCACCACCATACTGGTTTCTGGAACCACTGAGGAACCACTTGCTTCTGCTCCTCTGCACTAAACTGACATCTCTTTGGCTCCCTTGCATCAAGTCTCTTTCTTTCTCAACCCACTCTATACTGAGATGCCCGATTTGTTTTCCTCAATCTGACAGCACTGATCCCTGCTCAAAGAAGGCTTCTCTTTGCCTGCCAAATTGAGAACAAATCCCTGTGACTGGCACTGATGACCCAGAACAGGCCCATCTTACCATGCATGCTCTAACCCTGTATTCCACCCATGGAGGAACTAATCCTGTATTCCAAACATTTCCACATTTTTTGGATTAATAATTTTCTACATGATGTTTCTTCCTCCCGGAATACTTTTCTGGGCTCTCTCCTTAGCACCTGTCAGACTACCATCTATCCTTTGTCCACTATAATCCACCTTCTCCAAGAAGCCCCCAGCCTGGCATAACTTCCCCCTTTGTTTCCTGATAGTCTCATGATATTCTGACTCATAGTTATTCGTGAGCATGTCATATCCTCACTTGAGAATTAAGAATGGCCTACCCGGTGTGGCCCAGTGGTTGAGCATCATCTGAAGTATCAGGAGGTCGCCAGTGTGATTCCCGGTCAGGGCACATGCCTGGGTTGTGGGTTTGATCCTCGGTAAGGGGCATGCAGGAGGCAGCTGATCAGTGTTTTTTTCACATAGATGTTTCTATCTCTCTCTCCCTCTCTTCCTCTCTCTCTAAAAAATCAATAAAACATATTTAAAAAAAGAATGAATGATCTCTGTGTTCCCCACTGCACCTATTTCATATTTTAGGCAATCAGCCAGAGTTTGTTGAATTAAACAGAGTTGACAATATTTTTTAATATTTAATTTAATATAGTACCAGGTCAGAAAACTACCCTCCCCTATATTGTAAACTATGTAAAGCCTGACATCCCTTCATCCCATCAGTGTCTTCTTTCCCTCCTAATATCTCTCTCTTTTAGAGATCATTTGTTCCCCTACAGTTGGTCATTAACAGCCCTGGGATAGGGGAGGACAAAAAATAAATTTAGAAATAACTAAAACCTTGAAACTAGGAAGAGCCTTTCTCCAGCCTCTTTGGGTGCCATCAGCTCCCCATTTACGCCTTCACACACCAGAGGTAGTGAGCTAACAATACCTGTTTTACCACCTTCCAATGGTGGCCACCCCGGCTCTCTGTAAATGAGCAAAGAGGTCTTAGATGCTGGCCTCGAGGGATCCAAGCCTAGAGCCTGTCATGCTACTCCCTCTTTCATGTTCACTGGATAGCCCTTAAAAGTCTGATTGTTTCCACTGTCATTCTGCAATCTTCCCATCCCTGAATAAAATGTTCCCTTCCCACCACCCTTCTGTCTCTCCTTGCCCCATTTCCAGAGTGACTAGTTTGCTCAACCAGGGATGTTTTTGGTTGCTTTAGTAAAAGAACACTTAAAGGACATACAACTAGGCTTAATGGAGGCCACAGTTCATTTGGCAGGTTTTTGTCTCTCTCTTTCTTTCTGTCTCCACACGGTTTCTCATCACTGCTGGGGTCTGCTTCTCCTAGCATCATGGCTTCCTCTGATATCACAATTCCCGTTCTCCCATCACAGTGACAGATAACATTGCCTTGGGGTTGCCTTGGCACCAGCTCTCCCCCTGACCCTCCGTGACCTTTTAGCTTTAGATCCCACCATGGTCTAATTAGTCTCTTTGTTTTAGTACAGAGTCTCACAATAGAGAATTTGATTGGCTTGACCCAGTTCCTGAACTGATTCCCAGTAGACCAGTCATCGGCTGTCGGGGTCCTGTGGCATGTGCCTATCCCTTTGGCAAGGGGCCTGGCTAAACTGTCATTTTAAAGATGGGTACACAGTTTGATACTTGTAGGGATCTCTGATGAGACTATTATGAGGCTTATGGAAACAAACTAGAAAGTGAAAGAAGGAAGTGAGAAAGGAAAGAAAGCAGGAACAGGGGGGCGGGGAGGAAGAAAGATAATAAAACTAAAAAGTGTTGAATCTCTGCTATGTGCTAAGCATAGGTTAGGCTCTTAAACTTACATCATCTGATTTTAGCCTCACAATAATTCTTCCAAGTACTATTATCACTTCCTCTTTTCATGTTAAGGGATTCAGTCTCAGAAGAGTAAACTGAGGCATCCTCTATTTAGGGGAAGAACAACAATTTGAACTGGGATATATCTGACTTCAGAGTTCAGGCCTGATGACAGTTTCATCAGAGGTGGAAGTTCTATGTGATAAATTTGAAGAAACAACATCAAAAAGAGTCCTCCTTAAGACAATAAAAACAAAAGAGTGATTATTGAAGAATGCTAATTGATATCTCCCTGCACTGGTTACTTCTGCTTGATGGTTTAATTATTAGTAGCTCAGTGAGTTTCATTAGAGACCTATTGTGCCGCTGTTGGCAAAACAACATTGGCATCTCATGTTCAATAATTAAAAGCAGGAAAAACAAACATTCTCTTTAGAGCCCTGAGTTTACAAATAGCAGTGGTATGTGATTTCTTTAATCAATAACCAGGCTGCCTAGCCTGGCTTGGATGGTAGAGACGATGGACCTTCTTGTCTCCTAATTCCCCTTGCTTGATCTAAATTCACAAAATCCAAATGAATAGAAACTACACTTCTTGATAGCATCTTATCTGTAACCCAGCCTTTTGGCCACATGGCTGCTAAAAAAAAAATAGTTTTCTAAAAAGGCAAAATCATGACTTTTGTATATAAATGAATATAATATATAAGATGAACATGTGTGGAAGAATTGGAAGAGATGCTACAACCTAGTCAAAGGAGAAATTAGACAACCATAGATTTATACAGAATAAAGAAATGTTTAAATAAATTTACAAATTTATGTTAAATTGTTTTGGTTTTTAAAGAGGACAGAAGAGGAGAGTCGATTAAAACTATACTGGATAGAATTTATTTGCATCTATATAGATAAAATTATTTTGCATCGCTATCACTAATCTATAACTTACATTGTAAAATAGTTCAAGGACAATGAAAGACTAAAATCAAATAAACCTTAAAAGTCTTCATAGTTTTCCACTGAATACATACAGTAATCTTTCTTGCTTATTCCTTATGTGGTACAGAGAAAAACATGTGTGTTAGGGTCAAATCTAGGTTCAAATGAACTCTACTGCTCACTTGCTACAGGTGACCTTTGACAGGTAATTAAATCTCTCTGAAACTCAGTTTCCTTATCATAAAATAGGGGCCACTCACCACTTCATAGGTTTGAGATGAGGATCAAGTTAATAACTAAGAGCTTAACATAGAACACAGAGTAGTATTCGGAAAGTGTTCATTGCCATAGACCTTTCGCCAAACTCAGCATCCCAGGGACTCCAGAAATACCAGGAGGGCTGGGTGTATAAAGTGGACACTGGGCATATCCTCAGATCTACACATCTCTGGCCCTTGGCAAAATGATACAGAACCATCACATCATAATATAATGTCTTCCTCAGCCTGGAGCTGAGCTGAGACTTAGGAGCAAACATGTAATCAAATGCTACCAGAGGCTGTGATTCTCAGAGATCAAGAAGGGAAAGAGGCATAAAGACAGACAACATCTCTCCTTGAGGTCCTCCAAGTCCTCAAAGTCAGCACATAAGAGATTCAGACCTGGGAGGAAGAATATAGAAGAGAATGGAAGCTCACCTGATATGTCAACCTGTTGATCCTGGCAGTGCTGACTGTAAATCATCACAACACTATTTCATTCAACAAATGTATTGTTCACCTACTATATGACCAAAGCAACAGAGCACTGTGGCAGGTGGTGTGGCCAGTGGTTCTGGTCACAGACATTGGCATCAGGCTGGCCTGGGACTAAATCCTAACTCTGCCACTGATTAACTCTGTGATCTTGGATGAGTCCATTCATGTCCTTGGCATCAAGTTCCTCCTTTGTAAAAAGAGGGTAACAATAACAACCTACTAGAAGTATTAGTTTCAGGATTAATGAGAAAATATTTTTAATGAGCTTAGTAAGTAGATGAACAATATATGGTAGTCAAAATAAATCAAGGTGGAAAGAGGATTTGTGTTCTACACTGGTCTGTGTTTACACTCATTTAGGAGTATTTACCAACAAAGCTGATGACAGGACTTTAAAATCTCAGGTAAGGAGAACTAAGAAAAGGGGAACCTCCATCACCCATAGTGTCTCACTTGTACACATCCAGTGAGCTGGTCATGTGGCCTAGAAACAATCTCTCAACCACTCAGAGGGGATATGACCAGAGATGCACAGCCTGCATCCACCCTGGTCCAGCCTGGGTGTTCCAGAGGTGCCTACAGGAGCTGTAGGCCTCGTCTTTCTCTCCTACAATCACGGAATGGGTATAAAGTCTTTGTCCCATCCAGAAAGGATGTACCCTTAGAGGTCGTGTTAGTGCCTCGTGCCCATACGGGGACCCCAAGCCATCAGTACCCTCTGAAAAATCCTAGTTTTGTTCTCACCTTATTGACCTCTAACACTGAGAAGCATCAGCTGGCTGGAGTTTCCTGTGCTCTGATCTCAGCATCAGGGACTTTGAGAAGAGGGCAAAACCTCCTTCTGTGCCTGCCTCTCGCTTGCATGCCAATCACTTCCTGCTGGACTTGGTAGGCATGCGTCATTCTTTTACCTAAGGTCTGCATCCCTTGTCCTGCTACCTCATGATTACTGATGAGCAAGCCTGTGTGACAAACCCTCTGAGCATTCACAGACGCTGGCCTTCTAGGCAACTTTGCCTCTCCCTCTCCTGGACCACTTGGAGTCTGTGTTCTCTTAGAAAAGACACCAAGGATAGATTCCCCAGGTATGTCTAGGGCAGACAGAGGAGCCATTCCCTTAGACACCTGCTCTCTGATAAACTGCAAGTGTCCTGTATTTTCTCTATGGTCTAAGAGCCTCGAATGCCAAGGTGAAGTGTGCACTCTAATTCAGTAAGTCCTGAGAAGACAGTGTTTCCCGCCTGGAGATTGCCACAATCTGAATAGGTCACTGGGTGTGTCAGTGAAAGTGACCTGTTCCAAACCAAAAGAAAGAAAGAAATTTGAGTAAAAAGGGAATGAGAAGGGTCTGCATGGGGCTTTACTTGTTTATTCTGGAAGGACACCACTGACATTTAAACAAAGGGCGTTCTCCACAATGTGCACGGGAAATACTTTCAGAGATAGGTGGGTGAGGTTGACTTGTTATTTTCTTGTGCATGTGACAAACCTACCCAGAGATCCAATGATGGAACAATCAATAATTTTCCTGAACCAGAGTGCCAGGGAGAAAAATAGGCAATAGATTCCAGAATGAACACCTTCCCCAGGAGCTGAGCCCTGGAAACTCTGGTCCAAAGAGCCAGATAACACTCTACTCCTCTCGGAGCCCTGGGGCTGCTCCTGGTCTCACTTTGCTGCCCAGCCTAGTGGGTGTCTGTAGATGGGTGATAAGTTAAGCAAAGCTAATGTCAGATCAGGCATGATGGAGAGTGTATATCCCTCCTTGAGATTCTTTATCACTCAGAGTGAGTGTTTTATAGCCCTGCATAGAGGTTGCCATAAAACACCATTTTAAGGAGCTTGAGGCCATATTTCATCCATTAACGTCCTCTTGCCCCAAGAGGCAAAACAAACTAGCAGGTGGCTCAGGATTAACATCTTTATTACAGATGACCTCACTATTGTGTTCTCTATAAAGAAAAAATATTACAAAGCATTAACGCACTTTAACTATTAAATTAATACAGATTTACGGCTCATATCCGGATCTAAATTTCTTGGCTTGCAGAGTCGTTATTTTTCTGTGATTTTTTTTTGACAATATTGCTAATGGGGACCAGAGCAAAATTGATATGAACTGTGATGGTGGATGCATGAATTCAGAGAGGCAGCAGGTTATGTCTCTTCATAAATCATGCCAATGGCAGTTTTGCACTAGACTTTACACAAGTATTTTCAATATTTGAGCAATAGCCACAGAAGGATATTTAACCGAGAGGATGCAAGTATTAACATTCCAATATTTACTTTGTTCTGACAAATGGCAAAACATGAAGACTGTGCTTTAATTACCTGGAGAGGCTTTGGTGCACAGCTCCCCTGCCCCCACTCTATCCCTAATGCTTCAAGTAGTCATTACTTATTTTATCTCGATGGGTTGCTATTGAATGTTGTTTGTGCTCGTATATGCTATGAATGGAAGTTGCCTTCATTCCTACTCCCTTCCAGGTTACTGAATGATGATACACACTGGTCACTAGTTAAATAAGATTCAAAGTAGTATTATATTGTTAATTACTAGCAAGCACCCTAAACCCCAAAGTTTGGTAAAAATGGGTTGTAGAACAGGGCTTAGGACTAAGGCTGAACATAGCCTTCTTCCTTCCAAATCTACAACTTGAGGACCCCACAAGCATTCACGCCTCAAGGGAGTGAAAGAGAAAAATAACCTATATGCCTGTCCACTCATTGTGCCCCATGGGTGAGACCGAGGCAGGAAGCTCAAGATGAGACGAGAGGTTAAGAGGGCCTTGCACACAGGGGCCCCCTTCCCCTGGGGTAATATGACCCTCAAATGTAACATTTTCTATACTTGGGTAAGCAACTTCTCCTCTATGGGAAAATGGGGATATGCAAGGTACAAAGTACAACTGTGTTCCCTAGGGGAGGAGAGAAAAGGGCCTTCAAAATAAGTCTGCTCCATGTGGGCTTGGGGAAAAAACCCTAGTGAAAGGGGATTTGCAGCCCAACTTACTACCATCTAGTCCAAGTTTCATGTATCATTTAAGGTGAGATAATATCTTGACAAGCGGGCTCTGAAAATATATAAACCATGCCTTGGCTCAGTAACTTCCTCCCTGCAAAGTCTTGAAAGAAACATATGTGAAATAATGGCAAAGCATCTTAACTTCAGAGCAAATCTGCTCTTTTCTAACAGCAATAGCTCTGGCCCCAAATTCTAATGCTGAACTCTAGCCAGCTAGGCTGGCCTGGAAGGAAGAACACTTGGTTTAATCTCAGACCCCCACTGGCTGTCAAGAGAAAAGGTTAGATCCCCAAACATCACAATGAGAGCAGAGAGAGCACATGTCCTAGAGGTGAGGCTGAGGAGGGAACGTCACCAGATCCTTCTATAAGTCAGAGAAGCCCCTTTGAAATTGCCACTCCTGGAAAACAACAAAGGGCACTTTAAAAATAGGATATGAGATGGAGACAGGATTTGTTTAGCCAAGAACTGACTTCTAGAAAGGAATCAACATGTGGGATTTCGCCCAAAGCCACCACTGGTAATAGCTGCCATCTAAAGAGTCTAAATCTCAGCTTTGGTAGTTTCTGAGCACGGAATTCTCCCCCTCACATGACTGAGATAGAGAAGCTGTCTCTTCTTCTTCCCTTGTCCATCCCCATCATGAAAGTCTAGAGGCCAGTGAAAAGACAGAGCTCCAGAAAACATTCTAGCCTATTGAAAGAAAACTCAAGTCTCAGCAGGAGAGGAGGACAGGTGCATGTCCCTGATATGTCCACTGGCACTAGTAATTCTTGATCTTTCCCAAAAATATAATCCCAAGAAACATAAGAGACAGTACTCTTTCTCTCTCCCTCTATTACATGAATATTCATGGGCATCTAGTCAGTGTGTGCATGTATGTATACACTCTGTGTATGAGTATATACCACCCTCTAAATTCTGGGCATGCAGTGGGTAATCAGATGCATACATGTTGGTGTGCTTGCATGTACACCCCATGAATAGTCAGGCACCTGCATGTATGCATGTATGTTTTGTGCATACCTTGCACACAATTTTGCATGTGTACACACCCAGGTGTGCTGTGCATAACCTGGAAGGCATGTCAAGTACATATACAAGTAAACATGTGAGTTGTGAGTGTGTGTGTGTGTTTGTGTGAGTCTGGGTTCTTAAGCCCTACCACGCACCAGGCTGTTTGCAGCCAATGTTAGGTCGCTAATGATTTTAATGAGAGTGCCTTCTGGATTCATATTTTTTTAATAAAATACATCACACTAAAACCAAATCAATGAGAAACATTAATTAGGGCCTTTGTAGATGCCTTCTGTGGTAGTGTTTTTCTTTTGAAAAGCACCAGACGAAGAATGCTGGGCTTTATTTAAGCTAAGTTGTTTGACATTTAGATGAGAGAAAAAAGGGGAAGAAACTAGCCAGCCCAGGAACCGTTTTTGACAGCTCTTTGTCATGCAAGGGAGAAAAAAGGCACTGGCTGTGAGAGTCTACTTTGAAGCCCTAGAAATTTGTAATGAAAAATTTAAGATACAAGAGAGGCAGAAAGATGAGCTATTCACGGGGCTCTGCATATATTAACACTTGTAATGCAAACTAAAGGTTTGCTATGTGTTTTTATAATTTGGCCACTAATAAATATCTTCCAGAAGCACTTTGATTTTCTGAGCTCTGGTATGGAGTTCGAATCCATTAAAAAGTAAAAAGAAACAATTGGCATTGGACTCTGGTCCCTGATTAGGGGACCATGCACATCAATTATTACAGGCAGACCACTGACTGATTTCAAAGGATGCTGGAAGCCCTTGCGTGCTTGGAGGAAGGAAGCCAGGCATCTGCAGACATCTCCACTGCAACCACCCTCCATGCCAACCTCCAGCTCAGTGCATCCTGGAGCACCTGATCCCTCCTCTTCCTTGACCACCTGGTCATAATTACTGACGCTTCTCTCCCCAGTTCCAGGAAGAAGCTGGGGATTCACTGAGGATGTTCTCAAAAAGCAACATCTTCATTACTGAAAGAGCAGAGTTTCTGTGATGTCAAGACAACTTTTGCAAATGTGTGACACTAAGGCAAATGGTTCCATTCATGCATTGCATCCTATAGGCCTAGATCATGCTCCTGCCCAGCCCCTTTAATTACTGAGCCTTCTGCCATGGCAGCCCAAGGTGTCTTTGCTTCCTCTTTCTAGATCTTCCAATGTCCTACCCAACCCTTTTTTTCTTTTTTCTGGAATAGCTATTTAACAAAAAACCAACACCTTTACACTCTCCTCAAAACTCTCTCCTCTTCGACTTACGAGCAAACATTCGATGTTAGCAGGAGTGTGGGCTTAGAAGTCAGATGGACTTAAGTTCCAATCCTACATGAAAATTTAAGGGAGATGGGGCACAGAGGCCAAGGGGTGTGGGAGGAACAGGCTGGCAGGTTCCAGCCTGAGCTCTAAGCTTTGGTCCCCAGGCCGAAGTACTGATCTAACTAACACTCAGTGCATGTCCCTGGACTCCTGCTCTAACTACACTGATTTTGGTCTCTCTTAGAAAAATTTTCATCCAGAATACTCTGAGTTTCTGAGCTTTACAGATCAATCCCAGAAGATGCCCCTATGGGTTTCTTCTGATCCCTCAAGTAGAAACAATACACGAGATTGGGGTTTCTCACTCTCTGTTCTATTACCTTTTGGGACAGATAATCTTTCATTGTGGGGAGCTGTCCTGTGCATTAGAGGATGTTTAGCAACATCCCTGGCCTATTCATCTTCAAAATGGACATCAAGTGAATTGTAGGCCCATTGGCTGTTCCCATGAGACCCAGTGTGGGGGTCCAGGCAATGTCCCTCTAAACCACAGCCACGGTTTGTAAGCCTGGAGAAAAATTACCAAAGGGCATGAGCTGGAAGAGTGACATCAGCCAGGGACCTGGAAGCAGAGAGCACATTTGAACTGATAATTTAAGGAGAGTTTAACAAAAGAACTATTTATAAGGGTGTGAGCAGGGTTCAGGGGAAGGAGACAGTACTCTAGGGCTAATAACAGTTGGGAACCACTATCACCTCCAGGCCATAATGGGAAGGGAAGGGGCCTTCTGAGAAGGGAGGGAGCAGAGAAGAAACTCCTGACCCCATTCTTCTCCCAGCCTCATTCTTTCCTCCAGAAGCAATGGAGGTTGAGGCAGTTCTGATGGGTCAGACTCCCAGAGAACAGAATAGAGTGTAGGGAGAGTGAGGGATTGAAGGCAACAGAGAACATCCAGCACAGGTGAAAAGGAGAAAAGGTGGAAGGTGTCCGTCAGAGGATTTCTGGGCTGTGACTCTGGCCACGACACAGTCAAGGAAGTTAGGAGAACAATCAGAGGCAAAGCCCAGAGCCACAAGGGGCAAGGCTAAAGAATTAGCCTGACGCACGCTGTGAAAAGTGACCTGGTGGAATTCTGAGGGCCTATTAATGGCAGCGGTGGCTCTGGCTAGCTGCAAAGCTCACTGCTGAAGGCAGGAGTTCTGTCTGAAGGAGACTAGAATGGAGGAAACCATGTCCAACTACAACTCCTCGGCTGTTGGCTCAGACTTTCCTGTTCATATTTTACAAATGTCCAGCCCAAACTGAATCTTCATGAGATTATACACCTGACAGGGCAGAGATCCTGTCAGATCTGTGTCTATGCCCCAGTGCCTGCCATGGTTCGGGCTCTGGGACGCCCTTATCTGCCCAGCATAGTCCTATGGCCACCACGTGTGAGAAGAGTTCAAAACATCAAGTTGTACACCTTAAATATATATCATTTTTATCAGTCAAATATTCCTCAATAAAGATGTGTAATAAAAAAGAAAGAGCTCTCAAGAGTCACTGTGAAAGCAAAGGGCCCTGCATTCTTCCTTTCCCTCCGGCAGAGGGGAGTGTCCTTCCCACGAAGTGAGCGCACAGCCAAGCAGGGCCCCGGCAACCTGCCCGTGTGTATTCTATTCCTCAAGGCCCTGGAAGCAGGGCAAGGAGTAGGAACTGGAGGTTACAGCATGTACAATATTTCTTGTCTCCTCACCTGGACAAACAGTCAACTAAGCCCAGAGCAGGGGAAAGCCACTTGGCCAAACTTCCAGAAGCAGGCATCACAATCCTGGCTTATTCCAGCTAGTAGGAGAGAGAAAGAGATGTACTGTCCCCCTCCCCCCACAGTCACGACACCTTGTTCCTCAGACACATTCAGTTCGATGGCACCAGGCTACCTGACTCCCTGAGAGTGACACGGCCCTCTCCGTTGCGACTCCTGCAACAAGCCTGGCACAGACGAAGCCAGCCTCCTGGGACATGTGCAAATTGCCCAGAGACCAGTTCCTCAGGAATCCCCTCTCCAGACCTTCTTTTCCTGGGCAAGGGGCTAGGGCCCTAGCACAAACTGCCTCCACAAAGTCTGTAGATGTGTCTGGATTCCCAGATTAAAAACATTGCTTGTGCTTCTACCCTGAGCTTGATATGGCGAGGGTCATTCAGAGGCCTTAGAAATAAAGTATCATCTCAAAAGAATTACAGTCCAGCAGGAAAGATTTTTTAAAAATCACACACACTCACACATACACGTTTAAACTGATTCAGTAGAAAGAGACCAGTGGGGGTATTCAGAGGAGAGACGTCCCTTGGTGACCGGTGCAAGCCATCGTGCAGTGGAGGGGGTTGATGTGGGCAGGTGAGGAAGGCAGTGAAGAAGGGGTACTTCAGCCACACCTTGCCTACGAGCAGACTCTCATTAGCTGGGATGGCCACATCTTCTGGGTCCTATCCAGTGTGTAAGACCTTCCCACTCCCACCCTGCTGTCTCCCCTATTCGTGATCACTGGAGAAATTCTAGGAAGGAGATGTTTTAGTGATGTTGGTTAAATAGCTCTGTCTCTGGTTCTCCATTTGAAACCAACTTCTTAATTAAGGCGCCATGGCATGGACATAAATGCATTTGTGTATATTAATTTTTGCTCTACTTAGTTGAGTGGTCACTTAATTAAATGTCTTTAGTTGTTTTATTGAGGGAAAATAAAACCTCCCCCCAAGGTGTCCCTCCTTCCCACTTAGCTCCTCTGTTGTGCTGTGAATTTGAACACACTATTTGTTGCTTTCCATTCAGTTCATTTGTAACCCCAATGCCACCGCATTTGTAGGAACTGATATTAAAAAGTAATATCTGAGGCTAAAGTCGCTAGACTGTTTAGTAGATTTTTAAATTGAAACCAAAATTATACAGATTTTTCATTCTGATAATTCCACCAATTCACTAATTCTTTAATCTTTACAGGTCATTGAACAGTTCCACATTAATGAGATGTAGTTAAGAACAAATTTTACACTTTTCCCTTTTTTTTCTTGAAAAATGTTTCCTATCATTTGTAAATTAGAAAGAACTTGTTCCATTTATGGTCCATTTATTTAAAATAATCGAATGCATGGGATCTGGCTGAACACTGTGTGTAATGATGCTTTTAAACAAATTACCATTTATTTATAAGCAAGAAATAGACCTTTAAAAAGCACCCAGACTTGGTTACATTATTAATGGTGTTCTCCCAGCCCAACAGCTCTGGGGTGTGAGTGCCTGTGAAACATACACATGGATGTGGATTTTATTCCAAAGAGAAGGCTGAGGATTTGGGAGTAAAACCAAAAGAAAAAAAAGGGGGGGGGTGGTTCTAGAAACATGCTTTTCTTTTCAAAAAGTTGCAAGCATTGGTGAAATATACCCAGATAATCTGTCCCAAAACTTCACTGAAAATGTGTAGCTCTCATCACGAAAGATCCAAAGCTAAAATCAAAGTGAGTTGTACCCCCACCTGTTCGTGTGCTGAGGAGATGGAACAGACAAAAAGTCCTCGTCCCAGCTGAGACAGAAGTGTGTGCAAGTACACAAAGCCCAGCTCTTCCAGCAGTGGTCCAGGAGTTCCTACTTAGAGAATAATTGCATTTTCATAAAATGCTGCAGAGTTAATTGCTTGGATTCAAGTACTGTAAATTACTATTATTCCTTGTCACACACTACTGCAGAGAGGAAAGTGTTTATCCTGTTAAGTGATAGTTAAGGAGCTTGCGTTGTAGAGAACCAAAGGAGGTGGCTGATGATGCTAAGAATTAATGGGGGGGAATTATTCTGGCTTCATCAGCTTTGGCTCTATCCATTCATGAGACTTCCCTCATTCCCTTTACCCTATCCCTTTTCTTCAAAGCTGATCAATTGAAGAATAAATAAATAATTAGTAGTACCTAGGACTTCCGATATGCAATCCCAAACCCCATCCTCCCAACTTCCAACAACCCCCAGCAACATAAACTGAAATAGCCCTATTCACAGATTTTTTTTCTTCCTTTTGAAAGGGAAATCTACAAGCCTGGAAGGAGTTAAAGAAGAAAAAATATACAGTGAGAAGAAAATGAGAGAGAAAGGTGGAAGAATAAAAAAGGGAATAAGAAGGTGGAAGAAAAAAATATATAAATCTAGGAAGCCAGAGGAATCAAAGCTGCTAACCAGAGTAAGTGATATTAAAAGTTTTCAGGCCTGAGAGGCTATGTGAATGGTACTACTTCCTGCCAGTGATTTTTGAGAAATCATGAAAAAAAATTGATCAAAAGGAAAGATGCTTAAAGACGAGATGAATGCATACAAAGATAACTCTTGTACTAATAGAACCAAAAGCAGTGTCCCACATACAAGGGACACTCACTGAATATTTGTTGAATAAGTGAATGAACGGATGATGCTGTGTTGGTTTTCAAAAAAGGCAGAGGTAGATCCAGACACTAGTTATTTCAACCACTAGCAAAGCAATAGTTATTAAATGAGTGGTTTTGAAAGCTTAGAAAATAAGCAATAATGGCTAGGTCCCATAAGGACAAATCTTACCAAATAAACCTAATAGTGATTCTGTTCAGTGAGTTCTCAATAGATCAGTTATATTCTGTTTTCAGTCAGGTGTTTGACAAAGTATATTGTGATAAGTCAGCAATCAGAAAAATATGGGAATTTGTTGAATAACTGGTTGAACATTTGTATTGAAAGTGATGACCATTAAATAAAAATCTCTAGTGGAATGCTAGAGGCCCATTGACTATTTGTTGTACCAATAATTGAAGATCACAGAAGAGAGTATTTGTGACTAGGACCTTCATAAAAAATTCTGGGGTTTATGGTCACCCCTAGTAAGAGAGATCTGTACTTGCTCTAAACCAGAGGTTCTCAACCTTCCTAATGCTGCGACCGTTTAATACAGTTCCTCATGTTGTGGTGACCCCCAACCATAAAGTTATTTTCGTTGCTACTTCATAACTGTAATTTTGCTACTGTTATGTCTTAGGCGACCCCTGTGAAAGGGTCGTTCGACCCCCAAAGGGGTCTCAACCCACAGGTTGAGAACCGCTGCACTATTTGGTAGTTTTCCCAGAATTTTGTGTAGATGTAGACAGCACGTTCATCAAAATCTGCAGATGACAACATGTTGGGAGAGTAGTCAGATAACTGAATGAAATATAGGCAGGTATCAACTTGACAAGGAACACATATAATGTTTTTAATAGGTTAAAAAGGTCAACTTCTCATAGACCTAGAGAACACCTAGCTAAACAGCAGTCATTATGGGAAAAAATATAAGCTTAAGCTGTGTTTATTAGTTACAGGTTTGATATGAAAAAGCTATGTGATGTGACTGCCAAATAACCCAAGTTGTTGGTGTTTGTATCAACAGAGACTACCACTGGATGATGGCAATCAGTCGAAGGAAACGGGAGTGGGGGGATGTGCTGTAGCATGAGACGGCAAAATACAAATTATGAAAAAATTAGAAATGAAAATCAGGGAAATTAGAATAGGAAAAGGAAACAGGTAGGGGAAATTTTTAATTATAAAAAAAGATTTTCTCTATACAAGGCAAACATATTTGAAAGCACAGAGCTGCTTTGACCCCCAAAATCCCCACTTGGTTTGACATTCTTCGGACCCCTTCCTAATCACCGGCTCTCAGAGGACTTCACTCTGCTCTGAGGTCCCTGGGGCTGTCTCTGCAGTGTGGACCCATGAGGGAGCTCAGTGAAGCAGCTGCCTTTGGTTAGGTGATGCATGATGTGAGCATCTCAATCAGGATCTTGAGTCAGTACCTCTGCCCCTAACTGTGTAGCTTAAACTGTATCTCCAAATCTTAGTGTCCTCATCTATAAATGGGAAAGGTGGGGAAAGGTCAAGTGATGCAGGGAAAGTGTTGTGCACCCAAGTGCTCATTAAATGTTAGCTGGAAGACAAGTACTGTATGGTATCACTTATATGTGCAATCTGAAAAAAGTTAAAACCTATTAAAAAAAACAAAAAACAGTAAAATGATGGTTACCAAGATATGGGGCACAGGATGTGGGATTAAAGTGATGGTATTTAAGGGTACAAACTTGTAATGAGTAGTAATTAGCCTTAGGCATCTAATACACAGTATAATGAATACAGACAATACCACTGTACTATAATTACATAATGTGATCAATATTGCTACATCAGCAATCATTAAAACATATAAATGTGTACACCTTAAACTTACACAATGTTCCATGTAAAATGTATTCAATAAAATGTATTTTTAATTAAAAATAAAGATAAAAGTGAAAGCCTAAATGTTAGCTGGCATTCAGTTGCAGGTGGGTTCTGAGTCTGGGTGGCAAGGTAGCCTGTGAACTATGGGAAGGTCTGACCACTGAACCATCTAGAGGAGGTGTTGAGAAGCCTGAATCACCGTACTTTTCCAGGTGCTCTAACAATTCAGTTAGCATCGGCTAGGTCCAAGACAATACTCACTATCAACCCAACATCCTCTGTGCCAAACGTCCTCTGTAGTAATAAACCCAGACCATCCATTAATGTGTGTCCCAGGGACCAGAAGAAGGGTGAATAAAACCACATGGAAAAAGAGGGGAAAGACCCAACCATCAATGTCCCCTGTCCTGGCCACAGCCACTTGAACAGATAAACTTCAAGCAACCCTTTACAAGATAAAGTCACTCTCTGGACAACTGCTATCATTGGATTCCATGAGAAGCCTCTAGCTGTCAATCTGTCTCCTAGCCAGGCCCATAGCAATCAGAATATTTTTTCTGCAGGCCAAAGGACTGTCACTTTATCCATCTCAAGCACATTTCCCCTTTCTCCTTCTCTCCCTCTCCCTTTCTCTCTCTCTTTCGGGAATCAAAAAAATATAGGTCAGCAAAAGTTGAAACAGAGCTTAAATTGTAGATTTAACTTTTTCAAGTCGAATATGCCACTGCACTTTCTTTTGCTTTGGAAATGTTTACCTGATCTTTTCACTTAATTCAGCATTTCCCAAATCATCTTTGATGAAACACTGTTCCAGTAGATGTTAATAGATATACCCTAGGGTAGCGGAGTTTGGGAAATAAGGCATGTCAGGTCTTCCTCTTGAAGCTGCTCTATGTACATGAGCATAAGACTCTGAGAAGTCACGCAGTAAAGGAAACTGTTTAAGTTGAACACATTTAATTCAAAAATAAATATTTTTGGTGCCCTGCGCTCTGCTCTGCTTTAATGCTGGAAATACAACAGTAAACAAGACCAAGTCCCTCCTTTCATGGATCTTCCTTTATAGTCAATGTAACCACCATGCACTAAACATTTTTTTGTGACATATTAATATGAGAAATGTGTCTCCTTAGTCACCGGTTTTGTAAATGCCCTTCTACAAACGCGCAGTATTTACGTAATTTGAGTTTTACTGTCATCTACTAAAGCTCAGATGGGGAAGGACGTTCCTGGATACAAGAGTTACCCTTGGTCCAAGGTTCATCTGGAAGATTTTTATATGATCATGCATAAACACTGTATTTCACAAAATTCAAAAAACTTAAGAAGTGTTTTTCTTATAAATTAAAATCATTTCTTAAAACTAAAAATTATCCAATAAGACCTCATTGAACAAAAATCTTCGGGTTAAGGACAAAAATCATGTTTGTAGCCTTGCTTCATTTGTCTCTCATAATGCCTCCACTAGCTATTTCAGAGGCATCTTATATAACCCTCTTTTCTAAAGGAACTTCCTGGAGTAAGACATGACATTGAGTTCTTGCATCATGATTCCTAGAGAAATCATGAGGCCAATGACATTTCCTGAGAATCTTTGGATTGGACTGGGCTCGGTCTTTCTGTTATCCTTCGCCTGGAAATGTCTCTACTTTCCAGGTTGAATAATGAGGAACCCTTTCCTCTGCTACCCTGTTTCGATTGGTGAGAGTTGGTAAATGTGGGGCTTCAGGCAGGCGAGTTGGGTATATAAATGAATCGTCTTTGGCAACTAGGCATCAAAGAGGGTCAGTGACCACAAAGGAGCGGCAATTGATTACCAGGGCAGCAAACACCCTCTTCACCTCCGTCTGATGGTAACCAGTGCACAATCAGCACAGCCTCAGGCTGGGACCCCACATGGGGGGGGGGGGCGAGCAGGCCATTGTCATGGTTGCATTAGCCCTTAAGAAAGATCCTCAGAAACTCCTTCAGAAGAGGGACAAAGTAAACCTTAACTAGGTCAGTGCAACAGAAACAAGTTTCAGAATAGAGGCAGGAGGTATTTTAGAAATTTAATCAATGGGCTTATATGCTAAAGGAAGCTCTCCGAGGCCCCTATCCATGGCGTCATTCATTTGGAAAGCACAGTTGTATAACTCTTGACTGTCCAGCAAATATTTCTGTCAGTAAAATCCCCGACACGCAGGTCTCAAACTTGAGGATGAGAGATGCACTTTCATATCACAGCCCTTGAGTCCTAACTACCTGTTCTAACCTGATTCACCCAGCCTTGGTCAGCTTCTGAGCCAGACTTCCACGACCCACACAGCACTCACTCGTCCTTCGTCAGCTGACGGGAACTTCCTCCAAAGCTTAATTAGAACACAAAAAGAAAAACTCTACCAGGAACAGCACAGCAGACAGAGATGGCAGCTGAGATTTCCGTTCATAAATTCCGTCAGTCAGTCATTCAAAACCATTTGGGGGCAGCTGTTGGTGTCCAGATACTCTGCCAGATGCTGGCATGCAGTGGGGGATAAAAGAGAGAAGAGTCCTCTCTTATGTAGCCTACGTTGAGGGGAGGACAGACATTAAACACATAAAGAAAGGACAATTTCAGAAAGTGATCAGTGCTCTGAAGACCATCATACAAGGAAAGGGGAAGCAGAGTGACCTGATGGGCGGTTCCTGCTTCAGAACAGCAGGCACAAAGGCTCTGAGAGGAACACGGCCTTCGAGCGCTTGGAGACCAGAAGGAGGCACAGATGAGACGCTCAGAGCACGCTGGAGAGGTGGGCAGAGGCCAGAGCGTGCAGGGCCTTGAAGGCCATGGTAAGGCTCAAGTTCAGATTTTATTCTAAGTGCAGTGAGATATCACGGGACGAATTTTAAGGAAGGATAGGTTATGATCTGTTTTATGTTTCAAAAGACCACTCTGGTTGCCATGAAGATAAAAGATAGTTGTATTGCAAGAATGAAGTGGAAGAGAAGGTAGAGGGCCAATTTTTTGTTTTTATTCTCACATAATTCTGTACCAAGTTGAAGGTTGCCCTTAAAGTAAAACTCATTCATTAATATTAATACTGATAAGACTTAAAACATACACAGTCACACACACGCAAAAACGTAACACAACTTTACCTGTTAAGAGAAAAAAAAAAATCTCTATTTTCTCCAAAGTATGTTTTCTCATTTATTGGTAAATTTGATTTTTAAAAAAGCGTCATTAGTTATCTTTTTCCCTTGGCCCGTTCATGAATACTTCACTGGTAATTGCTTAGGTCCCTTCACAACAGGAAGAGGATTACCCAGCATGACATCCATGGCTGTCAGGAACACAAAGAAATTGCTGATATTGAAGAGATAAATGGGGTGAAAATTGCTCCCACCACTGCCCATCTCCTGGGGAGTGTCTAGGCCTTCCCATCTGTGAGGGCGAAGACAGCCTTGTAAAAACAGTTGTCTCCATTATGAAACCTTCAAGAAGTCTAAATTCATTGCAGAGAGGCCAGAGATTGCACCTTCCAGATTTCATTAATTGCCTCTGATATCAGGAATCGACACTGTTCTTTACTTCTGGCAAAATTGCAATAAAAGAGGCCATCAGGATGTTTATACTATTATTTCTTTTACGAATTTAGAGGAACTTCAGACCAGGATAAGGCATGCTTATCATGGTTCCTTTCAAAACCTACTTTACCCAATAAGAGGCACATTTAATAAGTTCACTGATTTGATTCCATTATATCCTCACTCTTTTTCAAACAAGAATTTGAAGTGGCTTCAAATTTCAAAAAATACTTCAAAATTTTGCATTTGAATCCCATCCACCCTGCTTACTAGCTCTATGAACTTATCCTCTGCTTGTCTCAGTTTCCTCTCTGTAAAATGGGAATAATAATGTTGTTAATTCCATAAAGTTGTCATGACGTAAATGAATGAGTTCCTGTAAAGTACTTAGGAAAATGCCTGATACATGGTAAGTGCTCGTGAATACTGTGATTATTATTGTATGTATTACAGGTGCATCTGAGCCCCAGTCTGCATGACGCCAAAGCCTGGATTATAATCACACTTCTAGACCACTTCCCTTAGGGAGACTCAGATGTAGTTTGTACTATGGGTCCCATAGGTTGTCAATCCACAGCACACTGACTCTCTGCAACCAGCAGGAGGTGGTTCTCAAGGCATCAGAGCCGCCTCCTCATCTGGCCCAGCCCACTCTTCAGCTTCTCTCCAGCCCCTCCTTCCCTCACCATCCAGGAGCTCTTGTTCTAGTTTCATTGGGATCACCTGCCTTGGATCAACAGGCTTCCTATTTTCACAACTCTGTGCCTTTTTCAAGAGATTCCCTCTGCCTGGAGTTCCTTGTCCACCTTTTCCACTCCTTCTAACAAACTGTACACCCACCCCCTCCATCCTAAACAGAATTAGTCACTCCCTAGGCAGGGGCAGATTGGTAATGAGAAGAGAATTTCTGGGATCAGCAGGACCAGGATTCAAGCTCCTTTTCTGACACTTTACCTCTCAGAGACTCAGTTTTAGCATCTATAAGGTAGAGTTGGCATCTTCCTTTCTATATTTTGTGGAGATTAATTAATGTGCTGTACATAAAACTACCTGGCACACGACAGATTCTCAACAAGTGATAGGCATTATGAGCATGGTTTGCCCCAGTGCCCATTAGAGAGCTAACATGTTGTCCAATCATATGCTCTCATACTGTTTCATTCACTAGATGGTGAACTTCTCCAGGTCAAGATGGTAATATCTCCAGGACAGAGAACAATGCCTGGCATAGACTGAACTCTCCATGTATGTTGATTAAATTGACTTAAACTATCAGCCAGTTTATTCATTCCTCCATAGAACAGTCATTCAGGACTGTAGGGAAGATAATGGTTTCAATGGGACTTGTGTCCTTATAAAGAATCAGAACATACACACAGTTACTTATTAAAGAATCCCCTACATCAGTGGCGGGCATCGGAATCACCTAGAGGGCCTTAAACACAGACCGCTGGGCCCCACCCCTACAGATTCTAACTGAATAGGTCTGCAGTGGGATTTGACACTCTGTAGTTCCTACAAGTTCCCAGGTGATGCTCATACCACTGGAACCACCACCCAACCATCAGTCTTATGCTGTATTTAAACATCATCTGATAAAAGCGATTCAATTCAGCTCCATTGAAAAGTTTCATTGAGAACCTAAAGGGTGCAGGTAGAGTACAAAGAGCAACCTTCAAGACTTTACTAATTCAGTGAAAAAGAACAAATCACTCCACAAATGAGGTTAGCACCACAATTTTAAAGGCCCCTCTTGAAATGAAAGCTCACCATCACAACACCACCTTGGCAATCATTGCTGCAGGCAAGAGCCACGGATACATGCTAAAAGTAGCAGGCGAAACATTACAGAAAAATAGGATATTTGCATAGTCTCAAAGTGTCTCCTCCAAATATGTATTCATTGCTGGGTGGTTTTAACATTTGTCCACAAGTTGTTTGCTAGTCCTCCCTCCAGGAGGTGGGGCTTAGTTCCCTCCCTCCTGGTACAGGCTGGAGTCAGTTACTGGATTCTAAGAGACAGAGTATAGAACAGGAAACATAATAACTTCACAGTGGGGAAACCTGGCAGACACCACCCTCATGTTCGTGATAAGTCACGTTGAGGAAACCTCACCTCAGTGGCATTTTCCCCCAGAAACCCATAACTCAGTCTAATCAAGAGAACACATCAGGCCAACACAAACTGTGGGACATTCTACAAAGTAACTGGCCAGGACTCTTCCAAAGTTTCCAGGTCAAACACAAAGAAAGAGCAAATAAATGTCACAGATTAAGAGGAGACGGGGAGACAAATAAATATAATATGGTATCCTGAATTCGATTCTGGAACACAAAAAGGACATTTGTAGAAAAACAGGTAAAAACCCAATAGAGTCTGTAGTTAACAGTATGGTACCAATGTTAATTTCTCAGTTTCAATCAATGTACCATGGCTACGTAAGATGTTAACAGGAGGGCAGGACCAGCTACATAATTTGGTAGGCGCAGTGTCACAGGAAAAGGTGGGGCCACTTGTTCAAAATGATTAAGATTGCAAGACAGCAAGAGCCGAGAATAAAATCAAGCGCGGGAGCCTGGCCCAGGAAGCCAAGCCTGCACTGGGGAGGCAGGTGAGGGGCATCGTCAGGAGCCGAGTGGGGGAGAGAGCGGAGCCAGCAGGTGTCAGAGGAGCCTATTAAAGCAACAAGCCAAAAAGGAAAGCTTTCATCACTTACTGCGCTGGTGTTAGAGGAGAAAAGGCAGACTCCCCTGCTCCGTGTTCCTCCAGGGACCCGGACCCTGTGAAGGTCGGTGTCTCCGCGCAGACGTGGGGGTCACCTCACCGCGGAGGGGGCCGACTCTGGGATCCCAGGGAAGGGGAGGCAAGTCAGCAGGTGCTCAAATAACGTGCTCACGTTCCACGTCATGACGTCATACCATTGATAAGAGAGAAAAAATCGGCTTCCTGCTGGAGCTTCGTGAACTACTTTCTACAAAGTCGTTTCTTTGTCCCTCTTTCTACGGATCTTAGACCCGAACTACCGAGGCTGGACCAGGGGCCGTGGCAGACCTGGAACAAGGCCGGCTGTGGCCCTCGCCTCTCCCTATGAGCAGGCTGCTTTCCCAGATGCAAAGGAGCTTGTGCAAGTAGAGCCAGCGCGGGCTGCCCAGCATTCATCACAGACTGGGCAGGTTGAGCTCCACCGAAGGCCCCTACCAGGTGTCCACTGCGGGGCTGCCCTTGCTTCTCTTCACTCAGATGCATTTCTCCATCTCTGACATCTCCCCTAAGTTCCTCTGAGTACTTCATGGAGGAAATTCACCAACACCTCAAGGTCATTATGTCCGGAAAGGTAGCTATTCCATCACTACCCACACACAAACCAAAAAGCTGCTTCCTTGCTAACATCTGATGTTTAATGACAGTCTCATCTTCCCAACAGCCAGGGCTTAGAACCTCGGCTGCATTTGACTTCATGCTCCTTCCCACTGCATCCTCTAGTTTTTCAGTAGTTTCCACTTCATGAATATCTCTCATCCACTAAAGCCTATGTCACAGTTTCTGATAGCTCTTTCCTGGCCCATTATAATAGCTTTGCTATTTATTCTATTATCAAACCTTTATGCTATACGTTGTCTATGCATATCCTCTCTTGCCTCTGAGCCTTTGTACAGACTGTTCCTATATCTGTCACACTCTCCCTTCTCTCCCCACAGCCCTCAAACTAGGTAATTCTCGTTTGTCTTATATACGCTGTTGAATCATCACTTTTTTTCCTGCTCCTTCCCAGGTCTGGTTTAGGTGACACTCACAGCCCTTAAGCTCCCCCTAACATCCTGTATTGTAACAACCTGGTGTGCTTGTCTCTCACTTCAGCCCTGACGCTCTATGACAGCAGGGGCAATGACATGATTGTAGCCTTAGCAATCAGCATGGAATATGGTTCATAGTCTTAGTTAAAACTTATTGACTGAAGGGACGAATGAAAAAAAGTGAATAAAGGAATGAATGTTAGGCACTGTCCTAGAATAAACCCTTGTTTTCAAAGAACCCACATTCCAGTGGGAAGACAAAGTACAACTATTTTAATACTAATAGCATTTATTAAGTGCTTGCTATGTGCCAGGGACTAAGCAAGTCACCTGTATTAACTCATTTGATTATCAAAATAACTTTATAAGCTAGGTACTGTTATTATCCCCATTTCACCCGGAAAAACTGAAATGAAAAGAATTGTCAAGGTCATACAGCTAAGAAGTGGCAGACTGAGGATTCCTAACAGCCAAAAGTAGGAAATAACCCAAATGTTCACCAATAGAAACATGGATGAACAAATTTTGGTGAATACATATAACAGAATACTACTCAGCAACAAAAAGCAACAAATATGCCCTGGCTGGTTTGGCTCAGCGGTTGGAGCGTCGGCCTGTGGACCAGAGATTCCCAGGTTCGGTTCCCGCTAAGGGCGCGTACCTCAGTTGCAATTTGTCCCCGGCCCTGGTTGGTCGTGCGGGAGGCAGCCACTCGATGTGTCCCTTTCACGTCGATGTTTTTCTCTCTCTCTCTCTCCCTCTCTCTCCCTCCCACTCTATCTGAACAAAAAAATGGAAAAGTGTCCTCGAGTGAGGATAAAAATAAATAAATAAATAAAAAATAAAATAAAATATAAAATTTTGGTTTCTGGCGACACGAGTATTTTTCTCTCCTTCCTCTGAAATTAACACTGAAAAAAAGTTGTAGAAGCAATAGCAAAACATAGGTTCCAAGAATTAACAACAATAAAAAGTAATAACAAATGTGAGCCCCTTGGGAACAGGGCCTGGAACTGCTGTGTGTCCGGGAGGTGGGCAGCTGTCGCTTGAAGCTGAGAGCAGCCAGCAATGGTACCAGGCAGTGTGTGGGAGCAAAGTTGTGAAGTTCTGCTTTCACCTCTCTCCTGCGCTGCCTTGGACATCCCCTGTCCCCTCAGAGCCCAGCCAAGCCAACACCAGGGCAGCAAGAAAGCCCTGCTGGGGTAAAAAGTTGAAGAATTCAACAGTGAGGTACTACTGTACCTATCAGAATGGCCAAAATCCAGAACACCGATATCCAAATGCTTGTGCAGATATGGAGCAACAGGAACTTTTATATATTGTTGGTGGGAATGCAAATGGTAGAGCCACTTTGGAAGACTGTTTGGTGATTTCTTATCAAAACTAAACATACTCTTACCATATGATCCAGAAATCATGTTTCATGGCATTTATCCAAAGGAGTTACAAACATATCCACACAATAACCTGCACGTGATGTTTATAGCAACTTTATTCATAATTGCCAAAACTTAGAAGCAACAAGATGCCCTTCAGCAAGTGAGTAGATAAGTAAACCATGGCACATCCATACAATGGAATATTATTCAATGCTAAAAGGAAATGAGCTATCACGCCATGGAAGACATGAAGGAACCTTGAATGCATATTACTCAGTGAAAGAAGCCAATCTGAAAATGCTACATAATGTATGATTCCAACTATATGACATTTTGGAAAAGGCAAAACTGTAGGGACAATAAAAATATCCATGGTTGCCAGGGCTCAGAGACAGGGGAGAGGGATAAATAGAGCACTTTTAAAGCAATGAAAATATTCAGTATGGTATCATAACAACGGACATGTCCAAACCCATAGAATGTGCAACACCAAGAGTGAACTCTAAAGTAAACCATGGCCTTTGGGTGACTCTATGTCAGTGTAGGTTCAATCCTTGGTAACAAATGTACCATTCTGGTGAGTAGGGTTGATGATGGGGAAGATGCAAAGCTTAGGAAAGTTAACTCTTAAGCCGAGACATCAAGAATGGTAAGAGCCTGCCAGGTGGGCAAGGGCAGGAAAAGGGTTCAGACGAAAAACATCAGTATGTGCAGACACATGAAGGCATGAGGATGCCTGCTGTGGCCTGGGAAGGGTCTTGGGAGATAAGCAGCATTTTAAATACAAGGCAACAAAGACAAGCTCCGATGGGTTGAGTGATTGCCCCAGGTGGGGCTTCCAGCTGGAGAGCTCAAGCTCTTTCACTGCACCACGCGTCCTCCCTCTCCAGGGTGGCTCTCAGGTTAGTTCGCTCGGAAGTCAGTGTTTGGCAAAGTTAGTTAAAAAATTTTAAAGGTAAATAGAGCTGGGAAGTAGATGGGATGAGCTATAAGTTTAGGATCGGGTGGGTTGTGCTGAAGTGCCAGAGTTTCCAGTTGACAACTAGAAGTTCGGGTTAAAAGTAGAAGACCAAGGCTAGAGATACCAGTTTGGGAATCATGGAGGTGGGTGCATTCATGGGAGTGGATGGAGCTGCAGCCACAATGCTCCTTGTATTGACAGCAAACCCTTTCTCAGGACAGAGATATTTCACTGGAGTAGATCACTGACCAGAGAGGAAAACTGAAAAGCTCATGATCACAATGGCTTGGTGCTTTCTCCATTAGTCAGATCCCAGTTCAACTGTGGCATCTTCACCAACCAGACACAGTGCTGGCATGGCAGATACCCCTGACTAGGCTCTGAATCTGATGTCAAATGGCTTCTGTCAATCATGGGGTGAAAAGAAACCATTCTTACACACAGATTGTCAAAAGTCTGAATTCTTTTGAGTTACACCTAATCCTAGGATATAAGAATACAGGAGCATTAGAGTTACTTGAGAAACCTAAATTGGGAAGAGATGTCTCTGAACTCCAGGTACAGAGAAGAGTCCTTTTATCCAAAAGATAAGCATTATTACTCCTACCTTGTAGGTAAGGAAACTAAATCTTAGAGAGGTTAAGTGACTTGCACAAGTTCATACAACTATTAAGGGCAGAGCTGAGATTCAAATGGAGAGTAGGTTGGCTCCAGAGCCTATGAGATGGAAATGAAATGAGACTGAATGCTGAGTGTTCCCAGCACTCATTCTCACTCTTGCTTTCTCAAAGCCCAACACTCAGAGTGGGTCAGGAGGGAAAGGTTCATATCCTCCGTCCTAAAAAAGCTTGAGAATGGAGCTCACCACTTAACGGAGAAGAAAGAACGTTGTGCGTCAAGTAAGAAGCACTGGGTCCCAGCCCAAGCTTTGCCACAACTTGCTGTGTGACCATGACCAAGTCACTTCACCTCTGTGGTTTCCCATTCTCTCTGTGTGTGGAAGACTCTGCAATCCCAGGTTTCTGTGACTGGCAGGGGGCTTCCCTTAGTCCCTAAGCCCCACCCACCAGGGCTGGAAGCATCCAATTCTCTCCTCCCAATGACTTTCCTCCTCTCCATTCATACCAGCCATTCCAGCTCAGGCTTCCCAGCTGAAGGCCGGGTGTGGATTGTTTGAAAAGACATATGGCATCCCAGTGCATCTGAGAGTCCAATCTCGAGGGGAAACCATTGTTCATTCATCTGGACCGAGTGACATTCTTTATGCAAGAATAACTCTTGATTAAAGGGTGAGTTTTAATGGAAACTAATTAGGCAAACTCTTTAGCCTGGGCATAATGATCAAATGAGCTGTCACACCGTACCTGATACAATGATCTCACTCGCTACAAGATTTTATTCCTTAGCAATTACACTCCCACATGGCACTGCGTGCCGTTATTGCCTGGAGCACACATGTCAAATTAAAGAGCAACTTATGCACCTGATATTTAATTATTGCCAGTACTACAGACACCCAGGGAATGTCAAAGTGAGCAGTCCTGCTTGGGAGAAATGAGAACTGAAATCTTCTTCTGCAAGGGAGCGAAAAAAATAGAGATAAAATATGTATAGGTTACTATAGATTCTTATGCAGCCCTCTTACAATTCACGGTTATAAAACCTGCTCTCCCCACCTTGAATAATTTACCATTTTTTTTCTTCTTCCAGAAAAGTCAGCAGAAGGAGAGTTGTATGTAAAGGCACGGGCCTTGCTGGTATTTGTTTACCTACATGATTGATGGATGTGGTCTGGATGTGGTCAAAGGTGAGCTCTTCATGCAAGTTCCTCTCTCCCTAACAGGCTCCGACAGGAAAGAGGGTGCCTCATACGCCTCTCTAGCCCAAAGGGAAGTGTCTGCCCTCAAGGCTGAGCACTCAGGAAGCCCATGTTGCACTTCAGTCATACCCAGGGACAAATTTGAAAAGTTGACCAGAGTTGCTCACTGATAACATTTGTCCAAAAGTTGGGACAGTGAGAGGCCACGGAGATGTAAGGATCAATCTATACTTTGGCTATATATTAGGATAATCTGGAGAACGTTTTCAACATACTGATCTTCGGAATCTCCTCCCAGACTAATTAAATTAGGATCTAGAGGGGAGGACTGGGTAATTATTTGGGGCTCCTCGGATGATTCTAATAGTCAAGCAGGGCTGAGAACCATTGGTCTGGATAGCAACCAGCCAGACACTAACCAGTGCATAGTGTTATAGGAGCTGATTTCTATCCTCAAAAATACAGACTTAAATGCCCCAGTGCCTTTGCGCATGCTGTTCTCTCCTCTGGAATGCTCTTCCCCATCCCTTCTTTCTACCTGGGGAAAAAATTAATCTTTAACATCAAAGGCAAATGTCAGTTTCCTATGAAATCTTCCCTGATTTTCCCAGATCTACCAGGAGCCAGACACATACTCAAAAGACCATTAAACCAGATTGCTCTCCTCATGGGGCTTTAAGAAGGGAATCCCCAGGTCTCCAGCAGCCATCTGTGTGCCCCAGCTGAGCAAATTCTAAGAATTCCTTGGTCCCTTTTGCACCAGATGAAGAAATTCAGTCACCTGTTATCAGAATTGCACTGCCTAATACTAAAACGCCTTAATATGAGTGCTTCTGTATTGAGTAAACTGCACAGCTTGTGAAAACCCCCTCCCAACATCTGGCAGGAGGCCCGGCAGAGGTAAGGCTGGAACCTCTAATGATGGCAACATGTAAACAAGTGTTTTGTTTCAACTGATAATCATTAACTTCTAGTGCCAGCCTTATCCCCGGAGGTCTGGTTCCTCAGACTTGCAAAGGCCTCTGGGAAAGCAGCAGCTGGGATGGGGCCTGTGCACAGCCGAAAGGGGAGGGAGAGGACAGGCAAGCCCGTCTCTGTCAACCTGGATAGGCGGGAGGTAACAGGAGCAGATGCCTCTGTTGGAATGGAATAGAATCGAACTGGGGAGTCCTACCCTCCTTTCAGGGACTTTGATGCTGGGCAAGGGTTGACTCTCAACTGCACCCCACTGTCTAACTGTGTGACCTCGGCAAGGAAGCCACAGTTCCTCTATCTGTCAAATGAAGTTAACAAAGGTTCCTCCCTTATAGAGCAGTTGCGGGACATGTGTGAGAAAACAGGTGCCTACAAGGCTTCTGGGACAGCACTAACTTACGGAAAGCTGTCAATCAAGAAATGTCTTTCTCCATTCTTCCCTTCAGACACTCCTACCTGGGACCTAGACCAGGCTGATGACCCCTTTCCCAACTCAGGAAGGAAAGGTTATTTGACCCCAGGATTACTGGGCTGAAGTTTGCGCTGTTTGTTCACAGGAATATTTACATAAAAACCCGTAAGGGAACAGCTGGACTTTTATTCTTTCTGAGCGTCAGCAAATACTGGTGCTGAGTAATCCTTCACACTGGAACTCAAATCCACATTTCCATTCGTTCAGTAAACATTAACTGAGTAACTACTATGCTCTAGGCACCATGCTCCCCTAGGGTGGTTTAAAGTGTGTTTGCTACTTGCGTTTTCTGGAAAACAGACACGGAGACAGACATCAGTGGGGGAAGTTTGTTGAGAAGTGTGTTTGGGGTCCTCATCTGTAAAAGGGAGACTTTATGGACTGAAATTCATATGTGAAGCCCTAATTCCCAATGTGGCTGTATTTGGGGATAGGGCCTCTAAGGAGGTAGTTAAGGTTAGATAAAGTCATAAGGATGAGGCTCTAATTTTATAGGACTGGCGTCTTTATGAGAAGAGAGACAGCAGAGTTCTCTATAAACAGAGGAAAGACCATACGAGGGCACAGCTGACGGTGGCCGTCTGTAAGCCAGGGAGAGAGGTCTCCATCAGGAACCAACCCTGCCAGTGCCTTGATCTTACACTTTCAGCCTCCAAAACTGTGAGCTAACAAGTTCCTGTAGTCTCGGGCACCCAATGTGTGATCTTTTGTTATGGCAGCCTGAGCTAATTCAAGAGATGCAGGAAGCAAGAAGGGTCAGAGGCAGACACCGAGCTGTAATGCAGGCTCAGTAAAGACCCAGAGTGGCCCCATGGGAACTCTGGAGCTACGATGGCCGTTGGCGACATTTCCAGTTAGAGCGAGGGACCGGACCTTTATGCCCCAAGCTCATCAGGAGTCAGGAGCAGGCAGCCCCTGGAAAGAGGCACGACCCTGGAAGAGGCAGTTCCTTTCAGTCACAGCAACCCCCCAAATGGCTGGCAGGACTCAGGACAGCAGTGTCCCACCCCAGTGAGCTTCCCTACAGACTGAGTAGCGCCGTCTCCCAGTGACCACCATGTGGCAGAAGCCTCACAAATGCCATTTCATTTGATCTCCACAGCACTTCTGTGAGATCATACCTATTTCACATAGAAGGCAAAAATAACCTGTCCAAAGCTACAAAGCTGGTAAGTCACCGAGGCAGAATTACAGAAGAACCCTCTCTTTCCCAGCGGCCCTCCTCTTGCCTTGACATCAGGCCGCCTGCCTTTGCTTTGGAAACTGTCTTCTTCTACAAGTAGTGCTCCCTGTATACCTACAGAAGTCAATGTCCCCATGACACCTGTATGTGTCTTTTCAAAGCCTATAGCACTTGGCCTTATAACGATCATATTAGTTGGCACTTACTGAGCATTTACCATGTCCCAGGCACTGTGCTAGCATTTTACAAATATCAATTTATTTAATCTTTCCAATGGCCCTCTGAAGTATTACTTTCATCATTCTCATTTAGTGATGAGGAGGCCAATAAGACACAAACCTGTTAAATAATTTTCCCAGAGACACCCAGCCAGGATCTCAACCCACATGATCTGGTTCCAGACAGTATACTATTCCGTCTTTGAATTACAGTGGTGATGTCTGCCTCCCTTCCGGGCTGCATATACTTGGAGAACATGGCCACGTTTCCACCTTTTCCACCCCAGTGCCTTACCTAGGACTGAGATATACTAAATTCTTAGTAAAAATTTAATTTTCCTGAATAAATGAATGATGCCTTGCACACCGACATTTTGAAAATACTTTGACTTGATTGTATGGACAAAGCCTAGAAGAAAAGGCAAATAAGATCTCTTTGCTCCATTGAGACATTGAGATCATGGGTGAATTTTGATTCTTTTAATATCTAGACGTTGCCAGAATATTGGTTTTTAGAAGTTCCAAATGGATGATGGCAAACTTTCTCTAGCTTTCCCATGACTGTCAGAGCGCAATCGATGACATTCCTGATGGCATCCCTCCTGGGATGCAGACTTCCCCAGGCCCAGGCGGATCTGACCCAGATCACTCTCCAGTGTCACAGTTATGGCGATGTCTTCCCAAGGATTCCATAACCAATTCTAAGATGAAAAAACCAGAATTCCCATCATCACAACTCAGAAGTTATTGATACCCAGCAGTGATATAAAGAATATCTTGGTGGCCATTTAAATCTGTTTCTAAATGAACACTACTGACTGGACATATTCCCCAAGTACTCAGACCTCTGTCCCTGGGATGCTGAGATAACGCCCTGTATACACCATGCAGCTGACAGATCATCAAAATGAGCCAGTGGCAGGGGGATGCTTTGTCAGAAATTATGCTGAGTCCTCTCATCTCACTCCACACTGGCTGTTCACTTTATATTCATTCATTTATTCATTCATTCATTCATTCATTCATTCATTCATTCATTCAACAAATGTGATTGGGTTCCTACTGTATGTCAGGCAGTGTTCTAGGCTCTGAGGATAGAGCAATGAACAAGCCAGATGAGTTTCTTCCTTTTATGGATTTTATAGTCTACTGGCAGGAGGCAAACAAGTGGTAGAATTTCAACTCAAGATGATTTCTATAAATAAGATAAAACAGGTTAATACGATGGAAATGGAATGAGGTGCAGGAAGAAACTGGCTTTGTCAGAACGGTTGGGTAAGTAGTCTCTGAGGTGACATTTGAATTAAGACCTAAATAACAAGAAGTAGCCAACTTTCAGAAAATCTGATAGAATAGCATTTCAGACAGAGAAAAAAAAGTGAGTGCAAAGTCTCTGAGGCGGGACTAAGTGTCCCAGGGACAGAAAGCAGGCTAGTATGGGTGGAGCAGATGAGCAGGAAGGAGAATGGAAAGATATCAGGCCTGAGAAGCCTGAGAAACAGGCAAGGAACTGACCATCCAGGCCCTTACGGGCCAAGGTAAGAAGTTTGGATCATATTCCTAGCATAATGGGAACCACTGGATTGCTTTAATGAAGAGAAATGCAATATGAATTAAGTGTTTAAAAGATCACTCTGGCTGCCAAATGAAGAATGAACTGTAGGCAACAAGAATGGAATTGTGAAGACTCGGTTCACTTTCTACTGTATGTCTGGATTGCTGATTTGGCTCCTGTTTCCAACCCTGAAGTTCCCACTGAACAATGTAGATTCCCTAGTTTCTTCCATCCCCACCCCTGGCTCCCCAGTACCCAGCTGTTGCTGCTAAACACCAGCAACCATCTCACCTTCCCAGCTGGCTCTGTGCAAGTGGGGATAAGATAGATCCCCTGCATCCCAAAAGGCACTGGTTTAGTTCATAAACACCAATAGTAAAATCCACAGGTGTCAACTGCAAGATCCATGAAAGCAGAGAAAAGAGTTGATATTGTTCATCCAGGTTTCTCTGTTGCTATGTAGAGTGGTGCTCCAGAGACATTGGCTGGACGAATTGATGGGAATAGATGTGCTGGGTGCTCATGTCAGACTTGGATGGAGGGAGCCTCCACTGATGGAGGAATCCTGGGGAGAAGTTGCAAGGAAGCTGGAGCCCAGCAAATCGCATCTTATCTTAAAGGTTCCACACTGGCTGGGGTGAAGCTGCCCAGAGGCCCCTCGTTAGATCAGGTGGGACCCTCGAGGCTGCCAGGCTGATTCATTAGTGGCCTGACATCACAACTGTGCATTTGTGTAATTTCCATGTTAACTACTACCTCCCACCATAATGAGTGCTCATAACAATGTTTTATATCAAACCGACGATGCATTTGCACAGAGCCCATAAAGGGGCAGTGATTATGAACTGTGCTGGGAGTCTTTGGGGCACCCATCAACTGCTACATAGTCCAGACCCCCGTGGGATGCCTTTCAGTGCCAAAGAATGGGTAGATTGGGAAGGGAGGGAGCTGGGAGTATAGGATTCCTGGCAGACCAGGAGGAATTTGGGGGATATGTCCCTCTCCTAAAGCACCCTGGTTCCAACCTATTCGAATTCAAGACAGACTCAGAGCTTAATGAAAACATTAGGTCTAAGACAGTGCCATTTTTTAAGCTCTTTTTTATTTTCTTAATTTTTCTCTTACTCTTTCACGTTTACATATAAATGTATAAATATATATAATACTCGATTCTGCTTTTATTGAAAATGTTTTTAGAAAGTCCTTGTGTCAGGGCTTGGTGATGGGACAATAAAGAGTTTTAGGGACGGGCTTAAGGTCTGACCTGTAGACTTGGGTTCTGTTGTCACCTCCACACTTACTAGCTTGTGTTACCTTGAAGCATACACACCGCTTCCCTGGGTCTCAGTGTCCTCACTCATCAAACGGGATCACCATACCTCACACTTCTGGCCGGGTTGTTTTGACAATTAAAGCATAATAGCATGTATTGAGACATGAGTGTCAGGTACTTTCTATGTGTTCATTCACGTAAACCTCTCAACAACCCTTTGTGGTAGGCGCCAGTAACATCTGCAGTTTGAAAATGCAGAAACTGAGACGTTAAGAGGTTGTCTTGAGGTCACAGAGCTGGTTGGTGACAGAGCCAAGGTTCAAGCCCAGGCAGTCTGTCTCCAGAGGAGAATAACTCAGCACAGTGCCTGGAGCAGAGGAGATGCTCGAAAAGTAAGACACAGTTCCTGTCATCATTTTTACCAGTTTCAGGCCCATTCCATACGCAAACCTGTTACCATCCTCAGACCGTGACCATGGCTCCAGGTCCTTATTAGAGGGGATAAGAGACACACTGAGGGGCCTTGGCAAGGCAGAGCCTCTGGTGCCCCTGAGGATTGATCCCTGGGCTGCTGAGGGGACAGACAGGATCCCAGGAGTGAGGCAGAGATAAGGATGTCAGGAAAAGGACCCAGGGTAGAAGGCCAGAAATCTGGACACTGGTCCCTGACTGCCCCCTGCCTGCCATGGGACCCTGGGCCGAGTGAGCTCCTCTCAAGTTTCTGCCCGGGCATGGCAAGGGCTGGCCGGGCTGGCTCTGGGACCGATGTGAGCACTGAGGCACAGGGCAGGGAAGCCAGGATGCTCACCCTGAAACATGGCTTAGGCTAAGCCTTGGGCTCCATCCTGTCGGCTTTCTTGCTGGAAGTCACTCACCTTGTTGGATGATCCAGCCTGCTTGTCGTGAGGTAGCCAGGACCACATGTGGAGAATTTGGTAGACATGGTTAGGGAGCCCAAGGTCTGGCCCTGCCCACCAAGGGTCTGTGGCACACCCTACCCAGTTCAAGCCCCTTCTGGCCTCAGTTTTTCCCATCTGAAAAATGAGAGGGTCGATTAAACAAATTTTAGTGTCTCTAACATCTTGAAAATTCGACACCCCCAAGCCTGACTTCATCCACAGCCATATACTAATATCCTTGGGGCAGAGCAATTTCATTTAGGTCAAATGATTTCCCTGCACATACACAGGAGTGGAACAAAGGCCCCCTTTCTCTGAGTCGTTAGCTCTCTTTCACACAGGCACACACACTCACACACATGCACGTACACCCTCATAATGCTTATACAGCCCACCCCCCACCTCAGTCGTGCACAAAGGCACACACACACAGGCACGCAGAGGCACAAACACCTGGACTCTCTAAGCTGCTCCTTCCCCCACCCCATTCCTGCTCACCCCCGCCCCCATCCCTTTCCAACTCCCCTGCTGGGAAACTGAAGAGCCCTGAGGCCTCTGTGTTATCTAACCTGATGGGCTGGTGCCACCCAATGGTCAGAATCAGAAATGCATCCCTGCTTCCAAGAACCAAAAAGATTTAGAAAGGGTCCAGGGTAACTGGGTCCATCCCCCTCGCTCTAACAAGGCTGTATCCAGAGCTGCCTCAAACAGATGAGGCTTTCTGTGGTGTTTAACACTTTTCAAACAAGGGTTTCCTTACATGATACCCCAAATTCTTTTCCAAAGACCAGGGGATTACCGTTGCTATTCTGAGCAGCCTTGCAGTAGAGCCTAAAAGTACTGGGTGCAAATTGTGTGTTCAGCACCATTCTAGATGATTTATATGTGATATCTTTTTAATCCTCACAACAACCATCTTTACAGGGCATGTATTATTGTCTCCATTTTAAAGAGCTACAACCAAGAAGAAGTGGCGCTGAAATGGACTCTAGCTAACTCAGCAGCCACTTGGCTATCCTGGACCTCAGCTCCATCATTTGTACATGACTGGTTCCAATCATCCATTCATTCTTGCAATAAACCTTGACTGAACGTCTATTATGGACCAGGTTCTGTGTCAGAGGCTGAGAATTCAGCGAGTACCAATGTGTGGCCTTTGCCCTTAAGGAGGTCCCCGTTTTCTAGAATCAGTGATGGCTTCTGTCCTCCCAGGTCCGGAATCTATGACCTGAGTGGTTCTTATTTTCCAAATTGTGCAAAGGCCCTAAGAAAAGATGAAGGGGAAGAAAGTGAACAAGCTGTAGGCTCGGGTGATGAGGCAGCCAGCCCACAGAGCAGAAGGGAGGTCAGTGTCCTCGTCCCAGAGTCCCAGATCCACGCCTAGTCAGGGACTAGTGAGTCTGGAACTGCCTCCAGCCTGTCCAGGGCCCTGAGCCACTCGAGAAGGAAGAGGAAGGAGCTGTGGCTCTGTGGTTCAGAGCAGGTGCCCTTTGTGCCACACCAGAGATTTCTGGGAGCATACAAGAGAGGCCAGAGTCAGAAGTAGGGGAGCACGTCAGGAGCTGGAAGAGGAAGTGATGAAACAAAGCTTTCATAATAAGTGTGGCTGTTACTACAGCTCATTAATCTGACATTCACAGCTCCTGTAACCTGACTCCAACACGCCTTCCTGGTGGGCTGTCTCTCCATCCAGTTCCTCACAGATTCCCTCGGCCCCAGACTTACTTCCTATGGCCCAAATATCCAGTTTTTAAACTGTGTTCTTTCTCTTACTAATTAATGGGCAGAGTGATAGAATAATAGAATCCTAGAATGTCCAGCCCTGGAAGAAACCATCTAGTCCAAACTTTGTGGATAAGAAAAATAGGACCAGAGAGGGGTTAGGACTTGTGTGAGGTCACACAGCTTTGTTGTGTAGTATGTCTGACATAGAATTCAGGCATCCCTTGCCAGTGGAAATTTTTTTCTATTTTCCTTCTTCTTTTTCATTCACATGTAATTAGACACTGGTAAGAGTCTACTTCCATTCTGAAATATGGAATGTTTCTCTCCTCTCCTTTCCACTTTCCCGATTCTACCCTACTAGATCATAAGCCCCTTGAAGATAAAAAATATATTTTCTTTTTCTAAAGCCTTAATACTTAGCACAATAATTAGCATGTAAATGCTTAAGATTGGATGGAAGGACGGAAGGAAGGAAGGAAGGAAGGAAGGAAGGAAGGAAGGAAGGAAGGAAGGAAGGAAGGAAGAGGGAGGGAGGGAGGGAGGGAGGGAGGGAGGGAGGAAGGAAGGAAGGAAGGAAGGAAGGAAGGAAGGAAGGAAGGAAGGAAGGAAGGAAGGAAGGAAGGGGGAGGGAGGGAGGGAGGGAGGAAGGAAGGAAGGAAGGAAGGAAGGAAGGAAGGAAGGGGGAGGGAGGGAGGGAGGGAGGGAGGAAGGAAGGAAGGAAGGAAGGAAGGAAGGAAGGAAGGAAGGAAGGAAGGAAGGAAGGAAGGAAGGAAGGAAGGAAGGAAGGAAGGAAACATGGATGAGCAAAGTCTTATACAAGGAATTGCTATATTCACCTCTTACCTTTGCTCCCTGTCTCCAATTTTCCCACAATGTGGCCTGTTCTCCACAGTGGTATTAGAGTGACCCTTTTAAAAATAAAACTAAGTGTTTCTCTTCCCTCGTGCAAAAGCATTTGAAGACTTTTCTATTGCCGAATGGATAAGCCAAGACCAGTTTTCCCATAATACAATCTAAATGGGTCTGTCTTCTACCATATCAGCCTCATGTGCTTATTAACTGTACAAACACACACACACACACACACACACACACACACACACACACACACATACACACACACACCCTAAACTCTAGAAACACCTGACAACTTTCTTTTCTCTAAATGAAGCATGCACGCATGGCCTCATTTCCAGGACTTTCTTGTGCCATTCCCATAGTCTCAGATTCCTTCCCTGCCAGTACCAGAAGCTGCTAAAATCCCAACCAACTTTCAAAGCCCAGTCAAATGCCACCTCCATGAAGTCTTCCCTAATTCCCTTGATGAAGTTACTATGTTCAGAGCATGTAGTCCTTCAGGCTTTGGTAAGCATGGCACACCTCATTCTGCCCTTCCTATAATGACATTTCAAGACCTTTTCTTGGGCATTGTAGTTGATTGTTTCTGTTTCCATTGCTCCCAACAGACTCTTGGCCACGGATCTGAGGATCTAACACAAAGTAAGTGCTTATTTGGCATTTGTTGAATGGACGTTCTTCTTACTACACCATATGCTGCAATTGTCCCTGAGGGTGCAGTTATATTTTATTCTAAAACCACTTAAGTTACTTCCTAGGCCATTATAAGCAGGAGCCCTACAAGAGCAGAACACAGTATCTGCAAAGAGCCCTAGCGGGGACAGGGTGGGATTGAAGAGCTGAAAATCTTGTATAAGCAAAAGCAGATCTCTTTGGGAAGAGGAACAGTCCAGGGAAAAGAACTAAATCCCATTGGTGGGAGACCCGAGGAGTCAAAGTGTGGCTCAGCATAAGGATCGTATTCATGATGAGAGTCGTAATGAGAGCTGTGCAGCAATGGATCAGGCTGCCCCAGCATCAGTGAGCCCTCCGACCCTGCAAGAATATAAGTAGTGGCTATAGATGACCCCTGAGGACAAATCTGAGAATACAGACTATTGTATACAACAGTGGGAGTGAGGTCAGACCACATGATTTGCAAGGTTCCCTTCAGCACTGAGAATCTGGAATTCCCTCTAACCTCCCAAGATTGGCCAAGCAAAATTACCAAAAGTCAGAATTGACTTCTGTTGTGCTTACCCTTAATTTCAGCTCTCCCTCTCACCTTGACTGTACAAGAACTCTGCCACCACTGAGTTGCTAGTGCTAGGAGATGCTCTGGGGGTCTCTCATATCCTTAGCCCACGTGGATTCTAAGGAAGCTGCCGTGGCATTGAGGCCCAGGCGCCTACCGTGGTGCCCCCTCACTCACGCACCTTGGCTTCTCTCCTACCCTGTCCGCTCCCCCACTATCTCACTGCTTCCTGAAATCATTTTTTAAGCAATCTGCTTGTACCCAAGTCTTTGTATCAGGGTCTGCATGGGGGGATACAACTCATTCTTCACAGAGAGGGGCCAAAACATAGACTTTGTGGTTACTCAGCACTGGATAGGAAACCCAGCTTGATGACTTTGGGAAAGGTAATAAATGTCTCTGAGCCTACTTCAACATGTAAAAAGAGTTCAATAAGACCTTTCCAGACTTCATAGCATTGTGTGTGACATGGCTCTCTGTAGTTGCATTCACTGAGTGCTTACTATGTGCCAGGAATTGTGTTAAGATTGTGTGTGTGTGTGAAATTTTTACAAACAAAAACTAGAAAGAAGGTTGTAGTGGGCTGATGGTGGTGGCCCCCAAAAGATATGACCATGCCCTAACCCCTAGAACCTATGACTTTATTTGGAAAAGGGGTCTTTGCAGATGTAATTAAGCTAATGATCTGGAGATGAGAACATTCTGATTACTCAAGTGGACCCTATCTATATTCAATGAAAAATGACCTTTAAGGAGAAGACAGAGGAGAAGGCCATGTCAAGGCAGAGGCAGAGATTGGAGTGGGCCTCCGCAAGCGCAGGGATGCCTGGAGTCACCAGAGCTGAAGGAGCAAGGAGGGATCCTCCCGGGGATCTCTTAGAGGGAGCTCAACCCTGCCGACACCTCGATTTTCATTTATGGCCCCCAGAACTGTGAGGGAATACTTGTCTGCCATTTTCAGCCACCAAGTTTGTTGTCATTTGTTATGGAACTCCTGAGAAAGTAATACAAAGATAGTATCGTTCCTGCTTTACAGATAAGAAAACAGAAAGGCTTACTGAAAAGTGACCTACCCAGAATCATCCAGCCAGAATATGGCAGAGCTAGGACTGGAACCCAAGTCTGTGTGACTGCACCGTGGCCACTCTTAGCCCCCACACCACGTTGCGCAATGTGACTAGCACTGTGCCAGGCACGTTATATATGCTCAGAGGACATGAATTTGCTGGCTCTACCTAAACCTTCCCTTCCTGTTGCCCGTCACTAGGTCGTCAAGAGTTAACAGATAACCCTGTTCCTGCTAGTCCATGAGCTCGCTCTCTCTCATGGAGGGCGCTTCCACCGAGGATACAATTACACATGTCTAGAAGGTCCTTAAGAATCGACTTGTCCGGTAAGTATTTCAGCTCCATGGCAGCTGGTGGAGAAGATAGATTGGGGGCTGTGCCTTGAGTTAATGTCAGTCTGAATTGAAGATGTGCCAGCATCATCAGGATAGATTCTTTAATTAACCTGCTAATCCTGTCAGGGATTGGGTTCACTCTCTTTCTCCAGAAATGTGTTATGTGTCTCTTCTTTCACCACTTTGTCATTTGCTCTATTTTAGATTCAAGGTGTCCTTTAAGCTATGCTTTAAACGACTCTATCCTCTAAGTCAACAGCTGTTGGAAAGTGGCCCCTCAAACAGTATCTCATTGCTTAACCATCACAGCTCTTTTCACGGTGTCGGCAAGAAGCAGACATTCAGCAATGTTGACATTACAGGACATTTTGAGCGATTATTATGGGCTTGGATCTGATCTATGCATTGAAGAAGACAAATGAGTAAGACCCAGGTCCTGCCTTCAAGCACCTGCTTTCAGGGGAGGATAAAATAAAGCAGGGAACTGTAGTGTTTCCCAGTTTCTTTACTTCCTGATAGGCACAGAAAATGATAATCATCTTAAGGAAAAACTGGGACAAATTCACAAAGCTGCTGGTGGTCAGAGGCAATTGGCCCAGGGGTTCCAGCTCCCCAGATCACCCCACAGGATTGAGGAACCCGTACCCCTACACAGTAGTCATCCATTCACCTGTACCCTTTGGGAATATGTGCTGGTAGAAAACCATAGTTCTTATTTTTGCTCTTTGCGGGCATTTGTATTACACCCGTTGAACATGGACTCTGCGGTTAAAATCCAACACCCCCCGTACTTCCCCAATTTGTAGAATACAGTACATTCACAAGGAACATGTCTTTAGCTACGACCATTTTCCCCCCCACAATTTTTTCTTTAAAACTTCCGATCCAGCTACCTCTAAGCTGCTAGACTGAGCTCACAGGAAACAGAATGAATGGACCAGGAATGAGGTATTAACGGGAAAACCCAGAGACAAATGATAATGTTTGGATCAATAGTTTATTTTGCTGCTTGTTTTGCATGAGGACATGGGAGTGGTTTTAGTTTGTTTTCTGGTACGTGCATCTAGAAAGAGGTTCTTTTAAAAACCTGAAAGAAAGAAAAAGGCCCCAACTTTTAGGCATTCTACAACCTGAACCGATTTTGAAATCCATTGAAACAAAGCAAGAACTAATAAATCTGTCCTCTGGTAAAGTACAAATAAGGTGCTCTGGAGATGATACAATTCTGTGTGTGATGAATGAGCGGATGAATACATGAATTTTCCCCTCGAAACGTATCCTTAGTGGTACTCATGATTACCCTGCTTTTTAAATCCACACAGCAGAGTGTGTTGGGAGGGAGAGAAAGCTGGTGACACAAACCATGTGTGGTGTACTGAGAACACACCAGACCTTCTCAAAAATACGACCATGTCTTTAGACTTAGGGAATATTTCCGGATAAAAAGAGACTAAAGATTCATGAAAATTAAATATAATGTATAATCCTATCTTACATCCTGAGCCACAAACCAAAAGCACTTAGGAAGAAAGGAATGTAGATATAAGGAATTGTGCAAAGGTTGACAATTGGTGAACCTGGGTATATGAGAGCTCTTTCACGATTATTTTAAACGTTTTTTAAAATTTTTTTTTATTATTCATTTTAGAGAGAGAAGAAGGGAGAGGGAGAGAGAGATAGAAACATCAGTGAGGGAGAAAACATCGATTGGCCGCCTCCTGCATGCCCCCCACTGGGGATCGGGCCCACAACCTGGGCATGTGCCCTGACCAGGAATTGAACTGGAGACCTCTTAGTGGGTCAACACTCAACCACTGAGCCACACCAGCCGGGCACTATTATTAAAAATTTTTGGTAAGATTATAAAATTATTTCAAGTTAAATAGTTAAAAAATTGAAGAGCTGGTACATAAATCATGAAAAATTATATCTTGCATTTACTTGCATTGCTTTCCATTTCCTGTATTCTTTGCCTCTTTCCTCTATTGTTTTCAAAACTTCCACCAAAAAAAAAAAAAAATCACTTAAAATAATAAGGAAAGTCATACTAACATCTCCTAACACTTGGTAGTAGAAAAAGTTCACTGATGTTCTTCAAATTTGTTAGTGGAGTGAAAAACGGAGAATTACAGTAGAAAGAGCTTGGCTCTTTGAAGAAGAGATCACACATGCAGGAGACGGAAGGATCTCCTAGAAATACCTTGCAGAGCTAAAATTCTTCATATTTTATCAAGCCTGGCCAAAATCATCAACTGCCTTGCCTCACCACAAGGGGCCCAGGGACTGGTCTAGGTTTTGGCCTCAGTTTACCCTGTGTATTAATTTTCCAGAGCTACCATCACAAAATACCACAGCATGAGTGGCTTAAAAAACAAAGTTATTATGTCACGATTCTGGAGGCTAGAGGTCCAAAGTCAAGGTGTCAACAGGGCTGGTTCCTTCTGAGGGCCGTGAGGGAAGGATCTTCCAGGTCTCTCTCCTTGGCTTGTAGATGACCATCTTCTACCTATGCCTTCTCACATGTTCTACCCTCTGTGAGTGTCTCTGGATCCAAGGTTCCCCTTTTCCCAAGGACACCAGTCATATTTGCTTAGAGCCCACCCGAATGCCTCCATTTTAACTTGATTACCTCTCTAAAGACTGTATCTCCAAATAAGACCACATTCTGAGGTCTGAGGGGTTAGGACTTCCACATACAATGTTTTGGGTGGCACAGTTGAACCCATAACACCCACCTGTGAATTTGGAGTCCGGGACTCCATTATCTCTAAGAGTCCTTGCGCATTAAATTTTACATTTCTAGAAGTCCACAACTCCATTTGTCCATTTGGTGCATATTGGCTGGCCAAATTCAACTCCACTCCATTCCAAAGACAGAGTTTTTCATTCCCAAACCAGCATTGAGTAAATAAATCAAAACACATCAGTGGTACGTCTCTATCATCTTTTGAATCTTCAAAGTAGTAAGATGGAGATACCGAACAGGACCACAGGGGCTTGATACCCACTAGTCTTTCTAGTGTATTTCCTGTGGCTGAAGGTTTAAGGATTAGCAAAGCCTTCGATCATTCTTGATATAAATACTTACCCAGTGCCTACTGTGTGTAAGTGCTAGTGATGAAAGAAAGATGAGAAAGACCAACACTCCAGGGAGCTTACATTCTAGGGGAAGTACATGAGGGTTATTCCTATTGCCAACTAAATCCTTGTGTTTAAATGGAATGGAGAGGAAGAGAGGCGGAGATGGGGATACTGAGAGAAAAGTACTTCAACATGATGCTATTCCACTCACAATTAGGCTGTGCCCCGGAGGGAAATTGCTCTGAATCCACTACTTGTCCTCAATTGGCTCAGTCCCCACGGACCTCTCATAATGGAGCTTCTTGAATTTCTTGAGTGTGATTCTGTGTGATGTTTCAAGGCTCATTTTGACTCTGGGATCTCTGCGTTACACTTTGGAACCGTGCTCATGCACTCCCTAGGTGAAACCAGCCCACGTGTCCACTTTGTAGACCTGTGATCAGTCACCCAGTTTGGTGGTGAAGGGTAAGAAAAGAGAGAAAGTGAACAGTTTACAGAAGGTAGCAAACTAATAAACTTTTCGATCTGTTCCTCGATCCCCAAAAGTCGTGTTTCCTTGTTTAAGGAAGCAGAGAACCTCGGTAGAGCAGAAACTCCAGACACCATGGTGCTGAAGGACTTGGCATCCGCAAGTGTAAGTTACAAGGTGTATGAAATGTAAGTAGAGCTGTAAAATCCATACAAACTTTGGAGTAAAATAAAGTCCAGACGTTTATCTCAAAGGCATAAGAATTCTGTCCCAGTTCTCAATGCACAGTAGGCCCTTGATTAAAATATGTTGGTTTAAAAAAAAAAAATTACCTTTCATTATGATGCATTTCCTCATTTTTCTTCCATATTGAGAGTGACAATTTCCATTTGTGATGATCAGCCACAACATAGATGCAAATGCGCTAAGTAAAATTAGGTGTATCAGAGCGACTGTCTTATAAAGGACCACTTTACATGCTAACCCAGCGCGCGGAGAATTACTCCTGCTCTATGGACTATATGCAAATGCTCAGATTATAGCTAATTATTTTGTTGTAAAGCAGAGCCAAGAAACTGCTACAATACTCCTAGTCTCCTTGGGGAACACGCCGTGAAAAGAACTTTTTATTCTCCTTTGTAAATTACACTATGATATAATTGGGTCTCACTGTTCATGTAACACTCCGCTCAGGGATAGCGCAAGAGAAACGAACAATGTCTTAACTAAGTCCCTGTTAAGATCATTAAATGTAGATCACAACACACTAGCAGGCACCCAAATCTTAATGTATCACAGTAACAAAACTGGGGAAAGAAAAAAGTGACAGGCTGCGTCATATTAGTTTTCTCTTACAATGGAGTTCAAGGTAGCAAAGCGTTAATGTATTCGGCCCTGTGTGGTTGGCATTGTGAGAGAACTTTTTCTTAAATGTTTTACTACATTGTAGGAAAAATTGTCATATTCTGTTAGGCAGCTGTTTAGAGAAAAGCTTTGACAGTGTATAATTGACTATTTTTGCAGCATTTTTGTTCGACATTGTTAGGATTATATACTGTATGAGTTCTGCTTTTCAGTTTTTACACACTAAGAAATTTTCCCCTTAGACAATTTTTTTCACTAGGGATGAACTAGAGCCCAACCAGCCGGTCAAAAGCTGCACATCCCCAGCTTCTCCCAGCAAGGAGCAACTGAATCGTTGTCAGAATGCTTTCCGAGGGAGGGGACCTCTAAGATCAAACCCCTCAGCCCACAGCTGGTGTAATATAGAAATGTATTTTAAAATCACACACACGCACACAGCGCACCAAAGTGCGAACAATAGTTTTCAGAGGTTTTCTCTTAGGAGATAAGGATTTGAGAATTGTGGATGGTTGATTGATTGACTTTACATCTCTCTCTCTCTCTCTCTCTCTCTCTCTCCCCCTCCTTCTCTCCCTCTGTGTGTGTGTGTGTGTGGTGTGGTGTGTGTGTGTGTGTGTGTGTGTGTGTGTGTGTAACATCTTTCGCCTGGGGGAGCCATCTCCCTGACCCTATCACAGTGCCCTTTGCCTTTTATGATACCGATGGAGTGTTGCAAACACACTTGATGACGACTTTATTCCTAAAATCCTGTGCATTTTAAAGTTTAGTTTTACTTCCTTTTAAAGTCAAATGTGACATAGGTTCTAAGAAGATAATCCACATTAGTCTCTTTTTCCTCCTACTTCCAACTGCAACAATGTAATATTGCCTCACAGTGGAGAAGAGGTGACAGGAAATATCTGACAGCCAGTGCAGCAGGGGCCTTACCCAACAGAAAGGACAGTGGCTGAAACTTCCTGTGCTGCCAACCTGACATGTCCTTGCTGGACATCAGCCTCAACTAAGACCATGACCTTTTAGAGTCAGAAAGACTTGTGACTTAGTCTTGGCTTCCCCCTAATACTGACCATGTGATCGCAGGCCAGTTAATCTCCCTAAAGCCCTTTCAAATGGTGCCAACCATTGAAATGCCACTAGCGTGTTACGAGGCTTAAATGAGATAATACATTTGTAAAGTGCTCAGCAACATGCCCGACACATAGCGAGCATTCAGTGCGTGATTTCTTTAGCTACTGTGATCCATGCCAGACAAAGACCCAGCGCATTAATTTTTTTATAAAAGGGAGGCATTAATACTCCTGTCTTGACAAACTGTAAATTGATTTTCTGACTCTCCCACTCTCGTTTGTACACCTTCCCTTGTTAATTCATATTTTTCCGTGAACTTGTGGCTGCTGCCAAATGAGTGGAGTGAAACGGCAACTCAATTTAATTGAAAATGCATGTGTCAGTGTCGAAATGTGAGAAAGGTGCTGTCGCTAGGGCCATCACTTCCCATCACACACACGTATGGGGGCAGGGAGAGACGCGCTCCGTGTCTCTGAATTATTCTGTGGCTCTCCAAGAACGGAGACACCACTCTTTCTCAGTGCAGAGGTGATCACGTAGGGAGGTGGAATGATTGCTTTTCTAACAGTGGTAATAATAGCTGCTCTTACATAGCGCCGCTGCATGTTCTTCACCGCTCACTGCAGCCCTGCAGCGTAGGCTGTCTCATGACACCTGTATCGCAGATGAAAAATCGGAGGCCCAGAGAGGTTAAGTAACTTGCCCCAAATCACACAGAAAATAAGACTGAGCTGGGACTCACACCCAAGAAGTCTGGCCTGAGGACACGTACATTTCCGTTCTCTCACAGTCTGACCCCTGCCACTCACTGAGCCTTTCCTCTGTGCCAGGCGCTCTGTGTTTATGCTACCTCATTCCCCCACCCTTACCTGATACCACAGAGTTAGTGAGGGCTAGAACCCAGTCCACACCTAGGCCCGCCTGACTCCCAAGTTATGTTGTTAGCCCTGGAATATACCAGCGAAGGGTGGTTTTTGAGGAAACTCTAGGAGCCCCAACGCAAGCACCACCTCCCTCCGAAGTGTTTCCATTGGCAGCTGCCTCTACTCACCTCACCTTGCTGGGAACCCGCACAGCGCTAAGCACCCGCAGCTCCAGATTCTGATGCCTTCAGATTCCGTAACGTGTCACACGAGTTGCTTGAAGCTCCCAGAAGAAACATTTAAGTCACTTGAGGGCCAGGCTCACACCTTTCCCTGCTCATATCCACAGAGCCCCTGGTATACAATGAGGCACACAATGGGCAATTCCTCCTTTGGGTGAGGACTTCATGTGAAATCTAAAGAACGGAAGGGAAGGACCCCAGAAAAGAGTGAGGCAGCCTTTGTGCTCCACACTCACCCTTGGTCCATGCTCCCGTGATCCCTTTAGTAAGACAGAACCTTGTCATTTGGCATCCACAGCAAAACTCACAGAGCAGCAGAGACAATGTCATCCTCAGAGCAATGTCAGATGACAAACAGAAGGCAGAGTCAGGAGGCGTCTCTGAGGCAAGTTTCAAGGGCATTTTATTGAAGGACTCATCAAACCAGAGCATTCTTATGTGACTTGAACTGAATCTAATAATAGTCTTGTCCAGTTGTCTTACAACTGCCTGGCCACTGCCATTACCTTCATACCCGTTCTCAGGAATCCTTCTAGGTTGTCTTCCAATCTTCCTCCGTGACCGCTCCCTTCCATCCTGTCTATGGCAAAAACAAACAGCTCTTTGATCACCAAATTCATTTTCTTTTCCTTCTGGGCCCTTAGATGGATAACATTTGTAGCCTTTGGCATTAGTTGGGGTTGCAGGACGGGGCTCTGACCAATGAAATGTACACCAACATCATACATGTCACTGCCAGTGTGGCCCATAAAATCCCCCACTTGTGACCTTTCATTCTCCTCCCGTTTCACGGTGACCATATATTGATGTTGAAAATGGGATCATAAAATGAAACAGCCCAGGTTCCCAAGTGAACATTTGGCAAAGAGCTGTCTGACCCTCACTGAACTGTGAAGAGAGAAAAATAGAATCTTTATTGGATTATGTCACTGGCTTTTTGAGGTTGTTTGTTACAGGAGTTGGTGGTTGCTTACTCTCTCCATGATGGCAGGTAGTCAACCTCAAATGGAGCTCCAATCATATTAGTTCCAGAAATCGCCAGAAATGTTCTATCCCACAGAGGAGAGCCTTCTGGCCACGAACCAGGACTAGTTTAGCTCTAAATCCCCAGTGCTCATTGCATCCCACAACCCAGGGAAGCCAACCAGTACATCTCTCTACTCAGTAAATATGTGAAACTGCCTGCTATGTATCTGATATTCTCCCTGGCACTAAGGAGACCAGGTGGACCATACAAACTACCTGATTTACCAGAGTTTATATTCTAGTAGGGGACACAGACCACAACATACCAACAAAAATATTTTAATTTAATTCCAGATAGGTGTAAATACTATGAAGGAAATAAAATGAAACAATGGTATAGAGATCAAGTTGGAATGCAGGCCTGTTGTCCATAAGTTAGTCAGAAAAAGCCTTATCCAAGGATACGACATTTAAACTAAGACTTAAATTTATTTATCCGTATATTCATTTAACAAATATTTTTGAGCATTTAATATGTGTCACTCACTATGCAAGGAACTAAAAATGGATAGATGTTTGCCGAGTGTATTAATGGATAAGCTTAACGTGAAATGCAATTCTTTAATTTGGCACTCATGACCTGGCTTCAACTCACGTTCAACAAAGAAACAGGATCAAGGCAGTAAGAAGGGAGAAAAAGACAAGGACAAAAGGTCAGAGTCAAAGACAGAAAAGGGAAACAGGAGAGGGGACACAGAATGGGGGTAGTTTGACCCTGTGTCATTTCATTCTTTTTGATCTACAGCCTTTGCAGCCCCAGAAAACAGGTGTCTCCAGAGAGACCCAGAAGATTCCATCCTGGATTGTCCCGTTCAACTCAGTGAGGGCACCTAGGATCCCCTTCCTAATGACCCCCTTCATGCTACAACAGCATTCTCAGCAAAGGGTTCCCTAGGCCCTTCCACTCTTAGGGTCCAAATGGGCCCCCTTTATCTGGACCTGCATTCCCCAGGTTTCTTCTGAGGACTGGCTGCTTCTGGGTCCATCTTAGGCATCCCGGAAGGCTCAGGCCCATGACCACTGAACAGTGAGAAAGCTCCAACAACCCTTTTAGAGGAAATAGAATTCAACATCACCGGAGAGAAATCCTCAAACCTCCAGACGATGTCCAGGCTATGACCTGGAAATAGGTTGTGCCTAATGCCACGGGTGTTCATACCAGAGCTTCCTCTATGCCCCACAGGGTCCCGCTGGCAGTTACGGGCAGTGACTCTGGAGGATATGACTTCCAAATATCCCTGTGACACACCATCTATTTCTCAAGCCATCGAAATATCCTAAAAACGCTCTTATGTGAGAGTCTAAACCACCCCAGCCTTCTTTTTTTTAACTCTGAGAGTTTGATATTTCTTTCAGACCATATATTACTATTATTATTACTATATTCTGTAATAACATATTACTATTATTCTGTCCTACTCTCTTATTCTTCTCTGCCCGATGCCTTATGCTTTTACTACATTAATACTCCCAGAGCAATATAGTCTTCTCCCTCCCCTTCTCTTTCTTCTCCCCTGCCTCTCTTGACTCTTGCATTGCTTTCTTGCACTTTCTCCTGTTTCCAGGTTTTAAACATGTTGTTCCTCTCCCAGTTAATTTCTCATCTTTATGGCCCCAATTCAGTATCTGTTCTTTTGAGAAATTGTATATGATCCCTCTAGATCAGGGTTTCTTAGTAGCAGCACTATTAACGCTTTGAGCCACATAACCCTTTGCTGTTATGGGAGGTTTTCCTGTACATGATAGGATGTTAAGTAGCTTGCCCAGCCTCCACCCTCTAGATGCCAGTAGTAAGCCCTCACCTCAATTGTGACAACCAAATATGTCTCCAGACATTTGCAAATGTCCCCTGGTGGACAAAGTCACCTCCATTTGAGAACTGCTGCTCTGGTTGGAGAAGGATAGTCTTTCCCAATATTCCCATAACATAGGGAGCTACTGTGACACCCCTTCCCTATCTTAGCATTCATTATACTGAGTTGTAATGGCAAATTTCCCCTCATTTTATTGTGAAAACATGGGGTGGGGGGCGGATCTACACCAGTACGTTGCCTACGCCTTGCACATAGCAGACCCTCAATAAATGCTTATGGATGGATGGATGGATGGATGAATGCACAAACCAGAGTTAGGCCTTCAGGAAGAGTCAATGCACGTCATCATCTCCCCATATTTCCCTTCTGATCTAGTCTGAGCTGACTCCATTCTTCCTGAGCCAGCTTCTCTCTCTGAGAAACCGAACTTCTGTTCCAGTTTAGAACCTTGTCTTCTATCAGTATCCCAATCATCAAGACAGTCAAATTTTTTTTAGTGTCTTTATAGGATCTACTGTCAAATTTAAATTTGAGTTTAAAATTTTGGTCAGCCCCCTCCCCAACCCCATAATGCCACAGTGCCGCTTCTGAAACCTCAGTTCCTTGAGAGGAGTTGCCCTGTTTTATTCATTTATTTATATTTCTACCCACACCCAGTTGCCCAGCACTGTCCCCTGTGGGTACAGATGCATGTGGGAGGTGAGCAGGGCAATATTTGCTGAGTATGTGACAAGCACATGCCACTTTAAACTCTGTGAAGGTGTTTAGCACATAGAATGAATGAATGCATGCATCAATCAATCAATCAATCAATCAATGGGTGATTGGTCGGATGAAGCACTGTTTTAAATTTCACATATGTAGTTTCATTTCATCTTCATGGGAAACCCATGAGTCAGGCATGACTGCCCTTTGTAAATCAGATGAGAAGAACTGGAGCTCAGAGCGATCACTTGATACTAAATCAGACAACTAAGAAATGATAGACCCAGAGTCCAAACTTAGGTCCACTGGACTCTAAAATCCATGCTTTCAATCTTTGAATGTATGCCAAATGAGTTGAATTAAACTGCATTGAACCTTCCAGGACTGATGGTAACTGATTAGTTTGACTGGATTCGAGGTCCCCAGAGACTTCAGGGACTCTTCTTCACAAAGATTCCACTGGGTTTAGAAGTGTTTGAGGGACACAGATGGGTCATAATGAGTCTCTCTTGCAGTGTGTTTTTATCTCTGGCTAAGCTGAGCTCTCACCACACCCTACGAGAGAGGAAAGAGTGAAGAATTGGGAGCCATACTTGAAGAGAGAAATCGACGAGCTTGATCTGTCTGAGGAAGACAAGATAGGGAGGGGTCTTGGAATGAGGTCAGAGGAGGAAGGGTTAAACCTAAAGGGTCTGGAGAAGATGCCACTCTGGGGGGTCACACCTCTGAGTTCACACCTGTGTGGCGTGGTCCCACAGAAGAAGGTTTAGGCTTGTTTTTTATTGACCCAAGAAAATAACACAGAACAAAAGACACAAGATGAGGGTAAGTAATAAGAAAGAGCTCTTTATAGTTAGCACTGAAGGAGGGGTGAAGGGGAGTGGGGGTTTCAGGGTGAGGAGGGGAAAGAGGAAAGGATGGAGGGAAAGAAGAAGGGGAGGAAAAGAAGGAAGAAGGGAGGGCAGGAGAGGGCAGGAGAGGAGAGGAAGATCATTTGGGTGGGTCTCTATTCCCTGCAATCTATTAATGTTGACTAGAACAACTTCCTCTGATGCTGGTAGGAGCTCAACACAGTAGCTATTATTATAGTCAATGTCATTACAATTAATATTCATAGAGAGAATTTGGGCATGGGGTGGGGTTGGACCAGCTGATCTTCAAAGTTCCTTCAAGCCCCAGGAGCCCCTGGTTCTCACTCAGAAAGCCCCCAAGTGTGATGCTTCCCGTCTTTGTAGCAATCTCGCCGTCTCACCTCCTCTGCTGTCTCTTCGATATTTCCACCTCACCAACTCAAAATATTTTCCTAACACATGACAATGGTGCAAATAGCAAAAATCAAGTCCCAAGGTTCTGTCAAACTACCTGATCATAAAACTGACAAAGTCAAATATAGAAAGTCTGCTGATTAAAATTCTCTGTTACAATGAACACCTGCCCCAGAGCTCCAGCAGGGGCTGGGTGTAACATTAGCCATCCTGACTCTGCACCTCAGTGATCCTTCCAAGAATGCCTCCTGAAACCCTGGCCTTTCCTGGGCCTGCACAGTAGCTATCCCAGCACCACCGTAGACCAGCTAGGTGGTCCCAGGCTGTTTCACTCCCTTTCAAATAATCAAGGCAGGATGAAGTCCAACCAAAAAGAAACCCAAGCGACAACCTGTGATGCAATGTGTAAACCTTTTGAAAGGTGGCGATTTCTCACCCAGAGTTCAAATACAGCCAGAAGCTGTCCCAGCAGAACACCTCCATGTATAACCAACTCCTCTTCCTCACATTATTCTAAGTCACTGGTTGTGCAAAAAAAAATGCACACATTCTGTTGTAATACAGTATACTTATTTTAAAAATATTTATTGAACACTTACTATGTGCCAGATAAATCCAGGCACATGCATGTATACCATAAACACATCGCTATGTAGGATTACCAGAACACACACCGATACACAAGGATACATGGACACATATTCCACAAATGTCAACATATACGTGAATGCACACAAATATACATGCAAACACATAGCAGTGCAATGTACCTGTGTATATAGTCAGTCACACAAAATCATCCGTATTACATTAGAGCCTTGGTGCAAGTGACAGAAACCCATTAGAAGGGAATGCATTGTTTATCAAGATGAGATGAGACAAGGAAGCTGGGTGCACAGCAAGGATGCAGCTGGGTCTCAGGAACAACTGAACCCAGAACTGTGGATTTTATCAATTTTATAACCCGCTTGATCTCTATTTCTCTCTGTGCTGGTTTCACACAAAAAACATGTGTGTAGCCACATGTGGGAACTATGACATTTATCCAGGTATGGCAAACATGGCCACACATTGCCTGACCTCTAGGCACAGATCACGGTAGATAGAAATTATTGCAAGTGCGTTCTGATTTCACAATGAAAAGTCCAAGAGATGGGACAGTTGATCCCAGGGCCCATTTATTTTAGTCAGCTTAAGATAGGTTATGCTACGGTAACAACAACCCAAAAAAGCCCCAAACTCTCCGTGGTTTACTCCCACACGGTTTATTTCTTACTTGTGTTATGTATTCATCGTGTGCTGGCTATGGCTCTGGGACCCAGGGTGACAAAACAGCCTTTATCTGAATATGGCAAGTCTCGTGGCAGAGGGACAGGAGAAGAGGTAGCCAGCTATGCAAGGGCGCTTAGAACATCTGCTCAAGTGTGCCATAGGTCACCTGGGCTCTCTTTCCACTGGCCAAAGGAAGTCATTCAGCCATTCCTGCCATCAATAAGGGAAAGGAGACAATAAAAGTTTTGAAGAGCAATCCAATCTCCCACATCATCTCATGACTGTCCATGACCAGGTGAGTGTGTACTAGAATGACTCATCCCTTGACAAAATAAATTGGGCAGGAGGCAGAACCAGCCACTATGGTGGTTCCAGCAGCAATGCTGGGAATAAATTGCCCCACATGGGGATTGCTGGGTGGATAACATCATTGTGTTACAGATAAACTAATTTTCAGACATGTGCTCTGTCCAACAAATCACATGGTGTACACATGCAGGTGCAGGCACACGTATGCAAACATGTGCACACATATGAACCTGTAGCAGTGCTTGTGCATGCACACATACATGCACCGTGTACATGTTGGGGTCCAGTCTATCTTCATTTACATGTCAACCCACACCCATATGCCACCCTCAAGCACACATGTACACTCCAGCTCAGCGGGGAGTGGCTGCTTCTGCTGCTGGAGAGATCAAAGGCAGCTGCTCCCTCTGCATATTTAAGGGCCCCCTGCTGCTCCCCTGTAGCTCTTAGCTGAGCCCCCTGCCTAACGAAAGCCCCACTCTGGGAAATGTGGCCTACCTCCCAACTCCACCCCAGGGGAAAGGAGTTGGAATCCAATCACTTATTTCTCCAAGCCTTTTAGGAAGGGCCCCATAGCCTAGAGAAGCAGCCTGGCCCCCAGCTCCAGAGCCCACTGCTTTGGTCAAAATGAACAGTCCCCCTGAGACAGTCAAGCTCAGTGCCAGGGAAGGAGGGACTGGCATTGCCCATTCACTGAGACCTTGTATTTCCTCTTGGGGAACACTCACACTGCCTACAGACTTGATGTTGGATTTGAGTCTTTGTGGAACAAGTCCCAAACAGGGAGTGAAGCCCAAGGTCACAGTCCTGGCTTTGCCATAAGCCCATTTGGGCCAGTCACTTCCTGCTCGGGGCCTCTAGAAACTGTTCAATCCAAGAATGACAAACACCTAGCATACCTACCACTGCTGCAACCCCTTCCATGCCACAGGGGACATCCCTAATCCACACAGCACCCCTCTGGCCAAGACTGAGTGCAGCCTCTAAATAGTTTGTACAAAATGCTCTTTGTAGAGATACTGATTCATTAAAGTAGACTCATAAAAGAACCTATCACCAGCCCTGATCTATTCCGAGGACTTCAGAGAAGCAACACAGAAAATGAGGTCCAGAAGAGGAAGAGCTCTCCTAACCTCCCAGAAGTAAATTAGGAGGTTGAAATAAATGAACTCTCCACACCCCCCACCTCTGCCCAAGCTGGCATTGACTCATCCAAGAGTCAAATGGGTTTCGTTTAGTTTGCAACCTCTGATCAATTGGCAAGAACTTCAAGAAACACTGTTGAAAACACTCCCCAAGACTGTGCTGAGGCTGGGTAAGAGAGAGCCTCGGGCCCTGGTCGGTTTGGCTCAGCGGTTAGAGTGTCGGCCCGCAGTCCAGAGAGACCAGGGTTCGGTTCCTGTTAAGGGCATGTACCTCGGTTGCAGTTTGTCCTCAGCCCCTGTTGGGGTTGTGTGGGTGGCAGCCACTCGATGTGTCTCTCTCACATCGATGTTTCTCTCTCTCTCTCTTCCTCCCTCTCTCTCTCTCACTCTATCTGAAGATGAATGCAAAAGTGTCCTCAGGTGGGAATTAAAAAAAAAAAAAAGAGCCCCGTGATCAATTACCACCATCTGCCTTCGGCACAGGCATTTAGTGCCGAGTGGAGCACCAGGCCCCGTTCTAGGCTAAGTCACATTTATAATGAGAGAGAATGATGCCCTTTCCTACACATGACGTATCTGTAAAAGGAAATACACGTATGCTTTTTCCCAGAGTGGAGGTGCTTTGAGCTGAGCCTTGGGAAAGGTATAAGAGCCTGTTTAAAATGCCACTACCAAGGAGGAGGTAAGTCCTGGGCTCAACAGCCAACCAGCATTCCCTTACTGTCCTTGGGACCCTGCAAAAACCCACTTCTACTGCTGATTCAGTCGCCCACCAGAAAAAATAGGCATAGTATCCATACTCTCTGGGGGCTGTATGCAATAATAACAATACCCAAACAACAATAATATAACAACAGTTTATTGAGTGCCTACTATATGTCAAGTACTGTGCTTGCTTCTTTACACACAGTTGTCTAATTCTCTCAACCGTGCTGCAAGCTAAGCTGTACATTCGCACTTTACAGATAAAGAAATGAACGCTCAGAGGAGTTGTGTGACTTGCCCAATATCACTCGGTAGTGAGAGGGTAGGATTGAGTCCATGTCTCTCTAACACCAAAGCCTCTTCTCTTTGTACTAAATAATGCTCAGATCTGTTTTGAATCAAAATAAGGGACAACCTGAGCTCTACAAGGAAGAAACCCAGACAGCTTTGGGGTAGGGACAGAGAGAATGGGACACTGCTACACACATCTTGATGGTGCTTCTCCCATCCCGTGCTTCTTAAATTCTGCATCTGCTTTTCAACTAATTTAAAACTAGAGCATGGGTATCACCCCCAGGGAAGAAAATGGAAAAAAAACCAACAACAAATAAACATGCAGAAGAAAATGAGGCATATTCCTGATCTCTCCACCAGAAGTAGCCATTGTTACTGCTTTAGTACATAACCTTCCAGAATTTTCCTGTATGCACTTTGTTTACATGAATTCATGCTGCAATATTATTTTTGTAACCTGCCTTTTTTACCTCATGACCTTATGTTAGTCATCTACTGCATCATTTTAACTCACTGGTTAACAGTACCTTGTGTGAATGTGTCCTGTTTTATTTAGCCTATTATTGGACATTTCGGTTATTTTCAATGAAATGTCATCGTCATTAAAGAATAGTGTAACTGCCCTGGCCAGTTTGGCTCAGTGGTTGGAGCATCGGCCTGCGGTCCAGAGAGACCCGGGTTCAGTTCCCGCTAAGGGCACGTACCTGGTTGCAGTTTGTCCCTGGCCCTGGCTGGGTCGTGCGGGAGGCAGCCACTCGATGTGTCCCTTTCACGTCGATGTTTCTCTCTCTCTCTCTCTTCCTCTCTCTCCCTCCCACTCTATCTGAATAAAAAATGAAAAAATGTCCTCGAGTGAGGATAAAAAAAAAAAAAAGAATAGTGTAACTAAGTCTTTGCACATCTTTATGGCAGATAATTTTCTTAGAATACATTCCTAGAATTTGAGGGTAAAACGTCACCTAATGCAAAGTGCCCTCCAGAAAAATTTACATCCATTCACAAATTCTATCATCTTCTCCAGATCTTTGCCAATACTAGACATTTTAAACCTTCGACCGCTTCTTAACACTTGTGAACATGAAAACAGAGCGATGTGCCTTGGAGGGGTCTCATGGAGCCCCCGTGGGTCACAGGTGTTGACTGGGACAAAGGACATGTTGATTTATTTAAGTTGACAGGTGTTAGCATCACTTAAAAAGGAGGCGCTACAACAGATCACGTGACGACACTCCACTACACAGCAGCATTGCATAGACCCCGATGTCCCACACGGCAGAGTGCTGCCTGTCCAGCCAGAGAGCACGCTCTGTGAGGGCGGGGACTGCGTCATACTTGTCTCTGCAATCTGAGAAGGCCTGGTGCAGGGCCCTACACACAGGTAGTATCTCTGAATCTATTGTCGTCATCCCTGTCAGTGAGGAGATCACTGAGGGTTAAGCACCCAGCCAGAGGTCCCACTAGGAAAACTGGAAACAGAGATGCCTGACTCAGGAGAGCAGGCGTGGGGTTTGAATTCAGGGATTCTGAGCTCAAGTCCTGGCTCCCCTGCTTACTTTGGGCAAATTCCTTAACATCTCTGAATTGACTTGCTTCGTCTAGAAAAAGGGACATCATAAGGCTAGGTTAATGAATTAATGAGATAATGCAAGTGAAAAAGCCTTGCAAATGGTATGGTATTGATGCTCCTTAGACTGTCATCATAGCAAACACTTGGAGTTGTTTTATGGATGTCCCTCACCAGGGAAAAATGCAAATTCAGAATTAATTACTCCTAACTTTTCTCCTCCTTTAAAGATTGTAATAAATGATCAGGGTTGAGGTATTCAGGTAGATAGACCTAAGTTTGAATCCTGGGAACTCACTAGCTCTGTGATCTTGGGCTAGCAACTTAAATATTCTGAATCTCAAGTCTCTTTGCCACTACAATGAGAATGATAAAAGAAAATAATAAATCTAGGGTAAGGACCAAAGGTGATATTATATCATACCAGCCTGGAGAGATAGCAGGAATCCAGAAATATGCCCTTCTCTCTAACAGCTGTAAGTAGGATTCCCTGTCAATCAACCTCAGCCTTCTATCTGTCATTTTTGTTGTGTAATATATCACCCCAAAGTTACTGATGTGAAATAACAGCCACGCAGTTAGCTCAGGATTCTGTGGATGAGCCTTTGAGCTGGAGTCTGCTGGCCGGTCCTTCTGCTGGCCTCTGGGGGGCACATCCGTGTGCCTGCAGTCAGCTAGCAGTGAGTGGCCTCACTCGCATGTCTGGCAAATGGCTGAGTACCAGCAGGAGCAGAGAATGTAGCTGGGTCATGGGTCTCATCACCCAGCAGGCTATTGGGGGATGGTCCACACGATGGTAAGTGCGAATTTCCAAAAGCAGCAACAGAGCAAGTCTCTGTGCAAAGTTTGCTAATGCTCCTCTGGCCAAAGCCAGACACACGGCCAATCCCAGGTTCAAAAGGCGGAGAAAGAGATTCCATGTCTGGTGGGAGGAGCTCCAATATCACGTGCTACAGGAGTATACATAGTGGGGTAGGAAGTACCATGGCCATGTTTACAATTTACCTCCAAGGTAGGTGCTTCTCCCAGGGCTGTCTGCTCCCTATGGCCCAGTCACTCGCACAGAAAGTAGATCTCCTCCATGCACGTCAGGAAAGTCTTCCACAACTTTCCCAGCGTTCTGGCAAATTAGTGCCAAAACGGTGCCACGATCCCCAGCCCAGAAGCCTGCGAGCAGGAGACAGAGACAAAAGAACAAATGCTTAAATTATCTGATGAATGTCAGATACATTAAACTAATTTATGTAATAATGTAAGCACAGTGATGGGAAGGTAATGTGAGAGACATAAATTATACATTATTATTGTCAGCTCTAGCACTTATCTTAGTAGTGTGTCAAAATACATCCTGATACGTTAACATTTATAGAAATGAACAAGTGCTTGTGCTCAGGGATACGGCGGTGAGAAACTAGATGTGATTTGCATGTATGCACCAAGCCATCATTGTCTCCCCTGGGAGTGACAAGGTAATGAGAAGCAGTGCCCGGCGTGCTTAGCTTCCCCAGACAGTCCTGGGCTCTCATCCCCCTGGCCTGGGTGCCAGGGTGTGGTCAGTGTGGGAAGCCAGGAAAGAGCATGGTCGCGGGGTCAGACTGGCAACTTACTAACCCAAGTCATTTCACCTCTCCAAACCTCAGTTTTCACATCTGTGAAATGGGGATAATAAACCTATCTTTGAAAGAGTCCCATAGAGATAAAATAAAATTATTTTGTTATTTTTCTCAGGGAGGCACCTCCTGGCTAGAGGCAAGAGGAGATATATCTCAGGCAATATTAAACATGGGAAGCCTAAAGGAAGGCTGTTCCGCTTATCTCAAGCACAGTTAGCGACTTCCTGACTATGGTTTTGTTTATTCATCTCCATGCCACCCACAAGACACTGCCTGATGTTCCCCTGTCCCTGCTGTGTCGTGGCTAGCATATAATTCTCAGTCCAGACTATAACACCAGCGTGTTAAAACTAATAGCAGTCTCCCAGGGTGCACAAGGTCTGCAGAGGACTGTGGGTTGATGTTGGACACATCCAGTGCCTGGCCTCTGAGGCAGGTGAAACTCAGGGTCCGAGAGGCTCAGAAGTCTCCGGACATCAGAGGAACCTGTAAGTAGGGCTTCTCCCACTGGGAGACAAGGTCCTGGGAGGGGAGTCCAGCATACAGGGCCAAGCACATGGGCAGCCATCCCCAGGAGGGATGACCCAAGGATGACAGCCCACCCCAAGGGAGCCAAGGGTGGGTCTGCAGCTAAACCACAGCCAAGTCCTCAGCGTAAACAACCCCAGGAGGGAGACCGTGCACCGTCCCCAGAAGCTCACCATGTTCAGCAAGGGTGGAGGTGAGCCAAAGTGTACCCATTGGTCTGGACACATGGGCAGGCTGAATCTATCGGGGGCCTCGTGGGGACTGCACCCAGAAGTGGGGAGCTAGAGAAGCAGGAGCCAGAGGTGGAGTGGGGCAGCAACCAGACCCCTGGAATCTGCCTCCTTTCCCCCTTCTTTCTTTAAGACCCCACCTCCTGAGCCCATTATTCTTTCCATGATTTCAACTCAGGCAAGTCCAGATCCCCTTCCAGACTTTAGTTCTTCATTCTGAACAGGAGATAAAAGGCCTTGCCCCTTAAACCATGCCCCTTCTGGACCAGCCTCCTCCCCGGGCTGGGAGAGGGTGAGGCAGGGACGGAGCCCAGAGGTGACACACCAGGAGGCACCCTCTCAGATTCGGGCAGGTGCAGGCCCAGGACCTAAGAGGGAGTGCCTCCTTCAGCACTGACCCTGCTCGCCTCCCATGCTCACCCTGGTCTTAGCCTGAGCCTCTACCCCCAAAGCCGGTGTGAGGAGCCTGGGGTCACAGCAATGAGCATCTTGGAGTTTCCAGGGCAACCCTCAAGGCCACACCATGCTCCGCCCTAGCACGCTGCCCTGGGAAGCGGAGAGCCCCTTGGATCCCTGCCTGGACAGACACGTTTTCTCTTGGTTCCTTGTGGTCCCCGAGGAACTAAGCAGAGATACTAATGCTTAAATCCAGTCCTGCCCCTCCCCTGTCTAGGAGGTCTCTATGGCAACCCCCTCACCCACAGAATAACAGCCTTAACTTGGGTTCAGGCCATTGTTCCTACTAGCCTTTAGCACACTTCGTTGTGACCACTTACTATGTGACTGAACTGGACAGTGGCCTCTCCAGGGCAAGCAATGCCCCCATCCCATGCCTGGCTCATGGATACCTGATGAGGCGCTGGGCACCTGTTCTGTGCAGATGCTGTTCCAGGCGCCCAGTATCCTACAGGAACCGCCACAGACTGAGCCCCTGCCTTCACGGAATTTCCACTCCAGCTGGGAGTCACAACAAAACACAAATTAAATACATCATACACCACATGATGGATGTGCTAAGAAGAAAATAAAGCGTGGCAAAGAGACAGGGAGACAGAGTGGGGGTGCTGTCTTAAATATAGTCCTCAAGGGAGGCCTCTCTGAGGAGCTGTTCTGTAAGGAGAGAGCTACAGGAATCAAGGGGAAGGCCATGATAATATGGGTAGGGAGATCATTTCCGGAGTGAGAACAGCAGTGTGACGACCCCTGGTGTGTGAAAGGAGCAAAGGCATGCCTTCCCTCATACTCTCTCACAACCCCTCAACCCCCTCACACCCCCTCATACCCCCTCACACCCCCTCACACCCCCTCATACCCCCTCACACTCCCTCACACTCCCCAACACTCCCTCACACTCCCACACACTCCCTCACAACCCCCTCATACCCCCTCATACTCCCTCACACTCCCTCACAACCCCTCAACCCCCTCACACTCCCTCACACTCCCACACACTCCCACACACTCCCTCACACTCCCTCACACTCCCACACACTCCCACACACTCCCTCACACTCCCTCACATGCCCTCAGACCCCCTCACACTCCCTCACACCCCCTCACACCCCTCACACTCCCTCACACCCCCTCACAACCCCTCACACTCCCTCACATTCCCACACACTCTGTCACACTTCCTCACCCTCCCAGCTACTCCCTCACACCCCCTCACACCCCCTCACACTCCCTCACACCCCCTCACACCCCTCACACTCCCTCACACCCCCTCACAACCCCTCACACTCCCACACACTGCCTCACACACCCTCACACCCCCCACACGCCCTCACACCCCCTCACACTCCCTCACACCCCCTCACAACCCCTCACACTCCCACATACTCCCTCACATTCCCACACACTCTGTCACACTTCCTCACCCTCCCAGCTATTCCCTCACACCCCCCCACACTCCCACACACTCCCCTGCTTCAACCACATCAAAAGCAATCTTTAATGCCTTGAGCATTGCACCTGCTACTCCCTCCACTTGACATGCATTTCTACCCTCTTTTCTCTGCCTGGCAAACTCCTATTCATTCTTCAAATCCCATCTTAAAATCACTTACTTGTCGGCTTCCCTGACAGGTAGATACAATTGCCTTCTTCCTCTCCTGAGTTCTCACAGTATTTTGCAAATCCTCAATTATAGCAGTTTAGTAAGTCTGTCTCCTCTACTGACTAAGAGCTCTCCAAGGGCAGAAACCCCGCTGCTCCAACACTGAGCCTTCTTTGTAGGTATTCCTACCAACTCACCCAACTGACCTTAGCGACTGCTCCCTTGTTTCTAAGCAAATTGCGTGTCTTTTTCTTCTATGGTCTGCTTTGCAGGGTGATTGGAAAGGTCAGCAAAAATAGTCATGAGAGACCAGCCGGTGTGGCTCAGTGGTTGAACGTTGACACATGCACCAAGAGGTTGCCGGTTTGATTCCCAGTCAGGGCACATGCCCAGATTGTGGGCCCATTCCCCAGTGGGGGGCATGCAGGAGGTGGCCAATCGATGTTCTCTCTCATCGATGTTTCTATTTCTCCCTCTCCCATCCTCTCTCTCTCTCTCTCTCTGAAATCAATAAAGAAAAAAAATGTTTTTAAATAAAATAAAATTTAAAAAATAGTAATAAGAAATGCCTTCCTTCCACAGATTCATTTATAAGTTAATCCTGGACCCAACTTTATAAAAACCAGGTCTCTAATAGATTAATCATCTAATTCAACAAGCCAAAATAATTAAATCCTAGCACTATAATAGCAGATTCCAAAGAAAGAGCTTCGCCATTCAAATGTAACCTCCTTGAGGTCAGGACACCTTTTATTTTTTAATCATCTGTGAATTTGTCCAGCAGTGCCTAGTGCCTTAGACAAAAGTCAGAGAAATGTTTGATGAATCAGAAGTTGTGGGTCCTTCTTAGGAGAAAACTAGTAGAAAAGAGTTTCCCGTTTTTTTTTTTAATCCTTACCTGAGGTTATTTTTCTATTTATCTCAGATACAGTGGGAGGGAGGAGAGAGACAAAAACATCAATGTGAGAGAGACATATCAATCGGTTGCCTCGCGCACAACTCCGACCAGGGCTGGGGACCAAACTGCAACCAAGGTATGTGCCCTTGACTGGAACCGAACCCACAACTCTTCGGTCCACGTGCTGACGCTCTAACTGTGGAACCAAACTGGCTAGGGCAAGCATCTCCCTTTTACTGAATGTATCCTGGCTGGCATGCCCAGATCAACATGTGGCATTCACTAGAGCAGGGTCAGCAAACCAGGACCCTAGGACAAGGATGGCCCCCAACTCCTGTTTTGGTAAAGTTTTATTGGACCACAGCAACTCCCACTTATTGACCTGTTTCCTATGACTGCTTTCCATTACCACACAGAGTTGGGCAGTTATGACGTTGACTGAATGGCAGGGCCTTCACAGAAAAAGTTTGCGGACCTCAGAATTAGAGAATCATTGAATTTAATACATAGGCAAGTGCAGACTGTCATGTGAACAGACCTTACTGCTATGGTAAGTACCTTCCCCGTGTCATTTCCTTTCCTACAATAGAGATAGTGTCTCCTTCGACTCAGTTTTCCTAGGCACTGTGTGGGTGTGATAATCACAGATCCCTCGCCACCTGAAGGGGCAAGAAGGTGGCGGTGCCCCCAAAAGCAGACTTCAGCTGGTAGTGATGCAAATCCTCTTGTCATCTGATCGACAACCCCATGACATCCAACCAGCGATATCATTTCCCCCATCTCCTTGCAAAGCCAGGCAACTTTGCCCACCCATTTGCCATTCGACAAAGTCTTTTAAACAGATGACTTTTAATAAGTTAATCCATTCATTGTCTGGAGCTCTGAAAACTGACATAAAAGCACAATGACGCCTAATTAAACTTGTTCTGTGAAAACTAATTTGTCAAACCCAGAAGCACAGTTCATAGATAAATGCTAATATTTGAAAGTCAAATTAAAGTTGAAAAGGTTTGTAATAACAGTTAATTAACTCTTGTTTTGTTTTCCTTCGCTGCAAACTGAAACCAACTGCATCGCGGGCGCCTCTTTAACATTTTGGACCACAAAGATAAAATTCAAAGCTTTGAGATAAGCCTTTGATGTTGGTATTCTCTGCAGATTCGATATTATTTTAAGTCTCTTTGTTTAAAAATTCATTTTTATTATCCCTGCATGAAATGCATGGCAATTCCCCAAATAACGAGCCATCAGTGCAATTAACATCGTCGATCGACACCAGCGTCCCGATAATTAATACAGACGCGCTGCCTCCCCAGCGAGAACTGTGAGGCTTGATTTTTCAGAGCAACTGTTCATTTACAGACTCAGCTTCAACCTAATGAAAATGGATTGTGAAACTTTAATGAACAAGACTTTGCTGTCATAATAATAAAGACTTTGAAACAACGCGGAGGCCTCCATAGCAAGTGTCTGGCGCTGTGCTTGTTGCTACGGTACATCAAACCAATTAAGCCATATGATGAATATTTACACCGGGGTTTTTTTCAACTCTATGACATAAGATAAACTTGTAAAAGTGAGCATTAATTCTGCATCAACAGTTTCTGACATTACATCCCAGCAAAAACGCACCCACCCAGCCAAAGGGCTGTGTCTGCCCACCTCTGTTTTGTCTTAATAAATGTCAACAAAGGATTAGAATGTTCTGAAAATCCAATTTGCATGCACAGGTTGTCAGTACAAGGAAATACCTACCTTGAGGCGTGCTCGTGAGTGTGCGTGTGTGTGTGTTGCTATGGGTATGTGTATGGTGGGCCTGATTTGTATGTTTGCATCTCTGTGCCTGAGTATGTGTCTGCCTTGTGCACACGGATCTGGAGAGGGGGGTGATAGGGTAATGGTGGGTAGGCTCATATCTCTCTGCATGTATCATATTTGTGTATACATTTATATCGCTGATAATGTGTGTATGCGAGTGTCTTTATGGGTTTGTTTGGATTTGTATGACTATTTCTTGTATTCATTCAACAATATTTATTGAGCACCTATTATGTACTAGACAATGTGGAGTTACAATGGTTATAAAATCTTTAAAAGCATCTCTACTCAGGGAGCTAATGTCTAGTGGGGGGACTCTATACATCAATTAATATCCAATCACAGTAAAGCATGCGAGTGCTAAAATGGGAAAAGGAAACGGTATTTTTGGTGTGCATGAATGGAACATAGAACATAAATTAAGAGAAATTAGCAAGGACTTCTCAGAAGAAGTGCGATGTAAGCTGAGGCCTAAAGATCAGGAGGAGTTAGCTGGGCAAAGAGAGGGAGCCAGGTGAAGAAGATGCGCCTCGATGCCTTTGTGTGCAGGCATGTACTGTGCACATGGCAGAAGGATTTAGTCTAGAGTCTGTGTGGGTGCCTTTGTGTGTCCTTTGAGCAACACATGGGTGCACGCACCTTTGTATACCCAGATCTCAGTGTGTAAGAATCAACGCAGCCCCTGGCAGGAAAGACTATCTCAGAACCAGATACTATCTCTCTGGATGTAAATGATGCAAGTAGAGGGCAAACGGCCATGACTTTGGAAGGCTTAGGGCAGCAAATCAAGCTTTCATGTACCCATGATTGCCTGAGGTTCTTATTTACAGAAGCATAGAACTTCCCAGAGGCTAATGGAAGATAGATTTACCCTCTGATTTTGAGCACAAAGTTAGTAGCTTAGGAATTTGCAAGACAGGGATTTCCACACAATCTTCTCCTTCCATTAAGAGTGCCAGACAAGTCACCCAAACTACAGGAACTTCTGAATCTAGCTGTATCTTTGCCATATACAATTGTGCACATGTGCGTGAACACAGAAGAGTAAGTCCTGATCTTAGGTTGTTTTTGTTTTTTTTTTAATCAAGGAGTTAGCATTACTCTCAGACAACCATCAGAGAGCAGTGCAAGATTCCACAATTTGTTTTCCAGCTGGAGGCTAGGTCATAACTTACACTATGTGTGTCCAGAGCACGTCCAGGTACCAGAGAGGAAACAATCAAGATGGGAACCAGCCAAAAGCACTGTCACAAACCCACGTTATCCATGGGAGCCCTTCAGGCATTTGGAAACTCATTTTACTCACAAAATTCTTGGATGTTCTTTTTCCAGTATACAGAAGAGAAGAGGCAATTAATTCAATTTGTAGAGAAAGCTACTATTTGCAGATACATCAACCAGAGTGAGGAGGCAGAAGTTTGTTCTGGGGCCATTTATCATGGAGACACACAACCCTACCCACCTTTCCCAGGGTCTCTCTGGGCCGTGTTTGATGTTCATAATGACAACCCTGAGTCCCTAAGAAAAGGTTAAATCAGACTCAATTTTCTCTGGTGAAAAAAGCTATAAAGATCTACAGCAAAATACTTTTTTTAAGATTTGAATGTTTAAAGGGTTAGCCCCTGGCTAACTATCCAGGTTCATGTTCACAAGCATATACTGAGTGCCAACTAGGCCTCGGGCTAGATCTTTCCACCAGTCATCTCATAGAATCCCTATCAAAACCCCGAGAAACAGAATTTATTAGCCCCATTTCAGAGATGAGGAAATCAAAGCAGAGAGAATTTGGGTAGTAAAGGGCAAGGACACTTCTTTTGCTTCTCACTCTTTCTACTTCTACCTCTTCTTTTAAGATATTTATTGAATTCAGAGAGGGGAAGGGAGAGAGAGGTAGAAACATCAATGAGAGAGAAACATCGATCAGCTGCGTCCTGCACGCCCCCTACTAGGGACAGAGCCCATAACCCGGGCATGTGTCCTGATGAGGAATCGAACCCGGACCTCTCAGTCCATGGGATGACGCTCAATCCACTGAGCCACACCAGCCAGGCTACATCGTCTTTTAGAACAAAAAATTGCCTCGTGGTTCCAAAGACCTGAGGTCTTACAGAAGATGCTTAAAATTTTCCCACACATCAATCAGCGGACAATGTCATTGCTAATTGAGAGACTCTCAATCCTTTGCATTTTTCCAAATATTCTGACAGTACCCTAGTTCTGGGTTGGCCACCCCATCAGCATCAGCAGAAATAGGGACTTCTGAAAGCAAAGCTTGGAGAAAGACGACATGAGAATACTTAGAGTGAAGCATCAGAGGTTGCAGCCCCCCCCCCCACCTTGACATGGCAAAAGGGCTTGGGGAAAGGACAGTTACATTTATGCTCTCTCACTTGGTCTGCACAACCATCTTTTAAATACGTACATCTATAATGGGCAAAGTACATAAAGGTACATTAGAGAATGCACCAAGGCTGTGCCAGACACCTTGCAAGCATCCTCTCTACGCTGTACGATGCAGCAAGTGGATAACGTGACTCCAAGGAGTCTGAGGTGCACAGAGGTTTAGCAAGTTGCCCGAAGTCGCAGAACTATGAATGGGCGTGCTGGGATTTGAACGCAGGCTGTCTGACTCTAAGTCCAGTGTTCTTTCCATTACTTTATGCTGCCTCTGAGAGTAAGTCCCCAGGCCCCCAAAAGACTAAACCTATCACATCTAGGAAGGTCTTTCCAATTTGGGGTTCAAGGGACAGAAAAAAGGGTTTACTATATCTTATCACTGGCTGCTAGGAATGCCTAGATCCCTGAACGAGGTCTCCTGAGTCTTCAGGGGTGTGGGGAGCAGACCTAGTTTTGTGCTTCTGGAAAGCAAGAGAGCTTTGTCACCCAGCCTGGAGACTTAGAACAGAGACTCCCATGAAGCTATGGACCTCAAGCATCATCTTGTCTAACCTCTTTGCAGCATGCCAGAGGCCTCTATAGAAAAGCTCGGGTGTATGGAGCTCGTCCCATAAACCAAAATGTTGCAGGTTCGATTCCCAGTCAGGACACATAACTAGGTTACAGGTTTGATCCCTGGTCGGGGTGTGTATGGGAGGTAACTGATTGATGTTTCTCTCTTTCTCCCTTCCTCTTTCCTAAAATTAATAAACATGTCCTCAGGTGAGGATTAAAAAAAACTAGGAAAGGAAAAGCTCTTGGTTGCTGTGAATTCATCTCAATGAGATACATTCTGTCCCTATGGAGAGTTCTTGTTCTACAGAATTAAACTAGAGTTAAAATCTGTCTCTCTATATAAGTTCCACTCACTGGCCCAACACAGGGCCCTTGTTCCACGTAACCCCATATTCACTAAGAGGGTAGCAGCAGCGAGGCTACGGGTTCTTCCTCATGATGCACACCTGGGGTCTGTTGGTGGTCTCCATTCTCCTCAATGAGCTTCTGTGGGTCTCAGATCTGCAGACCCGCAGACCACGAGGCAACCAGACCAGCGTGAGCCTGGTGATGATCTGACTGGTCCTCTCTGCACTGGGCTGAAGGGAGGCCATGTGCTGGTCAGACTGGAGCCTCTGCAGCCTCTGCTGGTCAGACTCTCTGAGAAGGCCCTATCCCACCAGACAGCACCTCCTCTTCATCCTCAACATTGGGGTCCAGGACCTTTGTGAATCACTAACCCAAGGAGCCTAAAGAGCAAAGTACCTGGGAAGAAATGCCCACTGTCTATATGGTATTATCATTACTATTGTTATTGTTGTTGTTATCTGGCAAAAGTATCTCAGGGTTATTAGTTGGAGGGAGGAACTAAGGCTCACCAAAGACCCCACACTGCTTTTGATGAACATAAATTGTGCTAATAAAGAAGTCTGAATTTTAATTGCAATTCCACCATTAAAGATGAGGAGGAGGAGGAGGAGGAAGAAGAAGAGGAGAAGGATTTTGATGATAAGGGACACAGAGTAATCCCATTTCTACCATGCTTATAAACATCAAGCACACTGAATTGAATGCTTACAACAATGCTGTAAAGTGGGTAATTTTAATTAGCCCCATTTTAAAGATGAGAAAACTGAGGCTTACAGAGGTTAAGTAACTCATCAAGGCCACATAATCGGTAACGATGGAATTAGAATCTTGGCGGTCCAGGAATCCCTGAGCCCCTACTATTAACCACCTGTCAGTAACTTGCTGTGTGAGTTTGGGCAAGATACTTCCCCTCCCTGGGTCTTAATTCCCCATCACCCAGGGTTTTCACAGCTCTTGTAGCCCATAGTATTGACTTGAGAGAGGTCTCTGGAGGTCCTGGAGAAGCTGAATCTCCCCCACTGGGCACCCCACCCTCCATCTTCCTGCATATGAATTCCCTCCTGGCTGGGGCAGCTCTCAGGCTCATCTGAACATGCAAATCAGGATTAATTATTCAAGACTGGGCTACTTTGCATACCAATTCTATTTTCTTCTGTCTGGGAAGGTTCTCACCCCTTTTAACAGTTTAGAATAATGTGTATCAGACCTCAAAAAATGAAAACAAAAGTTAAAAAAAACGAGTGGAAGAAGGGATAAGCTGGTTTCTTTTGCTGGTTGTTCTCCCCGGTTGGAGCTGGGTTGGGCTGGGCTGGACTGGGCTGGGTTGGGCTGGGCTGGGCTGGGCTGGGCTGGGCTGGACTGGGCTGGGCTGGGCTGGGCTGGGCTGGGCTGGGCTGGGCTGGGCTGGGCTGGGTTGGGCTGGGCTAGGCTGGGTTGGGCTGGGCTGGGCTGGGCACCAGAAGAGCAGGGGCTCCTGCAGGCCCGGATGGTCCACCACTGATGGTAGACAAGGGGGTCTCAAATTCCAGGGTCATGGATACCTTTGAGAATCTCATGAAAGCTGTGGAGTCTCTCCTCCATAAAAATTACAAATCTGCAAGATGTGGCATACAGCTATGGAGAATTTCCTGAGAACCTGAAGTTCATCCCTGGACCCCTGATAAAAAAAAAAAAAAAAAAAAAAAAAAAAAAAAAAAAAAGCCAGGAATGGCTCAAATCAGAAGCACTGTTGGAATGAAGGCTCATCAGGTCCCGGGCATGCAGGTGTGTCCATGAGAGTACAGGAAGATCCAGTGGCCCCCAGCCTGGTCGAATACAATTTACCTGAGACACCTAAAGACCCCTGTGTCCTTCACTGAGACAAAGGGGGACAAGGGCTCACCTGATTGGCTCACCTAAGAGTATGTGCTTAAAGGAAGATATCTTCAACCACATTCCTGCAGAAGATGTAAAAATGCTACTTATAAATTATACTATTTTATACGACCACAACTATAAGAATAATCACACAGAAACAAAGATGAGAGAAAAAAATAAGTAAAATTTTCATGGACATTATTGTTGAGTGTGAGAATAGGTCATTTGTCTTTTAGCTGATTTTCTATATTTTTTTCCAGTTTTACCGTATGATGAAAAAATACATGTTTACATTAAAATTTTCAAAGATGGGAGGGGGGGACATGATTAGCCCCTTGAGCACGGAGACAAATGGATTCTACCACAATATTTTTAAAAATAAATAAATGTTGGGTTAACATGTAGAGATGGCTGTGATTACTTGAATGCAAGAACAGAAAAGAAAACCGGCCAGAGGAGAAACAGAATGAACCGTGCTCAGACACAGGCAGAGAGCAGAGCCAGTGTCGCCACCTCTCCCCTGAAAAAGAGGGAGAAGCCGCACCTGGCTCCTGACTTCCCCAGGAAACCTGGCCGAGTTTCGTGACACAGCTTTAATCTTCCCAATGAATCCTCTTTCTGCCTACGTTGGTTTGAGTGGGCTTGGTCTCATGTAACCAAATAACACCAAGGACAGTGTGAAGCCAAACAGAACGAGTGTGTGATTGAGCGTCTGTGACATCTGAATGAGTGTGGGTGACATCTGCGAAATTATGTGTAACATCTGCATGGGTGTGTTTGTGTAACAGGCTGAGTGTGTGTAACATCCAAGCATTTGTGACATCTTGAGAGAGTGTGTGTGTGAGATCAAAGTCAGTGTATGTAGCGCTGGAATAAGTATGCATAGTTAGCTGGAGTCAATAAATGTTTAAACCTGTGACCTGTCAGTTGTAATTTCTATCAATTTCCTCTCCACAATCTGGTCTTATACTTAGCCCAAGGCTCCCATCTTTGCAAATCTCAGCTGGGGTCAGGGCGGACTTTCTCTGGGCACTTCTATGCCCAGCTCCCTGTGCATCCCCTCCCTGCTCTTCAGACCATGTCGACTGCTTCTCTGCAAACCCTTTGGAAAACTCAAGCTCAGGGCCAAGGGGCAGCTCCCACTTACAGCAACCTTGGGTGTCATTAGGCCAAAGATAACTATTCCCATGTCACAGATAAGTAAAACTGAGGAACATCATGATGAAAACACTTGTCCAGGTCACCTGGGTTAGGAGCAGCCAGGATTTGAACACAGTTCTCTTGACTCCAGAGCTGTGTCCTTCCCAGTACGTTACACCCCTCACAACCAGACTCTGCAGATGTCATGGTCTGTTTTTCTCAGCTCCAATCTGGTCTCAGTTCACTTCCAATTTCCCATCAAGAGCTCCCAAATGGGGCATCCATGGCAACACTGAGCCCCTGGCAGCAGGAAAGACTACAGACCCCGCTTGCTGATGGCTTTCAGCCCACTGGCAGGGGGCTTGACATGGGGATGAAGAGCACCGAGCCTGCACATTGTACAGGCCCATGCCTGAGCAGTGCTGGGAAGGCAGGTCCATTCTGCTGCTTTCTAGGGATTGATTTCATTTGGAGAACTGATGAATAGAGATCGCTGCATGACGAAGCCCTGCTAAGAGCATTTCATCCAGGCCACCGCGGAATCCAGAGCTCAGGAGAGGCAGCCTGGTTGTGCATTGTAGCAGGCGTGCATGTTTCCAAAGCGCTGTCAGCATAAAAGTGGAGAGAGTTCAGTAATATCCAGTGGGTGCTAGGAAGGCATCTGACTTGTCTGAGACCTAGAAGAAGATGTACTGCTTCTCCAGGTGCTGAGGCCAATGGGGCATGTGGCAATGGGTGCCGACCTTGTTTTATGTGATTTCCTTCCCTGTGGGTTGAATGAGACATGTCCAGCCCACGGGACCATCTGCAGTGACCAGTAAATTGTGTGGGTAACTCCTATTGCATTAACCAAACTGTGTCTGTCTTTCCCAGAAGTGAATTCCTACAACTGGGCTCGAAATTCCCGCGGGATTTGCTCTATAAAGGGAGCCCTTTGGCTCCAACCCCACTCCCACCTAGGAATCATACAGAACAAGATCCTTCCTTGACACCTCACTGTGAATAGATCCATCAGAGCCTTTCCCGAAAGCAGGATTTGTGGGAAGGATGTGGGGAGCATGTAAGGAACCTGGATAAGGTTGGGGAGAGGTAGAGAACGTGGAAACGTAAAGACAGCAAGCTGAAAGCTGAGAAGACAGACCGTACCACCAGCTCAGTGCGAGAAGGCTGTCCACTCGCGTTCAAAGTGGAGATCCTTGTGGCTGAGCACTGATGAAATTATTTCTGCATGTTGGGCACAGTTGTAAGCACTTCATGTCCATTAACTCTCTTAATCTCTTTTCTCTCCAGCTCTTGGGCTCACTACTTTGCACTGATAAAGTAATTCATGGGCTAAAAAATTGCCAAAATGACTGAGATGAATAGGTGTGATGGTGAGACGGTATCTCTTTTGTATCACTGACGTTAGTCTTGAAAACATTTTCCTGCCCATATTCTCCATAAACTATTTTCAGTGGGTCTTTTTTATCCTGGCTGTCTTTTTCTCACTTGGCTAGGAAACCACTGAATGAAAAATGGTAGATTTCTATTAGAAATAGAAAGAGAAATCACAAGCCCTACTATTAATGAGGTGATTTAAAAATATATATATTCAATCAAGAGTAATTGGGGCCGAGCATAGTAAGTCATGGAAAATTATAAGCTCTGCCCACTCTAGGGCATGACTGACTATTAAAGTCTTTTTCACACCATTGCCTACAGAAAGCAGCTGGGCACCATGCCACCAGGGATGTGGCCGTAGAATGGCCTCATTCCCTAAACAGGCTTGCAAAGAGGGGACAGTCCGTTGGATTGCCGAATCAAACTTAACCCTTTTAGGCCACGCTAAGTGGATTTGTGACAGAGAACAATCAAGAGTTAACTCCTCAACAGCAAGCCATGGGGGCTCAATAAATGTTTTTCAAACATTTATTGAATGTATTTATTGAATACCCCTATGCACTTCTACATCGGGTGTCCCATGTCCTTTCATTCTCAGACAAATATATAGCCCGTTTTACTCACCCTTTCTCATAAAGGCAGAAACTGGCTTTGAGAGAAACCACGGGGATCTGGCAGAGCTGCCGGTAGATATTTTGACTCCACTCCCAGAGCTCTTCTCAGGACCCCACAGACACCTAGTTTGCTTGTTCGGCATCCCCCAGTCATGGTTCGATAAAGACCAACAACCTCAGTTAACCAGAACGTCTGGCACCTGGGGTATTTCTTTAATACGTGTCCCCGTTTCATTCAGAGTTCCAGAGAAAATCCTTCTGTTCCAACCGTGGTAGCTGGAAAGTGCGGAGCAATGTCCAGATCTGCTTTCTGTGCCGGCCCATGCAGCGAGCACGGTGAATCAGAGTTGTTCTAGGAAGGAACTACTCGCAGAAATGGTCTCTTTGAACACATTCTCACTGTCCAGGACCAGCAGTGGCGGGAATCCCAGAATCCTGGCATGTCCACGTTCTCTCATCTGGCTCCCTCTTCCTGCCACCCCTAACTTTACCCCTGCTGCCACCATATCAGAGATCGGGACCCCAAAAGAGTCAGGGACTTGGCTGACTTCGACATGGGCTAATCCTCACATATATGTTGTCTTTCATACTAATAAATCCCTAATATAAGGCTGTTTATTGTGTGATACCCCACTTTTTTAAAGAGCAGAGGGAAAATAAAATCCTATTTCAGTAAGGTATTTGTTTAGCTAGAATTTACTTTGTTAAGGTGAGAAGCCACGTTGTACGATAAAAAGAACTCTAAATCAAGCATTCGTTCACAAGAGTTCTCGTCTGACATTCACTGTCTCTTACAGGTGTGACCATGGGGCATTTATTTAATCTCTGTGGGTATCAATTTCTTCAACTTCAGGTGGAACTAATGTTACTTACCTACTTCACAAGATTGTTGTGAAGACCCAGTAATACAATGAGAATGAAAATATTTGGAACATTTATCAAAGTTGTGTATGTCTTGTGCTTGTGACTTGACCCAACAGCATCCCAACCTCTGATACGTGTAATTTCAGCGTGACCAGGACCATAAATGGAGTAGCATGAAAGAGTACATTGGGATCAGATTGGTGCTGGTTCAAATGCTGAACCCATCCCTTGTTAGTTGAGTGCCCTTGAACAAATTAATTATGTTTGCTGAGTCTCAGTTTTTTCATCTATAAAGTGAAAATAGCAATACTTTTGCTACTGAGTGAGGAGAGGACTACAGCAGTGTGCTGGTAAATGTTTAACCACCAGCTTTCCGAACTACAAGAAAGCCCTGGCTCGTAGCGTCTGCTGGTTCCTGTGGTGTAAATACTCTCACTGCCGCTGGCATCAAGTTACCAGCGTGGCATCACTGAATGCTGCGTAGGGAAGTTGTACACACTCGGCTTTGGAAAACCAGCCTGAGCCAGCAATGCCAGCCCACCTCTCGGATTAGATGAGTTAATAAATGGAAAGCCCCAGGACAAGTTTCCCATTTACCAGGAAATCAATATATGTACACTGATTTTCTTTTGCTTGGGCCCTGTCCTCTGAGGCTCAGAATAGGAGGCAGACACTGAGGCAACTTGGGGAAGGAAGGGGAGGTTCTGTAAGATTCATTCCTGGGGTAAGGAAAAACGAAGGGCATCTTGTGCTGCCGTGGGGACCAGATAACTAAAGGAAGATCACTAGCAGGAAAAGGAGGACTCCTTCCTCCAAGCCCTGGAAACAGTGAAGGACTGGACCCCAACTGGTTGTGGTATCATCCAGATCCTTTTTGGTCCACCATCACCTAGGTAACTGGGGCAATGTGGGATTAGTTGCCTGGCAACAATGTCCACCTCTCTACTCCTGTACACACCCATATGCCTGACCTCTGAGGTCACTGTCTCCCCACAGGCCATGCATCTCTCTACTACACCCCCAGCCCCTGGGTAAGTCAAGGCTTATTTAACCAGAGGGTACCTGCCCAGAAACCCACGGTCAGCCTGCTCTTGTGGAAGAAAAGCACCAAAGGCAAAGAGCCCAGGTCAGGAGTCACGAGCCTTCAAGTCTAGTCTTAGCTCCACACGGGACCAGCTGCTGTGGGACCTTGGGCAGGTTGCTTGACTTCTCTGAGGTTTTGGGTTTTTATCTCTCAAACAGAGAGTTCCCTCTCATTTGTGCAATGGGGGTTTCCTTTTATCTGCAAAATGGAGGCGGGGAGGGTATAATGCCTTCTGGGCCAACACACAGAGCTGTCCTGGGCTCCACGTGTGTGGAGAGTCCTCTGACGCACATCCAGTGCAAGGCCAGTGAGGTGACGGTTCCAATCGCCAGCAGTCCTGGCATCAGACAGGCTGCCAGCCTCTCCAGAGTCCCCCAAAGCTCGACTGAGGCCGGGCACCAAGAAACCAAGAGACGAGTGAGGCCGAATCTCTTCCAGGACTAAGCAGGTGACATGCTCTAACGGATTCGGAAGAGGGCTGTGCTCCTGCCCTTAACCGTTGTAGAGCCATTGTGCAGGCAGCCGGAGTCCTGCCCAGCAGCTCTCTCTCCCGGAAGAAAATTGGCAGCTCTGGGAAGTGAGCAGTGCTCAGGTTGGACTTGATTAGGGACCAATTTGGGACTGTTAGCCGAGCCTCCAGTATCATCTCAGCCAATTACTGGCCCAGCCTGGCCCGCAGCTCGCTGATCCCTTCCAAGTTGGACACTTTTATTTCCAGCAGAGCTCTCCCTGCACCTGAGGCAAGAGACCAGGGTGGCTGTGGCCCATTAAAAAGATGGAGAGAGAAATAACTCACTCAGTAAGGTAATGGTGTGGGTGGGGGTTGAGCTGGAGCTTTAATTAAAAAAAAGTTCTCAATAAACAGTCTTATGCCTTGCGCGTAATAAGTATGGGAATTTATAAACTCTCCCCAGCTATGGGGCTCTGATGACTATTAAACTTCACATCTGGCAGAGGAATTTAGGCCTTATGGGCGAACTGTGCTATTCCACCTCTGCCAAGGCAAACAGGTTGGCAACCCAGGAGGGAGGCCAGGGAAACTGGACTGAGACACCCCCCTACCTTTCAAGAGCTCCTGGGGTCAGGCTATGCCCCCAAACAGCACTGGCCCTTAGTGAGACCAGTATCTGCCAAAGGACTCCTTCCTGCTCCTTTGCCGGCCCCTGCAGGAACCTGGCACTCACTTCTGCCTCCCTCCAGGCAAAGCTTTGCTTGCAGGAATGCAAGGGAGAAGGGTCAAATCTCAGAATAATGTGTTACCTCGTCCCCAGGGGGCTGGTGTTGCCTTGTATATTTAACAGCCCTCACTTGTCAGCATGGCAGTCAAAGCCCCCCACCATCTGGCCCTTCTTACCTAATTTCTTGACACTCTGCTTCCCGCCTAGCCCTCCGGCACTCCGTGCACTGTCTTGCCTTTGGGCTTCTGCTTCTGCTGCTCCCTCTGCCTCGGTGCCCACTCCCTTACATTCTTGCCCAGTGTAAAACAGTTGTTAAGTGCATGAACCCCAGGGCCAACCTAGAATTTGAATCCCAGCTCACCAGTTATTTGGCTTTGAGCAATTTCAACCTGTTAATACCTCCGACTTCTTCACAATAAATTGGAAATTATGATACCTACCTCATAGGTTACTGTGAGGATTAAATGAGTATAGTGTGTGCATACCTGGTGTGTATGTGTGCATTACGTTTGGCACACATTATATAGCTGTCTGTTGTTATTATCCTTTACTATAAAAGTCAGCAAATAGGCGAAATCCATCTTGTTTTCTTTTCCTTTTTTTGCTAAATCTTACTTGTTTTCATAAACACAGATTTATTACTGGAGCACAACCACACCCACTGTTTGTGATCATCTGTGACCGCTTCCCTGCTACAATGGCAAAGCTGAGCCGCTGTGACCGAGGCTGGACAGCCCCCAAAGCCTAAACCATTTACTATCTGCCTCTTCACAGAGCAGTTGCGTTGACCCCTACTTGAAGAGTCAGTTAAAGAAGATGTTGATTCTGCCATCCCCAACCCCAAGCTGAATCGGGCACCACCCTTTCTGTCCCCATGCCCGCCTCCCATCCCTCCCCTTTCGCACACTTATCACGGCACCGCAGAGATCTGCTGGGATGCCTGCTTCCTCCATTGGACTGAGCCTCCAAGGGAAGGAATCACGTTCTCCTCATTTGTTTTTCTCCCATAGGTCATAGCAAATAAATTATAAATAACATATGAACTAGGAAGGGATCATAGTTGACCCCTGAGCCACAAAGACTCACACACAAACCTATAAGCTGGACCAAGAGCCCAGTTAGAGATGGGGCAGACCCTGTGGCCCTTCCAGGACAAGACTCAGCCTTGCCTGATTCTTGTCTGTTCTTCCCAAGGTGGGGCCATGTCAGATTGAAATGACATCAAAAACGTGAGTTAGTGGGGGAGAAGAAAGAATAACCTGTTATCCACACACACACACACACACACACACACACACACACTTTTATTATTATTAGTTCGGTGTTTCAAAATCTCATTTCTCCATCATCTTTCCCTGGCCGTAGAGCAGGGCTCAGAGGCGGCTCACTGAGTTCTTCCCGTGAGGCCATGGGTGGTGATGAGGCGAGAATGGGGCTGGGGATCCAAGAAACACAACAAGGAATAACATTCCCAAGTCATAGGGAGGCTGAGCAAATAGAAAGGTGGCCAAGTCTGAGGTTTCTCTAGAACTTTCTCCTACCTAGCCTTGAGTCAAAAAAAGAAGGGCATCTAAGCTGGAAGATAAAAGTAGCAGAGGAAAGGATGCTATGACCCTTATGAACACCGAATGTCACATTCATGGAAACAGGAGCTAGTGACTCACAGTCTGGAGATAAATGATTGTCTTGATAGCAGGTATGGAAAGTCCTCCATGTGCCACAAAAGGAAGGGGGAGATGTAGGGATGGGCAGGTGAACAGGCACAGATGGGAAGGGAGCCGCCGTCCCTGCCTTCAGGGAGTCCACCATCTAATGAGAGGTTAAAACCAGTAGGACTGTAACTATCCTTGTAAACCTGAGTGAAAACCCAACCAACAATGTGCACAATGGACCCCAGAGACTAAATCAGTTCCTATTACTGTGAAATCTCAGTTTCACCAAAGATTCCCAGCCAGTGACGCACTGACTGTAAGCAATATTTGAAACAATAAAACCTCCTGTAACAGGGAAAGAATTCAAAGAAGCCCTTGGGGTCTTTGTAAAAAGGTTTGGCCTATATAAACACTTGCTGTGTAATTGAGTACCCAAGAACACGGGGCAGAGGAGGAGGTGGCATGGAACTTTGACAGAGTTACCGAGAGGACCAAAGGCAGCCGAACCCCAGAACTGGGAGACAACACCAGCTCAGCATCTTCTGAGTGTATTCTTTGAGATGTTTCTAGACATTTTACCTCGGAATTAAGCAAGTATCGTTACAGTAGAACCTTTAGCATGTTATGTGGCATGACTCTAAGTACGGGATAGCATATATGGTGTCTCTTAAGTATCTGTATTTGATCAGGAAACATCTTGTCTCTAGAGTATCACCCAGCTCTCATGTCCCGCAGAGCACAGTTAGGAAAATGATAAAGGTGTTGGTAATATTGTGAGTAATTTGAGGGAAGCGTGACTCGCCTTTTTGGCATTGCCAGTGCCCAGGACAGAAACTGGCACAGAGTGCTTAGAAAATGTTAGTGGGATGACCCTGACCTAAAGTAAGAAGCTGACATCCTGAGCTTAAATCACAGATACGAAGCCTCAGTCCCGTAGAGACTTGCCATAGCACAGAGAAGGCAGAGAGAAGTTCAGTGAGGACTCAAATCCATCTGACATTAGCAGGTATCCCTGGCCACTAACATCTCAGAGAATATTTTAGAGAAGTATCCGACCTGATATAAATACCTTTTTAATAATCTCATGAACAAAATTCTGTAACACCTTTGTTGTGCCCTTACATACACTATGAAAGTTCCTGAAAATTATAGAAATAATTGTATCGGCTACATTAATTTCCTCTTGAAGTATCTCAACATATCAACTCGAAATTAAGCATCAGAATCCTGCAGTTGCATTTAAATATGTTAATAATCACAGGTAAACAAACCCAAGGCTGAAATTGTCTACAAAGGATAGAGGGCAGCTTGTAGGATAAATATAGGCGAATACAACCTTGGGAACACGCAGAAAATTTACAAAGACCCGTTAGTCATAAAAAAAGAAAAAAATTGAATCAAATGAGAGAGTTATCTAGTAAATGGTTAGAAAATTTGATGGAAATTCCTTTGATCGCACCATTTTGATTTGATTAGTTGTACTATTTTTACATCTTTGGTAAACAGAGTTTGATTATACTTTTTCTGCAGAAATATTACAAACCTATTAGTGGCAAAGAACAAAATGTAGAAGGAAGATTTAAAAAACATTTTAGTCCGGCCAGTGTGGCTCAGTGGTTCAGTGGTTGAGCGTCGACCCATGCACCAAGAGGTCGCCGGTTCGAGTCCCTGTCAGGACACATTCCCAGGTTGTGGGCCAATCCCGGGGGGGGGGGAGGGGCATGCAGGAGGCAGCCAATCGATGTTCTCTCTCGTCAATGTTTCTATCTCTCTCCCTCTCCTCCTCTCTCTCTAAAATCAATAAAAAATTTTTTAATTAAAAAATAAAATAAAAAACATTTTACAAATGACAACTCACTCTCTGTCTCCTCCTTGTGTTGTGGTGGCATTAGTTTGCTAGGGCTGCCACAACACAATACCCCAGATGGGCTGACTTAAACAACAGAAACTTGCTTTCTCATAAGTCAGAAATCAGTGTCGGCAGGGTTGGTTTCTCCTTGGCTTGGAGATGTCTATCTTCTTCCTGTGTTTTCACAGGGCTTCCCTCTGTCTCCACCTGTGTCCAATTTTTCTCTTCTTATAAAGATAGCAGTCATATCGAATTAGGGCCCACCCCAGCGACCTCATTTTAACTTAATTACCTCCTTAAAAACCTCGCTGCAAATCCGGTCACATTCTAAAGGACTGGGGGTTAAGATTTCAACATATGAATTTGGGGAGTACACAATTAAGCCCAGTCGACACTAATCTTCTCTTCCTCCATTTTTGAAAGGAGAGACTATCACTGCCTTAAATTTTTCCTTTTAAAAATTTCCATTTCTGCTCCCTAATTCTGTCACTCAGATCAAATTATCAAATTACAAATGTGTCTACTGATTTTATCTCCTAAATTTCTCTCTCATTCCTCTTCCTCAAGGCCTCATCATCCTTCTCTTGGAGTCTGGCAGCAACGTTTTCCTTGACTCCTCCCAACATCCAGAAGCCAGAGTGATATTTCCACCTAAAAACCTTGTAGCTGCGTCTCTGTTTCCGTTTTTTTCTGGATATGTAAAATATCTAAAATTCTAAGAAGCTGCAAATTACGTTCCTGTGGACTTATCCAAAGGAAAGAATCAGAAAATGTTACAAGTATGTACTTGCAAAGATTTTTGTTACAGAATTGTTTACAAAGGAGAAAATTGAAAATCGCCCAAATCCCCAATAAGAGAAGACTAGATAAATGAGATCTAGGTGTGCTTCTGTGCAATAAAATACCATGTGGTCATGAGAAGGGTGACAATAAAAAAAATGCCTGTCCTCTATTCATGTTTTTTTAAAAAGCTAAACAAGTAATGGTGTGTATAATATGTTCTTATTTAAAATATAGATGGATGAAAGATGAATAGATTGAGAGAGAGACAGACAGACAGACATAGATAAAATTGCTACCAGTGGTTATCTTTGGTGGTATTACAAGTGTTTTTGTGTTGTTGTTTTTTAATTATCTGTATTACCTAATTCTTCAAAAAATAAATATATATCGGTCATGTAAGAAAGAAAGTTTAAAAAGCAAAACTCTGCTAGTTCCCTCTTTTTCACAGATACAAGTTTAAGCTTCTTATCCTGACACCCAAAGATCTTAACCCTGCAACTAGACTACCTTTCCAGGTGTACCTCCTGTTACCCCAGCTTGCCACCCCACACCCCTCCTCTCCACCACTTCCCCTTCTTCAAGCATGTGATGCTATCTCCTATCTCTGTGCCGTTTTGTGTGTTTTTCACTCCAATGAACTGCCTTCCCCCACACTTTTTGACTGACAAACTCCTATTCATCCTTCAAAACTCGTATCAAATATCACCTACTCCCTAAGACATGATTGCTCCCTCTTCTGGATCCCCACAGTTCTTGTTTATGTTTCTATCACAGTATGTACCTTCTTCCATCCTCATCATTGTTTACGCTCCTTTCACTACTGTGTAGGAATGTCAAAGATGTATCAGGGTCTTAGGAGCTAAGCACCCATGAGAAGTTGGCCCCCAGTGCTGATGCAGTATCCTTGCTGTAACAGAGTGGGGGGACTAAAGGAAGTCTTTAGAACTTAGATTTAGCCCCTTCCTTAGGGAAAACTTTTCCTGACCACCTCTACCCTGCCTCAGGCTAGATCGGGTCCCTATATTCTTTGTTCCCTCCACTGAGTGCTGCCGGCCTCTCTCTGGAGGCTGATTTCTCCCTCGGGACAGGATCCATGATGCTCAATGCGCTCCCCATGAATCCCCAGAGCTCATCACTGTGGGCACGCAGATATTTCCTGAATAAGTGAGGAAAGTGCCCAGCCTGGAGCCTGGCCCCAGCAGCCTCTAGGCAATGTGTTCCTTCCCCCTTGCCTCCCCCTGGTATTATGAAGTCTGAACAGCCCATTCTCTGTTCTGTGCCTAAGAAATGTCCACCCTCTGCGGGACACCCTAGAGGAAGTCGCATCACTGCTCTCTTTCAGAATGATTTCGAAATATTTCCAACAGAGATGTTCTTTTGAGCCTGGATGAAACTCTGGCTCATGCTTCATAATGGTCTGTGACATCTCTCTGAGTTTTCTTTATGGCTTTTCCAGGAAGGACCCCTTTTAGGACCATTAAGAAAAGTGTGGACAAGGATATTTGCACTGCAAAAAAAAGAACCAGAAAGAAATATAATAAAATGTTAACCAGGGCTTTCTCAGGGTGGTCGGACAGGGAGAGATCTCTTTCTCTATACTTTTCTGTAACTTTTAGATTGTCTATATTGAACATGCATTGTGTTTATAATAATAAAACAACATTATTTTAAGGGAAACAATAGTCCAGGTGTGTCTGCAATGACACATGAGTAAAACTCAAATTGCATTTCATCATTGATAAACGCAGATATAATCCCACACTTTGGGAAGTAGGCCCTTATTGGACAGCCAAGTGGGAGGCAAAGGGAGAGCAAATGACCTTGGCCAATCTTCTCAGACTCTGGGCTACCTGCCTGTCTGGAGACAGATCAGAAAGCCTGGGCCAAATAAGCCAGATATGGTCCCTCTGCCCAAGAAAGCTCCATGGTCCTCACGAAGAAAGACACAGAGCCCCCAGGCACAGAGACAGGTCTCAGAGCCTCTGCAAGCATTCCACAACAGTTTCCTGGCCTCCACTCTTAGCTTGTTTTGTTCTGTTCTGTTTTGTTTTGCCAGACTAAACCCCCTCACTGGAGTCTACTGTTCTCATAGGACCTATTTCCATCATTCTGGTCGCCTTCGTTTAGGGCAGGTCCCAACATTAACTATCTCTCTTAAAATTTGCCTCCAGATCTGTCTTGACTGTGGCAAGCTGTATCAGGGACGTCACCTCCCTTGCTTGGAACACAATACATTAATCTTAAGATCCAACTGCAGTAGAGAGGTAATCTGGAACCCATCTGCTTGGTTCAAACTCCAGGTCTGTCACTAACTGTGACAGTGACCAAGCTCTCTGACACCCCTGTACCTCAGATACAGTGGTGAAATCACAGCACAAACCTCGGAGTAGCTGGGAGGGTTAGTGTACAGCATTTAGAACAGTGCCTGTCACGAGGAGGGTACCGCAAGGATTAGCTGCTATTATCGTGACCAAACAGCACTGCTTTTCATTTGGGTTTTTCTGGTTTGTTTTGTGGGGAGACAGTAGTTGGCTGCTAACACTGCCCACTGGCTGATGTTAAGATTGAAGTCCAGCCCCCTCGGATCTTGGACTTTCCCTGTATTGGAATTGGGTGATTTTTGAACCTAGAGGCAAAAATATGAATTTGCGTTATTCCCAAAGAAATGTCAGAGAGCATGTGAGAGGGGGCAGAGAAAGAACAATGACAGAGAGAGACGGAGACAGAGAGATTGAAACTGCTAGGCTGGCATCAAGAATAAGGGCCTGGAAAAAGCTGTTCATTTCCCAGCTGCTTTTCCTCTCTCTCTCTCTCTCTCTCTCCTTTTTTTTTTTTTTTCCCCCAGTTCTTTCCTCTTTTTCATTTGTGTTCATACTCCCCCCTCTTGTGGCTCATCGGAAAATTACAGATGCTCCTAGCCTTTCAGTGGATTTCAAAAGTGGTGAACACTTAAGTCTGGCAGCTCTGGCCAAGGTCGCTGGGCCACACTCAGGGAGGGGTGGTGGCCAGGCTGTGTGGCAACCACACGCCTCACCTGCTCCTTACCCAAGGGCCATGGGAGAGAAAGAAACTGCTGTTCTCTTGCATCATTTAGGGGGTGGGAAGAGGCTCCAGGAAAGAGTGCCAGTTCCTCTCAGGAATGCCCCCAAAAGGCTGTTCTGTTTTGGAGGGAAGGTACACTCATTTGGGGACAGAGCAGTAGGAGAGAAAAATATACAAACAAGCCCAGTGGAGAACTGCCTCCTTCACTGCCCCTACATACCCTGCTCCAAGCTGGCTCCTATAACCTACACATGGTGCCCATCATGCAAGAACTAGGGTAAATGTCAGCGCCTCATGATATGTCTTACCAAACCCTGCCCAGACCCTTAGCCCTAGGAGAAGTCTTTTCTCCCTCCCTACAGCGCCGTATTGAGGGCTCTAATGTGGCACCGGTCAGGTCTGCTTTCTGCAGCAATTTTATGTGTCCTTGTCTTACCATCCCATGCGACAGTGATGGGGACAGAGAATAGGCTGGGTTTCATTCGTCTTCAAAGACCCAGCCTCCAGCATAAGGCCTACTGCCTAGGAGGTGCTTAGGCAGCAGTCAGCGAATGTTCTTTGGTCGTACACTTGGATGTGACCTCACCCATAAGCAAAGAGTGTCTCCATCCCATGGCAGAGGGGCCCGTGAGCTGGGTCTGAGGGTATAGTAGTCCCAGAGCACATTCATTCCTTTCCATGAGGACTTCCCAGAGAGAGACAGTTATAGTTACCTATGGCTCCATTTCAAATGTATGGCCCACTTGCATTCGAGAAGTATTTCAATGATCTCTGCAACTTATTTGCAAATGATTCAGAAGAAAAGAAAGGGAGGGAGGAAGGGACAGAGGGAGGGAAGGAGGAGTCAGAAGAAGGAGGAAGAGATGAAGATGAAGAAGAGAAAGAGAAGAGAAAGAAGGAGGGGGATAGAAAAGAGAAGATAACAAATGTCACAGCTGGTGGCTAGCTGCAGGGTATACGGATAATTACTGTACCTTTCTTCCCATTTTCCTGTAGTTTTGAAATTTTTCAGAACACAAAGGGGGAAAGCACACAAAGGTCTTTAAAATGTTTTGCAAGTTTACAAATAAAGTAAATGGCAGAGTAAGAAATAAAATCAAGACATAAAAATTACTGTCTCTCAAGCTAGGCAACATGAATGGGCTTTAGGGGTTACAAAGCTCAGAAAATTTTATTTATTTATTTTTAATTATTTTTATTAATTTATTTTTGTTACAAATGTTTCTCCTTTTTCCCCTATTGACACCCTCCTCCCAATCTCCCCCCCACCTCCTCGTCCCCAGCTTTCCTGTCTATGTCCATTGGTTACGCACGCATGCATATAATAAGTTCTGTGACAAACCTCAGAAAATTTTAAGTGAAAATTCTATGGTAGTGCATTTTTCTAGGGAGAAAGTTTATATCTTTCCTCAGAATCTCAAGGGGTGTAACTTCTCATGACCCTCAGAAAATGTTCAAACAGTAACCTAAAGGGACCCAAGAGAATCGCTATGACCAGACACAGGAGAATCAGCCGCCATAGAATGACAGACCGAAGTCGTCACATTTCAGAAACAAGAAATACGTCAGAGAGCATGGACAACAGACCTCTACGCCCAGATGGGGAAACTAAATCCAAAGAAAGGTCAGTGAGTTTGACCCCAACAAACGTAACATGTTTCACTGGCTCATAAATGATGGCTCGTGATGCTCCCCTTACGCCATGGGGGATTTTTTTTTTCCCTGAGAAAAGCCATCCAGAAAACCATTACCAGACAATGGCCATTTGTCGGCCCTCCTAGACAAGGACGTGCATCTTTGTTCTGAACCAGATGACCGCGTTCTAACAGGGCTGATTGCAGAGGAAGCTTTGTCGAGGGGGTTACGGGCGTCTCAGTGGGACCTGGGCCACTCTCAGCTGTAGGGTGGAAGGAGCGGGCCACTAACTAAGATTGATTGATGGTGTGAGCGCTGGCAGGCCAAACACAATGCAGGGACGGCCAAGTTGGGGAACAAAATTAGTTTGCAAGATTAGAACGTATTAACACAAGTCAGACAACTGTCATGTCACAGCTCTTCGCCGTAATGCTGATTGACAGGCAAGCATTTCTGATTCTGATGGCCACGGAGGCGAGGCGTCTGCAATCTGTCTCGCATGACATCCACCGGCTGGCAAATCCCCCCTGCTGGAGAAGTCAGCTTTTCTTAGAAAACTCTGTCCCCTGGGTCTTGTTTGGCAGGCCTCCAGGCCAAAGGTGTGTGGTTAGGGTTAGAGAAGGCAGGAAGGATGAGGCAGCTGTCAAGAATCTCAGCTCAGGAGGAAGGTAGGCCACCTGAGCTCAACGCAACAAGTACTTCTGGGTCACTTGCAGGCCTGGAACAAGGATGGGGATGACAGGGAGACGCAAGAGGCACCCTCACCCCTGCGTTGAGGAATGTTCAACTTCACTGTGGAGCCCCGACCTCACATGTGTCCAAGTTCAATAACGATGCAAAGCAGGGCAGAGGCAGTGAGCTCGTCCCAGGCCAGGCCCATCCAGCTGGTTCTAGTGAGTGCCCGCTCACTCGTCTCTGCCCTGCTCACTCTTCTCTGGACCTAGCCAGAAGGCAGAAGTTCAGCATATCCATTTCTGTTACCATTCTAAATTTGAAGAATTTGGAAATATTTATGATTGACTTCCACCACGTCTTGGGTGGTGCTTTTTCTCTATTTTATTACATTATTTGAATTTTTGCATGTGGGCCTTCTAAATTGACTGTATTAAATACTGAGTAAACACAGAAGAATACTTATAAAATCTGTATGTGCGTCCACGTAGCTAGGTTACACTGCAGTGACAAACAACCCTATAACGCCAGTGGCTTAACACAACTAACGCGGATTTCTTACCTCTGCAAAACCCACTGTTATCCAGATGCCGCTCTGGAGTAAGTCTTGATGGGAATGAAACTCAATGGTCCAGGCTGCTTTGATTTTGTGTCTCCTTCATCTCAACATGAAGTCATGGAAGAAAGGGAGTCAGCTGCAGGTCGCACACCAACCTTCCGCTTTGGTACACAAATATCTCTCTCTGTGTGTGAGCAAACACCTTTGTACTCATCAGCCAACTTAAGAACAATGTTGTTATATGTGCCTTGCACGCCCTTCTCAGATGCCAGCCCTTTCCTTCCCCTCAGAGGTAACTCTCATCCTGAACTTTGTATTTATTATGTTCTTATTTTCCTTTAGAGTCTTACCACCTATGATTATATCCTTAAACAACAGAGTTTTCAGTTATGCATCTTTGAAACTTCGTATAAATGGAGGCAGATATTTTGCGACTTGACTTCTTTGGCTCAACATTATTTTACTAATATTTATTCCTTTCTCTGCACACTTGGAGTTCATTCATTTTTCACTGTTTTATAGATTTCCACTAAAGAAATATAACACATTATTTATCCGTTGTATTGTTGAATGGACATTTCAGTTGTCCCCAGTCTGGGACTTATAGAGGGTGCTGCTATATACACTCGTGTACTTGTCTCCTGATAGTCGTGGGCAAAACATTCCCTACAAAAAGCTAAGATGAAATGCCTCCGGTGCCAGTAGGAATGATGAAAGTGAATCTAAACAAAGTTTAACTATATGAAACAATATAATAATATTGTATAGGTTAAAAAATAAATAAAGATAGCCCTGGCCAGTGTGCTCAGTGGTTAGAGCGTCAACCCGAGCACAGAAGGGTCATAGGTTTGATTCCTGGTCAAGCACACGTATCTGGGTTGCAGGTTCGATCCCCAGCCCCAGCTGGGGTTCGTGTGGGAGGCAACCAATCGCTGTGTCTCTCTCAGGTCAATGTTTCTCTCTCTCTCCCTCTCCCTCTCTCTCTCTTCCCCTCACCTCCCTTCCACTCTCTCTAAAAAATCAATAGAAAAAATATCCTCAGGTGAGGATTAACCAAAAAAAATTTTTCATTAAAAATAAATAAATAAATAAGGATAAATATACTAACAACATTAACAACCTCTGGCAAGAACTGACTGAAGTTAAGGTCCTTGTCATGTTTGGGAGGGTGGTAAACACAGGGTTCACTTTTTCACTTTGACATCTCACACATGCATGGTACATTTCTAGGGTAACCCCTAAACAAAGAGAAGTAAATAAAGCGGAAAAATACAAAAAGGGGAAAAATACTCAATTCCCCCAAAAAGAGGGGGAGGGAATTGGCAAAAAGAAAGAAAAGGTAAAATACATAGAAAGCACAACATAAGGTGGTAGAAATGAATAGTTACAACAAATGTAAATAGACCAGGTGTTTTTAAACACAAATATTGTCAGACTTGATTTAAAAAAAAAAATCAAACAGCCATCACTGACCAGGAGGTGCCCACACGGGGCTCTCTGGAACTGAGGTGGGACCCTACATGGAATATATGCCTTCAGGCTGTGGGTTCAAGGCTCTAGGGATAGAGTTCATATTAATGCTATCTTGATTTTTTTTTTTTTTTTTTTAATGACTGTAACCTTTCCATGTTTGTGTCTGGACTGGAATAGTTCCAGCATGTACTTTTTCTTTAAGTGTTAGCTCAGACTCAGCTCTCAAACCATCTGTTTCGGATGTGATTTATACAGTTTTCTCATGGAAGCAGTAAGGAAACATCATGCTCAGATGAACTAAGACGAATGTTCAAATGGAAGTTGGAGTTAAGCAGACCTGCTGTTAAACTTGCTAGGGATTGTGAGAAAAAGGAAGAATCAGATATCAGTCAAAGCCTTTCAGCCTGAGCACCTGGAACAATGATTTGCCACCATCTGTGATGAAGGTGACTACAGAGCACAGGAAAACCCTCCTGGATATGGAAAAGCATCCAGGCCATGTGAAATAAAGACTTTCATCTCATGAAAAGCATATATATAAATCTTTAGTGGAAGGTTTCAAAAAAATGAAAAAAACTATGAAAATCCAGATCACCCTTCTTGAAGAAGACCTCAAGATTGATTAATTATACAAAAATAGCCATAAAGATTTGCAAAAATGTATGCATATAGACAGTCAACAATTTGGCCACGGGGAATTTGAAGATAACTTGGCCCAAGGACACAGTGTAGGATAACTTTAGGGGTGCACCATTTAGCTATGCTAATATGAACAGTGGCTCCCAGGAACTGTGCAATGTGGCCCTGATTTGACCCATCTAATTCTCTGTGGAAGAGGTGTGGGGATAGACAGAAGAGTGAACCTCTGCAGGTCGTACTTGCAAGGAAAAGCTTCCTTGGTGAAAGTGAACTGTCATGTACTGGAACTTGCCATAGAATCAAGTCTAGGGTTGGTAGAGAAAGCCAATCCGATCCATAATGTGGAACCAATGCTTTCTGATTCCTGGAAAACCACAAATCTTAGCTATATGGGCAAAACTTGGATTCCCATGGAGCTGAAGAATGAAGACTTGAACAAAAAAGAAAGAGAAGGTGTCATGTGGGATGCTATCCAAAGATGGTCTGTTTTATCCATTGGAAACACTTCTTTTCACAGTAGGGTCTTCCTCACCAATGCTAATGAAGGAACTTCCATGAGAGGATTGAAGAAGAAGAAACAAAACCCACGAGACACCAGGAATTCCAAACAGCTATGGATGGAGAAAAGAAGCACCACCTCACAACTGAGGAAGAAGAAAAAGGCCTCCAGAGAATGGAGAAGCCAAAAGCATTACACTGTAAATGCCTAAGTACAGTTGGGAGACCTTGACCATTTGATGACAGATTAGAAAAAGAGACATTAGTGTCTCAAATGAAGACTCCGAGCATGTACGAAAAGCCGCGAAGTCTCATAACTGTGGCTAATTGAATATTCAATAGGTTACTTTAATATATAATAGACAAAGATTTAATCAAAGTACCCATTCCAAAAGGATAAGTGAGTATTTGCAAATGTTTGAGCACCTGGAAGGGAAAAGTATTACTGTATTGATATAATAATAACCGCTAATGAAATAGCTATACCTTTGAAGACAAAATTGTTGACATACTGAGTAGAGAATCATTGTTTCACAAGCAGTGACTGCTAGTTAATTGGGATATTTTATCACAAGGAATTCAGATTCAAATGAATGCAAAAATGTAAAAATTGCAGATTACCCTGCATTGCTCTATGATTAACAGATGTTACATTTTCTGTACCAATTTGAAGTTAGTAATATAGGTATTTAGGGTAATTCTTACTTTCAAATAGCATTTTTTTTTCCCTAGAAACTAAAGCTATAGGAAAAACCACCGCAGTGTATATGCCGTCCATATAATTATAATTTCAGCTTCTGTGACCACTGCTCAGAGGGTTAGGTGCAAGTCCCAGGACAGTTCCAAAAACGCTGTGACGGAGTATAGAAAGGTCCTATTTCATAATGAGTCATTCTCAAACTGCCCACTCACTGTGTGTGCTGGGCATCCCATTGCTCACTTATCATGGCTCCTCTGACAGTGGACTCTTATACTGAAGGGATGTGAGTATAAGTTGGACATGGGGTTTTTATATAGTCTGCAATAGCAACCAAGGTAAGTAGGAAATATACTATACCGGTCATTTTCTAGGCCTTAGTTCCACTCATTTCTGAAAACTTCTACTTAGCTCACTCCTTATAAAATTTAATGATCCATTCCTTACAGATTATAGAGACAACCAGGAAGTCTCTAATTAAAGACATGAAATAATAAATGATCTGAAAATTGCTAACAGGCCCCTGTGCAGGCCAGTGCAGTTCCTGAGGCATCTGTGAAAGGTTCTGCTCTGATGTGTGTCCCTGACATTCGAATCTTGAATAATGTGCAAAGGAGCTCTTTGAGATTCCATCATGTCATTCACTGGTAGAATTCCATCCCTGGCCAAAAGTGAACACAAATATGACATCTTCCTCCAATCTGTCATTTAAAATGTGGGTCAAGAAATGATCTGGAAAATGAAGGCTGCCTTTACTCCTTCCTAAGGAACATCTGGAGTATATGATTTCACAGATACCTTTGTCTGTATCAGTGCCGTTGTCCATACACCTTATTCGGCGTACTCCCTGTAAATGAGCATTGTATCTCTCATTGAAGCAGGATCCATCTCTAAACTTTTGTTCTAATACATATGTTCCCCAAATAAAGGCTTCCCTTTATTTTAATGAAGTCTTTAAAAATATTTCTTTTATCTAGATTCTATCTAGTCTTAGCTAGGTGTAGTCTCATTAATGAGGAATGATCAATATTCCTTTTAAGGGTATTTACCCTACAGTATTCCAAAATTACATATCATTGATGTAAAAACTGTGAAGTCTCACTCTTCTCTTAATTGGAAAAATAAATCCACACATTATGTGGATCTTCTCTTGGCCTTACGGAGATATCCGAACTGTCTCATAAGCATCTTCTTACTTTGATGAAAGCCCTGATGATGCCTCTTTGATGAGCAGTGGGCAAGACGCTGCTTTTGGCCTTGGTTCAGTGTCATACATGGAAAAGCTGTGATGTTTTTCTCTCCTGTTAATAACATAAATGTGCCCAGAAATGCTTGTATATAGCCTTAAAAATATCAAAGTAAGCCTTGAAGAACATCAGACAATGTTTCATTGAAGAACAGTGTTCCTGGTATCTCTTTTATCCCTTCCTCTGTTAGTATTGGAGTATCTCATCCCCTCACAAAGGATGTGCAGATGTGTGACATTCCTCTTTTCCTGTGACTCAAAGGGGCATCCCTTATATTTACCATGAGACTATGGACTCCACCTTTTTATAGACAAATAACTTTAGAACTTATCTTTATCTCATTCTAGAGAGGTCTTAATTTTAACCTATTTTATTCCCTTTTCCAAAAAGACAGATAATATGCTTCTTAGGATAAAATTAACTTTGGGGTAGATTCTTACTTTTTGTCCACATCTAAGAAACATTTTGAGACTTTATTCTTATAATTGGGTGGATCATCCCCTGTTCCTGAAAATCAAACATCTGTCTGTGGTTTCAGGCCTTATGGACGTTGTTCCTGAGTACCTGCAGAAACTTCTAGCCTGACAGAATCACAAGCCTCTTGGAAAATTTTATTTAGATACAGGCTATTATGCACTTCTAAATTTTAGATTAATTTCACTATGACTTTTTAAAAAAGATATCTTTAATAATGTCAACAATTAAAAAAAGAAATATTAAAATAAACTCTTTTGGCTATAAAGCATTAAAAATACTATTGCTAAAATATAAGGACACAGAAAGATTAAAAGTTAAAGAAAAAATGAAATACCTTACAAATATCATAATAAGAATATTTTAATAAAATATAAAATAAACATAAAATTGAGAGAATACACAAAACTATGGATTAGTTCTTTCAACAAACTAATAAAATTTACAAACTTCTGGCAAGTTTGAGCAATACAAAAAAGTAAAAGCTCAAATATACTAGAAATGAAGACTGGGACATAACTCAGATTCAGTAGAACTTGAAAGATAAGAAGATACTCTGAAATTGCTATGCCAATAAATACTTGAAATGTGAATTACAAAATCCTCTAAAAATACAATTGACTCTAGCCCTGGCCGGTTTGGCTCAGCGGTTAGAGCGTCGGCCGGCGGTCTGGAGAGACCCGGGTTCGGTTCCCGCTAAGGGCATGTACCTCGGTTGCAGTTTGTCCCCGGCCCTGGTTGGTCGTGCGGGTGGCAACCACTCGATGTGGCCCTTTCATGTCGATGTTTCTCTCTCTCTCTCTCTTCCTCTCTCTCCCTCCTACTCTGTCTGAACAAAAAATGAAAAAATGTCCTCAGGTGAGGATAAAAAAAAAAAAAATACAATTGACTCTAGAAAAAACATTAAAAAGATTAATTGTCCAATAATATTTAAATAAATTGGTACTTTAAAAAAAATCTTCCCACAAAGAATACTAGATGGTCTTAGTTTTACTGATTATTCAAAATATTCTTATCCTAAAAATTATTGCAGAAAGAAACCTATATCACTTTCATTAAGAAAATAGCATAACCTTAATTTCAAAACCTAATCTTATAAAACAAGAAAGCAATTTGATTGATGACAAAGAGACCCTACAGAGGTTTTCTGCATGAAGTCATCCTTCACAGTATGTCATTTGCATTCAAAGAACATGTAGAAAAACTTTAGAATATATGCATTCCACCTAGCTTACACATTGCTGTTGACAGATATTTTAACTTCAGTTTGCTTAATCCACAAAACATTCTTGCTATTACTTTATACAATGTTCACTAAGATGTACCCATATTTTACCACTTTAGTTTTTTGTTTTTTGGGTTTTTTTAAGTGGTTGCCACCCACATGACCCCAACCCAACCGGGCCGGGGACCAACTGCAACCACCACTTTAGTTTTTAATCCTTCATCCCTCACACCTTCCTTCTAGGATCACAGTTCTGCTGCTTAAAATACATTCTTTAGAATTTCATTTAGTGAGGACTGTTTGATGACAAATTCTCATATTGCTTGTTTATCTGAAAGTGTCATTCTCCCTTTATTCTTCAAAAGGATTTCCACAGTTATTTTCTCTCAGTATGTGGTAAGCAGAGTAATGTCCCCTCCCCAAAGATGCCCATGCTCTAATGCCTGGAACCTGGGAACAGATCACATTACATAGCAAAAGGGAGTTTGCAGATATAATTAAGGTTATTGATGTTTATATAGGAAGAGTAACCTGGACCATCCAGGTGAGACCAATCTAACCACAAGAGCCTTTAAAAGCAGAGAATTTATTCTCCTGAAGTCAGAGATATGCAGCAGGAGATGATGAAGAGAGATATGGAAAAGGGAAGACAGAAAGATTCCAAGCATGAGAATTTGAGGCTCTGTTGATAGCTCTGGGATACAGAAACCCATTCACAAGGACCAGAGAGAGTGTCCTAGGATCTGAGGGCAGCCCCCAGCTGATAGCCAGCAAAGAATCAGGAATCTCTCTGTCCTACAGCTATTAGGAACTGGATTATAGAAACAACCTCAATGAGCTTGGGAATAGATTCTTCCCTGGGTCTCCCAATAAGAGGCTGACAGCTTGGTTTCAGCCTCATAAAACTCAGAGCAGAGAAATCCACTGAGTCACCCTGGACTTCTGACCCTCAGAACTATGGAAGGATACATTGATGTTGTTTTAAGCTACTGAATTTGTGGTCATTTGTTATGACAGCAATAGAAAACTAATACTCAGGACATTAACAAAATCACTTATAGCTTTCATTTATGCTGTTGAGAAACCAGCAAAAACGTAATTTGAAAAGTAATTTTTTCTCTGCCTACCTTTGAGATCTTGTCTTTGTCTTTGATGCTCTGTGGTTTCACTTTTATACGTCTTTATAAAATAGGTGTATCTCTTTTTATTCGTCCTGCTGGAATATATTGTAGTTTCTGAATGAAGGAGTGCTGTATTTTATCAGTGTTGGAAAATTTTGACCCCTGACATCTTTAAATGTGATCACTGTCCTGTTCCCTTTCCTCCTCTTCTGGAATTCCAGTTAACATATGTTGAACCTATTGACACTGTATCTAACTTTTCTTAACCTCTCGTTCATACTGTCCATCAGAGACTCTCAGCTGTACACATTTTCATATATATCTTCCAGTTTATCAATTTACCATTCAACTTCTTCTAATCTGCTTTTAAAACCATCTGTTGAATTATTGTTTTAATTATTTTTTTATTTTTTAGGAGTTTTATTGTTTTTATTTTAAATCCATTTGGTCATTCATAGTATTCTTGCTCTTTTCAAATATTGTGAATGCCCTGTATTTTTCTAAAAATTAAATAATTTTATTTATAGTCTTTATTTGATTATTAAACTCTCTATATTCAATGTAGACCTAGTTCTTCCTTTTTTTCTGGACTTTCTCGGAATGCTTTATTTCTTTTTGTTTAATATGGTTTTTTTTTTTCTGAATTTATATATTTTGGAATTTTATCTGTGGAAATGCTTTGAGGACTTTGAAATCATTTCTTCCAGAGAGAACTGTATTTTTATCTGATTAAATGACCACTGTAATTAAAACCATTGTCCTGGAGGTTTTTTTTTTTTTTATCTTCCAAATAACATGAACTCAGGCTGCAAATTCATGTGAAAGCCAACCTGTAGCACAAATTTCCCTCTGGATTGGTGCCAAGAATCAAGGCAGGCAGTCTTTCTTCCCACCTCCAGGGGAGCTTCCGGCTTATTTCTAGCTCACCCTGATCCTGAGAATGCAATCCATTGGAGCTCCAACGTTTTGCTGGCAAGTCTCTCTTTAGACTCTACTTCAGGCAGGCTCTGGACTTGGTTTTGATTCAGCAATACCATGCAAGGTTCTGAAAGCCTTAGTTCCTTCTCATCTGGTTTAGCAAATGCCCTCCTGGTAAAAGCCTGCCTCTTGGGTTTCTACTTTCCCTTGGTTCTCATTCTCTTGCCAGCTCATTAGAACCTTTAGTAAGATGTTGTCTATAACATATTCACTGTTTTCAGTGAGGGCCAATCGAGGAACCTCATATCTGGCACACTGCTAGAAATGGAAGTCTCAACATCTCTTCCCTTCTGCAAGATGAATTCTCCAAGGGGAGGACGAGCTTCTCCCTCTCTCCTTCTCTCTCTCTCTCTCTCTCCTTCTGAGGCACTAGGACCCAGCAAGATAGGAGTCCCATTCTACACTCCAGTAATTAAGACAGTCTTCCTTGTCCGCTTCACCCTGTTGGTCCTGCCAGTCCCCTCCACTGAGGCCCAGTCCCACTGTTCCCACTGTGCCTGATGTTCCTGCCACACCCGCTCGGCAGTTCTGAACCTTCCTCACCCCAGCCCCCATTCTGCTGACCCAAATCATTCTAGCCTGATTCCCAGACCTGGCACAGAACAGGGTTAGACGATAGTGCATGGGTGCACTTGATCTTTAACTGCTCCTTTCTTTTCTGGGAGCTCCACCCCATTTTTCTGCTAACTTCCTCATCTCTCCCAATATTCCTTGGGACGAACACTGCAGAGCTCTGCATCCCAACCAAGCGCTGGCAATAGTAGGTTCCAGAATGCAGCATGCAAAGCACAAACTTTAGAGCCAAAAATATAATGTTTACATCCCAGACCTTCCACCTATAAGTGAATTACCACTTATATCCTCTAAGCCTCCATTTCCTTATGTGTACATATATCTTTGTCAGATTATTGGAAGTATCAGAGATGATGTATATAAAGTGTCTAATACAAAATAGATGCTTGATTAGATACCAAATGGCTGGAAGACTACAAACAAAAGTAAGGGGTTTCTGTGGTTGAGACTGAGTCTGTACCCTGAAGACTGGACTTTGAGCAATTGCAGAAAGAATATGAAGTCTGCTGTTAGATATACATTCTGATGTAGGAAAGTGGTGTCAACTAGCTGAGGCCAAAATAGAACGTGGACTAGTACGGGGTGTAGAAAGGACTCACAATTAAAAAAAAAAAATTAAAACCCAAATTCAGAATAGGGCAGAAGAGAACATAGATCAGAACTAGGAAACAATGCCATAGGAACACTTGCCATTTCTTACACTATTCTTCCCTCTGTCACCACCGGCAGGGATTAGTAGTTAATGATGATGAAAATAATCATGATAACAGCTAAACTGGTTACTGTTCTAAGCTCTTTACTGGATTAATTCATATAATCCGAACAACAGCTCCATGATGCAGGTATTGCTGTTGTTAACGTCTTAGACATGAAGACACTAAAGCACAAAGTTGAGAATCTTGCCCAGATTAAGCAAGCAACAGAGCAGCCCGGCTCCAGAACCCAAGCCCTGCGCCGCTTTGATACACTGCCTCCACCAGAGAACAAACCGTCCTGCTGTCCTCAGAGTTCCCACCGACAGAGCCACGCAGGAAGCCACAGTCAGTTCTCAGAGCTGACCCAGGAAATGAATTAATTCCCATCTTTGGCCCAGTGTTGCCTGGCTTACGGCTTTACCCTAGTGAGGCGCATTAATGGAGGCACTAGCCCTCCAATATCTCTAAACCCTATGTTATTTATCACTTTCTACATACAATTCTGTTTACATTGACTAATAGTCAACCATACCAGGTGCTTCCAAGCCCTGTGCCTTTACCTTTACCTCTGTCATGGGACCTGCCCCATCCTGTCATCCTTACGAGTTCATGTGTCTAGTCCCATTCTAGATATGCACTTTTTAAAGACAGGGGAAGTTTCCTATTCTTCCATTTTTCTATCCCCAGGCCAATCACAGGCTCTATTGCATCAATATAACACAACACAATAACCATTTTAAATATACAAATAAAAAAGCAATAATAACTAGTATTTTTATTTGCACCTTCAAAGTCCTAGGCCCTATGCTAGACACATTTCATATTACTTTTAATTCTTCCAACAACCCTGTGAGCCTGGTGTTATTCTCATTTTATTGATAAGGTGCAAAGATATTAAATTATAGTCTTAGATTAAATAGTGAGTGGCTGAGGCAGGATTTATAGATGGATCTAGATGACCCTCGTACCTGCATTCTGCCCTATGGCATCAAAAAGAGAACTAAATAAACATTGACGAAATGGATTAATTAGGTCCCACAGTTCATTATGAGTATGTTTCTCAGCTGCATTCTGTTGCTGTCTTAAATTACCTGGTCAGGAGCCCGGTGGGTGGATGGATCCAGGTGACATTTATAGCCCCTTCCCTGTGTTCCAGGAGATTGGACCGGGCCAGAAACTTGCCTCTGGCATCTAAGAGAATAGAGGCTGAACAGTACTCAGGGTCTGGGGAGTGAGGGCCAGGTTTCCGCAGTAGGGCTGGGCTGGGAAGGGTCCTCCCCGCTGCCCCATCCTCCTGGATCCCTGCCGACCTCGGCTGTAAAACAAAAGCTCCACCTGCGTTGCCTTCACTTCTTACTCACTGATCACTCTGCCACTTTTGCCTTCTGATTCTCTCCCGTGATGGAGCGCAGAGCAGAGGTTCAGTTCTGAACACTGGAATTACAGATAGTTTCAATCGCCTACATACACAAAACAGACCTACGTAGAATCAGGTAATTTGCATCCAGAACTTATCATCGAAAGTAAACAGTATGACACGAGGGAAAGAAAGTGAGCTTTCCAGTCAGACAAAACCGGGTTCCTATCCTGGATCTGCCACTCACTAGTCATGAAATTTGGGGTAAAATACTTAACTTCTTTGAGACAACGTATCTCATCTGTAAAATGGGTATGATAATAATGTCTGTTAAGAATGATATCCAAGCCTGGCCGGTGAGGCTCACTGATTGAGCACCAACCCAGTCACTAAGAGGTCACCAGTTAGAGTCCCAGTCAGGGCACATGCCCAGGTTGTGGGCCTGATCCCCAGTGTGGGGCATGCAGGAGGCAGCCAATCGATGTTCTCCCTCATTGATGTTTCTATCTCTCTCTCCCTCTCCCTTCCTCTCTAAAAAAAATCAATAAAGAAAAAAAAATTATTTGAAAAACAAAGAATAATATTCAAGAAGGCATGTAAAGTGTCTAGCACTTTAACAAATTCTCTCCTTCCTTAATCCTGTCTCCTAAACAGAAAATGTCTGATAACTGACTTTTATCCCACAGTAGACAAATATGAGTGAAATTTGCTTAAAAATCCAATTTCAACTCTAATCATATACCTCTTTCTTATATTGGGAAAGTATAAGGTGGAAAAGATTTTTTTAAAATAGTTATTTGTTATAATCAATAGTTCCTCTTCAAGAAGAGAAAGCAGCTCTTTCAGTCAAGTTGCCAGCGCAGGTAAACACGGTATCGCCTCCTCCCACAACCACATCAAAATTACAACTAAACTACAACACAGCCATCATTCAGAACCGCCTGACATCGAGCTGAATGGAAGTCCGACAACTACGAAATTAAAGAAGAAGCCACACCGAGACTGGTAGGAGGGGCGGAGGCACGGACGGGCTGGTCCCACACCCACGTGTGGTGGATAAAAATCAGGAGGACACCTCGGCTGGGAAGGTCCTCCCAGAGGACTGAGGGGTCCCTGTCCCACACCAGGCGCCCAGCTCAGGGTTCCAGTGCCAGGAAGAGAAGTCCCCATAACTTCTGGCTGGACAAACCAGCGGGAACTGAGGCTGAGGGAGGCTGCGGCTGCTGGAGCCCCAGGCAGCTCCTCTTAAAGGGCCCGCACATGGACTTACTCGGACTTGCTTCTTCTAAGCTCAGAGAAGAGGCAGCTTGAGGGGCGCCACAGACATACAGGGAAGAACTGAGCTGTTTGGCCTCGGAACAAGGGCTGGAGGGGCAGCTTTCTCCTGGATAGAGATACTGGTGGAGGCTGATGTTCCTTTGGTGAGCCCTTCCCTGGGATGGCAGACAGCCGCCATATCTGGGACTCCAGCAACCTGGCTCACACTGGTTGCCCCACCCTGGTGATTCCCTGAGGCCCCGCCCCACCCAACTTTCAGGCCCACCCAAGCTGTTTCCAAAGGCTTTACCATAGGATTGGCCTGTCTTGGATCCTGCTTCGGAGTTTCCTAAAATCTGTCAAACAAGCAGCATCTGGTCTCAGCGAGCCCCATACCTCTCGTTAAGTCACCCCAGGCCTGGCACTAGAAGCAACCAGCCTTGGTTCACAACTTGGCTTTTCCTGGACACCTCCAAGCCCTGCACAAGAAGCAGCCATCTGCAGATCACTTTGTAGCTTATGCCAGGTGTCCCTGGATAGAACACAGGCAGTGGCTGACCTTGTCCCAGAGCCAGCACACCCAGTGAACAACTTCAGACCACATCAAAACACTACCACCCAACCACCTCCACAACTGACACACTCAATGAGCTGACTCAGTGGGTACCAGAGCCCTGATGAAGTAAGTCTTGCTCTGTGTGGTGGGCCCCAACACAGCTGGTCCTCCAAGGTAGTCAGAGGCCTGTGACCAGTGGGCACAGCCAGTCCTTGCAGCTGATCAGCCTGAGTAAATCCTTCCCATTGATGTGCCAACAGCAATCAAGACTCAATTACAACAGAAGGGTGTACAGTCTACACTAGGGGTGCACCTCGAGGGCCCAGCTGGAGTGATCAGGGAGACTGTGCCACTGGACCCTACAGGACACTTACAACAATAGGCCACCCTACGAAGCCTAGGAGACATAGCAACTCTACCTAATACATAGAAACAATCACAGGGAAGCAGCCAAAATGAGGAGACAAAGAAACATGTCCCAAATGAAAGAACAGAACAAAACTCCAGGACAAGAACTAAACAAAATGGAGATAAGCAACCAATCAGATGCAGAGGTCAAAACACTGGTTATAAGGATGCTCAAGGAACTTGGTGAGACATTCAAGGGACTTAGTGAGAACTTCAAGGAACTTAAGGAGACCTCCAAGGAACTTAGTGAGAACATCAACAACATAAAAAAAGACGAGTCAGAAATGAAGGGTGCACTAACTGAAATAAAGAATAATTTACAGGGAATCAATAGTAGAGTAGGTAAAGCCAAGAAACAAACCATCAATTTGGAATATAAGGAAGCAAAAAACACCCAATCAGAAGAGCAAAAAGAAAAAAGAATCCAAAAACACGAGGATAGTATAAGGAGCCTCTGGGACAACTTCAAGCATGCCAACATTCGCATCATAGGGGTGCCAGAAGGAGAAGAGAGAGAGCAAGAAATTGAAAACCTATTTGAAACAATAAAGACAGAAAACTTCCCTAACTTGGTGAAGGAAGCAAACATACAAGTCCAGGAAGCACAGAGAATCCCAAACAAGTTGAACGCAAAGAGGCCCACACCAAGACACATCATCATCAAAATGTCAAAGGTTAAATACAAAGAGAAAATCTTAAAAGCAGCAAGAGAAAAGCAGTCCGTTACCTACAAAGGAGCTCCCATAAGACTGTCAGCTGATTTCTCAAGAGAAACTTCGCAGGCCAGAAAGGAGTGGCAAGAGATATTCACGGTGATGAAAAGCAACAACCTACAATCAAGATTACTCTACCCTGCAAAGCTATAATTTAGAATCGATGGACATATCAAGAGTTTCCCAGACAAGAAAAAGCTAAAGGAGTTCATCACCACCAAACCACTATTATATGACACGCTGAAGAGTCCTCTTGAAAGAGAAGAAGAACAAAAATATGAACAATAAAATGGCAATTAATACATATCTATCAACAATTGAATCTACAAACAAAATGAGCAAGCAGAATAGAAACAGACTCATAGATACAGAGAACTCTTTGTTGCTTGCCAGATGGACAGGAGCTAGGGGGATGGGTGAAAAAGATGAAGGAATTAAGAAATACAAATTGGTTGTTAGACTGCTGAACCTCAAAGGGAAGAGGGGAGGGAGGGTGGGATGAGATAAACCAAAGAACTTTTGTGTATATATGCATAACCAATGGACACTGACAATAGTGTGGGGAAGGCAGGAGGGGAGCAGGATTGGGAAGGAGGAGGTCAATGGGGAAAAAAGGGGGGGAACATCTGTAATATATTCAACAATAAAGATGAGTTAAAAAAAAAAAGTAACTTATTATCTACAAAAGTAGCTTTCAACATTTATACCCCAATAGATTATTTTCATTATTTTTTAAAGACAATCCCACTCTTAGCAAAAAAATTTCTTGTCAGATAAACTGCAGGTATTAAGTAATAATTCACTTTCTTGTCTTTATTAAGCAACAAGAAAATCTAATAATGATTAGAGATTTCAACTGACATGTATCAGCCTGCCCTGAGCAAAGGCACTTCATGCCTTAAGTCTCTGATCGGCCTCTTCTTGGTTCATGGATCTCCATTTATATCTTTGCTGACTCCCCTAAGGATCCTTGGAACCCAGCTGGACTGGAATTTGACTCTGGAGAGATGTCTGGACAGTGAACTTACACCTAGAGCCCAGTGGACCAGAATCTGACAAGTTTTCCTTTCCTGCTGCACAAGGACAGAGCAATTGCTGAGTTGGGCCCTGAAAACAAGGACTTTATTTTGTATGGTTACCACATGGCCCCTTCCTCTCTGGAATCTGACAAGCAAATTGGCATTTGTGTTGCCGAGACTGTCATAGAATAGTGATTGTGCATTACACCCTAGACGCCCTGCCTCATTCTGCCATGGATGTATTATGCTGAGTGTGTGCAGTGAGCAAAAGATCTTCCATTTGATTTCAAGCTGTGTATCTCAGCATGCTGCCACACCCACCCAGGGCGAGAACTCCTAAAGCGGCTTTTGGGAGTTCTGCTCCAGAATTCTGGTTCTAACTTAGATCAAGAAGTATTCAAAGGGTCCAGCAGATGCCAGTATGAATTCTTGAGTCTCTCCAGGTTGAGTATTAACACATCAAATTGCATTACCCCCTGCCCTGGAGAGCTGTCTTTAAACAGGAGATGATATTTTTCATAAGGATTAAAGACAATATTTTTCATAAGGATCAATTCCTCTAATTGGTAAAATTCTGATCTTACATCTCAACTCCAACGCGGGATGAATGATGCAATCTCAATTATAGAGAACCTATAAGGGCCGAACAAGTGAATAAAGTAGCTGCTTCTAAAATAACCTAGTCCAGGCCAGCTGCCTGCTGTTCTCTGCATAGCTCATTTGGATGGATTCTCAGCATCTTCTGTCTCTGACTCAGCAGGCTCCCCCTTTGTCACCAAGAGTTGAAGCTGGGCTTTAGGTTTATTATGGCTTTAGAATCAGCAGCAGAGCAAGCATACCATGCTTGTCTTAGTTGTGCTGAAACACTCTTCTGAATATCTTTGTGACTCATTTTGGAATCCTTTACATATTAAGAAAAGTACAGAGAATAATCTACAAGTGCCATATGTTTGCTACCCAGATTTAACAGCTGGTAACATTTTACCATGTAGACTACAGATCTTTTCTTATTAATGAAACAAAGGTCTCATCTAACCCTGCTCAATCCCATTCCCTTCCCTCCCTCCCCAGAGATAAGCATTATCTTAAGGTTCACGTGTATCTTTTCCACCTGTGTTAGTCTCCTGGGATTGCCATAATAAAGTGCCACACACTGAATAATTTAAGCAGCAGGAATGTATTGTCTCAGGTCTGGAGGCTGGATGTTAGAGATCGAGGTGTGGACGGAGTCATGCTCCCGCAGCATCTCTCCCAAGGCTGTCCCCCAGCTTCAGGTGGCTCCTCGGCTTTCGGCAGCGCATGGCACTCTCCCTGTCTCTGTGTGCGCCTCTGTGTCCTAGCGTGTGCTTTTGATAAGGACGCCAGTCATATTGGATTAGGGCCCCATCCTACTCTAGTGTGAACCCATCTTAACGAATTACATCTGCAATCACTTCACTTCCAAATAAGGTTGTGTTCTGAGGTACTGGGGGGTTAGGACTTGAACCTACGAATTTAGAAGGACAAAAATTCAACCCATAACACCAACTACATATTAATACTTGTACTATATTTGGTTTTTCCATGAACATATATATTATTTTGTGTATATAAACTTTTATATAAATGGTATTATACTGTATGTATCCTTCATAACTTTTTTTTTTAGAATTTTTTTTCTTTATTGATTTTAGAGAGAGAGGAAGGGAGAGAGACAGGGAGATAGAAACATCAATGAGAGAGAACATCGATTGGCCGCCTCCTGCATGCCCCCCACTGGGGACTGGGCCCCCAACCTGGGCATGCGCCATGACCTCTTGGTGCATGAGTCGATGCTCAACCACTGAACCATACCGGCCGGGCCTTTGTAACTTTTTTTATCCAGTAATCTATTTTTTAGATGTATTAATGTGACAAATTTATACTAGTTCATTTATGGTACTTCACTGTATGAATGTACCCCTATCCTCTCTACACTAAAATTAAAAATAGCTACAAGATTCATGACTTCCAGTCAAGATGGCGGCGTAGGTAAACGCGGTATCGCGTCCTCCCACAACCACATCAAAGTTACAACTAAACTACAGAGCGACCATCATTCAAAACCGCCTGACATCAAGCTGAATGGAAGTCCTACAACTACGAAATTAAAGAAGAAGCCGCATCGAGACTGGTAGGAGGGGGGGAGGCGCGACGGGCTGGTCCCACACCCACGTGTGGCGGATAAAAATTAGGAGGACACCTCGGCTGGGAAGGTCCTCCCTGAGGACTGAGGGGTCCCCGTCCCACACCAGGCACCCAGCTCAGGGTTCCAGTGCCAGGAAGAGAATCCCCATAACTTCTGGCTGGAAAAACCAGTGGGAACTGAGGCTGAGGCGGCTGGAGCCCCGGCAGCTCCTCTTAAAGGGCCCGCGCACGGACTTACTCGGACTCGCACCCTCCAGGCTCCAGTGTGCGGGAGGCAGCTTGAAAGGCACCAGAGTCTCATGGGGAAGAACTGAGTTGTTTGGCATTGGAGCGAGGGCTGGAGAGGCAGCTTTCTCCTGGACAGACATGCTATCAGAGGCTTTTGTTCCTTTGGTGAGCCCTCCCCTGGGCTGGCAGACGCCGCCATATCTGGGACTCCAGCTACCTGGCTCACACTGTTTGCCCCACCCTGGTGATTCCCTGAGGCCCCGCCCCACCCAGCTTTCAGGCCCACCCAAGCTGTTGCCAGTTGCTTTACCATAAGATTGGCCTGTCTTGGATCCTGCTTCAGCTTTTCCTAAATTCTTTCAAACAAGCAGCATCTGGTCTCAGCTAGCCCCATACCTCTAGCTAAGTAATACATACAAACAAACACAGGGAGGCAGCCAAAATGAGGAGACAAAGAAACAGGTCCCAAATGAAAGAACAGAACAAAACTCCAGGAAAAGAACTAAGTGAAATGGAGTTAAGCAACCTAACAGATGCTGAGTTCAAAACACTATAGGGATGCTCAATGGACTTAGTGAGAATTTCAGTGGATTTAGTGAGAACCTCAGTGAACTTAGTGAAGGCCTCAAGAGCATAAAAAAGGACCAGTCAGAAATAAAGGAAGCACAGTTAGAAATGAAGGAGGCACTAACTGAAATAAAGAATAATTTACACAGAATCAATAGTAGAGTAGGTAAAGCCAAGAAGCAAACCATCAATTTGGAATATAAGGAAGCAAAAAACACCCAATCAGAACAGCAAAAAGAAAAAAGAATCCAAAAAAATGAGAATAGTGTAAGGAGCCTCTGGGACAACTTCAAGCGTGCCAACATTCGCATCTTGGGGGTGCCAGAAGGAGAAGAGAGAGAACAAGAAATCGAAAACCTATTTGAAACAATAATGGCAGAAAACTTCCCTAACTTGATGAAGGAAACAAACATACAAGTCCAGGAAGCACAGAGAATCCCAAACAAGTTGAACCCAAAGAGGCCCACACCAAGACACATCATCATCAAAATGCAAAAGGTTCAAGATAAAGAGAGAATCTTAAAAGCAGCAAGAGAAAAGCAGTTAGTTACCTACAAGGGAGTTCCCATAAGACTGTCAGCTGATTTCTCAAAAGAAACTGCAGGCCAGAAGGGAGTGGCAAGAAATATTCAGAGCGATGAAAAGCAAGAACCTACAACCAAGATTACTCTATCCTGCAAAGCTGTCATTTAGAATCGATGGCCATACAAAGAGTTTCCCAGACAAGGAAAAGCTAAAGGAGTTCATCACCACCAAACCATTATTATATGAAATGTTGAAGGGTCTTCTTGAAGAAAAAGATAAAAAAATATGAGCAAACAAAATGGCAATAAGTACATATCTATCAACAGTTGAATCTACAAACAAAATGAATAAGCAGAACAGAAACATTCTCAAAGATACAGAGAACTTTTTTTGGTTACCAGATGGGAGGAGGGTTGGGGGAATGGGTGAAAGAGGTGAAGGGATTAAGAAGTACAAATTGGTTGTTAGACTGACAAACCTCAAAGGGAAGGGAGGGTGGGGGGTGGGAAGAAATAAACCAAAGAACTTATATGTATATATGCATAACCAATGGACACAGACAACAGTGTGGGGAAAGGAAGGAAGGGGGCGGGAATGGGGAGGAGGGGGGCAATGGGGGAAAAATGAGGAACATCTGTAATACATTCAACAATAAAGATAAATTAAAAATAAATAAATAAATAAAGCCTTAACTAATGTCCATCTATTTTAAACATTATTTATCAATAAAATTTTAATATAACATGAAAAAAATATCTACAAGATTCAAATTGTCATTCGTTCAGTAAATAATAACAGAGACGTGAGTCTTAGTTTTAGACTCCATGAGCTCTCTGGTTCCAGTCCTTGCCAAGATCACATGGATCTTGTTGATCCTGCCATCTTATAACTTCAGGCCTCAGCAGTTTTTATTGTTAAGGACATTTTAGGCGGCAGGAGGAGAGCCACTTAACTGTCGGGAATATCACTAAGCAACAAAGAAGAGAAAGAAGATGTTTGAATAGACAACTAAGTCTTAGAAGTTGGAGTTTGGTTTGAGAGAGCTCTGGGATGACCACTGGATGTCTCCCCCCTGCGAGATATAACTGTAGGAGAAAGGTAAGGCTGGAGATGAGGTGTGTGTCCCACTTCCTGACTCTCCTGGACTGGTCTTTGGGGCAGGAGATTGACCCCACTGTCTTTGGATCAGAAGTCCCAGTGAGCCTCCAACCCTGCAAAGGGGAGTTAAACAGTAGCCTCTAAGCTATAGAAAGGCTCCCAAACATTCTTGCAAGTACACAGCCCGGAACCTCACCTGCTCATCTGGGATTTCCCTTGTCCAGGGTTTCAGCCATGGCTGACCTGAGATTCAGTAAAGTGAAGAAAGTCTTGATCTTAAAGGCAGAAGATACAGCCCAGCTGAGGTGGGCTCATGTGGCCAGCTGTGGGGAAGAGAGAAAGGCCACCAGCATGTGCAGGTACCCCCAGGCTGTCACACTCAGGTGCCCAGAGGTAGACAAGGAGATGGCCATCCCAGGCAAGTTCTTAGAGGAATGGAGGGGTCCACTGGTCACTGGACTCGGCCGCCAGCGTGGATGGAGTGATGGGAACCTTCCTGCGGAGGAACCTCGGAGAAAGAGATACTGACTGCCTCTGCCCAGGGCCACTTTCTTCCTATTTGACGGTGTGACATCTGGCATCAGTGAGCACCTTCTGCTCCTGTCCCTCCACCTCTATTACTCTCTGAAGAACCCCTGTGGGAGAGCTCCCTGTCACTGCCAAATACCAGGCCCTTGAAGGAAATTCTGGAAAACCAGATGGGATGTGTCTTCTGGAGGTGGGAAATGAGGTTGGGTATGAGTTTTAAGGGAAGATCTCCACTTTTTTGTCTGCTACATTGGCCTTTGCAATGTCATGTTCAAATTTTGTTAATTCTCTCCAAGGATCTCCATAAGGAAAGTGCCAACCTATATGAGGCAGGAATTACCTCAGATGGGTCATAAGAAGCATTTCTCATGACAAACCATCTAAACGAAACTCCTCACATGAACTTTTAACTTTAGAAGTACTTTAGAGGTGTAGGTAAGTTGGTTATTAAATTTTAACATGTTTGAGGTCTAAAGAATAAATGTTTCAAAAACTGTTAAAAATGAGCCTGCACCTCCTACCTCAGGGCACCCATGGATCCAGCAGAAAGCACAGCACAGCTGGAAGCAGCCTGAAAATGGAGCTGAAAGTGCCCTGTGAGCTCCCCTCTCTCCTGCCTTCCCTGAGGGCAGAACCCCAGGGAGCCGGACTCCCCTGTCCCAGCTGTCATCCACGTCACCCTGGCTTGCACGAGCGAGAAATGATTCTGCGTCCAAGTATGGTGGTGGGAAAAGTCTGCAGTCGGACTGATTCAGCCTCAGGGTGCAGAAGAGAAAGGTCATTGCATTGACTTTCTTTTAATGCATGTAAATGCTATAGGTAAACTGACAAGATTCTTGTTTCTATATGATGCCAAAATTTGAGAATATACAAATAGCCCTTGATGGATTAATCTAAGGATTATTTAGACTCCATGGTTCCCCTTAAGGACCTCAAGTTTGTGACTCACACACATACACATAAGCATATAAATGTCCTCTAATTTCTGCTATCAGTCATCTATAGCTCCAAAAGTTGTATGATAAACCACAAATAAAAGTCACAGGGAAGACCCTAGCTGGTTTGGCTCAGCCTAGAGTCATGGGTTTGATTCCCAGTCAAAGGCACGTACCTTGGTTGCAGATTTGATCCCCGGCCTCAGTTGGGGCTGTGCGGAAGGCAACCAATCGATGTGTCTCTCTCACATCAATGTTTCTCTCTCTCTCCCCTCCTCCCACTCTGTCTGAAAAAAATCAATGGAAAAATATCCTCGGGTGAGGATTTTAAACAGGGAAAAAAATCATGGGGAAGGATGCTATAAGATTGTGGTCATAAATGGAATCTCTACAAAAGGATCATCAGAAATTTCTAACAAAAAGAAATTTTAAAACAACTGTTCCCAAAGGCTGGTATTGCTTTCAAAATGGAGCTGATAACATCCAACATTTATTTTGATTTATCTTTGAGGCTTTACTCTGAAACTAAAGAGTAGCTATTGTAGAGATTTTCATGGTATTGTTTATAAACTACATAGGATTTCTATTTTGATTACTTATGTTATATTTCATTGCTTTATTCCAATTCTCTTTCTCCCTGAAGTACTCTTCATATTTATTACTGCAGTTTTAACAAATAAGTAACTAAACGCTATGTATCAGTACTTAAAATTATTTAATTAAAAGTGCAAGTTTTTTGTTTTTTTTTTTCAAATAAAAAGGAAGTTCAGAATTTGCCAAAGTGCTTTGCTACTCTTTTTAAGCTCAAGCTTGGTGTTTGGGCTTATATATACATGAATATACATATAAAATGTGTGTGTACCAAAGTGGAAAGATCATGGACTTGGGTGTCAAATCTGGGTCTTCCATTACCAGTTATAAGATGTTTGGGCAAGATGGAGAGTCTCTCTGACCCTTAGTTTTCTTATTTGTAAAAATGGATTAATAATAACTTAGCATTGTCATTTTGGAAGTTTAATGAAGCAGTGTATGTTACAGTTCCTGGCATGGAGCAGGTGCTCAAAAAAATGGCAGCTGTGGTAGTAGTAGTTATTTCTTGGATCCCAATCCCAGCCTTTCCATTCATTTCCTGTGTAATTGTAGGCAAGACTCGCTACTCCCAATTGCAAAGTGTAGAGATTAAATGGGATGGTCTCTCCATCTCTCACAGAATAAAAGTCTCTGTTTCCAATATGAAATGGGTCTACATTTGAGGCACCATCGAGTAGGACCAAGCAATGTAAATAGATGCAAAGGTGGAATTTGGTTCACTTTGTGGCCACATTTATTGTGCATTTGTCATTAGGCACTATTCTAAGCCTTTCCCATGTAGTAACACATTTTATTAAGTTCTCACAACTCTACGATTAAAGCAGTATCATTAATCCCATTTTACAGATGAGGAAACTGAGACACAGAGTGGTTACGTACCTTCCCCAAAGTCACACAGATAGTAAGTGAAGAGCCAATATTCAAACCAAGATAGGCTACAGAGCTCATGTTTGTTTTAACAATTTTGCTTTACAAATTTTCTAAGGGGATTGGCTTACTGACAACTAAACCTCCAGTCTAAATTCAAGAGTAATCCCAGCACTTTCTCATTATTACTTTCCTTTCCTTTTGCTGGATTGTATGGTAAGAGTATGTTTAGTTTCATAGGAAACTGCCAGACTGTCTCCTAAAGTGGTGGATACCAATTGCACTCCCAACAGCAATGAATGAGAATTTTTGTTGTTCCTAATTCTTGTCAGCATTTGGTGTTGTCAGTACTCCAGATTTTGGCTATTTTACTAAGTACATAGTGCCTTGTTTTAATTTGTATTTCTCTGATAACATATGATAGGGAGCAAATAAGCATATGCTATTGGCCAGCTGTATATCTTCTTTGGTGAGGTGTCTGTTAAAGTGTTTGTTTTCTTTGTTGAGTTTTAAGAGTTCTTTGTGTATTTTGGAGAACAGGTCTTTACCAGATGTGTCTTTTGCAAATATTTTCTCCCAGTCTGTGGTTTGTCTTCTCATTCTCTTGACATTGTCTTTTGCAGACCAGATGTTTTTAATTTTAATAAAGTCCAGCTCATCAATTATTTCTATCATGGGTCATGCCTTAAAGAGTCATCACTATACCCAAGTCATCTAGGTTTTCTCCTATGTTATCTTCTAGGAGTTTTATAGTTTTGCATTTTACATTTAGACCTGTGGTCCATTTTGAATTAATTTTTGTGAAGGGTGTAAAGGTCTCTGTCTAGGTTTTTTTTTACACATGGATCTCCGGTTGTTCTAGAACCATTTGTTGAAGAGACAATCTTTGTTACATTGTATTTCCTTTGTCAAAGATCAGTAGACTATACTTATGGGAGTCTATTTCTGGGCTCTCTTTTTTGTTCCATTTATCTATTTCTCTATTCTTTCACCAATACCACACTGTTTTGATTACTGTCACTTTATAGAAAGTCTTGAAGTCAGGTAGTGTCAGTCTTCCAACTTTGTCCTTCTCCTTCAATATTGTGTTTATTTGGAGTATTTTGCCTCTACATATAAACTTTATAATCAATTTGTTGATATCTCCAAAATAATTTGCTGGGATGTTGATTGGGATTGCATTGAATCTATAGATCAAGTTGGAAAGAACTGACATCTTGACCAACATTGAGTCTTCCTATCCATGAACATGGAATATTTCTCCATTTATTTATTTCTTTGAATTAATTCATCAGAGTTTTATAGTTTTCCTCATGTAGATCTTGTACATTTTTGTTAGATTTCTACATAAGTATTTCATTTTGGGGTGCTAATGTAAACAGTATTGTGTTTTTAATTTCAAATTCCACTTTATTATTGGTATATAAAAAAAATGATTGACTTTTATATCGTAACCTTGTATCTGGAACTTTGTTGTAATTTCTTATAAGTTCCAGGGGTTTTGTTGCTGATTCTTTCAGAATTTCTACATAAACAGTCATGTCATCTAAGAACATAAACAGTTTTGTCTTCCTTCCTAATCTGTATACCTTTTATCTCCTTTTCTCATTTGTATTGCATTCGCTAGAATCTCCACTATGATATTGAAAAGGAGTAATGAAAAGAGACACCCTTGCTTTGTACCTGATCTTTTAAGAAAAATTCTAGTTTCTTAGTGGGAAAGTTTCGAGTATAATGTTAGCTGTAGCTATTCCTATCAAATTGAGGAAATTTACTGAGAATTGTTTATCAGAAATGGGTGTTATATTTTGTCAAGTATTTTTGCTGCATCTATTGATATGATTGTGTGATTTTCTTTTTTAGCCTTTTGATGTAATAGAATTCAAGAAAGGTTTCTTGAACTGGATAAAATCATATCACAATATGATAATATCAGACCTTTCAGGATTCACAGATTATTGTTTTTTATTAACTTTCAAGCAGTGGCATTGGTAAACAAGCTGTCTGGGGAAAAAATATAGCTTGCCCGGCCCAAGAGTCTCAGTTGGTTGAGTATCATCCTATGAACCAAAAGGCTGCCGGTTTGATTCCTGGTCAGGGTGTATACTTGGGTTGTGGGTTTGATCCCAAGTTGGGGCACCTATGGAAGGCAACCAATTGATGTTCCTCTCTCACATCAATGTGTTTTCTTTCTTTCTCTCTCTCTCTCTCTCTCTCTTCTCTCTCTCTCTCTCTCTCTCTCTCTCTCTCTCTCTCTCTCTCTCTCTCTTTCTCTCTTCTCTCTCCCCCTCTCTCTCTCCCTTCCTCTCTCTAAGCATGTCCTTGGGTAAAGATTTTTTTTAAAAAATAGCTCTGCTTTGTAGCATCTGCCCATTTCTATGGTGTAAATATTCTCACTTACTGCCAATTTCAAGTTACCAACATGAGGTCACTGAGTGTGGAATTAAGAAGAAATCCTCACACCACTACTTTCAAGTATACTTTTGAAGAGGTATTATTCACTAAAGTCTAATCTGAGGAAGCTATTCTCCATGAGGTTACACAAAAGTGGAGAAGCCAAGGGAAACTGAGTTTCTGGAGACTTTGGAAATTGTTTTTTTGTTTTTTTTTTTATCACTAAAGTACTCAGAACTTGACTCATTTGTGTACCTATGAAAACAATGCAACTCTCTAACCAGTTTTAACAGTTGAAAATTTTTGTGACATAAAACCTGGGGAAGCAAGAAGTTAGTCTAAAACATAATTTAATCAGAAAAATCCAAGATAAATTTAGTATAATTTCATTTATTAAAGAATAAAAGTTTCTTTCTAGTATATTCTGTGCAACTATGAATTTCATTTAAATCTTTAAGAAAGAGCAAATCCACTTTTAAAAAAAAACTGCTGGGTAGTTATAATACTTTGGTTCACAAGTATTTTTTTAAATGAGGCAAGATTATATAGTGAGAGTAGAGAAAGCAAGATGAAGTGAAATCACACATGACAATCTGTCATATTAGACATTATGCATTTCAACATCTGCAACTGAAAAGTCACAGAAGTCAAAAAATAAAAACAAAAAAGACTTCCAAGGAACACAGACTGCCTGATGATGTTGCTAGAATATTTAGCCCTATGTCCCTTTCATGTAAAAAATAAATTAAGTATAAATAAGGAGGTGAGGAAGCTGGTGTGTACTCAGGTATGTTCACAGGTATGTACTCAGAGGGGCATGAGAATGGGCCCAAATGCCTTTCCTCTTCCACACTTGCTACACAAAACTCTCCTCCATGTTGCTGCAGAGTAAGAAAGAGTCTACAAGGCGGGGCTGGACCAGTTGCTGGAAGTCGGAGTCCTGGAGGCCTTCAGGGCAGACCCCGGCCAATCTACGCAGAGCAGCCTGGGAAGAAAAGAGAAGAGATGACACAGGTCAGACTGGGCTCTGCTCAGGTGCATGTATTTCTTTTAACTGCCGGAGAGATGCATTTCAGGAAGTGGCTTGTTTATCAGGTAATTTGAGCTGATTATCACCTTGATACCTTAGTCATCTGGTTCTTTCGGTCACCTGATCATCATAGCAATTTTATCACTTGGTCACCTGGTTTCATTTGCACATTGGTCACCACGGTGGATATTACCTGAAAGTCTTCATGATCTTAATGGTCTTGCCATCTTGGTTTTTCAGTCATCCTAGGAACCTGGTTGTTTTCAACACCCGTCATTTTAAGGATCTGATCAACTTAATGAAATATATGACCATCCTAGAGACTAGAACTGCCAGAAGTATCAGTAGAATTATATTCCTGCTTCCAGGTCCTTAGAGGAAGCTTAGAATGGCAAGGACCATTTATTTATCCATAAATTCAGTTACGTTCTGAACAAAGAATTATGAGATGGGAAGGAGGGAAGAGAGAGAGAGGAAGGAAGGTCATGAAGTTGAAGTAAGTGGAGATTCTGCCTACAAGATAGGGATGAACAAGGAAGAGAGGTGCACACAGAATGAAATCACTGCCCAGATCTTCAGACACTGAGCGGTTCACTCTTTCCTGAGTATGCTATCCTGTTTTGTGAACATGTGCCCTTGCTCAGCTCTTCTCCATAACATGAAGTCCCTCTCCACTCTTTTCTAGCCAGCAGTTGCATTCACCCTGCAAGGCTGTCCCACTGTCACCTCCTCTAAGAAGCCTTCTCTGATTCCTTGAAGCAGAGACAGTTCCTCCCTCCCCTCTGCACCCACAGCCCCTGTGCTGACCTTAACCTTCTCATACTTGACTGCAATTGTCTTTTAGGTGTTTATCTCCCACCCTACACTCTGAGCTCCTCAAGCGTAGAGACTCTACTTTATATTTTTTTTCTGTATCTACAGCAGGTGGAACAGGGGCTGGCACAGGACTCAATAAATGTTTGCTGGGGGAAAAATTGATCAAATAAAGTGCTTTAAAATTGAATCTACTGCTACAGCTACCTGAAACTGCAAATGTGAGCTGTGCATCTCTATAGACCTCTTTACCAGTGAGCTGAGGCAATGCATACTTAATGCTCAATAAATATTAATTCCTTCCCTCTTCTAGAACCTGTACATCAGGAAACAAGATGGGAGCTTAAGGATGCCCTTCCCCTGGGAAACAAAGACAGGGGGCAATATCTGGAATGGCAGAAGAAGCAAAGAAGGAGGAATGCCAACATAGTGTTTCATTTCATCCTTACAGGAGACTGCAAGGTAAGTATCATGATCCCCAATTTGGAAATAAGGACACTAAGGCTCAGAGAGGGAAAGTGGCCTTCTTGAGGTCACACAGCAGTTCAACTCCGGGGCCCTCAGACCTACACAAACAGCATGATGCTGCAAACCCAGGACACTCATTTATATTGAGTATAAGGCAGGCATAGATCTCATTACCTAGACATGAGAGGTAACCTACTGCTGAGAAATTCCCAAGTCAGTGAAAAGAGAGGATGGCTTTAGTTGGTTGTTGGACTAAAAGGCTCTGCCATGTCCAGTGGATCAAGACAGGACATGTGTCTCTATGCACAGGGGCAGAATCTGAGACACTCGTGGCAGGAAATGGACACCAGGAGATTGTCTCTTATTAGTGTGTCCTATTTCCCCTGAGGTATGATTTCCCTAAGGGCTAACAAGGCTGATTCCATAGCACCTTCCTATTGCTCTTTATCCAGCTGGGAAAAATACCCCCATTACCCTTGAGTTGTCACAGTAAAAACAAGCCAGGATCTTCAGCAGAGGAGGATGTTAGGTCATCAGTGTATTTTACATTAACAGGGATAAAAGTAAAGCAAGAGGGAGGGAGGAAGAAAGACAGACAAAGAAATAGAGAGAAAACAGACCCATAAAGAGAGAAAATAAGATAGAAGAAAGTAGCAGAGACAGAGAAAAGGAGATAACACAAAAACAAAACACAAAGGAAATATCAAAACAGAGAGACAGAGATGAACTGGTGAAAAAAATAAGACCAAACATGAAAGGGAGATGGAAAGAGGAAGCGATGATGACGAAGAAAAAGCGAGCACACCCTGGGGCAGGAGAAGCATGGGAGAGACGTGGGAGGAGGTGAGGAGTCAGGAAGAGGAGGGGAGAGAGGGCTGGGGGGATAAAAAGAACGAAAGAAATGGGAAGGAGAGAGAGAGATCCCTAAGAGAGAATGCAACTTCTAAAAGGAGTGAAAAGGTAAAAAAACACAAAGGGTCCTCAGAAAGTCTACAGGGCATAAACCCAGACCATCGTGGAGCACCCTCTCCTCGGGGTCCAGGGGCTCAGAGGAGCCTCCACCCTCCTGAAGCCTTTCCCTCGGCCTCTGCTCTCCTCAGGGAGTTAACAGCCAGTCATCCCAGGATCTCATTCCCAGATAGTCTGAAAACACCTAACTATTTAACAAGGCCAGCCGCCCACTGACAGAGCTTCATTAAGGAAAAATCAATCCTGTTTGCAGGAGGCAATCTGTGCTGCCACTTTCCCAGACGCAGGAGATGATGATTGAAATGTCTTCCGTCCACCCGAAAAGAGCCTTTGAAACTGGAAAGAACGCCTTGAGGATAGGCAGGAGAGGTAGCCTCCAACTCCATCCACCAGACCAGGCTCCTAGTGGCCCCCCTCTCACCAGCCAGGGGGCTGCACTCAAATACAGAGGCCCTCTGGCAGCCAAACCACAAACACCCACAGGGGTACTGAGGGTGGGAGACAAGTCTGTCAGTCCCTCATCCAGGCCAGAAACGGTCACCAAACCCAAGGTCCTATAAAGAAACAAAGAGCTGGAAAAGGATCCCGACCATAGGAAGCCCCCAGACTAGAGGGGGAGAAATTCAATTCCCCCCATGAGCCAAGGTAACAAGACCAGGGCCATAAGACTTGAGGAGACAGCATGGCTGGAAACAAGACAGTCTGGTCAAAATTCAAGACCTTCAGCATCAGGCAGGCCTGTGTTTGAATTCCAAGAGCTTCCCTTTGTAACACCTAGAACACTGGGTAGCACAACCTGCCTCCTACTGGGCAAAACAAAATCTGAGCAGGCAGGCCCAGGTGCATGCTGGGTGCTCCATCTCTGAGCATGGAGAGCTCCCAGCATGGAGGAGAGGGATTTCGATCTAAGCCTTGAAGGAGGTGCGGGCAGAGCTGTAGAAAGGGCATCTGCTTGGGACAAAGGTCAAGAGCAGTGTTGGAGTGGCTCACAGCACACTGGCCTGGCCGGAAGGACGGGGCCTGGAGGCAGAGGGAGGCCTTCAGACCCTAAGCGTGGGTCAGAGTCCAGCTCTGAAGGGCTGGACCACGTGGACAGTCAGCCATAGATAATGGGGACCATGGAAGGGTTGGTCATGGGAGTGCCATGGTTGTAAACTATTGAGGAAAATTAGCCCAGTAGCCAGATAGAGGGTGAATTAGGGAGGGAAGGGCTCTATTCAAATCCAGCAACTCATCCACCAGGAGAAATGTAATCCCCTTTCCACTAGAAAGTACTCTAGGAGATTGAAAATAGTGGCCAAGCCTTTCTGTGTGCCCTTCTTCAAACTAATGATACGATTGAAAAGGAATCACAACAAACCCACCTATCTGAGTGGACCGTTATAGTCTCCCAACATTTCCTCAGGGCCTGGTCAGTGTCAAACAGTCGCTAGCTGCCCAGGTTGTGAAGACAATGGTAGTTGGGGCCAATTATTATGTGTTTGCCAGGTATTAATCTTCTCCGTTTCACTCACTAGACCAGACAGAATTAAGAAGCTCTGTGAACTTGAATGAAGACATTACATCTTTAACTGAAACTTAGCCTTTCCTTCAGCTGTGAATGTAGTGACAAACCATGAAGTCCCAGCAATCCCTGACACTTGTTCAGCAGAAGAAATCCCAGATACTTTCATATCTCACGACCATGGTAGGTAGCTTCAGATATCATCGACGCTCAGTCAGTCAGTCAGGTTACAATGCTTATTAGACTTGCTGCTCAATCTTATTTAATTTATTCATTTAAAAGTACATATTCTGCCCTGGCCGGTTTGGCTCAGCGGTTATAGTGTTGGCCCATGGACCAAAGAGTCTCAGGTTCGATTCCGGTCAAGGGCACGTACCTTGGTTGTGGTTCAGTCCCTGGCCCTGGTCGGGGTTGTGCAGGAGGCAACCGGTCGATGTGTCCCTCTCACATTGATGTTTCTCTCTCTCTCTCTCTCTCTCTCTCTCTCTCTCTCTCTCTCTCTCTCTCTCACCCTCCTACTCTATCTGAAGATAGATGGAAAAATATCCTCGGGTGAAGATTTTAAAAAAATAAAATAAAGTACATATTCTAACATATCACATGTTTAAATACTCTATACTTATTTTAATATAATGGTTTCCTTTTTAATCTATATATTTTATTATATACATTTAAAACATTAGTCTGAGAAGGGTCCATAAGCTTCACCCCATCATCAAAGGCACAAGAAAGGTTAAGGTTATTCTGCATGTACCAGAATAAAAGCCGCATGAGAGCAGAGATTTGTCTTTTTTTTTTTCCACAGCTATATCCCCATAGCTTAGATGAGTGCATGATAGATATAATTACCCAGTAAATATTTATTGAATGAAATTTGTAGCATTCAGTGACCTACCCAATGGCACACAGCTCATTAATGGCAAAACTAATCGGGTGTCTGACAGTAACGACCTGTTTCTACCACAGTGCCCACAGGAGCGCCCAGAAACGAGGTGAACTCAACTACAACAAGATGGGCAAGAAGGAGGCTTTACTGTGAAACAGCTTGAAGGATCTCGAAATCCAGCACTTCTCCCGTGCATTCTTTGAGGACCCATCAAGGACCTGGAAGTTAAACAGCCTATTTATCCAATGGCTTCCCTGCTCCTCCATGCTTCCTACTGGAAGCTGCTCTGTTTGGGGTCTGCTCCAGCCCCCACAGAGAGGAGTACAGAGACAAAGCGTGCCGTCCCCATCTGGTTCTACTGGATGAATTAAAGGGTGACCCAAGCAGCATGGAGACGTTGGGTGGGGACCTCCCAGGATGCACTTGCTTGGTTCAGGGTGAAGATCCCGGTGACTGGCTGAATAATATTCTCTGTCCCATCCTGTTGCCTCCAGTCCTAGTCTACAAAGGAGAGAAGGAAGCCACAGAGCTCCCTTGCGAGGAGGAAAGGAGGCCTCCTCGCCATGCCCCGTCTGAAACAGGCAGGAGACATTCGTACTCAGCTCCCGCATACTTCAAGCACCATGACATCACTAACACCAGCTGCATCCCGCCGCCGGCCACTCTGGTCCTGGTCATTGTTCAGATCCCCTAGAACCTAAAAGTATGTGGTCCCCCAGCCTCCCACCTTTCACACATATGACCTCATATAATTTTCTTCACAATGTTATGAACTAAGTGAATAGTATTACTCTTATCACCATTTTAAAGAAAAAAAAATTGCAGCCCAGAGAAGTTTCACGGCTATGCAAGCCAACCATGGCATGGCCCCCTCTCCTGACAGGGAGAGAGACGGCAGCAGACTGAGAACCTACCAGGCAGGCCACGAGCACGGCGTCACTGCTGTTCCTCTCGGAGGGTGATCGGCAGAGCTCAATGAGGCGGGACATACCTGCGTGAGACACACAGACAACCTCAAGCCCTGGATGGGGACCAGCCTGGCCAGGCCTGACAGAGGTGCACCCCTGTCTCTCACACGGCTCTCTGCGTGGGGCCTCTGGCTCCCAGGGCCCCTGTCAGCCCGCCAACCGGCTGGGGAAGGAGAGCGAACCCACCCGGAGGAGCCTGTGGTGGAGACCTGCTCCCCTAGGTGTGCATGGACCCTTGTCAGGGCCAGGATGAGCTGCACTGTCAAAGCCAGACCCCTAAGTGCCAGAACCCTGGCCCGGACTGAACTTAGAACTGCAGCAACAGTGGCAAAGGTCTCTCTGAAAGAGCTACTTCTGTGGAGGCACTTCTGATTGTACCAGAGTTATGTTCAGTGTATACATCTGTATCAGTGGAACTATCGACACCTTTTATTTCCCAATTACCTATCAGTCAGAAAAGATATGGTCACTGAAACTACAGAAAACTACAGATTGAGTAGGTTCATGTTACCTAGCCCTTTACAAAAGAAAAGTTAAATAAATGACTTTACTTTTCAATGAAAATGAACTTTCTTCAAACTTAAAAAAACAACAACACCCTCAGTATAAGAGAGTGATAAAAGATGCGCAGACACATTCTGTATGTTTATCCTCCATAAAGTCTTATGGAGCTGGAACCCTCTGCTGCCCCAAGGTCACCTCTTGCCATCCCTGTTGTACCTGGATTGCAGGTGACACTGCCAGGCTGACTCTCAGGGCTCTATCTGGAGAGCCCTTTCTCAGCCTTCACTGAAGAATAACTCCTTGAACCACAGGGAAGACACCTCCTTGCTAAAAATATCCTTTGACCCAGCTCGATGAAGGTGGGCTACCTCCCCTGTGTCCCAAAAGTGCCACAGATGTGCTCTGAGCATTGCTCTGTGATATTCAACTGCACGCGCCTCTCTCCACACTCGCCACCCCATTCGGTCTGCAAGTCCCTGCGGTCGGGACGATGTTCCAGATGGTATATGCCTAGCACTCAGAACAGAGGCTAGCACAGAGTGGGTATCTGAAAACACTGGCTGGGTAAACAAGTGACTAACTGAATGAATGAGTGATTGAATGAGTGAATTGACAAATGAGTTAATGGTGAATAAGTGACGTAATCAATGTGCTAAGGAATGAATGAGCCAAAGGATGCATTAACGAGCGAATGAACAAACGGGTGGACGAATGAGTGAGCAAATAACTGGACGAGTGAATGAATGAGGAAATAAATGAGTGAATAAAAGAATGGAGTCCTAATGAGCAGGAAGTCTGCGGGTGAGTCATTGTTCTGGCTAACCGAAACCTCTCTAGACCCTTCCTCTCTCCGGCTGCAGCCCCAGATTATAAGCTAGACTAGTGGCTGCACCCTGGGCCTCCATCCCAGCATTTCCCAGCGCCCCGGGAGTGGGTCTCACTCCAGCCAGCCCTCACTCTGAGTCCTCTGCTGCCACCATGAACTTGAGGCTGCTTCCATCCCCAAGCACCCCCACTCCACCCCTGCCACAGCCAGCACCACTCACAGCTCAGCCGCACGGCCTCCCGTGCCACGTCTGGGTCCCGGCTGAGACGGGCCAGGGTCACGGCCGCCTTCTGCTGGACTCGCTCGCAGGCCGCCACCTCAGCAGGGGTCCCAGATCTCGGCTTCTCGGACAGCATGCCCATGATAAGCTGCACCCCTGGGCAGGAGGCAATGAATAGTTGGCACCGATTCCAGTGGGGAGACTTCCCCTTGGGGCCAGCTGGATGGATAGCTGCAGGGCTCGAGTAAAGGCTGCCAGAATGACTTAGGGGTCTCAAACACAGGACGGAAGCTAGACAAGGCCACCTCTTCTACTCCGTCTGCCCTGGGGTGTCTCTGATTCCATGTACCAAGTCACCATACTTGGAAGGGACATCTGGAGGACACCCCTTTTTACTTTTTATTGCTATGACTGAGCTTTTTCACTGCGTGCCTGGCACTGTGCTAATGCATGATCCCCCAAGACAGTGGTTCTCAACCTTCCTAATGCCGTGACCCTTTAATACAGTTCCTCATGTTGTGGTGACCCCCAACCATAAAATTATTTTCGTTGCTACTTCATAACTGTAATTTTGCTACTGTTATGAATTGCCATCGGAAATATGTGTTTTCCGATGGTCTTAGGCGACCCCTGTGAAAGGGTCGTTCAACCCCCAAAGGGGTCGCGACCCACAGGTTGAGAACCGCTGCCCTAAGACCTCCCAATAGCCTCATGGACTGGGTACTGGTACAATTCAGAGAAGTGAAGTATATTTTCAGGGTCATGCAGTTAGGGTTTGGGGAGCTGCTATCAGAACTCAGATAGCTGGCTATTCCCCATCATTCATGACCTCGGAGGCCGGTTGCATCCAAGTCAAGTCCGGGGAGGATGGGTCTCCCTGGGGGGAGTTAACCTAACCCGAGGCTGGATCAGCAAGAGATCAAATGTTTTTAGAGGTGATTTAAACACTGGAGGAAGCCTGAATTTGGTTGGCTGAGAAGGTTTCCCACCCTCCCTTGAAACCAGACCTGTCTTCTGATTGTCCTACAAACACACACTCACATCTACCCCCACCTCGTGCCTTTGCCCACCCAATTCTTTCTGCAGGGAATGTCCTTTTCCCGCTCACTCTCTATCTAACGGTTCCCATCTGTAGGTGGTAGTGAAATTCCACCTGCTATGGGAGGTACTGCCCAGCCCCCACTCCCCTTTCCTGTACCCAGTGGCACTTGCGATTTGGAACTCAACCCAGACATGGACCACAGATGTATTTTGCTTTGTTTTGTTGCTCCACACAGTATCTAATATCTTTATTAAATTTTGGATAATATGAACATTGGGAGATTTCCACCTTCTAAAAAATCACCTCCTCATCTGACAACACTGGGTCCACACTACTTCATGACAACAATTTGTTGAAACTTACGGTAAGCTTGCTCTTTTAAATGAGATTGATCCAGTCCCTGCTGAGCCCTCATCATCCTTTTATATTACGTCTGGGTCTGTAGGCATCTAAGTTTGTAACCTCTGACTTAGACCACGGAGCTGGAAGGGTCCTCATGGTTCTTCTAGTCCAAGCCCTCCCTCTCCCCCACTTCACAGATGAGCACCTGGGGTCTGGAGAGAGGAAGTGACTTCCCAAGTTCACACAGGAGTCAGTTCCAGTCCAGTGCCTTGGCCACATGCATCTCTGAATCTTACTTGAACCAGATACAATTTCTAACTCTCCTAGATCCCCAGGCACAGGGGCTGGGAGTCCCTTAGTTATGAGCCCTAAGACTATTCAGCACTGGGGAGGGGCCATCTCTCTCTCTGGTGAGCTTTGTTAAGTACCCCATTTCTCCCTCCTGTGGGCACAAGGGACTCTGAAGGTCCTGCCTTTCTTGGCCCCTGACTTTACCACCACATACTCAACCCTTGGGGAAAGGTGCTTCTTCCCCACACCCTCTGCCTCGCCACTGAAAAGAACTGATCTCCAGGCTCCCTGTGCCCACCTGTCCCTAAGACAAGGCCATGGCTATTAATGGCCTATGATACGAATGTTATGGCCTGGGGAGACATGAATTGGGGGCACCAATGTGTGGGAGCAGCAGAGAAAGTGTTAACGAGATGCTCTCAGGTGAGCGGTCAAGGGATCCAGCTCTTCAGCTTTCTACTGAGGCCAAATCCAATCGGATCAGAATGATTTAACACTGGAATGCCTCCTCTTATAGGAACAGATGTTTTCTTCTTGGATCATGATGAAATCTCTGTCTTCTCTTTACCAACCTAGTGAAAATAGCAACTGCCACCCTCCTACCGTGGGTCTACCTGACCCCTTCCCTGCTATACCTTCTGAAGGGCACTACCACCTTCTGACCTTCTCTATCCCCTTGTTCACTGTCTCCTGCTAGAATGGAAGCCCCAGGAAGGCAAGCAAACATTTACACATTGGCCCAGCTGCACACATAAGCACACATATACATGCTCATGCAATCGTGGAGACCGACGCATACACATGTACATGCCTCCAGGCAGACCTTCACATAAACACAAAGGCACACGGTTCTGTATGGCCACATAACCCACACAACACGCACACCGCTGAGAAGACATACCATTCTCCTGAATGATATCGGAGGCGCACTGCTCCAGGACAGACATGTTCGCCAAGATCGTCACGATCTGGAAAAGAGAATTGAGAAGCTAAGGAAGTGGGCACACTGGAGCCAAATGTGTCTCTACAGATGGTTGAGCCAAGAGCTACACAGCTTTCTTTCAGCCTGTGACTCCTTACGGTGCACCTGGCCCCTCCTTCCCCTGTATTTTCTTTTACCCTTTAGGCTCCTGCCACACAAATGTGTCTCTCCAGTGACTTGATGCCCACTCATCAGCATGTAGCCCTGGAATGGAACCCAGGACTCCACTGGAGAGGACAATGTCACCTGAATGAAGATGGGGCTCCCCTCTTTCCACAGGGTCCTTCTGGTCCCGGGCCCTGAAATGCAGACAGAACTGGCAGGTTCCTGGCTAGCCCCTGCCCTGGATTGCATTCCCTCCATTCTAGCATTTTGCCCTGATATTAAACCCCACCTACTTTCAACCTGAAATTAATAGAGACTAAGGTCAGGGTAGAGAACATGAGTGGGACAGAAGGGCAGCATTACACCCCCAGGATCAGGCATCATGTGGAACCTGATGAGAAAGTTCGTGCTCAGCTGCACTTCGCAAGTCTGTGGGCTGCAGGGCTCTGCCTATGGCAAAGGGATGCTCATGCCAGGTGGACAGTGAGCCGTGGTTTCAGCCTCACGGGCTGGGCAGCAGCAGCCCACCCCATCCCCACCCCTGGCCTAGTCAAGGCTGCAGAGAGAGCTCACAGCACAAAACTGCATGAAAGAATGGACCATCCAGGGACCCACTGCAGACCCCAAACTGTACAGTGTGCCAAAATACCACTGGAGAACGTTGAAAACCTGGCACCTGTTAACCCAGGTACCACCGAGGACACTGCTCCTGACATAAACAGCAAAATGACTATCCAACCGCTTCCATGGAAACAGACAACACTCTCAGGTGGCAATTACAGTAAGTAATAAAATAAAATAACTCTTCTGGTCGGTGCAGGCCTATCTCTGTCGAAAGACTTCTCCAAAGCCTGAGGCACAGTGTAACCTCTGAGGGGCAGCCGGCAGTCTCCCGAGGACAGTTTAGGCAGCTTAAATTCTGAGTCTGGATTATTACTGGATAGGCATGTGACATTTACCAAGAAAGAGTGTTGGCAAGAGTTTAATTGGTTCAATATTAGGATATTACTCTGGATAACAAATGCATGTCACAAATCTCTTTTCAACAGGAAGAAAAAAGTTTGCCATATTAAAAGAATGTCTATCTCCCCACTTCCCCACTAAACAGATGTGGGAACGGGATAATGGCAGGCTGCTGTGGCACCGTGTGCCAGCCCTTGCAGCTCAGACCTGGGCAGGGGCCCAGCTGGGTAAGCATGACCGGGGTGGGTAACCAGGGGAGAGACAGGAGACTCCCCCAAGGCAAGTCTGCCCCACCAGATGTGTTAGGAAGGGAGTGACAAGCTCCTGTTTGCATTTTAGAACGATAATAAGACCAAAGAAGGGATGGTCCTTGGAAGCCCTCCCCCCACCTTTTAATTTTTTTATTTTATTTATTTATTTATTTATTTTTATTGATGTATTAGAGAGACGGAGGAAGGGAGAGGGAGAGAGAGATGGAAACATCGATGAGAGAACATCGACTGGCCATCTCCCACATGCCCCCCACTGGGGATTTGGCGCACAACCTGGGCATGTGCCCTGACCAGGAATAGAACCAGTGACCTCTTGGTGCATGGGTCGACACTCAACCACTGAGCCACATCGGCTGGGCCCCCCCGCCCTTTTTAAATTGTGAGTGCTTGTGGGCTGAGTGGAAGGAGTTAGAGGAAAAATATGGGTTGAAGATGGAGTTAAAAATGGAAGGTTCCCCAAGAGGCACAGAGTGTACGTCTTCTGAGGAAGGAGACACAAGGCCAAGTCCGAGTCGGAGTCCCTGCATTTGGCTTTTTCTGAGCTGTCGGCCGAGCAGGGGCGTGACCTCTGCTCCCATGGCACGGGCGCTGCACCCCCAGCCGGCCCTCAGAATAGACACGTGTTTGACACACAGACCCCGAAGGGAAGGGAGGGAGAGCAGAAAAGAGGAAAGGAGGGAGAGAGGAAGGGAAGAAAGGAGGAAATGAGGGAGGGAAGGAGGACAAAATGTAAAAAGAGAAAGCAACCTTTGTCTGCAGCGTCAGGTTCATTGCATGGCGATCGTTAGCTGTGTCACAGACACAGGTAGGTCTTTGTGTCAGACTAATTTAAATCCCGTTAATGAAAATTACTTCCTCTTTACAGAGCGTGCACCCCATGTGGTTTTCTGAGGTGCAGATGAAGGATTCAATTAAGCACAATTTGAATAAATGCCAATTAGGCCCTGTTTCGAGGCCGCTGTCTGAAACATCCTCACATGCATCGTGATGTAGCAGGGAAAGCCCAGGGCTGGGATTTTAGGGACAACTGGCTTATCTCATTGGGCACAGGATAGCAACACGGCCAGCGGACAGAGCGCAGGAGCCAAGCAGATGGTTTTCCCCTGGCCCAGGCTCACTGGACCCTGTCTGATGACTTTCAGGGAAGCTCTGTTCCTCCTGAGTGAAAAGGCACTGTTTTCGGGGCAGCTTTTCTGCAAATAGAGGAGATGCCAGCCTCCAGAGCAGCCCTGGGGAGAGCCATGGAGCGCAGGGGCTAAGCACACCCTCAGCCTAGTTCCAACCCTGGCTCTGTCGCTCGCTTTCCGTGAGATCTTGGCCACCTCACTTAACCTCTGTGCCTTGGTTAGCGAAGGTGGGTTAGATTCCTATCGCTGCCGTAACTAATTACCGCTAATTTAGTGACTTACAACACCATTTATCCTGCAGTTCTGAGGTCAGAAGTCCTAAATGGGGCTAGTGGAGGGAAAATCGGGTGGACAGAGCTGCACTTCTGGAGGCTCTAGGGGACGATCTCCGCCTTGTCCTTCCTGGCTCTGGGACCACACCACTCTGCCCTCTGCTTCCTCCGTCTCGTCTCAGTCTCTGGCTCCCACCCTCCTGCCTCCTTCTCATAAGAACCCTTACAGTTACACTGGACCCACAGGGGCAGTCCAGGGTAATGTTCTTGTATCAAGATCCTTAACGTAATCACACCTGCAGAGTCCCTGTGGCCATGTCAGGTAGCTTATTCACAGATTGGGGGATTAGACTGTGGACATCGCTGGGGGTTGCCTTATTTGGCTACCACAGGAGCTCAACATGCGATCATTGATACGACTGTTATGAGCACTACATGAGCTACTGTTTTGTTAGGCACCCAGAAGATTTGTTAAGCAAGATGAGTATAACACGCCTGAGGGAAATGACCTGACAGTACCCAGCCCTGAACCACAGTGTCGGGGAGTACTAACCAGCACAACGCCCGGTGCTGCCACGTGTTCTGCTGACGTGAGATCATTCCCAAGGAGGCAAGGTCCCAGGGCGGGACGAGCCCTGCCCAGCAGAGAACCCAACCAACTTTGTGCTTATGACTCTCTGCCACATTTTGAAATCATTTTCCCTTTGGCATCCCAAAGACTGACTGACCACCTTAGGAAAATTGAGGTGAGGACGAAATTGAACCAGAATAGCAGGGGACCTCCCCTGTCGCTGGTTCGAGAAGAAATGGCCCTGTGTGACAAGAAGGAGGTTGGCAAAGCCTTTCAATGTCAGCACACACGCGGAGGAAAAGGTTTGCTCTGGGCTGGCCCAGGGCAGGTCCGGGAACACTTGTCTCATCCTTACCAGTGTCTCCCTGTGATCACACACGGACTGTGCCCTGTCCCTTTCGTGTGCTTGTAAACTAACACTGAAGACCATACCACATAAAAACAAGGGAGGATTACCCAGGACGCCCAGAGGCAGGTGCTCTGATCTAACAGAACTTACAACACAGAATCTCTGACACGCATTTAATGAAAAGTTATGATTGCTTTTATGCTGTGCAGTAATTAGGACAAAAAGGCCGATAGTTCATATGGCTGTAATTAGAATGACTCTTTAATTGCTAGATGGAATATTTAGATTTCTGTTATCACTGTGTTAACTCTCTAAAAGCTACATCAAGTAATGTCAACTGCAGCTCTGAGACCAGCCAGCAAAATCGCTTCCACCCTCCAGGGAAAGCCCACTATTCCTCTCTGTCCTGCTCCTTCCTCCACCGCACTTCCTCCACCAGAGAGCAGAAGGAATAAAGACAAGGACATTGGTCTGAAGGATGGAGGGGTCTGAGAGAAGAAGGGTGTGGTCTCTTCAAATACACTGTGTCCACTGCTTTAAGTGGCGTATAGTCTTACACACATACACACATACACACACACACACACAGACTGAAACCACACATTGCTTCCTACCACCAGACACTCAACACCACATTAACTACATTTCCTGGCCCTACCTTCCTGCCCCGAAGCTGACCTTCCCTAGCTCAGACCCATCCCAACTCCTGGTTCTATCCCAGACCCCTGCCCTGCCCATGTTTGAGCATCCACTCTGGTGCTCACCACTTTACGAGCAGTGTGCCATCTGACCACAATAATGACACGGGAGGAAGAAAAGCATTATCCCCACTACCCAGATGAAGGAAGCAAGGGTGACTTAGCGAGTTCAGGTGATTTATCTAAGGTCACACAGCTAGGAAATGGCAGAGGCGGGATTTGAACTCGAGTCTGTCTGAACCCAAAGTCTGTGCTATTTCTATTATGTCATATATGTATATGACAGGACTTTATAGACTCTAGAGGTCTTTTCCGACATGAGTGAAAATGATGATCCCTAGCAACTGGCATTTCTAATACAAGGACTCCTGATAATGGTAGTCACGGTGAGGTCTCAGAAATGTTGCAAAATGCAGACATTCTGAACTGCCAAGCAGACGATGTGTTCTCCTGGGAAGTGTGTACCAGCACCCTCCACCTCTATGAAAGCAATTAACTTCTGAAGGCCACACGAGGTCCTGCTCAAGGGAAGCCTCTGGCGTGGGTTAGATAACAGGGTCTCTCACCTAGGTTATCACTGCTTGACAGGCAGGGCAGAGGTGAGCCAGCATGAGGCAGCGCCTTGCCCACGGCCGTGTCACACCTGTGGCTGGACTCCCTGGGCAGCACGACCCCTAGAAAATACGTCCTGGGGGTTAAAATTCAGGCCACACAGATGGATTGTTAGCAGGGAGGTCTTCCGGGTGCCTGCCCATAGCGGCTCCCCTAGATGAGCAGAGCGGGGAGGAAGCACCAGACACATCGCTGCCCCCAGCCCTGCCCACACGCCAAGGGTGGGTACAGGCCAGGCGTGGCCGTCGAGGCTTCCGTTAGACAGAGGACGTGGACTCGGCTCACTCAGATGATGGAGAGGCTCTCATCGAGACGTCCACGTGGAGGTGGACCAAGCGTGGATCCAAGACCCAGAGGCTCCACACGGCGTTGGCGTCACTGGCAGATGCATTACCGGAAACCTCATGGGCATTTAATCTCCTAAGTGTTTCAGGGGGCGGTGAGCACTTCAGAGTCTAATTCATCTTCTTTGTCTTCATTACACAGAGCTCTCTGATCACCTTAATCCTCCTGCTGCCACAGCAAAGAGCCATTTGTTTCTTTAATGGGTGCACTCTCACTAGCTAAGTGGCTGTTCTGAGTCAGAGCAGAAGGTGAAGCCACCGTGAGGACGGAGCGAGCTGTGCCGGCGCAGACTGGAAGGGTGGGGGAAAGGGGAGGAAGAGAGATGGGGAAGATGGAATGGAGGGGACAGGGTGGCTGGGAGTGATGCAGAAAAACTGGCTCCAGATTCAGAAAGAGTTGCCATCTGCACAGAACTTGACCACATTCTCTCCCACCCTGGACCCCCTCTTTCCTAGGAATCAATGAGCTTTCAGGAGGAGCCAGCCACTCCTCGTGATGAAACAAAGGTCTCTGCCCAGAGCATGGGGGACGTCTGAGCTGGAAGAGACTGTGCCCATTTTACAGGTAAGAAAATTCCACTCCAAAGGTCCCCCACTCAGGGCTGTGTGCCACATTCGAGGGCCAACAGTCATAATAACATTGGCAGGAGCTTCCATTTACTCAATGGTTTCTTTGTGCCAGGAATGTGTGCCAAGAGTTTATATTCATTCATTTATCTAATTCTTACTTTAACTTTGCGAAGTAGATTTTATTCAGCCACATCTACAAATGAGAAAGGGAGGCTTGGAGGGAAATGTCTAAAGTTATACGATTATCATAGCAGAGGAGCTTTGAACCCAGGCCATCTGACCCCCCAAATTCCTGTTCTTATTGTTTTACTACTGGATCTTGCATGAAATGACCAGAGTTGGCCACAGAGGGGCACTTGAAGGTGAAGGGACCTAATTGCTTTGTCAGGTAGATGACAGACCCAGAGTCTGGAGGTGTCTACCTGAAGAACAGAAGAGAAAGAGCGGGCACATCACACAGGGGGCTCTCCAGCCCCACTTCCCACAGCCAAGGGCTGGGACGTCAGTGGACATTGCACATGTCCCCTCAGAAACCAAGCAGCCCACTGGCCCACCCGGTGGGCCTTCACTCTTTATCTGTCTGCACTGTCCTACCTTGCTCCTACAGGGAGCTTGTCCAACTCTAAGTGAGAGATTCGACCGGAAAGGAAGTCAGGAACCATACATGCATGCCAAGTTGAGGACTTTGAATAATTCACTGTTCACACTCTTCCCTGGAGCATCAAGTTTAAAAAATAAAAATATTTATTATTTATTAAGGACTTAGAGAGGCTAAGCATTGTATCGTTCTTTACATATGTTATCTCACTCGCCTTCACAACAACCCTGCAAGGGAGACGTCCATGCCCCAATTAATAGATGAGAACACCAACGCCCAAGAGGCTGTGACTTGCCCCAATCACCCAACGGATAAACGGCCAGAATCAATGCCCAGTCTCCCCGTCTCCACAGCCACACCACTGCCACTTCATTTCCAAAGAGGACAGCAGGTGACAGGCACAGACCGAAGACTGTCAGGCCAGGATAGATGCTGGCAGCTACTCGCCAACCCTGTGATCAGGAGGGCATCCTTTTGAGCCCCAACACTCTTATCTATAAAATGGAGCAAATATTCCCAGCCTCACAGAATTATTAGAGCCCTCACAGGCAAGTGCTTATATACGAGAAAATTCTCTGCGAATGTGAGTTTCCGTGGTCAGTGGTTCTAAGGAAAAGAAAGAACTAAGGAAGGGCCATCCTGCTTCTCCCTTTTTATGCCCTAAAGAAGCCTTCAGAGAACTTCACCATGGGGCCAGCTTTGGGAAGAGGCCTTAAGAAATCCTGGGAGCCCGGCCGGTGTGGCTCAGTGGTTGAGCGTCGACCCATGCACCAAGAGGTCACCGGCTCGTCAGGGCACATGCCCAGGTTGTGGGCCTGATCCCCAGTAGGGGGCATGCAGGAGGCGGCCAGTCAATGTTCTCTCTCATCGATGTTTCTCTCTCTCTCTCCCTCTCCCTTCCTCTCTCTCTAAAATCAATAAAGAAAAAAAATTTTTTTTTAATTTTTAAAAACAAAATCCTGGGAGAGTATAAACATAGACCGGACCCTGGGGGGACAGGGGACTGACATGAAATAACTAGGAAGGAAGGAGTATCGTTAGAAAGTCAACACTGCATCGTGAGGTGTGGCCTCCAAGGAAAGGAGCCATTCCAGAGACCTGGGCCCCGGGGAAGGCTTCGCAGGCCTGCGGTGCGGGAGCTTGGTGGGAGCTGTGGCAGCTTTACTGGGCCATGAGGCAGGAAGAAAGGGGCGGGGCCTGGAGGCTATGGTGAGACAGGGATGCGTGGGTCAGGGGTTAGGGATCACCTGCCTTATTAGGGCACCTGGTGGAATGTACAGACACCTGAAACCCACCTGATCCGCCCCCCACCCTTCGGCAGGGACATAGGAGGCTGCGTATGGCAGAGGGGAGACAGGACAGAGGAGCATAAGCTCTGGGCTCAAGGCCCTTTAAACTCGCTCATTCAGTGTTTTCTAACACATTTAGCAGTAAAATCCTTTTTTCCCAACACAACTTTACATGGAGCTCAAATCTACAAAAACATTTGTGACAGATACAGGGGCTGAGGCCCAGAGTCAGGGCTCTGCTCCAAGCCCATTTTAAAATTATTTTTTTAAATCCTCACCCAAGGATACTTTTCCATTTATCTTCAGATAGAGGGGGAAGGAGAGAGAGAGAGAAACATTGATATGAGAGAGACACATCGATTGGTTGCCTCCCACACGACCCTGACCAGGGCCAGGGACCAAACTGAAACCCAGGTACGTGCCCTTGACTGGAATCGAACCCGTGACTCTTTGGTCCGAGGGTCAATGCTCTAACCGCTGAGCCAAACCAGCCAGGGCACCAAGCCCCTGTTTATATGGAGGCAGAGAAGGGACAAAACTCACTGCAGGGTACAGTGTCAGAAGCCAAAAAGAGTGGGACACAGACTTTCAGAGGAGGTCCAGGGACCTTCCCACGATGTCGCAGCCTTCGAGGATGGGCGGGTGTGAATGGAGAAGGAGAAAGGCCTGTAGTGGTTGGGATGGAGCAGGGGGGAGGAGGTTGGCCCATGGAGGTGCTCCGCAGGCAAGGGGGCACGCTGAAACCTTGTCCTTCCCCTTCCTACAGAGGCGACTGCCAGGCCATGCTGCCCCCCCAGGGCCTCGCCCTGACCTCCTGACCCTGTCTTCATGGCGACGGGCCCTGCGCCTGTGCCCGCGCTCCTCACCTGGTCCCGGGTGTAAGGCGTGTCCACTCTCTGCTTGTCGCCGCAGGCTTCCAGGAGGACGCGGATGGCATTCAGCTGCAGGAGCGTCTCGCAGGCCATGGTGTCGAAGAAGGTGATGTTGGCCAGGGCCGCAGAGGCCAGCAGGAAGACTTCCCCAGACGAGGCCTCTTGGCACAGTTCTGGATGGCGAAGAGGAAGAGAACAGCTTCACTGAGAGGTGCTTTCACTTCAGTGTTCCCCTGGGTTCCCACAATAGCTCTGGGAGAAGATGTAGGCAAGTGTTACAGCACCCACTTTACAGGCAGGAGAGTGGTCACAACAGAGGGAAATGTATCTGTCTGTGGAAGCGGCAGGGCTGGGATGTGACTCCTGCCTGCGTCTCCATCCACAAGCATTTCCTGAGTGACTACTGTGCGCCAGGTTCTGCCGGTGTCTCGGGATGACGCGGTGAACAAAACAGGTCAGGCCTCTGCCCCTGTTCCGCTCACATCCTAGTCGTGGGCAGGAGAAAATGAGCTTTTAAAAAATTAATATAAATAATTGCACATTCTAATAAATGTGAGAGAGAAAATAAACAAATGCTAAGACAGAGAAGAACTAGAAGCCCAGTGGGGTCCACAAGGAAGGTCTCCTTAAGAACATGACAGCTGCCCTGGCCAGAGGCTCCGTTGGTTGGAGTGTCACCCCATGCACCGAAGGGTCCTGGGTTCAATTCCTGGTCAGGTCACATACCCAGATTGCGGGTTCAAGCACTGGTTGGGGCATGTGTGGGAGGCAACTGATCAATGTTTCTCTCTTCCTTCCTCTCTCTCTAAAATCAATAAAACCATATCCTCAGGTGAGGGTTTAAAAAAAGAAATGTGACATCTTAGCCCTTAAGGGGAAAATGGGGCAATCATGAGAATATTTGGCTAAAGGAACAGCATGTACAAAGGCCCTGAGGCAGGAAAGAGCTCCTAGTCCATTTACATCTCCAGTAATGTCCACTAGGCTGTTGCTGCATTTGCCTTGAGAAAAGGGCTGAAGTTAAAATATAAAGATTCTACCTCACTAGCTGCCATCAGCAGAGCTTCAGTGTTTCCTTTTGGTCCCAGAATAAGCCCTACACCAAGACCCTGAATGTGAGGTTCTTTCTCTCTGATCTTAGTGATCATAACCCAGACCTAACCAGATTCTCCTACTTAACCATCTATAATAGTACTGATAAGTATGGTGGTTCTCCAAGACAGGGAGGACCTTCCCCAATCCCTGTATTCCTCCACCACCCAACACATTCCCCCATGGGCTCCACTTGACCTAGAATGGAGCCCTGCCTTAGGAGAAGGCATGGAAGGCTCTGTCCATGGTGCTGCCCACCCATCTCAATGCATCTGACTTCGGACTCTCAGCTCCAACTTAACCATCAATCAAGGTGCTTCCTGGGTCCAGGCCCTCTCCTACTCATAACACCTCTGTGAAAATACAGGGAAAGAAGCCACACTTCAGGAAAACAGTCCCAGGAGAGAAATAAAGTTTCGAAACAGACTGAACTGTGTTTTATCCTGATCCCTGGTTCTTGCTTCCAGAGTCTGTACTTCTAGGTTCTGATATTGAAACCGGCACCTTCTGGCAGTAGTTGAACCCCTGCAGTGTGCCTTGCACTCTGCCGTGAAATTCTCAGCACCCTTCAAGTAGAAATGGTTGCCTCGTGTACAGGGGCGAAGCCGAGGCTCAGAGGCGCTGGCTCGGCCGCAGCCACCGTGCATCCCGAGCGTCTGCTCTGCTCAGGGCACAGCTGCACCTTTTTCCTCACTGCGTCATTTCACCCTCACAACCACACAGTTGTTTTTAAATAAAGCCTTTAAAAAAAAAAAAAAGCCTGTTTTTAAATAAAGCCTTTTTCTTTACTGATTTTAGAGAGAAGAAGGGAGAGGGAGAGAGACAGAGAAACACTGATGAGAGAGAACATTGACTGGCTGCCTCCCGCATGCCCCCACTGGGGATCTGGCCCACAACCTGGGCATGTGCCCTGCCCGGGAATCGAACCGGCGACCTCTTGGTGCATGGGTCAACGCTCAACCACTGAGCCACAGCGGCTGGGCTTTTACCACAACCTTATAGATGAAGGAACTGAGCATTCAAATGTTATGTGATTTTCCAAAAATTGTGAAATTGAGGATTTTTGGTAACTACTGAAACCTAGAATCAAAATTAAGGCTGCCTGACTCCAAAGGCCCTGTTCTTTCTGTACTCCAGGATGCCTCTTGTCTCTAGGCCTCTTTGATTCATTCCCAGTGATGTTCCTGCAGATCAGGGGTTCAGTTCTATCGGGAGGGTGATGTCTGCCTCTGGGCGTCCCTGCTCCCCACAGCCCACCTGTGTTCACTAAACAACCCAGAATCTTGATCTAACCACCCACGGCTGAGACCATGGATAACCCAAGGAATTGCGAACTCTGTAATTCCCCTTTCCCAATGACTGCCCTGTCCTCTGCTTTGGGGGGAACCACTGAGGACCACCAACCCCTTCCAGGCCACCTCCCTACATCCAGAGTTCAGGGTGAGCCCATACGACTCAGTGGCCCACTTTGCTTCCAGACCTCTCCTGGGTCCGAACACCCACCCTCATCCCGATGCCATCACCACCACTGCCGACACTGCAATTAACACCAGCACCTAAGTGCCTTTTAATTTGGGTGCACATTTATTTGGTGCACATTTACAGTCTGAGTCACCTGGGATGTGTTAGGAAGATTAAATTGAGGATTCCAGTGACTCATTTATAAATGTTTCCAGTGAATGGCAAGAAACTGGAGGGCTATTTCCCACCAAAGAACAGAGCCCTGGCATCCTGCCCAGCAGATAGATCCCCTCTGCTGACTCTCGGGGCAGACTCCACAATACATCTTCATCACAGTGAAACACATAGGGAGACTCCTCTCCTCCAGGGACAAATCCGCCCGGGCAAAGAAGTAGGAATGACATGTGGCAGTAGGGAAAGCTCATCTGGACTACATACATGGTACAATTTTTAAAAATAATTTTCTCTCATTGACAAATTGGTAGATTTTCTATAAAACTTGGGATCTTTGTCTTATCTTTCAAAATAAGCCTTTCCCACGTGGCAAAAATGAACTGGAGTTGATCGGTGACGGTCCCCTGTAGTCACTGCACGTGCTTTACAGGTCAATACAGGACTGATCTCCTTATTTTCTCCTCCATCTGGACTCTTCAACTCATTTATGTTTCCTGCCTGGCTCCTGGCAGAAGTAAATCCTAACTGTTACGTGGCCTTGAGAAAGTCCCTCCACCTTTCTGGGCCTGGGTTTCTCCTCCTACAAAGTGGGCATTCAAGTTCACGATCCCTGGAGCTCCCTCCAGGCAAGACTTTCAACAACTGGATTCTGCCTTTTCCCAACTTTGAATACATGTGCCTGTTGGCAAATTGATGTCTCCCAGCATGGCCTGTGGGAGCCGCTGCCCCAGCGACTAAATCAGCCATAAAGTCAACTTGACGGAGGCCCCTCTGTGCAAAGTCGTTGTAGATTTCACGTTGTAGAGCCAGAACAACCTTGGAGAGAGATGGGTCTCAAACCCTTGTTTTCGGTACTAGGAGAGTCGTAAAGTGAGCTTTGCAGTGTGACGCGGCAGGGGAGAGGCAGGGTCCCACACAGCGCCCCCACAGGGCTGCTAGTCCATGGTATTCGTGGAATGGATGAATGAAAAGGCAAAAATCCAAACCCGAGTGTTCTGACTCCAAGTCCAGTGTTCTGTGTTGCCCCTGAATGGGTGCTGTTCCAGATATTCCCAACCCTACACGTTCTGACAAAATCAGTTTGTATTCCGTTTCAATAAGATGCAGATCTAGAGACAGAGAGAGACACGGGGCTAGAAGCCGAAACACAGATCATCGCCAGCACTTACAAAGGAAGGAATGTGGTTTGCAAAACCAATGTCCTGCGGATTGCTATCCGGGTGAGTTCTAGTTTCTGCAGATTTGCACGGGAAAGCTGGAGGAAGAGCATGTTCTCAGTGTCGGGCTATGCTTCTCCTGCCAGGAGGGCCTTGTCTGAGCGGGGCAGCCGAGGAGGGTCAGGGCCCCGGGGCCTCAGGACTTGGGATGAAGGGTGGGACTGCAGGCAACAGGCGGGTGAACGCATGCCTCCGAGAAGCTGTTGCCCCAGTTGTTGCTGTCACATTCGCTGGGCACAACAGACCAAGATTTCAAGAACAAAGCCCATCAGAGTCTCTCCGGCCAAGTATCTGAACTCAGAATTTGAGGTCCCCTTCTGCCCTAGGACTAGTCCTGGTCTCTGGTCTGAAAGGCCAGGTAATCCCAATGTGACCTCGATTCAAGGGGCTTCCAGAAGGGCAGCGTGCATTCCAACAGAAGGCGTGGCAACAGAGCTCTGTCAAGCCTGACTCTGACGCTTCAGTGCTGGGACTTCAGCGACAGTGATCATCTGTGCCGAAGACATGTTCGGCGCGGCGAGATCTTCCTGCCCTTTCCGATGACGACTGCGACAAGCCCTCCCCCCCACCCCCCTGCACACTCAGCGGTTCCCACCCACCCAGGGTGACTCACTGATGAGAGCTGTCACGATCTCCTCCATGCTCTCCAGGAAGCTGCTGAGATGCTGAGTGAAAGGCAGGTGCGGGGAAGTGACCTGGGCCACCACGGCCGCAGCCTCAGCCCGTGTGGCCTCGGAGTGGCTGTCGTCAGTCAGGATGTCAGCCAAGCACAGAACGCCATCCACCTGCAGATGGAGAAGAGGACACCTTGTGCATCATGATGGTCATGAGACAGAACCAGGGCCGCCACGGGGCCCAGCCCTGGATCCCCAGTGACTCTGGAGGCCTATCCTTTGGCTCCAGCAGAGATCAGTGACCTCCCATGGGCTTCTTAGCTAGCAGGCATCAAGCCACCATCCAGGGGATAGGCCCTGGTCATCCTCCACAGCTAACTGTCGTAGAAAACAGCCACTTAGAACTCTCACATCCAGAGCTCCCGTCCTGGCTCCCTCTTGCATGCATCGTATGACTGGGCATTAGTCGCTTCGTTTTTCTGAGGCTGTTTCCTTATCCACCCACAGGGTTTTGGGGGTTAAGAAGACGAAGCAGGGGATGCCGGATCCAGAAGAGATGCTTGTCACATGTAGGCTCTCTCCCCCCTTCCTCGAGTTAGCAGCAAGCTGAGCTCAACCTCTCTGCTCCCCCCTCTTCCTCCACCATCCTCCCCCAGAGAAAGAGGGCTGCTTCCCTGAGGCCTAGCTCTCTGTCCAGCCCAAGAAGCACAAACGTGGGCACGGTGGGACGTGAATGCCAGATAAAGACTTCACTTCCCAGTTCTGCCCAGTCACGCCTCTTCTTGGCATAATACTAGCTTCTGCTTATGAATGCCTAGTGTGTGCCAACTACCACTCTAAGTGCAGGGCCCAAGTTGGTACACTGTCTGATCCTTGCAATAACCCTCTGAGCTCAGTGTTATTATTATCCCCATTTTACAGATGAAGAAACTGAGACCGACGGTTCATCGACTTGCCCCAGATCACAAACTTTAAAAGGAGTTGGTTTGAGATTTGGACCCAAGTGGTCTAGCTTCAAGGTCCGTGGTTATGAACAGGACATTATACGGCCTTCTGAGGAGTGCCACCGGAGCTCAGACCCTCTGCCTCCACCACGGGTCAGTAGATGAGACTTTGGGGAGAAAGGGGGCAGCAACTGTCAAGGTTAGCTCAGCAGTGCTCCCGCAGCTCCTCAGACACCCCAGGGCAGCAGCCTGCCCGAGGCCCCGGCAGTCAGGAACCAAGGAGACTTTCCCTGTTGGGAGTAGCAGGGTAGGGGTGAGGCAGGGAAAGAACCAGGGAGAGGTGACTTAGGAGATGCTCCCACACCTGCCGCAGGCCTGAGGCTCCTGTCCCTCCACCCTGACTTCCTGCCTCCTGGCCCCAGGTCTCCAGAGGTCTGCGTTTTGTTGGACTAATTACCGCCGCGGAGTTCTGAGCCTCCCTTAAATGGCTCTTGGGAGCTGTAAGGTCCATTAGCGCTGAAAGCCTTTGGCAATCTCAGATTCAAAAGAGGCAAATATGGAAACAAGAGCCCAGGGAACTGTCCTCAATAAAACTCACCTGGATGTGCTTAATAAAAGAACAAAGCCTCCAGGCTGCCCTGGCAGGACTGGACTCCCGCCAGGTGTTGACTAACAGGCCCTCAGAGACAGGGGCCTCACTTGGGCCTAGAAATAGGAAACAGCCCTATCAGTGCCAACGAAAGAAACCTCTTAGGCCTGTCTGGCCGTCATCCCTTTCCTCCCTCCAGCACCGTCCAAGGCTGTAGCTAAGGAGACCCAGGGTCTCCAGCGGGGGAATGTGTCAATCATCCAGTGGAGACCCAGGGTCTCCAGCGGGGGAACGTGTCAATCATCCAGTGGAGACCCAGGGTCTCCAGCGGGGGAACGTGGCAATCATCCAGTGGAGACCCAGGGTCTCCAGCGGGGGAACGTGGCAATCATCCAGTGGAGACCCAGGGTGTCCAGCGGGGGAACGTGGCAATCATCCAGTGGAGACCCAGGGTCTCCAGCGGGGGAATGTGTCAATCATCCAGTTTCCCCAATCTCACCTTGATGCTGATGGAGTTACAACCCTGACCCAGTTGGGAACACTGGTCAGACCCAAAGCTAGTCCCCGACACAAGCTTGGAGATGAGCCAATCAGAACACACCACAGAGGCCAAGAAGTTGATGGTCCCCACGGGCCTGGTGCCACCCAGGGCCTGGATGCCAGGCCAGCTCCCCAACCCAGAATGCTGCTTGGCAAACCCACTGAGCACAATTTCCCTGAGCATGTACTGGGTGCCAGCCCTTGTGCTGGAGCAGAGGGGCAGAGGGGCAGAGGGGCATCCACCGATAGCCGTTAGGGAACGTGACTCCCAATGAGGAAGGGGTGGCCTTCCACATGCCGCCCTGACTCAACGCCCGCACCCCAGGGGGAGAAGGTGCCCTCCTTGCAATTCCCACCCAGCACGTCCTCTGTCCTCATAGCATTGACCACACTGGCCGGCCCTGTTTCTCCAAGGGGGGGGGGGTCTGTGGACCATGCACCACTGAGGGTCTCTTCAGAGCACAGTCCTGGGCCCCACCCAGACTTACTCAGCTGGGCTCAGGGGAGACCTGGAATCTGCCCTTTTACAAGGTCTGCAGCAAACTTTAAGCGCCAGCAATTTGGAGAAGCCCCACTGTAATCTGATTCTCTGCTCTTGTCTGTCTGTCTGTCTCCCTTTTTCCCCAGGGAGCTCTGCAAGCCTGGGACCGCAGCGTGTTCACGCGTGGCTGCTCCAGGCACACAGCAGGCATTCGGCAAACGCGGAATAAATTCAAGAGAGTCAAACCTGCCGGAAGACGCGAGGACACACCTCAGACAGGCAAAGGTAGAGGAACCGCGGTGCCGATGGAGGGCAGATGGCCAGCAAAGGCCGCGACGGGGAGGCACAGCTTTGGAGCAACGGCCAGCTTGGAAACGTGGACTCTAAGATTCCTGGCCCCCGGACAGTGACCCTAACCCCGCCCGATGTAGATGCTGATCTCTTCCCTGCCCTGAGGTCTCCCACAGAACATGATCTGGTGTCCTGTCTATGCCACTGCCCACTGACTCGCTTTCCTTCTAACTTGTTTTATATGCTTCAGATCATTTTCGATAATTTGTAATCATGAGACATGTCGTCCCTTCAAAAGAGAGTGTATAGCCCTGGCAAGTTTGTCTCAGGTGCTAGAGCATCATCCCATACACCAAAGGGTTGCAGGTTCGATCCCCAGCCCCAGTCAGGGTGTATGTGGGAGGCAACCAATCAGTGTGTCTCTCTCACAATGATGTTTCTCTCTCTCTTTCTCTCCCTTTCTCAGCCTCTCCCTCTCTCCTACTCTCTCTAAACATCAATGGAAAAAATATCCTCAGGTGAGTATTAACGACAACAAAAAGAGTATGTGTATATATATATATTGCAAATTTATAAGGCATTAAAAATAATAAACACCTATACTATATGTATGTGTATATGTCTAATATCTGGAAATTCTAATCTTAGGAATAAAGTACCATCAGAAACTCCCCCGTACACCATTCTTGATCTCATACCTCTGCTCTTCTCTGCTGGAGGGGCCACTCCCCTGAAGTGTGTGCTTGTTACTCCTTGTTTTCTTTAGAGATGTACGCAGTGTGTATGTATCATACTGTATACAGAAATTTGCTTTCTTCCCCAGTCAGCATTACGTTTGGGAAAGTCCTTCCTGTTGCTGCATGCAGCTGAGGTCACCGCTGTGTAGTATTTCATTGTATAAATCAATTGCAATTGAATACAGAATTCATTTATGCATCCTCCTGTCAGTGGCCATTTGAGTCATTTCCCAGTTTTTGCTTTAATGTACAATGCTGCCATAAATATTCTTCTAAATGTCTTCTGGTGTGTACACGCCTGTTTCTCTGGTGGGCTCAGTCTAGGCGTGGGTTACAGCTCAGAGTCTACACGCCTTTCATTTTTCTGGTGTTGCCAAATTGTTTTGCAGAACAGCTGCAGCAATTTATAGTCCCCCCAGCAATGTATTAACTCATTTAACTCCATATTCTTGCCAACGTTTGGTACTGTCAGATTTTAAATGTCTGCCCTTTGGGTGGGTGTGTAAAATTTTTATTCTAATATGCATGCCTCCACTTACTACAACGAAGCTAAGAGTCTCTTCCCATGGTCATGTTTTGTTTTGCTTTGCTGTGGTTTTTGACCTTTGGATTTCCTCTTCTATGAAGTGTCTTTCAGGCGTTTTGCTCATTTTTCCTTTTGGTACATTGTCCTATGGGTCTATTTCCCAGGCCTTCGGCTCTGATGTTACTGACCTGCCACTGAGCCAGCTGATTTCCATAACCACCACCATCTCAGCAGCTCCAACTCGGCGCTCATCGCGGGCGGCCCTGGGGGGCCCCACACCCCTGGGCTCTGGACTCCCTGGCGCTTGAACCAATTCCTGTAGCGTCAGAACACGCACAGGCTCTGGAGTCACACCTACCTGGGTATAAATCCTGCCCCTGTATCTAACTAGCTAGACAATGTGTGTAGCTACTTTGAGCCTTTATCTATAAAATGGGGATAAAAATACCAACCTCCGAGGACATTGCAAGGTAACCAAGATAATGCATGTACAATTCCTGCCACAAGGCGGCGCCATCGTTCCACCTCATTCCCACCTGGCGGCTGCAGTCACCTCCTCTAGACTAGGCTTCTCTGGGGCTGGGACCCCGCTGAGAGCCTCAGCCCTTTGGGTTCGGGCCCACAAGTTTACCCACTTGTCAGGACATCCTCGGATCATGCAGCCTAGAACTAGAATGTTCAAAAGAGGAGTAAGTCTTGTTTTAATTCTTGACCAGGACCAAGAAGATGAATAATTCCAGTCCCTCAGAAGGGAAGAGAGAAAAGTAATCCTATCCCTGCATCTCTTTATAGTTCAACAAACAAACACTGCTACAGAGGAGTCAGGAAGAAGTAAGAGACGGAAAAACAAAGACACACAGACAGACACATCGAGAAACAAAGAAATCAAGAGAGACAGACAGACAGACAGACACATCACATGCTTAATAAAAGGACTTGGGGATGTGTCCGCTGGGGAGCCCAGCCTCGCCGTCTCATTGGCCTCTCTGTAACACCTCCTCCTGCTGAGGACGCTCTGCCTCTCGGCCTCCTTTCCTTCCTGGGACTCCCTGGTCCCTCACTTTTGGGGCTCAGCTCCTCCCTAGCTCGTTCTTAATTACCGTTCTCTCTTTCAGCCGTTCCTCCTCCGCGTCCGTCGCAGGTGGCTCACAGCAAGTCTGCTGTCAGCCGACTTCGTCCGACTCAGTCAATAGGACCCAAACCCCAGTGGACTCAGTGACTCCCTTGGATGACCCCACATGCCTAGCCCTCCATCCCTGACTTCCCTTCCTAAGATTCACATCTGCATTGCAGACCGGCTACTGGGCCTCTTTAATTCCTAAACTAATTTACCTGGACAGTCCACAGGCACCTCAAACCCAGGTCACTTAACCCTGAAGTGCTCATCTTCCCAGTCTTCCCTCCTCACTCCCCTCGGGCCCAGGTGAGAAGCCACCTCCCCTGGGAACCTGCCTCCCCCAGACAGAGGGCTCCTGTCCTCCCACTGCCAGCCCTTGGGCTGACCACAGCTGCAGCACTGTGTCGGATTGTCCTTGTCATTCTGCATGCTCGTCCCTGCACTGGGTTTGAGCTGCTCAGGGCAGCCCCCACAGCAGGGGTTTTCTGGTCCCCAGCACCCAGCTGACGCCTGACACAGAGGTTCACTGGTCAGGTTTGGGCTGAACGATGAAGAAACAGAGGCCCAGGGAGGAGAATAGGTCGCCTAAGCCACACAGCAAGTTAATGCCAGGGCTGGAACTTATCCTGGTCCCCCTCCTGGCCTGTGCCCACTAAGGGGGGCCTTTGGGAAAGGCAATGAAGGGAGGAGATGGTGGTGGGCCGGGTGGTGGGCGCTGCTCAGCTCAGCCTGCGGTGGGCCCAGGAGCAACCCAGCCTGAGGCCAGCTTCCTCAGACGGGTCCCAGCTCTGGAATGTCTCCATCCCCAGGCCACCCACTACCCATCCCCAGTCATAAACTTAATGATGCCAAGAGAACAATCTAATCAAGGCACTTTCACATCCTAAAGAAACTGCTGCTGGAAGCCCTTATAGGTAATTAGCTTTTACAGGGAGTGGGACGGGCCTGGGCCTGAGGCCAAGCTTCCCCGGTGGGAGGGCAGCAGTGGGGAGGAGGTGGACTGGCTGGTCCTCACCTGGGCAGCCGGGCCGCGCACCCGGAGCACAGACACCGAGGGTGTCCAGTGTCCAGAGCTGGGGAGCGCTGAGATTCTCCCGGAGCAGTGGGAAGTACACAGGAAACAGCACAGAGATTTAGAAGGTGTTATGCGGCTGACTCCTGGGCCAGCCGCAGTGGTGGCTTGTGTGCAAATATCCAAGGCACACGGGCTAGCGCACAAAGACCCGTCCTTGCCACTGCGCTGCTCCGCTCGCGCCCGGTTCCTTCTGACGCGTCCAGTTTGAGAGACAGGCAGAGGAATTGTTGCTGGGTTGTAACAGTTCAACAGAATCATGCAAATGCAGGGGAGGGAGCATGACCTACAGACCCCAAATGTCCTCCTTCCTGCCCACTCAGACACCTACATTCTGCATAAAAATATTAAAAAGACAAGTGGGAACCACAAAGCAGTTGGACTCCTCCTTATGGGTCCCGGCAGGACGGATCTGTTTGCCCAGGGTACAGCCGGAGGGAAATCCAGTCACAGAGGGGACAAGGGACGTGCCCAGGGAAGCAAAGACACGTGCCAGCCAAGGGGCGGGGCAAGGTTTACGTAAAATAAATGGAGCTGTGGGCCAGAAGCAGGACTGAAGGTGGGATGCAAACCCGCTCAGGCAAGGTTCAGGACCGTCTGTGAACACCGGACGGGACGAAACGCGCCTCGTAAAACCGGGTGTCTGTTTGAAGGCGTGCGGGGGCGGGACAGCTCGGCCAAAGCTGCGGAAAGTAGGCGGGCCTCCTCTCCTCCTCCCAGCCATGTAGCCCAGACCCCTCTCAACCTCTTCTGCTCTTTCGAACAAGAACCTTTGATTCAACGATAAGTGCCAACATGGATAAATACAAATATTAATATGTAGTAAGGAATGGGACAATGGGTGAGAGAGATTATATAACCTGTTTGGCACGCCAGTCAGGGAGTAGAGAGAGCTGAGTGGTTGAGATGGAAAGAAATCAAGAATTAAATCACTTAAGAGTATAAATAGAAGATAATTTCCCTGTCAAGCAGTTGATTTTCCTTATAGCAGATTATCACACAGGTGCTCTGAAGGCATTTGGGGCTCAGAGGAGTGAGTTCACGAGGAGGCTTCAAAGGGTCATTAAGAACAAGTTCACTCCCCTTTGGGCTAGAATTGTTAGGCATGCACTGAAGTAAAAATATCACGTTTTCAGCAAAACACTCCTGGGTACAGCTGGGATATGAATTGTACCAAAAGTGCTCTCGATCAGTGGTTCTTAGCCTAGTTCTCAGATGCTTAGAATCTTCTAGGGAAGTTTTAAAATACAAACGTATTATACTACCAGAAATTCTGATTTAATTGGTCTGAGGTGGAGTCTTGGTATCGGAATTTTTTTTAACTCCTTAAGTGGCTCTAATGGAGATCCTGGGTTGGACATCACCTGTCTGGAGGTACTTGTGGTCAGTGGAAGCTACACAATCTCGGAAGAGAGAAAAGCCTGGGTTCACAACTCAGCTGTGCTACTTGCTGACTTGGTGACGTGAGCAAGTTGCTGACATTCTCTGAGCCTCGGTTCTCTAACTCTTAAAATGATAGTGATATCGCACTTAATAATGAAATAGTGAATAAACTATCAAAATCATTCCCTCTGAAATCAGTAACAAAACAGAGATATCACTTTTCACCATTCCTATTCAACACTTACAGTGGCCCTAGCCAATGCAATATGACAAGAAGAAGAAAAGGGTAAAATGATTGGAAAAAAGGAAGCAAACTGTCATAACTTACAGATCTCAAATTATGTACCTCTTACACAATCCAAATCTGTATAAAATCCAAAAGAATCTACACACCATTAAAATGAATAAGTGACTTTAGCAAGCTAATTGGATACAATATTCAAAATTGTATGTTCTATAATTCGCAACAAACAATTCAGAAGTTAAAATTTTTAAATAACACGTTAGCATAAAAACATACCTAGAAATAAGTCTGAAATAGATGTGTAAGATATCGACCTAAAAACTCAAAACATTGCTGAGAGAAATTCAAGGCAGTGTATATAAGTAGAGATGTATACCACATTTATTAATTGGAATACCCTATATTGTTTAAGATGTCAATTATCCCAAAATGTCTTTATAACTTTAAAGAAATCCCAACCAAAATCTCAGGAGGTGTTTTTTTGTGAAATTAACAAGCTTATTCTAAAATGTATATAGAAATGCAAAAATTTTAGAATTACCAAGATAATCTTAAAGAAGAACAAAATTGTAGGATTTATACTATTACATAACAAAATTTATTGTTTTGTTATTTAGTGATTAAGGAACTCAAACAGTACATATTGGCAAAAGGATGGCCAAAAAGACTAATGAAACAGGAAACAACAACAAAAAAAAACTCATATATATGTCATCACTTTACTTAGAACAAGGCCAACACTTTAATTCAGTGGTGGAAAGAAGGTCTTTTTGCTAAATGGTGCTGGTTAGATTGGATATCATATGGAAAACTCTCAACCTTGAAAACCATTGAAAAAATTTTAATTTAAATGGATTATATGCCTCAATGTGAAAGGTAAAACAATAAAGCTCCTAGAAGAAAAAAATAGACCACCTTCATGATTTGGGGAAAAAACAAATTACTTTTTTTATATTTTTCAATTACAGTTTACATTCAACATTATTTTGTATTGGTTTCAGGTGTGCAGTATAGTGGTTAGACAATCATACACTTTACGAAGTGTTCCCCCCAGTACTTCCAGTACCCACATAGTTATCACTATATTATTGACTATATTCCCTTTGCTGTACTTTACATCCTGGTGACTATTCTGTAACTACCACTATGTACTTCTTAATCCCTTTCCCTTTTTCACTCAACCCACCGATCCCCCTCCCCTCTGACAGCCATCATTCTGTTCTCTGTATCAATGAGCCAGTGAAAACAAACATTTCTTAGATGGACACAGGAGGCACTAACTACGAAAGAAAATATCAATAAATTGGACTTTATGAAAGTTAAGCATTTCTATTCATCAGAAGACACCATTAAGAAAATGAAAAAGAAAACCTCTGGCTGAAAATATATATTCTCAATACATATATCTGACAAAGGACTCACATGTAGAATATATATTTTTTTAAGTTTATAATTCAATAAGAAAAGGACAAGCAACTTAATTTTTTTTAATGGGCAAAAGTCTCAGATCGACATTTCACTAAAGACAATAACCAAATGGCCAATAAGAATATGGAAAAAGGCTCAAAATCATTACTCATCAGGAAAAAGAAAATTAAAATCATCATGAGAAATTACTAGATACCCAAGCAGGTCACAATCGGGGCACTACATGTCCAGCTACCACAAAGCTGCAAACTGCTTAGTTGTGCTTTTGAAGCAACCCAAAGGAGAATGAGGGTGTGTGTTCATGATCTGTGTGTGTGTGTCCTCCCATCTACCCCTACCCCCACCTCTCTTTCCTCTCTAAGACTCTTCCTCTTTTCTATCACCCTCCCCGCTCCCCGTCAGGGTTTATCAGACCACTTACAAAGCTGAGTGCAAGGTCAACACAGAGTGAGTGAGTGGCTGGGCATGGCACCGGGCCTGCTTACCAAAGGGGCAGTGTGCTGGAGGCAGCTTGCTCTTAGGGCACCCTCAGTGTCAGGCTGAGGGGTCTGGATTTTTTCCAGTGAGAAGTGGGGGACTTAGGCTAAGGGTTCTTTTCCAAAAGGCACAGGACAGACTTTCTGGGGGAAGCCAAGTTGGAGACGTATTACCTTACAAGATGTATCCACATCCTCCTCCTGGAAGAAACTGGCTCAGTAAGAAGAATCCCCTGTTGCCTTCAATTTGTAACTCTTCTCCTCAACATGCAGGTCACACACAGGACACACTGGCCCTCACTTTGGTTCCTGACCCAGAGCCCACAGCCTGCCAACTTCAGGATAAAACAGCCCCAAGCACCATGGCAGGGCTGCTACTGCCGCTTTAGTCCACCAGAGGCCGCTGTTGCACAGCACATGTGGGCGGCCGAGGCCCTGGCGGAGAGCCTTCGCCTGCGGCTGCACGTCGGACTCTGGCCGCCAGGTGGCCCCATGCCGTCTGCAAACTCAGGTTGCACCTTGCGCTTGGGGTGCAGCCCAGAGACAGCTGGGCCTTCCTTCAGTCTAGACAAAACTGGCCCGTAATCTCGGCGTGAATCTTCGCGGGGGGGAGCAGAGCAGTGTGCTCAATTTTGTTCTCACTTCTTCACATCCTGGCCTCCTTCTAGTCCTTCTACCCCCACCCCCCACCCCCCACCTCCCAGCCCCTCAAGAAAGATGGATGAGGTGGGAGACTTGGCAGTGGAGAAGCGAACGAGCCACATTCCCTGTAGAAAGCCCCACTAGCAGGGCTGGGGAAGTTGAGGGTGGCAGTCCCCACTCCAGTCGCCTGTTGGCCAGTCACAGCATAAACAGCTGACCTGGCACCCTGGGGTTCTCTGTACACTTCTAGCCCATTTCCAGGCAGCTGAAGGCCTGTGCCATTGGGTGTGAGGGGTAGAAGGAGCTGATAAGCCTAGGTGAGCTAAGCCCCAAAGGGGTGGGGAGGCAGCTGGGATCTCCATTCAAAGGAATTCTTTTCTCCCTCTCTGTCATTCCTAGGTCAAGAAGGAATGCAAGAAAAATTAAGCAAATATTTCTTGCCTGGCATCCATAGAGCCTGCCACCCTACCCAGCCTCATTTACATGTGAGAACTGACTCAATGGAGATGAAGTAGCTGTCTTGCCCTGGGTCTGCATAGGATGCCTCTTTCAGCTGGGGGGGGGGGGGGTTGCTTAAGCAACTGAACCTCTGGCTGGGAGCAAAAGCACGGGGTTTGCACGCAGCCCAGCCTCTGCCTTTCTTGGTGTCTCTATGCCTTCCAGCCTCACCTTTCCCTTCCATAAAATGGCAATGACCATCTCTCCCTGCCTTCCTTGCAAAATGACTGTGAGAATCAAATAAACAAATGGATGAGAAAAACTGGTTAACTGTTTTGATTTGTTTTGTTTTTTGCAAATATTACCTATTTCTGACCATCTGCAACCCTACAGGGAGCAGACACTGGCGCATCGGAGCCTCTCCAGCATCCCCCTTGCGTCCTGTTCCCTCCCAGGGCCTCTGTGATTTCAGTAGCCTGGCCCAGGCCTCCCTGTCTCCAGCCTGGCCATGCAGATGTCAGGCATCTCAATCCCAAGAAGCTGCCCCAGGAAACAAGGGTGGGGGCAGTGAGGGAGCTGCGTGGAGACAGACAGCCGTTTTCGCATCCCTCTCCACTAATGATCGTCTCCTCAGACTTCAGATGTAGCTCTCCTCTCCTGCCCCTGCTCATCTTTAATTTCTCCATCGATTTTCATTAAACTCTCCCCTTGGCTCCAGCACAGGATGAACTCCTTATTTGAAAAAATAAAACAGGAGGGCGGGGGTGAGAATAAAAGGAAGCTCTGCTGAAAGCAAGATGGTGTGTGGTCTCAGGCTTGAAGAAGCGATTCCTAGAACTCCCCTGGAGGTGTCTGAGGCTGTCTGAGCATCAGGCTTCGAGAGCCCCCCACCCTTCCGGCCCCAGAGCTGTAGGTTCCTGCCCCACAGATCCCTAGCCTCCCACGTGGACCAGAGCCCCCAGTCCTACATAGTCCCCAGCCCCCTCCAATCCCACCTCGGCCCCTGCCCTGCCCAACCCCAGCTCTGGCTGTCCCATTAGCCATTAAGAATACCCAGAACTCTGCCAGGGCTGTTGCAAAATTCCCAGGACACAGGCTCTTTGGGGGTATGCAGGGTGACCCGGACCAACCTGGAAAGGAGGAGACAAATGGGCCAGGAGAAGGGAAGGGAAGAGGACACAGGCCGAGCGCCTCCTCCATGCAGCCAGCACGCTGAGCCCCGCCCACATACTGCGATGCCTCGTCATGGCAGCCCCACAAAGAAGGTGTCACCCCATTTTACAAAGAGGAAACCAACGTCCTCTTTCAGCCTCCCCCAAACCTCGCAGTCCTCCCCCTGGGTAATGCCAGTCCACCTTCCCAGCTCTCGTCCTCCAGGGAGACTGCCCTGGTCAGTCCAGGCAGGCTTGGTCACCTGGCCACCCAGACAGAGCTGGTCCATCCGCTCTCACGGGCTGTGTAGTTCTGGGGCCTTACTTCTTCCTTGGCCTTGACTGTCTTCCTCACTAAGGTGTAGTTCAGGGAACACTGCCCCCTTTTCTGGGCTCCCCCGGCTCACTGAACACAGAGCTCCTAAAAGACTTAGAGTCCCACCAGCTGTGGGCGTCCCCCTGCCTCTCCTGAGGGCACCTTCCCTTGCCCTGCCGGCAAGCTCCTCCTTGACCCTCTGGGCCAGCTCCACTGCCCCAGGGGTGCCGCCTTCACCAGCACCCCAGGCAGAGGCGGTGCCACTGGCCTGTGGCCTCTGACGGCCCTGGGACAGCCCTTCCCACTGTCTGCACCTCTCGCCACTCGGCCACCCGAGAGGCAGGGAACAGCTGTTTGTCTCTCCTCCCAGAGCCCAGCATGGGGACTGGGGAATGAGGGGTGCTTGTCGGCCAAGGACACGGGGAAGGTAGGACAGACTTCCTGAAACTTGCTGTTGCAGAGGGGATATGATGGAGGGAATCTGTGGCCAGGACGAACCAGGCCTCTGGAAAGAAAGAATGGAAGACCCTTCAGACACTTCTGGAGAGGCCTTGGCTGGATCTGGCATCTCATTCCCCAGCCCTGCTCTGGAAGTCTCCATCTCCGCCCCCTAGCCAGGCCAACACTCAGAGCCTGGCTCTGGGGAGCCCCTCCCCCGCAGTGCCCACCTCAGGAGGGCCAGCTCCCAGGGTCACATGGTGTGAGAACACGGGCTTTAGGACCAGCCAGGCTTGGGTTGGACTCCAAGCCCTCCACATGCATGAGCTGTGGGAACAGTCTCCGGGTCTCAGTTTCCTCACCTGTAAAATGGAAGAGTTGTGAGGGCTCAGGCTTCTCCCCACTGTGCCCTGGGCAGTATCCTTGGCCACACTAGCCCCTCCTGCCGGCATGCAAAACGCTCCCTTCTCCGCCAGACCGTGATCTGCCCAAGGCCATGTGTGTTTTAACCCAGCAGTTAGCATCGCGCCTGCCGCGGTCGTCACGGCTACACTCCCGTGCCTGGCGTGTACCAGGCATCACGTTACTGCACACCTATCCTTCCGTGACAGGCCTGGGGCCGAGCTCGGCATGCTCATTTACTGATGAAGCTACCACACCTCTGGGAAGCGAAGTAAGTTGCCCAGGATAACACATTCAGGTTCATAGGCGGAGAAGCCTGGTTCCAACCGGAGAGCCTGGCTCCCAAGGGCCTTGGTTTCCCCACTGTGTCGGGCTGCTTCACACCAATGGAAGAATGGACAGGTAGCCGGATTCGACGGGGATGTGCTGGGTAAGTGAGCAAGCAAGTGAGCGACTTCAAAGTGACTGACTGGATGACAGAAAGAATAAAGAAGCCGATGACTAAGTGACTTGATGTGAGTGAATGAAATCACAGCGGAATCTATGACCATGCAAATGCCCCAGCCCGGCAGACTCAGGCATCACCACAGGGCTGGGATGGATGGGGGTGTCTGGCGACCTGAATAACCCACACCTCAGCTGCCCAGGGCTGTGCATGATTTAATGAACCTCTTTAGGGTTGGGGGGAGGGGGGGCGGCACGACAGAGATGAACTTCACCAAATCCAGCACAATTTCTCACTGCCAATTAATTAATTGAGCTTCCTTGAGGAGGCCAGGCCAGTAAATCAGGGGAGGCTGGGACTTTGACATTATCTAATTAGGGCACAAACGGTGCCTGGTGAGTAGGGGGCTGGCAAGAGCCCCTGGGCACCCCACTCCCCACCCTGCCTTCACTCCACATGTCCTGCTGTGGTTGCTGCCTTCCAGCCTGTCCCTGGATTTCACCTTCGACCCTACTGACAAGAGCCAACCTCACCGGAACCTCTGAGGCCAGCGCTCAGCAGCCCAGGTCACAAAGGGGTCAGGTATTGGCAGGGCCTGGGGGAGGGGCAGAGTCACAGGGCAGGGGACCCCCAGGCCCTTCCCGGGTATCTCTAGAACTTCTCACAGCTTTGGGAGCAGCATAATGTGGGGAAGGAGTGTGGACACGGGCCTCGCCACGTGGGGCTCGCGTCCTGTCCGTGTGGTGGGTCCCGGCCCGGGCTGGCTCTGGCTCGGCAGGTCTGGAATGAAACCTCTGCCCGGCCACTTACCCGCTGTGTGTTCTTGAGCAAGGTGCTAGGTCCCTGAGTCTCCCTGTCTTCTAACAGCACCAATGGACTAACAGTTAAATGGCACAGCGAAAGGAGGGCGGAGCAAGTGCTTGCCCAAAGCAGGTGTTCCGCATGTTCGTTACTGCCCCTCTCACATCGCCAGGACACCCTTGGTCCCTGGTAAACGGGGTCGACAATCATTTCCTACGGCTACGGCGGGCCCGACGGTAAACGTGCTTTCCTCTGCGGGCCACACGGCCTCTCGCAGTCACGCGATCCTGCTCAGGGGGGAAAGCCGACAGAGACGACGCCTAAACAGAGATCATGGCTGTGTGCCCGTACAACTTGATGACTCAAAAATATGGATTTTATAGAATATTCATGTGACACACAATGTTATTCTTCTTCTGATTTTTTTTCCAACCATTTAAAAATGGAAAATATATATATATATATTCTTAGCTCATGGGTCATATATACCAAACAAGAAGTAGGCTGACTGGCCGACATCCGTCACTTGCCACCCCCTGCTGTCGAATGTAAGTTCTGTGAGGACCAGCCGTTTTGTCTGCTGTGTTCACTGCGATTCTCCCGGCGCCTAAAACAGTGCCTGGCAAATAGCAGCTGGTCACAAAATATTTGCTGGATAAATGAATTACAAGCTGAGTGATTTTGTGCAACAGGTCACTTAACCTCTCTAGGCCTTGGCTTCTTCGTCTGTGCAATGGGGATGTTTGCACACTGAGGCAAACATCAAATGAAACGAGTGCATCGGGAGCCCCCTTGCAAGCTCTGCAGCGCCGTACAGTGTAGTTGCTGTTTCTGACCACACGGTGGCTCTTCTCACGCAACTCACTGCCCCTTCCTGACACCCCTGAAACATCCCCTCGCCAGGCACAGTCGGAATGAGAGTTGCCTGTACATGGGAAGAAATCTGACCTGGACAGGAGAATGCCCGGATAGGGAAACCTTCTCAGTGGGGGGTGGGGGGAGGATATGGGCCAGGAGCGTCCAGGTGGTCCGGGGTTTTGTTACAGGGACTATTCCGGCGCTGAGTGTATCACAGCAGGGAGGTAGACTGGGTACTGGACCCAGGCCCACTGGGTCCCAAGTCTGGCTCCAACACTTACTGTGTGGTTTTAGACAAGTCATTCAAGCTGACTGAGACTCCGTTTCCTTGTCTTTAGGATGGAGACATGAATAGTGCTCACCTCACAAGGTTCTGGTGGCTTAATGCAGGTGTGTGTGCGTGTGTGTGTGCGTGTGTGTGTGTGCGTGTGCTCAGTAAGCCCACAGACCTGGAGTGGCCCCTTCGTCCCCCGCTCTGCAGAGCAGGGTCTGGCTCCCACGCAGGCGCCCGTCTGGCCTGGCAAAGACGCCTTCTGGCTGTGGGGCAGCGTCGGGAAGGGAGCACAGAAACGCTGCCTCCAGCTCCCAGCCTTCTTGCACAGGTTTTCGACTCTACGCGAAAACGCCGCGCTGTTTTTCTTCCCCAGACTGAACCTCTCCTGCTGCTTTGCAAACTCTCTCTAGCCAAGAAATCCACGGCTTTGAGAGGACTGATGATTCTAGTCCATTCTGTTTTCTCCTCTCATCCTGCCAACCAGCATGAAAGAAGATGAGAAACAAACCCCATTTGGCCGTTTTCCCCTGTTCGGGGTACGACTATAAAAGAGGAAGAGTGTTCAGCACATGAAGCTGGAGATTCTTGATGCATTTATTCCATGGATTCTGTCTGCCTTTCTCACCATCGCCCCCCGCTCCATCCGGCCATCTGAGCAAGCACACACACACAAAGGCTTCCGGCCCCAGAAGGCGCCACTCTGTCCAGAGGGCTGGCACTCATTCCTCCACCACTTTGCTGTGTGACCTCAGACAAATGACTTCCCCATTCTGAGCCACAGCCTTCTCCTCTGTAAAATGAGCAGATTCCCCTCAGCTAAGAGCATCTCTGAGCCCATGATCCTGTGACCCTGTCCCATAATCTGGGTACATTTGGAAAGAAGCAGGATGATCTGTCTAGGCGTCCAGACCAAACTTTGGAAGCTGGGGGAGAATGCAGGTTTTCTGGGCAGCCTGACCAGACTGTAGGGCATGAGGAGAGAAAGGGAAGCAGTGTGCTTGCCCCATGCCCATCTAGACCAGCTGCGGGCACAGACTCAAGGCACCTACCCCCAACCCTGCAAGCACCACCATCGTCACCAGGACACGCCAGCCTTTCTACCTCTCTTCCCTAAACATTTCAGCATCTTTCCTTGAAAATTGCCCCCAAAGTCGGCCCTAGCCTCCCCAACCCTCCTGGCTTAGAGTCCCCAAGGCCCATCTGCAGGCTCCGACGCACTCAGATCCTGGTGGAGGAAGGGTCTCAGCCCTACAGTCTGGGGTGGGTGCCATGGCTGGGACTGGTCACGGGGCCTAGGTTGGTCTGCAGCTGAGGCACCTGGACCTATCAAATCACAGCCTTCGCTCTAACTCTGCCCAGCCCTGTGCCCTGCTGACCCGTGTGCCTAGACTTCAGCTTCACTGCTTCTTACCCAAACTGTTGAGTCTCTAGTCTTGGCGGAGCCCCACCTGCTTGCCAAGGCACCCAGTGCCCACCGTGCTCCTGCCCATCCTGCCCCCGAGGAGCTGGGTGCTCCTTCTGCTGCTGGGGTCCCACCATGAGCGAAGAACCAGCCGCCCTGCGCGTGGACCCCATTCCCACCGCCTGCCTGCAGTCCTGTCCCACTCACTGCCTCTGTCGGCCACTCCACCCAGGAAGTGCTGAGTGCCCCTCTGGGCCCCGCCTTTTCCGGTCCAGCTCCTCAGTCTCTGTTCCCTTCACATCCTCACCAACCCCACGGTCAAGATCCCAGCAGCCCCATCTGAATGATGCCTCAGCAAAGGAGGCCCAGATGGCCACCAGGAGGTCTTTCCCCCCTCTACCCACTGGCTCAGGGACCTCAGGCCCCCCCAGCCAGCTTCACGCTTACCTTCTCCAGCTGGTGGACACCCTCTTCCACGCAGCAGATGGAGGCCAGCGTGCGGAGCGCCTGGGGGTACAAACACCGGAAACTGTCCTGCCGGCAGACCTTGAAGAGGGCTACAACCCCACCCTCCTGCCAACAAAACAAAAAAAGTCACATGACCTCACTGTGTGGCCTTTCCTGGGGCTGACTCCAAAACAACTAACACCCTTCACTCAGCAGGGACACTTTGGGGTCTGTAGGGTGGCAGAATATCACACCCCAAAAGATGCCACTTTGACATAAGGATTACTTTGAACTGAAGGCAATTGGGAAGAAGCAGATACAAGGAAAGATCTCTGCTGTCCTTCTATTTACCTAAAAGCAGAACATAAATTTATGAAGTTATCCCCCGTCTCCTCTCTGCTAGGAAGGACGAAGTCTATCACCAGAGACAGCTTTAGACCTGCAGCAGCCAGGAGAGGGCGTCAGAGGGAACTACACGACCATCTGGACTGCCAGCCTTCCTCTAATTTTGGTTTCCCATCTATTTGCCTTCTTGCAATTTGATGCCCCAGAGACTCAAGGTCCTTTCTCTCCACCTTGCCACTTCTCTGAAAATGTATTGTTCCTCTGCTCAGGTTCCATGTGAGCCTAAGTTCTAACAACTCCAGAGTTGAGCTTGTACTTTTCCTTCTGTGAGCGCTGTTATGTAAACACCTTGGACTTGTGGAGACTTCCCACACACACTCATCGAAATGAGTCATCCCACATCATCCGATCCCGGCACCCCATAAAGACAGGCTCAGGGGACCTTTTCATCCTCAGAGTTTGCAGCTCATCACTGCAGGGAGCAAGATGAAAGTGTCTGACTCTGGGGGAGTTCATAATTTCTGGCATTTCACAATCAACTAAGAGTGATCTTTAACTTTTACCTTCCTACTTCCTTCTGAGGTAGTTCATTTTTTGGGAAAGGGACTGGCAAATGCATTCCAGCAGCCAAAAATGTTAATGGTGTATTATGTGCTCAGTCCCTGTCCACACTGAACCCACGGTCTGATGGTCGGTGAGTCATGGGAAGGCAGACAATTTTCAAGGCAGGAAGAAATCTGAGTACAGGTGCAGTGAGGTGGGGGTCCAGGGTAAAGGGCACTCCTTCAAAAATATTACTTTGTACATGATAGATAGAGATAGATGATAGATGGATAGATAATTATAGATAAATTACAGATTGATTGATTGATTGATTGATAATCATCCATTAGATAAATGATGTTAGATAGAGATAGACAGATAGATGATAGATAGATAGATAGATAGACAGATAGACAGGTAGATGATAGATAGATAGATAGATAGATAGACAGATAGATAGATGATAGATAGATAGATAGATAGATAGATGATGGATGGATGATAGATAGATAGATAGATAGATAGATAGATAGATGATGGATGATAGATAGATAGATAGATAGATAGATAGATAGATAGATAGATAGATAGATAGACAGATGATAGAGATAGATAGATAGATAGATAGATAGATAGATAGATAGATAGATAGATAGATAATGGATGGATGATAGATGATAGATAGATAGATAGATAGATAGATAGATAGATAGATAGATAGATAATGGATGGATGATAGATGATAGATAGATAGATAGATAGATAGATAGATAGATAGATAGATAGACAGATAGATAGATGATAGATAGATAGATGATGAATGGATGATAGATAGATAGATAGATAGATAGATAGATAGATAGATAGATAGATGATGGATGATAGATAGATAGATAGATAGATAGATAGATAGATAGATAGATAGATAGATAGATAGATGATAGAGATAGATAGATAGATAGATAGATAGATAGATAGATAGATAGATAGATAGATAGATAGATAGATAGATAGATAATGGATGGATGATAGATGATAGATAGATAGATAGATAGATAGATAGATAGATAGATAGATAGATAGATAGATAGATGATAGATAGATGGATGGATGATGGGTATTGATCCGTATCTGGAAGAGCGGTGAAGGAGCGGTGCCCGGATGCAGGCGGAGAGCCAGGATCGATGTGCAGCGTCCTTTGGCTCGGGAAGCACTGAGCCCAGCACAACACATGGAAGCCTCTGTACCCATTTGCATCTGATTCCCATTACACCCTTTCCCAAGTCTGTGAAAAATGGCCTTCTTAGCACTTTTAGTTACTGGGAGAGGAAGGGGGGCAATTCTGAACCCAAACTGAGGGGATTCTGCTTCAAATCCTGGTTCTGCTGCTGACTAACTTTGGTCAGAAAACGGGGTCATGATAGCTACATGACGGAGCCTTTGGGGGTCACTGAGTTTATGTATATGAAAGGGCCTAAGAGCCAGTCCTGGACAGCCAATGATGGTCAGGCTACGGGAGGATTCCTGATTAGAAAAGTGTCTCTTACCCTCATGAAAGGTGATGCCTCAAGTGCTGGAATATGTGGGAGGGTGAGGAGGAAGGAGACAGTGAGGGAGTGAGATGCATTAGTGGCATGGACCACCCTGAAGTCCCCACTGAGGACCCAAGAGCAGTGCTCATCTTAGCGCAGGGCCGGGAATCACCTGAGCTAGCAGAATCGTACTGTTGGCTGAAGCTTATTTAATTTTATAGAAAGCTCCTCCGGGCTCAGAGCCCAGTTGTATATAGCATGCATTATTCAAACAGACTTGGGATAAGCCATCAAAGCTGTGGGGTGTGTACGCTAGTGGTGGAAAGAATCATAGAAGAGCTGGGGTGCCGGGTAATTTCAACAGAGCACAGGGGAGTTTTCTGCGCTCTGTACTCAGGAAGGGATGGGGTTTGCTCCCATCTCCATAGAGAAGACCAGGCTTGATCCTCCTGCAGAGGAACCTAAGAAGCTGAGATGCTGGACCTCAGACAGGCTGTCAAATCATCTCCCAGAGGCAGCTCAGATGGATGGAAGATCCAAGGACAGATCACACTGGGCCCCCAAGAGGTGGATGGAGAAGGCCGGTGGGGGAGCTGCCCCACCTTTGCTGCAATGTCGGGCACATTTCCTGAACTTCACAGTGAGGATGCTGTGCAGGGCGTACCAGGTATTCAGCTGCTCCAGGTATTCAGCCACTGTGAGCCCTGGCATCCTTTTCTGTAAAACAGCATCACTGATACCATCTCAGAGGGATGTGTGTAGACAATATATAACTGTGTCGATAGTGCCCACACTCAAAGGACCATCCAAGTCTTTAAACAACTACTGGTCGAGTTCTTGAGAGCCCAGAGCTGGTGTTGGGGTTGAAGGTAGTTATACAGCCGAGGAGTAGGTCCCAACTGAGGCCTTTCCCCACTGCTTTCTTAGCACTGGAGATGTTTGGGGTGGATATTTAACCAGCAGTAAAGCCTGGTCTCTAGAGGAGACTAATGACGCCCTCAGCTTAGATCCCCTCTGCTTTTCTGCAAGGGGAGCACAAACGTAGGCAGGCAGTGGGAGCCATCTGCAGTCATGGGGACAGAGCTCAGAGTGCCCAGCCTGGGACAGAACAAGAGCTTCAGCAAACTTCCCTTCCCAGAAAAAAATGTAAGGCCTGTTCTTTCCAAAGCACAAAAACATTTCAGGCCCCATGGTGCCATTCAGGAGAGTGCCTTGCCCCTTCCACACCTCAGATCCACACCTGGAGCCCAAACCCAGCCAATATTTGCAACTTATTTTGAAAGGAGAAAATAGTCCTCGTTCCAAAAGAGAATCAGCTAATTTCTGTTTAAAGTTAATCATTAAGCTGACATTGAGTCAGTGCCAGCCCCCGTTGGAGCAGTTCTCTGTCCACACAGCACTGGGCAGACCTCTGCAGAGTCAACACTCCTGACCAAGCTGAATGAGTCACAGAGCCCTTGGAGGGGCAGACCTGATCCTACCCTCTCAAAACACCACAAACCTTCCAAGTAAAATCACACCTAAATCACCCTCTAAGAGATGGTCCCCAACCCAAGCACATTAGAGCCATGCAGAATGCTATAATAGCCATCCCAGATCCTATCTGGACCAATTAAATCTGAATCAGAACATTCTTAAAGCTCCCCAGTGATTCTAATGTGTAGAGGTGAGAACTTCTAAGTCACACTTTGTGACCCAAGAACCTGAAAGGCCAAAGATTAACCCTGAACTTACCATTGTGGGTTTTAGGACCTTGAACTCTAAATTAAAGAGACTTGGGTTCTAATTCTGACTCCACTCTTTACCAGTTGTGGGACCCTGAGCAAGTTCCTCAAACCATTTCTTCAACTACAGATGGGAACAACATACCTACTTCATAGGATGGTTTTGTGACTAAAAAGAAATAACATATGTAAGGCATTCAGCATGGTGGACAGCAATACTCAAATGGCAGCTATTGCTGTTATGGAGAACTTACTTCTCTCCTGACCAGGGTTAATAAGCATTTACCCTACTCTTCCAGATTTTCTTAAGGGCTTAGACCAATGATTCCAAGAGTCTGGCCATGGCTCAGAGGTACCTGTAGAGCTTGTTAAAATGTAGATTCCCAGCCCGGCCCGTGTGGCTCAGTGGTTGAGCATTGACTCATGCACCAAGAGGTCACTAGTTCGATTCCCAGTCAGGGCACATACCCAGGTTGTGGGCCCGATCCCCAGTGGGGGGCATGCAGGAGGCGGCCAATCGATGTTCTCTCTCACCGATGTTTCTATCTCCCTCTCCCTCTCACTTCCTCTCCCTATAAAATCAATAAAGGGAAAAAAATTTTTTTAATGTAGATTCCCAGTCTTACCCTAGGACCTCAGTAAATTTGGGGTGGGACAAAAGGAGCTGTGTTTTCCAAAAGTTCATGAAGCAGAGTTGGGACTGGGAATCCCTGAGCCGGAGCATCTTCCTGTGACTGGTATCTACTGAAGGACATGACCTTACTTCTAATTTGACCACTGGTTCTATCCCCAATGTGATGTCATTTCTCAAGTCAAAAAGTAAACATGATACAGACCCTAGGTTACCAATTGCCTATATTTGCCCTAAATATTTGGACCTCAAGTGCAAGAGCAAATTGATCATGAAGGGAATGAATTATAGCTCCCATTATAATTGCTTGAAACCACTATCTTTTCTACTGTGTCTTCCCCTTGGCTGCAGACATTTTGGGGATCCAGCCAACAACTTGAGTTAGGGTGTATGTTCAGTTTGGGTTTGATGGGACATGTGGAGATGAGGAAAGAGGGTTGATATTTATAACAGACATCTTACATGAAGAAAGATGGTAGAGGGTCTGAGGACACCAAGACATCAAGTAGGGAATGGATCAGAGAGACAAGCCACTATTAAAGATAGAGAGACCAAGCCCCCAAGAGGGGAGGCAACTCTTCCAAGGTCACAGCAAGCAAATGCTAGAGGCAGGACAACTTCCTGAGCCAGTTATATCCACCAAACTAGCTCCCTCACACTCTCCCAGGCCTGTCAATATTGGCCTCTAACCAGGAACCTCACCTTGGCTATTATGCGGCACAAGGGAGCCCCCTCCTGGGTCAGGCTAAACAGGTTCCCCGTGGTGGATTCCGTGGTGTAGATATTGTCCGAGGCATCAATTTTTCTCACCAGAGCCTGAGAAAAGAGAGCAAAGTTTGATGGTCATCTTCCTTAACAAAATATCAGTGGGTCCACACTCTGAAGAGCCCCCTTGAATCTATAATCCTGTCCTATCCACCATCCTCCTATGGGGGTGATGAGGTTCTAACTTTGGGAAAGACATGAGTCAGCATGGAGTCAGAGCTACATTTCAGAAATATGGGATCATTTCAAACCCCTGGGGCAGGATGACAAATGTGCCCTGCTCCGGTAGATCAGAAAATCAGCTCTCAACACGGATGGTCTCAGCAAGTACCATTTTGTTTGCTACTGACTCCTAAGAGAACAGAAACTATCAGTTAAATAAACAAACCATCAAGTTGACACAGAGCTACAGCTGTGACCAAAGAAGCTTCTTATATATTTTTTTAAATTTATCTTTATTGTTGAAAGTATTATAGATGTCCCCCCTTTATTTCTCCATTGACCCCCTCCACCCCACTCTCCCCACTCCCCAGGCCTTCACGACACTGAAGCTTATTATTTTGGATGGCTATTAACCAGCAGAGAATCCCAGCTGGGTAATGGTTAAGGGGTTCAGTCAAAAGAAGCCCTCTACTCTACAGTAGCTTACTGCCGGTGTGGGGGGGAGGGGGGGCAGGGCACATTTGCACTGGGTCTCTAGCCAGCCCAAAATATCAACACTGGAGTCCTGTCCAAAGGTGGGTAAATTCAGTGAGGGATGTCACACTGATCAAGGCTGAGGAATCCAAGGCTAGTGGTGAGAGGGCTAGGACTACTGAACACAGGACCCAGGGAGGCCTGGGAAGAAGAGAAATGGAAAATTTATCAAGAAGGTAAGAACAGGATTCCTAGAAGAGTTTAGCTCATTTCTGAGAAAAACCTTTCTGTGTATCTTGAAACCACTTTATAATCAGCCATTTGCTTTGAAGCATGTTACTCGTTGATTAAACGATTTCCACATGCTAATTAATGCTAGCTTTTCCTGAGAGGTGTGGAGATGGGCTGAGGACAGTGGCCCGGGGCCTCAGGCAAGAAGGTGAGGTCCTCAGAGACAGGTGCTCCGAGCGGCCACTGGGCTCTTCCAGGCTCCATGTTTATTTTGACATAGTGAATGGATTTGTTTTTCATGAACTCTGGTATTATGGAAAAGATACTTAGATGGAAATGAGGAGATCTGAGTTGTAGTCCCAGCTGGCCTTTTTTAACACACCGTGTCGATGAGGAAGCGTGTATATGGGAAAAGTGTAGACTTCAGAGCCAAACTGCCTGGCTTCAGGTCCTGGCGCTGCCACTTCCATGCATGTGCCCTAGAGCAAGTAACTTAGCCCTATGTGCCTCAGTTTCCTCATCTGCAAAGTGGTGGAAGCAACAGTGTGGATCTCTTAGCATGGTGACTGTGCCCATCTCTTAAGGTTGTCAACACATAGAAAGGACTTTTAAAGATTCCTGGCACTGAGAAGCAAAATGAAATGGTTAGCAGTTACTATTTTGTGATCTTGGGCAATTGAGATAATAAACTCCCTAGGCCTCAGTTTCCCCATTTGTAAAACGATTAAAATTAAGGGGGTTTGAGGCTCCAGATAAATGGCTCTCCCTTTTTTCTTAGTTATTTAAGCTCATAAGATTCTTCACACTAAGATTAAGTGTGTATTTAATCAAATTATATTAAATATAGAAATTATTCCCTAAGCTATGATAGATGATTTTTGTAAGATATTCAACAAAAGATAAAATTAATAATCAAGATTTGTCACTACAAATCTCTCTAATGAGCGCATTTCTTAGAATGTTCCCTATCGTTACCGTAAGCGGCTACGTAAGTGATACTAATGCGCACAGGAAAATGCAGATTTCAGATATTGGGGTCTTGTACCAAATGATAATTACCTAATGTTCCTGATTAGTGTTTGCACTTGAAGCAAATTAGCATTACATTAAACAATTCAAACCCAATGTCTTTGCAATCACTTGATGCTATTAGACAATTTATGTCTAAGAATAATTTATTTTAATGTCTATATGCATATTACTCTAATTAACCCCCCCCCGATATGTCTCAGTGAATCAGCTCTCTGACAATGAAAAGTGGTTAGCATCATGTGCACAGGTATAACTTTGGAAAGACATGAGCTCAAAGGCTCTCTGAAACCGTCAAGGCCCTATGTATCATCAGACTTTAGAGCTGGAAGGGTCCTCAAAAATCTTGTCCCAACTTCATTACACAGTTGAGGAAACTGAGACACAGAAATCTGACACGTGGTACACAGTGAAGTTGGACCTTCACCGTGTGAATCTGACTTCCTGTTTTCAAAAGTCAGCGAATGCTTCTCCTTCAGTGTCAGAGGGACCTCAGCTGGGCCAGTAGAGATGGAAGGAGCAGGGCAAGGAGGCTATCCAGCCTCATTAGTAGCTGTCCCCAACTTGGAGAGTGGTCCTCCACCCTGGCTTCCCTAGGCGTCTTCAACGCTCTGCCCTCTGGTGGCCAGGGCTCCTGCTGCAGGGGCGGAGTTGACAGTCCCAGCTGCTGCCCTCAGGATCCACCCCTGTGCTCTTGCCAAGGTCACACTTCCCCTGAGCTACTCCCAGCTGTGACCGACCACAGTGCAGGCCCATGACTGTAGGACAAGGGACTCCGCTAATGGGTGACTTTGACTTGAAATTCCCAGTCTTTTTCTACTCATTTCTTCCTCCTTTTCTTTCTCAGTTGTCAGAACGGCGACGTAGTTTTCTACCCCTGATCCGCTTCCTTCCCTTTATCCTTCGCAGGCATTTCTTATCCACTCTCTTTGTGTCAGCTTTAAACTCACAGAGCCTCTCAAATCAAGTCTTTTCAGGAAATCAATGAGGAATTGGGTAAGTTTCAAAAATGTGCTTCGCCCTATGTCATGAAAAGAGTGTTGAAAATGGAAACAAAATAAAGGAAAATAAACGGATTAGGCTGAATGACATATTTTCTTAAAAGACAGACTATGCAGACGTGAAATACCACGATGAGAAGTAAGAGGGCGACAGGGATACGCAAACGTTAAAGAGGCATGCCATTTACCGGCTCTCAACAAGAAATTAGAAAGGGAGGATCGGTTTTTAATTGTTTTTCGATCAGAAAGAATGACTGCAGCCCAATGATGTTTATCAAGAGAGGTGAACTCTCAAACAACAGCCGGAATGAGTTTCTCAGAAGGAGCCAGGAAAATATCTGAAGCCTCTTCCTAAAGCTGCAGGTAGAGAATCCAGTCCGACATGGTTGAGGCAGCCCGGCTATGCAAAAGGATTACACACATGTGGGCTGATTTGACAGGGTGCAGTATGTCAAAGACGGTCACAAATGCTTTGCTATTTCTCCCATAGAGAAGTGGGTTCTGATTTCCCCCTTTTTGAATCTGGAGTGGCCTCCGTGGCCAACAGAAGCCAGCACTTGGCAGAAGAGATGTTCCAGGGCGTCCGAGATGAGCTCATAAGAAACCTCGAAGCTGCCCCTCCGACTCCTTGAAAATTCTTTTCCAAGTCCCAAGTCACCATGTAAGAAGTTTGATAACTCTGAGACTGCCCTGCTGGAGAAACCAGGTGTAGGATTCCTGATCAATACTCTCAGCCATTGCCTCCAAGACACCACACCCATGATGAAACTTTCTAAGACTCTCCAAACCATCTGCCTGCCGAATGGAACAGAAGAGTCACTCCGCCAAGCCCTGCCCAAATCCTTGACCCTTAAAAGTATAAGAAATAATAAAAACGATTGTTGTTGGGATTGTTCGTTATTCATTAATAGAATTCTGGAACACAGGGAAAAATACAGAGATCAGCATGAAATAGTCAAAGGATTACTAGATAAATTTCCAGGTGAAATGTTTGGAAAATGTGGCTCCAGAATTGCCTCTGTCCTAAGAGTACACTGGAGAAATGCGTGAACTGGGACTCCGAGGAAAGACACAGAAAGATTGGGCATACTCAGCAGGAGACAGACAAAATAACAGCTCAGTCCAGGCTTGGATTAGCTATTGGTTTGATGGGAAAATAGCTCTTGGGTGGGAATATCAAATTTAGGGAGGCAAATGTGGATAAGATCTGTTAAAACTGGAGGTTTGGGGCAGACCTAGCCCTTAATTGATTTCATTTCTCTCAATAAGGCAAATCCCAAAATCTAGAAGAATTATTTTGGGGGGGGAAAAATGCGCCAGAAAAAAAGAGAAGTCAAAGTGGAAAGCCAATCAGATCCAACAACTAGTGCTCCTTCTATGAATTAGAGAAAGAGAACACTCACATGAGATTCAGGGTGAACTCAGAAATTCAGCTGAGCCTCCCCGAAAACAATAGGGGGGGTAACAGAAGGCAAGGGAATGCTGGAGGCAGAATTCATTTCTGGAAAAAAAAAAAAAGATGTAGCAAAAAAAAAAATGCTACTCAAGGTTAAAATATTCAAAAGAGATGGAAAGAAGGTGTTCTGAAAACAGATGACAAAGGACTCACTAGGCCCATAAGGGGCCAGACTTCAGGAATATCACAAGGGAACACCCTCCCTAGAAGACTGAGTCTCAAGGTCTAAGCAATTCTCCAGCAAGGGGCAGGGGCAACAGCTCTCTCAGCAAGGAACGGAGCCTGTGTATCCTAGTCAAGGTTTTTCCTCGTTAAGCCCTAAAAGAATTTTTAAAAATATAGGACCCGCCCTGACTGGTTTGGCTCAGCGGTTAGAGCGTCAGCCCGCAGACCAGAGAGTCCTGGGTTCGGTTCCTGCTAAGGGCACGTACCTCGGTTGCAGTTTGTCCCCGGCCCCGGTTGGGGTCGTGTGGGTGGCAACCACTTGATGTGTCTCTCTCACATTGATGTTTCTCTCTCTCTCTTCCTCCCTCTCTTCCTCCCTTGCACATTTTTAATTTGACAGGTAAAATTCTTCATCATAAGTTTAAAAAACAAAGTTGGAAAGGATACAATTTCCAGCAGGTTGTAAATATTGACATACAATATAACCATCGTATCACTCTTGCAGATGGATCCAATGAAATCTAAATATAAAACAACCTGATACCATCATCATCCATTTAAAAATACTACATGAATCTCGTTAACATTTGAACAATTTGCACTTTTCCTTCTCATCCTTATATTTATATTCCCATTCCAACTCTCCCTCAGATTTTTATCTTAATGTTATACATTTAAGTTTTGAAGTGTTTTATTGATCACTCTTATCATACTTAACATTTAAATTTGAGATTTTATTTCCTCTGATTATAAGGCTCTGAGTGTTTAAAAATAATCTCTTCTTGGTTGAGTTACCATTGCAATTATTAGTAGTATAACTGGTCAAAACAATATAGATTATAAGTTTAATAAATAATTATAAATCATAAAAGTGAAAGTGTTATAAGTAGATCTTTTAATGAGATGAATGAGGTTTTTTGTTCTTTTAAGACTTTCTCATTCATCCACATAACCATGATTGAATATTGACTTAGTGCTATATTTTTAGATGTAAACCCTGAAAAATCTTGCTCCCATAAATCTGTAGAGAGGATTGGGAGTCATAGAGCCAAGTTATTCAGCCCTTTGAGCACATTCTGAGTTATGTAATCACACAGTGATTTATCATCAAACACTATTTTTAATGATCTGCCAGTTGATAGCTCCTCTAAATTGGTCCTCGTTTACATTGGTAAAAGCAAAGAATTGGAAACCATTTGACTTGCAAAAGCATTTGTTACCCAATCATTAAAGTCATTCATTCACTATCTCAATTTCTGGGAAGAATTCCAAAAGTACTTTACCAAGGCTTATCAAGTAACTATTAATTATACCCACTACTCTTTCACTTAGAGAACCTTGAGTTACCCAAATTATTCAGAAAGGATTGGGAAAGTCAAAATATTTTTAATTTTATTGCCAATACAATTTTTTACATAAAATATTTTTGTATGTTTCAAATATGTTTTACCAAAGCCTTGAAGCTATAGCTTTTGCTTATTTAATTTGTGGAAAATGCCCACCCTATAAACTAACTGGCAAAGACAGTTCTTTTGTCAACCAATCAGCCAAATCAACTGAACTTTCTCTCAATAGAGACCTGACTTCATTTTTAATCAAAAATGTTTTGATATATGTTTTTAAAAAATGCTAAAAAAAAAAAAAAAACACTGACAATAGTTCATGGAAATCATTCTCCAAAGGAAAATGCTAAAAACTGTCAATATTAAAATAATGTAGACCAAAAATAAATTTCGATTTATTTGTATGTCATAAAGCCAAAATAAAACAATTTACTAAAATTTTAATAATGCAAAGTAATAGGTGGCTAACATTGTAAATTAATTATAAATCTAGAAATATGATAAAAAGGCATTCTATTCTGCAGTAAATAGGTGTGTATATGTATTAAACTCTGGTGTTCATTTTACAGAACAATTAAATAAGATCTGAGGGAAAAAAATCAGAAAGCATTCCATTATATTTAGTAGCTCTCATGATCAAACTCCATGTATTTAAAGAAGGAAAAAAATATTTACTGCTGAAACTAATTAGTTCAGCTGCTAGAAATTAATTTTCTCTTTTGTTAACAGGAAGTAGAATTACTGTAAATATTTCACAAAATGTTTTAACAAAATAGGCATTAACTGCTTTCTTAAATAATGTGCACCAAATCTGAAAAAAAAAAAAAAACATGTAAAACTTGTCTCTGAATTTTAACCACTGTATCTTTAAACACTTGGTTGTTCTCAAAAATATCCCAATTACGTCGGAAAGAGTCGGTCTCATTAACCTTTAGAGTCTTTGGGTTTTCAAAGACTTTTCTTTACAGTTAATGACATAGGCTGAGTATGAAATATAGCTGAAAAGATTTCCTGCATCTAATTATGATCTCCATAAAAAAAACATTTTTAAGGTTCAATGTGTTCTACCAGTGCTCTCTTTTCAAGAGCCAAGCCCAATCTGAGATGAAATGAGATAGGGGGATAAGATAAATTGGAAACTTTTATAACCTCCCCTCCAACTCTCTCTCTCCCATATATCTGCATTCAAAAAATCCATACACTGGGCAAAAGACACAATTTCTAGTGCCTTTCTCAACAGAAATGTGTGTAAAACAATTCATGGAGGCCTACGGGTTTTATGGTTCCTAAATGAAGGTTCTCCTTTGTTTGATCTCCCCACGCCCACCCAAGGTTTCTGCATAGCCAGGCGATGCGCTGGAAGGTTTGGGGTGAGTGATGAGTACGTCTTTCTTTTGGAAAGCGATGGGACTGTTATAAACTCTGTGTAGTACTGGGAGGATCGTTTTAGGAGAAAACAAAACAAAACAAATGAAAATTGAAGATCTGGAAATGAATTTTCTTAAGACTATATGTGCTCGCATGTCTCCTGGGAAATCTCTGGGAACCTGGAGAATGCAGTACATTTGAAGTGGTTTGAAGACCACTGGCCTAAGCCACTTCAAGGAGCCCAAATCAATGCAGCCTGGGGTGGCAGAAACACAGCATTTACAGGGAAGCTAGAAATTAAGAAATGTTGCCCGGCCGGTGTGGCTCAGTGGGTTGAGCATCGTCCCATGGACTGAGAGGTCCCGGATCGATTCCTGGTCGGGGTACATGCCCGGGTTGCGGGCTCGATTCCCAGTAAGTAAGGGGCATGCAGGAGGCAGCCAATCAATGTATCTCTCACATCAATTTTTCTGTCTCTCTCCCTCTCTCCCTTCCTCTCTCTCAAAAAATCGATAAATTATCAAGTGCCCTCGAAGAGAAATGAGGCATTTTTCTCCCATATATGGTGAGCATCGTACCACAATTAACCTGTGATGGATGCTTCCCCAGTGAATGGATGTTGATAAATCCTCGTGGACTATGGACAAGTGAAATGAATTGGGTGACAACCTGCTGCAGCTGCAACCAAGATGGTATGGCCACCACCCTCTTCCTCCCAGGGACAGATGGGTTTCTGCAAGGACTTTGGCTCAAGGATGGAGTCCTGGGACATGCTGCCTGGAGTCCCTGCTCTAGAAATGGAGGATTGGCCTGTCGGAACACTGTGACTGCAGGGGCGCTGCTGCAATGAGAGTGTGCATCCACTGTACTTACTCGCGGGCCCTTTCGCAGATGGTGGGGAAAGATAAATTGAGAAGCCCACTGCTGGAGAGACAGCCCGGGCTGTACCTGCCCGAGGAAACGCGACTCCCCACACACGCTGGGATGAGACCCTCCTGGCTGAGATGAGCAGAATAAGAAAATTGAAAAGAATTGTATTAACCTAAGAATTTGGGACTTTGAATCATTCCTAAGGGTGACGGAGTGCCATTTTTTTTCTTTTACTTTCTTTTCTCCAAGGGAACTTTAAAATGAGATAGGAGACTATATTAAATTTTTGGACATCTTTATATTTCTCATCTGGCAATTATGTTTAGATTATCTTTGTGTTGTCATTTAATCACATTGCTGCCTCTAATTACCTATTTTAGACAACATAGCCAAGCTAAATCTGAGAGCGGGGAATGAAACAGGAAAGCAATTTTGAGCTTTAGTTACAAAGCCTCCTTAGAGTTAATTTAATGAACGTAATATTGTGAGTCATTTCCGAGCCTGCTGGGAGCAAAGTCGAAATTGCCCACTGTGATTCCAAAAGAATCTACAAAGGAGTAGGAGTTGTTATTCGGGAAAATGGCTTCACAAAGGTGGAAAAGGATTGCTCCGAGGGCAGCCGACCTCCTCCTCCAGGGGGCTCAGCCACACGCCTATCTCAGCATAGCCTAATGGATAAAGCCAATAAGATAATAGAACAAGAACTGTGAACTACTAGGGGGCAATACTTGGTCCCCACTTCTCCTGTTCCCCTAGGTTGGGATTTCGGCATCACCATCTCGTTGGCTTGACTCTCTACCCCTCCATGTCGCCACACGGAGAGGGTAGGGATGAGGTGAGTGAGTTTGAAAGAAGGAATTATGTTCAGCTTGTTGCCTGCCCCTCTTCACTTAGAAAGTGTCCTTGTGGTTTGACTTTTGTCACAGGATGGGTGTTTGTCCCTCCGGTAAGGCCTGAGGTTGTCCAGCTCTGCCTGGGCCATGAAGGGGAAATTTAACTGTGATCAAGCTTTAACAAGCTCACGTAGCCACAGAGCCAGAAATACATTCCCCAGTCCGTTTTATTAGCATCAATGTGCTACTTTAAACTAAAAGAAAAATGGATTGATGGAATGGAAGGGTCAATACATACGACACCTAGCCACACGAAGCTGAGCCCGGGGCTCCATGGAGAGTGCCCTGGAAGCCATCTTCAGGTAAATCTGTCCTTGTGAGTCCAAGCTCCTCCTTTTACCTCCCACATGGCTAAGTACTGATGCTCATTAACTTCCCGCTGGTGACTCCTAACATTTAAACCTTAAATTTTTCCATGACCACCAAGTAGTTAAATTATTTTAATAAACAATTAGGCAGGTGATTACGAGTTCTTTTAGTAAAGCTTGCTATTCGTTTCTAGTGAGTAAGTCCGTTGACACGTTCAGAAGGGTGCCACCAAATACCCATGTGTTGTCTCATTCGATCCTAACAGCAACCCAGTGTGGAGGTGAGGACACTGCGGATCAGAGAAAGTAAGAAACTTGCCCAGGTTTGCATATCCAGTAAGGAGCACGGCCAGGATTTGAACCCTGGTGTGCCTCCAAACTCCGTGCTCAGACAGCCCCACAATGCCCACCTTCACAGACTTGCACACTACCAAGATTGGAAGAACCCTTGCAAGTCACTCAGTCTAACCTCCATCCACTGCCGATGTCCTCCCAGACACGGCTTGCCCATCTCAGTGATGGGGAGTTCCGAAGGTCCCCCTTCCATTGTGGGGCAGCCCTATTGCTTCATAAACTCATTTTTACACAGACTGTCTTGTAACTTTGCTCCACTGGCCTAAGGTCCTTCTTTCCTTTTGGCCTCCAAAGCACAGAACTTTAGAGGTAACAGAGTATCCAGCCTTAGAGTAAACAGTCCCTGCTCCTCCACCAATTCCCTGCATACATCAAGCATCAGCCCTACCCCACCCTTCTAGGAACCTCTGAGCACTGTCATTGCCAATGACACATTTGGGGTCCGGTAATGTTCCAGGATGGACCAGGCCAGTGCAGAGTAGTGCTAGATTATCTCTGCCCTTGTTGTAAGCACCGTTCTACCATGTATAATTTGGGGGAATGGGGGGGAGGATGGGGAGTGGTAAGAGCAATATTCTCTGTTCAAGTGCCTACTGTATGCCAGGTACTAGTCGTCACTAGATATATATCCGTGAAAATATATCCACGAAAACACACCAAAATCCCTGTCTATGAAATACTACAAATGTGTGAAGACCTTTTAGAAGTTAGATACATAGTCCAAAAGGCCCAAGTAGGCTTTTTGCAGCCCAGGGAGCTTTTCCCAGGATTCAGTGATCTACAGCATCAAAAGGACACACTGCCCTTTGCCCCCTGGTAAAAGAGCTGACGACTACTTCCAAACCCAGCTGGCTTCTGTTTACCATCCAAAATAACTCTTCATTCCAGCCCTTTTCATTGAACCTGGAAGTTCCAGGCAAGAGATCGCAAACATGGCATAAAAAGCATCCGTGGCACCTGTGTCCCTGCTCGAAAATCCTTCCAGGCTCCCCTCCTCCCCATCACTGACGTCCAGATCCTCACTCATCGCTCCCCCAGTCTCCTCACCCACGTTGGCCCCCACGTTCTACGGGGTCCCTCTGGGACTCAACAGATCAGTTTGGACATTGGCCCCAGCTTGACCCACTGTCTGTCGCTACGTGTGACTGTCAGCATTTGCTCATCAGCTCTGAATGCCAGCCCAGCACCCCAGCCCTGGCCCTCTCTTCTCCTTGTCCCAGACTCTCAAGACAGGGAGAGTGACCTTCACAGAACCTTCTGGGTCGGGAGGGTGAGCATGCTTGGGGCCAGCTGCACTGACCAGCAGGTGGGCCAGGCCAGAGGGGCCTGCCCCGTGCAAAAACGAGCCAGACAGGGGAAAGACAGAAAGCAAAGTCCGGCCTTGGTAGAGAGGCTGAGTTTGGAGACAAGCCAACATGGAAAGAGATTTGTTATTGGTGGAAGGCTTTTATTTGGTGGTGGGAAAAGAATGGAAAATATGTAACACAATATTTCTGTAACTATAAATAACATGTAAATACCTTTCATAATGAAAACCTTATGGAATCTGCTTTTCTGGAAGACTTTGAAAATAGGAAAAGGCAAGAGAGAGGAATAATATGTATTTAACCCGTGCTATGTGCTAAGCATCTTCCATATGTTGTTTGCTTAGTCCTCTCACTTTCCTTCTGGGGAAGGGTTGCACTTCATTTATTTATTTTCTAAATAGGGAACACTTCGCGAATGTGCATGTCACCCTGGCGCAGGGGCCGTGCTGATCTGCTCTGTAGCATTGGGGTTTCAGCACGTGTGCTGCCGAAGAGGACAGGGCGGCACCTCACAGACGAGGAAATGCGGCCAAGAGGCTGAGGAACGTGACCAAGGCCTCACGAGGAACCAGACGTTGACAGTAGATCCGGCAGGCTCCAGACCCTCACTCTCTCTGGAACCAAGCTGGAGCCTGCCTGGAGGCTGGGCTGGACTATATGATCTTTCTAGATTCTTCTCTCTTGCCAGGATTTCCAGAATCAGCTTGTTTTCTTCCGGTACCTTAAGTCTTTCAGGATGATCAAAATCCAGTGTGTGCACTGTGTATAGGAACTCCACAGAGAAGATGTAGGGTGGTGGGAGCGAGCCCGAAAGTGCAACTGAGCGATATCAGGCTCCGCCACCGCCTGGCTGTGTGACTTTGGATAAGTCTCTTCTCTCTCTGGGCTGCAGTGTTCGCTCTGCAAAGTGCAGGCTTGAGCTAACTGCTTGAGAAGTCTCTGCTCAGCCCTGACAGTGCTCTCTCTCATGTGCTGGAGTTCATTTGGGTGGTCTAAGGAGGATGCCCCCCAAGGAAGGCCACTTCCTCCAGCTTGGCCCAGTTTCTCTGCCCTCCCCTCCCCTGCTGCAGCCCCGCCCGCACTGACCTGCACCTCCCGGGTCAGGGCCAGCTCCAGCAGCTGGCCAAAGTGCTGGCCCAGCGTGCTCAGGGTCTCACTCACACAGGCCTTCATGGACTTCAGGACATGCTCATTCTCAACCTGGAGGCACCTGGGGAAAATGAAACATGGGGTGGGCCACTGGAAGGGGCAGGCGGTCGACCCAGAGCATTGCAGGGGTAGATGTGGGCCTGCCGCAGGCCTGGTGGTGGCACAAGTGGCCGGGGAGAACACATCACTCCCTGGGGAGTGAAGATGGGACATCTCATAGATGGCTCATCCCTTGGCTTCCTACTGTTCAGAGAAGTGCTGGCCTGAGATGGGAGTTAACAGTCCATGTCACCAGGAAGAAAGGCCTTCAGAAAGCAGCCAAATCCTACCTCTGGGCTTCTTTCTGGAGAATCGCAGCTAGGGTCTCGGGAAGGGGGGCGGGAGCTGCAGAGGAGGGGTGCTAGAGTGCCAGCCTTGCTGGTGCTCGCTCTGAGGTGTATGGCAGTGCCCTTTTGGGAATGGCTGCCTGCAACGTGCAGAAGGGAGCCTTGAGGATTCTCACCCCAGACAGGAAAACTTCTGGGAATCAGGCTCAAATGCATCCCTATGGCCTGAGGATGTTCCACACTGGAAGGCCAAAGACCCCACGGGGGCCTAGGGGCTGCCAAGTTCCAGGTTTTTCTCCCAGGGCAGGGAGGCTGGAAGGGGTGAGGGAGAGTGCCAACATATAACTGGGTATGTATACATGTGAGGTTGAGTATGTGTGTCTGAGTGTAAACGATGTGTGTGTGTGTGTGTGTGTGTGTGTGTGTGATACAGAGAAGAGGGTGTGAGTGTATTTCTGTGATTGCACCGGTGTGTGTTTACATATCTGCGTATGAGCAAGTGAGTGTCTGTGAAATCTCTGTCTATGTGTATATGAGTGTAAGGGTGTGAGTGTCTGCTTTCACCTTGCCTTGACTTTGGGGGTCAGGGGGGCTTCCCAAAGCTATGGGAAACTTATTCCTTGTGATCAACCCTCAAGAGTCCTTTCTTCCCATGCCCAGGCCCCTCCTCTGCCTTTTATATTCTCCCTAGGGCCTGAAAATGGGACAGAAAATCCCAAGGGAGTTTTTCAGTGTTGCTGATAAAGTCAGTGAAAGGAAGTTCACCACCACCCGCCAGCCCCTTCCACTGCCAGCATCCAGATGTACCTCTCTGTGACTGCTGAGAGCTCTGAGCATTTCTCCATTAGCAGCTTCTCAACCTGTAGAAAAATAGATCGATTTTGTTCGACTCAATAAGCATTGGTTAAGGACCAACTGCTGCGCTGGGCCCTCTGGGGCATAAAGATGAAGAATCATAACACCTGATTTGGGAAGCAGACACATAAACTATAACTCAGTGTGATGTGACAAAAGAGATCATCAGCAGCTGTTTGGGGAGCTCAAAAAAAAGAAAACTGAGCCGTTAGTTCTGCCTGGGAATCTGGGAAGCCTCAGAGAGGAAGGGGCATTCGAGCTGGGCTTCGAAGCATGAATAGAAGTTTACTGTCTGCAAAGTGAAGCAAGGAGAAGGGTAAAGCTCTAAAGTGGAAAGTAAATGCCAGAGGAAAGAAAAATAATAGGGGGTGGGGGTCTCAATGGTTCACTTTGGGCTTGGAGAAGAATATTCAAAGTCCTGAGTTTGGGGATCAGAAAGGCTTAGGTTGAATCCTGCTTACACCATTTACTGCATAAATTTGGACAAGTTATTTGGGCTCTCTGTGTTTCTGTTTCCTCGTCTACAAAATGAGAATAATACTAGCTAATACTTTTAATCAACTATTTTTAATGTTTTACATGTAATAATTCAGTCCTCACATAGTTCGATGAAATAAATAATATTCTTATACTCCTTAGGATACTAGAACTGGGCACAGAGAAGTTAAGTAACTTGCCAATGTCACACAGCAGAGCTGACATTTGAACCCAGGCAGTCTGGCATTAAAGTGGACACGCTTAACCAATTGCACAGCCCCTCATAGTGGCTATATCTGCTTCAGAGGTTGTACAGGTTAAATGAGATGTGTGTAAAAAGGCCTAGCACAATTTCTAGCACAGAGTACATACTCAATAAATGTCCTCACTGTCTTCCCTGCTTTACTGGAAGAGGAAGGAGGTCTCTGGGGCAGAAAGAGTTCAGATACCATGCAATTCAGACCCATTCATCTAGAAGGCATGCCCACCCACACCCAACTCAGAGCACTGACCTGGCCCATCTCCTGTGAGGAGCTCCTGCTGACGGCACTGTACTCGCTGACCATGGAGCGGGCGTGGCAGGTCAGACGCACGCTCATGCTATGGACGCGCGCCCAGCGGTCCTGGGCCAGCTTCTGCCCGATCCTGCGCAGCTCGGTGCTGATGACCCAGCCCCGCTTGAGCAGCAGCTGCAGGGGGTCTCCAGGGCCAGGGCCGCCTGCCAGGATGAGGTCACCTTGTGCGTCTTCCTCCAGGCTGATGGGCTTCGCCTGCAGGACACACATGCACTCGCACTCGGTCATGAGCTTCAGGTCCTCCATCCAGCGCTGGACGGAGTCCACCTGCATCAGGTGCAGCCTGCAGGCGGGGAACAGCGCCGTGGCGGCTATCAACACTCCGCGTTTCCCAAAGGTTTCAGTTCCAAACCACCTGATGTTCACTGAACACCCGTGTGCTCATCACTGTGTCTTGCATTCACTTACCTTAATCCTCTGCTCATTATGTCCATCTTACAGATAATAAGACTGAGGCACAGAAGTTTTGGGGGCAGATGACCAGACAAACAACAGGCAATAAGTCTACAGAGTAGCACATGAGTTTTGCAATACGAGGAAACTGGAAATAGTGTAAATATCAAATATCAGCTATGTTAAGTAAGCTATGGTACAGCTAGTTGGTTAAATAGTATGCGCTTATTTAAAGTAGTGCTTTCCAAAAGTTTAGAGAAAAGAAAAATGTGTGCACTAATAAAGCGAGGAAAGTAGTATGTAAGACTAAACAGACAATTATTATAATTATGTTTTTTAAAAACTTATTTAAAGAACAAATTAAAATGCTAGTGGCTCTTTGTGGGTGCTGGAACTAAGGCTTTTATTTTTTCAACTTTCCCCTAATTTCTCAATGTTCTATCGTGAGCATGTATACTACTTTTTAATAGAACAAAATTAACTGTATTTAGTACAACAGCATGAGAATACAGATGAGGTCCCAAGATCTTGATTGAATATAATTCACTCTGAAATTCACTTAGTCAAATAAAGTTCAGTAATAACATCATTAATGAAGCATTGAACATTTGTCGAGTGTCTCATATTTAATATCATATAAACGCCAGGCCCTGGGGAGAAATGGAGATGAACATGCCAAACCTGTACTCTCAAGGAGCTTTTGATCTGCCTAAAGAATCAAGACAAAGTAGTGAGAAATTTTAAAATGACAGATTTCCACATCATTTGAAGATTACGACAGACTGAACATGCACAATTCATTGTTAAGGCTGGGCTCAAGTCCCTTTGTCTTTGGCTTGTAAGAGTCCTCTAACTAGTCTTCCTGTCACTAACCTTGCCCGCCTCACGCCACTCTCCACCTGCCTCCTGCTTTCACTCATGCTAAAACATGTGTTTGGCGCCTACTATGTGCCAAGTACAGTTCAGAGCCCTGAGCTGGAACAGCAAACCAGTAGATAAAAATCACTTCCCTCGGGAAGGTTACATTCAAGTGAGGTGACAGTCAACTTTCAAAGTAACTTTCAAAAGAAATACAGTGCATGTAATATGTTGGAGGTGGTAAGTGCTCGGAAAGACGAGAGAACAGGAAAGAAGGGTACAAAGTGCTGGGAGTGGAAGGGGCGGCAGGCATCGCAATTTAAAATAAGTGGATCAGAGAAGGCTCACTGAGAAAGGAACACTTGAGCCAAGACTTGAAAGATATGAGGAAATAAGCCACGTGGATAATTGTTTGGGGGCGAATTGTTTTACGGAGAGAGAACAGCAGGTGCAAAGGCTCTGGGGCACGAGTGTCCTGGAGATGTGTGAGGAATAGCAAAGATGCCAGAGTCAGCCAGGAAGAGAGAGGGGTGGAGACATGAGGTGAGAGAGGTGGAAGGTGTGTGTGTGGGTGGGGGGAGGGGTGTTGGAGGCAGTTCCTATAAGGCTGTGTAGGACAAGGTGAGGACGTGGATTTTATTTGGAGTCGGGACAGCACACGAGGGGCAGTGGTGAGCCCAGCTCGGTGAGGCAAATGTACCAGGCAGAACTAAAATTATCGAGGCATGCTCCAATTATCATGGTTAAAATCATGCCTTCATATGTACTGTTATTTATTGAGAAAGAGCAGGATTTTCTGAGCGATGTAACTATTTGACTATTAGATTTTAAATGTAATTTTTAACCACAAAGCTTATGTTTAACAATGGAAACTGTATGCGTGGTTTCTTATAGCAAATTGCCTTTTAAATTGTTAAAAACAAAAACTCACCAATGACCTTTCTTTCTTGCTCTCCCTTTGTAAAAATAGCTATTGTAAACATACGTATCAAATGAGAGAGAGACCTGAAGTCATGGTGCCCTGCTGCCCATTCTATCTTTATGAACGCGTATTTAAATGAACATAAGTGGGAATATATATGTTGTTATTCCCTGTGTGCCCCCCACCATTGTTCCCTGCATAAGTCAAAACTCATGAGGCTCGGATCAGAGCTTTCAAGATCTGACCCCAACCTCCCTTCCCACACCCCTTCCTTCCCCGTCTTCCTTCATGTCTTAGCACCCTTGCCGAAAACACACACTACACTCCCGGCACCAATGTCCCTGTTTCCCAACCGTGCCACTCTCTTTTACAAAGCCCTGTAGCCTTGCACAGACAGTTCTCTCCAACAGAAATCCCCTTTCCTTCCTTTCTACCTGGCAAGCTCCTACTCACCCAGCAAGACCCAGCTCTAATGTTAATTTCTTTGAAAAGCCTCAATCAGAGCTTATCAGCTGCGTCCCGCGGCCCCCATACCTCTTCATGCATCCTCCATTGGAGCACTAATGACATTCTTTTGCAGTTGGTGTGTTTGTCTGAAACTCTCCAAGTCCTATGAGGGACAGTCCCTCATATCTGGCTTATTGCCAGCGCCCGACATATACCAGGTACCCAGTAAGTGTGCGCCAGTGAATGAGGGGCAGAGGCAGGCCTGTGGTGCTCGCCCCCTGCAGAGGACTCCCCATGCCTCCACCACTCCGGCTACCCAGAGAGTGGCCCAAGACCACAGGATTGGAAAAGGGACATAGAAAATGGAAAAACATATGATCACCATGTTCTAGAGATAGAGAACTGGGAAACAAACTGATCTTGGGGTTTTAAAAGGCAACAAATGAACGAGTCACTCGCTCACTGACTCATTCACTCCATAAACACTTCGCAGTGGACATCTGTTGTTTTTGGCTTCCTGTCATCCTTCCTCCTTCTTCTGTCAATAGCAAAGACAAGTCACATTTAGCTGCCTCCTAGGGTGGCAACCTGGGCTTCAGCTTTTCCCTTCTCTTTGGGAAAGGTCTCTCCTTCCACATAGAGGAAAGGTCCCCCTGTGACCATGTGTGTGCCGTGAAGATGTCTCCAGCCATCGTTGCTGGTCGATCCACGGGTGGGCTCCCGAACCAAGAAGCTGCCCTCAGCTAATTCCCTCTCCCCAGACTGCGAAACCTAAAACCAAGAGTTACAGAGACTGAAGTCGTGGCACGTGGGTCACTATGACGACAGCAGCTTCAATTAGGAACTAAAGAATAAGTCCAAGAGATCATTTCTAGTGCTTGCAATGAAAAGAACTTTTTCTAAAACACAAGTACACAAATAACTGAGCAGAGTTGAGTCTGTGCCATCCCAGGGAAAAGGTTGTCTGGAACTGCAAAGACGGGAGTTGCCCCTACCAGCTGGAGGACAGGGTGAGGTGCTTGGAGAAGGTGGCATCAGAGTTGGGTAGGGTTTGGACACATGGAGACAGTGGGAGCATATTCCGGGGGGGAAGACAACAGGACAGTGAGCAGGTCAGTTGGGCTGCGTGAGACATTCTGGAAAAGAGGGAACATTGGGAGGAAGAGCAGGAGAGGTGGCCAGCACCCTGATCTTGAGAAGAGTTGAGGTTTGTGCTGCAAGTTCTGAGATGCTATTGAAGGGGGACAGGGAAAGGCAACAGAGGTGGAGAATGGTGTGGCCGAAAGACTGCTAAGGCACAGCACCTGGTACAAAGGAAAACCTCTTCTCCTTGTGGAAGGGCTCTGGGACCCTCAGGTAGGACACATTCCCACCCCCTTCCTTCTGGCCTGGATGAAAAAGGGCCATGGGAGAGCCAGGAATCTAGAAAAGGGGAGGCAGAGCCACCGGAGGGCTGATGAGATCCAAACCCACATTTTTGTCACCCCCTCCACTCCCAACTCCACATGGAGGCATACTTGGTTCTCGCTCTTTAAGATCTTTAATAATTAGAAAGAAAGTCAGATTTCAGATGCTGTGTTAATTAAAATCCTAGCTGATTTATCACTCTGCTGGTAATGACAAAACTACTGATTTCTCCAGTCCCTGAGGATTTGTCTGTTTGTGGATCTGAACTCATCGGGGTGTCTGTCTAGATTACCTGTATGCCTGGGTCTGGGTGTCTGGGTGTGAGTCTGTGTATCTCTACCCACGCAGATACTCAGATGAGTATGTGTTTAGAGGTCTCGCATCGGGAAAATGCCATTAAAAATAGATGGGATGAGAAACATCTGTAACAAAAATTAATTAATTAAAATGTTTAAAAAAACAAATAGATGGGATGGGGCTTGAGTGTGAGCTGTACTTAGTGACTCAATTCTAAAGAAAAGAGTTTAGAAAGTGGAGGGAAAAGTTCCTTTGCGTTGGAGAAACCTGGCACCACCTTAACCCAGTGATCCAAGTGTACCCCACCACTTGATAAGCTGGGCCGACTGCATGTCCCCCTGACGTGACGCGCTCAGAAGGACACTTCGCTGCTATGGCATTCTTCCCCAAAATACGTAACCTCAGTCCCATCGCAGGAAAGACATCAGGGACCCAAACTGAGGGACATTCTACAGAATACCTGACCAGGGCTCCTCAAGGTCGCCAGGGTCATCGAAACAAGGGAAGAATGAGACACCGTCATAGACCAGAGGGCACGGCTGAGGGTAACAGGATGTCGGGATGGAATCCTGAAAGAGAAAAGGACACTCGTGGAAAACGAGTGGAGTCTGAATAAGCCTGGCATTCAGTGAACAGTAACGGACCAGTGCTGGGTCCTTGGTTGTGACAAGTGTGCCTTGCTCACGTAAGACGTGAACCCTCAGGGGACCTGGGTGTGGGGTGTAGGGGAACACTGTGCCATGTTTGCAAATTTCTGTAAATCTAAAACTACTTTCAATTTTTTTTTTTAAGTTTCTTTTAAAAATACAGGGTTCGGGGAAGGAGGTAGAGTCTAGATGTCAGGCCTGAGGACTTTTCACCCCTTTCCCCCAGAAAGAATTCCACTTCCCTTGCTTCTTCCCAACCGGAAGCAGAGGCCGAGACACATCTCTCGGGCTCCCTGGCACGTGCCCTGCGGAAGGGAGACTGAGAGAAGCCCAGCACCCATGGATGGGTGGGTGGATCCTGGCTACGGAGCCAGGAGTGGAAGTGTCCTCAAAGAACCTGAAAGAGGAAGAAAAGGGATCCCCAGGTAGGCTGGGGCATGGACGTTGTTCTCTCGGGGGAAAGGAACAGGGCAAGCCTAGCTGGGTGTGTCATCCAGTCGCCCCATGGTCTGCCCTGGAGCCCACTGAGGGCTGAATCCCAGGCACGCCTCTCGGACCCGCGTCTTCTGCGCTCAGCTTCCTCGGGGAGGCCTCCCTCTGGCAGAGTCAGGCCCTCAGACCCGCTCATGGCGACCCTGCTGCTCTTTAATTGCCTGCACAGGCCTTGACCCAGGGCTTCCTCGGGACGGGACAGCGTCCTGTGAGAGGGCTCGAGCCCCGAGGAGCTTTGGCAGGTCGGAGCTCCGTCAGCACGCGGGGGGAGAGGAGCTGGCTGTGCTCCCCGTAATCTGTGACCAAAGGCAGCTGCTGCTGCTGCTGCTATTTATTTGTTCCTGTTTCTGAAATTTTTATTGAAACAACATATGTACATAAAAATGAACAAATCATAATATCGAGTTGCAGCTCAATGGATTTTCATGAGGTCACCATACCCATGTGTCCAGGAGCCGCATGAAGGAACAGAATAATACCAGCATCCCAGAAGTCTCCCTCTGCTCCCTGCCAGTCACTCCCCACCCAGGACAGCCAGCGTGCTGACTGTTGACAGCATACATTAGTCTTTTGAGTAAGTTTCTTAACCTCTCTGCGGCTCGATTTCTCCAGCTGTAAAAGAGGGATAATAGAACTTTCCACAGCAGGTTGATGGAAGAATTCAATGAAATGGTGAATGTGAAGGGCCTAGGACATTGCCTGGCACAGAGGAGATGCTCAAAAACAGTAGTTCTCCTCCTGCCCCTTCCCACAGGTAACCCTTCTGCACCTGTCCTGGTCGCCATGGCAGGGGCCAGCACTGAGTCAGCACACCCCGAGTCTGAGCGCTGTGATAAGCGCCTCACCTGAATGCTTTGATTTACTTCTCAGGACAGTGAGTAAGGTCCCATTGTCATCCCCATTTTTACAGATGAGGAAGCTGAGATGCAGAACAGTAAAATATCCAGGTAGAAAGTAGTAGCACTGAGACTGAAACCCTGGTGTTTCCGACGTGAGTCTACTCTTAACCTCTATGCTTTACTGCTGCCCCCTCTGCCCATCCCTCAGAAGAAGAAATACAGAGGGGCAGAGAGCAAGGTGAGGCTGCCTGTGGGGCGGACCATTTCCCTGCAAGCCCTCGGGGCAGCCTACGAGCAACAGGAAGACAAAGGGAAGCTGTGAGCCCCTGACTCTGCCTGAACCCCACGTGGTGGGCAGACCAGGACCCGGGCCCCAGAGATGTCATCACTGCTTTCAGGCCACACCCACTCCGGCGGTCCAGGGAAGGAGCCACTTGCAGGGTGACAGCCTCAGAAATGAGGACAGACAGTGGGCGCCTGTGGGGAAAGAAGAATCTGGTTTTCTTTAAGAGTGAGCTTAAAATAACTTCTATTTAAAGAGCTTGTTTAAACAGATACCTCCTCTCCTTCTCCCCAGCGGATAAGTAGAACCATGGATCTCTGCCTCTTCTTAACCCCGTTCAGTGGCCAGTCCCCAGCTCCTGTCAAGCAGGCACATCCCACTTTGGTCCAAGGCCAACTCTGACCAAGACATGCAAGGACATCAGGGGCTTCTGGTCCACCAGCAGGTGCCGGACGAAACGGATTGGCTGTTCACGGCGTCTGCATACCTCCCGTCCAGCCTGACTTCTCCCAGCATATTTTGCTCCCAAACTGCTCAAGTTACAACTAAACCATTAAGATAATAACATACTTGTGTTTAGCTTTAAAAATGGCAATAATAATGGAGAATAGGATGAAAAGCAGTTCTGAAGTCATAGGAAAGGGAAAGTAGACAAATAAAATAAGGGAAAGTAGACGATAATAATAACTAATTTTTATTGGACTCTTACAGTACCCCTAAGCCTGTGCACTTGTCATGCATCATTTTATTCTCACAATAACCTGATGAAGTGCACACCATTATTTTCTCTATTTCACAAATGAAAGTGTGGAGGTACGGAAGACTTACATGTCTTAAGAGAGCCACAACGCCATGCAAACAGCCTGATCCCAAAGACTGGGTACCTACTGACCACACCATACAGTTTCTTCACCTGTCCCACTCCTCCAACAGACAGGCACTGTCTGATTTATCTCGGCATCACCAGCACTCAGCACGGAGCCTGACAAGTAGTGGGTAGCAATAAATATTTGATTGAATCAAGTAAACCAAGGACTGCCTGGAAACATCAAACATCATTGTAAGCCCTACTACACCAGCAGCAAGTATGTTCTGAACCTGCAGAGTGTCACTGAAGATGAGCATGCGTGCCCTGGCCTGGCACAGAGGAACCCCGGACCTCACTCCCTCCTCTGTTGTGGAACTGCATTTCAGGATTTGCAGATACTGTCTTTGGCTGGCATCTCAGGCAAAATATAGGTGAGTTTCCTGCACTGTGGTAACATTTTTGAGAGTTGGACAAGTAACTAGATCCCACAAAAGACAGTAATAAAAAGTTTTGGCCCCGGCCGGTCTGGCTCAGTGGTTAGAGCGTCGGCCCATGGACTGAAGGATCTTGGGTTTGATTCCCTGTCAAGGGCACGCACCTGGGTTGCAGGTTCAATCCCCGACCCCGGTCGGGGTCGTGAGGGAGGCAACCAATCAATGTGTCTCTCTCACATCGATGTTTCTCTCTCTTTCTCGCCCTCCCTCCCTTCCACTCTATCTAAAAATTAATGGGAAAATATCCTCGGGTGAGGATTAACAAAATTTTTAAAGAGCTTTGTTTTAAATAGAAATGCTTAAAGCAGGTTTCAGTAGAACCAGAGATACCATTTATATAAGTAATTTTGCAAACATTCCTACACTTCATTAAAGCAGAGCTCTGGCTGGGTAGAGCTTGGACCATTAGCAACCATCGTCCCAACTCTCAGAACTTACAGGTAAATGGTTTTCCAGTGAGGTGTGGGAATATTTCCTCAAGCCCCAGGGAAGTGGCTGGAGGGAGATCTGAGCTCTTCGGGAAAGTGTCTGTCCCCACATGACACCAGCAACAGACATAGATACTCTCAAACAGTCCAAGAAGGGTTAAAACATCAAGCAGTGTCCCTCCGTCAGTCCCTGATCAACCTGATTGTATGAAACGCGTTTGATGCGAATCACGTGGCAGGACGTGTGCTGGTGATCACTGCCTGCCCTTAGACAGCTCACAGGGTCTAGGCGAAGAGACAGACACAAACAAATGTCACTCAGCCTCCCTCTCATCCCAAAATGATGGGCCATGAGTCTCGAGTATTTCCAGGAGTTCCCAGAGTTCATCTCATATCTATCCAACCCCCCAAAAAAGACCAGTTCAGGCAACCACAAGGTGTCATTGGATGATTCTGTCATCCTTTGTTCCTCTGGCACCGTACCCTGGGTATCACTCTAGCTGCCAGGACCTGCCAGGCCCGCCCAGCACAACCACTTTCCTTCTGGGAAATGCCCTGCTGTCTGGACTCCACTAGACCACTCAGGCTGCCAGTCACCCTGTCTCTTACGTATACACAGAATAATCACCCCTGTCAGGCAGGATTGAATGTGCTCGTGATTATTCAAATCAGTTTTAGTTAAGGAAGCTGTATCCTCAGAACTTAGTTACTTAAAAGTAAGAGAAACAAGATACATTCTGGAAAGATGGCTGCAGAGTTTTTTAATCTCTCCAAATCCCCACCCGAAAACTGACAGAGCAATTAGAAAACAAAACCCAAACCCCGTGGGTGATATTTACAACAAAGCTAGATGGTCCAATATTTCCACTAACCTCCAAATTCAGGCAGGTCGGGACAAGCCCCCTACAGCTACAAGACCTGCTTGGTGGGTGTCATCTGTAGGAGGGAAGAAGAAGGAAGCAATAGGTGGACCTGATGAACATGAGAAAGGAGCATCCCAAAGTTGCCACCTGGTGTTCACCGGGAAGCCCAGTGGCACGATTTGAGAGTAGTAACTGACACGGAGGAGGGCTGCCTCTCCGATATCAGGTGAGTGCAAAGCATCAACGATGAACTCTCAGAGCTGGTCCAACAGGAATCTCTTCTACCACAAAGGGCCACGCGGAGAAGAAACTTCTGGGGGTAGAATCGGAACTGAGCGGGGCAGGGACGACAGAGACAGCGGATGTTCAGAGCGTCCGTGTGAGGGGTGGGGACAGCGCTAGGAACTCTCGGGACGCAGAGCACCATGTTTTTTAATCCTACGCAAAAGCAAACGATGATGAAGCTCCTTCCTGAATCCTGCCTCCCCCTAATGTTCACGGCGATTGCAATGACACTGGAGAATAATTATTCCAGAATAATTAAAAAGATAAAATCAACAGGACTCAGATACAGACTCATATGGATGAGGAATAACTGAAAGGAATCAAAATATGACACAGATTTTTTTACTTGAGGAGCTGAGCGAATTAGGGGAAACAAGTTCAGCACAGGAAGATGCGTTCAGTTTGCGACATGTTCAGTCTGATGGGCCGACTGTCTCTTCTTCTGAAGACTCCCAGTTCCTCTCGCAGACTAGACCTCCCAAAAAACTGCATTCCAGAAACTTCCAGGCACTCCCAGCATCCATGTAGAATGTACAGCCTCCATGCTCTCAAAGTCCCACCCCGAATAATCATTCATTCATTCATTCATTCACTCAATAAATATTTCCTTAGTCCTACTATGTGCCAGAAACCGTTCTAGCTGCTTGGGATACCTCAGTGAGCAAACAAAGAACAAAACCCCTGGGCCTGTGAAAGGTACATCATTGCAAGGGGAAACAGACTATAGCGAATGTAAAAGTAGATAGTATGTTACAAGTCAATAATTTCTATTGAAAAGCAGAGTGGGAATAAGTGGGGACAAGATGGTCCACGTGGGAGGCAGAGAGGTAACTGCCAGTTTAAGTAAGTGGTCAGGGCGGGGCTCTTTGGAAACGGAAGACCGGGGCAAACACTTCAAAGAGGTTAGAGAATCAACCCAGCTGAAATGCGGGTTGATTCCGGGAAGAGGGATCAGACAGTGCAAAGGCCCCAGTGGGGTATGCCGGTTTGTTGGAGAAACAGGACAGAGATGGGTGGGGAGAGCAGAGAGCAGGGAAACAGTAGAACGTGAACTCCGAGGAGGGACTTGGGCTGGATCACGTAGGACCTTGGACGCCATGGCGAGCACTCTGGGTTTCACACCGAATGAACAGGACAATCCTCTCCGCGTTACCTGAGGAACTCTGTCCCCCAGGTCAGCTGGCTCCACCTTGCCCTACACCTCTCTTCAAGCCCACCTGGAAGGCTCTCTCACTTAGGGCTTTAGGAAAACAACACATGGATTCATTTAGAATGCCTTACCCTCTGTGATGCTGTGGATTATAAACTGTTTACTAAACAGTTAATTTAAGCATAATTATTTATGCAACAAGCTACAAATAATTTATAGTGTGGTTAGGCTATGACCTTCCAGCCCCTCCTCACGAAGACACTGGTATAGCCCAGCCAGCTGTGACGGAAGGAGATGTTGCTTCTCCGATCTTGTTCAACTTTTCCCATGTTTTCATCACCTGCTCTGATCCTCCTCGGAGTCCCACGCTGAGCTTCAGCACAGGCCCTGTGCCTCGGGGCTTTGTGCAAGGAGCAGACAATTCTCCCTCCCCAAGTCCAAGTCCACCCTGTAAGTGTGGAGCCTTCACAGTGTGTATGGTGGTGGACAGCTCACAGCAGTCCTAACTCGCAGCTGACCCCTCTGTGCAAGGCCGGACCCAGGAAGGAGGCTTTCTCTCCTTCAGTGCCTCCTGCACCCACCTGTTACCAGGGTCGGCCTCTTTCCCTCTGTGATCCCGTGTTCTCTGCTGTCTCCTGCACTGACCCTCTGCTCCTAGCTGTTACCCAGAAATCCCCCATCTGACATGGTAGGAGGTTGATCCTGCATTTCAGATATCCTCAGGAATGCTGGGGAAGGGCCAACGGGGCCCCACCATACACCTCGGAGCTAATAACTGGGAGTCATTTGGGAAGGGGCACGGATAATGTCACTTTGCCCCACCTGTTTCTCCAGGTTGTGGCCTTCCATCCACCTATAGAAGGGTTTGAAGGTAGGGAAGAGGTTTGACCACTCTGAAAATTCAACTTAAAACATCTAGCATAGTTCCAAGCATGCCATGAAGGAAACGTGATGGAGCACTTTCTGTGTGCCGGGCACAGATCAAGTGCTTGCATGTCCGATATCCGTCTTGTATTCACAGCAAGCGTATTTATCATCCACTTTACAGAGGAGGAAAAACTGAGGCCCAGAGAGGTGCCTGCGGCTAGTCAATGGCAGCACAGAGACTTCAATCCAGGTCTGCCTGACCCCCAAGCCCTGGCCACCACCCCAGTCTGCCCAGCACCCTGATACAGCGGGTGGTTGTTTGTTTCAGAAACCAAGGAACATGAATTTGGCTCCAGGTAACTGTTTCCAGTCCAATGAGCCAGTGCGTGCATTTGACAACTGCCTCCTCTCTATGACTCAGAGCTCATTATCTTCACTCTGTCAAGTACTGGCATTTTAGATGCCCTTAGAGAGCGGGGGCACTGTGAACATTTCCCGGCCTATATTAACTCAGGCACGACTCATTTCTAACCTCCAGAAAGGATTCGTGTGTGCATATGCATTGCCAGTACACGTGTGAGAGCCAGCGTGACGACACCAACAGCAAGGACACCTGAGGTGGAAGCGCCATCTGTATTCTCCTCCCACTCCTTCCCCCTAATAGCTGTGCGTTCTTCTACATGATACCTGCCCTCTCTGAGCCCCACTCCCCGACCTGCCTTCTCCCTCACTTCCAACCCCTGTCCCAGCCACACTTGCAGCCCCTCTGCTGTGACACCCAGCCTCCCAGACTTTGCACATCTCCTCTTCACCTTGCCGATGCCTGTGCATCCTTAAAATCCCAGCCTACATGTCTCTTCTGAAAGAGGTTTCTCTGGCTCCTAGATGAACATATGTCTCACGGTCCCCACATGTCTGCAACACCTTGTCTTTCCCCCAGCGAGACACCAGTCTCAAATGTTTAACTCTTGATTAATATCTACTCTATCCCCTGGACTGTAAACAGAGGAGGGCTTGTGTCTGCCTTGTCTTCCCTCCATGTCCCCCAGCACTGTACGTGGTGCATTGAAGATGCTCAGTATATGTTTATCAGACGGAATTAAGTCTCACCTGGGAATGACAATAATCTATACTATTGTACGTCTGTCTCACTGGGCTGTTGTAAGTATCCAGGGAGAAAAAAATCTGTAATCTAAACTGCTAACATTTATTGAGGCTGGGCCCTGTGCCAATTATCGTGTGGTCGGCTGCACGTGTATCGTCTCGTTTTCACAATGACCCTGTGGGGAGGGTCCTCTTTTATCTTAGTTTTGCAGATGAGGAAACTGAAGATTGGAGATCACCCAGCTTGTGAGTGGCAACGCTTGGCTCTGACCCAGCCCATCGGACTCTGGACCCCACGTTCTTAATGCTACTCCTAATGCTTCCTAAAAGGCTGTGCTCTGTCCAAACGGCATGTCAGTACTGCCGGGTGAAATGATAACTGCATCCTCACGGGCGCGAATTCAGCCTCGGCTGCCCTCAACCTTCACGGCTAAGGTGGGACCTGATGTGTACACTAAAAAGGGTTTGCCTTTGTCTTTCCTATTCTGTGCTCTTCCTTACTTTAAGGAGAGGTGGGGTTTTTTTGTTGTTTGTTTTTTGTTTGTTTTTTTTTCATTTGCCGAAGTGAAACGTTTAGGAGAATTCACAGATCTAACATGTGAGTTGTCATCCTGATACCTCCTTGTGGTTCCGGAAAATGCTGGTGAGAGTACAGAAGTCACCACCAGAGGGCTGCCGAGAGCTGGTCTACCAGTCTGCAGGGCTGCGGGGACTCCCATCAGACTCCAGGTCCCACCACTCGGACCCCTCTCCTCCACCACACGCTCGCCCCATCCCCAAGCCTCAGGCTCTGACCAAGGGCTCTCTATCGCCAGTTGTGGGCACACTCCAGGGCTGCATTGGGTGGCCTGCCCTCCAAAAGAATCCCCAGAGACAAAGGCCGGGAGAGGTTGCCTGTCCCACCAGGTCGCATAGCTGGTGCATACTGGGGCCAGGGCTGGAGCCCTGATGTCCCGTGTTTTCTGTACACCCGCTTACCAGCCAGTTCTAGAGCTGAGGACAAAGCTGATCAGGAGAATCCCCTGGCTCAGTCAAGACCCCGATCAGGCAGAAAAGCACCAGGAATGCAATCTGGCGATGCTGTAACAGTTGCTAACGTGCTGAGTTCCAGCAAAGAGCTAGGCAGTGTTCTACGCCCTCCCTCTGCATGATCTCCCTTAGTCCTCCCCACAACTCTGAGAAAGACTATTATTACCCCACTTATAGACTAGGGAGCTTCTGTCGGGAGAGGTCACGTGGAGAGAGAGTGGTGGAGCCATTACTCAAACCCAGTCTCCAGAGTCCAGCATCTCTGCTCTTCTCAACTCAACACCATTCGGCCATCACAAAGCTGCGAGCAGGGGTCTAGGATCACAGGAGACAGGGCCTGACTTCGCCTGGGAATATGTACACAAAGGAAATGACATTTGCCCAGTTCTTTGAGGAGGGGAGTTGGCCAGGATGACCAGGGCAAAGGGATTTCCACATAAATGTGAAAAGGCCTTGAGGTATAAAAATAGCAATATGACCAGGAGTTTCACTGGACTCAAGCAAGCATCGGGGGCCTCTGGGAGGGTGGCCAGGAAGGGGCCTAAAGAGAGACAGGAACCAGTGGATCAAAGACCTTGACATGATTTGAATTTGAATTTAATCCTGAAGGCAGTTTGGAGTCACTGAAAACATCTCAGAGCAGGGCAGTGACATGACTGTGTGGAGAGTTAGTAGAGAATGAACCAGAGCAGGGTTAGATACTGGACAGGAGGTGGCCTGGGAGGTGATGGTTATAGAACACAGGGAGGACAAATGCCTGAACAAGGGCAGTGACATGGGACAGGAAGACGTGGATGACCCAGGAGGGAGAGGAGAAAATGGGGGAGTGGAGCAGAGGAAAAGAGCGAGGCCAACTCTTGGGTACCGCCATGGCTGAGATAAGAAGCATCCAGGGAGGGCCTGGGGCTTCACTTGGTTTCAGAGTGGGGCACGTGACAAGTGGGATACACAAGGCCATGGTGGAAGAGGCCAGACCCTGCAAAGAGGTCCAGCAAAGAGGCCCCAAACTTTCCCAGGGAGGGGCCCAGGCTCCGTGAACCCCACAGGGCCCCAACACTAGCCAGTCCTGTCCACTCCCAGGCTCGGTCACTGTGCCGCCACGTAATGAGCTGCTCTTCTCAACTTTGGAGTCTAGGGACTGCAGCTCATTAAGGTTTGGCCTGTGTTAGCGCTGAGCATCCCATAATTGCATAGCTTGCCTGACTCTCTGTCATTAGCTTCCTGGTCCTCTGGGTTCCACCTCTCCTATTGGATTTGTTGATTAACCCTAATACACAAAGTCTGGTTAAACTGGGCAGCTCTCGCTGTGCAGGGTGGGGGGGCTTCTTGCTGTCCCTGAACCTCACAACTCCCAGTGGTTCAACTGTCCTCAGCAATGAACTTCAAGCTGCCGTCTCACTATGCATAAAACCTTTCCTTCGCAAGTACAGACGACTGCTTTCTCGCACAGAGGAAGGAAATTGAAAACTGAGGTCAAAGCAGATGGATTGGCAATGAATCACATTTCCTTCGTGGAGCCAGTAGGGTCTCCAGCCAAGGATCTGGAGGGGCCAGGGGCCAGGACCGGCGTTGGATTTCCTCTGTCTCCACAGTGAACTAGAATCTGAGCCTGCTGCTATAAACATTGCCCCCATGCCTAGGGGGCAGGGAGGGCATCCCAGACAGTGAGGGAAGCTCACAGGAGCCCTGCCCAGTTCTCAGCAGAGCCCCAGAGAGAAGCAGATGCCTACTCCCCGAGTAACCCCACTCCTTGCTCTCTGATGGCAGTTTTCCTGGAACATCTGGAAGGAGGTGACCAAGCCACAAAATCTGGGCTTTCGGGAGTCTGGCAGATTCCAAACACAAAGCCAGATGTAACCACAATCATCCCCACATACCAGGCTACTGGTCGGATGAATGTTTTTAAGCTGGAATTATTCAGGGTGGAGTTGGTGTAGGAGACGGGAATAGCAGAGTATCAGACGAAGAAATTGCAGTATGAAACAATGGGCTCCCTAAAATATTTCTAAAGTCAGAGGGAATTAACTACCCACACAGCAAGCGGGGAGAGTTATCAACAACAGAGCACCTCTGTGTACCACATGCTCTCTCCTTTGGCCCTTACAGCGGTTAGATGGTTGGAGATTATCATCCCGTTTTACAGATGCAGAAACTGAGGCTTAGAGGCATTACATAAGTTGTCCAAAACTCACTGCTAATAGTGATAATAAGACTAAAGTTATCGAGTGCTTATTAGGCACTATGTTAAGGGCTTGATTCAATCTTAATTACTCACTTAACCTTCAAAACAATTTCACGAGGCTCACATAACTGAGATTTAGTAGGTTAAGTGACTTGACCAAGGTCATTCAGTGGATAAGCAGAAATAAGAACCTAGGTAGTCTGAGACCAGAGCCTTGCTCTTAACTATTGTACTAGGCTCTCTGATGTCTTTAGCAATTCAGCTGATATTCACATCCTCAGATCCACAGCCAGGGCTCTTTCTACTATGCTAGACTGCCCTTATGTGACATACCAATGCCATTTTACAGCTTGTGATCATACAATATGTCTAGTCATTTTTCAAACCGTTGCCTCATTTCTTTCTGGGAGAGAATTGGTTATACGTTGTTTAAAGTCAGGACAGAATTGCTGGCCCGCTGGCCCCAAGGTCACAGATGTCTGACGAGCTTGCACCGGAAGTGCAAGGGAGCCAGGAAGACCACGCACGCAGGGGGGAGTGAGCCTCTCAGGACTCCAGCTGCAAAGAGTTCTCCCTACTCTCACTGGCCTCACTCTATCTCTGCTTCTGCCCCAAGAATGCCCCCTTCGCTCATCAAAGCCCATCACTGGGGGAAGGTACAGACGCCAAAGCAAACAGTGTTCTCCAGCTCAGCAGATCATACCTGGGTCCCAGCTGCTGGTATCAGTTCCTCACACCCAGCTACTTCTGCTGGCCTGGCATCCAGTGTTCCCCAAATGTTGGGGGTCAATAGTTTATGGAAATCTATGCCTACACTCTTGTTGGTTCATTTTCATCTTTTTTCACTTAGAATGAACAATTGTTCCTTCAATGTCTACAATTTGGATGTTTCTGCCTTATTCTACTCCACCTGCTGTATGAAGGGGTGAATTTTTTGTAAAGGAAAAGTTTACTATGCTGACAACACTTTGTAATGGTCCCCAAACCTTATTGGGCACCCCAATGTGTCAGGTACAGGGCTACGTGCCAGGACTACAGAGAGCAGATGATGAGAACGTGATCTCCAAGAGGGCAGGACCTTGTATTGCACGGTGACATATTCCCTCCACCTAGCACAGCTGGTACATCATAGGCACTCCATAAACATTTACTGAATGAATAAATGAATGACCGCAAATAAGCAATCATGGCTCACTGTGCTCCATATGGCATTTGGAGGTAAGCATAAAGAATTTCGGAAGCACAGAGAAGGGAGGCTTAGCCCAAGCTAGACTCTCTGAGAAAGATCCCCAGGCCATCCCTTGGATGCCTTCAAGTTCTCCAGCAGAAGCAGAGGGTTACAGACAGAAGAACAGCATGTGCAAAGGAGTGCAGGCATCGGACCACATGCTGAGAAAATGGCAAGTTGCTAAGTATAGTCGGAGGGGTGACGAAGTCAGAACAAGGACTTCAGATCATGAAGCATGTGGGAGTGCTGGGATTTATGGATGTATCTGTATCATATCCCATCGAAGTAGAGCAACCTATTCACCCCCATAGAACACTTCTCCTGGATATACCAACGGCTTCCATAAACCTGAACAGGGCACAGCCTCAGAAGCTAGAAGGGGCTCCCAAGCTGATATGTCTTACAATCTCCATCCCAGCCACAGGCAAACACTAGACCTCTGTGTATGTCATAGGAAGAAATGGAAGACCTTGTTTTGGTCCGTGGAATTGCTTTCCCAGCCCCGAGGCACTAAAGTGGGATTTTTCTTCCCAGATGGTGTATTTGGAATATACTATCCAAAACTCACTCACAGATTCCTAGAATAGTAAAGCTGGAAGGGTCCTTGGGGAAACTTTTCCCCCTCCTCATCCTCACATGAAGAAACTAAAGCTCGGAGAGGAAAAAAAATTACATGACAACACACAGCAGGTTAGTGAAAGGCAGGGCTGGGATGGAAGGAAGGAAGGAAGGAAGGAAGGAAGGAAGGAAGGAAGGAAGGAAGGAAGGAAGGAAGGAAGGAAGGAAGGAAGGAAGGAAGGAAGGAAAGGAGGGAGGGAGGAAGGGGAGGGGAGGGGAGGGGAGGGGAGGGGAGGGGAGGGGAGGGGAGGGGAGGGGAGGGGAGGGGAGGGGAGGGGAGGGGAGGGGAGGGGAGGGGAGGGGAGGGGAGGGGAGGGGAGGGGAGGGGAGGGGAGGGGAGGGGAGGGGAGGGGAGGGGAGGGAGGACCAGCCTTTGGCTCCTAGTCAATGCTCCCCACCGCATTCTGCTCTCCATTCTGATTTAATGATAAAACTGCAGACTTTTTTCCAGTGAATTTAAAACTGAAGACTAAAAATAATTCTGAATTACTATTCTTTAGAAGAAAAAAATAATGTCCCTCCAGCTCTCTGACTCCAACAACCAATTAAACCTTGGCTTTCACTCAGAAAGAATATTTAAATTAATGAAGATAAAACTCCAGCTTACTCTTTCCCTCTAAGCAGCAGTTTTCTACCAAACAGAATGAGAAAAGCTTGCTGGAAATAGGTGTCTTTTTGAGAAAGAAACAAAATCCAAGCTACTTAATTCTCCCAGTCACCTGAGACTCCTCAGCCATTTGGCATTCATTCATCAAACATTTATTAAACACTTATTTATCCAACCACTTATTGAGCTCCTACTGTGTGCATTCTAATCACAGGAGCACAGATATAAATCAGAAATGAATTCAGCCCTCGGGACATGTATCACTGATTAGGAAAGATGATATTTACATAAATCATCATTATTGTACTATCCAGGGCCTGCCCCAAGTTAGTTCTTAGTCCAAAGTAAATCTCATTCGAATGAAGGAGTGAATGAATGAAGTGATGTCTATTACAGAGCACTGCTAATGAGAATTACACCAGGGCTGGGACACAGAGCTTCTAGGACTTCCTGGAGGCTGGGTGGGAGAATGAGCTTAAGAAACACAGCCCAGAGAAGGCAGGACTCCACATGGGCAGGAGGTGGCCTGAAGAGCATTTCGGCAGCTCCGTTCCCTCCTCTGGGCCTCAGTCTCCCCATCTTATCATGAAGGGATGACACACATGGGCTCCAACGAACCACCCAGCAACACTCCATGTTTCTATGATCCCAGTTCCCAGCACCGTATGGGAATGTAAGTCTAACCTCTCTTCTTAAAAATAACTGTTGAATCATTGTCCTTCTGCCTTCACAAGGTCACACCCTTTGTTTCTGTGGATTTCTCTTGGGAGATGTTGAGAAGGGAGGGAATTTGGTTCTAACTTTGATTGGCTTTCCTTTTGGTTTAAACAACAGAAAAATATCCAATTATCCCATTGACAATTACAGTCTGCGCATTTCACCGCGGGCACAGGAAACCAGCCACAGACCAGGGGCACACACATGCAAGCCATTATCTGCTTGGAGACAGGCTGGCCTGCGACGCTCCCCACTGGCTCAGCAAGGCCGGTCAACTCTCCGCCAGCACCGGGGTGACCCAGGGGGCTGCGGCCACTGGTGGCAGTTACACCCAGTCCCGGCTCATCTCAGACTCCAGGCTGAACAGAAACCACACGAGAAAGTGATTCACTCACAGTGAGAGGTCCCAAATGAAAGTTGTAAACTTGCTACAGATCCAGGCCTGATCAGGTCAAGAGATAAATCAGTGTGTTCCCTGAGGGTATGGACTGTGCCCTATTCGGTTACCAATATAATCAACATACAAGGCATATGATCTGCACTTAATATATTCTTTGTAGAAACATTTTGTTGAAAGCTAATGAATAAACAAGAACCTGACTAAATGAGTGAACAATTGGTTTGTGTAGTGCTCGCAGGAATATTGTAGAAAAGACAGACTGGATAGCTTATAGGCCAGCACTCGGGGTCAAGCATCATCTGGGAACATGTCTCAAGCTCCGGTCCTTACCAGCTCTACCCTTGGCAAGTCACTTAACCTCTTCCAGCCTCAGTTTCCTCGTGGGTTGAATGTTGTGTGTGCCACTCAGATCCCCCTTTAAGGCTGGTTACTGTGCCCGGGATGGCCTGGTGAATGGTGGGTGGTGCACTGCCAATCATCCTGGGCCCAGAGAGACCTCCTTTCTTGAACCCCAGTACTCACATAAACTTTTAAAACAACGATCCCTGCCATCCTGTCATAGAAGATGAAACTAGTGCATAGACGGGGAAGGGCCAGCCGAGGGCACACAGCGGGTAGGAAGTGCAGCTGGGATTTGAGCCCAAGTCCAGTTCCAAGGCCTATAAGCTTTCACCACTTAGGCCCACATTAAAGTTTCCAAGAGTTGGGTTTGGACTTTGGCTCGCTTATTTTATTGCCTTTAAATACGAACGCTTCCTAAGAGATTCAGACGCAGTCAGAGTGGCAAACTCTGTCACACCCACTCCGAACACCCACGCCAGTTCGGCGTGGGATCCCGAGCCCTGGCCGGGGGTGCTGTTGTTCTCCACCCTTTCCTCTCACCCGGGAGCCTGCACCTGGAAAAGCCCTTTTGATGCCATTTACTCATAAGTGTCTCAAACACCAAAGGCCTAACCCGCAGGATTCAGCCAGGCTGCAGCGTGGTCCCACGCAACTTGACAGCATTAATTTATTTTGTATATTGAGGTGAACAATGGCACCACAGAGTGAAATTGAGTTTCAGTGGAACACAACAGAAAGAAGTCAATTATCTAGCATTAATTATTTATCTGGGCACAATAACCATGGTGTTATTCCCCACGAGAGGGGCCTCCACAGCCTGGAACAAGAGAAAAGAAGAGGTGGCTGCTATTGTCTGGCTGCAACGCAGCCTCAGATTGGAGAAGTTAACCCTTCCGACGTCCTGTAAATACGTAAGAGTTGTCTCAGCGAATGAGGCCCCTGCACTGCCCCCAGAACACACACAGTTAACAGGTCGGTAGGCACAGGGATTCTATCTCCCCAATGTTCTGGGGAAGCCTGCCAATGCCGGGCTGTGACTGCACTGAAGGAAATACCACCTCCTCTTTGCAGCCCAGCCTGAAAGGATGAAGACATTCTAGACAAACATTGTCTCAGGTGCAATGTCTGTGGCCAGCCAGAACTCCTGCAGTCATGTCAGTCAAGGCTTTTCCCGTCAAGGTACCTGCTGCACGATATGAACTAGAAACCCCATCCTGCCTCCAGCAGAATACAGTATCCCCTCCCTTATCTGTGGGGGAGACATTCCAAGGCCCACAGTAGGTGCCCGAAACCACAAACAATAGCACCAAACCCTAGGTATACTGTGTTTTCCCATACATACATACCGATGATAAAGTTTAACTTATAAACTGGGCACAGTAAGAGATTAACAATACTAAGTAATAATAAAAGAGAACAAGTATAACAGTGTACTGCTATAAAAGTTATGTGAATGTGGTCTCTCGAGACATCTTATTGTGCTGTGCTCACGCTTCCTTTTGTGATGTGACATGATAAAATGCCTGCGTGATGAGACGAAGCAAGGTGAGTGAACGGCGTAGGCATTGACATAGCCTCAGGCTAATATTAACCTTCTGATGATACATAACAAGCACTTCATGACTTCTCTGTGGCACGCCGAAATTGCCAGCATCTCTACTCTTGCACTTTAAAATCACTTTTAAAGTAACTTTTAAAATAAAAGTTGCTGGAACACGAGCAGCACAACAGTCGGTCTGATAACTGAGACAGCTCCTTAGTGACTAATAGGCAGGTAGCGTCTCCAGCGTGGGTGTGCTGGACAAAGGGATGACTCATGTCCCAGGCGAGACAGAGGAAGACAGCATAAGATTTAATCATGATACTCAGAACATCACACAATTTAAAACTTATGAATTGTTTATTTCTGGAATTTTCCATTTAATATTTCAGACCTCGAATGACCACGGGTAAATGAAATCTAATTTCCAAATCGTTTTTGTGTGATTTAATTTCCTTTTATCCTTATAACTTCTGAGGAAGTTAGAAGTAGGAGAGAGCTATCAGTGGTTCCCAGAGGCTTGAAAGGGCGCCAGGATCTGATCTACCTTGGCCCCTGCGCTGCTCCCGGAACCTATTCTTCATCTGAAGAAGTTGACATTGATGGAGCAGTTCCTCTGTCAGACAGATGCTTTATGCAAATTACCCTAAACTCTCATAACAACCCGATGACGTAAGTATAAATATCTCCGCTTCGTAGATGAAGAAACTAAAGCCCAAGGTTGCAGCTAATAAGTAACAGAACCAAGAATCAAGTTGAAGCGGTTCCAAATTCTAACCACTGTCCTAAACTGCCTGTGATGACAGCTCCCTCACCTCCCACACAGGCTCTGGTCTGACCATCCCAGGACCCAGGAGGCTCCGTGGAGGTGTCCCAACATCCTACTGTGAGAGCCGCTACCACCCACCTGGCTACACAGGTATGAACTACCGCCTGGTTGGGACAGGACCTGGGAAGACTGAGTTCACTTCATCCACATCAGTTCCACTTTCTCCTGGTTTAAAATAGTAGGCTGCTGAGAGTGTTCATCTATGATTTCTCGTTTTCTCAGCGAGGTCACTTGCTGAGAGGGATCTCTGAACGAATTCCCCAAGATCACCTACAGAAGAGCCGCCAAGGACCTCTGACACACAGCAGGCACCCGCCAACCATAGCTCCCCTGGGTCGCTCTCCCTGTGTGACAGACACTTGGCACATACTAACTCACTTACTCTGCACATCAACTCTATGAAGTGGGTACAGTTATCCCCCCCGCGTCTTACACAGGAGGGAACCGGGGACTGATGGGGTTGAGCAATTCGCACAAGGCCAGACAGCCAGGAAGAGGCAGAGTCTGGCGGTAAGCCCGGCAGTGTGTTCAAAGCTTAGGACGCGCGTCTCCTAAAAGGCCATCAGCCATTCCAAGCCACGTTCCCATCTCTGAGAACACCATGCGTGCTGGCATGTTCGCGTCTCACGATCTCTGACCCCTACGTCAGACACACTGCGTGGAAACGCGTTTGGCTCCCAACAGGATGCCTTATTCTCAGCCTCAGGCTACACAGGAAATTCTTCACTACTTTTCTACCAGTGTTCTCAGGAACATGCACGAGTTGTATTTCGTAGCCTTAAACTTCTTTATAATAATGACTTTGGGGTGGGGGGTTGGAGATGGAAGAGGGCATAGAGGTGACAAAGAGTGATGGGGAAAAAAATAATAAAAGAAAATAAAAAGAAAAAAATAATAATGACTTTGGGGAAGCAGACAGACACCCTCACAGAAGTTAACCCAGTTCTAGTAGACTTTTAGCAAATATTTAATCATTTTTTCTGATTTTAAAAACAACATGCATTTTTAAAAAGTACTCAAAAACCCAACACAATATGAAAATGACTGAGATAATAAGTTGAAATTCCCTGTGATTCAGGTGGGAGGTAAGAGATAAAGGTAAGATGTCAGTGATACACACAATGTGTAAAACAAGACCAAACAACAATGACTTAACAGTCTTGCAAGGGCTACTGGGATTCTCTTGCCCCATCAGAATGTCTCCGGAAAAAATAAAAAATGTGTCAAGGCAGAGGCCCTGAGCACTCAGGCTGCAAAGTTCCTTCTTAGACCAAACCTGCATTAGTGTGAACAATCTTCCCAGTTTGCCCAGAATGGAGGAATTTCCAAGGACACAGAATTGTCATTGGCAAAAATCACGATAGTCCTAGACAAATCAGGACAGTTGATCCACGTCTCCACACCTTTCGGCTGTGTGACGGCACCTCTGGGCCCCCGAGTCTCTCCTTTTCCCAATCTCATCATCTGGGCTTCACCTGTTCAGTGTATTCCTCCCTCACCCCCCGGTCCCCCTACTGCCTGACCCAGGGCAGTAGTTATTTCCCAAGGATCAGCTCTGAGCTCAGTTCTCTCCCTGTTGCTCTGGGGGAAGGAGAAGACACCTAAGGGTAGACTGACCCTTCCAAACGGCTCCGAGAGGACCGTCACTAACAGCAGGGGCCCCAGTGACTCCAGCCTCCTGACCTAGGCAGGATCAGGGACTCCTCTGGGCTCCCCTATCTCAGCAGCACACCCCACTCGATTCGTTGCTTCATTGTCTGCCTGGATCTTACACTTGTCCCAGGGCCCAGTCCCCTGCGTATGTGCTGAGTGAAACTGGCATCCCCAATACCTTGCCCTAAGCTTCCTCCCAGGACAGCGCATGGAGAAGGTACCACCTGCAGCCTCAGGACCCAGGCCTGGCCATGAGAGACAGCGGTGGGACTTACCGCTGCCCCGGGAGGGTGATGGAGTCCACGTGGCGGCCTCCAGGCAGCGCCATCATGTTGATTCCGATCTGCAGCAAAGCCTGCCCGCAGCGGTCGGGACCCTGGAAAGAGAGGGCAGGGTGGGCTCAATGAGGTGGCACATGCACTTGCTCTACCAGATCCTGGCCACAAGGAGCCAAGGCAGGTGTGGAGGAGAAGCCCCCGAGCTTTCTGAACCAGTTTACACTCCTCTGTCCTCACGCTGATCTTGGTGCTAAGTCCCTAGCCCACTATGAACTCCCACCATCCTTTATCTCCCATTGTCAACTATTTGCCTGACCCATTTCGCTTTGTACCTAATATTAGAACACAGGGCCCAGCAAACATAGCATATGGGAAAGACTTATACTTAAGTCTATGGTTTATCTGAAATTCACATTTAAGTGGGCATCCTCTATTATTTGCTAAATCTGGCAACTCTACATGCTAATTCCCTAGCTGTGTCGCATCCCAGCACTGGGCTATTCACTCTGATTATGCCTGGAAAATGTGACTCTGTCATGGCCACGGTGGTTGCTTCCCCAATCCCGTTCCACTTCAGATGACATAATTTCACCCCAACTGCCAGTAATTGTTTCAGGAATACGCATTGACTCAATTCAGACCCATGAGCCAATACAGGGTGCTTCCAGGAAAAGTGTTCTCCTAACTGTGAGCCACAAGATAAGACTGTCCGTGCCATTGAACCTGAACAAGGAAGAATGTCATTTCATTGTTGCTAGAAACCATCTTGCCGTCAAGAGAGGACCTAGCTGGAGAAGAAAGCTCTGGGTCCTTGATCCCTGAACCACTGAATCGACTGATCCTGGAGTGGGGCCCACCTCTAGGCTTCCCGTTATGCAATACAATGACGTCGTCGCTGTTGAAGGGGGGATTTGGGTTCTCTACAGACAAAAGCAAGCTCACTGATGAAGGCGAACCAGGTTCCAGGGGCTCCAGTCCCTGCACCAAGGACCCACTTGGCTTGTGCTTCACAGGTGGATCAAGACAAGAGCGTCCTTCTTCCTCCAGAAAACGAGCTGCCCGCCTGTCTGTCTCCTCCGGCCTTGCCTTGTCCCTTCCCCATTCCTCCCTCCCTCTCTGCAAACTCCTTCTCCAAGCAATAAAGAAGCCCTCCCTGTGGAAAATGGAGATTCTGTCACCGTTGCCTGGGTAAAGTAATAAAAGCGAGGGTTGATTGTCACCTGCCATGCCCTGAGCTTGAGGACAGCAGACTTCAAGACATTCAGAGAAAACACAAGTATGAAGTGGTGGAAAGACACAGAGGAGGTGGGTGAGATAAGCCCAGAAAAACGGAACTCTTACTCTGTGATCACAAGTGACCCTTATAAGGAGAGAACGGAAGAGGACTTTAATTAATAGTCATGCAGCTGGACAGAAAGTACCCCTTACGATGCTTGAAATAAAAAATGAATGTGTCCATCCAAAAAGGATGGGGCGGCAGGAGCCCAGAATGAACTAGGGCTTCCGATCATTCCAGAGACTCAGTGTCACCATGGGCCCCACAGACTGAGCCCCTTCAGGGCGAGAACCACTTGTGGTCTCGCTCTGAGCAAAGAGCCGGACACTTAGCAGGCACTCTATGTGCCTGTTGAAAGAAATGAGCGCAATGGATTTTTAATACCTTTATGTTGAGCCCTAATTCTTTATCTATAACTGAGACTAATATCTATTTTACAGAACTCTATCACAATGACATGAGATAAGAAATAGAGATGGGAGCTAAATAAATAGAAGCTGTTATTATTCTCGTGTCCTGAGAGTCTGCTGTGTGCTCAGCCCCATGATCAGATAAAGGCAATGCCGAGGACGAGATGAAGCGTGGGAAGCAGCCGGCACAATAACAGTGCGCGTCACTACTTCCAGCATCGTTATTTCCATCATTATCATCATTATTGAGAAAATGTATTTTGGGAACCCAGTGAGTCACCAGCCTGAAAAGTATGACACACAAGAAAAAGCTAGAAATAACAAAACGAGGTATCCATTCCCTTTTTCATATGTCTGACCAAAGAACCACAAAGGCTAACACCAACTTCTCCGAGTGAAAGTTGTGATGTGATCAGAAACGTGGACAAGCAGACCTGATTTTACCGCCATCGTTGTCACGGGGAAAGAAAAGGGGGGCAGCGAGAAACTGTTGAAGAGGGAATTAAAGCTCAAAGCAGGTGAGGCAGCAGAAACCATAAGGAAGTGCAAGGTCCTTCGAAGTGTGGGCCAGTCAGGAGCCTGTGCCTAGGTGAAGCACACCCTAGAAGACTGGAGGAACCTCTGGATCTGATTGAGTCGTATCTGAGGGACCCAGAGGGACCGCTGCCATGAGCAGAAGCCTGGATGCAAGCAGGTGTTCTGAATTTCTGAGAGGCAGATTCCAGGAACACAGCTTGGTGACCGCAGAATTCTAGAACACATTCCGAATCACTGCTCGGGAGCCTTCCGGACGAAAGCAGGGAGCACCAGAAGCCAGCAAGTGCACAGTGGGAGCAAGTCGTGCCCAGACCGTCTATTTCCTTTTCACTGGGGACCATAGGCTCTTAGCTGGGGGGATGCAATAAATCGAATATAGCTTGATTTTGTTAAAGCACCCTCGTGAGATATCCTTGCTCACCCATTTCATTCATAGTGTCCCAGCAGTTACGCCGGTGGAGGCTGCCAGCCAACAAAACCTTGGTCCCTGTGATCACACGTGTTCCCAGAGGCTGGGGAGGCCTCTTGGGAACATCTGGACTGCATATGAATCACTGCCCCGTTCTCAGACTGCGTTATTTATGCCTGTCTCTTCTCCCCAATGGGGGACAAGATTCCTTGATGTCTGAACCCACATTTTTCTCAATGTGGGACTAGGCACAGAACTCTATACAATGAACTGCCCAGTCAAAGCCAGGATTATGATTCAGATTAGATCTAGGAGGAGCTACAACTCTTATTCACTGGGAACAAGAAACAGGTGAGAGAGAGTATCTACAAGGTGACATAGGAAATGTCAAAGAGTTTAACCCAGCTGATGTTATAAAGTGCCTCCAATAATAAAAACAACAGCTAATATTTATTTATTAACTGTGTTCTATGTGCATGGCCCTGTTCTAAATGGTTCATATAGTATTAACGCATTTAATATTGTCATCATCCTTTTGTTGACCAGTGAATCCTCTGAAATCCAGTGGAATTATGTCCATTGCCCAAGATCACACAACTAGTAGGTGATGGAGGACTATTATCCAAGTTTTAGGACTGGAGGGGAGGTGCTGGAGCAGGTGAAGATGATGAGAGCAATAAACAGGTGACATGTGTCCAACATTTGCTAACGGGCAGCCTGACTCCATTCCATGCTGGTGACACCCAGCCCCAACCCCTCACAGCCAAGCCCTCTCTCCAGTACCTCCCACTACTCCCACCTCCCAGACTGTGAGTCCTCCAGCTTTACCTCCACCTGGCCAGAGGACAGAACAGTTCTCAAAAAAACGAAACAGTCCGGCTGGTGTGGCTCAGTGGTTGAGCGTCGACCCATGCACCAAGAGGTCGCCGGTTCAATTCCTGGTGAGGACATATGCCCAGGTTGTGGGCCCAATCCCCAGTGTGGGGCATGCCGGAGGTGGCCAATAGATGTTCTCTCTCATCGATGTTTCTCTCTCTCCCTCTCACTTCCTCTCTCACTAAAATCAAAAAAGAAAAAAAAATGAAACAAATCTCAAAAATTGCACCCTAATTGTGGGAGGAAGAGGGGTGCAGACCGTGGGGCCATCTCCTCTGTTCCTCATTTGTTGGTTTCTTTTGTGACAGTCACATGGACAGAGTTATGGACCCTAAAGGATTTGGGAGGGGACACCACAGTCCCAGATAAGCCTAAAGTGTCACTAACCTTATAGAGGACGTGTTTCAAGTATACAGCCCTCAGGGAAGCCCCCAAGGCCTGCTGCCCTTGTAGCCACCCCTTCCCACCACCCCACACCTATTGAGCAGGGGCTCAGGGTAGAACCCCTCCAAAGCTACACAGCGTGTCAGGAAGCCAAGAATAAATTCAAGGTATCCCCTTTACCCCTTGCTATCTGTCCTCACTGGTGTTGCAACATAGACTTAAATTTGGGAGTCTGACAGCTCTGGATTCAAATCCTGACCCTGTGCCTCATGAGTACAAGACCGTGGGAAAATCATCAACCCCCAAGCAGGTGTTTTCTTCAATTATACCGCCTCCCAGGTTCTTCATAAGGATTAAATGAGACCACACACAAAAGTCCCTAATAATATCATATCATATATCGTATCATATCATATCATATCATATATCATGTCATACCATGTGCTTGGCACACAGTAGCCCCAAAGAGGGAGTGTCCTTCCTTACGGAAGTGGGAATTGAGACATATGTCTCAGAGCAGAGATGCTACCCTGCCCACAAAAGAGGTGAGAAGGACACATGTAGGAGCGAGCAGGAAAGAGGAAACTCCATCACCTCTCCCCCACCCCAAGGGCCGCCCTAATTCATTGGAAATATCGCCCTGGAACCGCAGCCTTGGTTCTGAAGGGCTCTGGGCTATGCCTCCTTCACCGGGAAGGGCTAGTTTACAAAAAAAGATTTGAAGCTTTAAGGTTCACTGATTTAATTCAGTCCCTGCTGGGACAACCGCTCATTTGGACAGCTCATTTCTCTCCTGCATCCCATTAGAGGCAGCCCTTGCTCACCTCCATTTGGCTAACAAGCCAGCCTGGGCTCTGGAGGAAAGGGAGGCTATTTACAGTAAATTATTCAATTAGAACCAGGAGCAAGGGCGGCTTCTGCCGTTGTCTAATGGTCCAATCCAAGTACAGCTCACGGCACGGCTAGGATTGTTTAATCTGCAGAATCCATTAGGGCTGTCAACGGGAGCAGGACAGTAAATATTGTGAAAAGTAGTTAAGCTCCAGCTGAAATGCTCGGTGGGAGGAGGCAGCCTGGCGGGGAGGCGGGGGGTTGGGGGTGAAAGAGGAATGAGACCTGGGGATGCAGTCAAGTCCCCTCTTCATTTCTCATCCCATAGAATCTATCACAATTGTAATTAAACAGCCCACTGTGAAAATCATAGTTAAACACCTTTCTTCACTGAGGGCCCCAGGGCAGGGACTAGAGGTCTGTCCTGCTCGCTGCTATATCCCCAATCCCCCTTCCTGACGCAGTGCCTCATGCATGACGATCAGAACGATAAACATTTGCTGACTGACTGGGTGGCTTCTTGTTGAAGGAACCTCAGCTTCCTCCCTGGTAACGGGAGATGAAGGTACCTATCTCAGCGCGTACTATGAGTACTCAGAGAGACAACTGTGGGAAGGTCTTTTGCGGCTACACGTGCTCCCTGGAAAGGGCTCTGCATCCTAATACCCACGGAGACAAAGCCCCTCGTCCCTCCTGAGTTCTTACAGTCCACGCCGTCTGGTCATACCCAGGGGAGCAGCCTCCCTCCTCACCCCCAGCTCTGTGTTTATCATGTTCTCCAGACAGACAGACCAGATGGGCCAACAGTCAGTCGCAACGCTGCATGAAAACTACGGCTGCGGGTAATCAAGAGGACACTAAGGGAGGTCCAGGGGGCTGCCAAGCAGTACTAGGTGACAATGGAAGGTGGGGAGAAGGGGTCAGGGAAGGTTTCTCGGGACATGACCCCAAGGCTGACCCTTGAAAGAATGTGGAAATGAAGGAGGAGAAGGGGCGGAAGGAAGAGAGTGCAGGTGGAAGGAAGAGCGCATGAAAGGCACAGGATGGTGAGCAGGGAAGAGTTTCTAGAAGGCTGGATGGAGCATTCTGGGCTAGTGGTGGAGTCTAGAGGAAACTAGCCCAGTGGCACAGAAATGCAGAAAAAGGAGTGGTCACTTTCAGCTGGGAGAGTAGGGCAGACTTCTTAGAGGAGGAGATATCTGGGTCTTAAATGCAGGGTGGGATTTTGCCAGGTGAAAATGGGACCAGGACATTCAGTGCCAGGGGGCAGTGTGAGCCATGGCAAGGAGACCAGAAAATGGAGCAGGTGTTCAGAGACCGAGATATCTCCCAGGGGCTAGAGAGAAGATACCTCTATGTCTGCGCATGTGAAAGGAATTGGTTCTTTGGACACTATGCCGCAGGTGGTAGGGAGCCATTGCAGGTGTTTGAGAAGGGGGGTGAAATTATCAGAGTGTAATTTCAGCTCCCATGGTGGCCAGTGGAGTGGATGAATTCCAGAGCATGAGACCAGCAACAGTTTATTTAAGAGAAAGACCTACGCTCCCAGGGAGACCACGGAAGCCTGGGTCTGAAGAGTTGGAGACCTGGAGGGGAAAGGAGGGCTGCAAATGAGCTTTGGGAGGTAATGACAATAAGCCTCCCTCCTCACCCCCCTCACCCCTCTATTTGACCTGTAGGAGGGTGACAACAGTCATCAGAGGCATTTCAGTATCGCTAGGTATGGTGGCCAGCATGCTGCAGCAATCAGATACTTTAAGAACCCTCATTCCCAGGGGAGGCACAAGCTGTCACCCAGCCCTGCTGAATGGACTGAGCCTCATGAAATATAGAGAGCTCTGTCTCCCTTGAGGAAGCCCCAAAGGCCCCTCACAGGTGCCAGGCGACAGAACCATGCAAGTAGGCAGAGCAGAGCTCAGAGAGCCAGGGCTTGTCCCCTCAGGCACTGAAAACCCTGGTTGGACAGCCCAAAAGGACTGTGCATCAGGTAGAAGGGGCCCGCCCAGACCTCAGCCCTGAATCAAGTTCAAGAGGAATTTTAAAGGATTGATCAAGGATAAAATGGAAGGAATGGTTCCTTCCTCACAGCACTCTATGCAGACCAGTGAGATCACACATGTGAAGTACCTGGCCACAGGGGTGCTGGATATAAAGACTGGTTCCATTTCTCTTCTGGTGAGGACAGTGCCTAGTAATAGGGAGGCAGCCAGAAGGAGGCCCTTCTGAACTATGTCCAGCTAGGCAACTGCTTTTTACTCTTTAGCTTTTTAATTATCCCTTTTTACTTTCTAACTTTTCCTGATGTGAATGTTAGCCAACTGCTCGAATGTTCCTCAGCTTTGATTTGCAAAAGTGAGAGCCCTCTCTCATTGGGCCCCGGTCCCAGGGTGCTAAAATTAACAATAAGTATACTTTAAGCTAATGACTTACTGGTTGTGGCTGCCATGAGTAGACATAATTCTCAGATAAGGGCCATTAGAGAAAATTGAATAGCTCCAACGTGGTGAAAATTTGGATATATCCTGTTTCATAAATCATTATCAGAGGTCATACTGGACAAGCTATTTCACTCTCTAAGTCATGATGAGGACCCAGGTTGAGAGGGTCTACATTCCCTTGGGAAAGCAAACACCGGAGAGAGAACTGTGCAATGTTTTGTAGTTTCACAAATATAATTTTCTCTTATTTGTAAAGCCATGAGCAGATGACAGTGCTACATCAACAACCATAATAATCCAACTTTCTTCTCTGATTTTATTTCCTTCTCAAATCCTCCAAACTGCACTTTGCTCGGTAACATTTGGAAAGTCGCATGATGAGATCATGGAAATCCAAAATTCAGGATTGATATTCCAATCCCAGTTCTGTCTCTTTCTAGGCTTCTCTTACCTTGAGCCTCTTCATCTATAACATGGGAATAGGACCTATTTTCAGGGTTGTTGTTAGAATCATTAAGATCATGTATCCTGCATGATACTTACAGAGCAAGTCAAATTATAATAAAATAAGCTACTTCGACTCAGGAGGCTAGTTAATGGTGCTACACAGGAAGTCTCATGATATCCATCTTTGTGCCCAGTAAAATATCCATTTCCTACCCAGACCTCAGGCCCAAAAAGCTACTACCCACTAGGGGATTAAAAAGCAAAATATATATGCCTGGCCAGTGTGGCTCAGTGGTTGAGCATCATCCCATGCACCAAGAGGTCGCTGGTTCGATTCCCAGTCAGGGCACATGCCCAGGTTGTGGGCCCAATCCCCAGTGGGGGGCATGCAGGAGGTGACCAATCGATGTTCTCTCTCATCAATGTTTCTATCTCTCTCTCCCTTCCTCTCTCTCTAAAATCAATAAAGAAAAAAAAAAATGTTTAAGCTAAATATATTAAATATATTGGGAAGAAGAAAGCCTTCCATAGACGAGATGTGATAAAGACCACACTGGGAATAATTACAAACAACAACAACTAAAACATCTTCTGTGACTGCAACATTGGCCCTGAAGAAATAATTAACATCCCACTTATACCCTCTGTGACCTAAGCAGTATGGGGCATTCAAAGGAAAATCCAGACAGAACCAGAACTTTGGCTCAGCCACAATGACTAAAGGTTCTCAGCAGCTCATTAATAAAAGGAACCAAAGACAGCGAAGCAAAACCCACTCTAGGGTCACTGTACATAAATAGAATAACCTCGAGTGAGCACAAATGCAACCAATCTCAACAAATCCTACTGTCATTGTCATAACACCCTCAGATAAAGAATCCTTTATGTTGAAGCATGGTGTCAGATATGTGGGCCACATGGGCCACACAGAACAATTTGAGTTCATTAATTGGGGCACAGAATTAGTCAAACATGAAAAACAGCCCTTTCACAGAGCACTATCTTATCAAGGCTCATTTATGTCTAGTATGACACACGTCCCAGTGGCATCCGAACAGTGCATTGTATGGCATCCAGCACAAAGTAGGAGCTCAATAAATGTTCATCATTCCCCAACAGAGTATTCCATGGTTCTTCAAAAACACCTTGCTCTTCCATAATTCTAAGCATTATTCACGGCACCCCAACACATCTAGACTAAAATTGCCTCAATCCTCTTTTTCTATCTTCAGGTAACACCAGTGTGTCAGGACTCAGCTCTAATCCGACCTCATCTGGGAGGCCTTCTCCAATCACCCCAATCTATAGTAATTTCTCCCTCCAAAATGTTACCTAGGAATAAATAAAACTGTGAGTTCTTGGACAGTTTTGAATTATGTCATAAGAGAAGGTATGCTTTCTCCCTACTCCCTCTCTCTTCCCCTTTCTGCCTACTGAGGGATGCCAGAGCAACTGGAAAGCCACAATATGGCAAGGCCAAAAGATGGAAGAAGATGAGTCCTGAATCACAGTTTGGAGGAGAGCCACCCAACCCACAACAGTCTACGGGGTAAGCAAGAAATGAACAGAATGTGCTAAGTTACTAACACTTGGGGGGTTGTTTGTTACAGCAACTAATCTTCATTAACCTAATTATAAGAATTAAAGTAAATGCTATATCTAAGACACTGATGCGTATGCTAGACACTGGTCTCTTAATAAATATAAGTTCCTTTTCTCATCTTCCTCGGTGTTGGAGAAGAGGGTGGACTGTTGTATTTGACTACTGACAATTACTGGACACTGTTCAGTCTACTGGACACTACACATGCACAATACAGCCGGGGTCCAGAAGTTGATGAGGTGAGGATGGGACGAAATAAATACCTACACTTAAAGTCCTATCACTTCTGAGATTAAGATTCTGTTTCTCAGCCTGTGCCTTCTCTGCTCCTGTGCATCCATTCATAATAACAGCTAAAATTTACTACAGTCAGGTGGTTCTAAGAAGCATTTTTTTCACATTTTAACATTTGAAATTGGAATGTATGTTTCAGTGGATGACATCTTGGCATTGTGTCATAGTTTAATTGGAAGCATATTTTCTTTTTTATGAAGTAACAGGGCAGCTTACAATCTATGGCAGTTTAAATTCAGTGAAATGTGGTATTGGATACTGTGTACCGAGCCCTCTTCTGAATGCTTCATATAAATAAATTCATTTATTTTTCAAAAACCCAAAATAATTAATACTACTGTTATCCCATTTTAAAGACATTAAAATAAAGATGCTGAGAGATTCAATAATTTACTAAGGTACACAGCTAGTAAGTTGAGTGAAGGAAAAGACTGTACCCTCTCTTTAAGGAACTCCATACCATGCCACTATTTTGAAGCACTTGGTTTTTACTTGATAATTGATTCCTCTTCCTATAAAGAAAGCTCACACACATATTCTATATTCAGCAATATGTAGACCATTATTCTAAAATACTTCTCCACAAGAAGAATTTTAAGGAATGGATAAAGATGTTCTTAGTGTGTGTGTGTGTGGGGGGGGGGGGGGTTGGGGGTTTGTTTGTTTGTTTGTTTGTTTGTTGATGCATCACTGAGCTGGTGAATGAAATCTAGATAGGCTGAAAGAAAAGCAAAAGCAGGAACAAGGGACAATAAGCAAGAGTTGAGGGGAGTTTTCTCACTGAGAACATCTGCTGAATGCTGTATTCCCTAAGCTTCTGTTTCGCGTGTATATGGGCAGGACAGACAAGGGACAAAGTCTAGGGACTAGGGAAAGAATCAAATAGGAGTCCAGAAGACCAGAAACTCAGTATAAGGATGAATGAGAAGTAAATCTTCAATACAGAGGGTACAAAAGTTGTTTGTCCCAGCTTGGGTGCTGGCTTAAGGGAAGTAAAATCTCTCTTAAGAATTAATGATCATAGTATGACCTTCACATTGGCTTGCGGCTTGAACACACGTTATGTGGGAGGGGGAATAAAAACTCAAAGGCTTTTGTTTTAAGAAATAAAAGAGAATTTTGGAAACATTTTCCAGGAACAAAGGCTAGGAAATACAGCCAAGAAGATTTGAGAAAAAACCCAATTAAATTCTATAAATTATAAATATAATAATTCAAATGAAAAACTCATTGGACAGATTGATCACAGCTAAAGAATGGATTGGTGTATTAAAAGATGGAACAAAAGAAATTATCCAAGCAGCTCAGAGAGACAGAGGGAAAATATGGGAGAACTAAAGTGAAGGAATAGAGAGTAAAGTAGTTTAACAAGTACTTATTTAATCAGATTTCCAAAGAGAAATAAAAGATAGAATAGGGAAAAAAGTGATACTCAAAGAAATAGTGGCTGAAAATTTTCCCAGGATTTTTAAAAGACAAAACAACTTTCAAATACAGAATACCAATGAATCCTAAGCAGAAAAAATACAATAGATATTCACACTTTAGACAAGCCACGAGACTAAACAACCAAGAGAGAAATTAGATCAACAAGTGACTGCTTAATAGCAATGATGAAAGTCAGCAAACAATGAAAAAATACTTCATTATAGAAATGATTGTCCTAAAATTCTATACTGAGAGAAACTCTCAAGAATAAGGATGAAATAAAGGTCTCTTCAAACAAGTACAAATCCCACATTAAAAGAAATTCCGAAGGATGTATATCAGGCAGAAAGAACAGATGGAAAGTTTGAGATATAAGAAAGAATGACAAGCAAACTTACACGTAACTATGAGAGTCCATTCAAACCAATCTTGATAATAAGAAACAATTATAATACCTCATTTGTGGGATAAAGAAATAAGATAAATCTAAAATATTGTAATTAAATTCAGAAGAGGATGACTAAAGTAAATTAAAGTATTCTAAGTTTCTTTTACTTAGGAAGGAGAAAAATGGAGATATAAATTAACTTTAGCCCTCTTAGGTTCTTTTTTTTTTTCAGATTTTTTTTATTGGTTTTTAGAAAGAGAAAGAGAAACACCAATGGGCTCCCTCCTGCATGCCCCCTGCCTGGGATAGAGACGAAAAGCCTGGCACGTGCCCTGGCCGGGAATTTAACCGGCAGCCTTTCAGTGCACAGAACGACTCCCGACCAACGAACCACAGCGGCCAGGGCCTTGGGTTATTTTTAAGGTTGTAATATCCAGGGAAACCAACTAAAAGAATACACAGAAAGAAAGAAATAGACACTACCCTTCACATAGGTAGGGGTGGGGGAGAAATAAATGAGTAATAAAGAAAAAAGTGTGGAGGAGGGAGTGTCAATGTGTAATAGTAATCACAACTAACGCAGCCAACTGTGAGCAAAGATTACAAAGCACGAATTACAGAGAGAGACAGACAGACAGACAGACAGACAGAAGAGGAAAAGTGTGTTGTGCGCTAGCTACAAGAAATATCTGAAAATAAAAGACACAAAGAAAAATAGCTTAAAGTTAAAGATTATAAAAGATATACCATAGAAATATTTACCTCAAGAATTCTGGTGCTAATGTATTCATAAAATATAACACAAACTTTAAGACAATAAGATAAAGAGATTCACTACATAAAAATAAAAAGTTCAGCCCATCAAGAAGATATAATAATGAGGATGTACCTAATAACAATAACATAGTCTCAAGCTATACAAAATAAAAACTGATAAAATTTCAAGAAGAAATGAACAAATCCAGAATCACAGATGGATATTCCAACACATTCTGTCATTAATTAACAGGCTAAGGAGGAAAATTATTAGTAAGAATATAGATTTGAATGGCACAATTAAGTTAGATTTGATATTTATGAGTCAAACACTGCATTTAACTTACCAGGAATACACACTTTTCAAAGATTAATGAATCTTTTTTTTTTTTTTAATGACTAGTGTCTAGATATTAAAGCAAGCTTCAGCAAATTCCAAATGACTGGTTCCCTACAGATTGCAATTTCTACCCCAGTATAAATACCCCCAGATTTGGATATTTTAAACATAAAAATAATTGGTCAAAGAAGAAATTATAACAGAAATTAGAAAACAAATCTGAATAGCTATGAAAATACACATAAAAAATCATATAGTATACAGATGAATAGAATTTATAGCAAAAATTACAGCCTTAATTTGGCAAATCTGAAAATTAGAAGAATGTCTAACTTCTAACAACATAAGACATTTTAAAAAGAAAAGGAGAATAATTCCAAAGAAAGTAGCAGAAGACAAATACTAACACAGGAGCAAACATTAAGCAAAACACAACAAAACCATAAAACAAAATGTAAACACAAATGAAACGATCAATAAAGTTAAACTTCATTTTTGAAAACACACATAAAACAAATTTCTCCTAAGATCAGGAAAAAGGAAAGGAAACACAAATAATCTTAACAATAAAAGGGAATTATTACTACAGAAACAGCAGAGATAAAAGAATATTATGCAATATCATTGAAATCATAAATAAACTAGATAAATTCCAGGAAAAACACAATTTGCCACAGTTGACTAAAGAAGAAAGAGATCTGTAACCGGTGACTAAATTAATCAGTAGTTTAAAATCGTCCCATAAGGGAAACGCCAGGCACAAAGATGCTCACAGGTGAGTTTCTATCATTCAAAGGAAAGATAAACTTACCCAAATTCTTTCAGAGAGAAGATAAAACACTTCCATTCATTTTATGAGAGACATAATTTTGATACTTAAACTAAACAAGAACACAAGAAAGGAAATTTATAGGCCCATCTCATGTATGAACACAGATGAAAATATATTAAAATATTAGTAAACAAAATCCAGCTATATATGAAATGGGTAATACAGCGTGGCCAAGTTGGGTTTAGCCTAAAAATACATGGCTGTTTTAACATCAGAAAATAGATGAATGAAACGTCCTCATTAATAGGCCAAAGAGTAAAACACTTATGATCATCTCAATAAATGAAGAGAAGTAATTTCATAAAATTCAACAGCCATGCATAACAAAACCTTTTAACTAACTAGGAATACAAGAGACTTTTCTTAAACTGACTAAAGGACATTTATAAAAAAAAGAAAAGCAAGAACAAGAACAACATACATAATGACATGTTGAAAGCATTTCCTGTGAGATCAGAAATAAAATTAAAATGCCCAGCTCCCAACTTCTATTCATTATTGTGTTACAGATCTTAGCTATCTATCGTAGTGTAGAAAGAAATAAAATGTATATGAATGGAAAGAACAAAACTGTCAGGATTTGCGGTTGGTGTGATTTCCCATAGGGCTGCCTGTGCACAGCAGCTCACAACCAAGGAGCTGAGTGGAGCTGTGCCCACCCAGCCACACACCCTACACGGGGCTGAGTCCACCAGACACAAAACAGCAGTCCACTCTGCAAGCCAAGTCTCCATGGGTCTATGTCTTCCCAGACATGGCTTCTTTCCCTAATTCTTATAAAAATGTAGCATGACCTAGCAAGTCACTCTAATTGTCAATGTAGAAAACCGAAAAATACCCACAAATAAGTCATTTGAATTTATAAAGGGCTTAGAAAGTTGGCTAGAAATGAATATACAAAAGCTAGTACTGGGTAGTACTAAACACCAGTGCAGACCTAAGGTGAAATTTAGGAGAGGACATAAGAGCAAAACCTATAGATAAGTATAGAAAAACGAATCTTAAAATGTGCAAGTCGCTCATTGAGAAAATTATAAAATCTTATTAAATGAAGAAGTACTTCATGTATTTAGACAGAAAAATGATAATTCACCATAAACTCATCTGCAGATTCAATACAATCCCAATCAAATCCTCACAGGATTTTTTCCTGCAACCTGATGTGTTGATTCTAAAATGTATAAACAAACTATTCCTCAAAAAGGAAAAGAAATTAGGGGGACTTTCCTGCTAGGTAATGACTTATTTTCAAATAGCAAACACAATGTGATATTGATCCTGGAATAAACTTAGAGAATTAAATAGCGAGCCCCAAAATAGACCAGAGAAAATGGAGGCACATGATTAATGACAGAGGAGGGGGAAAGAGAGGGAGACAGAATCAGAACCCACAGGCACATCCCAAACCAGAAGCAGAAGGTGAATTGGGGGAGGGGAAGGTGATGCCCACTGTTGCTCCTGCCTGGCATGTGAGGGGAGAGCTCCTTCTTGCCCACAGACTCCTGTCCCTGAGGTACTCCGTGCCCCAGGGCAAAGATCCAACTGGTCTGAGCTAGAGAGAAACAGCTAAGAGGATTGATTGCTCTAAGAGCCCCTTCTTCAGACAGAAACGTCCAGCCCATCTCCAGACAAGCAGATGAAAGGCTTCTGAAAATGAGAGGTGGGAAGTCAATTAAGAAAACCTGGTATATAATCTTTTTAATGTGCTGTTTTGAATTTGGTTTGAATGATCAAGTGGGATTTGTCCCTGGGATGCAAGGATGGTTCATATGCAAACTGGAGACAACATAGCTTTGATTACCTGGCACAGTTGTAAAGACTGAAATATAATAATGGAGATGACACTGCTTTGTATTCCTACATGAGGTTATCAAAATAAGAGGGGTTTTTTAGGGACATCATCTATGGAAATAAGAGTCTCCGAAAAGACCCAAAGAAATGAATCTATAAAGGTGGAATTGCAGGCAAAGTGAAAAATGAGCCCTTAGCCAAAATAGAAATCTGGAAGTTAAGGTCCTAAGCAAAATTCCTGTTAGCATCATGTAAGCAAGAAACCTAGGATGTTATAGGAGGACAGAGGAGAGGTCCTCGGGAATTTCTTTCCCAGTCCTGTGGTTTATGACAGAGGAAACTAAGGCCCAGAGTGGGAAATGACTTGCCCAAGTCACAGAGCAAACTTGTAGATGAACTCAGACTAGAACCCAAGTCTTCCTTCCCTCTCTCTCAGGTTCTGTCCACAACCAGCCTGGGCCATAATGCTGTGTAATACCACTGCCTTCCCCAGCACACTCACTGAGGGATGCTGAACTTGGGGGCACTTTTCTGTGTTACAAATTCAGTTTGCTCATGAGTATACCTCACCCTCCTCCTTGTGGAAATCCCTCTGCCAACTCCAAAGCACAAGACAAACAGACTGTGTTGACAAAGAGTTTAAGAAGCAATTACCCATCCAGTACTGACACAGCCCTAGGAGCCTGGGCCGGGCAGGAGCTACAGCCCAAATCCCTCTGACTTTTCAGGAAAATGTCTCCAGCTCAGGCCTCCCCACTAGGATCCTGAATGCAAGATGGAAGTGTGACAAAGGACAATTCCATCTGAAATCCTGCCATTAAGTCATAGACCACTGCATGCTGTGGGAAGAGAACAGGACCTGTTCTTAAAGAAGCAGCCTTCAGCTCCGTGGGACAGCAGGGGAGCAAATACGTGGGTCTGGTGAAGTCCCTGGAGGCCAGGCGTCAGGCCAAACCAAGCACTGGACTTAAGCCCAAAATATGCACCCCAGGTGCTCATCTGGAAGCTATAAAACCCCCTGGGGGCTGCTCTTCTCTCTCAAGCTGGGCAGGGACTTTTTCTCTTGCAGTGGCCTCAGGTTCAGAACATGCTAGCCCTCAACCACTCCTGTGTCCTCTCCCTCTGAGCAGGCACCTTTGTGACAGCACTGCTTTTACTCACTCATTTTCATAGCCCCCAGCGAATCTTTGCCAAGGGCTGTGAGTATAACTGAGGAGGAAATGGTCATAGGTCAGGCCATATGCATGCATGAGGGATCAGGAGCCAGGCTCTACCCCCACCCACAGGCAGCTCTTTCTGATCCCACCTCTGGCCCACTCTGAGACCAGTCTAACATCAGCCTTGGTCTGGGTCAACAGGGCATCTGTTCTGCATCAGGCCGTAGCTAGATGACAGAGAAGTAGATGAATGAAACAATTTTCTTCTTAGAATTTCCTCTTTCATTGAAAGAGATATGTAAATGTATAATTAAATAAAACAGTAATTTCTCCAACATGAGTGCATATAAGATGCTTACCCTTTCTCTGCCACAAGGGCTCTATATGGCCTTGGACAATTTATGCCCTTTGGCTGGGCTTCCAATTTCCCCGCTGTAAGAGGAGAAGGCTGGATTAGATGAGCTCCTACTCGGACTCTAGTATCCCTACTATTCAATGACCCCTCCCCAGAAGATTCTAAAAGAGTCATTCATGACCAGAGGCCAGCTCCAACTCCTTTCTGCTCCACCCATAACCCAGGCTGCTGGGTGTTCTTTGCTCAAAGACAGCTTCAGGTCATAAGAGACATCTGGGGCTTGTCCCAATGACAGTCACTCATATCACCTGCTGCATATATTAGCCATTAGAGCTCCCACATCATTGCAGCAAGGCCCACTGTGCATCTGGGAGCCACCCTATCAGTCCCCACACCTCAGGGTCCCTGTTGGCCATTAGGCCAAGAAGGCTTACATGAGCAATTATCTTCTTGCTGGCCTCCCAGCTCCCCGCCTATCCCTCTTGATGCTAATGTTAGTTTCAGCCTCTTAAAACACAGCTCTCATTGTAACATCTTGAACACCTGCTATGTCTCCCTGTGTCTCTCAACTCAGGTCTGAACTCCTTAGCCTGGTGCTAAGACCCTGTTTCCAGTCCATCCCACCTCTTCTGGCATTACCATCCTATAGTCCCCAACATGTCCCTTATGTTCAAGCTTCAAGCCAAGTTCCCTGCCATTCTTCAAGACTGACTTGCTGTCCCCACTCATCAAGATTCAGCTTAAATGTGGCCTCCTCCTGGAAGCTTACTCTGACCCCAGATCACAGGGCACCTAGAATCCTGAAGTACTGACACCATTCATCTTGTGCTTGCCAGGGCCTCCTCGGGTTTGTAACTGACTGGCAATCTCCTGTGGGTGCATCCTGTCTCCCCTGCTAGGGCCTAAGTCCCAGGAGAATATGCCCATATCAACCAGCACCTGTCATAATGCTCTACATGTAGCAGGTAAAGGCTTGTTCAAAAGCAGTAAAGATAGTTGGACAGATCCCCGAAGGACAGAGGAAACGGATGGTGGTGCAGGGTGTCCTACATAGGCAGTGTTGCAGAGACAGGGGTAGAATAAAGAGTGAAACGGATGGATAAATGAATAAATGGGTGAATTTTGGTTCCAGCCACCACCATCTCTCACCTACATTACGAGAATAGGCTCCTAACTTATCTTTCTCCCCTCCCCCACAACAATCTATTATCTTCAGAGCAGCCAGAGCATTTTTTATGAAAATAAACTTTATTACATCAAGTAACAAGTGCATACAAAGATGGAGCCAGTTTTAGTAATTTTCTTTCAGATGTTTGGGTCCATTTACAGTAATGGCAGGACTGAAATCTACATCGTCTTAGGGGAAATTTCAGGGGTCCTTGTTAGGTTAGGTTTAGTAAGTTGCTCTTCTGTGTTTATAACTTGGGCATTTTTCAATGGACTTTAAAGCACTAATAGTCATGCAAATGCTTAAGCAAAAAAAAAAAAAAAAAAAAAAGCTACATTAAGCAAATCCTTCCAATGTCCACCCATATTATTCAAATTAAAGGCCCAAGTTTTCCAAATAGCCTATAAGAGCCGTCATGATCTGGCCCCCATTTTTACACTGACCTCAACTTGTTTTACTCTCATTTCAGTCTAGTCAGTCATATTGACCTTCATGCTCTTCCTCAAACCTTCCTCAGGACTTTTGCCTTTACTCTTTTATTCTTTTTCCCCAAAATATCCACATAAATGGCCCTTTCACTTCCTCCTGGTCTCTTTAAATGTCTGCAAATGTACAAATTCTCTCCCACCTTTGGAAGTCCCTTACCATTCTTTATATGTCTCTACAGCACTCAGCACCATACTGTCCATCAACCTGTTTCCTGTCTGTCTTCCCCCACCAGAAAGCAAATTCTGCAAGGGCACATGTTTTGCTCACTGCTGTATCTCCAGTGCCAAGAACACTGTATGGCACAGAGTAGGTGCTAAGTAGACAGTTGTTGAATGAATGAGGGAGGGAGGGAACGAGTGAATGAGTCTGTAACTTAGATCCTTAGCACCTTTGGGCATTTTTCCAAGATGCTCTTATCTGATGTGGATGCCATTGTCTTATGTCTACTCAATTCCAGCCTGTCTGATGTCGTGACAGATGGACAGCATGCATTCTGGGGGGCTCTCTGTAAATGACAAAGCTTCTGGAGAGATGAGGCCAGAATTAGTCGACTGCCTGGTTTCTAAATGCCACATTTTAAATCCCATTCTCCTACCCTCCTTCCAACCTCTCTGCAAATTCCACAGGTTAAAAGTACAACCCTATTAGAAAATGAAGAAAACAAAAGCATCCTCTTTTCCATGGTGGGGCTCATAGGGAGCTGTGTTTCTCTTTGCTCTTTGGGCCTGTGCCCCAAGCCCCTCTACAGAGCCCAGCTACCACCTTGGGTCTATCTGATCAAGGAGCCTAATTCCTAAGCTCTCATCACCACTAAAAGAGGGAACAGGAGGTTAGAAAAGCAGAAGGCAAGATAAGAGGAGCAATCAGTGTGGCAGCTTCCAGTCGCCCTCTCTTCCTGTTGACACCCTGCAATCACACAGGGCCCAGCACTCAATCAGCACAGTGACATCTCCCCACCTCAACAGTCTCCTCACCTGGGTTCTGGGCTAGGAGGACCATATGAAGGAGTGATGAGGGAGAGGAGTGTGAGGCTGACTCAGCCTTGAGTCCTGCTATAAATCCAACACAAATTCCTGTTTGTGGATGCAAAGGTGTGTGCTAGATGGGTGAAAGACTGAGTGGAGGCAATATAGGTAATTGAACGAGTGAGTGAGGAATGTAAGAGTGAATGAGCCAGAGTGAATGAATAGGATTTCTGTCCTACTGCTAATCCCTACTGGGATTTTTGCAAGGATGGCTCACTGGGCTTAGTTAGACCCTCTCTCTGAATCATCTTTGAGGCCTCTGTCTAGTGATGAAGATTGAGCGGGGAAGAGTAGGGGTGGGGAATAGGTTGGCAACTACTGACTGATAACGAATTATGCAATGCAAGTAACTCTCAAGCTCCAAGGAGCCTTCATAAGGATTTGTAAAGATCCTTCATACAAGCGGCCAAGGAGCCAATTCAAAACCACTGAAGGCCCCTCAGATTTCCTATATCCTCTGCAAATCAGACAGGGTGGTTGATAAAGAAGCCACAGGTCAGGGATGTCATGTGACTTAGCTATCTCCTCCAAGGAAGTTCTTTAGAATCATCCAGGAATTAGATGTCACTCATCACCAGACCCCCAAAACTCCTGAATGACAGTTTGCCCAGAAGGTGGTAAGCACTTTAGGTGTCAGACATGTGACTGGCAGGCATCTCAAATGTAACATGTCCTAAAATGAATTACCTTCCTGCCCAAATCTACTGCTCCCTTAGAATTTTTATTCCACTGAATGGCACCACCATCCATCTGGTTGGTCAGCTGATAAAACTTCATTCATTCATGTATCCAACAAATATCTGTGGCATGTGTCAGTAACATGCTGCCTGCTAGGACAAAGTAATGAGCAAGACCAGATATGGTCTCAGAACTCATGGAGTTCATTATCAAATAGGAAAGACAAGCATTAACTATCACATAATAATTATAAATAAATGTAAAATTGCAACTATAATAAAGCCTTGAAGGAGGTATGCAGTATTTTAAAGCCCTTCTAAAATAAGATTTGACCTAATTATGGAGGTCGTGGAAGTAACAATTGAGCTGTGATCTGAGAGATAAGTAAGAACTCAGTAAGCAAAAACATCAAAGAAGAGTGTTGTAGGCAGAGAAACAACAAATGCAAAAGCCTATGGCCGGAGGGAGCATTGTAAGCCCAAGGGCCCGAGACAAGGCCGTTGTGGAAGAAGAGAGAGCAAGGGGAGAGCTGGGCAGGACGATGCGGGAGATGACAGCAGGGGTCGGACACACTGGCAGGACTTACTAAAGAGTTAGTCTTTATCTTGAGATTAATAGGAAGTAAGTGAAGCATTTTAAGGAGGAAAATGACATGGTCGGATTGTGTTTTGAAATGCACTCTGGCTGCAGAGTGAAGAACAAATTGGAGGGAGCCAGTGTGGGTATAGGTGAACCACTTAGGAGGCTTTTGTGGTACCCCAGAAAGATGCAAATGGTGCCTTGAACTAGAGTGATGCTGACGAAGATGGGGACTGATGGATTTGAGAGGATTTACAACAGAACATCAACCGGTACTAGACGTATCGGTGGGAATCACTTCAGAAATTACATAAATGTCTAACCACTGTGTTGTGCACCTGGAACTAACATAAGATGATATTGTCGACTGTAACTGAAAAATTTTTTAAAAGAATAAGATTAACCAGACTTGACAATGGACTGAATATGAGCTTTTGAGGGAGAGAGGTGTTCAGGATGATCGCCATCTCTCTTGGACTTGGGCAGCTACGTGAATGAGGGAGACATTCAATGAGAAATGGAATACCTGAAGAGGGCCATGTACGAAGAGGACAGCACCGAGGAAGATTGCAGAAGTTCCTTTTGGATGTGCTGAGTTTGAGAGGCCTCTGAAATGTCAGTCTGGGGGTCTCCTTGACTCCATTGTCTCCCTGACTTTCTACATCCAATCAGTCACCTGATTCTACCTCCTCTCTATCCTGTCTTGATTCAGGTCCTTATAATTATCTCCTGGATAATTAAAACAATCTCCAGGCTCTTTCTCCTTCCAACCCTTCCATTCCACACTGTAGGTCTTTGTAAATGTTGCCTCCTCAAAGAAGCCCTTCCTGATCACCCAGTCTAAAGTACCCTTACCCTATTATTCTCTATCTCAGTCACTCAGGGATTTTACTTTCTAAAAACATATAAAAATGTGTTGTATTTTTATTATAAAAATAAATATGTACATATACATACCTTCCAGCTCCATTTGCTATGAGGGCATACCAAAGCAAGGAGCACCTGTAGCCCAAAGCTTGGTTTCTAAGTACCATTCTCCACTAAAAGGACCCAGGGCTCCTTGGAGATATGGCCAATTCCAGGGCTGGAGCAAGGAAAGAATAAAATGAGCCTGGAACATCCTGCTACAGCAGATAGTAAGCGTGTGCTCAGAGGATCATGGGGACAAGTCAAAAGAAACAAAGGCCAGTTTGCAGAGCCTCCCACTATCAAATCTGGGACAATTTGAATGTCAAAATAAAATATATTAATTGATTATAACACACTGAATACATAAATTAAGAATACATGAGTCCATGGGAAGACAGCAAGGAGAGAAAGGGGAAGGAGAAAGGAAGGAAGGGAGGGAGGGAGGGAGAGAGGGAGAGAGGGAGGGAGGGAGGGAGGAGGGAGGGAGGGAGGGAGGGAAGGGGAAGACCTTTCTTACAGTAGAATGCCAACTAATCAATACAAAAGAAATTATAGAAAAAAGTCAGGGGTTCCCTTGGAAGAAAAAAAAAGTACCAATAATGATAAAAATCAGTGAGTAAAAATTTGATGAGGAACAGGATATTTCCATAATCTCAAAGTATCTCTCCACAAATTATGTATTAAATACAAAGAAAAAAATAGTAATTTTTTTCAGAAACTGGTGAACATCGGCCTAAGCAAGTGATGAAGGCTTCTGTCACCAGCGTCGGGATGATCCCCACATCCTGTGCTTTGGAAGGGACAACCTCACTTCAATGGTATTCCTGCCCAAAATGCATAGCTTGAATCTAATCATGCAGAACCATCAGATAAACCCAAATTGAGGGATACTCAACATAATAACTGGCCTGTACTATTCAAAAGTATAAAGGTCATGAAGGATAAAGCAGAGGAATTGCTCTGGATTAAAGGAGACTGAAGAGACATAGCAACTAAATGCAATCTGAGGGTTGAGTCCTGAATGGGCGAGGGAGATGTGAGAGCTATAAAGACGTTATTGGGACAGCACTGTACTGTGGTAAAGATATAAGCTTTTAAGGAAATACATGCTGAATATTTAGGGTGAAGCATCACATCTCCAATTGACTCTTCAATTAATTGGAAATATGAATATTTTGTATGTATTTAGACGTACACATAAATAAAATAGTAAATATAATAATAAATGAACAATAACTATAAGTTATATGGGCAATTAAAATATACATAAATAATAAGAATAATATATTTTTATATAATCGGAGAGAAAGGCCATGAAAGCAGTAAAGTAAATGGAGCATTCTATAAGTGATTAAGGGATATGGACAAAGAGGGATTTCTTTTACCAGTCTTGCAAATTTTCATCTATTTGAAATGATATTAAAATTAAACGAAACAGAAAAAGGGTTGATGTTTATGTTTGCTGAATGGATGATGGAGCACATTTCCAACCACGACCTGCTTCAAACACCTCAGTGGCTGCTCATGGCAATCACGAGAAAAATCCAAACACCTCAGCACAGCCTTCGAGGCCCAACATCCACCAGCAGCCCTTTGAAACGCCTCCCATCTCATTTTTCATCACTACTGACCACTCACACTACGTGCTCCACTCATACTAACTGCTTACAGCCCCCCAGCTCACCACACCAGGCAACAGTCCTGCACCTTAGCATGAGCTGGCCTCTCGGCCTAGAATGACCTTCTCTTATCTTCCTGGCAACTTCCTATTATGTTTCAAGATCCAGACCAAGAATTTTCACCTCTAGGAAGGTTTCTCTGATTACCCCAGCTGGAGAGGACACTACCACCAGTACCTGCCATGATCATGTCCCACAGACAGGCCTGCCACTCTCTGTGTACAAGCCTGTCTTGCCACACAGTCTGATTGCTGCTTGAGGACAGGGATATTCCCACTCACCTGTATGCCCAGTGCTTTGCACACGTCCTGGCACATCACAGGATCTCAATTAATATTTGCAGCATGAATAATAGTGTCTGAACTTTCTGCATCTTCCAAGGGAGCCCCTGACTTCAGTCTCCTTCATTATCCTCAAAAAATACAGGAGAGTGAGGGAAATTAGTGCTTCCCTTATTTTACACACAGGGAAAGTGAGATACAGAGAGGATAAGATAATAATGTACCCAGAGCTGAGCTGCAGCTGGAATCCAGATCTCTTGCCTATCAGTTCTTTCCCAGAAGGTAGGTGGGTGGGACAAAAAGGAAGGATATGCCGTTTGTGGTTCGCCTAGACTATGTCAGACTCTATGCTTTAAATAAACTTGCTGGTTCTAGCATCACCATTGCGTTATAAGGAACCCCATTTTACAGAAAAGGAAACTGAGGCTCCAAGTCAGATCTGCCTGACTGCAAAGCCCACGCTCTTTTCTCTGCACACTGCCACATGTAGGCCCACCTCTGACCCTCCATCAGAGGACATGAGAGGCCTGAGTCAATCACCCTAACCCTCAACAGTGTCTTTTAAACCAGCACCACACACAGGCCCACAACACAGCCCACACCCCCAGACCACAGGCTTCATTTCACATGGTTTCCAAACCCAGGATATTTGGGTTGTAAGACAACACCTCCATTTCTCCAGCAGAAAGTGAACGCTATACACAATTATCCAGCCAAACTGCTGACGCTTACAGACGCTGCATCACACCAATACGGGGTCTGGTCTGCCCAGAGATGTCTTCAGAGGACCAAGGACTCCCCCAGGGCTTGGCACTGAGGGGACCCTGGAGCTGGGGGAGGGGAGGCCTGGCTGGCTGGATCACAGAGTCTGAGTGAAGGCTCCATTCCCAGGACAGAGATTGCTCCAGGGGAGAAGTGAAGCCACAGAAGCCCAGTGCTGGCCACCCCTACGGGTTGGGAACATCACTGCCAGCCCAGGAGGCCTTCCCCACCCCACCCCTGCTTCCCACAGAGTAGCAGTCTCTGCCTCAGGCTGGTAAGGCCAGTGATGTTGATGACATTCAGGTCCTGAGGCCAGAGAAGCCAGGCCCTTAGCCCTTCCCTAAGGTGGCCCAAAGGGGTGGATTCTCCTGCTTTCAAGGCCTTTGAACTGGGGGAGTGGTCAGTGGACATTCAGACCTAGGATGGACTCACTGCTGGCGATCTGGGCTCCAAGGCTAAGGCAACTAGATTCCATTTTATGTAGGCCCCTTGGTTAAGGCGACTAAAAGACTCCATTTTGTCACCAATAGACATTCCTCGATATTCTTCCAACAATAGGTTAATTACCCCTAGACAGAAAGGAATTTTGCCTAAGATTATAGTTGCCCCAGGAGTTGGGAGGCATTTGCAGTTTCCTGAGTATAGGTATTTGCAGGTACTTGTAAGTACTTATGCTGTCGGTAAATAATGCTAATTTTGACTTCTGTAGTCTCTGTCACTCCCACTATTGTACTGGTTCCCTGAGGGGAGGGGGCAAAAGGAGGAGGGAGTTTCTGTCTTTAAAATGGGGCGAGCAAGGAGAATCGTGGCTGTTGATCTGAGGGGAAACTCTGCCCTCCGCAGCCCTCCGGCGAAATATAAAGTGCTCCTTTACAATTCGGCCATGCATCTCTGGTTATCTCGCCGTCAGGTTATAACACTGGCTCTGACCTTGAGCAAATCATTTAACCCGTGTGCTTCAGTTCCCTGTCTTTAAAAGGAGCACCTGTCCAAGAGGCAGCCCATCGATGTTTCTCCCTCACATCGATGTTTCTATCTTTCTCTCCCTCTCTCTAAAAAATCAATAAAATTAAAAAAAACATATTTAAAAAAAAAAGTAGCACCTGTCTCACGGGACTCATTCAGAGGTTTCATAAAACAAAAAGTGCAAATAACCTAACAAAAAGATTGGCCTTAATAGATGCTAAATAAATGTGAGTTGTGGGCTCCAAGGCTAAGGCAGCTAGATTCCATTTTATGTAGGCCCCTTGGTTAAGGCGACTAAAAGACTCCATTTTGTCACCAATAGACATTCCTCGATATTCTTCCAATAATAGGTTAATTACCCCTAGACAGAAAGGAATTTTACCTAAGATTATAGTGGCCCCAGGAGTTGGGAGGCATTTGCAGTTTCCTGAGTATAGGTATTTGCAGGTACTTGTAAGTGCTTAGGCCATCGGTAAATAATGCTAATTTTGACTTCTGTGGTCTCTGTCACTCCCACTATTGCACTGGTTCCCTGAGGGGAGGGGGCAAAAGGAGGAGGGAGTTTCTGTCTTTAAAATGGGGCGAGCAAGGAGAATCGTGGCTGTTGATCTGAGGGGAAACTCTGCCCTCCGCAGCCCTCCGGCGAAATAAAGTGCTCCTTTACAATTCGGCCATGCGTCTCTGGTTATCTCACCGTCGGGTTATAACAAGTAACCATGAGTGAGCCTTCCCCCAAAGAAGTTTTGACCATCCCACCCAAAATGCTCTTACTGGATTTTAAACCTGTTTTCCTTTATTAAGATTAAAGCCCAGGGAACAACCAGAATCCTCAGGAGAGATGCAATCGGTCTTAGTCTTACCTTTTTGAGATGACATTTACCAAAGAAGGAACCAACACCTCGCCCACACCGACCCACCAGCACATCACCCAGCGCGGGGCATTTCCCAGAGCCTCTCAGGCCAGTGAGTCTTCCTTCCCACTTTGTAAACAAATGCTTTGGGAAGGATTAGTCTTGAACGTGGGCTACAGCCACCAGTGTGGAGTGACCTACTGCTTACTGAGAAGTGGCATCTCAACACAATGCCTAAAATCCTACCATCAGGGTCTTTCTAAACATTCTTTAGCCAAGCATTGCCCTCATTGCTCCCCTTTCCAAACATTAATAGCCTTGGGCAGGGTAAGATAATCAGTGAGTGAGTTAGCGGCTTCCCCAACTTGGCAATGTGGTAGAGCCCTGCCCTGCATTCAGATGGTAACCCACATTCCTTGCAGGTGAGAGGTGACAAATGACTCCCTAACCACTTGGCAGACTTGAGACTCCTTCATGAGGAAGGAGAAAGGAGTGACCACTACCTATGGCCTCACAGATCCAGGAGAGGGGGCAGGAAAGCCCCCTCGAGTGTCCCTCATCGTTCCAAAGCTTTAGCTCCAGAAGGGCCATCCCTGATCAGACACCATGTGACCCAGGGAGAGGCAGAGCTGAGGTCGAAGAGACACAGACTGCCCAGCAGAACCCTGGGCCTAAGTGCAGTCACATGAGGAAGGGGTGGCCATGGGGCCAGAGCCAGGCTTAGGGCAGGGGTCAAACTCCTTCAGGAACCCAGACACTCATGCTTTTGAGTCAGGGAAGAGCTGGTAGCTGAAGCACTCAGAGCGGGGGGGCATTTATCAATGGCCCAATTCATTCTCAACAACCCCCATTGTCTGAGCCAGCACAGAGATGGGCATTATCTCCCAGAGCCGCTAGAAAGAAAAGCTCTAAGCATTGGTCATGAATCAGAGTCCAAAGATACAGAAGCCAAAACTGAGACATATGGTTTGAAAACCAGATAAAATATTTGAAATTGGATATGTTCCCAAAACATCTATGCAATATGGTTCCCATTCTCAGAGACCAAGAGAATGCTCAATTGCTGGTTGTTCGTTCACTTATTCCAATCTCTCTCTACAAAAGATGTGGGAGTCTACAGTTAAAGATGTGAATACTATGAAATTGTTTAAGCAGAAATTAACATTCGAAGCCAGTGTTCCAATGAACAGTTACTAGAATGAAGCAATATGATAGACTAAGAGCTTCCTAGCAGCCAGAGTCAAAAGGGAAATACACAGATTACGTCAACAGCCTAGGAGTCACACAAACCTATAGAAATCCCTTGAACTTTCTAAGTCTTAATTTCCTTGTCAGAAAAAAAAGGGGGATGGGGAGGGGACTACTGACCTAACCAAGTTGGGAAAAGTAAATGAAATAAAGCAGATATTAAAGGTTCAACAAATGGTGGTTGTTATTATTATCGTTACTCTGTTGTCCGATTTCTCTTCTTTAAACTGGAACTATGTTAACTTAGTGGGGTTGCCCTTGATGCTCTGGGGTTCCTTGTGTTGCTCTGAAATTCTCACTGGCAGATGTATGTATTTGATTAGTAAAGAATGGGAAACAGCCTGAGACTCAGTCACCATGACTCCTCCAGTTTTCCAGAGCCTTTCTGGAGTCCTAAGATTGTTGGGGACTCCCACAAAGGAGAAGGCTAGGGAATTCCTCCTCCCACCCCCCACCTTTACTCTGCAAGAAAACTGCCAGGCTAACCACAGCCTGCCTATTAACCATCCCCAAGAGTCAGGCCAGGGACCAGGCCAGGTGAAGGTAGATCCCAGCACCCCCTCAGGAAATGGCTGAAGCCCATCTGCTCCCCCGCATTAGGGGAGTTGATGGAGTGAGAGCTCAGGCATTCCTCCAACCAAACCATAAACACTAAGGAAGAGAAAGCCAATGTCATCTCCCTAACTTCCCAACTGAAGGAGCACAGTCAGTCTGGCCACCTCTCCGAAGCTTGTTCAGAGGAGAATGACCAGGATGGGAGAGGTCTAGAAGCAATAATAATAACAACAGCCAGCTGATATTTGAGGGCACCTACTTTTTCAAGCACTGTTTAGTGTGTCCCCAGGAGTCCCCAGGAAAAGGAGGTCAGAGAGAACAAGATTCTGTCAGGAAACGAGAGGGAAAGAGGGCAGAAGCAAAGCAAAGGTCAGCTCTTCAGCCTCACCTGCAGGTAGGAGATGCCCACTAGTGTTGATTAAAACCAAAGAAGAGAAGGAATCAGCCCAGCTCAACTCCCTGCTCCTCCCTGTCACATAGCTGCTCAGGCCCCCGCCCATAAACAGAAAGATCAGTGCTTTTCTGCTGCAGGGGGAACCCAGAATATAAACTAGAGCCTGGAGCCAATGACAGGGGTGCGCTCCACCTCAACCCTGCAAGACTGGTCTCGTCACTTGTAAGGGGGCAAACGCTGCTTCTAAGGCCCAGACCCTGAGGCCCCAGGCTCCACGGGCAGCCTCAGTTCCAGATCAAATGGGACACCCCAAAAGCACTGTGTCACCATCCGCCCTAACCCCCAGCCAAAGCCCCCCGCTTAAGATATTCCCTACCTCGGCCAGTTTCCTGGACTCAATGTCCAAGGTGCCACATGTAGACTAAAGGGGACCTAAAAAGGGAGGCTGGAGGTTGAGAGTGGGTCAAACCAGGGGTGCATATTTACACATATGCGTATTTTACACATTTAGGTGCCCCTTGCTTGTAAGTCATTGTCTGCGGCTGTACACGTTGGAAGTACGTGAGTGTCTGTGTGGATGTCCTGAGAGGAAGTGCAAGCCTGGCGTGTGTGGGCAGGAATGTCTGTGCACATAAGCAGCTGTGAGTATGTGGGTGTGGGTCCCTGTGAGTGTTTGTGGATGGGCATGACGGTGGTCTACTCATCCCCTCTCAATTTCCTCCTGCCTCTTCTGGTGTAACAGTGGGGTCCCCCCATTCTATCTCCCCACGCTGACCAGTTGGCTGGAGTCACTCAAGTGTTAGGTGAAGGCTCTGAACTCTTGCCCTGCTCAGTCCTGAGACACCAAAGCCGCATGACCCACAGAGAAGACACCCGGGTGGGGGCAAGTCAGGTCACCCAGACAGTCTGAGTTCAGATAACACTCCTGATGCCCCAGCCTCTGCCATCCTGGGCTCACTCCACACATCTGTCCACCTCCAGATGCGCTCGCTCAGCCCATGTGCAGCCGACACATGTGAACGCACCTCTGGGGAGCAGAGCCGGTCCACACAGGGCTGCCCAGGCCACAAACACAGGCCGCCTGCGGGCACACTCCAGCCCCACCTACATGTAACTCCCCACACACACTGACAACTCTCCCACCCACACTCCCACCATGGGACACGTGCTAGAAAGTTCCACATGCTAACACATCCGCCCAGACACACTCCCGCGCATTGCCACTCACAGTGACACACTTAGATCTACTATCCAAAGAGTCACAGACATGCTCTGCCCCCAACTAGGCTGGCGGGTCTGGCCCCGGCCCCTGAATCCAGCCAGCAGTGCGTCTACTTACTCTGAGGAAGCCGGCGGGCTGGAGGGGTGCGTGCAGCAGCCAGCGGTGGCAGGGCGCAGCTGGGGCTCCTGAGGCCGCGCGCAAGTGGCTGCGCTCGCCCGCCCAGCCCGAGGGGCCGCCCGCTGCCCCGCGCCCCCGCCCGCGCTGCCCCCGCCCGCCGGCTGTCCCGGCCCCTGCAGGACCTTCAACAACAGCGCGCTCCCTGCCAAGCCTCTGTCCCGCGTCAGCCTCCGCTGCCTGGAGTCTCAGCCCCCCTGCGAGGCTATTTCGGTGTCCCGGGCAGTGGAAACGTCGCTCTCTGTGGGGAGTGCTGGAATGGGGACGCGGTCAAGTCTAATTAGAGACCTGGCTCGCCCTGGGCTGGGCTGGAGTCACCGCGGGTAAGAACCAGGGAGCCTCAAGGCCGGCCGGGCGGGGGTGCCCACATGCACCCCTCATGCCAACATCTGGAGAAGGAAGGGAGTGCGCTGTGATGATTCCCTTGGAGCTGAAACAAAATAAGGAGGGGGTTGGGTGAAGTTCACATGCTGTGCAGAGGGAGCCGCCAAACTTTGAGCAGTCCCCAAATGCCTGGAATGAGACTTGGTTTATTCACCACAGGTGCTTCCCTTTGGAACCTAGGTCCCACATAGATCATTGACCTCCAGAACACTGACCTGCCAAAAATGACAGAGACTCCTTCTAACTTGGGGCACATCAGACTTCCCCTCTGGACTTACTTGTGTCAGATGGCTAAGTCTGGAGAAAGGGCTGATTCCTACCCAAAAACTCAGGAATGTTACATTCTCGAACTGAAAGGAAGCTTCAAGGTCATTCCTTTCAATTCCTTCCGCCCTGCCAGGAATGGGGGGAAGAAGAGCTGGAGGGCCTCTACCCTCTTAGGAATGACCAAGGAAAGGCAGCCCCTAGCCTCCCTTGGGCCTTCTTCCCACATTTGAACCTTCTCATTGGCAGGAAGTTCTCCTTAGCATCTAACCTATATCCTTCGTGTGTAAACTATGTCAATATGTCCACACTGTGTGTTCAGGGAGAGGGAGGCTGGCTCCATCTCCATGACACAATGACCACTCCAAGGTCCCATCTCAGCCTTCTCTTCTCTTCAGGCCCTGGTTAAAAATGACTATTCATCCCTCGCCCTGGACACATTACAGCTCCTGACATTAACTCAATAGCCTCAGCTCTCTGGGGACTCCAGGCTCTGTGGGTGCCCAAGTCATTCCCTCCAGACAAGCCAGCTTCGGCTCTAGCCTCCATCCATCTGGGGACCGCCTAATTCTAGCCCCCAGTTCCCTGAGAGTACCTTCAGTTCCTGTCTCAACAAAGGCTGTCTCAGAGCCTGGGGACAGAGTTTGGGCCCCAGTCACTCACATGGCTGGGCACTAACACTGGAGTTTGTGGAATCTTTTCTCTGAGTCTGTTTCTGGTAGGTCAGCTAATGTAATAAAAGTAGTCTGGTCCGGCCAGTGTGGCTCAGTGAGCATCGACCCATGCACCAAGAGGTCACCGGCTGGATTCCTGGTCAGGATGTGGGCCAAATCCCCAGTGGGGGGCATGCAGGAGGCGGCCAATCGATGTTCTCTCTCATCGATGTTTCTATCTCTCTCTCCTCACTTCCTCTCTCTCTAAAAATCAATAAAGGAAAAAAAATTTTTTTAAAGTAGTCTGGACTTTGTCCTCAAAGATACCTGACTTTGCATCCTGCCTCTACTAGTTTCTAGCTGTGTGTCCTTGGACAAGTCACTTAACCTCTCTGAAGCTCAGTTTTCCCATATTTACATTGGCAATCATAACAGTTCATGGGTTGTTGAAAGGATGAGATGAGATCAGGAATGTAAAAGTACCTAGAAAGCTAAGATATTTTTTAGTGTGCTAGAAATAGAATGAGGCTTAGACCATAAACAAAATAAATATTAGCAAGAAGCCTAAGAGATATTTTATTTCCAGGACCAAATTCTGTGCCTGGGTTTCAGAGCAAGAGAGAAACAGACTTGGTTTGCTAGATGTTCCCTTAGGACACTTGGTATGAATGTCCCCCACCTGCACCCCACAATGTGCACACACAAACACACACACATGCACACATGCACGCACACACACACACATCCACTTTCCCAGATACGTACTGCACAGCCCAGCCTCCTTGGCTCCTGTCGGCCCCATAGGCCCCAGCCGCCTATACCCTCGCTGGCCGCCTCTCCATTCTCGGGAGGCCGCCTCATGGCTCCAGTCTTGGCCGCAGCAACTCCAAGTTTCCCTACCAAGTCCCATGGGGGCAGCTCCTCTCTCCTTGCCCATCCTTCTGGGCCATGGCCCCGGCAAGGCCTGAAACTCAAGGCAAAGGTGGCAGAGGCCTTCTCTGAGACAGTCCAGAACTGAGGCCACCCAAGAAAGCTCAGAGTTGGAGCATCATTCCCCTCCATCCCCTCCCCTCGGCCTGCCTGGCTTCGTAGTGCTGTCCTGCTTAATTCTTAATGGAAATTCCATCCCTGGCGCCAGCCCTGGCTGGCTCACAGAGTCCAGGCTTGGGCCAACAGCAAACTCCACCCAGAGACAGGAGGCCTGCCTGGTCATATAAACACAGATCCACACATACACAAACACGTACGTACACACACAAGCAGAGACATTCACAAACGCAGAGGTTCTTACCCACACACATCCGTACACAGAAAGATAATAAGCATCATGAACACTAATATTTATTGCATGGTAATAAGTACAAATATCAACTTCCCTAATCCTCACCACACTAGGTTCTGGCGTTACCCTCCGTTTACACAGGAGGAAACTGATGCCCGAGGAGACTAAGGTAACTTGCATGAGACACCTAGTGGTAATAGCCTAACACATGAGCACTGGGAACTGTGCTAAAGAGCTTATTGTTTCATTTCACCACCACAGCAACTCTTTGTGGAAGTTAGTATTATCCCATTATACAGACTAGGAAAATGGAGTCTGAATGGTTTCAATTGCCTGCCTGTGGCCTCTCGGCTTGTGAGATGAAGGGAGACTGCACACACATACTTTCACGGGAATCCTCACAGCTAAACAGGGAGGCACACAAGTAGAGAGATACAGGCACACTCACACTCAGAGGCACACACAACCAAAGTTTCTGCTACCCAAGGAGAAGCCTCAGGAATGGCCCCGAGCTCCACCTGGAAAAGGCGCAGCCTGACACCATGTTCTTCCCTCCCAACAGCTGATCCCAGCTCCACCAACTTCCCAAGTTACTTCAGGAAGGACAAGTTGAGACCTAAATGAAGGGAAGTATTCAGGTTTACAGTTCAGTCAGCCAGATCAATAGTCAACACTCAGCCTCAGCTCCAAATCCAGTTTGCCAGCAGACCCTACATGGGCAGTGGAAGGAGGCTCAGGTGGACTCTTCTGAAGGGATCATGTAAGGACCCCTCAGAGACTCTGGGCATTGTCCAGGGGCTGGCCAAGGAGGGTCCCGGCCTCCAGGACCAGAGGAGGCTGGACAGGGCCCACAGAAGAGGGCTCGGCATGAAAGCCCGAGCTGCAGGTGGCAGAGCGTGTGCTGCTCTGGGGAGGGCAAGACCCCGGTGGGAGATGAAGAAGAGGAGAGGATGGAGCAGGGCGGTGATGGAGGACAAGTAGCAAGATCCAGAGCCAGGAAAGTTAAGAGAACTGCAGAAGAAGAGGGGAAGAGTTTAGCAGCCCGGGAACTTGTCTACTGCTTGAAGTTTCCGCGCTAAGCAGGACATCTCCAAGCAGAGGCTGTGATGGCCCCGGGCCCTCTCCCAAGCAGCCCCACTGGAGAGCACCCAGAAAGGCCTGTCCTGTCCAGAGCGATCTCTTTTGTCTCTTGTGTTTTCCCACACCCACACCCATCCCAGAATTCCCGATCGTTTCTGCTGTCACAGCCCACCCACTCTGTGGCCGAAGGACAGCTCAGCATGGCAGCCCTGTGGGGCGTTTGGACTAAAAGAGGGGTTTCATGAGAGAGGACTGCTTAAGCCCCCCACAAATGAGCCTGGAATCCTGTTGTCAGGCAATGGCTCTAAGAGGGCAGGGGGGCATTCTGAGTCCGGGACTTTGCATTTCTAAGAAGCTCCCAGGTGATGCAGATACTACTGGTGTGGGGGTCACACTTTGAGAACCACTATTTTAGCGCACAAGAGGAGTCAGAGATCAGTCCAGCTCAAAGCTAAATGTACAACCTAAGTTCAGGTGCAGATGGTTTCTTCTAAAAGGTCCCTAAAGAAAGAATTTACATTCCTGTCAGTAGTTCCCACTTTCCCCTCCCCGACCACCATCGCCCAGCTTCTGCTCCAGCCCTGCTGCCTGTTGGTGGGTCTCCCGTGGGCTCCGCGATGGCTCTTTCTGCCTCAGCACATCTCAAGGAAGAGATGGTGTCCTCCACCTGCTCAGAGAAGGTTATCAAGATGAGAAACCTGCATAAAAATAGCGGTGACCGGGCAGGCGCTCTGTTCCGGGACGGCGGTATCAGATCAGAAGTTCATGGCGATAGATAGCCGCTGAGAGACCAGCCCACCCAGAGAGAGGAGAGATGGGCCAGGGTCCCAGTGCCCACAGCTGCGACCTCACGTCCCACCGTCCCCTCCTGCACACTGAGATGCTACTGCCCCGCTCTGGGAGTGATGGTGGGACAGGGCACTCACAGGGGACAGGCAGAGATGAACCTGGCCCCAGGGTACCAGACAGGCTGGTGCAGACACACCATTGACTCATTTGGGCCCATCAATCTCTCCAGTCCTTCCTGTACATTGCTGTCAAAAGAGAAAAATTTCCTCAACTCCCAGAGCCATTGTGAGAACTTATGTTCAGAATGAGGCAACGTAAGGACTGGAAAGGCCCTCAGAGATCTCTGGGCACAGGGATCCCACCAGAATCACCTGTGGGTGAAATGCAGATTCCCAGGTTCCTCAGAGGCTCAGATCCACGAGGCGGGTGATGAGCTGGATGGAGCTGACACGGCTCTCTTCCCAACTCCTTACTCAGTGACTCCACTTCACCAGCTTTGAATTGGCCATAGTGGGAGAATTCGTTTGCACCCTGGAAATTCAGCGAACACTACAAATCGGGACATTTTGCTTTGTTCCTTTGCTTTGCTTTGGAATACCTGTCGTGGACCATTCGGCAGCACAGCGTGGAGAACGTGGGCCTCTGTCTTCAAGCAGCCCAAGCTGTTTGATACGGGCCCGTTCTGAGAAAGAAGCAGTGATCCCGTGATGAGGTTCTAACCCCAAACCCTCATTCTACAGGTCGAGAAACTGAGGCCCAGGGAGACGAAGAATCTTGGTCATGGTCACCTTAATGGGCTCCTTGTGGGATCACAGCTGCTCAGGTCAAGGCGGTAGGGACGGGGGCAGCAGCCCTGCCTGTTCTCTGGACCCTCTCCTGCGTCCTCTCCACCACACTTGCTGTGGCTTATGGACTAATAAGGGCGGGCCGAGCGGATTACCTCTCATCAGCCTTTGGAATTTGAATAGGCTGGACTAGAGGTCAGAGGGGCCAGATCACCTGACTGGAGGGCCCTGGACTGCAGGCACGTGGATTCCGGCTGCCCTGCTCTAACCAAGCCCTAACTGCTCAACTCTCCACTGAATTCAGAGAGATTCCCAAACCCCAACAAATCCCCTGTCTTACTTAATGTAACCAGCTGTTTTCTATCACTCACAACCAAAACCACCTTCAGAAGTGCAGCCACAGAGCAAGTTAGTAGACATAAGAACTCAAGGTTCCTGCACCTTTGTCCTGCCCCTACATCAGCCTTCAGACAGGATGAAAAAGAGTGGGTGTGCAAATATCCCATTTCCCAGGGTAGTGGTTTTCCAAGAGTGACCCTAGACCAGCAGCACCTGCAACCACTGGGATCGTATAGGAAATGCAAATTCTCAGGCCTCCTCTCAGAACTACTGACCCAAAAACTCTTGGGCTAGGGTCCAGCAAGCTGTGTTTTAACAAGCCTTCCAGGTGATTCTGATGTCTGCTAAACTTGGAGGACCACTGCTCCAGTGGGAGGATCCATAGCCTCTGCTTCCCTAACCATGAATCAGAGGCCAGTCAGCTCAGAAGGAAAGGCCCGTCACGCCCCTTCCTGGTCAGCCCCGCAGCCCCTTGCTCCCAAGGAATCTGGGCAGTCGTAACAATGGCCATGCACCCTGAGCCAAGACAGAGCCCTCTTTCTAAAGTCTTGGGGGCAACAACCTTTCCAAAGACAGCAGGACAACCGCAGCAGAGACGTGCCAGGGAAAGGCTACTCTGCACCTGTCTTGGTGCCTAATTGAGGGCATATCTCAGTGGACATTCCCTGGCCGTCTGGATTCTCAGGGGCCTGCGCTGGCTGGCCTGGAGATGGCTTCGGGTGTCCTGGAAGAAAGCCTGCCAACAGGCTGGCCCTTGAAGCCACTTTGGCCTCTCCAGTGTGAGTCTGTCATTTTCTCTGCTTCTTGTGCAGAGTTTCAGGGGAAAAGATGAAGTTTGAGGGTAATTGGAAAAGTGAGGTTTTGGGAAGAGGCACAAAAGAATAATAAAAAGAACTATTGCTATACTAACAGATACTGAATTTGTCCTGTCCACCAGCCCTGTTGTACTAAGCATTTTCTGTTCCTTCCTTGACTCCTAAAGGCCCTACCCCCACTCCTGGCCCTGTATTCACCACAGGTCACCTGGCCTCCAGCTTCAGAAAAGGACCCCACCTCCCTCATGCTATCTAAGCGGTACCTGGACTCCTCTCAGATGCAGGTGCGCTTCCTCCTGTCCCAGGCGAACCATCTTGTGTATCTGTGACACTCTTGGGGCTGGACTCACACAGGCTTGGTTTGACTCTCTGATCTTCCACTCACGGGCTGTGTGATCTTGGGAGAGCTACTTAACCTTTCTCAGCCCCCTTTCCTTACCTCTAAAGCAGGGGTAGTAATCACTACTTCATTAGATTGTGGAGACACATAAATGAGGTAAACCATGGGAAGTAACCCCTCCCTGTATCTCCTCGATAAAGGCCACACCAAGCAAGGCCCAGCAGTTCACGGGATAAGATCTGAGGCTTGTCTCTTACCTCTGTGGACCTAGGTGTCTTTCCTTCTCTGAGTCACAGCATCTAGAGCACCTGAGATCTAGGCCAAGAGTCCTCTCAGGTGTATCTGACAAAGTCTCTAACCCCATAAAGTAAGGATAGGGGTCATCTTCAGATAGAATGTATACTCTGCACAATTTCATATCCAGGCAGATCCCAGCAAGAAAAGAAGTCCACTCAGATGGGATTTGGAAGACAATTTAATGAAGAGCTATTTAGTCCGCGGTAAGAGAATAACAGCTGGTTTGAGACACCCAGGGACAGACAACGGGGAATCTGTTACCACCTCTAAGTCTGGAGGGGCAAGGGGAGAAATGGCTTGTGGTGTTCTGGTGGAACCATCAAAGAAGTCGGCTCAAAACCACGGCACCAACGCCGGGAAGAAATCCCCTGCTCCTCCTTCTGATCTGCAGCGGGAGCCTCCACTGGCGGACCGACCCGGAGCCCAGGCCATGTGATGGGGCCCAGCTCCTTGGAACACACAGCAGAGCAGAGGAGGATGGAAAAGCTCCCGGGAGGGTGGCCAGTCCAAGTGGGAAATAACCAAAACCCAGAGAAAAGCCAAGACCTACTAACTCTCTAAATACCCACAACTTCCCTCTCATCTAAATCTCTGTAGGTGCCCTGAACCCTCCAGAAAGCCGCCGAGTGGCCGTAATCGGGTCCCAGATTGACAGCCGCTGGCGCAGGGCCTGCCACAGACAAGGGCAGGAGCTGCAGCTACGCTGTGGAGGCTGCCAGAGCTTCCAGAAAAGTTTCACCAGGAGACGACAACTCTGACGATCTGAATAATTGAAAAGCCTTAATGCCAGTGCCCAGATACATTATTAAGGATGGATGGGTAATTACCCAGAAAGGATTCTTCTAATAGAAACTATGCCCAACCTTGGACTTTGTGGGAACGAAAAAACTGCCCTGGCCGGTTTGGCTCAGCAGTTAGAGCGTCGGCCTGCGGTCCGGAGAGCCCCGGGTTCGGTTCCCGCTAAGGGCACGTACCTCGGTTGCAGTTTGTCCCCAGCCCTGGTTGGGTCGTGCGGGTGGCAGCCACTCAATGTGTCCCTTTCACGTTGATGTTTCTCTCCCTCTCTCTTCCTCTTTCTCCCTCCCACTCTATCTGAACAAAAAATGGAAAAATGTCCTCGGGTGAGGATTTTAAAAAAAAGAAAAAATTGAGGTACTTTAAACTCTCTGCAGTTAATACCCAACTATGGTTTAAAAATTCTGGCTTCAAACACACTCGTTCTTCATGGAGGGAAATTCTCCAGAACCCTTCCATGCCCAACTGCACGAAGAAAGCTGGGGGCAGGACAGGTTTTAAGCCAGAAAAGTACGACCCTTCTAAGAGTTAGAGTATCCCCAAATAAAGAATGAGCTACTTCAGAACACAGTAACCTCACAATTGCTGGAGGAAGTGTAGTTCACAAAACAATGAATGAAGGCCAGTCTGTGCCTGGCACTGTGCACATCGGTTGGGATACAGCCATGATCAAGGTAGTCTCTGACCTTGGGATAGTCACAGTTTCATAGTAGAGAAAGATATAAATAGACTATTCCCATACTAGGAAATAATAAGAGAGGTGTGTTGAAATGTCTCACTATAATGGTGGATTTACACTTTATATATTTTGAGACTACATTATCAGGTGCATATGTATTTAGAATTTTTATACCCTGTCAGCAAATTTTAAATTTTATTATTATAAGATAGCCTTCAATATCTCTCTGATCCTTTTTGCCTTAAAGTCAATTTATTCCAAATTAATATATCACTTTCATTATTTTGGTTGCTGTTTTCATAGTAAAGTGTTCATTCTTTTACTTTTTCCCTTTGTGTATTCTTATGTTTTAGATGCCTCTTATAAAAGCCTATAGTTAGCCCTGGCCGGTTTGGCTCAGCAGTTAGAGCGTCAGCCCGCGGACCAGAGAATCCTAGGTTCGGTTCCCGCTAAGGGCACGTACCTCGGTTGCAGTTTGTCCCCGGCCCCGCATCGATGTTTTTCTCTCTCTCTTCCTCCCTCTCTCCCTCCCACTCTATCTGAGGATTAATGCCCAAAACAATGTCCTCGGGTGAGGATTAAAAAAAAGCCTATAGGTAAGACTGTTGGTTTTTTAATCCAGTCAATGTAAATGGAGGTAAAGGAGTTATGTGCTATGCATATAACTCTGAGAAGAGCTTTCCAAGAAAAGAAAACAAAGTAAAGGCTCTAAGGCAGGAGTGTGCCTGGTGTCTTTGAGCACGAGCAAGGAGACTAGTGAAGTGGAAGAGGGCAGAAGTAGACAGAGAACAGCCCGTGAGTACTGCAAAGGGGATGGGATGCTGTGCACAAATGGAAGAAAGGCTTTAGCTAGGAGCATGAGAGGTCCATCTATGGCTACTAGTGGGAGAGGCGTACCTGGGAGCAGATGCTGGTAGTGTACAGGGGTTTGGGTGGAGTCTGTGGAGACTGTCTTCTGATTGATGCCATTTCATCAATGAAGTCGGAAGCAAGGTCTGGAGCTGAGAGTAAGGATGGTGGAGGAGTGTTGGGGTTTTGAGGAGAAGGTGTGAATAATAATCTAAAAATAAATGAGACAGCAAATGGACTGAGGACATATGATATCCTGGCAGCAATTAAGGCCTAATTAAGATTCATGGTCTTAGTTCATGGCAATCAATCAATATGATTGTGTGTTTTTCTCCAGGTCTTAAGGGTCCTTGGTCCAGATGCAAAGTTGCTGAAACCATCTGTACCACATCCTGTTGAATGGTTATCCAGCCTCTCCTTGAACAACTCCAGTTACAGGAAGGCTGTCACTTTCTGAGAAGCCCGTGCTATCGTTAAACAACTCTGACCAGCAGAAAGTGTCCCCCAACATCGAGCTGGCATTTCTCTTCCTGTTTGTTGCCACTGTTGTTTATGTTGATTTATCTCCCCCAATGCCTGATGTCTGGTCATCTAGAATTTTTTTTAATCCTCACCCAAGGATTTTTATTGATTTCTTTTTTTTTTTTTTTTAGAGAGAGAGAGAGAGAGCCATCGATGTGATTGGTTGCCTCTCGTACACACCCCAACCAGGAACTAAATCTGCAACCTGGGCATGTGCCCTGACCCAGAATCTAACCCATGAGCTTTCTGTGTATGGGATGATGCTCCAACCAACTGAGCCACACCAGCCATCTAGAAATTTGACAGTATATCAGCTGAGGCTGATGGTAACAAGAATTTTTACATATGGTTGGTAAGCACGGAAACTGCTATATTGCCTCTATCTAGCAAAATTACATATGCATTTACTATTTGACTCTTACAATCACACTTTTTAAAATAATTAAAATAATTAAAAAATGATATAAGACTAAAATGAGATTAAGGTGATGACAGATCTATGCACAAGGAAATAAATATAAAACTTTCCAAAATTTAGCTCCAAAGATGATTATTACAGCATTTTTACTATAAGAAAAATCTGGAAACAATTTGCATTTATATAAGGAATTGATTAAGTAAACTGACACGTTTATTCAATGGGATATGAAATGGACATATGTTACACAATAGAAGAACATGGAATGACATAGAAAATGTACACTGAAAAAAATGCAGTTTCAAAGTAGTTTTATATTTTTATAAATATGTGCATAACATATAAAGGAGATGCTACTCCGGAATATTACTGGTGGCCTGGCCAGAGTGGCTCAGTTGGTTGGAGTATCATCCCATGCACCGAAAGGTTGTCAGTTCAATTCCTGGTCAGGTCACATACCTGGGTGGCAGGTTTGATTCCCGGCTGGGACACATACAGAAGGCAATTGATATCTCTCTCTCTCTCTTTCTCTCTTTCTCTCCCCTCCTCCTTCCCTTCCCCTGTCTAAGTATGTACTTGGGTGAGGATTTTAAAAATAATAATAATAAATAAAAACTTAATATTTAGAAAACATATACACTGCCCTGGCCAGTTTGACTCAGCGGTTAGAGCATTGGCCTGTGGACAGAAGGGTCTCAGGTTCCATTCCTGGTCAAGGGCGCATACCTGGGTTTCAAGTTCGATCCCTGGCCCAGTCAGGGTTGTGTAGGAGTCAACCAATGATATGTCTCTCTCACATCAATGTTTCTCTCTCTCTCTCTCTCTCTCCCCCTCCCGCCCTTCCACTCTAAAAAAATCCTCGGGTGAGGATTAACAAAATAATATATATATATTACTGGTGGATTTCTCTGGATGATGAAGTAACTAAGAAACACACTGCCCTCCTTGGGTTGGGGGTTTCCTGTATTTTCTATAGCGAGTATTTTTATTTTATAATTAGAAAAGGAAGTTATTTAATTTTTTTAATTTAATAAAACCTACCAGCCCTTTGACACTGGATTCCAGATTAACTCCTCCATAAAGCTTCCCTAACTTTGTCTTCACTCCCCCACCAACTCCAACCAGGAGGTCTCTAAGCCTCCTGAGCTCAGACAGCATTTTGAAATAATAAATCTTAGTGAGAAAAGACAAGCTTGGGAAGAAGTGCAGTCCTGTGTCAAAATGTGAGATCCCTAGTCATGCGCTTAGAGGGTCCCCACTCCCACCATCCCTCCATCTCTGCCTCAGCCTTTGTCCTTTGAGGGAAATCCAAACGCGACAGAATGAGTCTTACTACGGCTGCCCTTTTCTCAGACCCCAAGTGTCTCAGTGAAGGCCCCTTACACAAGAGGAACTTTCCAGCTTTCCTCCTCCCTAAGGACTACCTAACTGCCTTTGGTGGGACACTGGTTCACTTCTGTGAAGGACGCGTCATTATCCCAAATTTACCAGCCAGCAAACCAAGACTCAGAGAGAGGGAAGAGTGAGAGTTGAATCTGGGACCAAGTGGGAAGAGAGGATCCTGGCAAAGCTTAAGTGCCTGCTTAGTGCGCCCTCTGGTGGAAAAGGGGCTGCTTCGCACCCAGCGGGCCGGACGCGGGAGAGAGGGTATTTGAAATGCTGCCACGCCCCTTCTTTTACTTTTGAAGTCCTCACCTCACATCATAGTAAAATGTACCCATATCTCACGTTAAATATAAATTATATACAACTAAATAAGAGTTGAGTTGGAGTAGGCCAGTTGACATGCAGATATTTAAATAAACATATTTTTATCTGTTTTACTGTTTTTGTATTTTGAAGTCAATAACACAATTTGGAAACTCAAATATTTTCATGGGCCCTTGAAAAGTGTTTAGACCCCTTAGTTCATCGTTCTGGGAGCTAAGAGATAAGAATGAGAATTCATCTGTAAAGCCAACAGGTCTATGTTGTCATTGTGATAAGATTTTACAAAACGGATTCAATATATTATACTTATAAAATTATTCAGGATTCCCATTCCTATTAGAGTGAGTTCTAATAAGTGTTATATTTGCTAGGAATTTTTCCATTTAATCTACATTATAAAAATAATTGGCCTTAAGATATCTGTAGTGTTCTTTACCATCATTTCATCTCTGCTGTATATACAGGTATGTTCTCTTTTTTATTTTTAATATTATTTATATCTGCTCTTTTATTTATTTTTTCTTCTCAATCTCACTAGAGGTTTGCAATTTTGTTAGCCTTTTCAAAGAATAAACTTTGGTTTCATTGATGCTCCTTGTTATATCTTCAATCTTATAGTTAATTTCTGTTTTTAATCTTTATTATCTCCTTTCCACATTGTTTGGGTTTTCTCCAATTTTCTTTAATAATTTCTCAAATTAAACACCTCAGTTTAGGTGATCAGTTTAAAATTTAGCTCATTACATTTTACCCATTTTTCTTCTTTAATATTATTTGGCTGTATAATTTTCTAAAGTTACCACTTTCACCACACCTCCAAATTCTGATGTGAGGTGTTTCCATTATGATTGCTCTTGGAATCCTGACTTGCTTAAACTCTTATATAATTTCAGGTATTAAAACTATCTTTATTGTATTATAGTCGATAAATGTGCTGACCAAGGTGAAGAAAGCCTTCTACAACCTGTCTCACACACTGATTTCAACTAAAACCTGCTTGAGGACCCCTGAAAGTAAGCAAGAGCCAGTTGCCCCAAGGAGAGGGAAGAAATGATAGAGCTTCCTGGGTGTTATCTTTTCCTCTTTTATCTTCTACATTTAACCCAAGGGTGGTCTCAGTCATGGAACTGACAGTGGACACAGACAATAAAAATCCTGAGAGAATCGCCCTCTTTCTGGCCAGAGGAACAAAAAGAGGGGCCCCTTCAATCCGGAATAGCCATTGTTTATTCTTTTTTTCCCTCCTGGCTGTTCTAATGCCAGCCCAGGGTCGCAGAGATGGCAGCCATGCGGGCCACTAAAACCTGTATCTCTGACACGAGGTGCTGTAAAGGGGGCTCTTTGGGTGGCAAAGAGTGTGAGAAATTGTTTTCTCACTCTCGTCTTTTGATGTTTCATCCAAGGGTAACTTAAATTCCACAAATCCAAACCCATGAACAGCATATTCAATGAGGTAATCGTGAATACACTTTAAATCAATAAAGAAATAGCACTTGTTGACAGAGAAATAAAAACTATAAAAAAGAACAAAACAGAAATTTTAAAATTAAAAAATATAATATCCAAGACAAAAAATTTCACTGAGTGGGATCGATATAAGAATGTTGATGACAGAAAACAATTATTAAACTTAAAGATAAATCAATAAAAATTATATAATCTGAGAAACACAGAGAAACAAAACATTAAAATTGAACAGAATAAAGTTGTGGGACAATATTAAAAGGCCTAACATTTGTCACTGGAGACCCAAAAAGAAAGGAAAATATTGACACACAAAAATTAATGGCTAAAAACTTCTCAAAGTTAATGGAAAACATAGATTTACAGATTCAATCTCAGAGAATCTGAACAGAAAAAAGAAAAAAATCAAAGAAAATCATACCTAGAGACACACTAATTGAACAGTATAAATCTGCTTGAGGTAAAGCAGGTTTATATGAGGTAAAGCAGGTATAAAATAAAACTTAAAGAAAAAAAATTTTAAATCAGCCAAAGAAAAACAGTGCATTACATGTAGAGGAACAAAGGTTCAAATGAATGCAAATTTCCACTAAGAAACTAGAGAGACCAGAAGAGAATGATACAACATCTTTAAAATGCTAAAAGAAAAAACTATCAACCCATAGTCTTATATCCAGTGAAAATATCCATCATGAATGAAAGCAAAAATAGTGGAGTAAATAGTGGAGTAAATAGTCAGTGAAAATAGTGGAGTAAAGGTCTTCAAAAATTCCTCCTTCATAAAAGCAATGAAAGGAATAATAGAAATTGTCAAAATTTACTTTTTCAAAACTCTAGCAACTAACCAAAGGCTTGCAGCAATTCAAGAAGCAATTGTTCAACAGAACCAGCTGAATTCCAGAAATAATAGCGAGCTTTGTGGTATTTTATTTATTGGTGTTAGAGAAAAAGGAAGGGAGAGAGAGAGAGAGAAACATCAACTTGTTCCATCGTACCAATTCATTCACTGGTAGATTCTTAAATGTGCCCTGACCTGAGATCAAACCAGCAATCTTGGCATATCGGGATGATGCTCTAACCAACCGGACTACCAGGGCCTGTGGTATTTTAACTTGCTTTAGTCTCATGCCCTGCTCTCCAACTATTTGGTAACTTTGAATACTAACAGCCAAACTTTATGGTAAAAACCATCAATCTAGCAAATAAGGGTGATCCTCCTTCAAAGCCTCATTCCCCAGAGTTTTATCATTATTTGATCTCTCTGGTCATTCCTTGGAAGACCCCACTTGCAATGCTTTCTTTCTTTGATCTGACATGGAGCTTGCCCAGGGCAAAAAGACTTTTCTTTGAGAGCATTTGTTGAAAACAACTATAGGCACTTACTTAAGTTCACGAGTGCCTGAACTAGTGGATAATACATGGAGTAAATAATAGACTAACCAAAAACGTTTAAAGGAAACTTTTGGGAATGTGATGTCTATAAGTACTTTGAAAAAGCTCTAACATATTTCTGGGAATCTAGAAGGCCACATATATTACATATATAGAGCATGGAGCTACATGCATGCTCAGGAAAAGCTGAGAAAGCCCTGGGCTCTCACCTCTCACTCACCTTGAGGCTGTTTGCAAGCAGAAAGTCAAAACTATGGCAGAGTTGTCAACTACTTGGCTGAGCGTTGAAGGTATGTCCCAACATGCACACCGAGCCCCTTGGTAGTGATTGAGAGACTTAACGATTCTAGATAGTAAGAAAATGTTTGTTCAGTCATTAACTGACCACAAAGCTAACCAAGCAGAGACTCAGTGGCTACATGACAAAGAATACTTTTTAAAATTTTAATTCAGAGAAGTCACTAAGCAAGCAAGCAACAACAACTACAGCAAAAATCAACAATTATAAATCCTAGGGTGGGAGGTAGGGAGGGAATATGATTTCTAAGGTTGTCACATTATATTATTTAAGATGTCCAGTTTTCAAAAAATAATTATGGGACATGCAAAGAAACAAGAAAGAATAGTCTATATACACAAGAAAAGTGGTTAGTAGAAGATGATCCTTAGGAAGCACAGATATTGAACTCATTAGACCAAAATTTTTAAGTCAGCTATTCTATATATATTCAAATAACTAAAGGAAATAATACCTAAAGAACTAAATAAAAGCATGATAATGCTGTCCCACTAAATACAGACTACCAGTAAGATAGAAAGCCAGTCTTGCCTATGCCCTACACAGTCCTCCGTGCTTGGTCCTCCCCATTCCTTCTCTGAGCTCATCTCCCCCTTCTCTTTCCCTCACTCGCTAGAGATCTGACTCACAAGAAAAACAGAAGGTAAAGGAACATCTTATAGACCTCACCACAGGGATGTACTCTTCAAAATTCAGAATGTGAGAAACTCTATTGGACAAATAACTTAGTTTTTCCAACAAATAAATTACAAGAGGCGGGGGAAGATGGATGGGGAGCCTCTAGATGAGAAGAGTCTTAAATCATATCAAGCAGAGCAATGTGAAGACCTAATCTGAGCTCTGATTTTATACATACATGTACATATAGATATATTTTATATAATATATATGCATAATACATATACATATATGTGATAATGGAGGAATTTGAACCATAACTACATGTGTTACATTAAACAACGAAGAGATTACTGTTCATTTATTTTAGTTGTTAAATGGGGTTGTGGTTATTTAAAAGAGTGCTTCCCATTTAGAGATACATGGGGAAATAGTCATGGATATATTGATATAATAACACATGGGTGGGAGGATAGATGGCACATAGAAGTAATGGCATTGCCCATAAATAGATCATTGAAGCCAAGTAAGCGTCTTAGTCCATTTGGCCTGCTATAACAAAATACCACAGACTGGATAGCTTATAAACAAACATTTATTTCTCACAGCTCTGGAGGCTCAGAAGTCCAAGATCAAGGTACCAGTGGGTTCAGGGTCTGGCAGGGGCCCACTTCTTCATTCAGGGCAGTCTTCTCCCTGTCCCCTCACACAGCAGTGGAAGGAGCAAGGGAATCCTCTCCGGCCTCGTGTTTAAGGGCACTAATCACCTTGGTGAGGGGACTGCCCTTATGAGCAACTAGCCTCCCAATGGCCACACCTCCTAATACCATCACTTTGGTGTTAGGTTTCAACACATACGTTTTGGTGTGGGGTGGTGGGTACACAAACATTCACCCTGTAACACAAAGTGATAAGTAGAAGGGATCCGTTTTATTAGATAAAGATTAGGTTGTCTGTGTGTGTACATTTTTCCATTTGTCTTCAAAATCTGCTGGTGTGAGGCATAGGTCAGAGAGCGCCTCACAGGCCTGAAGAGCGTCAGGAACCATTGTGGGAAAGCATACAGGGCAGTGGTTTCAGCCGTAAGCTCTGGAAGCCACCACCTGAGTCCTGTGTGACCTTCTTCAGTTCTCAGTGCCTCTGTTTCCTCAGATGCGAAGTGAAAATAATAATGGTATCTACCTCCTAAAGCTGTCGTGGAGATTAAATGCATTCATGGCATAAAGCACTGTCTTAGAACATTGTCTGGTCTATAATGGGCACTCAAAAAATGTCAGCTATTATTATATAGGAAAACGAGTTGAAATAAACCACCAGGGTCTTGAAACACATGTATCCAAAATATGTTTTTAATCTTGATGAAGTTCACAAATGGCACAATATTGACATTTCCTTAAATTATATAATCAGGCTCTTAGACATCAAGGCATAGCATCACCATTACAACAAAGCATAGCATCACCCCAGAGGCCACGAGAGGCAGTGATTTCATGTCCCCCTGTGGTTTGGCAGAGCTGCCATGATCCACAGGATAGCTCTCAAAGAACCAGTCTGCTACCAGAGAAGCTGGTGAGAGATGCCACCACGCTTACTGCACGGAGAATCAAATAGAAAAAGGATGCACAACAAATACGAAATTAGCTTATTTTGCATTCAAGTTCATTCCTTTTGAGTGACAAGGGTGTTTTTTTGTTTTGGTTTGGTTTGTTTTTGGTGTCTATTAGGATGCAAACATGTATATCTTCCATGGGGCCTTCCCACCAAGTTGTTGTCAAAAGAAATGAATAGAAGTGGTGAGTTCAGCTTCATGGTAACCTGAGATGAAAAAAATTAAAAGAAGGGGAAGAAGGAGGAGGAGAAAGAGGAGAAGAAGAATGAGAACTAGGAGAATAAGAAGGACAAGAAGGGAATAAACATAATTATTACTGAAAAGGACATGAATTTACAGAAGTGCTTCTTTAAATAGTATTTACAAATTATGGATATGAGATGTAAGCAAGCTTTTAAAACAGCTGATAGTAAAAACAATCCAACAGTACTATGAACATTAGCAGTAGTATTATGATTACAGCCCTCTGGACTGAACTTGTGAACATCGATCAAGGGTTGAGGGCTTTCTGAACCTGGCTTCATCAGTGAGGAGTGGCCTGGCTAAGGTTTGCAGGGCCCCCCCTTTCTGAATTCAGCAAGCATTTTCTTGTTCATTTCTCTTCTCAGAAAGATGAAATTGCATCTCTGCAGCCTGCCCTAGTGCTCTGATTTCAAGCTTAGTTGTAGAAGAAACTCACTACCTCAGGAGGAAGAACGAAGTTGGAGAGAAGGATCTGAAGAACCTACCAGGTCCAGTGAGTTTCAGAATGTGGAAGTTAACCTCCACATCCCTCCCCCTCCCATCCATCAGTACAGGGGCAGTCACCTTCTTCCTGGAGGCTTTTAGCAGCTCAGGCCTGAAGGTCCCTACGGCGACGACCAAAGGCATCGGAGCCCACATTGGTGGGCACGAAGTCGCTCTTCACCACACCCCCAGATCTGTTCAGCAAGTCTGCCAGTCGATGGGTCACACAGGTGGCAGTGTTGCAGGCTCTTTTCTGGGCAGTGACACTGATTTGCACGATGGAGAAAGGAGAGAAAGCCTGTTAATGAGGCTGGAATCAGGAGCCTACCCCATGGGACCTTCTCAAAGAGAACTGTAGCTCTTCAACATACCACTTAAGAATAAGTGTTTCTCCTAAATGCAATTATCACAGCTGTTAGAGCAAATGGCCTGGCAGCCTACGCTAGGAGCCTTTCATGAAAAAAACCCAGTTCCTAACCATGGGACACATGCTGAAACCCTGCACTTATCGTCCTGTACACATAATCCCTCTGGGACCAGGAAGGAGTGCTCAGCAAGGGCCCAGCCCCACCCCAGGACACACAAGAAGCATACCCCAGCCATGAGCACCAACAACACCACTTTCCATGGGAAAATGAAAATTTCCTGAAGTCTTACCTGGAAGAGGCTCAGAGAACAGGGCATGCAGGGTCCTCTCCCAGAAGTACTTACCTGCCCCTCAGCACACCTGTTCTTGATGCTGGAGCTGGTTTCCAAGGACCACTCACCAAGCCCTGTATCTAGCTACCCTGAGGCTAAAATTACTTTTTCTTAATATGTTTGGATTGACTTTTTTAGAGAGAGAGGAAGGGAGAGAGAGATAGAAACATCAATGTGAGAGAGAAACATCCATCGGCTGCCTCCTGCACGCCCCCCACTGCAGGTCGAGCCTCCAATCCAGGCATGTGCCCTGACTGGGAATCAAACCAGAACCTCTCAGTCCATGGGCCGACGCTCAATCAGCTGAGCCACACCAGCCGGGCCTAAAATTACTTTTAAACATAGGCTCTGGGCACTCTCAAGCCTTGAACATGGACCAGAGTCCATGACCAAAACAGTGTAAATCCTTTTAGAAAATAGATTTATTCATTAAGGTTGATGCATGAAGGATAAAACAGGAATTGGAGGGCTCTGCCATGATATCCTCTAGGATCTCAAGAGGCTTCCCTCACTCCCTCTTATCTCTAAACTGGTCCATGAGTCCTGCTCTTTTCTTCCATCCTGAGGTCCTCAATATTCTCTGCCATAAGCAAAGTTACTCATACCAGCTTGAAGAGCAATGAGAGTGAAATCTGCATGCATTAAGTTCATCAATGGAAGCAAGAAAGGAAATCAGGACGGAGTGGAAGGATTTCACTTGGAATCCTGGGGCATCCCAAAGTTGGGGTAGCGGTCCTTCTCCAAGCCGCTGGCTATGTCCCTTTTCTTGCCAGGTGTTTCAGCCCTGCAGCTGATGCCAGAGAATATGTGAAAGTTGTTCAGGTACTTCAAGTGTGTGCCCACCACACAGGTACTCAAGATTACTGCACAGCTTAGCTCTGGAGCTGTCCAGGCTGCAGGGAAAAGATATGCCAGACAATACCATGCACTTGGTTGGCCCCAGGGGGCAGTCATGCAGAAGATTAAACCAGGGGCAGGAGGGGCAGGCAGTGGGGCAGCTCACACATCTTCCATTAGGAGAACTCACACATTTGCTGAGTCAGCACAATGCTAGGAAGGTCTGCGGTGGGGAAGGGGTAATCTTTTCTGCTCAGGCCTTCATGCTGTGCAGAGAGGTTCTCAGAGTAAACGCAGGTGCAATCTGTGCCTCTGCCCAGACATTGCCAGGGCTAGAGCAGGGGCTGATGTGTGCTCCAAGCTCAGGGTGCACAGGGAGGTGGGGCTGGGGAAGGGTGCTCTCCCCAGCCCCGTGACGAAATGCATATCTCCACAGAGCCTATATATGTAAAGGCTCCAGACCTACCTCAGACACTGCTCTGCCTGACCCCACCCTCTGCAAGGCCTTTCACTTCACCTTGCAAATGTGCAATGAAGGCCCCTTGCAGGTGTGAGAGAATAACACACACAGGTTAAATTTCCAAAACACCCTGAGATATACCGGGTCCATCTGCTGACTTCAAACTTACCAGTCTTAATTCGTCCAATGCTGAGAAGTATCCTCAGAAGGGCAAGACCAATTCCCAGAGAAAGTGATTCCACACCTCCACATTTCATTCCCTAACAGCTTTCAGGAATGGATCTTTCAAATGTGTCTAACCATAATCCCTCCAGCTGCCCCTGAACCTCTGTCTTCCATGGGGCATGACAATGGCTGGGCTCCAGGGCCTGGTGAACAATGACAGCCTGCTGCACTCCTGGCCAGGTGCTGTTCTCCCTACCTGTCAGGAATATTCCTCCTGGATGTGCCAAGGTGGGCAGGGAGCCTTACCTGGAGTCCTCTGTCTCCTGCTCCTGCTCCTCTTGTTCCAGCTCATCGGTCTTCCTCTGTACATAGGCCTTCACCAGTGCAGCCAGTAGGAGGCGCCCTTCCTTCTCACTGAGTGCAGCCAGGTCTGGTTGGGGGAGGCTCTCCAAGGCTGACCTGGGGAGGGGAAGCAAACCCCAATACAGGCTCTGAGTCCCTGTCTGGCCTCTCCCCAGGAAAAGCAGCCAGGCTTCCTGCTCACTGTGAGTTGCCCTGTAAACGTGCCCTTCTTCCCCACTCCTAGCCCACAGGGCTTGAGGCCAGTGTCCTAAGAGGGTGTTGATTCATTCCGTAGGAGCCTCACCGTTGTGACCTCAGAGGCATAGAATGGCCTGATCCAGGGGCAGTGGCTAGTAGCTTCAGGCTGGCTCACCTGAGTGGTGCTGTCTGGAGGCCGCCTGCCTGGCACAGGACCAAGATGCTGAAAGCCAAGAAGGGGGAGGACTTCCCGAAGCCCATGATGCCTCTCTGTAAAAGGAGAATAACGTTACCACTGCGCCAAGAGCAAGCATGGCCTGGAGCCTACAGACCTAGGTTCCAGTCCTGCCTCTGCCACGACTGCCTTGTGTCCTAAGGCAGGTTACCCCACCTCTTCATGCCTTGGTTCTGCTCGCTTGCCAGATGGGCTGCTGTGCATCTCCTAGTGAATGGCTTGGTGGAGCAGAAACAAGTGGCCTGGGAGAGGGTGGGAGAGTTCTGGTTCCGTTCTGCAGGAAGCCAGAGAGAAGCGCAAACGTGGGCACGCACACAAACCCACTCCTTTTGCCCCACGTAGAGACCAGGTGCGGCCGCACCCTGCTGTACACTTAATCTCCTGTCTTCTCAGGGGCTGAGAAGTCTAGGAGCACCTTCCCCTCGGCTGAACTTCCCACTCACTGCTAACTCGGGGGGAGAGGACAACAGGACGGTAAACTGGAAGAGAGTGCTGTGGGTTTGGATTTGGGGGAAATTTTTAACATGCCAGTTACTGGTGTCTCGGGGCTGCACTGGAGGGCAGTTTAGGAGCAAATCCTTGGTGCCAGCACCCGGAGCTGAGCCCACTGCTGTGGTTCGCTAACTGCCCTGCCTCAGGTCCAAGCCAATGCCCCAAAGACCCTCGCGGACTGCAGGCGCCTCAGGTCGGCTCAGGGTTCCAAGTCCCTGGAACCGAGTGTGGTCTCTGAGGGCACACTGCGCGGTGCACTCCCAGCCCAGACTCCGGCAGGGTCCTGCTCGCCCGACGGACACCGACGCGGGGGCCAGACTCGCCCATCTGGGCTCGCAGAGCTTCCAGCGGCCCAGGCGAAGCCCTGGGGATGCTTGGGGTTCCATTGGTGGGAATTGGAAGAAAATGCCCTGCCGGCCCCAACCGCCCGCCTTCTCCCGAGAGGAACAGAGAGCTAGGAGCACCTGGCGGTGGGTGGGCCGAGGTGGTCCTGAGAAGCAGAGGAAAGGAGGCAGGTAGACAGGCAGGCAGATCTAGCAAACTGGATGGACTAATCCAGAAGCAGGTTATTAGAGTGGAGTGGAAAGTTCCTCACCTGACGACTTGAGTTGCAGGAGAGTGCAAGTAGCTGGTCCCCCAGGATGGACACAACGCCTGCTGTGGGCGTCTTCCCCGCGGAGCTCTTGGCTCTTATTCCAGTGATAGTGGGAGGGGGTTCCCCACGAGCCCGCGCGGCCAATCCAAAGTGGCCAGGACCGACCCAGCTCCGATTGCGTCATTGCTCCCGCTCCCCGCTCCGGTCCACTGGGGAGGGGAGCCATCCGCTCAGACTGTCTTTTGCAATGAGGTCATTGCTTGGAGAGCTTGAGGGCTGGGAGAGGTTGGAGAGCTTTCGACGTCCAGAAAGTGGGGACAAACCGGGTAGTTTGGCGTCACCAAAGGTGAGGAGCCAGAGCTTCTCTCACTTTCTTGGCGCCTGAACTCCGGCCTCTCACCCCCCCTCCCCTTGCCACACCAGTACGGCCCCCAGCCCGGCCACCTGGACCCCAGGAGGCTGAACAGTACTCCTGTGTTCTAAATGGAGCTCAGCTGTAATAGCCCAGGACAAGGAAGGGGGCCAGTGGGGGAGAGGGGCCTTCAAGCTTGATCTCTTTGGACCACTTAGTGGGCTCCTAAACTGTCCTCGGTTTCCTTCCCTCCCTCCCCCACACCCCTAGGGTACCCACCTCACCCCCATGCACCCTGTGCCCTGCAAAAAAAAGTTTTATTTCCAGTCTGGCAGCCAAGCCTCCTTCACCCCTCTTCTCTGGGACGGGCAGAAGTGGATGAGAGGACTGAGGAAGGGGCTACGCTGGCACTGCCTCCTCAGAGGTTAGGCATCCCTTTCTAGCCGCCTAATCCTCGAATGGGAGGTTAGCATCCCCTCATCCGGGACCCTCCACTGCAGCGCCCGGTGGAGGTTTACACAGCTGCCCCGCACCTCTGGCTTGTCCGCCAAACTGCTGGGCCGGACAACCTGCGCTCAGGTCGCTACCCGTCTCGCCCCACACCCACTTTTCCTGAAGCGTTTATTTCTACGCGAGCAGGCGTCCAGCGCTGACCTACCAAGGAGAGTGGGTGCTGCAAGCCCGAAGGTGCCCCTCGGACTTTCACACACTCAGCTACAGACGGGCGGGTGCACGCACTCGCGCTTTCCGCAGGGCTCAAGTCCCGCACTCACATACTTGGACCCCAGCCACACGCTCAGCCTGTCGCATTCACACACCAACTCCCCCCACAGATGAGCCAGCACTCACCAGCTGTTTGCAAATGAGCGCTCGCACCCACCCTGACCAACTTCCCCGGGACCGAAAGCAATCCAGGGAGTTTCTGCTTTGGGAAACAGGCACATTTTATAGGCACAGGGGCACACATTGTCCCCCACGCTCGCACATCCACACAAGCACATCCACGCGCACGGACTGAGCCTTCCCCTGTTTCTCAAGGAGAGCCTGGTTCTCGTGTCCACGCTGTGGGCGCCAGGGGCACCCCGGCACCGGGAGTAGATTCCAGCTCTGGCCGAAGACTGGGCTGGGAGGTAGAGGCAATGCGAAATACGTGAGGGAACGCCACCAGTCCTCTGGACCTCAGGTTAGCCCTGCAGGACGCGGTGGCTGTGCCCCCAAATGCGCCCTCCTGTCCCTCCAGAGCTCGGGAAGCCTTGCCCTAAGGTGAGGGGAAGGAACGGAGTAGCCACAGGCTCGTGGGATCCCCTTCTCTCTTGTGCGGGTCAGAAAGGAGTTCAAAGGATGTCTGTCTAGGCCCTCCAGGACTCCTTTTCGGTGGCAGGCCGAGTGCTCAGAGGCTGCGTGGGCCGGAGTCGCCCCTAGCCCCAGGAACGCAGTTGCACACCTAGAACGTGGCTGAGGGCTGTAGCGGGCGGGAAGCAGGGCGGGAGGGCGCCCAGGACCTTGGTAATCCCACGCCAACAAGCGCTGCTTCCTGCAGGCTTCCTTTTAACAGTGGGAAGATCTCTCTGCGCCCAAAGTCTCGAACTCGCTTTTGGATGCAACCAGAGACACCGAAGCGACCTTTACTAGGAAGTCCTCCTCCCAAAGCCCTACAAACACAAGGGGAGACTTCTGCGCCCTTTCCCCATTTCTGAGCCGGGAAAGGGGCTGCTGAATGACAAGGCGCAGCTGGGAGGCACTACCTGCCTAACGCCTCCGCCCTCTAACCGAGGCTTCCCAGACCTCTGCCACCATCTCTAGGTCTGGCAGAGCATGCAGCCCGCCCCAGCGGCTCCGGGCTGCAGCACGCTCCGCAGAGCTTTGGGGGCACTGAGAAACAGCTGGGCAGCTTGGAGTGTGGGGGGCGGGCGTAGGAAAAAAGGTCCGGAAGGCCCCAGATCCTAGAGCCCCAAGCTCCTTAGCCTCCACGAAGGTCTCCGGCGCGCTCTGGGTACAGGAGAAGCCGTCGGGGAGTGCAGGGAGGGTCGTGTTGGGGTTTGGCCTCCCCAGAGGCCCACAAACAGGAATTTGGGAGGAACTCTGAACCCTTGAAGCTGAGCGCGGGAAAGCTGGCAGCCTTTCCAGAGACTGTCTAAGTCACTAGGATTTTTCTAATATTTTGGAACCGACAGCCATGGAGGCACAATCCCTGCTGTGTCCTGCACTCCAAACACGCCCGCTGGGTGGCCCACAACCCCGAGACGAGCTCCTGTTTGGAGAAAAATAGGTTGAAATTTCTATAAAGGTCACCGAGACTAGGAACCCTGCCCTCTGACAAAAAAGCGTGGAGACCCATCTGAACGCAAATATACCTGGTTCTGTGCTTCGACTATCTTCTTGGGTGCTTGAATTGCACCCAGAATTATTTGACCTAGTCTTCTTCCACTAGTGCCTTTGCTCAGTGTTTAGCGCATAGTAGGTGTACAACAAATGTTCAGAGAGAGGAGATGAATGAATGAACAGTTCCATGGGTTCATTACAGTAAGAGTCAGCAGTAAATTTGCAGCCAAGGTGAGTTGAGCTGCAGACCCAATTTAGATCCATTAGATGAAAAAGCAAATCCAAAAATGCAGCTTTTTATTATTATTATTTAATAAAAGGAATCCGTGTCCTGGTGAAAACTTTCTGGAATTTAATATGAGAGGAAGTACCGAGAGCTTCTTTTCCCTTCTCTAGCAACTTGAAAAGCAAAACAACGCAATTTTACTCAGCCCATCCTTGTATTATATTAGTGAGTGATGGAAGACAAAGTCAATAAAATAATTTTCTTTCTAACCCGAGAAAATTACATTTTGATTTCTCTGGAACTGTTCTGAGCTTCAAGGCGTCCCCAATCAAACTAACATAAGAATTTACAGAGAATACTTTCCCAGGAATATCTTTCACTTTTGAATAATCTCAAATATTTTGATACTCACTTTAACTATTTAAAATAATTATTTTTAATTTTTGAAAATGATAGTCTTAAATTTTTAGAGAAAAACAGGTTTCAGATACTATAGCTTTTGAAGTTTATTTTTGTTTACTTTAACTTACTGTGTTTTCTTTACAAATTTCCTAGGAGAAATATTCCTTAGGGGAAACTTTCGTTTATTCAAACAAATATTTACTGAGGACCTACTATGTGCCAAGCATTGTTCTAGGCATTAGCAGATCACAGTAAACAAAACAAATCCCCCCCCCAAATGCTTATATTACAATGATGTCTTTAACAAGAGTCCTTTTATATCACCCTCTGCTCAAATAAAACACATTCCTACCCTATTGACATCCTCTCAACATAGTAATATCATCTATTTGTTTGTCAAATAGATATTCAGGGTTTACATTCATTTTTTCCATCACCCTTTATCCCCCATGCCCTCCTCTACCTCCCCCACCCTCGAAATCACCACACTGTTGTGCATATCTATGTGTTCTTTCTCTTTTTTATTTTCTCTTTTTCTCAATCCCTCCCCCTCCCAGCCCCTCCAACACCCCCCCCCCCCAAAGCTGTCAGCCTGGTCTCTATCTATGAGTCTGTCTCTATTTTGTTTGTTAATTCAGTTTGTTCATTAGATTCCACATATGAGTGAGATTATATGGTACTTTTCTTTCTCTGACTGGCTTATTTCACTTAGCATAATGTGGTGGGTTTTTTTTCATGTTCTTAAAATAGTTTATATGGATCTCACTTATTTGTGGAATATAATGAACAAGGTGGGCTGGTGAACAAAATAGACCCAGAGACATAGAAAGGAGTATGGTTCAGACTGACAAACCTCGGAGTAGGGGAGTAGATGGATGAGATGAACCAAAGAACTTATATGCATGTATGCATAACCAATGGACATAGACAACAATGCTGGGGGGGATGGGGAGGAGGGGGTTTGAGGGGGGAGAAACATCTGTAACAAAAATAAATTAATAAAAATAAAATAGTTTATATGGTAAAAATACTTTTGTTCAAAGAGGAAAAAAGGGTACAATTTTCTTCTTTTTTTACAGCCAAGTAGTATTCCATAGCTGTTTTATCCACTCATCTACTGATGGACACTTGGGCTGCTTCCAAATCTTGGCTACTGTAAATAACACTGCCATGAACATAGGGGTGCACATATTCTTTTGAATTAGTGTTTCGGGTTTCTTCAGATAAATTCCCAGAAGTGGAATCGCTGGGTCATAAGGCAGTTCCATTTTTAATTTTTTGAGGTATCTCTATACTTCTTTCCACAGTGGCTGCACAATCTACATTCCCACCAACAGTGCACAAGGGTTCCCTTTTCTCCACATCCTCACCAGCACTTGTTTTTTTATTTATTGATGATAACCATTCTCACAGGCATGAGGTGATATCTCATTGTGATTTGTATTTGCATTTCTCTGATGACTAGTGATGTTGAGCATCTTTTCATGTGTCTATTGACCATCTGTACATCCTCTTTGGAGAAGTGTCTATTCGGGTCCTTTTCCCATTTTTAAAAATTTTTTTATTGAATTTATTGGAGTGCCATTGGTTAATAAAATTATATAGGTTTCGGGTGTACAATTCTATAATACATCATCTGTATATTGTATTGTGTGTTCACCAGCCCAAGTCAAGTCTCCTTCCATCACCATTTATCCCCCTTATGCCCTCTTCTACCTCCCCCCACCACTCCCCTTCCTTTCCCTTTTTTAAATTTTTTTTATTTTTTATTGATGTTAGAGAGACAGAGGAAGGGAGAGAGAGATAGAAACATCGATGAGCGAGAACATCGATTGGCCGCCTCCTGCATGCCCCCCACTGGGGATCGGGCCCACAACCTGGGCATGTGCCCTGACCCTGAATCGAACCGGTGACCCCTTGGTACATGGTTCAACGATCAACCACTGAGCCACACCAGCTGGGCCATTGCCCATTTTTAAAATTGAATTGTTTTGGTTTTTTTGGTTTCGAGTTTTTTAAGTTCTTTATAAATTTTAGATATTAATCCCTTATCAGATGTATCATTGGTGAATATATTCTCCCAATTCAGTGAGTTGTCTCTTCATTTTGTTAATGGTTTCCTTTACTGTGCAAAAACTTTTTAGTTTGATGTAGTCCCATTTGTTCAGGGTTTACATTATTAAGACCATGTAAATATTATCCCCAGCTGAGCCACAAAATATAATTTGATTACATTTTCTTGGACATTTATTTCATTTTTTTGTTAGTAATTCCCTCTCTTATCATTTGTTTTCTTTTCTTTCTGCCCATCATTGGTTTATTCATTTTCCTAGATTTTATTTGTTCTTCATTCTTGGTTTATTCTCTCACTTCAGTGGAGTGCATTCACCACTACATGACAGATAGATTTCTGGAAATAAAATTCTTGGTTGGAAATCATTTTCACTCTGAATTTTGAAAGTATTCTCCATTGTCTTCTATTTCCAGTGTGATTGTTGAGAAATACATTTCTTTTTATTCTTTATTTGGTATAGGAGCTCTGTCTGTCTGTCTCTCTCCCTTTCCTTCTCTTTCAGAATCTTCTCACCAATGTTATAAAATATCATGATGAGGTAACTTGGTGTGGACGATTTTTATCTATTGTTCTGAGTACTGACCGACCACTTGAAATCTGAACATTCATATCCTTCAGGGAAATGTCTTTTTTTATTTCTTTGATAATTTATTCTCTCTCTCATTCTCTCTCTCTCTCTCTCTCTCTCTCTCGTTCAACTTTCTGGGAGATGAGTTGTGGGTTTTGTTTTTCTTTCTTCAGTTTTACATGTTTTTAAATTTTTCATCATATTTTTAATTTCCAAGAGGCTTTTTAAAATTCTATATTACTTTTAATGGACTTCTGCTTTTATTTAATGGATGCACTATCTTTTCCTAGCTCTCTGAAGCTGTTAGGTTATTTGTTTTGTTCCCATATTAGAGGCTATCCTCACATTTCTAGTTCTCCTTGGATATAGGTTTATGTTTAAGAGGAAGGTAACAAAATGCTAATTGGAAGATGGGGATGGCAGAGTTGTCCATCAATGAGCCTGAATATAGAGTGATTAGATGAGAAACAACCTCGCCATTTTCTTAGGGGGACCCAAATTATGAGTAATATAAGCCTTTTCTCTGGTCTTCTCATTTGCCCTAAGAAGAGTCCTTCCATTTCCAGTGTGGGTCAGCAGGGTGGGGGTGGGGTGGAGCATAAGCCAATGATTAAGGAAAGAGGCTGATAGTTTTACCATTCATTACCATTAATCCTCCAGTCTTTTCTGGGACCCAGGAGGGACAGTCATCTAACTATAGGACTTGAAAGGGAAGATTGGGTTTAACTACTCCTTTTAAAGGCTTGCAATCACTCCAATTCTCAGCCTATCCTATAACTTCACCAACAGAGGCAACCAATTGCTCAAAGCCCTGGGCTTGTCTAGGGTCCTTGTTTCTTGATGGCTTTCCCTGCCCTGTTAGAGTTTGTACTAGAAATGTATGTCTTTACCCTGCTTTCTCTTCTGCTAAACCAGTTGAGAAGACTGGTGAAGGGTCTGAGATTCAGACCCTCTTTACAGAGCCCTCAAATTAGACTTAATTTACTGGGCACTTGACTTCAGCTGATTCTAAGTCCCACTCCCCTTCACGGGCCACCTATCTGTAGGCTTCTTTCCCCAAACCCCAGAGAAATAGAGATGCCAACATCTAACCCTCAGAAGTCCCTTCTAGAGAATATTTTTAGAGTTGTCTGTGCCTGCCAGAGAATGAGCAAAGTGTGGTGGCCCAGACCCAAGCTGGTCACTCTGAGAGATGGACAGACTTAGTGAATGACGTCAAGGAATTACTCAGGTTGGGTTCCTCTGAGATGATTAAAATTCTCTCTTGGCTCAGACTCCCAAGACCCAAATTGACTCTGCTCCCTGTCTGAGAGCATTGTTCCACACTATAAGGGAAGTAAACTTTCTTGTAAAGCTAATTAGAGTAAAATCCCCTGCATTCAATAGTCTCAGAAAAATAAGTTTTTAGTAAGGTAAATTTCCAGGTAACTGAAACAAAGTTTATATGGAAAACTCACCTTTTTAAAAGCCACTTTGGATGGAAACCCTTTTAAAATGCATGACCTTCTCTTCTTAACCTTTTCTGGATGACTCACAACCATCATCTAAAGAACATCAGTCATATTGCTGTGCCCTGAGTAAGGGCCTGAGTTAGCAGAGCCATTCACCTCCACACCTGCTGACCCCCAACTGCTGTGCTTTGAGCTCTTGGTCCATCGTTTTCAGTTATTCCATATTCAAATCAGCATATTAGTTATTCATATTCAGCTGGCTATAAGATCCTCATAAGTCAAGATCGCAGGATCATGTTTTTTGTTTTTGATGGTTTCCTCTGGTCACTGTTCATCTATCTGCCTGTAGCCTGAGGCCCAGTTTACCTGAATTTTCATCTGCTAATTCAGTGTCATCAGGAAAACAATAGAAGCATGATCAGTCGAACTGGCTGAGCAAATCAGAAGTAAGGAGGGTTAAGGGAAAGATCTGAGCTTCTCTCACAAGTGATACTAAAGAGCCCTAACACATTTTCCTACCTGCTCTGGCCCTCAACCATGTCTTATACAAAGGATGTTTCCAGGTGAGTGTTTCTATGGGGTTAAGGAAGTTTGAGATAGACCGTAAAAGAGGTTAAAAGAGAGTCTTACATAACTGTCCAATAGAACTTTCTACAATAATGGAAATGTTCCATACTGTCCTGTCTAATACAATAGCCACTAACTACATGTGGCTCTTGAGTAAGTCAAACATAATTAGTGCAAACAAAGAGCTGAATGTTTAATTTAATTTAGTTTTAATTAATATAAATGTCAATAGCCACATTTAAGCTAGTGCCTATTGTATGAGACATCATAGTCAGTGTATAGTATAGTAGTTAAATGCATAAATTCTGGAGCCAGACTGCCTGTTGTTCAAATTCTGTCTCACACATTTATTAGTGTGTGATCATAGACAAATCACTTGAACTTCCTGAGGCTCAGTATCCTCCTTTGTAAAATAGGGGCAATGATATTACTTATTTCATAGGGCTGCTGTAAGGATTAAATATGAAATGCTTAGAACAGTGCATGGCAACTAGTAAGTGGTACATAAATGTTAACCATTTTCTTACATTGGGTGTCTCCAGAAGCAGAACCTAAGACAAGAATTTGGATACAAACCATATATTTGGGAGTTACAGCAGTAAGGGAACAGGGAAGTGAGACGGGGAAGGAAAGGTAACCATTACAAGTATGATAATAAGCAGGCAACTGGGGCCTTATCGTGCTGGAGACCCTCTGGGATGCTGAAGAGAGAGAATTATTTCACACAATGAGTAAGTTATTTATCCACTATCCCCAGTTGAGGGAGTGCTCCCAGGGGTACTAACTCCTCTGTACATCTAGACTGTCCTGCATGGCCAAGCTTCTGTGACCAGAGAAAAGTCTCAGGCAGAGGGTCACAGGTACTTGCAGTAGGAAGTTCTAGGTGCCGGTGGGAATGGTAAACACTGATGGGGCACTAAGTCTGCTGCAGCCCGTATTATTATGAGAAAGAGTCTACCTCTGCTTAATGACCCTCTCTAGAATTAGGAAGGAATAAGTTTCCTTCCTGAAATATGTTGTGAGAGATTAGCAAACAGGCTGCAACATGCTGATGTCACCTCATTGCTTCCCTCACCCATCGGATTCTTAAGGTCTTTTCTAGAAAGCCCTTGGGTGGTCCTTGAATCCTAAAGCCAGTTATCCTAAGTGCCCCTTTCATCAGTGGACAAACACAAAAATATCAGTGCCCTCTAGTCTCTTGCAGCAATAAATCAAACCTACACAGAAGCCCTCCATTCAAAGGCAAATATAAAAAACTTGCTGCCAAAGACTCATTAATGCTGGATGAAGGTCAGTGTAGGGGGAGAGCTTCCCAATTCTGATTTACTAGTTTTCAAACCTAGCACCTTAGAAATTTCCTTGGCAAGGAAATTACTGGAGAATGTTTTCTGTTTGTTGTTGAAAAGAATTATTTATTTATTTATTTATTTATTTATTTATTTATTTATTTATTTATTTATTTATTTATTTTGATATGGATGTTTTCAGCTCTCTACCTTAATGGGTTAAAATTAAATTTCATATTCCTGAAAGGATGGAGGGAATGGGCAATGGCAGAATGACTCTTAGCAATAATGCTAATTGTTGCCTGGCCGTTGTGCTCAGTAGATTGAGCTTCCACCCATTGACTGAGAGGTCCTGATTCGATTCCCCATTAGGGCACATGCCCCAGTTGCAGGCTCATCCCCAGTTGGGGGGGGTGCAGGGGGTGGCCAATGGATGTTTCTCTCTCACATTGATGTTTCTATCTCTTTCTCCCTTTCTCTCTCTCTAAAAAAATCAATAAAAAACATATTTTTAAAAATAATGCTAATTGTTAACATTTGACATTATATTCATCAGGGTGCTTAGCTGCATATAACAGAAGCCTCTAATTTAAACAGGACAGTATTTGTTATGGCTATTGAGTAGCTTATAGAATGTCTTTAAAAACCAGGGAATCTGGTCTGGATGCCACACAGCCAGGAATAACAGAGTCAGGAGGAATCAGCTAAACCATAGAAATGGTCTAATAGAAAGCCCACTGCTGGTCCTCTATAGCAGTTTTGACTCCAGGTGACTACTCCATGGAGGCCCCAGAATATCCAGACTCTTTTCATACAGCTGACACCTTAAAATGCTCACTTTTGCCTGCTGAGTGTTCGTGAATGCCTCTGATTGTCAGAAACTAAATTTTGTGTGGAACTCAAGCAAGAGGACCTGAGAAGACATGTTTTCAATTTTCAAACTTCTAGAGGAAGGCTTGAAGGAAGGGGTTAGGCTGGGTTTGGCTGGGGTTTGGATGGGTATTGAGTAAGTCACATTCAGCTTTACTTAGATGTCTAATAATCCTCTCTAAATCTATGTCCAAAAAGGAATTTTGGAGGATTTTTGTTTCTCAATTCAAATCACTTCCTCCCCTACTTTTATCCATAATAGTAAATGGCAGTACCAATAACTCAGAGTAACTCAATACCTCAAAATTTAGGTATCATCCTTAATTCCTTTCTTTTCTTCATCTATATCTAATCCATCAGTAAATCCTGTTAACTCTACTCCCTCCACCCAAACACACCCCAAATCCATCCATTTCCATCTCCATTTGTGCCTTAGTCCATTCCAGCTGCTATAACAAAATATCACAGACTAGGTAGCTTATAAGCAATAGAAACTCTTTCTCACCATTCTGGAAGCTCAAGATCAAGGTGCCAACATGGTCATGGGAGAGCCCTCTTCTGGGTTGCAGACTTCTTATTGTATCCTCACATAGCAGAAGGAGGCAAGGGAGCTCTCTGAGGTCTCTTTCACACGGCCATTAATCTCGTTTACGAAGGCTCTGCCCTCATGACCTGACCACCTCCCAAAGGCCCCATCTTCTAACACCATCACACTGGATATTAGAATTTCAATGTATAAACTGGGGAGGGGACACAAATATTCAGACCATAGCAACTAGCGACCCTGGTTCAAGTCCCCATCATCTCTTACCCATACAATTCCAATAGTCTCCTAACTAATCTCCTGGATTTAACTGTTGCCTCTGTAATCCCTAATCCACATAACTCTTTTAAAGGCATAGATTGTATTATTAGTCACTGCTCTTCTTACAACTACAGTTAGGACAAAAATGTAAATATATTTCCATAGATTTTAAGACAGACATGATCTAGCTTCTATCTCTCCACTGCCCTCTGATGCCAGCCTCCCTCACTCATATACCCAGACTGACTTTTTAAAAAGTCCAAGAACTAACATACCAAGACATTTCCCACCAAAGAGCCTTTGCACTAGCTGGCTCCTCTGCCTAGAAACGTCTTTCTTATCTGTCAACCCTGCCTTTCTATGATACTGCCCCACCCAACACTCACATACCCCGTCACTCTTTTGGTGTCTAGCTCCTTATAACTCTTCAGTTTTAAACTTCAAAATAAAATGTGACCTACTTTTAAGAGACATTCCCTGGACACCCTATCTAAGGAAGTTCATTCAATCTTTTTATGACTTTAACCTGTTTTACTTCCTTTACAGAACTTATCACTCTCTGAATTATCTCTAAAATATGCTTGTTTGTATATTATGTGTCTTCTTTCACTAAAATGCAAGGTCCTCGAGAGCAGTCTCTTTGAATATCTTCTTTACCACTATATCTCCAGTACCTGGAACAGTGTTCAGCACAAAGATTGAGCTTAATAAACATCTGAAGAATCATAGAAGCATATGAATGCTTACTCTGCAACACTTAACAGTATACTGAGGGTTCTACTTAGGTAATTTTACATAATTCAATACATTCATCTGAGTTCTCCAGACAAACAGAATCAATGGAAGGAAAAAATATGTATGTTATAAATATACATAAATATTTATATATACATATATAAGTATATATACATAAATACATATAAATATTTATATATACATATATAAATGAATAATTATATATATATAAAAATACATTTGGCTCACATAATTATAGAGTCTGAGAGGTCCAAGATCTGTAGTCCACAGGCTGGAGACCTGGAAGAGCAGAAAATATAGTTCCAGTCCAAGTCCAAGTCCAAAGGCAGAAGACTGATACTTTAGCCTAAAGACAGGCAGAGAGGAAGAATTCTTTCTTTCTCAGCCTTTTATTCTATTCAGGCTTCAATGGACCCACACAGGGGAAGATCATCTGCTTTACTCAGTCTAGCAATTTAAATGTTAATCTTATCCAGGAACACCCTCACAGACACACCTGGAAATAATGTATCACAGATATATGGGTACCCTTTGGCCTAGTCAAGTTAACACATGAAAATAACCATCACACCTTACAACAGCCCTGTGTAGTAGATACTGTTATCCTTCCTTTTTAATTGAAAAAACCAAGGATAGAGAAGTACTAGCCCAGTGTCACATAGGTTTTAAGCATTAGCATCCTGACTCCAGAGCCCACACTTTAATATTTATACTTATTTGCTTCTCTCATAGCAATTGTAGATAATTAAGGAGAAGCAGAAAGCTTTTGATAAATGGTCACCTGAGTCCAACCATGTCAAGTAGGCATAGAGAGTAGAGAAAACTTTAGGCAGCCCCAACCATAGTCTTATATAGACCAGATCAGCTCCTCATGGACCATCACATTCCTATGATCATTTCTTTTCATCTCCTTGGTATATTTGAAACCATGGCAGCACCCTAGAACTTTCAGAGCAGTAACCTTCAGTCCCAAGACCAGACAGAGCCCTGGGTTCACTACTCTTCCACGGTGGGTAGATGGCATGTGTCAGAAACAATGCTTATCTTACAGAATTGAATGAACGAATGGACTATTCGGTGCAAGAGTCAGAATTAAACAAAGGTCTTGGCCCAAGGGCAACAAAGGTAATATTCCAGTTGAAACCAAGTACCAATCCTAAGATGGTAAAGATACTATGCCAATTCCTTTCAAGGGCTGTATAGATGGACAGTTCTTAGAACAGTGTCTGGCACATAGTAACCACCCAGCAAATATTTGTTAAATGCATAGTAGTGGTATAACAACTTTTTTTTTTTTTGCTTGTCTGATTGTTTGCTTCAGTTATTTATCATCACTGCTGATAAACCTCATGTCGTTATTGAAAAATCTTCATGTCATTGCATCAGCCTCCTTGATGGGTCTATGATGGGTTTGAATATCCAAGCTTGTGATCTGAAGTTAGGATAATTGCATTGTTCTGCATAATACAGGGATAGAAAATTGAAGTTCCCCTAGGACAGTCTGGAAGGGATGAATGAAAGGAGAAAGAGGAGGCAACTGAAGCCACAGAACTCACAGGGATGAAGAGCAAGTGAGAAACCCTTCTTGGTAGTTAAAGGAGGCGGTGAGGGAGGGGAAATTGAAAAGAATAGAATGCTAATATGAATATTTAGTGTATTTATCTGGCAAATTGTGATATGACTTCTCCCTTTACCTCCATATCTTTAATAAAATTGATTATATATATTTTTTCTCTTTTGGATATGTTTGAGGAAATCAAGGCAGGGGTTGAGTTTGATCTCAAAGTCTACAAAATCAAAGTCAGCACACACACAAACTAGAACCTAGAGGCTAAACGACATGAAATAAGTGTTTGAGCTTACTTTATATTATAAGAGGTTGTAAGAAGTTGACAGAGATCAGCTCATATCTGGGCTATATCAACATCAAGACAGACACTCAGTGAAGGGATTTCTCAAGGTTATTGCCTTCCATTCCGTAGAAATGGGAGTCATCCCCTACCCTACTCCTCTGTGAGGTCTCACTGGGAGTTGTTTATTGAAAAATCTTCATGTCATTGCATCAGCCTCCTTGAACTCACCATGCCTGCCCCCAGCTCAGCTGTGATTCACAAGTACCTTTAGCAAAAGAAATCCTGTAGGGGGCAAAGCCATCACCTTCCTTATTAGGAGCTTCCATGTTTTCATGTGTCATTTGGTAACTGAAATTGGCAATTAGTTGCCTCATCTCTAGCCCTCATTTTCCACTCTTCCAACTAAACTCAACCTTCAGCCTATATAATGGAAGTCAACAAAATGAGGTAACAGCTTTCTATGTGAGTCACTGGGCAACTCTGTTTCAGAGAGCACTGTGGGATGAGCAGCCAGAGTCCAGGCAAGTATTTCAGCCATCCAAGAACTGGCATGCTGCCCAAGAAACACTCTCACCTGATGAAGAGCTAGTGGGATGAGTCTTGGAGGAAATAGTTCCCAACAGCCAGAGAAAGAGTCTCTTGGCTCACGCACAGCAATGCTCTTCTCGATTAAAAACATTGTCATCATTCACACTGCAATGAAAAATCCTTTTACACTGCACTCACATTTCTACATTCTTCCATCTACTCTGCATATTAAAGACAGAACCCTTCCATGAAAGGGTGACATCCTAAGTTACTGTTCTGACCAAACAGCCCTACATAATGGACAGAGAAAGTGGTTTGCTGGCCTGCAAAGGGCAAATGCAAGGAGGGACATTTCCGTGATATTTCTCTTTGCTGAGCACTCAGAGGAAAATTGTAAGTGGTTGGAAGAAGGTTTTGTTTTCTAAAAGACTTTTAGTTATTCCCGAGAAATCCCTCTGCTTATTCCCGGAGAGAGGTCATCTCTTAGATGCTGTCAGTCAGACAGGCATCAGCAGCCAAGGAGAGGTGCTCAGAGAGATTTCTAACTAATGTAGCCAGAGGAAAACTGCCAAAGAAGCAGGGCTCCTTAGGATAAATAAATTGAAGGATATTTGGGGGATAAAAATAAATCCTTTTTGAAAATGAAAGATGGAGGGATGCTGTATATACAAATTGCTCTGTGCATCAAATTCTGAACAATGATGTCGCCAGGGCTGGCCCTGCAGACCAATGACGCAAACAAAGATCTTCTCAGACATGCTTGCTGGCCCTTTCCTCCAAAGTATCTATCCTGTTTCCATCTCATTTTCATAAGCCTTGCCACAGGGTGCTCATAAAGATTTCCCTTTGGTCATAAGCCTGGTGGACCTGGGCTGGGACCTTCAGGATGGGGGACTACACCCTAAATGCAGTGACTGGCAGAAGAGAGCTAAGTTGTTCAACCTAGCCGTCTCTGAGAGGACACTATCTCAGATTTTAAATTCCAGAAGCAATCAGCACCGAGTGTCAGAAACTCAGTGATTAGGAATCCACAAGAGAAGGACCAATCAAGAGTCTCAAATATTTCAAGTCATAGAGTATGGACCTCACCCCAACACCCAACCAGAAAATTGGGGGAACTGGGAGCTAAAGTTCCCCCTCCCACTGTGAACTAGCCCTCCCACTGTAAAGGTGCTGAAATGGAATAGAGAGCTGGGCAGCTCATTTGTGGGGACCAACACAGGAGTTCAGTACTAAGTGTTGGGTCATAAGAGAAGTAAGGAAAGTACTTATTTGGAATTAGGTGAGAATCCTGAAACACTGGTTCCTAGTTATAACGACCAACAACAACAACAACAAATTGGTGATCTGCAGAGAGAAAATCTAACAGGATCCCCCCAGGAGCTGAACAGCTGGCATGTGGTCTGAGGAGCATGATAATTCCAGGCCCTGTAAGGTGGCAGGAGAGACACTAGTAAGATAAATTCTGCTGCAGTGAGACTATCCTACCATGGAGGGTTCATAATTAAATTAGGCAGACAGGAGATACAAGACAGAAGCCGACAATGGTGTTTGTTGGAATTCTTAAAGAACTCAAAGAACAGCCCGGCCAGTGTGGCTCAGTGGTTGAGCATCAACCCATGCACCAAGAGGTCGCCGGTTCGATTCCCGGTCAGGGCACAAGCCCAGGTTGTGCGCCTGATCCCCAGTGGTTGGCATGCAGGAGGCGGCCTATTGATGTTCTCTCTCATCAATGTTTCTATCTTTCTCTCCTTCTCCCTTCCTCTCTCTCTAAAATCAATAAAGGAAAAAAATTTTTTTTTTAATTCAAAGAACAAAACCCAAGAGACCTGAAAGACTAAAGAGCTCAGGCTTGAATTTTAAATAGCTAAACAGGCAGTCAGGAGTTTCTGTGAGTTTTGTAAGTCTTGCCCACTCTTCCTTGTTCCACCCCCCCATCTCAGTTATTCTGTCTACCAAAAATGCACTTTGGGCTTAGCAAAGCAACATGTGTGTGTTCAATACAAAACAGGTAGCTCAACGGCAAAGTCTGAAGACAGCCTGACGTGGTTATTTCCCAGGCCATGTAGTTCCTTTGAGGTAGGGCCACTTAAAAATAATGATAGCAGCAATAGAAGACAACATTTATTTGACAATTTTATACATCTAAATGAAGTGCTAGCATTTGTTATCTATTTTATTAATCTTCACAATAGCCTGATGAGATATGCCCCATTACTAGTCCCATTTTACAGATGAAAAAACTGAGGCTAAGAAAGATTAAGCAATTTTCCCAAGGTCACATGGCTAAGAACTGGATGTGACATATAAAGAAAACTGGCTCATTCAACACTCACACCGACTCCTTTCTGGAATAACACCCAGTATGATAGAGGCTGGAAAATTAGAAACTACATTACACAGACCCCCTTGAAACTGGGATCTATGCGCAAAGTTTTCACAAACAGTAGCTGGAGGCAGAAGTGACAGGTGGAGCCTCTCTGCATAGAGACTGTTCCTGGTTGAGGCACGTGTCTCCTCTGTGGCACCTGTATGGAGGTTCAGCTCTTGGTCCCAATGTCACAGGTGCAGCAGCAGTGGGGGCACTGGCCATCCCCTACAATAGTCCTGCGGTGTGCTTGAACGTTTCTAAGCTGTTGTGTTCTTAGTTGTGTAGTAACCAGGTGTAGTTCCTTGACCTTTGTAGTTTCTTCTTTTTAATCCTCACCCAAGGATATTTTCCTATTTATCTTCAGATAAGTGGGAAGGAGAGAAAGGGAGAGAGAGAGAAACATTGATGTGAGAGGGACACATCAACTGGTTGCCTCCCACATGACCCTGACCAGGGCCAGGGACAAACCGCAACCGAGGTACGTGCCCTTGGTCGGAATCAAACCCGCGACTCATTGATCTTTGGGCCGACGTTCTACCACTGAGCCAAACTGGCCAGGGCGCCTTTGCAGTTTCTTTAACCTATCTGATCTCTTGTAACACTTCTCTGCTTAAGTGAGTTAGTGAATTTTGTTATCTACAACTAAGAACCCTGAATAATCACTGTGAGATCTAGATTTCAAACCCAAGTTCATCTAAAAAATAAATTAAAATTAAGGAAAAATTTTTTCTGTCTCCAGGCTATTTTTCTTAAACTGTTCTAAATTTTTTTTTTTTGCATAATACCACTCTCTAACATAGCATATAATTTACTTATTTATACTGCTTAGTGTTTATTGTCTGTCCCCCTCTTCTACCCGTTAGAACGGAAGATCTCCAGGCAAGGATCTTTGCCTGTGTTTCCAAAGTAAACCAAGTTACTGAACAGTGCCTGGCATATAGAAACCACCTAATAAATAGTTGCTGATTTTGGATGTACGGATTGATTTTTATGTGAATGACTTAAAAAAAAACAAGCTCGTATGACTTGGAGGCCAGTACTTAACCGGGCTTTTATTGAGAGAGAAGGACAATCTAAATAAAGGGGATTCTTTCAGGCAACACTGAACCTAATTTTGTTAATCACTTCAGTCTCTGAGAACTATAAAATGCTCCACATCTAGCTAATCTCTACACATTCTCCCTTCATATATTACATGTCCTCCTGCAAGGAAACCCGCCATGATTGACCTCTTCTGTTACTTAACCCAAGGCACTCGATGGATCCCCTACCCCAGCATTCGCTACTATAATTGCTTATCGCATTGTCCATAACATCTATTACAGTATAAGGTCTGGGAGGGCAGGGCCCAGGGGCATCTCACTCCCCTCTGTATTCTCAGTGCCTATCACAACCCCTGGCACAAAGTGGGCACTTGATAAATACTTGTTGAATAGATGAACTGTGGAAACAACCCCCTCAGTGGTGGCAAAGGGCACATGTCAGAATTCTGAGGGGAGTATATCCAAAGCCCCATCTCCTATGCTGCATAAATTTGTTAATAATAAACACTCCGCATCACGGATGGAAAAATGGGTAACTGCAGACAAACAGGCTGAGAGTCCTTAGTAAAAAGCAGACTAGCAGAAGTATCAAGAAGCAGGCAGCTGAAGGGTATCAGTCTAAGTCACAGAACATGGGATGGAGATTCCTAACCTGAGGAGTAATGCAAAATGGAAACTTCCGGTCAAGATGGCAGCGTAGGTAAACGTGGTATCACCTCTTCCCACAACCACATCAAAATTACAACTAAACTACAACACAGCCATCATTCAGAACTGCCTGACATCGAGCTGAATGGAAGTCCTACAACTACAAAATTAAAGAAGCAGCCACATCGAGACTGGTAGGAGGGGCGGAGGCGCGATGGGCTGGTCCCACACCCACATGTGGCGGATAAAAATTAGGAGGATACCTCGGCTGGGAAGGTCCTCCCTGAGGACTGAGGGGTTCCTGTCCCACACCAGGTGCCCAGCTCAGGGTTCCAGTGCCAGGAGGAGAAGTCCTCATAACTTCTGGCTGGAAAAACCAGGGGGAACTGAGGCTGAGGGAGGCGGGGCTTCTGGCGTCCCAGGCAGTTCCTCTTAAAGGGCCCACACACAGACTTACTTGGACTTCTACCCTCCAGGCTCCATCTTGGGGGAGGCAGCTTGAAAGGCAGCAGAGACATACCAACAAGAACTGAGTTGTTTGGCATTGGGGCGAGAGCTGGAGAGGCAGCCTTCTCCCGGGACAGACGTGCTGGTGGAGGCCATTGTTCCTTTGGTGAGCCCTTCCCCTATAAGGCTGGCAGATGGGTGCCATATCTGGGACTCCAGCAACTTGGCTCATGCTGTCTGCCCGTCCCTAGTGATTCCCTGAGGCCCCATCCCACCCAACTTTCAGGCCCACCTAAGCTGTTTCCAAAGGCTTCACCATAGGATTGTCCTGTCTTGGCTCCTGCTTCAGATTTTTCTAAATTCTCTCCAACAAGCAGCATCTGGCCTCAGCAAACCCTATACTTCTCACTAAGTGGCCAAAGGCCTGGCACTAGAAGCAGCCAGCCTTGGTCCACAACTTGGCTTTGCCTGGGCACCTCCAAGCCCAGCACAAGAAGCAGCCATCTGCAGATCGCTTTGTAGCTTATGCCTGGTGGCCCTGGATAGAACACAGGCAGTGGCTGACCTTTCCCCAGAGCCAGCACACCCAGTGGACAGCTTCAGACCATGTCAAAGCACCACCACCTAACCACCTCCACAAGCAACAAACTCAAGGAGTGGACTCAGTAGGTACCAGAGCCCTGATGAAGTAAGTCTTGCTCTGTGTGGTGGGCCCTGCACAGCTGGTCCTCCAAGGTAGTCAGAGGTCAGTGGTCAGTGGGCACAGCCAGTCCTTGCAGCTGATCAGCCTGAGTAAATACCTCCCATTGACATGCCAACAGCAATCAAGACTCAATTACAACAGAAGGGTGGACAGTCCACACTAGGGGTGCACCTTGAGGGCCCATCTGGGGTGATCAGGGAGGCTGAGCCACTGGACCCTACAGGACAGGACACCTACTACAACAGGCCACCCTAGGAAGCCTAGGAGACATAGCAACTCTACCTAATACATAGAAACAGACACGGGGAGGCAGCCAAAATGAGGAGACAAAGCTACATGCCCCAAATGGAAAAAAAAAAAACAGAACAAAACTCTTGGAAAAGAACTAACAAAATGAAGATAAGTGATCAATCAGATGCAGAGTTCAAAACACTGGTTATAAGGATGCTCAATGAGGCAGCGGGCGGCGGCTGAGAGATCGGGTGGGTACTCCGCGTTCTGATCCGTGTGGCACCATGCTCTACCACGAGAAGGAGCTGCAGGCGCTGTCCCTGCAGCCGGCCAAGCTGGCGGCCGAGCTGGGTATGCGGGGCCCAAAGAAGGGCAGCGTGGTGAAACGGCGGCTGGTGAAGCTGGTAGTCAATTTCCTTTTCTACTGCCGGACCAAGGAGGCCGAGCCTGTCGGAGCTCTACTGCTGGAGCACTGCAGAGTCAACCGGGAAGAGCCCAGCAGCTTCTCCATCAGCTTCATTGAGGACCCGGAGAGGAAGTATTACTTTGAGTGCTGCAGCGAGAAGCAGTGTCAGGAGTGGATGGGAGCTCTTCGCCGAGCCAGCTACGAGTTCATGCGCAGAAGCCTTATCTTCTATCGGAACGAGATCCAGAAGATGACCGGCAAGCACCCACTGGAACAGTTTGGCATATCAGAGGAGGCCCAGTTCCAGCTGAGTGGCTTGAAGGCATGAGTCTGGGGTTGGACTTGGGCTCCTTGGCTTGACTCACTGGGACTCAAAGGAGCCCTCCTCACCCTCACTGGGCCCTAGATTTCCTAGCCAAGCCTGGATTTTCCAAGTGAGGTGTTCTGGCTTAAAGACTTCAGTAGCCCAAGGCTGGTGAGGGTGGGCAGAGGCTGTGCCTTGGGACTCATCAGACTAATCCAGATCCTCTTGGTGCCACAGGCTGCTGCTAGGAGATGTGTCCACTCCCAGGAGCTGTGCCTGGCCCCATCTAGGGCCTGGCATCTACTGCTGGTGCAGCTCTCTTGCCCTGTGCAAGCTGAATGCACGAAGCTAGATAATGCTGTGAAGGGCTTGGGGACCGTGCCTTCTGGAATGCTGTGAATTCTGCTGAGGGCCAGGGCCTGGCCAACACCTCTGGGCAGAGCTGAAAGCATTTGCCCGTGGGCTGCTGGTGTGCTTGTTCTGTTCAAATAAAGGTACCTCTTTTCCACACACACACACACACACAAAAGATGCTCAATGATCTTAGTGAGGGCCTCAAGAGTATAAAAAAAGGACCAGTCAGAAACGAAGGAGGCACTAACTGAAATAAAGAATAATTTACAAAGAATCAATAGTAGAGTAGGTAAAGCCAAGAAGCAAACCATCGATTTGGAATATAAGGAAAAAACACCCAATCAGATGAGCAAAAAGAAAAAAGAATCCAAAAATATGAGGATAGTGTAAGGAGCCTCTAGGACAACTTCAAGTGTACCGACATTTGCATCATGGGGGTGCCAGAAGGAGAAGAGAGAGAGCAAGAAATTGAAAACATATTTGAAAAAATAATGACAGAAAACTTCCCTAACTTGGTGAAGGAAACAGACATACAAGTCCAGGAAGCACAGAGAGTCTCAAACAAGATGAACCCCAAGAGGCCCACACCAAGACACGTCATAATCAAAATGAAAAAGGTTAAAGACAAAGAGAAAATCTTAAAAGCAGCAAGAGAAAAGCCATTAGTTACCTACAAGGGAGCTCTCATAAGACTGTCAGCTGATTTCTCAAAAGAAACTTTGTAGGCCAGAAGGAGTGGCAAGAAATATACAAAGTGATGAAAAACAATGACCTACAACCAAGATTACTCTATCCTGCAAAGCTCTCATTTAGAGTCAATGGACAAAAAAAGAGTTTCCCAGACAAGAAAAAGCTAAAGGAGTTCATCACCACAAAACCAGTATTATATGAAATGTTAAAGGGTATTCTTGAAGGAAAAGATCAAAATATGAACAATAAAATGGCAATAAATACATATATATCAAAACTGAATCTACAAACGAATAAGCAGAACAGAAACAGACTCATAGATACAGAGAACTTTTTGTTGGTTGCCAGATGGGAGGGGGGTGAGGGAGGGTAAAAAATATGAAGGGGTTAAGAAGTACAAATTGGTTGTTAGACTGACGAATCTTAAAGGGAAGGGGCAAGGGGGGCTGGAAGAGATAAGCTAAAGATCTTATATGCATATATAGTGTTGGCGAGGGTGTGGAGAAAAGGGGACTCTAGTACACTGCTGGTGGGAATGCAGACTGATGCAGCCACTATGGAAAACACTATGGTGTTACCTCAGAAAATTAAAAATTGAATTACCATTTGATCCAGTGATCCCACTCCTAGGAATATACCCTAAGAAGCCTGAAACACCAATCAGAAAGAATATATGTACCCCCATGTTCATAGCAGCGCTATTTACAATAGCTAAGATCTGGAAACAGCCCAAGTGTCCATCAGTAGACGAATGGATAAAAAAGCTATGGTACATATACACAATGGAGTACTATGCAGCTGTAAGAAAGAAAGATCTCTTATCCTTTGAGACGACATGGGAGGACCTGGAAACTATTATCCTAAGTGAAATAAGCCAAGCAGAGAAAGACAAATATATGATCTCACTTATTTCTGGAATATAATGAACATAACAGTCTGAGGAACAGGGTAGTCCCAGAGATGTGGAAGTAGGGTACAGACTGACAATTGCCAGAAGAGGGGGTGGGGGAGGGGAGCGATGAACCACAGAACTTGTACGCATGTACTCACAACCAATGGGCATGGACAACAAAACTGGGGATGGGGCAGGGAGGGAGGGGGAGGAGGGAGTCAATGGGGGAAAAAGGAGAAACATCTGTAACAAAAGTAAATTAATAAAAAAAAATTAAAAAAAAGTAAAAAAAATTAATTAATTTTCATATTAATGTTATAAACTTTTATACATTGATAAATGTTATAAATAAACCACGTGAATAAGATTTAAAAAAGATCTTATATGCATATATGCATAACCAATGGACACAGACAATAGTATAGGGAAGGCAGGAGGGGGGCAGGAGTGGGGAGGAGGGGGTCAATAGGGGGAAATGGGGGACATCTGTAATACATTCAACAATAAAGATAAGTTTAAAAAAATAAATAAAATAAAAGACCCAATGGGGAGAAAAAGAAAAAGTAAAATAATAATAAGAAAGAAAGAAAGAAAGAAAGAAAGAAAGAAAGAAAGAAAGAAGTGAATTACTCAAATCTGTTTAGTTTATAATTTGCCATGGTTAGTGTTAACATGGGTAGAACATGTCCTGGTTTATTTTTCATGGATTTCAAGAACTAAGACGTCTGCGGATGGGATAACACCAAAGGGCAAGTACTATACTAAGATTATAGATTTTTGTTTGTAAAATATGTAACCTTTATATATATAAATGATAAAACCTTAAAATAAATATTATATTACTTCAAATGTTTTCAGAAAATTTGATATAATATTTTGCCAGGAAGTTTGATAAATGTATTAATTTGTGTCTACATAAGAAGTGTAAGATAAGACATAAATTTAAAGTGATTTCTATTTCCTTTTCTTTTTATCCATTGCTTTTTCTTTAAAAGTTATATGTAAAGGCTTTCCTTAGTTAATAAAAATGGACTGTTTTAAAAAGAATTTTTTTTTTTAAAGAGTAATACGAAAGGTCCAGAGAAGGATCAGAAAATACCTGCAATTTTTACAATTCTAGTTAAGGGCTTCACCAATGCCCTTGTGAGAACTTGTTGATAATTAGCCCCAATACACACTGTAGGAATGCCTAAATAGTATTTGTCATGTAAGACAATATTGAAAATATACATGTTATTTATAATGTAAATTACATACAGTATATGTTATAAAGCATATATATGTAATAAACATGTAAGAAAATTCTAAATAGCTCCCATTTTCATATAGTTCAACTTTGCCAAATAAAATTTTGTTATTCTTGTTAAAAAATATTTTCAAATGTGGTTAAGAAGCAATATCCGAATGAAGTAGAACAGAGATCTCAGTTCCTGCACCAGTGTTCTAATTGAGTAGAGTAGGCAGGCATCCCCTTACATATCCATGTATATCTTCACTTCAGAAAGAATAGTGAAGATCTTTATCTAATAGGAACTATTGCAGATGACTGACACTTTTAACTAAACCATTCCAGTGACTGATTGTGTTTGTTATATTGATATGTGCATTTTTGAAGGATATAACAGCTGGTGTGGGGTGAATTTCACAAACTGATAGTTCAAGCACCTGAAATATTGATTGAGAAAACCAATTTATCAATGCTGCTAAATAATCTTAATGTCTTAATTAATTGTAGTAGAGAATTCTCTGGTTTTCAAAACAAAAGAATAAACAAACAACAACAACAAAAACCCATCTTCTTCCATTTCCAAATAAGGATCAATATATCTCTAGTCCTCCTTGGATTCCTTCTTACCTCCTACCCCCATCCCAATCCCCATTCTTCCCAAAAAACTAAACATAAAATGTACCTACTACATGTATAATCTGAGCTACTATGTATTCCTGCTTGTTTTAAGTTCAAAATTAAACAGCTTTGAATTATAAAAAGGCATAAGAATTCAAATGTCCTATCCTAACTATGAAAAATCTGGTTTAAATGCCTGTATGCTCAAAGAAAAAGAATAGCAAAGTTTTTCAAAAAGGATAAAAATCATTTTCAGTAGGTTATAGAACTGAACCAGGTAATTAAGTTAAATATCAGAAACAGGGTTTTGTTCCGTTTTTTTTACTTTCTTGCCTAATACGTATCTTTTGTGAGAAGCTAATTCCATAGACCAGTACGGTAATTTGTCTGTTGGTTCCATCAGACACTGGAGATGGCTTTGCAAGAACTATAAGGCTTCTAAAACCAAATTGCCCAGAGCCTTTTATGTGGCAGGCACTTTGCTGGGTGCCTTAGGGAAAACAAGAAATATAAATGTTTTATGAGAATTCATGCTGGAAATATATTCTTGATTACTCCTGTGGAATTTTCCAGACAGAGTCTAGTGGGGTGTAGATCTGGGGCAAATCACTATTTTCTGAACACACCTATATCAGACAGTTTATGCACTACCCCAGATTCTTCTGACCACACCTACTTTGAGTTTTTTGTGCTCACCTCTATCCCCAACCAAGTAGCCTTAACACAGTCCTCGTGGTCACAGAACAGGTCACTGAAGCTGCCCCACCACACACAGAGATCACATGAACCCAGAATTAGGGCTGATTGAGAAGAAGGGACCAGCAGAAGCTCTGCTTTCCCAACAGCTGCCTGGAGAGATGAGGTAACACAACCCAGACCAATAGGAAAAGACAGTGGAAGCAAATAAATGTATATTCCTTTCCCTCTTTCTCCCTCACTTCCCACCAGTCCCCATACCATGGATTGTTTCAAAAGTGCAATAAGAGCATTTGGCCTCTCTGAAGACATCTATAAGGCCAAGCAAATGGCTGAGCTTGTTATCCACGAGGTGGTGGACAGCTCAAAAACCCTCCTGTATTTGCCCTCCCTCCTTCCCTTACCTCACTTTCCATTTTCCCTTGCTTCTACTTTCCTGGGATTTAAACTCTCCTCTAAAATGTTAGGATGGAAGTTTTTGCCTCAGATTCTGTTTCCTAGGAAACACATGCTAAGACAGTCTCAGCCATGGCTCTGGGAAGGCAGACTTCACAATGGGATTTAGTGTTGAATTATTCACTATCTAAGAGCAACAGGGACTCCATGGAGGTGGTAAGCAGGGTGGTGTTGACCCCTCACATGCAGGCTATCACAGTTACTGAGGCTTTCTTCTGCCTGTGTTTAAGTGAGATGCAGAACAGTGGGAAGTTGGGTATTGAGATTATCAAGTGGCTGCTTCACTTTAGTGGTATAATCTTATAGGATTAACTTGTTTTAGGGTCCACAGAGGGTAGTTATTTGTCCTTACTCCATATACCCTAGAGAGGCTAGTTATTTGTCCTTACTGCAATCGATACATACTATGGATATGTGTTTGCCTTCCCCGCTCAGCACCACTTCTCATGGACTCAAGAATGCCTGATCTATTGATATTGTGTCGCACACAACATTGCCTGGGATCCATCTATCCGAGTTACCTCAAAGAGAGTGCAGCAATTGGCTTTCCACATCCCCATCCCCAGAAGTATCCAATTTATGGACTGGTAGAATGACTTAGTAAAGACTCATATAAAGTACTATCTCAGGGACATTCTGCCCAGGTGGGTGCTATCCTCTGGGATGCAACATATATAGTAAACAACAATTTATATGTTTTGCTCTGCCCTCATTAGCTAGGAAGTGCAGCTAAGAGGTGGAAATAAGATTGGCACCTCTCACCATTACTGCCGGTGACCTACTTGTAGAATGCGTGCTTCCCATCTCCACAACCTTAGGTTCTGCTGTGGATCTCAGGAACTCCTGGAAACCAAGAAGAGATATTTGGACTGTCAGAAAGACAACTGGTCTAAAACTAAAGGGTACGGATTGACTCGATATCAAGCTGGAGAGAAATTTGTAGTGACGTGTTGTGAAGGCTACAGGAGCTTTTGGATCAATTATTTGGATATACAACTGAACAACTTCTTCGGCAGAAATAGTAAGTATTCAGAGGACACTAGTTCTCAAAGGAATGGGCATTTATCACCAGATAACAGATGGTATTAGCATCAGAATAAACTTTAGCTTGGCATTTTGAGGAGAGTACATGGAGCAACCTGAGATCTGTCAGCATGCTTATATTGAAAGGTATTTTGGGCACCCCAATCTTTGCCTATTTAAAAAACATTTTCTTGAATTTTGTCTTTTTGTGCTTTAAACACTTCACTATTCCATTATTTGAGGAATTATAGGGTTATTTTATGTAGGGTTATTTGTAGGGTTATTTTATGTCATAATATATACACAGGACATCGCTGACATCTCTACTTAGAGAAAACTTATGGGTGTCACAACTATAAATTCCTAGCATATATGCAAGATGGCCTCTGGCAAGAGTTTAAAAAAATACGTGAATCGAGTAACAAAGGAGAACCAGTGAAGTTGTTTAAAATAAAAAGAGAATTGGAAAAGTGTTACTAGTAAACATGCACTAATAAAATATTTATAAACACAGCTGTTCTAAGGACAAAGGTCTGTCTAAAGTTAAAGGATTATATTAACGCATGCAGTTCAATAAAACTTGTACCCCAAAGGATTACAGAAATTATATCTATAGCAAGATTCTGTTAACAGAATTAGAAAAAGAAAAAAGAAAAACAGCAAAAAAAAAGAGTGAATCAACAGCATCTATATTAAATGGTTTAGTGGCCCGAAAACTACCAAGATGTCTAATCTGCAATATGAATGAATGAAAACAACTTCTACTAAACTTGCCGCAAAGTTTTCAGCTAGTCTTCTCCCAGAACACAGGTTCTAACTTTAAGTGCTAGGGACGGTGACTGGAGAGACAGGCCCTGTTGGACTCAGTGTTATAACTCCATTGTGTATCACCTTCCACTCAAAAGAGGAAAACACAACTGTCTTCAAACATTTTTACAGCTTCCAAAAACGTACACTGATTCTTGGTATAAAATGTGTCCCCTTAAAATTAGGTTGTTTTGCAGACTCTTTGGGGAGGTGGGATGTTGCATATGAAGAACTTAACAGAGATCTTGAAAATACAATTCTATTTTATGTCCTACGGCATTCTGGCACAGTCACTGTATGTGCTGCCAAGTATTCTATTCATGTAGCAGAGCTGTTCTGTGAGCTTGGAGAAGGGAGATAATTCCCTGGGTATATGAAGATAATACAATAGCTGGCAGATGACACCTGGCATGTCATTCAGACTTGTCAAGTGAGCGGGTCTAAGAGACATGCATACACTGACAATTCAAGCAAGGTCTCACTGTGTCAGAATCTTGGTGTGGTCTCTATATCCAGGCTCTGATTCTAAGATTTAAAGTCGAAAAACTCAAATTTTTTTCCAGTGAACCCAGAGTTGACCATGTTTGGGGAACCGACCTCCATCCCTCATTAATAGAACTCACCAAAGGCTGACGTATGTAATTTACAGTGAAAGACATGCCTTCCTCTTTCTAAGGACCAGAATTTTTTCTTTTAATTTAAGTGTAGTTGTCACTTTCTGGAGCTCACTGTTCCTCATTAAGACACCCGAGGAACTAAATTACTTATCAGGATCTTTCTTAGTAAGCAGAAAAATTGAGGTGCAAGAAATCTGATGGCCCATGGGGATATTTGTTTTTTTTTATCACTAGCCAAGTCTGGTCAGATCCTGCCCTACAAAAAAAAAAAAGAAAGAAAGAAAAAGAAAAAAGGTTACTTCTTCAATGATCAGAATTCTCTTTTAGATACAATCTTTGTTCCCCTTGGATAATGCTGAACCAATACTGACAAATGATCTTCCAGTTTTCCTTTTTATAGACTTTTTGTGAGAACAATCCTACAAAACACAACTTCAAACAGATTGCAAAATTTGTTTACTTATGCCAATATTTATTTTTTGAAAATTTGTTTCCTTACCCCCCAAAACAGGGTAATATTGTCAGTCAAAATCATAATAGTTAGTGATGAGTAAGTCATGGTTGAGTAGTCGATAAACTCTAAAATAATTCTCTGGGTACAAGATAGAACAGGTTTTAAAGTTGCTTAGGTAGGTGAGGAGAGGGGCAAGATAACATGATGAGATAATTAGTTTTTAAGTGGAGGGATGAACAGTCAGATTCAAGAGATTATGTGCCTTTGGGGTTTGTGGCCATATTTTCTCATATCTTTTGACACTAAAAATGCTATCAAGACTGAATGTTTGGCCCTGGCTGGTTTGGTTCAGTGGTTAAAGTGTCAGCCCGAGGACCAAAGGGTCGCAGGTTCAATTCCTGGTCAAGGGCATGTACCTTAGTTGCAGGTTCGATCCCTGGCCCTAGTCAGGGTCATGTGGGAGGCAACCAATCAATGTGTCTCTCTCACATCGATGTTCCTCTCTCTCTCTCTTCCCTTCCCTCCCTTCCACTCTATCTAAAATTCAATGGAAAAATATCCTCAAGTGAGGATTAACCAAAAAAAAGAAAATGCTTGTGTTCTCTATTGAAGTTTTAACCCCTAATGTGATGATATTTGGAGGTGGAGCCTTTGGGAGACAATTAGGGAGACATTTAGATGATGTCATGAGGGTGGGGCCCATGATGGGATTAATGTCCCTGTTAGAAGAGAGACCAGTGCCTTTGCTACCCGCACACTAAGAAGAGGTCGTGTGAGCATACAGCAAGATGCTGGCTGCCTACAAGCCAAGAGAGAGGCTTCAGAATGAAAGCTTAGACTCCACAGACCTCCAGCACTATGAGAAATAAACTTTTATTGTTTAAGCCACCCAGCCTTTGGCATTTTGTTACAGCAGCCTGAACAGACTCAGACAAATGGCATCTGCAGTAAGATCACACACACTGTTACATTCACCTTCCCTGAGTAGTTTCTGCAGTATTTTTTGCTGGCCCATCTGGAACAAGAGGATCAATTCTTAACCACTATACCTTGGCATGGTGAGTCGTGGGAGGGTAATGCTTAAATTCACCAATAAGTAACTGTAAGTCTCTTTAATGGCATCTTGGAACTCTTCCAAGAAGAAGTATAAATGCCCTGGGTTCATTTATAGGTCATAATTTGTAATTTGACTCCAGGGTTTTTAAAAAGAACTATGTATTTATATTCAGATTGATGGTCCAGCATCTTTAACCCTGACTAAATAGGTTTAGAACAATGTACAGGCAACTAAAATTCCTGCGGCGGATATATTTCCTGAAAGCCTCTTTGAGCTCACCACTCTTGGGGGCTTCGTGTAGTAAATCACTGGCCCTATGGAAATTCACCAAAAAGACCAGTGCACAGATACATCTGTGGGAACCCATGCTACCACGGAAGCATGAGACTGTTATTTCCATGATCCCATGACAGATTTGGCCCATGTTTGTTTCCCAAACTGAGCCAGGCACTTGGCAGGTTTCTCTACCTACTTTAATGTTCGAAGCAAGCCTCTACAGTAGGTATTATTATACTACTTTACAGCTTGGTACATCCAGGCTGAAAGACAAAAACTAACTTTCCAAAGATATGCATCTAGTATATTGTAAAGCCAAGAAGGGAACTCTTATCTTTCCATTCCACTTCTATTCTGTTTTCACCAAATCCAGAAGCTCCTTAAATCAACCAAAGGTTTAAAACATTATAGAAATAACTAACTGGATATGTACTAAAAATGATCCATTAAATCCAAGAGTTACCTTAGCACGACTAATTAACAGAAAATCTTCCCAGAAAATGAGCTTCTTTCCTCCACCTGCTGACCTGGAACTGCTTGAAAAGACCCATATAAAAAGAGTGGAGGACAGCCCTGGCTGGTTTGGCTCAGCGGTTAGAGCGTCGGCCTGCGGTCCAGAGAGACCCGGGTTCGGTTCCTGCTAAGGGCATGTACCTCGGTTACAGTTTGTCCCCGGCCCTTTCACGTCGATGTTTCTCTCTCTCTCTCTCCTTCCCACTCTATCTGAACAAAAAATGAAAAAAATGTCCTCAGGTGAGGATAAAAAAAAAAAAAAAGAGTGGAGGACATTTTGGTGGGGAAGTGGATCTATTTCAGTGCCCAAGAAAAACCTGAAAATAGTGCTAGAAAGAGTTGCTTGAATCTGTAATTGATCCTAGAAAGAGATAGCAGTAGGTCTCTACATCTACCTCAAAAAACCACTCTTTACATTTTTTTAAATTCCTGAAGTTTTCTAAGTTATTTCAAGGCTTTCAGCATGGTATAGCATATGGGATAGCACATGCTGTTGACATCCTTTCTGGAGATTAAATTGTGGTTGCTAGCTTTCCGCATGCCCGTCAGTGGTTCAGCTCTCTAAGAATCCTTCCATCTCATCTTTATCTTAACAGCAGTAGCACATGGTACTTGTTTGGGGCACTTTTTCAAATGTGTGGAAATGTTTTGGCCTATAGACAATTCATGGGAAAACTGTTAAGGATAAGCGAATAAACCAAACTAACAGTTTAAAACTTTTTATTGCTGTGTAACATTCATTCATAAAAATTCATAAATCTGACATTTAAATTCAATCTGAATACGCCATTTCTCTGCTCCTCTTCTCTCCAGCTCTCCTCCACATTCCGTTGTTCTCTTCCCCCACTGACTTGCCCCTCTCCACCATGAGAAATCCGTTTCCATCTTCCCAAACAGCAGTGTATAGAATATAAAAGATACTGCACAAGACAGGTGAACCTTAAAAAGGAAACCTGAGCCCTGGGCGATTTGGCTCAGCAGTTAGAGCATAGGCCTGCGGACTGGGTTGCAGGTTCAATACCCAGTCAAGGGCACATACCTGAGTTGCAAGTTCAATCCCCTGTCCCATGTCTCTCTCACATCAATGTATCAATGTTTCTCTCTCTCTCTCTCTCTCTTGCTCACTCTCCCTCCTTCCCTTCAATTCTACCTAAAAAAAAAAAAAAAAAATCAATGAAAAAAATATCCTCAGGTGAAAATTAACAAAAAATTAAATAAAGAAGAAAGAAAAAAGAAACCTAACACAAATCAATTCCCTTGTAAGCCCTGCTATACAATATCTGACTTTGAATTCCCAGTCTGATTTTCATTTATGATTTCACCCATGTAATCCATGCTTCACAGGCTCTTTATCTGCTAATGGACAACTTCCCTTTCCTCCAACAATGTCTGCCCTGAGCATGGTCTTGATGGGACTCTGGAGTGGAAAGTTTCTCATGATTGTTTACAAATAAGACGTATTAGTTACCACGGGGCATCCACCACCACTTCCTTATGGTGCCCACTTGGTGATATCTACAGCTGCAGACAGTGCCACAGTTGAGCCCCATCCAGTGAGAACCCTCACCTCTATCTGACCGACAGCTTTTTGAAGAACCATCTCTGCTCTATTTTCAGTCCACATATGGTTTGGAGACTTGACCTCACATCTTGGTTATGGGGTAGGCATAGAACTCAGGCCTGACCAGTAGGAATTTCCATCCCTCTTTAAAAAGTGATTGCTTCAGAGATGGGCATGTGGCTGAAGCTATGGCAATGAGAGCCACACCTGGGAGTTTGCCTGGAGACACTGGGAACATATTGTTCGTTTTCTTTGGGTAGCGTTAGCTGAAAGAAAAATGTATGCCTGTGACTGCTGACATACATCCTTGGCACCACACTGGAAAAAAATTGCTAAGAAAGGAGCTAACATGAAGGAGAGCAGAGTCAAGTAGAGAAATAGAGTCCACCCAAGGACATTGCTTCAAACCTGGATCCAGCCATTCATGCAGACAAGCACGCTTTCCACTTCCCAGTTATCAATACATGTTTTTTCCCCTTTCATATTACTCTGTCACTCGTAACAAAAAGACTCCTGACTAGTGCACTTAAATAGTTGTGCCTACGTTTTGTTTGTAAAGCCTGAAATCTAATACAAAACATAAACGTTTCTAATGCCTACAGCTCTATTAGAAATGAATTTTTTTTTTAAGTTCACAATAACTTTCTTAAGTGTCTCGTTCACCCAAATAGTTATCCTATACTTGAAAATCTGCTCCAGATTAACAATGATCCCTCCTTCCTGGGCCTGACTACACTTGGATTTGTTAAATTGCTTTGAGACAGAAATCTCAGGACACCGAGGGGGGAAAAAAAACCAGGGCAGAGGGTTTACGCGCCCTTTTATTCCATATTAAGTACAATGTCCAGTAATCCTTTTGTATCACCTTTAGCATTCAGCACACGGCCTGGAGGCAGAATGTCAATTATTCAGGCAGCCTGAGCCTGAAGCTGGATACTTCATTCATGTTGGGGACAAATAACATTGGTGGAGCGTCTGAAGCCTACAGCTGAGCCTCTATAGAAAATTTCTGAGTCATTTCTACAGCTCGGTAAAAGAGGTGTCCTGACCTTTCACTACATTGCCTGAAATTGAGAGCAGAAGATGAATTCTACCCATAAACTCTCCTGAATTTAATCCCATCAAAACCTTGTTTGGTTGAGGTCCTCGTTAGGGGAATCCAATTTGATCTGACACAAAGGGACACATTTCCTCTAAATAAATTAAGGCAGCCATTCCCAGTCCTTCTCAGAATCACCTAGGGCATGCTGCCGTTCTTTGTAGCACCGTCAAAATTTATTTGTCAAATTGATAACTATTTGAGGAGGGAGAAGATTCCTTTGATTTTTGTTAGTTTGTTTGGAGGGGGGTGTTTTTATTTTTAAATAATTCTAAACCTATAAGAAATTGCAAACACAGTACAGAGAGCTCCCCTGTACCTTTCACTAGCTTCCCCCATGACCAAGCCAGGAAGCTGACATCAGCACAATACTATCAACTAAACTACAGACCTTATTCAACTTTACCGGTGGTTACATGTACTCATTTCACCCAGGGCATTTTTTAAAAACATAGATGTCTGCTCCCACCTCAGATTCTGGTTCAGTTGGTGTGGAGAGGAGCCTGGGCATGAATATTTCACAAAGATTTTCCCAGGTGACTCTGCAACCAGGGTTGGTGACCCTGGATTAGAGAGACATTTGTACAATAAAGTGAGCTAGCAAAATCCCTAACCAAAGGAATGGAATTAGTATACATTATTTATTCTCTCTCAGAAAAAGCAGATATTTTATAATGTGTGCAGTGGCATTTGTCCTATGACTTTAGGCCCTCCATAATCTAAGAACCATGACAGTAAATTAATGACCTGCCTCCCCTTCAGAAGGAAAAAATTATTCGTGGCAAAGCAATACGATATTTAAACCCCCAAGGTGAAGACATTCTCAAGAGTTCTCCTGTGATATCACCAAGGTCAAAGTGAATTGGACTAAAAGTCAACAGTAAACTGGACTCTCTCCTAAGATCTGAAATAGTGCAAAGAGGTGACTGTATTTTTTTTAAAGCAAAGCTCAGGATCTATGGCATGGTCATTTTAGCCATAAGGACTGGGCACCAGGAACAGGCACATGGAGAGAAGCTGCCTGCATTTCTATTCACATTCCAGCCTCTGTCCCCACCTTCCTGGGTCCCAGTTGCACTCTTCCCCTTGAGTTTCAGTCATCATCCTACATCTTTTTAAGAAAAACATTTTAGAGTTCGATCAAGTTGGTATCTAATGCTTCAGCCAAAGAGCACTGACTAATATACAGAATTTTCCAAATGCTGAATTGATCACCATCTCTCAAACACAATCCACTTCACTCTTCTGTGCCTTTTCTTTGCCCGAGCTCTTTCCTCTGGGCTGAAATTCACCTATTCAAGGGGGAGGGGCCATGTTCATTCATCTCTGATTTCCTAGAGCCCAGTTTAGTGTCAGAAACAAAACAGGGGCTCACATACTGTGGTAGGCAGAATAAGGGCCGCCCAAAGATGTCCACATTATAATGTCCAGAACTTGTGAATGTGTTACCTTGCTTGGCAATAGGGACTTTGCAGGTGTGATTAAATCAAGAATCTTGAGATAGGGAGAATATCTTGGGTTACCTGTGTGGGCCCAATATAATCACCATGGTCCTTCTAAAAGGGAGGCAAGATGTTGAGGAAAACTGAGAAAAAAGGAGATGTGACCACACAACCAGCTGTGGGAGTGATGTGCTTTGAAGATGGAGAAAGGCCACACGCCAAGGAACGCAGTTGACCTCTAGAAGCTAGAAAAGGCCAGGAAGCAGGTTCTTCCCTGAAGCCTCCGGAAGAAACACAGCCCTTCCAACACCTTGATTTTAGACTTCTGACCACCAAAATTGTAAAAGAATAAATTTGTATTGTTTTAAGACATTCGTTTGTGGTCGTTTGTTGCACTGGGAAACTGATATGCTACTAGTTACTGACTGGTGATTGAATGGTTGAATGAATGAATGAATGAATGAATGAATGAATGAATGAATGAATGAATGAATGCACCGACGTGCAGTGCTTTCTGTAGAGTGTTTTCCTGCTTTTATGCCAGATATAAACTGAGCCACCGAAGTGTACAGAGCAACCAGACCTACTGGCTTCCCATTGAGGTCTCAGTGGCTGGAGACTCACAAAATTCAAAGAACACTTCACCACCTGCAAAGAGCCAGTGGGCTTCCCTTTGGAGTAGGAAAGTGGAGCATTTTCTTTGGCCAGCTGAAAAATACTATCAGCTCTTTCTCTTGAGCCACAGGATAGAAAGAGGTCCAATTGTGGTTATCTCTAAGAGGTGAGATTTTAGGTCTTTTTTACTTTTATATTATGCTTCTCTGTTTTTATAACTTTTTACACTAAATGCATATTTCTATGAGAAAAATAAATAGTAAAATAATTTTCACTCCAGAAAAAAAAAATCCTGTTACCTGGGCTTTCAAAATGCAATTCCACATTCAGTGATGGTTTTATTTCTGGAACACATGTCAACAATTTACAGGAACCATCTTGTTTTCAAAGGGAATGCATTTTAAGATAAGAAGTTATATGGAATTAGGCTGAATTTTTTTCTCTGACTGTCTCCTCTGATTGCAGTCAGCATCCACCATCAAATGACAGATCTGCACGTTTTAACTAGAGAAACAAACAGACCCTGACAAGGTGATGCAGAACTCCAGCCTGACCAAGGATACCTGTGGCATTATTTGCTTATCAGTTACTTTAGGGATTGGCAGACATTTTCTGCAAAGAGAAGACTGTGAATATTTTAGGCTCCACAGGCTATACAATCTCTGTCATAACTGCGCACCACTGTCATTATGGTATGAAGGCACCCATCTACAATATGTAAACAGTGTGGCTGTGTTTCAATAAAACTTTATCTATAGACACTGCAATTTGCATTATACATAATTTTCATGTGTCATAAAATAGCATTCATCTCTTGATTGTTTTTTAACAATTTAAAAATGAACAGGAATTCTTAGCTCACGGACCACACAGAAACAGGCAGTAGATAGCTGGCTTTGGCCTATAAACCATACTTTATATAATTTTTTTAATAAAAATTTCAAGAGTCCATTTTTACTCTCAATTAACTATGTAATATGAATTTTTCCTTATAAGAATATAGCTCCGTTATTTTTAGAAATACACATTCAAGCTATTGCTTTAAGTTGTTGTTGCACATATACTACGATTAAACCTAAATATTTGGAATCCTTACCTGATTTAAAGTTATCGATTGCTACTTCTGCTTTCTGGCTCGGCATATAAGGACCTTGGAATTTGCTACTCCGTCCTAATAAGTAAAAATCTGAACAGACTGATTTCTAGGATTCATAAGACTAGTGAGAACACAGGGGGTACTGCTACCCCCGAAACAGTAGAGAGAGACAGTGAATACCAGGAGTGACTGCTCACCAGAAGAGATGCGAAAGGGGAAACCTTGGGAACCAGTGCCAGGGAGAGAACAATCTGAGCTGTAATTGACTAATTGCTGGAGGCTCCATGTGGACACCTTTGAAAAACATTGTTTTTCTTAACAAGACTGCCTTCAGGAAAAACTAGTTAATCAGAGCCTAATCTGCTGGGGTATTAATAAACCTAACTAGAGGACGGGAACCTCCCAACTACAGTCAGCTGTAGTCTTTTCACTGTAGCCATCCTCTCCCACCTAAGGGGAGGGAAAAAAAACAAAACAGAGAAACTCTTGTGAAGTTCACAGTCCAATCCAGGGCCATGGGCTCACTAAAAGACTGAGACCTAATTAGGACGATAAAAAATTTTGCTTCCTCCACACTCACCACCACATTACTCAAGGCCTATTTACAGCAGTTCTTTTTACGCAGTACATCATGTTCGGCTACCAAGAAAAAAATTGCAAGGCATACGAAAGTGCAAAAAACACAATATGAATAGACACAGGAAGCATCAGAAGGAGACATGGAGGAATCTTGGAATTATCAGAGTGGAAATTTTAAATAACTGTGATTGCTATGCTAAGGGGTGTAATGGATAAAGTAGACAGCATGCAAGAACAGATGGGCAATGCAAGCAGAGAGATGGAAATCCTAAGAAAGAACCAAAAGAAATGCTAGAGATAAAAAACTGTTAACAAAATGAAGAATGCCTTTAATGAACTTGTCACTAGACTGGACATGGCTGAGAAAAGAATCTCGAAGCTCGAGGATATGTCAACAGAAACTTCCAAAACTACAAAGCAAAGAAACAGAACAAAGACTGGAAAAAAGCAAAAGTGAATATTCAAGGACTGTGGGATAGCTACAAAAATGTATAAGAGGTGCATGCTGAAAATACCAAAAGGAGAAGAGAGAAAGGAACAGAATCAATATTTGAAACAATAATGGCTGAGAATTTTTCCAAATTAATGGCAGACATCAAACCACAGATTCAGAAATCTCAGAGAACACTAAAAGCAGAATAAATACAAAAACAAAACAAAATAAATAAAATTTACACCTAAGCATATCCTTTTTAAACTACAGAAAATCAAAGATTAAAAAATATATATATATGAGCCTGGCTGGTGTGACTCAGTGTTTGAGCATCAACCCATGCACCAAGAGGTTGCTGGTTCCATTCCCGGTCAGGGCACATGCCCAGGTTGTGAGCTCAGTCCCCAGTGGGAGGCATGCAGGAGGTGGCCAATCAATGTTCTCTCTCTCCTTCTCCCTTCTTCTCTCTCTAAAAAAAAAAAAAAAAAATCAATAAAGAAATTTAAAAATTATGAAAGAAGCCAGAGGGAAAAACACCTTACCTATAGAGGAACAAAGATAAGAATGACATTTGACTTCTCTTCAGACAACATGCAAGCAAGAAGAGAGTAGAATTAAATATTTAAAGTGTTGAGAGGGGGAAAAAAACAAAACCTTAGCCACCTAGAATTTTGTACCCTGCAAAATTATCCTCCAAAGTGAAGAAGAAATACTTTCTCAGAAAAACAAAAACTGAGGGAATTTGTTGCCAGTGAACCTACCTTATAAAAAATATTCAAAGACATTCTCTAAAGAGAAGAAAAATAATATAGGTCATACATAAAGAAATAAAGTATGGGCAATGTAAGAAATAAAGAAATTTCTCTACATACAGAAATAAAGAGCATCAAAAAAAGAATAAGTGAAGATAAAATATAAGTTACCAATTACCAAAAATTTTTCCAAATTATTAAAATATCATGTTTTTTCTAATAAGATCCTAGATAAGGATCTTATACCTATTTGTTAGAAATAATATATACTATATGTCATGAGTGAGACGTGACTAAATTTAAAGGTTTGCTTTGCCATTTAGCTATGCAACTATTGTCCACATAAGAACGGGCATGAAATGGTAAAACAAGAATGCCCCCAAGTGGCAACATCCAGGGGAGATGGAATCTCAACCAGGAATCGGCTCTTCCCACTGAAGCAGGCAGAACTGAATCCCTGCATTGCTGCTGCAGGGGCAGAGTGCTGATCAGCCAGCTACAGAAGACAGAGTGCTCAAATTAGAGGACAGGAAGCAACAGGACTTGGCAAATAGAGATAGGTCATTTCGAGGGCAATTAGAAATTATACTTTGCAAAGTATATTGGTGGTAACAATACTTCTTAGAAGTAAAATTGACAGATACCAGACTCTAAAGTGAACTTTGAACAGGCTCATAAACAAATTAAGAATGGATGCCCTAATATAAGGAAGGAAAAACCCAGGGAAATAATACCCATAGCTAACATGTTCTGGACGTTCTGAGAGTCCAGAATGCATGGACTCTGGAGCCAGATAGCCTGGAATTAAACCTCAACTCTGCCACCTGCCAACTGTGTAACTTAACCTTCCATGCCACCTGCATGCCATTTCAAGGTAACAGTATCTGCCTTCTAGGGTTTTGTGAGTGATAAAATGAGGTAAAATATACAAAGTTCTTAGAAGAGTGCCTGGGATAAAGTGGAGGCTATAGACGTGTTAGCTACTGCTAGTATAACTTTTTTTAATTTTTGTTTTGAATACTTTATGTCAGGCACACTGCCAAGATCATGAGAGGGATGAACTCATTTCATTCTCAAAACAATGCTATGAGTTACACAATTATTTCCCATTTTACTGATGATAAAATTGAGCCATAGAGAAGTTAAATAATTGCCCAAGAGCACAGAGCTAGTGAATCTTGGAGCCAGACTTGAGCCCAGGTCATCAAACTATAGACCCAATGCTCTTCATTGCCTCCCAATAAGAAAGTATAGCTCAAGATAATCATGACCTGAGACGGAAAAATCCATGCCAACTTTTCTATCTTAACTTCAGATGGCCCCCTCAACATCTCTAAGTGGATGTGTCTAGTAGGCCTTGCCAACTAAACAGGTTCAAAGTGAGCTCCCAAAGGTTGCCCAAAACCTGCTGTTCCGTGGTCTATCCCATCTTAGTTAATGGCTACTCCATTTTTCCAGTTGTTCAGCCAGAAAACCTTGGAGTCATTCTTAAATCCCCTTCCTCTCATACCACATATCTAATCTATCAACAAATTCTGATTGTCTCTGCCTTCTGAATATGTCCAGAATCTCCTGTCCCACCACCTCCACCACTACCACCCAATTCACCACCCCACCCCCACTCTCACCACCCCCTGCCTTGATGACTACAACAACCTCTAACTTGTCTCCCTGCACCTACTCTCACACCCTCTCCAGGGCCCCCCAACAGTCTGGTCTCAATGTTGCAGCCAGAATGCCCTCTTTCCCTGACTTATTCTTTCTTAATAGCACTTACCACCTTTTATTCTATCGATTGTATTTATTTTGTTATTGTCTGCCTCCTCTACAAGACTATGTTTCACAAGGGCAGGAATTGTGTCTGTTCTGTGCACAGTTAGCATGTAGGGCATATCATCACTCAAAACACTGCAAAGTCTCCCCTTGTGCTCACAGTGTCAAAGTCCTTACCAACCACAGACAATCTTCTCACACTCCCACCTCTGGCCCGTGCATGTCATTCCACCTGGGATCCTTCCCCCAGGTAGCTTTAGCCCTTGCTCTTTCTTTTCCTTCAGTCCTTTATCATTTCAGTGACTTCTTCCCTGGCCACTGAATCCAAAACTGCACCCCATCCTACTCATAACACTTCCTAACCTTTTTTTTTCTGCTTTATTTTTTTTCTTAACACCATTTATCACTACCTATATTTTATACACTTCTGTGTTTTATTTATTGATATTGTTTAGGGTTTGACTTTCCTAATAAAATATAAGTTTCATGGAGGCAGAGTATTTAGTCTGTTTTTGCCCTTTGTAGCTACAGTGCCTACTAGAATCCCAGGCACATAATAGGAACTCCATATATATTGAGTAATAAATATCCACAATGAATGTATGAATGAATGAGTGGGTGAAGAAATGAATCAATGATCAATGAATGGTGAAAGAAATGGAAATGAATATCAGAATCTCATTCTGTAGTAATCATGGTATAGATTAGATAAGTCAAAATATCAATCAGCTTTTTTAAAAGATTGGAGAACATGGTTTAGACCAGAGGCCAAAATGAACCTTTCCCCTAAATTGGAGATGAAGGATTAATCTGACTCAACTGTCCAGGCACATATGCAAAACCCAGAGAGCAGAAACCTGCTCTGCCTTCCTTGGGCAAGTCTCAGCATCCTTTCCACAAGCTGCTGCTAATCAGCATGGAGCCCAAGAGGCCAAGAGAGAAAGACCTACTCTGTATCTCCATGATCCTGCCCCTGTCAAAGTGGTGTGACTGCTGTCAATAATTATCCTAAGTTACATCTGTCAGATCATTTGCTTCTCCTGCTGTGAGGAGTAAGTAGAAAAGAGGAAAGAGAGAGGTCAAGGCTCCGCCCTTCCTGCGAAGATACATGAGTAATAATACATTTCATTAAAAATAATAAAAATAAATTATCCTGAAGTCATCCATACTAACTAAACTCACTCCAGTTTCCCTTTCCATAATGTGGGTTCAGATATTCTCAGTTTGGCCTTTTTTATTATTCTATAATTCTGAGTTTAAAAATGCTACCACACATTATTATAAATAGATTTCTGGACTGGCTGGACCCAAATAACAACTGCAGTCAAGATTCTGGTTCCTAAAATGAGTAATAATAAGAAGAAAAATATCATATACATTAATTAAACATATGCCAGTCAGCATTCTAAAATCTTCATAAATTGAATCATTTAAACCTTACTTAGACTTGGAAGGTTAAGAAGTTATTCAAAGCTAACAAATAATGGAACATGAATTCAAGCCAATGCTGTCTGATGCCAAGGTTTGTATCAGATCATTAGACTTTAAAAACCTCACCAATGTGGCAAGCCCTGGATGTTTATCGAGTTTTATCTCCCACCCTGGAGTGCCTATGTCTTACATGGGCATATGGCGCATTTACTGCTTCCTGGTCGTCAGGGCCAAATAACATGATGTCGTCAAGCTATCAAACCAATATGATGTCCTGAAGAATGTCCAGATGATCAAAGTCCCTTCAGACTACCAGATTGTGACAGAGGGCAGGCACAGACCAGAGCGAAACTTCATCAGTGTGAACTATTGCTCATCCCAAACGAATGAAAACTGCTTCTGATGGTCCTTACTTGTGGGTATTGAAAAGAATGCATTTGCTAAATCAATGGCCACATAACAAGTATCAGAACTGCCTCTCTTAATTCTTGAGAATCTATATAAAATTTATTTTGAAGAAAAATTCCACAGCTTTAAAAGTGTTTATAAATCACTATATTTGCCCAGCTGGTGTGGCTCAGTGATTGAGCATCAACCCATGCACCAAGAAGTCGCCAGTTCAATTCCCGGTCAGGACACATGCCCAGGTTGTGGGCCCGATCCCCAGTGGGGGGCATGCAGGAGGCGGCCAATTGATGTTCTCTCTCATCGATGTTTATATCTCTCTCTCCTTCTCCCTTCCTCTCTCCCTAAAATCAATAAAGGGGAAAAAATAAATTAAAAATAAATAAATAAAAATCACTATATTAGATTAAACTTGTTAAGTATATGATTAGGATCTGTGGACTTTTCTTATTTTTGTAATCTGTCAAGGACTAAGACATGTTGAAGTCTCTCGCTACTATTGTGCTATCAACTTCTATCATTTTCTTAGAGACTCTAATGAAAAATATAAGTGAAAATTTAGATTTTTTTATTCTTAAATAGTTCCCTCCATAGTTCTAAGGATCACTCTTTACCACTATGCCACACAACTATAGGTAAAATTGATTCATTCATTCAACAAATATTTTTTGAGTACCTGCTATATCCCAGTGTTCTAGCCATATTGCTTATCATTCATGTACATGTTAATAACTTACATAAACAGTATATCAAAAACAGAAAATTGCCTGGCCCGGTGGCTCAGTTGGTTGAAGCATCATCTCATGCACCAGAAGGTTTCAAGTTCAATTCCTGATCAGGGCACGTACCCAGGTTTCGGGTTTCATCCCCAGAGGCAACTGATGAATGTTTCTCTTTCACATTTCTCTCTCCCCCTCCCTCTCCCTCTCCTTCTACTTTCCTCTGTCTCTAAAAAATCAATAAAAACAGCCTTGGCCGGTTTGGCTCAGCAGTTAGAACATCGGACCAGAGAGACCAGGGTTCGGTTCCCGCTAAGGGTGCGTGCCTCAGTTGTAGTTTGTCCCCGCCCAGGTTGGGGTCATGTGGGTGGCAGCCAGTCGATGTGTCTCTCTCACATCTATGTTTCTCTCTCTCTCTTCCTCCTTCTCTCCCTCCCACTCTGTCTGAAGATAAATGCAAAAAAAAAAAAAAAAATCAATAAAAATATATCCTTGGATGAGGCTTTAAAAAAAAAAGAAACAGGAAATTAACATTGGTTTAATATTATTTATGTCTAGAAGGTGATCTTTTTCTTTCTTTTTTCTTTTTTTACCTTAGGGGTTTTTTATTATTATTATTATTATTTTAATTCTCACCAGAGGATATGCTTATTGATTTGAGAGAGAGAGAAAGAAACATGAGAGAAACATCGATCGGTTGCCTCCCGGATGTGCTCCAACTAGGGATCGAACCCAAAACCTAGGTGTGTGCCCTGACCAGAATTGAACCCGCAGTCTTTTGGTGCATGGGACAATGCTCCAATCAACTGAGCCACCTGGTCAGGGCTTACCTTCGTTTTCTTTTTTTCCCATCACCATGTATCCCTCTTATACCCTCTTACACCTCCCCCGACTTTTTCATTTCACTCTATTGTAAAATCTCCTGCTTGAATCCATTCTAATTTCCTTGAAAGCACAAAATGGTTACAGTTAAAATTCTTTGTTTCCTAGAGTAAATGTTCCAAAATGTTATTTTCATCCATCTGTTGAATAAAATGTCCCTTTATTCCTTTTTGTTATGAAATGTTTCTTTGCATGCTGGTGCTTTCCTGCATATTTGTCTCATAAATGTAAGTCTAATATCTACCCTAGATTAGTATGGATAGCCTCCTCAAGCATATTTACTCAAGCATTATTATCATCTTTCTATGAGCACTAAAGCAAAAGGGATGGATATTACAGTAAATATTTTTTCTTCTGCTACTTAGCTGCCTGTGGTAGAGGTGAGTGGGTGGGTAGGGAGCTGTATCTCTGTACAACTATAGTCTGGAAGGTTTGACTCTGAATTTTCTTTCTGAATTTACTAAAAATCTTTCATTGTCATCTGTTTTGTGCTATTCCCCATTCCATGGAGGGTGGGGGCACCCCTTAAATTTGCACTTACTTTACCACTTCTGACATAGAATTTATTTTAACACTTCTCTTTAAAGGGTTAGTTTAGTGAGTCACTATTATTATTCCTGGTCCACAGCTACGATAAAGTTCATCTGTAGATCTCTACTAATTAGGAAGTTAAGTCAGAGAAACAGAATGGTACTATTTAGCCACACAGTTTCTCTTTCAGCATGCCCTCCACTCCAAGAGATGTGCCATCCTTCCTGCAGCCCACTTATAACCAGTATCTGCCCCTCTAGTTGAGAAGTACCACGGGGATGCTTCTGCTCCGTCTCTGCCTACGCTCCACAGCCCAGCCCACTGTGCTCATGAGTAGGGGAATCATATGCGTGCCCTTGGCATCCTTTATCCAGACTTTGTGTTATGAAGATGAAGACTGCTCTAGTTTCAGCATTAATGAAGTTTTCTTTTTGTTTGTTGGTTCTTTTGCTTCCTTTCAGTAAATGTTAGGCACAGATAAATGTGTACTTATACCACTATCTTTCCCATCAATCCCATTACTTCTATAATCAGAAACAAACAAAAAGCCTTTTTCATTTTTTGAAAATGAAATCCATTAAAGAAAAGATATTTGACAATAATTCCAATTCCAGGAAATGAGTTTTTCTATTGAACAATATGGTTTTCTTCTGAGTGCGCAATCAGTGGGTTATTATCGTTTTTTTCCCATCTAGATATAGTGAGGTACCTAAAGCATCTTGCTTTTCTATCGTAAGCGTCTTATAAAATTCTTGATATAAATTTTTTCTGCCTTTAGCCTTCTCTCATGTCATATACCAAGCATTCAATAAAAAGAACGCTCCAAGCATCTTAGTCTGTGCAATCCACCCTGTAATGAACTCCTCATCCTGTGTATTAACAGTTTAAAATTAAAAGTTATTTACAGATGTATCATTAGGTCCAACATATTTTGTCATAGCTAGAATTTAGTTTATACATAATCTGTTATAATTATACAATTTAAAGCCAGATTTCCAGCTGAGTTAAGCCTGAGAAAGAGCTTTAAAACATGTTGACTCATTGTTTCTAATTGCTTCTAATTCCCCTCATTCAAACCACTCACAGTATCAACAAAGTTCTTAAAGTTCACTAAAGATAAATGTTTGAAATCTGGGAGCTCTCAATTGGCATCTATAAGACAGAAATTCAATTCTCCTCTATGAGATGCATATTATATTGAATCAACTGTGCAAAGACAGATAGCAGTTTGGGAACTGGATTTTCATAGGTGGGCTGGGGATAAAACCATATATCTGGACAGAGGGATCTTTTTTTTCGTTTTTGTTTTGATTTTGGCAAGCAACCAACAAGAGAAACTACTCTTCCACATTACCAATGATCTGATGTAAGTTTAGGTCAAAGGACCACTTTGAAAGTGGGCAGGAAATAATTTACTTGGGGTTAAGTACTAACTGTCTAGGCAGAGTCTCATGAGAGAGCATCATTGTCCAAAATTGTGGTCTCCTTTCCTGATTTGATTTTATCCGTCAATTCAAGATGATGGACCTCAAATTCTTGATAAATAGTATATAAACCAGAAGGTCAAATTTCCTAATTTAAAGAAAAAACCATAGCTTTGAGGCACTGATCAGATCTTCTAACCCCATGAAAATATATTAATTTACCATGAGGGATATATCTCCATCATTAATAGTATACTTGTGTCTACTTCTTGGCAACTAGTTAATCAAGAGGTAAATTTAGAAATTAAAAATTACTTGGCAACAACAGAAACTGTATGAACCAGAGAGAGATTTCATTCAAGTCATGATAAACCTAATAAAAAATTTCTATCCCGCAATAGAAATATAAGTAATGACCATTGTGGTGTTTCTCCAGTTTCAGTGTTTCTCCCTCAGATTCAGTCTCTCCATTCCTTAGACAACCCTGGATAAATGGTGCCCACATCTTCCTCTTTGACCCCATGTTTACCATATTTCATTCTTATGATACATCCTTCTTTTAAGTATATTAATACTGTCAAAGCCTTCTTCATTTGTTTATAGCCTAGAAGACATTCTGTCTTTTAACATGACCTGCATAGCTATTATCTATTAGATATTAATTTTAGCAGTGTAACTGGGAATTCTGGGAGAAGGCATTGCTATTATGTCCACTCTATAGCACTAAGATAGCACCATTTGTGAGTTTTAACTACCCTATTTTAAAAATACAACTTAGCTAATGGGGTCTCTCTAGTTTTGCCCTCACATATTAGCACTGTGTAAAGGAAGGGGCAAAGAATGGAGCTCAATCTTTCCTTTTCTCATGCTGATACTGTATGTCCTAGGATTCTGGGGTCTTCTGAGATTTTTAGCAACCCCAGAATTCCAAGTACAGGTGATTGAAACTTTTTCTTTTTTTTTAATCCTCACCCGAGGATATTTTTCCATTTATCTTCAGATAAAGTGGGAAGGAGAGAAAGAGAGAGAAACATCGATGTAAGAGAGACACATCGGCTGCTCACCTCCCGCACGACCCCGACCAGGGCCGAGGACCGAACCGCAACCAAGGTACGTGCCCTTAACCAGAATCAAATCCAAGACTCTGGTCCTCCAGCCGACACTCTAAGCTCTGAGCCAAACCGGCCAGGGCATGACAAACTTTTAAAGTCTTCCTCTTGTGGTCTGTTCTTATATTACTATCATGGAACAGACATCTCATATTTTTAAACAGATCTGTTTCATTTTTAATTAACTGCCATAAAAAAAGAAGAAGAAGAAGAAATTATTGTTGTGTGAACATAGCAAAATAATATGGCTTTAGTCAAACTAAACTTTACTCACAACCACAGGTCAGAATAAAACCCTTACATTTTTTAATTGTCCTTGATCACATAGCTTGTAGAGTATCGTTAATATCCTAATAATTTATATATTAAGTTTGCATGTGAAATCCCAGACTGCCCCCTCACCAAAAAAAAAAAGTCAACAGAATCATAGATTTACCATCTGTTCTTCTGATGAGAGCGTACAGTGATTAAAACCATGTTGCAAGTAGCATAAAGCAGTGATTTCCACTCTTTCCAAATATTTTTTGTTCTGTTCCCAGTTTTTAGAACAGTCCCTGAGACTGCTGGGTGTGTCATCAATGTATATTGAATGGACGAACGCTTGAATGAGTGAAAATTTCAGTGGCTACTTACATGGTAGTAGTGCCAATAATACTTACGTAATTTTAAAACCATTATTGAAGTACATAGGGATTCCTGGACTCTCTGAAATAATACCTTGTATTCCCTTGGGGTCTATAGCCCAAAGATTGAAAACCACTGATATCAAGTGGTTTTATGATATGAGATTATATTCTCATATAATCTCAGAACTGGAAAGTGATCTAAATGCATCTAAATAACTACTCTCATTCATAGCTGGCCATTTTCAAACTCAAATAAATCAGGTATTCCCACAGCTTCTTTCCATTGGTCCCAGAGAGAATTTTCTGAATTCTCTGAAGATGAAATGTTTCAAGGGGTACTTACATTCTCGATGGAACCCTAGTTGTCATGAATGCAGAGACAAATCTCTCCTCATTGCTAAAACAAGTTTCTAGTAGAGAGGTTAGCACATAGCAGGTACACAGGGCTATTTGTTGTATAATTGATGAATCCCTGGATGTGTCAAGACTATGTCAGATGTCTACTCCACAGGTATTCCAAAGAGGAGATGTAAGCGTGGAAATCATGTTAAACTTTCAATAACTTTAAGGTCCTTTGAAATAGTATAAAATAAATCTAATAGCCATATATCAGACTATCATTGTCCCAGTGACGTCTCCTATTCCCTTTACTATCCAGAATCAATACAATGCTACAGTTTAGAATAAAATGAGTATCACTTGTCTTGTCCTAAATACTTATAATAATAATATTGTAGACTGAGATTGCATTCGTTCCTTTGACAACAACATTTGGTCTCAACTCTGGTTACAACTGATGGAAAGCCAGATGAAATGAACTTAAGTCAAAAGAAATTATTGAAAAGATAAGGAACTTTTAAGGATGAAGAGTATGCCCTGGCTGGTTTTGCTCAGTGGTTAGAGCATTGGCCTGCAGACCATAAAGTATGGGTTCGATTCCCGGACAAGGGCACCTACCTCAGTTGCAGGTTCAGGGCTATACGGGAGGCAAGCACTCAACGAGTCTGTCTCTCTCTCTCTCTTCCTTCCTTCCTCCCACTCTATCTAAAAATCAATGGAAAAAATATCCTCAGGTGAGGATTTTAAAAAAAGAGTAAAGAAAAGGATTTCAAAAGAAGTTTGTACAGAGGACACTAACTGGGATTTAAAATCTTATTTAACCACACAGAAAGGACAAAACGCCCTGCAGGGCAACTAGAACAAAAACTCGCTATTTCCAGACTGAATCTTTCCAGGACTCCAGACCCAGGAAATACAGGGAGTAATAGGTGCCATATCTCACATCTCAATAATCAAAACTCCTAAGTCTCCTCCTCTAATAGTTCTGGGTGACAAATCTTGGAACAGACTCGCTGGCCAGTCTTTATCAGGTGCCACCAGGGCCGGTGGGCTGCAGGTAATTTATTTCTGACATGACCAACATAGGTCTAACCCAATGTATTATTGTTTTTCCCAGAAAAAAGAGAGAATAGTCAGATAGTCACCCTAACTGATATCTACTGCACTGTCACATTGGCAAAATATCTTAAAATCAAGAGTAATTAAAACTACTAAATATTTTTCACAAATGCATCTGTGGAGACCTGTCACTCTGAACCTTTCTGTACTTAGTGCAGTTAGCTTTTGGAGACCAAATGGAAAAGTGTTACATTTATTGGTCTTCTGTTTGATATATTAAGAGGTAACTTTTCTCTTAATCCTCTATTCACGTTCATTTTCCCTAAGGTTTGACCAAGAAATACCAGTTCTCAAAGTGCTAGTCAAGAGGAAATATATTATATTAAAAGAGGAGGAAATTGTTAGGTGAATGAATATATAGAGAAAATGCATTTTGTAAAAGATTCAGTATGTAATATATATAATTATGTGACTATGTGTTGTTGGGAATATTCTGCGTGCTGTGTTTTATGAGAGAAATAGAATGAATTGACTCAGTAGCAAGAGGTAATTTAACTTAAGCATGAAAAATACAGGGTGGGGCAAAAGCAGGTTTACAGTTGTGAATACAAGAAACAGAGTTTATTCTTATATTATTATTTATTAATTACTGTATTTTTTTCAATACAAACAACTGTAAACCTACTCTTGCCCCACCCTGTATGTCTCAGTCAATGAAACACTTGAAGGCAAAAGCATGAGAAAAAGAGACCACACTTTTAATATGTTTTATTTCAAGACAGGGAAGATTTCAGGTTGATTTTAGAAGAAGTATACACAAAGGTACTGGTGACTGGGATTTTAAGAGAATGGTTACAATGGTAGATAAAAGAGGATTTTAATTGTTTTTTCTACTGGTATGGTTAGCATGAATAAGACAAATATTTGTGAATCCTCATTGGCTTTCTTGTGCTACTATTTAGTTTTTGTGCAGGGGAAATGCCATGGATTGTATATGACAAAACACACTTTCCAAATAGCTTTAGTGAATAATTTGGATTCCTAGAGATAATAAAAGACAGAAACCTCAGCAAAGCTTCCTACTCCTTTCTGTCATTGAGGAAAATAGAACCCAAACAGAAAGGGATAAACACAGAAAGCTAAAAATATAATAGTACTTCAAGCCAAAATTCTCTTTAAAATTGTTTGATATCATTTAGTGAGAGCACAATCTGTATTCTAGTAAAAAAAAAAAAAAATAGTATGTCTATTTACGCTAAAAACTACACTTGTAATATTTTGCTTATTTAAAGCTAAAATGTTTGAAATGGAAACTGACTACTTCTTGGAGGTATTTTAAAGAGATAAAAAATTAGACAACAAAGTAAATCACTTATTCCTGGTAAAAAGCACAATGCCATGTATTGTAGTGTATTGGAAATTTCAGTTGACTATGACAATAGACTTAAAGCATGTCACCTGGTTGGCCCAGGGTTAGCACCACAGCTTATAATATGCTATGTCCAATGATGAAAATGTTCTGTATCTATGCTATCCAGTTCAGTAGCCATTAGCCACATGTGGCTATTGAGCACCTCAAACATGGCTGTTAAAAGTGAGAGATAGAATTTTAAATTGTATTTCATTTGTTAGGAATTAAAATAAAGTAGCCACCAGTGGCTAGTGGAGAATGCAGTCACAGTAAGTTGACACCAGCAAGAAAGGTATTTTTAATTTCCACTAGGGGGCACTATCTACTTCGGCAGAAGTAGGAACCATGCACATTTCATCATTTTCCATTTGGTAGTGGAAAACAGAATAAACAGGCACCATATTTCCGATTGTTGATTAATGTTTTGGCCTCCTTATAGACTGGTGCTCCAATCAACTGTCCACACCCAATAAAAAAACACCTCTATGCTAAATGTGGTTCTAGGGGCCTCATGAATGCTGAGCCACACTGTTTTTCAGAGCAAAAAGTTGGGGCAGTAGATGTGTGGGCTAAACCCTTCACACTCAGGGGAAAACTGGGATTTAGGGGTTCCCTCCCAATTGTAAGGTGTTGTGCCAGCGGTGGGATTTATGGCAGGAGTGTGTCTCAACTTGTCCTACCCATTTGAATGTGGGTACCTTCTGTCACCCTGTGTGTAGGAGTCAGTCAACTGGTTTCTAGGTTTCTCTCAGAGGAAAATTATCTTTGTGTAGCTGTATATTCGATGCATCCGTGGGAGGAAAGAAAGTCAGGAGCCTCCTATTTCAACATCTTATTGATGTCACTCTGCTAATGCACAGTGCTTTTAAGCAGGTGTCACTGAGGATATAGAAATGATGTGTGCCTGAAGAACAGAAATTCACAAGCTAATATTATGTGGAAAATGTTTAAAGATGAAAAAAAAAAGTGTTCTGCACAAGTTTGCCATCCCTTAAACAACATTTAATATTACATTTTCAATTAGACTTTTTCAGCGTCTTTAATATACTAATGTTGTCGTGAATTTCCAAGAAAAGATTTAATATTTAGATTTTTTTTCCAAGCTTAATTGACTACAGAATCTTTATTCATGGAATACAAATTAACGTCTACCTGAGCCAGTGTTTTCCACAAAGTAGAGTTTGAAAAGCATTAAAATGAATTTTTCTAAGATGAAACTGATTTATTATTACCCTTCAAACGTGCTCATTAAAGACTGCTATTTATCCACATTTTTGCTGTTGTACCCATCCCATAAATCTCTGCTTGGTTCATAAAACCAATTTGCTTTTCCCTTGAATTATTTTTTATATTTATTGATACATTCAATTCAATTGACCCATGTATTGAACACCTTCTATATACCAGACACTATCTTAGGTGCTGGGTCTATTACAGTAAACAGAGCACACAATGATTTCCACCACCTTACATTCTAGTGGGGGCAGATACATAAGAAAGTAAAACATATGGGATGTCAGATATTATGAGTATGATGAAAAAAATAAAGGAGGGAATAGAAATACACTTGCAATTTAAATGTAGTGGATCAGGGAAGGTCTCACTGGAAAGGTTTCGTTTCAGCAAATGAAGGAGAGGGGAGGAAAGCTATTTGAAGGAAGAGCTTTCCAGGCAGAGGGAAGGATAAAGGCAAAAGCCCTGAAGTGGGAGTATGCCTTCCATGCTTGAGAAACTTCTAGATGGCTGAGCAGAGTAAGCAAGTGAGTGGGTCCTGGGACAAAAAGTTAGAGATATCAGGGGTCAAATCATCTAGGGCCTGCAAGCTCTTTTAAGGACTTTGACTTTCATTCTGAGGGATATGGAAAGTCACTCAACAATTTTAAATAGAAGAACAACATGATCTGATTTACGTTTATAGGATCACTCAGTGTTGCAAATAGACTCTGTGGATTGGGGATAGGGGTATGAGTGGGAGCAGGAAACCCAGTTAGGAGGCTATTGTCATTACTCAGGGAGAAACTGAGGTGGCTCAGGCCAGGGCGGTACCAGAGGAGGTGAAAAGAAGTGAGCCCTGATTTATTTTGGAATTTAGAGCCCCCAGAACTGCTGATTGATTACACAGAGTATCTTTTCTGCCTTGCTCTAGTTTTCTTTCTGTTTCAGACTTTATGGACATATTTTTCTAGAATTTATTGATTATCTTTTCACCCATACTCCATCTTAAAAAAAGATAAAATCTACATTTTTTTTTCCCTTCTCCTCTCCAGTCTAAAGTCAGATTTCCTAGAATCAGCTTGAGGCAAGGAATCATGGAGACTAATCTCATGGTCCTCCCTTATGCAGCCTTCTCAGGAAGGAGCATATAGAATAGAAACTAAGAACATGATATGAATACAGGCAGGACTGGATTTAGAGACAAATATGCCCGGATTTGATTTACACATCAGAAACTGACTACCTCATCACAGACTAATTACTTAATGTCCCATAGGGTCTGTTTTCTCATCTGCAATATAGAGATAAATATTTTTTAAAAAATAAACCCACATAGATTTCTTCATAAGATTAAATTACATGATGATCGAAATGGGTTCAACACACTGCATCAAACATATAGAAAGTGTCTCAGACACATAGAAAGTATATGAAAGAACGGAGAACTGTCTGGTTTTCCAGTTGGGTCCTGCCACAAACTTTGGCACCAGGTAAGTTCTTTGGTTTCTGAGATTCTTTGCTTGTAACCTAGCCCTCTCCCCAGGGCTGCAGACACATGTTTGGCCTCCCCAGACCCTCTCATGGAAGCTGGAGTTGGCCACTATCTTTCCTAAGCTGGTCAATTCAATTTGGTTTCTTCACTTGAAAAGTGAGAAGGACCAGAACTAACATTCATTGAAAGTTTATTCCATGATAAGATCTTTGCATTTTCTATATCATTAAATAGAAGCAGCCTATAAATTTGGTATAATTATGTCTTCCTTTTAAGATTAGAAAATTTAAACTATTACAAGTCCACATAGTGTAATACAGGAATTTTCAAAAAATTTTGCTCACTACCCTCTTTTAAATGATATTTAAGACATTTCTACATTTAAATAGCTGTGAAATATATACTTTCCAGTATATTGTAAATATTGACATTTTAAGCTATTAAATTGCTCTTTTAAATATATCCATTGGAATCTAAATATTATGGCAATGTATAATGACATCATCCATTTATAAAATAAAAGAACAGGCTCTTCTTTAACAGTCTGAAATTTCACATTGCTCTTCTTCCCTTGAATTTTATCATATTGCATTATATTTTATGCCTGAGTGTCTTATATTTGTCCCATGATATTCTTCTCTGAAAAAAGAGATCAATATATATTTTTATTTCCTGTATCTATAATACTCTCAGAATAAAATTTTCTTCTGAAATGAATTATCATTATAAATATTATCAATAATAGAATTCATTAAATATTATAAATTTGTTACATTTTTAAAAATAATTATTAAATATGAAAAGTAAATTTTTACTGGAAGTGAATCTCTTAACAAGATGGCTACGACATTTTTTAATCAGTTCCATTATCCATGAACAATTTTTACTTATTACTAAAATGAAAAAATGCTCAATGGTAATTCTATTTCTAATTTTGTAGTTGTTTTGATAGATGTAAAAGCTAAGACATCTCATTCACATTAAAAAAAAATGAGATTGGGACTGGAAATTTTATCATAGCAATATCACAATTCTTTGAACTACTTCTGAGTTAAATGCCAGAAAGTACCTAATGATCTAGCTTTAAAAATATTTTTTAATGATCTGTAAGTGGCATCTTTATTAGATCCTTTTTCAATTTTGTTGAACACAAATAATGGAAAACCTTTGACTTGCCAAAGATTTAAAAAATTTTTTTTTCTTTATTGGTTTTAGAGAGAGAGGAAGGGAGAGGGAGAGAGAGATGAAAACATCAATGAGAGAGAACATCGATTGGCCGCCTCCTATATGCCCCCCACTGGGGATCAGGCCCACAGCCTGGGCATGTGCCCTGACCAGAATCGAACCTGGCGACCTATTGGTGCATGGGTCGTCACTCAACCACTGAGCCACACAGGCTGGGCTCCAAAGATTTTTTTAAACATAGTCTTTAGAGATTTACTTTCTCAATACCAGCACCAAAAATTCCAAATAGCATTTTTTGTATCCCAAAGATTTTTATACTCTAAGAGGAATAAACCAGAGTAAATAAAAGATATTCTTTGCTTCCAAAATAATTCTTTTCTTTGGATATGCTGTGCCCTTTTCTGATGAGTCAGTTTGGGTAGGTGGTATTTTGAAATACTCTATCCAGGTTGGAGTCAGCTAATCACTTTTCTGCCTGATTGAAGCTTGATTTACTTTTTCAAATTCTTTTCAGTTGGCTCTAGAAATATGTTTCAAGGTATTGTAATGTCTTTCTCTCAAGCATGTAAATACTTCTCATGCTTTATCTGGTCACGACTCTTAAGTTGTGCAAATGACAGCGAGCACAAAATTAAAAGTAGCTATATAGCTGCACAAAGATGTGTTTGTTTCATTCACCCATCTTTGTCCTTTTGATCATCTTTCTGTGATGCTCTGAGAACACTCTTTAGTTAAGAAGTATTGAGGTGATCATTTAGCACTTGGTAAGAGCTGTAATAAAAAGAATCAAACAAAGTAGCCATGAAAATCAATATGCTTCCAACGACCTTTAGACATTTAATCATGCCCCTGTGTAGTTTATAAAACAGTTACTTTCTCTTTAAGATTATTGGACGGGGAAATCATTTCAAAACTCCAAGGAGCTTTCTTCTTCACATTATGGTCAAAATCACAAATTCAGGCAAAGACCAGAGTTCTGGAAGAAAGAATATAGTGGAGTTCTAATTCAGACTGGACAATAAGAGAGGCCTCTTTACGTAAATAACATCTAAGTCAAGACCCAAGGCATAAATAGGATTCAGAAAGTGATGGAAGGAAATACTTAAGCCTCAATGAGAATAGGAGAAAAAGCAAAACAATTTTCAGATAAAGGAATAGAGATACCAAGGAGAATTTACTTGAAGAAAAAAACAATCCAGAAAGTAAGCAAGAACTGTCAAAGAACCCAGTCTGAATAATAACAGCTTGAAATACAGAACCAAACTACCTGAAAGTGCTGAGTTCTATAGAACTACTTAGTAAACATAAATTCAGTAAAATGGGAGTTTTAAAGACTAAATTGAAAATAAAGTAGCAGGATGGAAAGAAAAAGAAAAAATTTAAAGCTAAGGAAATAAAAGGCGATCCAAACAACATTACCTATAAATTAGAAATTACATGAACAGGACAGATACAGCTAAAACTCAAATATCCCATATTATTTTTGCTTCAAACATTCTCTTTTTAAGAGTTAAATTTTTTAAAACATATGTAACACAAATTTATGTTTCTCCAATAGTCTTCTGAGGGGCCCTGGTAGACTACAGCAAACTCATAGAAGCACCATGGGATATTTAAAATTTTCCAGGCAAACATAATACTCGACATCTGTGGTACATTACATGGACTACTAGCTCGAGGTAGTTGACAGTTCTGATCATTAGATCATGCCCTTTTCCTTTCGTTGATGTTATTTCTTAAGAAGCTGGCAGTTTCTGTGATATAAAGTTAAGTATCACACACAAAAATCCCTGTGGAACAGGCAGTGAAAATGGTGGCATCTGATCTAATTCCAAAGTTTAAAAGCTGTACAATAGCCCGGCCGGTGTGGCTCAGGGGCTGAGCATCGACCATGCAGCAACAGGTCGCTGGTTCGAGTCCCAGTCAGGGCACACGCCCAGGTGATTGCCTCTTTCCCCTTTTCTAATCATTTTAAGGAACATGAGCATGGATCACAAACACAAAAAAGTGAAATAAATAAAGTTAAACTAAAAAGAAAACTTCTTTAAAACTCTTGTGCCCTGGCCGGTTTGGCTCAGTGGTAGAGCGTCGGCCGCAGACCAATGAGTCTCAGGTTCGATTCCAGTCAAGGGCACGTACTTCGGTTGCTGTTAGTCCCGGCCCTGGTCGGGGTCGTGCAGGAGGCAACCAGTCGATGTGTCCCTCTCATGTCGATGTTTCTCTCTCTCTCCTTGTCTCTCCCTCTCTACCTGAAGATCAATAGGAAAATATCCTCAGAGCCCTGGCCAGTTTGGCTCAGTGGTTAGAGCGTCGGCCTGTGGACCAAAGAGTTGCAGGAAAAATATCCTCGGGTGAGGATTAAAAAAAAAAAAACTACACTTGCAGCTATGTAGAGGAGTTTAAGTCATTTATATTTGAATATTAAATAAAAGAATGACCGTGAGAGGCTGGAGAAGTTTGAGACACACGGTTTACATTTACATGTAAATATATCTATAACAACCAAAGAGAAACACGCCCCTTTTTAAAAAAGAATAACCAGAAATTATGATTGACCAGAAGGGCACAGGTATATGGCAATATTTAAATCATCCTGAGTCACCACATTTACAACGTTTTGTTTTTGTTTGTTTTGGTACATGCCCCTAGCGGGAACCGAACCCAGGACTTCCTGGTCCGCAGGCCGACGCTCCAACCGCTGAGGCAAACCGGCCAGGGCCATGCACAATGTTTGATGGCTCCAAAGGGCAACTCTCTGTATCAGGAATGTTGTTACATCTTCTTCCAAAGTACAGATAGTAGAAAAGAAAATAGATAAAATCCTTGTCATATTTTTGAATTTCCCCCCCTTATTTCTGTAAATAATACCTCACTAGTGAATTTAATCTGCACAAGTAATGTCTCTTAATCTCTCCTGCGTGGGCTTCTCAATATTTTTCATCACTGGACAGGAAATTAAATACTCTGTATTCTCAGTCACTTCAGGACATGGAAGTCCTCTTTTTAACAATACAGAGATATTGCCTGAACTCTGTTTACTTTTAGTCTTAAGCAGCCAGAAGCTTCTGATACATCAGATTTGGTGTCTGAGAAAGAGAAGGAGAGTAGGAAAAAAAAAAAAATACAAACACAGACACTAAATGATGCCATGACCAGCAATGATGATTTATTCTAAGGCCTTATGATCCCTTAGAGGCAAATCCGCGTACATCATGCCTCATCATTGTGCCCAGTACATGGTAATGCTCAATAAATCTCTTTTGATTAAGTGAATAAATACATTTCTCCCATTGAATATGGAGATTGGTGAATTTTCATTTCCTGCGATTTACTCACTTTTATTAAGAACATATGGTATATCCCCACGGTGACAAAACATCCAAGTGAAAAGAACAAAAAAAAATCAGCTGAAAACTTTGACTGTTTTAGTCAAGCAGCAAAAAAGGTCCAGAACCTGTATTGTCCAAAACAATTCCCACTAGCCATGTGGCAATTTATATTTACATTTAATAACGTGTAAAAATCAGTTGCTCGGTTGCCCTAGCCTATGTCAAATGTTCAGTGACTACACTGGCCAGCGGCATCAGCAAAAGCACAGCACATTTACATCAATACAGAAAATTCAAAGTCTACTGGACAGGAAGTCCTAGACGAGGGCCTGAAATGTCTCCATTGCACCTTGATGTTCTTTTGCTTCTATGAATATACCAGGGGTTCAAAACCTGTATATAAATATATGGTAGAGTCCCTTAAGGGAAATGATTTGGGGAGTCGGGTTTTCCTGTAATTTGGGCTTCTGAAAAGCATTCTGAGATTGAGGGCTTGTCAGTCAATACACACTGAAGTAGATCTAGTATCCCCTGAGGGCAAAATCCTTTTCCTATTCATTTCTCTATTTCCTATAGCTAAGAAATTGCACTTAATAAAGTCTGAATAATGTTAAAAATGTATGTATCCTAACAAATTACATACTCTCATTCAAATGTTTCACATACTTCTCATATATGACACATTTATTCCAGATGTGAGAGGTGTAATAGGGGCTAAAGAAAGGGCTTGCTACCCGGCTGGTGTGGCTCAGTGGTTGAGCGTGGACCCATGCACCAAGAGGTCACCAGTTCGATTCCCAGTCAGGGCACATACCCAGGTTCTGGGCCCAATCCCCAGTGGGGGACATGCAGGAGGCAGCCAATTGATGTTTCTATCTCTCTCTCTCTCTCCTTCTCCCTTCCTCTCTCTCTAAAATCAATAAAGAAAAAATATTTAAAAAGAAAGGGCTTACCTATCAGCAGTTTTATCTTCTTATGGGGTCTGTCTTCCTTTCCCTTTCCACGTCCAATGCAGTCGTTCTTTCCTGTCTTCTATAGTACTAGGTCTCATCTGAGTTTATGCTAACTGACCATATGCCTTAGACTGATGATGTGTGTATTAGGCAACAATAGAATTTATTGTCGGCTATGGTCTAAAATGTCTATGATCCCCAATTCATATGTTGAAATCCTAATGCCCAATGTAATGATATTACTAAATGGGGCTTTGGGAATATATTCAAATCATGAGGGTGGAGCCCTCAAGAATGGGATTATTGCCTTATAAAAGAGGCTCCAGAGATCCCTAGCCCCTTCCACCAAGTGAAGACAGAGAGAAAAAAGCCATCTATTAACCAGGAAATGAGCCCCAACTCAAGCATGCTGTCACCTTGATCCTGTACTTCCAGACTCCAGAAATGTGAGAAATACATTTCTATTGATTATAAGCTACCCAGTCAGTGGTATTTTGTTATAGCAGCCCAAATGGACTAAGACATTTTCCACACTGATATTCTTCTGAGAGTGAAAGGGGTGGTATTAATAGTTCCACTGGGACACTGGGCATAATGCAAGATCACCCAACTGGTTTTGTTCTTATCTTGCAGTAGGTCTATGCTGCTGTAAGTTGAATGTTTGTCCCCCGCCCCCCCACCCCGCCAAATTCATAAGTTTAAACCTAATCCCCGCCCTGGCCGGTTTGGCTCAACGGTTAGAGCATCGGCCTGCAGTCCAGAGAGACCCGGGTTCGGTTCCCGCTAAGGGCATGTACTTCGGTTGCAGTTTGTCCCCAGCCCTGGTTGGTCGTGCGGGTGGCAGCCACTCGATGTGTCACTTTCACATCCATGTTTCTCTCTCTCTCTCTCTCTTCCTCTCTCTCCCTCCCACTCTATCTGAACAAAAAATGGAAAAATGTCCTCGGGTGAGGATTAACAAAAAAATAAAAAATAAATAAACCTAATCCCCAATGTGTTCGTATTTAGAGGTAGAGCTTTTGGGAGATCATTGGGTCATGAGGGTAGAGCTCGCATGAATGGGATTAGTGCCTTATAAAAGAGACACCAGAGAGCTCTTTCGCGCCCCTCTGCCATGTGAGAAGACAGCCATCTCTGAACTAAGAAGTGGACTCTCACCAGATACCAAATCTGCCAATGCCTTGATTTTGGATTTCCCAGCCACCAGAATGGTGAGAAAATAAATTTCTGTTGTGTATAAGCCACTGTCTATGATATTCTGTTATGGCAGCCTGAACACATTAAGACATATGCCTGCCTTTGTCTTTAATCTTTTGTTTACTAGGAGATGTCACTTTTCCCAGGTTTTCAAGACTATGGTTTCAGTGAGATTCAGACATCCTCAGCAACACATTCCTACGAATACAGCTAGATCTGTAAACATTCATCATGCTCATTGAACTTGTATCATTCATGTTCATGGACTAACATAGTCAATGTTTTACCATTGTTTTTGACGAAAATTGATTACAGAGGGTTATATAATAGAGGTCTATCAATAATGCCAAATGAGGATTTCTCCACTTCCTGTCAAGGTGCCCGATATTCCAAGTTAAGGCCCATTTCAGGACTTCGTTAAATGACAAACAACAGCCTAGGTTAAGGTCATTAGGAAGTTTCCATGAGAACATAGTTCAAATTGGACTTTAGGTGAAGAAGGAGACGGCAGGAGGAGGAAGACATCCAAAAAGGATAATCCAGAGGCCATCCTTGCCTGAAATCCATGTCAGTAGACTCTAGTCTAGCCACAGTCATTGAGCAGGAGAGGATTAATTTCCAGAAAGATTTCTTTCCATTCTGTAAATAATCTCCAGTTTATTTAAATTAAAGAGCATTATTTCTTTGGCAGTGTTTCTGTGGCTACTTTGGCAAAAGAGAGCTGGGATCCATGACTCAACCAGTCTGACTAAGAGCACTGATGAGAGGCTTCCTCTCCACCCCCACGACCCCTTGGGGGATAATAAGTGGAGGTCCTCAGGAATCATTAAAAGTTTCTCAGAACATAGAGCGTTCCCTATCACCATTTAGCACGGTCTCTCAGTAATCAGCAAAGTGAAACAGCTCTCTGCATTTGCTCTTAGAGTGACAGAAAACAATCGCTGATGTTTGTCTACGGATTTGATCACCACTGGGATGCTGGGTGGAACAGGAAATGAAGGATTTCGCTGTTTCATGGCAAGGATCCCATCTTCATGGTGCAGGTTGAAATGGGTGCCTGAAGAAATGTGAGTGCCCTGTTCAGGGCTCTGACAAGTCTATGTGCAGAACGGTGACACTTTCCTTCGAGAACAGTGCTGCAGTGCTCTCGTGACAGCCTGCTTCTTGCTCTCTGGGAACTGTCCCTCCAGGACTCACACCAAGGGGCTGCATCAGGTGAAAGTGTCTTGTGGGAGCCCTGCCAGTGTTTTATCTGAGCATTTGAAAGCTCCAAAGACCAACTACATATTTGTCTGGAAATACACTCATGTCCTCAGAGCCCTATTATCTGGGGACACAGTCCTCAGAAGATTGCAGCCTGGATCGCTGAGCTCTTCCTGTATCATCATACACTTTTTCTTCACGATGACAGTGTCTCCCGAAAGGAGGGACAAAAACAGCCACTCGTCAGGTGTCCTTGCCTGCAGACCTCCCTTAAACCAGACAAGCCTGAGAAGAAGTGACTGAGAAAATAGCCTTTGTCGTTTTTTTTGGTTTTTTTTTTTTAGTAGCCTTTGGATAGCTGATATAGGTGTCACCACAATTCATTACTGCTATTGTTACCGTAACTAAATTCTCTCGCTATCTGTGGCTCTTCGTTCACATTTAGCTTTAACTTGTGTGACTCTTTTCTGCGTTTCCCTGAGCACAAGTTAGTTGAAGCTATTGCTACAAAAGACCCTGAAGTTCCTGACCACGACTCACAAAGTCTCAGTCTTGTCGCCTTACTCTGTGTTTTCACATAATTCTGACAAGCTTTGTTTCTGTTCTCTTAAGTACAGTTTGGTTTAGTAGATTCCAAAAAGACCCTTTTTATTTTATTTATTTATTTATTTTATTCTTTTGAGAGTACATTAATTAAAGCTGGGGACAGTGAAACAAGGGCCTAGGACGGAAGAAGCAGCAGGAGAGAGCCTAGGCGGGGCTGCTCTGGCTCTCCAGAAACGTTATGGGAAAGAAGGGAGCCAAGGCGGGCTGCTGTCAGCTCAGTGGAGAGTCAGAAAAGGGGCCTTGGGGACAGGTTCAGGGGCTCAGTCCCAGAGGAGCTGCTGCTGCCCACTGCTCCCTTGGTTGCAAGTCTCGTGGGGACCCTTAACATTTAGGAGGTGCAGGCCTGGGGGGGAAGAAGAAGGGAAAGGGAACGCACGGGCGTGCTTCCAGAGGGAGAGCGTGCCCAGAAAGATCCTTTTTCTAGTTCTTGACCAGTGTGTACAGGTTTGCACTAATGTCTATAGACAGGCTTGTTCCCATACCGCTCTGCATGGCATTGGTGGATTGCAAAAGACAGCTACAAAGACACCAGCAGGACGTCCTAGCTGACAATTTAATGTGAAGAAATGAAGCAGAATGGCTATAAAATTATTTAAAATTAGACCCCAAAAAGAAAGTGTGACATTATCTAGTTTGGGGTTATAGGTCCTACATATCTGATAGCCGTGAGAGCAACACTAGTCATGCCTACACATTCACTGATATTTTTCTGATAATGTCAATTAATCCGCAAAAAAGGATTTAAATTATATTCAGTGTATTCTTTATAAGGAGGTACAGGAGTCAGCGATGCATTTTATCTGGTTTCCTAACAAGTTGATATAATTTCGCACTTGAAGGGGTAAGTAAGCATTTGTTATAATGATAATAATAGCCACCACTCTTGACTGCCTGTTCCATGCCAGGAAATGTGTAGGTGTTTAATATAAATTGTCGTTAATCCTGCTGGGCAATGACGCTGCAACGCGGCCAGGCATGGATCTCAGGGGTTTGAAGGAGGCAGATTCATTCTGTCGTGGCCTTGACAACTGATTTTATTTTGAGAAAGACATAAATTGCCTGCTTCCAAGAAAACGGAGGAATGTGTAATGATTTTATTTAATTTACCGTGCTAAGCTGATGTAATTTGTATCTTGAAGGGATAAGCTTTTGTTATAATAATAAGCTTTTGTTATAATCATATAAACAATAATGGCCACTACTCTTATGTATCTGCTCTGTGCCAAGCAATGTGTCTGGCCTTTAACATAAAATATCTTACTCCTTCCAGGTAGTTATTATTACCCCCATTTTACACGTTGAGAAACTCTGGCTCAGGGGAGTTATTAACTGCTCAAGGACAATAGGTGAGTGACAGATAGATCCAAGACTCAAATCCAGTTGCTTAAGATCCCAAACCCATACTCTCCCCAATCTCGGGTGGACCCAGTTATAGAGGAATTCCCCTTCCATGCACCTTACCATTCCCGGACAGTGCCCTAAGGGGGTCACCTCTGTGAGGAGCTTTCTGGTAAAGTGGGAAGGTTCCTAGTTCTACCCCTCTTCTCCATGGAACACTGTTCTCAGCCAGGGAGGGAAGTGGCATTCTGTCTGGATCCTGTGGGGCTGAGCCAGTGGAGAATTGTAATCATCTAAGAGGAACCCATCCAGAGTCATTCCTTGATGTCACCAGCTGAGCCCATCCCCCTCTCAGAGGGACCACCCTGGCCCTCCTCCACCACTCTCAGTTCTTTCCCTGGCAGCTGGAAGCATCCTAGAAATAGCCTCTGGACTTTGGAAGGAACCTCTCCTGGTGCCTACAGCAAGGAAGGTGCCTGGGGTGGGGAGAGCAGGCCTCAGGGCAAGTCAGCTCCACTCTGCAGGAAAGTCAGCGAGGTCCTCTCATTTTCCCCAAAATGAGAGGCCAGGAAAACCCACAGCCATGAAACCCCATTCCTTCCTTCTGCCATGTATAAATGCCTTTCTCACTCCTTGTCTAACCTAGAACCCACTGACGTGGTGTCCTTGATTCTAGGCTCCAATGGCAGTTGTTTGCCCCACTGAGGGGTGAAGAATCATACATCAAAGCTCCACAAGCCCTGAAGCCTGAGTGTGAACAATCATCACATTCTCTTGGGAGCAGAAACACATTACAAAATTTCCCCAAGTTCAGGTGGTGGAAAGTTCTGGAACTCAAGTGCACTCCCACATGTTTTAACAATTCCCTATTGCCTGCTCAACCTCAGTGCAGCCTCTAAATACTGGATACAGGTTAAAAAAATAAGCTGGGTTTTTTCAGGTGGATTTTATTCCAGTGCTCACTTAATCAAAAGCCTTGCTCTTACCCTGGCCAGTGTGGCTCAGTTGTTTGGGTATTGTCCGGTGCACCAAAATGTTGCTGGTTCCATTCCCGGTCAGGGCACATGCCTGGGTTTCAGACTCTATCCCTGGTAAGGGGCATGCAGGAGGCAGCCGATCAATGCTCCGCTCTCATATCAATGTTTCTCTCTCTCTCTTCCTCTCTCTCTCTAAAAAAAAAAAAAAAGGCCTTGTTCTTTGGATGTTGTCAAAGGAGTCCAGCAGGGGTATTCAAGGCCTGGGGCTCAAAGACCAAGCACCAACTTTGGGGTTTAATAGCATCATAATATCCTGTCAAAGCCTGGAGTTATGTGATGGCAAAGCTTCCTTTCCCCACACTTTCCGGAGCTTCACCAAATGGGGCACCAGTTGGATCAACAGCTCCCGTTTTCTGTAGCATACCTGAGCAGGAATATTGAAGGACGCAAAACAAGTTGGAATTTGGTGAGGGAGGAACATCTGCTACCAGAGAGTTCATGATTTCTAGATTCAACCCACCTGAGGAGTGAATGCAGCCAGCCATACAGATCACATTCAGGAGGGCTCCCTCCCAGCAGAAGAGGCACAGAGGAGGGCACCTGATACAGAGAGGAGGTATCCTGCCTCCTCACCCCAGCCCACACCTCAGTAGATGTGTACCTTACCAGGGACTCTGTAACTTCCCCCTGTTTAGCCATTTTCTGGCTCTGACCCACCTTTTCCAGGAGGCTCCCTCAGTGCTCCAGCCCCAGCACTTACAGTCCTCGCCAGTTAGCCTAGCATTTACTTGTTTGGGAGGCAGAACAATTATCACCACCCCCTGGCCCCCCACAGCGGTCCTCATCCTAATCCTTAGAAACTGTGAATATGTCACTTTACATAGCAAAAGGAATTTTGGAGATGTGATTAAAGGGAGGCCCTGGAGATAGAGAGATTTAAAGCACTCTTGTAAAATCGCAGAATTAGCAAAGAATTTCTGAATCGCTCAATCCAATAAATTTGTTTGACAATGTGGAAAAAGAGGCCCAGATGATTTTCTCAAAGTCACACCCTCTGTGTTAGGGGTAGGAATTAGAACCCTATGTCTTGACTTCCAGCATTCTTTCCACTACCACACACACACACACACACACACACACACACACACACCACGTTCACTGACAAAGTGCAGTAGAACACTACAAAGTCACCACCATTTCAGACAAGGTGAAACAACCAATAATGCAAGAAGTTTAGTCATTTGGCTTTGTGTCTGTTCAAACACTGAAGTATTTTAAATTTTTATTTTATGAACGTAGTTAGGAATAGATCTTGGTTCTATTTGTTAGCAATTTACCTATCTTAACTGGCAGCATCAACACTTACTTTCTTGCTGCAAAATTGTCAGTCTTCCAAAAGTTGAGCCAGGAATGTGTAAATGATTCCTGCCTGGTCACTGAGTCACTCACTACAAATTGCATTAGCCCTGAAGCAAATGTCCTCCTCTGAGTCAGTGCCAGGGGACTAGACCTCTTACCAGATGTGGCCAGAGCAATAAGCCATATTCAGGTATCTCAGAGCCTCAATAGCACCTGGAAAATCTAATTAAGTCAAGCAAAATTCTGTTAGTATCTCCTTGTCTATAAAACAAAGATAACACCCATTTTATTAAACAGTTGAGACTATGAGATACATTGTGCAGAGAGCGCATGGCACAGAGCTGGAACTCAGCAATGGTAGTTGTGATATGTGTGTATATATACATATATATATTTGCTTTGTTTTATACATAACTTTTCATACTAACTGCATACACAACATCTTTCAGATAATTTTATATCTAGGTTATTAATAAAGGATTGATTTCACCTTCCTCCAATGTTTATAGAGATCCATCCACCGGTTTAAAAGTCTCTGCAAAATCCCCAGCAGGGTTCACTCCCTGCCTCTTTGGCAGCCAATTCTGTCTTCCCTTCCCCGTAGGGGCTTTTATTAAACTCTAAAGATGTTTTAGGGAAATGATTCAGAAGCTTTGCATCTCTTCCCACGTTCATCAGTAAAATCACTGATGAAAATTTTGGGTTTCTGCCCTTCAATCAAATTTTTAAAGACATTTTTTCTTAAGAGAAAAATGTAAGGTTACAGCAGCTACAGAGCTTTGCCATGTCTCCCTCCACACTCACACATGTGCCGCTTCTCCCATCAACCTCACCCACCAGAGGAGTACATTTGTTACAGTCCATGGACCTAGGCTGACATCATAATCACCCAAAGTCCATAGTTCACCTTGGGTTCACTCTTGCTGTTGTACATGCTATGGGTTTAGATAAATGTATGACATTTACTCATCACTAGGGTATCATACAGAGTATTTTTCCTGCCTTAAAAATCTTTTCTCCACCTTTTCATCCCTCTTCCTACCTCCAACCCCTGGAAATGACTCATGATATTTTTTCTCCATAGTTTTGTCTTTTCCTGAACAAAACACATAGTTGTGTTTTGATAAGTTTGTGTTTTCGCTTCATTTAGTTCAAAATATTTTGAAATTTCTCTTGTGATTTCTTCATTGACCCATGTGTCATATAAAAGTGTGTTGTTTAATCTCCACGTGTTTTGGAGTTTTCCAGTATCCTTGTTACTGATTTATAGTTTAACTCCACTGTGGTCTGAGAGAAGACATTGCATGATTTCTATTCTTTTAAAATGTTTAAGGTGTGTTTTATGGCCCAGAATGTGGTCTACCTTGGTGAATGTCCTATGTGAGCTGGAGAAGAATGTGAATCTGCTGTTGTTGGATGAAGTAGTTTATAGATATCAATTATATTCAGTTGGTTGATGCTGTTGTTGAGTTCAACTGTGTCCTTACTGATTTTCTGCCTGCTGGATCTGTCCATTTCAAATAGAGGGGTGTTGAAGTCTCCAATTATGATAGTGGATTCACTTATTTCTTTTTTGCAGTTCTATCAGTTTTTGCTTATGTATTTGACACTCTTTTGTTAGGTACATACACGTTAAGAAGTATCATGTCTTCTTTACAAATGACACCTTCATCATTATGTAATGCCCTTCTTTATCCCTGATAACTTTCCTTGCTTTGAAGTCTGCTCTGTCTGAAATTAATATAGCTGGTCCTGCTTTCTTTGTATAGTGATAGCATGGTATATTTTCCCATCTATTTACTTTTAATCTATATGTGTCTTTATATTTAAATAGAGTTTCTTGCAAATAATATATAGTTTGGTCTTGATTTTTGATCCACTCTGACAATTTCTATCTTCTAATTGGTGCATTTAGACCATTGACATTCAGAGTGATTATTGAAATAGTTGGATTAATATTCGTGACTATTTCTATTTGTTGCACTTTTTCTTGGTTTCTGTTTTTGTCTCTACTCCTTTTCTGCCTTTTATAGTTTTAACTGAGCATTTTATATGATTCCATTTTCTCTGCTTTCTTAGCATATTGGTTAAACTCCTTTTTAAATCTTTTTATAGTGGTTGCCATAGAGATTGCAATATATGTTAACAACTAATCCAAGTCCAGTTTCAAATAACACTATATCACTTCATGGGTAATATGAGTGCTTTATAATAACAAAATAATCTTAATACCTCCTGTCTCATATATCATTGCTGTCCTTCATTTTACTTAGATATATCATATCTAAGCATTATTAAGCAGATATATACATAAGCATACGTTATTGAATATATCACTATATTATTTGGAACAAATTATTATTAGTTGGATCAATTAAGAATAAAAAAATAAGTGTTGCCCTGGCCGGTTTGGCTCAGGTTAGAGCATCGGCCTGCAGTCCAGAGAGACCCAGGTTCGGTTCCCGCTAAGGGCACGCACCTCCGTTGCAGTTCGTTCCCGGCCCTGGTTGGGCCCTGTGGGAGGCAGCCACTCGATGTTCCTTTCACATCGATGTTTCTCTCTCTCTTCTTCTCTCTCCTTCCCACTCTATCTGAACAAAAAATGGAAAAATGTCCTCGGGTGAGGATAAAAAAAAAATGTGTTTATCTTCATTTAATCCTTCTTTGATGCTTTTCTTTGCTTCATATAGATCTAACTTGCTGACATATTATGTTTCATCTCTCTAAAGAACTTTTTAAAAAACATTTCTGGCAAGGCAAATCTACTGGCAACAAATTCCCTCAATATTTGTTAGTCTAAGAGAGTCTATTTTTCCTTCATGTTTGAAGAATAATTTCACAGTGTACAGAATTCTAGATAAGTGGATTTCTTTTTCTCTCAACACTTTAAATATTCATCCCACTCTTTTCTTGTTTGCACAATTTCTGAGGAGAAATTGGATGTAATTCTTATCTTTGTTTCTCTATAGGTGATTTTATATATTTTCAGAATATTTCTTTATCTTTGATTTCCCACTTATTTATTTTTTTATTTATTTTTGTTACTCCTCATCAGGGGATATTTTTTCATTAATTTTTAGATAGAATGGAAGGGAAGGAAGGAGAGAGAGAGAAAGAAACATTGATGTGAGAGAGACACATCAATCATTTGCCTCCTGCACAACCCTGACAGGGCTGGGGATCAAACTTGCAACCCAGGTACGTGCCCTTGACCAGAATGGAACCCAAGACTCTTCAGTGTGTGGGCCAATGCTCTAACCACTGAGCCAAACAAGCCAGGGCTGATTGTCCACTTTTTAAAAAATGATAAGCCTAGGTTTCATTTTTTGACACTAATCTTTTTTTTTTTTTAATTTTTTTTCCTTTATTGATTTTAGAGAGAGAGGAAGGAAGAAGGAGAGAGAGATAGAAACATCGATGAGAGAGAACATCGATTGGCCGCCTCCTGCATGCCCCCCACTGGGAATCGGGCCCACAACCTGGGCATGTGTCCTGACTGGGAATCGAACCGGCGACCTCTTGATGCATGGGTCGACGCTCAACCACTGAGCCACACCGGCCGGACTTGACACTAATCTTGATTGGTGTTCTCTGAGTTTCCTGGATCCACAGTTTGGTGTCTGACATTAATTTGGTAAATTTTCAGTCTTTATTGTGTCAAATATTTCCTCTGTTCCTTTCTCTCTTCTCCTTCTGGTATTCCCATTATGCACATGGTACACATTTTGTAGTTGTTCCACAGTCTTTGGATATTCTGTTCTGTTAGTTTTGTTTGTTTGTTTGTTTTTCAGTCTTTGTTCTCTTTGCCTTTCAGTTTTGGTGGATTCTACTGAAAAACCCTCAGGCTCAGATTCTTTCCTCAGTTGTGACCAGCCTGCTAATAAGCCCATCAAAGGCATTCTTTATTTCTGTTATAGTGTTTTTGATCTATAACGTTTCCTTTTTGGTTCTGTTTTCAGATTTCCATCTCTTTACTTACATTGACCATCTGTTTTTGCATGCTGTCTGCTTTATCCATTAGAACCCTTAGTATATTAATTCCTAGTTTTAAATTCCTAGTCTGATAATTCCAACATCCCTCCATGTCTCATTCTGATGCTTGCTCTATCTATTCATATTGTGTTTTTTGCCTTTTAGCATGCCTTATAATTTTTTCTTGATAGCTGGACATGATGTACTGGGTAAAAGTAACTTCTGCAAATAAGCTTTTAATAATATGGTGGTGAGTTGTGAGGGGAAAAAAAACATTCAATAGTCCTATAATTGGGTCTCAGTCTTTCAGTGAGTCTGTACCTTTAGACTAAACTCCACAAGTGTTTCTCAGTAGTTGTGTGTGCCCACCCCCTTAGGTAGAGGAGGCAGCTAGAGTATGATAGAATTGAAAGTTTCTTTTCTTTCCTTTTTACATTTTAGATAGAGTGGAAGGGAGGGAGGAGGAGAGAGTGAGAGAGAAGCATCAGTGTGAGAGAGACACATCAATTTATTGCCTCCCACATGACCCTGACTGGGGCCGGGGATCAAACCTGCAACCCAGGTACATGCCCTTGACCAGGAATTGAACCCGAGACCTTTCAGTCTGAGGGCTGATGTTCTAAACATTGAGTCAAACTGACCAGGGCAAAAGTTTCTTTTCTCCTGCTTAGAAGGCTAGAACTGAATGAACTTGGGAATGTTTTCCCCCTGGTCAGTTAGGCTCTGATAATACCCCAGCAAGTTAGGCTCTGGCTAACTAGTTTCTCCTGAGGGCTGGCCTTATTAAGAAAAACAGAATGCTCTGGTGTATTTCAAAATGGTTCCTTTTCTCCTCACCCTGCTGGAAGCACCAGGGGATTTCTCCCCATATTTACTATGAGAATCTGGAAGAGCTCCTGGAGGTAAAACTCACATAATTGCCCCTCCCACCACCACCTCAGCTAGGTGCCCTGGGAGTCTTTAATATTCTGACTTGTCCACACTGAGCCTCAGCCATTTTTTCAGTAGAGTTCAGATTTCCCTACACTGACACTGGTTCCAGGTAAGGTTTGCCCTCGTGAGTATCTGCTTTGGTAAACCATTACTTTCTGTATCCACTTGTTTTTCCAATATTGGGAATCCTAGGGACTTGTTGATTTTTCTGGTCCATTGTTTTTACTTGTTATTAGGATTTCTAAACTCCTTACATGTGAAACCCAGCACAATCAATTTTCAGCTGAAATTCTCCAGTTAATTTAACAACTCAAAACTTGCCCCAGGCTGAAGAGAATGGATTTATGTTGTTGTTGTTGCTACTGGTACTGCAGTTGTTAATGTTGTGGCTTTGTTGTTGTTGAGTCTATATCACAGATTGTACAGAATTAAAGGAGTGAGCCTTTAGGTATAACACTTTTAATTGCATGGAAACGCACATAAAAATTTTCAACCAGATGTGGGACTCTGGCACACTCAGATAAATCATCTTTTAAAAATTAAATATATATATACAGGAATCTAACTAAAATATGGAAACACATATTACAGCTAGAGTTTATCAAAGTATTGTACATTTTTCTTTTCAAACTAGATTGTTTACAACTGACCCTGATTTCCAGGTTCAAAACTTATGAAATCAGATCATAAAATGAAGGGTCAAATAGCCAAGTGACTGTTTGAAATCAGTATTTTCTTTGGAGACTTGCACTAGATCAGGCTCTGTTTAGTGCTGAAGTTCGGAGAAGTTTCAGAGATCGCTGAAAGCAATCTAAGTAATCAGCAAACACAAAGGTCTGAACCTCCTTGAGTCCACTCAGTAAATCAGGGATGGGCTCAGAGAGAAATTGTTTTGAATTTCACGCTAGGAGACGCTAGTGTTTAGGAAGAACCCTTAAGGTAACCTTATCTCCCTGTCTCATTCCTGGAAGCTTCTATCAGGAAACCAACTCAGATGTACTAAGGAAAACAGAAGGAATCTGGCTGTAATGTTTGTGTTCACAATTTCACAATCCAAGCAGATTGCTCTACCCAACTAGGTCTGAATTTTCTTCATGCTGGGATTAGGCCCTTGTAATAGTAGTGAGAATGGCTGGTGAATGTGCCAAAATGAATTAATTTCCATTCATTCAACAAACATTGAGTAAGTTCCTACTAGTTAGCCAGATGTGGTGCTAAGTGCCAAAGGCAAGGACTTTTTTTTTAACACCCCCTCCCCCCAACATGAGGCAGTTCTTACAAATTAAAACAGTGTCTGAGGAATGAGCTAATGTCAGTCCCTCTCCATGTGGAGAGACTGGCCTTTAAAGTAAAGCTTGAAATTGCTGGAGGCTACCCTAGCATCTTCTGGGTGCAGACCCTAATTCCTACCCCACACCAGCAGCCCATGGTTTGTAACCACCAACGATTTCAGAGTTCAGAATAAATGTTGACTGTGAAGGCTGAAGGCCACCAGGGCAGAGTTCTGAGCCATGAATGGCCTATAAGGAAGTCATTTTTTAACCATTTGCTGTCATTATTACACTAGTGAAAGCTAAGGTTCTTTCCTCAGAAGAACACGATCTACAAACACACATACATACAAATGATTTCAGAAGATTCATATGTTAGAAACCTCAGGTCTTGGAAGAGAAGAAATTTCCCTAAAGTAAATATGAGCAAAGACTCACCTACAACAGCCTCAAGTGGCAGAGCCCAATCTCTAGCAAAATGGTGTCCACAATGCTGCCTTTGCCAATCTGGCCCTGTAACTCTGTACGGAAAGCCTATTTTAGGGCTCAGGACCCAAACTGCTGAGCCCCAAAGCCCAGGGCTGCGTCTCAGCACCAGCTATCTGCGTCTAGGCTCCAGGACAAGTGAGCCCAGCATCCGACATTCTGAGCCTTGTCCCTTGCTTCACTCTCTTTTCCCTGCTGTTTCTCTGACGCACACCTGCATCCTACCGAGCAGTTCTTCCATTTCTGGTTCCCCTGTTGCCCTGCCAGTCTGCCCTGCAGAGAGCCAGTTTCACACACCCATTTCCCTAACCCTGAGCTTTTATCTCCTCAAGGCAATGGCGCCCCACGAGTTAAGAAGGAGGTAGGTTGAATAAGACCATCTTGAAAGTTAGGCGTTCTCAAACAAGGAGGCCACCAACCTCGAAAGAGAAGCGATGTGTGTGCCCTAAGAAATGCTGAGGATACTGGAGACTGAGGAATGGGATGTGGACCAGTACGTCGAGTCACTCACAGCTAGTTTTTCTCCTCCTAGGAGAACCACTTCGCTGGGGTCCACGCCCGCCCCACACAGCCTCCATACATTTACTGTGCTCGCCGAACTGCGAGACTCTATACGGGCTGCTGCGGATTGTTCGCTGAGCGCTGCGCACGCAGACCACTACATCCTGGCGAAAATGAGAAGCTTCTCTCTCCGTACTGTACCCGCTGAGGGAGGGAGAAAAGCAAGTCAGGACCTGGGACCTTCCAGACAGACTTGGAGCAGAAAGTTCAGGGGACGAGGCCCTGAACGTGTTGGGCAGGGTGTGAGAGGGTCGAGATGCTGCATTGTTGGGTGTTGCGGAGCACAATTATTCTTGAGAGTGAGGACAGGTATGATGCGAACAGGCCACCAACATACAGGTGTGTAGATACGACCGTAAAAGAGACTCCGAGGCAGGCTTCGGGCGCGATTCTCCCGGAACCCGGGCAGATATCCTTGCGCGCAAGAGTCGTTTTTGCGAGTGCCAGTGCTTTGAGGGGTGGGCATGTGTTTGGAGACAGGAATGAGTTTGCATGTGTGGAGTATGACTGAGGTGACTGCGAGTGCTCGTCTTTGTAGGGACTTTTCAGCTCCGTCAAGCCTGCCCTGCTCTCTAGTGGAGAACGGCGGTGCGGCCGACGCTGGTGCAGGTCCAGAATCGCGCGCCACGGGCACATCTTGGCGAACAGCTGTCGGTAACGAGGGCAGCTGGGCATATGGCTCCAGCGGGCAGATGAGCGATAGGAGACGGATGGAGGCATAGAAAGGGAGAGGACTGGGGCTGCTTGAAGGCTGGGGAGGCATCTTTGCCTAGCCCCTTCCCGCTGTGGCCCGGCGGGTCATTGGCTCTTTCCACCCACGTGATGGACCACCTACCGCGGGTCAGGGCACAAGGTGGGGGATCCTTTAGTAGGGATCGCGATCTTATGGAATCCCCCATGTGGACCAAGGACGGTTTTCCACGTCCTGAGCTAGGTAAGGGAAAGTCACATGGCTACTAATAAATCATTCCTTCAAGACGGGAATACGGTTCCCATTCCAAAGATGAGTACCGTTGACCATTGAACAACATGGTTGTTCTGGGCGCCGACCTACGACACGGTCAAAAACCCATGTATAACTGTAGCTGGTCTACGAACACTCTGGTTCCCAGCTGCAGGGTTGACCCTCGTGAACAACACGGGATTCGACTGCGCGCCTCCAAGAACTGCGCGGTCAATTGAACCGCGGTCAATGGTAACGTACGGGACAACTGAACTTCGCGGGGTCCATTGAAAAAAAAAAAAAAGTATAATTGGACCTGCCCAGTTCAAACCCTTGTCAAGGCTCAATTTTACACTGAGGGCCTGGGAAGTTACTTGGCCATAATGTTACCGCCTGGAATTGGCGCAGCGGGATTGAGTTCAGTCTGACAAAGTTCGTGCACCCATCTCTCCTTCCCCATAACGAGCACCAGTCTTCTGTGGGTGATTCCAGCATCCTGAAGCAGGTATCCTACTTGGGCCAGAATCAACGCTGCTACCCATTAACCCTCTCACCCTCACTTGGATGGGGATCCTGAGTCCGACTTGGGGGAGCCAGGAGTCCCTATGATCCTGGACCCTGCCCTACAAACCGCACAGCTGGGGAGGAGCGGGATGCCTGTTCAAAACCAGATAAAACTGAACAGGTGAAATTTACTATAACGTCAAACTGTCCCCCAAATCCTGCTCACTTCGTGGGTGTTCTTCTTGATCCCCTCCACTCCCCCCACCCTTTCCATCAATGACCTCAATGCAAATACAAGTGGGATGATCTGATGGATGCTACAGGTTCTGGACGCAAGTGGGTGACACAATCCGTCTGAGGCACCGGATCTTTCTTCTCATTGGTTGCCCGGAGCTCCTGGACCCCCTCCCACACCCACCCCAGACCCAGAGCAGCGGGAATAAGAAGAGCCGCTGGTGCTGGGAGGAATCAGAGCGACTTCTCAGTTGGAGTGCCACTGCCACTTCCACACTGTCGTCGCCTGACTCGAAACCCACTACCGCTGCCGCGGACTCTGCGACAGCCCCTGCTACCTGCTGCCAGGTGAGCCCGAAACTCCTGCTTAGCTGTGTGATTCTATTTATCTCTCCTTCTCCTCCTTTCCCTCTCTCTCCATTATTCTACCTCTTGGTCGAGCTCCCTGCCAGTCTCAAAGTCTCTGTCCACCCCTGTCTGGGTCTCTTCATCGCACAATTTTTGTTTGTGATTCACGGAGACTCCTACCCCAGGTAACGCTGAACAGTGTCAGTTCGGGGACTCCCTGCTCCACTCTTCCCGCGCAGAGCCGGGCTCCAGGCTCACTGTCTTTTGTTGCACGCGTGCTTAGACCGCTCTCTGACACTGGAGTACCCCAGGCACTGCGCACGGAATAGGACGCGTGAGTAGCTTTCTGCAGACTGTGTACTCACGGATCACGTTTCCCGCCTAGCAGATCCAAGGAAACAGGTTCGGAACCTGGGCTAGTGCAAGTAGGTGGCAAACAGGCGCCAAGACCGAGGGTTTCAGCCCTAAACTGCAAGCCCCAGTTGTGAGTCTGGGTGCTTTTTCCCCGTTTAAGTCCTGGGTTCCAATGAAAGATTCTGCTAAGTTTGGTTCTTACAGGGGTCTCTGCTAGAACTCGGAGCTGAATTTGGTTCTTCAGCTTCCCAGAGATTCCAACACAGAGATACGCCCTCTCTACCTTCTTTTCCCTACTCGCACCGCTAGGTGTGAGCAAAAGCCCCACACAGGGATGACAGCTCTGTGTAGCATTATAGGAAAACGCAGGTGCCCTAAGGCTGTCCACGACAAAGACTTGTTGAGACTTACGCTGTGGGGATGATACCATTTTTTTCTTGCAGAGTGCCATCATGGGCTTCTGGAAGTACTCCCCCTTCCTGGCTCTTGGCATCTTGGTCCTGTACCAGGCAGGAGTCCTCCAGGCAGCTCCATTCAGGTAAGACAGCCCCGCCAGGAGCACACTCCCCTCCCACTGCCCCTGGGGTCAAACAATTCTGTGGTCTGAACTGCGATGTGCTGAATGTTTAGCAACTGCTTGTGGGGGTGGGGGAAGGTATATTTATGTAAACCTGCATGTAAGTTTTTATTATCTAATAGAAATAAGAGATACAGTGCTCTTTTTTGTAAATGTATATACCTCTTTGAGACTCACAGAATGCTTTCCTTGCTTTTTACCAAATATTTGTATCTTTAGGAAACCTATTGATCTAATTCAACCACAATTTAATAAATAAATTGCATCCCAATCTGCTAACTACTTTGCCAATAACTGTTGTTATTAAATTTAACATGTGCTTTATTAATCTAGCTTCTCACCCTCATGCAAATTATATTTATTAAAGTGAATCATTTTTTCTGATTCAAACTAATTGTAAGTTTTATTATTCAATTTTTAATAATGATTGTATTTAACACAAGGCTCATAAAATTCCTGAAAATCTAACCATAAGCTTTCACAGGTCTATATAATCCAGTTCCAACAAACCAATTTGTGGTCACACTGCAGCCTGATCCCTGGCCAAGAAGAATTTTTGGAAAGACTCTGGTCTCATGTTCTATCCACTGGTTATTGGGTTGGTCACATCCCCAGGAAAACTGGCTGCTTATCCTAAAATTGGGGTAGGCAGGGACCCCGAGCCCGTATTCGGTTTGCTTCCCCTCCCCAGGTCTGTCTTGGAGAGCCGCATGGATCCCGCTTCACTGGACGAGGAGGAATTGTGCCTCATTCTGGCTGCCATGGTGAAAGACTACATGCAGAAGAAGATCAATGATGTGGAACAGGAGCAGGAGCCGGAGCCCGAGGACATCGGGTAAGTTATGCACATGCCCAGCACAGGGCATGCCCTTCCTCCAGTCATGCCCAGGAAGGCATGTCCCTAGAAGTAGGAGAGAATACAGCTGGACACGTGACCAGCTGGTGGTCCCTGTGAGCAAATTCAAGTAGCAAGAACAGGTGTGCTAAGGAGCAGGTAAGCACCTCTGGGATGATGATGCAAACTCTCTTCCTCCTCCAGGTAAGACAGGGTAATTTTTCTTTTCCTAAGAAGTAGCACTTGGTGCCCATAAACGGGATGTAGTTTCTAGATAGTCCACAAGAATGGCATTGGATGTGGTGCCATAATTCTCTCTAGTCTCATAAGCCTTGCTCGATTTTTGGTTTATTTATACAGGAAAGATTGTCTGTTGCAGCTTTGTGTCCCATGTCCTGTCACCCAGAGCCACCTTTGGATTTTCTGGCAGCACTGGGGATGTCTATGGGAAGTGATGATGACATTTTCCATAATGGCCTATGATTTTCTGCTGTTTAGGTGAAAAACCTCAGGTTAACTGGTACCTTTCAAAGCAGTAATTTTATCATGATGGTCCCATGGGGTGGGCCCTACTACCCCACCCCCTCAACCTCTCAATGGCCGGTCTTCTCTCTTTCTCCATCCTGTATATTAGTATCACTGCCCAGAAGAGAGCCTGCAACACTGCCACCTGTGTGACCAATAAGCTGGCTGGCTTGCTGAGCAGATCTGGGGGCATGATAAAGAACAACTTTGTGCCAACCTATGTGGGCTCCAAAGCCTTTGGCCGTCGCCGCCGGGACCTGTGGGAGTAAGCAGCTAAATTACTTCAGGTAGGAGGTGACTGCCCTTGGACTGTTGGATGGGAGGGTAGAGGATGGGGTATTGCAGGGGTGCAGTCCACACTCTAACCCTCCCTCAGCCCAAATAGGTAAAAAATCCACAGGGGTAGGTACTTACTCCAGAGTCTGGAGAAAGTCACAATGCTTTTATTTATGTATTGTGTAATGACACAATGCTTTTGGATGATACACTACAATGTTGTGTACATCTGAATTCAGAGCATACCCCTGGGGTCAAGAACTGTTTGCCCTCTACTATTGATATGACCATGAGCCAGACACTGTCTTTGAACCTCAGTTTCCCCATCTGTAGATCAAGAGCAACAAAAGTATCCACCTGCCAGAATTAATATAGAGTAAATGAGATAATAGATGTTAATAGTCTCACAATTAATAAGTAACTAAATTCTTGCTGTTTTTTTTTCTTCTAGATGACAGAGATGACGGAAGCAGAATCCTACCTACTTCTTTAAATTTATCCTAAAAGCAACTGTAATAATGCATGAAAAACACACATTTGCATGCTTCCTGATATTGAAAAGACTCTGTCTTCTTTAAAATTAACTAAATTTAACTGCATAATAAAACTACTGCAATTACCTAGTGTGTATCTTTCTTATATTTTATTCTATATTCAATCAATATGATAGTATATTTCTTTGGCTTATCTGGTAGCAAATCTGGGGCCCAGTTAGCACACATGCTGATGTTGGCAATTCTACCAAACCTCAGGGGGACATGAGATTGCTGGGACCTGGGGGTCTGGGGACACGTGGTAATTCTGTGCCTCAGTAGAACTCTTTCTTTAAAGAAATCTTATCATTTGGGAACTTCATCAAAGAAAAAAAAGTAATTCGATACACTTAAAAGGAGCCCCTCTATTTTCCCCCAGAGAGCTTCAGGGACTATGAACACTTTATTGACCAGGATAACTCAAAGGAGGCAAAGGCACATGCTTGGGATGGGTCCTCAGTATCCTGTACCCTCAGTTTCTAATAACACATCCCTTGCTGGAATTTGAACCCAGTGCATCTCAAGAGACAATTGACATTTATTTTCAGAGAGTGCCCCGGTCCCCAGTTCCAAAGGACATCTGTTCACTTCTCCTTAAATCAGATTTGCCCTTACCCATCCCTGCCTTTCCTCCCCATAAGCACCCCCCACAAATACCTCATAGCCTGCAAAGACTTTTGGAAACAATGTCTTTGTGTTGGAAATGGGATCACAGACTGGCAGACCTAGAAAAGTCATCAGAGGCCATCCAACCCAACTTTTTATTCTCTGACATGCAGAGAAGAAAAGTACATTACTTAAGACCCTCCAGTAAGTTCAACTGAGACACTCATACATTTGAAAAATACTAATTGAGCCCGGCCAGTGTGGCTCACTGGTTGAGTGTTGACCCATGCACCAAGAGGTCACTGGTTTGATTCCCAGTCAGGGCACATGCCCAGGTTGTGGGCCCAATCCCCAGTGGGGGGCATGCAGGAGGCGGCCAATTGATGTTCTCTCTCATCGATGTTTCTATGTCTCCCTCTCCCTTCCTCTCTCTCTAAAATCAATAAAGAAAAATATTTAAAAATAAATAAATAGGAGGGTGTCTGGGGGAAAAAAGAGAAACATCTGTAACAAAAATAAATTAATAAAACTTGGGGGGAAAATGCCTAAATAAATAAATAAATAAATAAATAAATAAATAATACTAATTGAGTACCCACTATATTCTTGACACTATTCAAGGCACCAACAATAGAGCAATGAACAGAACAGACAAAACCCTTACAATCAAAGAGCTATATTTTAAACCGGGGAAGCCCTGGTCGGTGTAGCTCAGTTGGTTGGGTGTGGCTCAGTGGGTTGGGTGTCACCCCGTGTACCAAAAGGTTGCTGGTTTATTCCTGGTCAGGGCACATGCCTCGGTTACAGGGTCGATCCCAGGTGGGGTCCTGCATGTGGCAAGACATCGATATTCTGCTCTCACATTGATGAATTTATTTCTCTCTCTCTCCCTCTCCCTTCCTCTCTCTTTAAATATCAATTTTAAAATCTTTAATAAATAAATAAATACACTGGGGAAGATTGAGGTGATGCATCCTCTGGAATCAGACACTCCATATTGGAAGAAATCTGGGATGTCATAGGGTAAACTGCCTTATTCAAGGTAGAAATTTCCCAGCATCAACATCTCTGGCATCTGCTGGGACTGCTGGTGACAAGCTGCTGAGTGTAACTCCCAGTCAGTTTCACTGATGGGCAGTCAATTAATTGGGATCCTTTAGGTAGAGAAATCAGCCCTTCCATCCTTTGACTCTAGTTATTTCCTCAGGTGCACATAGAATGATGACCCTTGCTCTCCTTTGGTCTCTAGTCCACACTGTAGCCCAACATTTGCCTAAAAGGTAGATCAGACCATGTCTCCCTTGTGCACAAAGTACTGCATTGACTCCCCACCTCACAGAGCAAATGCCTGGAGCATTGCAATGGCCACAAGGTCCAAGCTGATCTGCCCTTCTTCCTCTCCTCTCACCACCTGCCCCATTACCTGCCTGGCCTCATCTCCTAATTCTCCCCCACACACTGGCCTTCTTACTGTTCCCCATCCTCCACCCCCAGCACCAACCCCCTCAAGTGTTTGCACTTGCTGGTTCTGCACCTCTGTGCAGAATGCTCCTACCCTTGGCCCCGTGTCCTCCAGATTTTGACTCAAATGTCACATACCCTGGCCCTCCTTTCTGAAATGGTACCCCACCCTGCCAACACACCCTAATCCTCTTCTTCTTGCTTTATTTTTTTCCCTTTACCATTTATTACCTTCTATCATAGTATATGTTTTTAATTATTTTGTTAATTGTTTGTACCCCATCCTGTAAGCAATGTAAGGTCCACGTGGACAGGGATGAGGCTATTTTGTTCATTGCTGAATCCCCTACACACAGAGCGGTATGTCTGGCACCAATTACCACTCAATAAATACTCACTGAATAAGTGGAGTTCAGTCCTTTTCTCTTTTATGTGTATGGTCAACTCTCAGGTTCCCTCTTGGTCTGATTTTCTTCAGGTTAAACTGCCCAAGGGCTTTCATCTTCAGCAATTACATCACCTGGACAGTGAATCCCTCAAATGCCTGAAGACCTCTGCGATGGCTGCCAGTTATTATTGACTCTGTTCCTGTCTCAAGCCTCCACAAGCACTATTTCTGCACTTGGGTCACTCTTCTCACCCTCCCTTTCTCCTCTCCTGGGTTAATTTGACTAGCTTTTCTTCTTCCCGTGCATAAATGCAGCAGACTCTTAGGGTGCTTTCTAGGAGTAGTATTGATGACTAGGAAGGTAAGTTCAAATCAGGAGGGGAGAAAGCAGAAAAACCAGTTTAGTCTGGGCCCAAGGCATCTTCCCCAATAATAGAGCTCATACTGTATTGAATTCCCACCAGAACTCTGGATAGTTCTTGACTCAAATAGTGAGGGAGTGTGATTAGTTTGAACTTTTAAAACCAAAGTAGGGTGTACTGCCTCAGAACCCCAAGAACAGATGAAGGAGAACATAAGGCATTCAAAGGACAACATGGAGAGACAAAACTTTTGGTGATTCTGCCATCACCATGAAAAGAACATGCCTCAGGGATCTGTTGATATATTAGCCTGGACTCCAAAACGAGACCTGGGGAACTAAACCTGACCTGCAGCCTGGATCCACAGGCAGCCAATACCAGCTGAGATCATCCTCATCCTTATCATACACACAAGAGCAAGAAAAATAAATATTTGTTTTCGAGATTTGAGGTTGTTCTTATGTAACATTGTTGTGGCAATAGCTAAGTGGTACATGATTTGGAAGGCTATAGAGTGAATGTGCCTCCCCAAAATTAATATATTGAAGCCCTAACCCCTGATCTGACTATGTTTGGAGATAGGACCCTTAGTGAGGTAATGAAGGTTAAATGAGGTTGTAAAGGAGAGGCCCTAATCTGACATGACTGGTGTTCTTATAAAAAGAGGAAGAGATACAGAGATATCTCTCTTTCCCTTTCCATGCACATACAGAAAAGAGGCCCTGTGAGAACACAATGAGTAGACAATCATTTATAAGACAGGAAGAGAGACCTTATCACACACCAACACTGATGGGGCTTTGATCTTGTATTTCCAGCATCCAGAATTGAGAGGAAATAAATTCTGTTGTTTAAACCATCCAGCCTGTGGTATTCTGTTATGGTTGCCAGAGCAGACTAATTCAGGGGGCATTAGTCGATGGAATTATTTTTGCTACCACAGCTTGTTTTTCCTCTCATTAAGATTTTGGGTTCTAAATCAATTTTCTCAATGGCCAATTTATCAAATTTACTCATTCCTTTTTATGGGTTCATTTACATTTTGTTTCCTTAAGATCATCTTTAAGATGTTCATTTTGCTTCAGTTTAGTCTCCTATGGCTGAACCTAGATAGTATGTCTTAGATAATTAATTGTGTCTTATTTTTATAAAGAACATGTACAATATATTCCACAATGGTGTATATAAATATATGTATCACCTGGGATAAATCTCACATATAATATTCAGTGCAAAATAAAGCAAGTTGCAGAGTATATATACCAGATGATACCATTTGTATTAAATTTAAAACATGCATAATATTACTATACATAATTTAGGTATACATACATATGCAGTAAAAATATACCATCATGCCGTGGCCGGTGTGGTTCAGTCGGTTGAGCATCGTCCTGTATACTAAACAGTCGCAGGTCAATTCCTGTTCAGGGCGCATACCCAGGTTGTGGCTTCAATCCCCAATAGAGGTGCATGCAGGAGGCAACAGATCAATGTTCTCACATATTTTTCTCTCACATCGAAGTTTCTCTCTCTCTCCCTCTCCCTTCCTCTTTCTCTAAAAAATCCATAAAAACATATTTAAAAAAAAATACACACACATACACACACACATATACACATCATGTGTAGGAATTATAAACATCACATTCAAAATGTAATTACCTTTGAGGGGGTAGGAAGGAGATGCCATGAAGAGGGGTATATAAGCAGTATCTACCAAGGCTATTTTTTTTAGGTATCATTTTCTAAACTTGGTAGTTGGTACATATGGATAGTCAATATATTTGTGTTTAGTGGGAATAAATGTCATGAGTATTTTATGTTAAGGCAACTATCATAAAATTTTTAAATGATACGTAAATTTTAAATACCAAAGAGAATCTGTTCTGCTCAATGGAAAGTAGGAAAAAAGATCTTTCAAATGTACAGTGAATACACAAATTGGGAAAATATGGTAGTAGTAAATACTCGTATAGCTTTAAAGTAATTGTAAATTAGTGAAAACCAGTAATGAAAAGACTAAGGTTGCATTTTTTTAAAGGATCCAGCAACTGTTTTTTCTATGAGAAAAAACTTTAGAACAAATACATTCAGAATTGATTAAAATAAATGGGTAGCAAAAGATATATAAGACAAATAGGAACAAAAATAAGTTGAGGTAACTTCATAATAAATGATCAAAGTAGGGAAAAAAAAACTAACTGAAAAGGAAAAGGTGTCATATTGTGGGAAAAGCGACAAAATGGCAGGAAGGTATATTTATCGTAGACACACATGCACCACAAAGCATAGCCACAAATCATGTAAAACAAAAATTGACAGAACTGCAGGGAGAAATATGTATATCAAGAATTTTCGCCCGGCCGGTGCGGCTCAGCGGTTGAGCATGGACCCATGCACCAAGAGGTCACGGGTTCGATTCCCAGTCAGGGCACATGCCCAGGTTGTGGGCCAAATCCCCAGTGGGGGGCATGCAAGAGGCGGCCAATTGATGTTCTCTCTCATTAATGTTTCTATCTCTCTCCTTCTCCCTTCCTCTCTTTCTAAAATCAATAAAGAAAAAAATTTTTTTTAGTAAAATAAAGAATTCTTGTCATAGAATTCATATACTCTTCTCAATAAGCCATTCATTTGGCTTCTGGAATCACCTCCAAAATGTATGGTTCGAAACTGGCTCTGCAATTACCCACTGACAATATGCTGGATTTCAGAAAACATTCAGTGTTTACACAGAAAAAGGAGTGATAGATTTTTAACAATATTAAGATTATGTCTGCTTTCCCCCAAACCATTTATTAAATAAACCAACACATCCCACATCAATTTGAAACACTACCTTATCAAATGCTGACCAGAATTCTTCTGGCCTTTCTTTTCCCTTCTATTGATGTTTTTATGCACTAGTAACGCAGTTTAATTACCAGTGATGCAAAGGAACTTCAAACTTCACTTCTTCAAAATGTTCCTGGCAATTTTCACAAATTTTTTCTTCTGGAAGAAAGTTAGAATAATTGTCAATTTTTTAAAATTCCTTTGAATTTTGATTGGCACTGGGTTCTCCAGGTACAACTGTATTGTTGTACATAATAGTAAATTTCATTTCATATTTTTGTTCTTTTGTATCTTGTAGAACTTCTTGACAATGTTAAGAAAAAAAAATGGTGGTGCCTGGCTGGTGTGGCTCTGTGGACTGAGTGTTGTTCCATGCACCAAGAAGTCACTGGTTAGAGTCCCGGTCAGGGCACATGCCCAGGCTGCAGGCTTGATCCCCGGTTGGGGGCATGCAGGAGGCAGCCAATCAATGTTTGTCTTTCATCGATGTTTCTATCTACTCCCTCCCTTCCTTTCTATCTAAAAATCAATAAAAACATATTAATCGAGATTAATTAAAATAAATTGCTTATAGGCTCTTTTTTTCTTGATTACTTGCACTTAACCACTTCTCCCCACCTCCACTGATTCCATTCTGATCCAAGTCTCCATCATATTTTTACCTAAATTATTACAACAACCTCCCATCTGATCTCCCTGCTTCTACTATTCTTGCTGTAAAGACAATCCTGGAGTGATCCTTTTAAAGCATATCATACTGTGTCTATCTTCCGCTTAAAATCTTCCACAGGCTCCTCATCTCATGCAGAGTAAACGTCAAAGTCCTCATGGTACCTAAAAGGTACTATATGATCTGACCCCATCTCATTTCTCTGATCTCCCTTCCTGCCAACTAACACACTGCTTGCTCCACTCCCACCCTCCTCAGGGTCTTTGCATTTACCGTTTGTTCTGCATAAAATGTTAATCGCCCAATGTCTGCATGACTGATTCCCTCCCTTCCTTCAGAACTGGCTGAAATGTCACCTTCTCAAAGACGGTATCCTTAACTACTATACACAAAACAGCATCCTTTCTCTAATCACTCTCTCTTCACTTGATTTAGCTTTACTTTATCCAAAGAACGTACTGCTATCTGAAATACTATATGTTTATAGGGGTTTTTTCATCTACTGACTTCCACTAGCATGTAACTCTATAAAGGAAGTTAATGGTTTTTGTTTGTTTTTGTTTGTTTGTTTTTGTCATATATTTTTATTTTTTTATTATTATTTTTATTAATTTATTTTTGTTACAGATGTTTCTCCTTTTTTCCCCATTGACACCCTCCTTCCCATCCCCCCACCCCGTCCCCAGCTTTGTTGTCCATGTCCATCAGTTATGCATATATGCGCTTAAGTTCTGTGGTTTATCTCTTCCCTCCCCCCCACCCCCTCTTCTGAGGGTTGTCAGTCTATACCCTACTTCCACATCTCTGGGTCTACCCTGTTCCTCAGACTGTTATGTTCATTATATTCCACAAATAAGTGAGATCATGTGATATTTGTCTTTCTCTGCTAGGCTTGTTTTGCTTAGGACAATACTCTCGAGGTCCCTCCATGTCGTCTCAAAGGATAAGAGATCTTTCTTTCTTACAGCTATATAGTACTCCATTGTGTATATGTACCACAGCTTTTTTATCCATTCATCCACCGATGGACACTTGAGCTGTTTCTAGATCTTAGCTATTGTAAATAGTGCTGCTATGAACATGGGGGTACATATATTCTTTCTGATTGGTGTTTCAGGCTTCTTAGGGTATATTCCTAGAAGTGGGATCACTGGGTCAAATGGCAATTCAATTTTTAATTTTTTGAGGTAACACCATAGTGTTTTCCATAGTGCCTGCACCAGTCTGCATTCCCACCAGCAGTGTACTAGAGTCCCCTTTTCTCCACACCCTCGCCAACACTTGTTGTTTGATGATTCATTGATGGAGGCCATTCTGACAGGTGTGAGGTGATACCTCATTGTTGTTTTAATTTGCATCTCTCTGATGATTAGTGATGTTGAGCATTTCTTCATATGTCTCTTGGCCATTTGTATGTCTTGTTTGGAGAGGTGTCTATTTAGTTCCTCTGCCCATTTTTTAATTGGGTTCTTTGTCTTCCTTTTGTTGAGTTGTATGAGCACTCTATATATTTTGGAGATTAACCCCTTATCTGATGTATCATTGGTAATTATGCTCTCCCATAGAGTGGGTTCCCTTTCTGTTTTGATGGTTGTTTCTTTTGCTGTGCAGAAGCTTTTGAGTTTGATGTAGTCCCATGTGTTCATTTTTCCCTTTGTTTCTGTTGCCTTAGGTGATGTATCAGTGAAGATTCTGCTGTGTATGATGTCCGAAATTTTGTTGCCTACATTTTCTAGGATTTTTATGGATTCACGAGTCACATTTAAGTCTTTTACCCATTTTGAGTTTATTCTTGTGTATGGTGTAAGTTGATGGTCTAGTTTTGTTTTTTTGCATGTAGCTGTCCAATTTTCCCAGTACCATTTATTAAAGAGGCTGTCTTTGCTCCATTGTATGCTCTTGCCACCTTTGTCAAATATTAATTGAGCATAATGTCTTGGGTCAATTTCCGGATTCTCTGTTCTGTTCCACTGGTCTATATGCCTGTTCTTGTGCCAGTACCAGGCTGTTTTGATTATAGTAGCTTTGTAGTATAACCTGATATCCAGTATTGTGATCCCACCTATTTTGTCCTTCTTTTTCAAGATTGCTGTGGCTATTAGGGGTCTTTTTTGGTTCTATATGAACTTTTGGAGTATTTGTTCTAGTTCTGTGAAATATGTTACTGGTATTTTGATGGGAATTGCATTGAATCTATAGATTGCTTTGGGTAATATGGACATTGTAATGATGTTAATTCTTCCAATCCATGAAAAAGGTATGTGCTTCCACTTTTTTATATCTTCCTCTATTTCTTTTTTCAGTGTCCTGTAGTTTTCTGCAAATAGATCCTTTACTTCTTTGGTTAAGTTTATTCCTAAGTATCTTAATTTTTTTGCCGTGATGGTAAATGGGATTGTTTTTTTAGTTTCTCTTTCTGTGAGTTCATTATTGGTGTATAAGAATGCCGTTGATTTCTTGACGTTAATTTCTTATCCTGCTACTTTGCCAAATTCATTTATTAAGTGTAGCAGATTTTTGGTGGAGTCTTTAGGGTTTTCTATATATAATATCATGTCATCTGAGAATAATGACAGTTTCACTTCCTCCTTTCCAACTTGGATTCCTTTTATTTTTTCTTCACGTCTGATTGCTGTGGCTAAGACTTCCAGTACTATGTTAAATAAGAGTGGCGAAAGTGGGCATCCCTGTCTTGTTCCTGTTCTTAAGGGAAATGTTTTTAGTTTTTGCCCATTGAGTATGATGTTGGCTGTAGGTCTTTCATATATGGCCTTTATTATATGAAGATATGATCCCTCTATTCCCAAATTGCTGAGCGTTTTTATCAGAAATGGGTGCTGGATTTTGTCAAATGCTTTTTCAGTGTCTATTGATATGATCATGTGGTTTTTATCTTTCATTTTGTTTATGTGGTGTATCACATTTATTGATTTGCGAATATTGAACCAGCCTTGCATCCCTGGGATGAATCCCACTTGGTCATGGTGAATAATTTTTTTGATGTATTGCTGGATCCGATTTGCTAGTATTTTGTTTAGGATTTTGGCATCTATGTTCATCAGGGATATTGGCCTGTAGTTTTCTTTCTTTGTAGTGTCTTTTTCTGGTTTTGGAATTAGAATTATGCTGGCCTCATAAAACGAATTTGGAAGTCTTCCTTCTTCTTGAATTTTTTGAAATAGTTTGAGGAGAATGGGTGTTAGTTCTTCTTTGAATGTTCAGTAAAACTCCCCCGTGAAGCCATCCGGGCCTGGGCTTTTGTTTGCTGGGAGAGTCTTGATTACATCTTCAATTTCCTTAGCTGTTATTGGTCTGTTCAAGTTTTCTATCTCTTCACGGTCCAGTTTTGGGAGACTATGTGTTTCTAGAAATTTGTCCATTTCACTTAGATTGTCGAATTTGTTGCCATATAAATGTTCATAGTATTTGCTAATGATCCTTTGTATTTCTGTGGTGTCAGTTGTCACTTCTCCTCTTTTGTTTCTGATTTTGTGTATTTGGGTTCTCTCTCTTTGTTTCTTGGTGAGTCTAGCTAAGGGTCCATCAATCTTGTTTATCTTTTCAAAAAACCAGCTCTTTGTTTCATTGATCCTTTGAATTGTTTTTCTGGTCTCTATGTCATTTATTTCTGCTCTGATCTTTACTACTTCCTTCATTCTACTTGCTCTGGGGTTTTCTTTTTGTTTGCTTTCTTGTTCGTTGAGTTGTGAGGTTAGATAGTCTATTAGAAATTTTTCTTGTTTCTTGAGGTAGGCCTGGAGTGCTATGAACTTCCCTCTCAGAACTGCTTTCGCTGCATCCCATAGATTTTGTGTTGTTGTGTGTTCATTTTCATTGGTTTCCAGCTTCCTTGATCTCCTCAATAACCCATTCATTGTTTAATATCATGCTATTTAGCCTCCAAGTGTTCAAATATCTTTGCATGTTCTTGTTGCAATTGATTTCTAGTTTCATGCCATTGTGATCTGAGAAGATGCTTGATATGATTTCAATCTTCTTGAACTTGTAGAGACTTAGTTTGTGTCCTAACATGTGGTCTATCTTTGAGAATGTCCCATGTGCACTTGAGAAGAACGTGAATTCTGTAATTTTGGGGTGTAATTCTCTGTAAATATCTATTAAATCCATTTGGTCTAGTGCTTCATTTAGAGTCTCTGTTTCCTTGTTAATTTTTTGTCTAGAGGATCTATCCAGTGATGTCAGTGGGGTGTTGAAGTCCCCTGCTATGATTGTATTGCTGTCGATTTCTCCTTTGAAGTCCTCCAGAAGATTTTTAATATATTTTGGTGCTCCTATATTGGGTGCATACATGTTCACCAAGGTTGTCTTCCTGTTGGATAGAACCTTTCAATATTATGTAGTGACCTTCTTTGTCTCTAGTTATGGCCTTCATTTTGAAATCTATTTTATCAGATATGAGTATTGCTACCCCAGCTTTTTTTTTTCCTTTCCGTTTGCTTGGAAGATTTTTTTCCATCCCTTCACTTTCAGCCTATGTGAGTCCTTTGTTGTGAGGTGGGTCTCTTGTAAACAACATATATATGGGTCACGCTTTCTTATCCAATCCGCTACTCTGTGTCTTTTTATCGGAGCATTCAATCCATTTACATTTAAGGTGATTATTGATATGTACTTATTTATTGCCATTTTTGTTTAGTGTGGTTCTACTTTCCTTTCTATTTCTTCTACTAATTACAGCAGTCCTTTTAACATTTCTTGCAGTGCTGGTTTGGTGTTAATATATTCCCTTAGCCTTTTTTTTGTCTGGGAAGCTCTTTATTTGACCTTCTATTTTGAATGATAGCCTTGCTGGATAGAGTAGTCTTGGATTCAGATCCTTGTTTTTCATGACCTTGATTACTTCATGCCATTCCCTTCTGGCCTGTAGTGTTTCTGTTGAGAAGTCAGCTGATAGCCTTATGGGGGTTCCTTTGTAGGTAACCTGTTGCTTAGCTCTTGCTGCCTTTAGGATTCTCTCTTTGTCTTTAATTTTTGGCATTTTAATTACTATGTGTCTTGGTGTGGGCCTGTTTGGGTTCTTCTTACTTGGGACTCTCTGTGCTTCTTGAACTTGAATGCCTTCTTTCTTCACCAAATTAGGAAGTTTTCTGTCACTATTTCTTCAAATATATTCTCTAACCCTTGCTCATTTTCTTCTTCTTCAGGGACTCCAATGATATGAATATTATTATGTTTCCAGTTGTCCCACAGTTCTCTTAAGCTGTCTTCCTGTTTTTCCATTGTTTTTTTCCTTTTAGTTTTCTGATTGGTTGATTTTTTCTACCCTGTCTTCTAATTCACTGATCCGGTCCTCAGCTTCCTCTACTCTGCGGTTTAGTCCTTCCAATGTGTTCTTCATTTCTGCTATGTCATTCTTCATTTCTTCTTGGTGCTTCTTAATTTCCACTTGGTTGGTTTTCAGTGTTTCTATGTCTTTGCTCATGGTGTTGATGTCTTTACTCAAGGTGTTGATGTCTTTACTCATGCTATTGAGCTTCCTCAAGATCATGGCTCTGAATTCTAGCTCTGTTAACTTGCTTAACTCCATTTCATTTATCTCATCTTCGGTAGAGGTCTCTTGTTCTTTCATTTGGGATCTGTTTCTTTGTTTCACCATTTTGGCTATCTCAGTGGTTTTTGGAGCCTGCCAAATTTTCCCTGTGGATGTTGGTGTTCTGCTGTTTGTGGCTCCCTCTACTGGGTTTGGATGAGCGTGGGAGGACCCACATTAAACACCACCATGGAGTCTTACTTTCCAGGGTATATTTGCAAGCCCAGCAAAGGTTAAGTTATCCTCTAGCTTTTTGCCTAGAGGCTATTAGTCGTGGTTGCTTGAAGAGCCTTGGGTTTTCAGTTGAATGAAAACCTCCCTCAGGTGTTCAGGGTGAGAGGATTTCCAGAGGGTAGGGCAGATGCTGGTAGTTAATGAGCCTCAGTTTGCATTTCAATGGCCCACCTGGGTGTGGCTGGATCTCCAAGGGAGGGGCTGCCGCCTCTCCCCAGAGCCCTGGGATGGAGTAAGACCACACCTGGGATGGAGTAAGGCCACAGTCCTGCGTGGCCGCAACTCAGCAAAAGCTCTGAGCACCCTCTGAATCCCGAGTGTCCCCACACAGTTCCAGTCCAGTCCGCCCTCTCTCTGCCAGAGCCCAGGTGAGTGGCTGTGGCTGTTTTAGCGCTCTGTCCCGGCTCTGCGCTGTGGAGCTGGCTAGGGCTTTAACCCCAAGGGCGGGGGCTGCTCACGGCTAAGGCCACTGCTGTCCGTGGGCTCCCAGCTCCCCTCTCTCGCCTCTGCAATCCTACCAGGATCGATTCAGTGTCCTGGTTGTATGGTCCTCGCAAGCTGCTTTTCTGTTGCTTTTTCCTGACGATTTGTCTTTATTTTAGTTGTAATTCCAGTTTGGTCCTGGGAGATGGTCTGTGTAGCTTCCATTCACTCTGCCGCCATTTTTTCGATCCTGGTCGGTTTTTGTTTGTTTTTTAGTCTATATCCCTGGAGCATAGAAAAATTTGTAGAACATGGCAACCCTTCAATAAATACTTGTCAAGTTAACAAGTAAATCATGAAACTGTAAGGTTCTGACTTTTTTTCTCTGAGTTCATCTTTAACCATAAATCAAATTGTTTTTTTTAATCAAGTTGGGATTTTTAAAAGAGTCATTAATTTTTTATATCTACTTCAATTCCAAAGTTATTAGTAGTGAAATGTCATATTTAGAGTAGCTTTTAAAAGTATACTTCAGCTATTAATCCCAGGTTTTTTGCATTGAGGTTTGATAAAGTACTGTGTATAATTTTTTTGCTTGAGAAATTTATTGAGATTTTTCTATGAGGCTTATATAATCCTTTCCCACAAATGTTTTAAACATAACAGAAAATATTTTCTGTGAGGTAAAAAATTTTATATTGAGATAGATGTAATTAAAGTGATTAATTATATTCTTATATATTATTTTGACTGGATATTTGCTCTTGCAAAGACTAAGAGAGGGCAATAATGTTTTCAAGTATTCATTTCTGTGAATAAACCTTGTATTACTAAAAATTTTAGTTTACATATTATAAAGTTTTTTCTTACTTTTAAAATCATCTTTCATAAGGTATAAATTGCAAGTATACCATCAAACCTATGTAACCATCACCACAGTAAATGCTGTAGAATATTTCCATCATCCCGGAATGTTTCTCATGTCACTTTGAAGTCAATATTCCCCAAACCCCTGCCTCACGCAATCACTGATTTGATTTCTACCACTGTGGATTCATTTTTCCATAGATAGATGCTATGTACTCTCTTGTATCTAGCTTCTTTCACTCAGCATAATTTTTGAAGATTTATTTATATTGTTTTATATAGAGTTTATAGTTATTTGGTGGATTAATTGGGTATTCTCAAGAATTGGGGAGAAAGTGTTAAGTAGCATCCCACTGTACATCAAGTTGGATGGACACATGTATTGTTTCCAGTTTGGGTTATTAGGTATTATATAACACTCATGAACATTCATGTATAAGTATTTCTGTGAATAGTTGAAGTCATTTCTCTTGAATAAATAGCTAGAAATTGTATGATAAATGTCTGTTATAGCCAAGTTGACTTTGCCAGTTTACAAATAGCTATGTAATTTTACACTCCCAGCAGAAATGTATACTCATTCAAATTGTTCCACACATCCTTGACAATTCTTAGTATTTTTAGCCTTTATAACTTTAGCCATTCTAATGATTCTGTGGCAGATTCTCATTGTGGGTTTTAATTTTTATTTCCCTGACTAGTAACAAGGAGTATCTTCTCATTGTTTATAATGCATATGTTTATCTTCTTTTTTTTTTTTAATTTTTTTCTTTATTGATTTTAGAGAGAGAGGAAGGGAGAGGGAGAGAGAGATAGAAACATTGATGAGAGAGAACATCGACTGGCTGCCTCCCACATGCCCACCACTGGGGATCAGGCCCACAACCTGGGCATGTGCCCTGACCAGGAATCGAACCAGTGACCTCTTGGTGCATGGGTTGATGCTCAACCACTGAGCCACACCAGCTAGGCCTTTTTTTTTTTTTAATCCTCACCCAAGGATATTTTTTCTTTTTTTTGTTCAGATAGAGTGGGAGGGAGAGAGAAACATTGATGTGAGGGAGACACATCAACTGGTTGCCTCCCACATGATGCCGACCAGGGCCAGGGATGAACCTCAATGGAGGTACATGCCCTTGACCGGAATCAAACCCACAACTCATTGGTCTGCAGGCCAACACTCTAACCGCTGAGCCAAACTGGCCAGGGCTGTTTATCTTCTTTTGTGAAGCTTCTATTCCACTATTTTACCCTTTTTTTGTTGTTGTTAATTCTCACCAAGGATATTTTTTCCACTGATTTTTAGAGATTGGAAGGAGAGAAGAGAGAGAGAGATGTGAGAGAGACACATCAATTAATTGCCTCTGGCACACACCCCAACCAGGGCATTGAACCTGCAACCCAGGTACCTGCCCTTGACTGAGAATCAAACCCATGACCCTTTGGTTCACGGGCTGATGCTCTAACCACTGAGTAACACTGGCCAAGGCTATTTTTCCCATTTTTAAATTGAGTATATTATCTTATTATTATTGAGTTGTAAGAGACCTTATTGTATTCTAGATATGAGTCTTGCTTCCTTTGGGATACTATTATACTCACATGCTCACATTTCTTTCCCTTTTAAATCATTTTTTCTGTGGAAGTCAGAAGCCATGAAATGAGGTCATTCAAGCAAGATGGGTCCATGTCAATGAATGGAGGTCTTTGGCTAATAACCAGTGAGGTCCGAGGTCTGTCAACAAAAGGAGTGATCTTAAAACTGGATTCTCTAGCCTCAGTTGACCGTGGAGATGACTGCAGACCTAGCTGAGAGCTGGACTGCAGCCTCAAGAGACCTTGAGCCAGAACCACCCAGCTGAACTTGTGCCAGATAGCCTACTCTCAGTATCTGTGTGAGATAATAAGCATTTGTTCTTCTGAATTGCTACATTTTCGGGCAATTTGCTACAAAGCAATAGATGACTAAATCCATCCAAACCATGTTAACTCCAGTTCAACCCCCAAATCTGGAAAGCACATTCGGTACAGTTGGCTAGAGGTGCAGCCTGAGTTCAAGTTGGAGGCCACAGTACCCAGGAAGGATGCATTATCACATCTCTTTACCTGGGTTCTCAAGCCCAGATCAGATTAGGTGCAATGGCATAAGCTGCTTCCATTCCAAACAAAATTAAGTCCTGCTATTCTTCCTCATTATTGAGTGTTTTTTACCAGGAGCATCTTTCTCTGTGTATTCTCAATGCTCTCCCTCCTATAGCTACTCTTTCATAGCATTATTTCTGCCTCTAAGATTTCCATGGTGGGAAGAAATTGTTAAGGCCATCTAGACCAACACATTTATTTGAATCTCTCTATAACATCCTGCAAGTGGTCTAGCTTATTTTTGAAATTTTTATGTCACGATATCCTTAGGTAACTTATTCTATCTTTGTGTTATTCTGACTCTTAGAAAATTCCTCCAAAAATGAACAGAATTCACTTTCTCTTCCTTCCTGCTTCACTTGGTTCTCAAGATATTTATTTTAGGCAGAACTTCTCAGGAGAATTGGCTGTGACTGAGACACACTTCTGAAGCAAGGACTGATTATTAATTGTTGGGGATTTAAAACAAATCATATTTTCTTTACTATAAAGTCCCTAGCTGGACTTGGTTTTCTATGAGCCATCTCATTAGCTGGATATATTTTAGACAATTATTCATTCAATACTCAAGAATGTATCTGGGGTAGGGGGTTAGGCTCTTCAATTATGGATCCGCAGATATTTCTGCTCTTGGCAAAACTTTTGTGGATATTCCTGTAGCTAACAAATGTCTTGCCCTTGTCTCTGGGAGGGCCCTGAGCCAAGCACTATAAACCCAGGCCTCGTGTTGCCTACTCTGGCTTGCCAGGATGATGATAAGATTAATTGTTTCCATAAAGTAGGGTACTCTAAAGACTTCCTGGAGAGCTTGGCTCATCTGTAGATCTAGGAAACTTGTATGAATGGTTTCTTGCCTTCATAAAGATAGTCAAAATCTGCCAGGTTCTGTGCAAAACTCTTAATATAGTCCACAAAGCCCGTGGATGTGGCACCTGACTTGTTCCCGCCTCATTTCTCACTATGGTTTTCCTCCCACTTTGAGTTCCAGTTACATTGGCACGCTTTCTATTTGTCAGAATCTGTATAATTAACTCAAAGTGAATGAATTTAGGATTATTTTTAATTCTCATAATTTTAATGGTCAACAGCTTCTGGTTGGCTCTGGGTGGTACAGTTAAACTATAGACTTGGAGACCCCCACCCCACGCACATTCACACCCCTCAGCTTCCATCAACATTGCACTGCCCAGTCAGACATCCACAGCCTCAGACTCCCCATGGGTTACAGAAATCCACATGTTAGTGTGACGAGTTGAAAAAACCCTTGGTCCATTTGTGATCTGTGCTTTTTTTTTTTTTTTTTTAAATAGCAGCTATTAAACCAAACATCTTCCTGCTCTCCATTGCCTCGTGGAGCAAAAAAGTGTTCCTGTGTGATTTGAACACTCTGTTGTCTCCTGTGGGCTGGCTGTCTGCTCCTCTCCCTGCTGGACTGAGGTCCTATGGCCTAGAGCTCATAAACCTTCTTTACACAGTACACCAGGGCAGCGAGTGCCATCATGCTGTACAGTCTCTTTCTGTGCCAGTTGTCCTTCCGAACCAGCACCACTGAGGTGGAGGAAGTGAGTGTGTGCAGGGGCAGGCGGGCAGTTTACAGGCATCGAACTTTACTTGGTACTTGCAGCAAGGGTCAAACTGCCAGGAGATCCCATGGCAGGTACAGCAGGCCAGGCTCAGCAGGCAGGGAGATGTAGTGGGAGTAATCTAAGGGCAGTGCCAATGAGGTGAAGAGGCAAGCAGTGCCCACCAGCACAGTGGTCTTGTGCAGACAGTTGCCCAGGGTGATCCAGTGAGCAGTCTCATCACCAATGCAGGTGGACTCGATCACGACATACTTGTACTGGGCCTCCAGGGCCTGCTCCAGCTCATACTCAAACTGGTCCCGCGCATTCTCCCCACTGTAGATCTCATGCACCATGTAACGGTCTGGCCAACAAACTCAGCTTGTACTGTCCCTTACTACGTGGGCAACTGTGTCTCAAAGATGTGGACAGTCCAAGCGGCAATCTGTTTCGTGTGCTCGCTGTCAGTGTGCTGAATTTTGGACAAGAATTCAGGTTACAGCCCGCCAGTGTGGCTCAGTGGTTGAGTGTGGACCCATGCACCAAGAGGTCACTGGTTCGATTCTCAGTCAGGGCACATGCCCAGGCTGTGGGCTTGATCCCCAGTCAGGGGCATGCAGGAGGCAGCCTATCGATGTTCTCTCTCATCGATGTTTCTATCTCTCTCTCCCTCTCCCTTCCTCTCTCCAAAATCAATAAAGAAAAAAAAATTTAAGAATTCAGGCTACAGCTCAGAATCTGATGTTCTTCACTACAAACACTGTTGATTTCCTCTCAACGCTGCCGCCACTGATGCCCAGGGCCAAGACGTCTCCTTCCCCACAAGCCATCTTGGAGACCTGAATTTGGGATTTTAATTACATATGTAAAATCCCTTTACTTTTGCCATCTACAGTAACCTAATCATGGGAGTAACATTCATCATACTCATAGATCATTGTCAAGTGGAAGGGATTTGCAGTGGGTGTACACTAGAAGGCTGGAATCAGCTGAGGTCTTTCAAATATTGAGTGATTTTTTTGTTGATATATATTTTTTGCATATATATACATATATATACACATGTTTATATGTGTGTGTGTGTGTGTATAGTATTATTTTCCATAGGAACAACTGTAAACCCAGGAGTGGGCAAAAGCAGGTTTACAGTTGTTCGTATGAAAAGTAGTACAATAATTAATAAATAGTAATACAACAATAAACTCTTGTGTTTCATGTACTCACAACTGTAAACCTGCTTTCCCCACCCCAGTATGTCTGTATATGTATATACATATATATATATATATACACACATACTAATCAATGTCAATCAGTGTCGAAGCTGAAGTGTTACCCCCCAGTAAGTATACAGGTTGTTATTTGATTTGATTTATTTGGAGTGAAGAGGTTTCTTTGAGTATACAGGTAACTCTACACTTCTGGGTGTGAAGCGTGGGCAGGCAGAGACCCACCGGAAGATTTTCTAATAAGGTGCTCCAGTGTGCCTCATAACATTAAAATTGAAGTAAAATGTTGTCATTAACATTTTGAAAGTTTGAGGTTTCAAATCATACCTCTTTCATCTTTTTCTTGGAGGCACAGAAACCTTTCCAGCCTAGGTCCTTTTCATGATTCATAAAGGGAAATAGCTTTCCAAGTATACCCTCTGTATGTGATTTATAAACATGATATACATCCAAATTCTCTCTACATTAAAGTTATTCAATTTACTCTAATGGCCCTTATATTAGAATTATGTCTATTCATAGCAGACAACACCTGTAAGTTATTAGCTTGAATTATAGTTCTTGCTAATTTTCATCATTAAAGACTTGGATTTAGGGAGGAAGGCCTCTGAATTTTGCAAATCTATCCTAAAATGGCTGTCTCTTATATTAGAAAATTATAAACTTAGAAAATTATAAGGATACACAAAATATTTCTCTTATAAGAAAAAAAAAAAAAGCAAGAGAATGAGCTGATCATGAGTGATAATCCAAAATGGTCCATACTGCCTGGTCAGTGTGGCTCAGTGGTTGAGCATCGACCCATGCACCAAGAGGTCGCTGGTTCGATTCGCAGTCAGGGCACATGCCCAGGTTGTGGGCCCGATCCCCAGTGGGGGGCATGCAGGAAGCAGCCAGTTGATGTTCTCTCTCATCGATATTTCAATCTCTCCCTCTCCCTTCCTCTCTCTCTAAAATCAATAAAGGAAAATAAAAAATGGTCCATACTGGTCAGCTTCCACCGTCTGATCAATTTTCCCTATTTTTATCACTATTTATTGGACTCAAGTACACCTGCATAAAAAAATAGAGTTCTTAAACTCACTCATAAGTAATATGATACTGAATGAATTAAATAAAAAGGCAAAAAGTAGATCTAACTCAGTTTCATAAAAGAAAGGGCAATTTTCTTTCCTCCTTCTCTACTCAATACGTAAACATCCCCACATAAAAAAAAAAAGTAGATCTAATTATTCAGAGATAGATAGATGATAGATAGATAGATAGATAGATAGATAGATAGATAGATAGATAGATAGATAGATAATGCTAAGGGGTGGCTTTGGACAGGGTTGACTCATTCATTAGACATAATACGCACAGATTAGTGGCCCACAAAAATGTTTTAATTATGATGTTTTAAAATTAAAATTAATATATTAATAAAATGATCATATAATAATGAATCCAGCCTAGATTATATTCAACTATGCAACAAAACGTTGTAAAATAGAACTTTTAACAGTTTTTATTGAGGAAGGAGACCTTGAAGGCGAAAGTGCCTAAAGCCCACAAAAATAATAATGGGGTCCTGGCTTGGGGAGCTTTAACCTTTCTCTATTCATAATATCCCTCATGGTCACCACCATCATAAAGCTACCTCAGAACATGCAATGTTAGTAAAAACCAGGTGATTGCTGTAGAAATACAGCTTCAAGACAAGAAGGCTGCCCTCCCTTTTAACAAGATTGCTCCTGAGTCTCTCACAAACAGACTGTAAGCTGCTACTGGATTACCAGTTTGGGAAAACATCAAGTTATATCCAAACTTTATATTTAAAAATTACTAGCTTCACAGCTAACCACACTCGCAGTCTGCGCCTCCGTGCCCGCTGCTCCGCCCTGAGCGCTCCCAGGATGACGTGCAGTGGGTGCTTCTCCACCCGGCCCACCACGGCCGAGGTCCAGGCCATCACCGACAAGGTGAAGCCCCAGCTGGGGGAGAAGGAAAACAAGAAGCACAGCGCTTTTAAAGCTGTGGAGTTCAAGCGCCAGCTGGTCGCCGGGATCAACTACTTCATCAAGGTTCAAGTTGAAGATGATGACTTCATGCACATTGGAGTGTTTGAAAGTCTCCCACGTGAAAACAAACCCTTGGCCTTGCACAGCTATCAGACCAACAAGACTAAGCATGATGAGCTGAGCTATTTCTAGTTCTGGATTTTGAACTGAGCCTGTCCTCCATGTGGTTCTCTGTCATCTGCGATCGTATGTCTGGGGTCCTAAATGAATGATGGCTCGAGCTGTGCCACTTTTGATGGAAGGGGTTGTTCTGCACCAATCTGGATTCTGTTTCTGAGGTTAATAGTGCGATTTTCCTCCCAATCAATGATCTTACCGAAATTGCTTTCAAAGATGGCTTAGATTATCTCCAAATACATATATTCTTAAATCTTTGCAAATTTTCAAATAAATAAATAAATATTACTAATTTATTAAATAACTTAATGATCATAAATGGCACAAAATAAAATTGAGACTATTGATTTAGATGCTAGTGTCTGATCTTTACAAGAAGTCATAAAGGCCCGGGCTGGTTTGGCTCAGCGGTTGGAGCGTCGGCCTGTGGACCAGAGAGTTCCGGGTTCGGTTCCCGCTAGGGGCACATACCAAAAAAAATAAATAAATAATAAAAAAAAAGATTCAAAAGAAGTCATAAAGGAAAAGCTCAATATCTGACCAGTACAAGAACCAACAAACCACAGTGAAAATGAAAACAGCAGTAGTTGTCTCATCTGTGAGAGAAATGGATTATTATGTATAATATATTAAAAGTTTATTCTAACATACATAAATATCATAAATATCCCCCCTTAATGGCAAATGACTGGGGGGGGAGGGGAGGGTGTTCTATGGAAAGCAAGCTCACAGAGTGATCTGATCATTAATTCCTAACCGGGCAGGTCATGGTAGGTAGTCCTGTTCCAGGCATATAACATTTTTTGTAAAGGTTTATCTTTGCATTAAGCAAGCCCTGAACATTGTTGTGCACCTAGGTTAACACACCTTTGAAATAAACCCTCAAGAGAACACATAATCTTGTTAATTATCCTGTAATCCAATCCCTGCCTTGTTTTCTCTCAACTTCATATAATCTTTTTTATATTTTCTCCTTAATTTCAAATGCATAAAAGAAATTGCAAAACTGTCATTCTTGGGAGCATCTGAGATTTTGCTTCCTGGCAGTTGTCGTCAGCTTGGCTCAAATAAACTCATAAAAATTCTCTACAGGTTTGGACGTTCTTACATTGACATGACATAAATAGAACAAAATGTAGATGGTAAACAAACGGGAAAATGTTCCAGGCTGCAACAAAATTCAAATTAAACAAGTGAGGCATGTTTTTATATCTATTAACTTGACAAAGAAGATGTAGTAACAATATCAGTTGCATTGTTTACAGTGAAGTTGATGTACACCTTTCTGACAGTGTATATAAAAGAGGGCCATGCCAAACATAAGTAAACAAACAAACAAACAGGAACATGCCAATATGTATTGAGAACCATAAAAATGTTCACAGCCTTTGACCCAGTACATTTCATTCATTATAGTTTAGCCTGAGGAGATAATTCAAAAGAAGGGCAAATCCCTGTGCATGAGGATCCTTATTGTAGCATTCTCTAAAACCACAAAAACGGAAAACAAATGAAATGTCCAACAATAGGGACTGTGAACACAGTGGAGTAAATTGCAGTACTTTAACTGGATGGAACATTCTGTAGCTCTCACATAATAATTACAAAGAGTGTGAGACCGTATAAAGAGTTGTTTAAAACACCATTTAGTAAAACAAAATATCCAATTATATAGATGCTTTGATTATAGCTATGTAAAATATGCCAGTATGTAGACTTGACTACAGGAAGGGGTGGGGGGAGGGAAGTGTTTTCTCCTTCATTTCTTCAAAACAGACCCCACGTGGTGAGGATCCTGCCTACATTTGCAGGTTTAACCCCTGCCATTCCCCACTGTGTTCACCATGTTTTAGACACACTGGCTTGCTCTCTGCGCTGGATGCTGAGTACATCCTTTTCCTTTGCAATTTCTGTCTCTTCCACTTGGATTGCATGAGCCCTACATCTTTCCGTGTAACCTCATCCTTTCTTGCAGCTTTAATTATGGCAATTAACATGAATAGCAGTGGGATAAGCAGTGACTGGTCAGTATGGAATTAGCAACAACACATAAAAAATCATGACTAGAAAGGAAGAAAAATCACCCTGGACAGTTGGGCTCAGTGGTTGGAGCGTCAGCCCCTCAGATCAAACAGTCTCGGGTTTGATTCCCGGTCAAGAGCACCTACCTCGGTTGTGGGTTAGATCCCTGGCCCCTGGTCGGATCATTTAAAAGGTAACCAATAGGCCCTGGCCGGTTTGGCTCAGCGGTTAGAGCGTCGGCCTGTGGTCCAGAGAGACCCGGGTTCGGTTCCCGCTAAGGGCGTGTACTTCGGTTGCAGTTTGTCCCCGGCCCTGGTTGGTCGTGCGGGTGGCAGCCACTCGATGTGTCCCTTTCACGTCGATGTTTCTCTCTCTCTCTCTCTTCCTCTCTCTCCTTCCCACTCTATCTGGACAAAAAATGAAAAAATGTCCTCAGGTGAGGATAAAAAAAAAAAAAGTAACCAATAGATGTGTCTCTCTCACATCGATGTTTCTCTCTCTCTCCCTCCCTCCCACTCTATCTAAAAAAATCAAGGAAAAATATCCTCAGTTAAGGGTAAAAAAAAAGGGAAGAAAAATTATAGAAAAGATGATGAGAGGGGAGTGTGGAGTGGAAACTTGATTCAGACACAGAGGAGAGACTTGAGCATTTTCATGGGGAAGGAGCTAGAAAGAGGGAAAGCTGTGATACAGAGGACCTTGGATTAACTAAAGAAGCAAATTCCTTGAGGACTTTTTAAATGCAAATTTCCTTTAAAGAGATAAAATATGTAACTCCTAAGGATTCTGGTTCCCACTTAGCTTCCTTCTTTTCTATCACTGTGAACTTCTATACTATGTTGCACATATCTCCTTCTCCATCAGTGTGTAAATGCTGAGCTCACTGAGCAGCGGGGAGAGGTCTTAATCATGATTGTATCTCAGTGCTGAATACAAAACAAAGGCTCCACAATTAATGAATACATTTATCTGTTGACTTTTTTCTAAGTGACATGAGTGTTCTGGAGCAGCATGAATTCCCTCAATAAATGCGTAAGAAGGAGCAATGAAAAAGAGAGGGGACAATGCCAAAGAGAGTGTAGATGCCAGAAAAGAACTTTACCCCCAAAAAAGTAGTGTCTGACGATTCAGGGGAGCCAGAAGCAGGGCACAGACTGGGCAGGAAGCTGAGAGAGGTGCTCTCAAAGTATTAGAGCCACAAGAACTCTTGAGTTGGTCTAGTTCCAATGTCCCATTTAACAGGTGAGAAGACGGACAGAGGTCCAGAGAGCATGAGTGACATGCACAGGATCACAGAGACTCTTAGTGGCAAAGACAAGCCACAGAAGCACATTCTTCTGAGACCAGCCTGTACTTAGGTGAACAGACCCTTGGGTTTGCCTCAGCTGAATTTCAGCTGGACTCTCCTCTGTCCTGAGGATGCTGGCTTGCTACCACTTTTCTGTCTGAAATTACAAAGTTTTCAGTTCTAATACCTGCCCCATAAAAAGGGATGCTACAATTGCTGGAGGGGAGGAAATGCAGAAAAACAGAAGATGCCATTATTGTCAAGACTATAACCCTGATGCCCAGGCCACAAGCAGACCAATTTAATCAGAATCTGGAGGAGGTGGTGAAACCCAGGTATCAGCATTTTGTAAAGGTCCCAGGAGATTCCAATGAGCATCCAAGGTTGAGAATCAATGGATTAGAAGTCTCTGAGGTGCGGGCATGAGGGCCACCCAGATCTCCCTTGCCCTGCTCCTTCCTCTATATTCTCAGTCACCTGCCCCCAGGTACCTCAATCCTGTCCCAAGGCTACTGCTGAAGGTGCAGTTGGGCCACATCCCCTAAATTAAACAATCCTGGAGATCTCAGGATCCCCCAGATGCCCTGGGATTAGCCTGTCAGAGAATGGCAGAAGCCACCCTTCTTCTGGTTCTAATAGAATAATTTATTATAAATAGCCTCCCTTTCTTCCAGATCCCAGGATCCTTAGCCAAATGGAGGTGCACAAGGGCTGCCTCTAACGAGATGCAGGAGAGAAATGAGCTTTCCAAATGAGCAGTTGTCAGAGCGGTGGCTGAATTAAGACAGAAATACTTAACACTTCACGTCCTTCTTATAAACTAACTACTCCTGTGGGGATGGGGGAGGCAGGTACTGCCAAGAGCCCTGCAGGAACAAAGCTGCAGTGTCCAGGGTGGGATTTCCAATAAGGAAGGACTCCAGGGGAAGTGATGGAAGGGTCCTCTCTTGCCTGCTCACTTCCTACATCCCTCTTCCTCCTCCCTTTTTCCTCCTCCTCCTCTTCCAACTCTCACCTCTGCTCTGCCCTGGTCTCTCAAGAGAAGCTTATTCCTACTCAGTTTATTTTATTTATTTATTTATTTATTTATTTATTTATTTATTTATTTATTTATTTATTTATTTATTTTTATCCTCACCCGAGGACATTTTTGCATTCATCTTCAGATAGAGTGAGAGGGAGAGATGGAGGAAGAGAGAGAGAGAAACACCCATGTGAGAGAGACACATCGACTGGCTGCCCAACCGGGGCCGGGGACAAACTGCAACCGAGGTACTTGCTCTGAACAGGAATCAAACCTGGGTGTCTCTGGACCGTGGGCCAACGCTCTAACCGCTGAGCCAAACCGCCCAGGGTATTCCTACTCAGTTGAAGAGAGAAGTTCTCACTGTTCCAAACTCTTGCTCAGGTCTCGGGTCTCATCCATCAGAATATGGGAGGATCTGAGGTTAAGATGCCTGATACCAGCTGGCACTGGTGCCTTCCTGGGATCTAGGACTCAGGAGAGAAAAGGAGGCATCATCCACCAGGGAACATTTTCCATGTCCCTCAACAATTTCATCCAGAGGGATGCTATACAGGGTTATCTTGCTGATTCACCCATTATTAATTCACTAATTTAATGGATATTTATTTTCACCATAAACAAGGTGAATCATGTTTCTTCTACAACTTGTGTACAGCCCAGCAGCTGAGATGAACATGTATGTGCGCGTGACAGGACACTCTATGTAGCTACAGTTCAGATGCCACAGAGATATCCCCCTCCCCCGTCAATACGCTCAAGTTCAGGTTCATTTGGTCATTGGAGACCATATCGGTGGCAGTATGCCAGGAGGAAAATTCTGAGAGGAAAGAAAATTGGACCATGGTCATTCCCCTGGTTGACTTTGGATGTCAGTGCAAACACATTTGATGGACTGAGACTGTCCTGGTCAAGGCCAGAAAGCAAGAAAAAGCCACGGCGATGAGAATGGTGTGTGAGCACCCAGGAGTGGCCTGGACCCCAAGGACTTGGCCAGCGAAAAGAAATGTTGCTTCTGGGAATAGTGTGCTGCTGGAAACAGGAAAGTCTAAACTAGCAGTGTTGTGTGCACACTGTGGGAAGTGAAGGAGGGGGTCTGTAAGTATAACTCAGCCATTACAGGAGCACCTTAAAACTAAATCTCAGAGCAGAAGATCCCCCTTTTCACTTAGGAACAAGACATCAGTGGGAGCCATTGCCTGGAACTGTGAGTTACAGCTTAGGCAGCCCCCCTCCCCAACAGGAAAGAGTATACAGCCCTAGAGTATATTACTCATGCCCAACCTTTAGGTTGAGAAAAACAACCATGGTGACTCACTTTTAAATCATGTTTACTAATGCATCTGAATCATTATGTTGTCACACACAAAAATATCAGGATGAGAACCACAAGCTTAAAAAATCAAGTCCACCTGACAAGGCATACATAGATATTCACAACCTAATTTCAATCCACCTTTGAGTCTCCTCTCTGACCTCTAGACAGTTTTCTTTCTGATATCCATTCTGTTGGATATGAAATCCAGTATGCCTAGCGAGAAGAGAATAGGAGAAAGAGTCGCAAGAAATGAGGCTGGAGACATGAAATGCACCAGGTCTCAGAGCTTCTTAAAGTCCGTTTTGGACATTACGCCAGGAGAGTCGTCCTGGCCTGTGTGGCTCAGTTGGTTGGGTGTCATCTTGTGAACCAAAAGGGTAATGGAGAGCCAATGAAGACTGGCAAGCCTGTGAGTGACCAGACTGGAATGGTGTTTGTCACATGACAGGGAATCAAAAAATTTTAACACCTTCCAAAATTATTTAGCACCAACAATTTTAATTCTTTTTCTCTTTATTCCCCCTAAAGATAATTTGGAAAGAAACTACCACTTCAACATGTTGCTGCTAGGCACAATAAACAAGTATGAATAAGGACCTGGGCCCTTCCCTTAAGACATATTTACAATGAGCCATAACATTGTGTGATACGAACCAAGCTGATGACAAGGGTCAACACTCTCAGAGGGCAAGAACTGCATCCTTCACCTCACTGTCCTTAATGTTGGGCACAATATGTGGCACGTGGCCTTCGGCACAGACTGCTGGGCCAAATGAGGCATGATCTAGGAGTCCAGAGGACAGAGCAGGAGCGTTAGATGCACCATGAGTTTAATTTCAAGATTTAATACAGGCTTGATGAGGACTGTGTCTTTCTTTCTGTATATTTTACTGATATATGTTTGGGATTATTTTCAGTATGCTTTCTGGTGGGTTTTTTTGTTTTGTTTTGTTTTTTGTGGAAGTTTCTTCTGAGTGATTTTCAAATAAAAACTTTCCTAACATGAAACACTGTATAACATGAAAACATCAAATCTAGACTGAGATGTTTGGTTTGCTAATATTAAATTCCTAATTATTTGTGGTATTTCAATCTGAGTCACAGATAACATGGGGTGAATTTCATTCTCTATTGCTGCCTTTTCCACCACCTACCTGTACCCCTGGCCATCTAACTACTTCTAGTTGACATGTGTTTAGAAAATCAGAGTAAATTACCCTTAGCTTGAGCAATACACCAGTGAACTGGTCTGAGAATCCTGTAATTCCAGATAAAGTAAATGACGATGGGGTCAAAACTAACATTGTTCCCTCTGTTAACATGTGTAGCTCTCCCCGTTTCTATGCTTATGTATTTTATATCTGTGGCAAGTTGAAAAATAAGGTAAATAATCCTATTGGCTAGGGGAACACAGCACCATTGTGGGAAAGGGAAAGGCAAAGGTGTTTTCTTCCCGTGTGTATGGTTCTTCAGATTCATATAGTGAAATTGAACTTGGTCACATTGGTTCCTTTTTCTTAAAGTTTTACTCTTCCAGATGAAAGCTGTAGCTGCCTGTCCTTATTAAATACATTAGAGTTGGAGACTCCATGTGTGACAGCTGTCATGCACTGATATGATCTCTCAGGGAACACAAATGCATTTCTAATACCTACAAATGCTCCTCAGGTGAGAAATATTTTATAAAGGAAAGTCTAAAAGTAATTCTTATACTTTATAGCAAAACTGTACTATTTTTATGCATCTGTAAGTACTTTTATTATAAAACCCGAACTCAAAGTAAAAAAATTTAAGTACAAAGAGTATAGTAAAGAAAATTGAAGTTCCTATTTCCTAATTCAATCCCACAGTCACATACCCCAAAGGTGCCTTGGACCTTCTTTCAGAATGTTTTTCCTTATACTAAATAAATGAAGTATCTCTTACAATGTTTTAACACAAATAGGATCATCCTATACAGTTTTGTATTTTTCATTTTTCACCTGTAATTAGGTTGGTGCATGTAGATCTTAGTATTCTTTTAGTGCCTGCACAGCATTGCATATATAAATGTACCATCATTTATTTTACCTATTAATAATTACTTATGCTGTTTGCTCTTTTTTCTTGCTATTAGAAATAGCATGGTGGTAAACATTTTTCAACATACTTTTTTTTTCAAACTTAAGTAAATATATCCACCATGTAAATTCCAAGCAGAAATATTAACACTTTTTAAAATAACATTCTTCAGCTGAATTAGATACTGAAATAGTCCATCCTAATACCCCACAGGGTAATTGAGGAAATGGTGACAAGTGGTAATGATAGAACATGTTCTATTAAGTTAAGACATTGTTCTAGTTATTTATTGCTACATAACAAACTACTCCAAAACTTAGTGGTTGAAAATGAAAACACTCACTTATTTAGCTGAGAAATCTGCGACTAGTTCAGGACTGGGTAGGGAAGGCTTGTGTCTGCTCCACACGGCATCAGGTGGAGTGGCTTGACTAAGGGGCAGAGGATCCCTTTCCAAGATGGATTACTCAAGTTGTTAGAGCTGGCTTTCTTTTTTTTTTTTTTTAATTTTTTTTTTTTTATCCTCACCTGAGGACATTTTTTCATTATTTTTTGTTCAGATAGAGTGGGAGGGAGAGAGAGGAAGAGAGAAAGAGAGAGAAACATCAACGTGAAAGGGATACATCGAGTGGCTGCCACCCACACGACCAACCAGGGCCGGGGACAAACTGCAACCGAGGTACATGCCCTTAGCGGGAACCGAACCCGGGTCTCTCTGTACCGCAGGCCGACGTAGAGCTGGCTTTCAGTTGAGTGCTCAGCTGGGCCTGATGGTTGGGAACCCTCAGTTTCTCTCTGCATGAGTCACTCCATGTGCTTTAGACTTCCTTGTGACATGATACTTGGATACCAGGGGCAAGAATCCTGAGAGACAGAACTAGGGAGAAGCTATACTGCTTATTATGACCCAGAAGTCTCATGGTGTCCCATCTGCTAAACTATATTCATTATATAGTAGTCACAAAGGTCCATCCAGTTTGAGAGGAGTAATATAAATTCATCTCTTGATAGAAATGTGGCAAGGTTTTTTAAAAAGCAGGTGGGATGGGAGATATTGCAGTCACTACTGGAAAACACAATCTGCCATAGTCAAAATATACCTTTTTTGACTCTAGATAAATAGTTGAAAATATTATATGTTGATTTTTGAAATAGTACATCCAAGTTTAATTGTTTTTCCTTTGATCTGATTCTGAAAAAATATTTTCCTAGACCTACCAGTTGTTTTTCTGCATGATCACCAGCTTTTCTTTAATTGATGAGAAACAATGTGTTGTTCATTCCCCTCCACTTAGCATAGCTCCTAATGATATCGTTGTTACTATTCCATATGAAATATGGTATTTTCATTTACTGAAAACAAAATCTAGATGTGGAAAGGTAAAGCAACTATTTAAAAACCCATTAGTGTTGCAGGTGGGATTTGAACCTAGGATTCTGTTCTAAGCCTAGGTTCTTACTGTTAATTAAACTCTCTAAAGCTTTGGGTTGAGGGTTTTGTTATGTAAAGCTAATCAGTAAGAAAATCTTTAGTCATGGCTTAGTCTAAGTGAACTATGCTAATCTCTGAGAAATGGTGAAACTCCCTGAAATATCCTAGGATCTGTCTTGCCAAGGATGTGGCTTATACACAGATTTGCATTTGAATATTACTCTGTTAGCTGTTCTGTGTGAGAGAATAATTGAACTAATATAACAAAGCAGGATCTAAAGATCCAGTGTAGAGAGAACTAAAATATTGTGTTGCTTCCTCGCCATTCTTTTCACAAGTCAATTTCATGGTGCTATAAGATAATGGAGTCTGATTAAAGTCATGTTAAGATAAGGAGTTCATAGACTTAAAAAAAAAAAAAAAAAAAGGAAGCACAGAAATTTTGCTAGTAGATAAAAGAAATCACAGAAAGCTTCCTGAAAGAAGCAGATCTTGACCAGTGACATTAAGAAAAAGAAAACTAGCCCTGGCCGGTTTGCTCAGCAGTTAGAGCATCGGCCTGCGATCCTGGGAGACCCGGGTTCGGTTCCCGCTAAGGGCATGTACCTCGGTTGCGGTTTGTCCCCGGCCCTGGTTGGTCGTATGGGAGGCAGCCACTCAATGTGTCCCTTTCACATCAATGTTTCTCTCTCTCTCTCTTCCTCTCTCTCCCTCTCACTCTATCTGAACAAAAAAAATGGAAAAATGTCCTCGGCTGAGGATAAAAAAAAAAAAAAGAAAAGAAAAAGAAAACTAGCCCTGGCTGGTTTGGCTCAGCAGTTAGAGCGTTGGCCAGAGGACCAAAGAGCCTCGGGTTCGATTCCAGTCAAGGGCACATACCTCAGTTGTGGTTCGATCCCCAGCCCTGGTTGGGGTCGTGCGGGAGGCAACCAATCAATGTGTCTCTCTCACATGGATGTTTCTCTCTCTCTCTCTCCCTCTCCCTCCCTCACACTCTATCTGAAGATAGATGGAAAAATATCCTTGTGTGAGGACTAAAAAAGAAAAAGAAAAAGAAAACTATGCTGTGAATATTGACAGTTTAGGGTTAATTCCAAAAACTGGCAGTGTATCAGAAATACTGGGGAGTTTAGAAACTATTCAACGCTCACTCTTGAGCCCTGGAGACTCAAATTCAGTTGGCATATGGTGGGTCATTATTAATACCCAGAAGATGCAGATGTAATAAGCCTCAGACCTCTTTTGAAAAAACATAGACTTAGGACACTGTTCAGGTTTTTTGTGGTTTTTTTTTTTAGAAAACTTTATCTTTTGCAATTTTTTTTAAGTTTTGATGTTTTTCTTGTCATCTGATATTTTTCTGGCTTCCTGTTTTATTATCTTGGAATACCTACAAGGTAATGTCTGCTCTTTAATAGAAGCCAAGATTCTGATTCATTCTTCTATTAATGTCATATTAGGTTATTGTAATTATCTTTTGTGCTGAACCAGATGAAACTCCATTTTCATGTTTTCATTGAAATGAAAATGGATAAGACTCCTAGACTACATAATTATGGGCTACTTGATATATTAATATTTATATATTTTTTAATATCAAAATATTGCCACTGAACTAGACCAGTAGTATTTGGGTGAACTTTTCTTTTTAGTACGAAAATGACTTCCTCATAGATCAGATCTTTTTCAATGTTTGCAACAACTTTGAAACTTGGATGGATACTCCAGTGACTTATCAAAAGGACGATTACTCTGTGGATGAAAAGGGGCCACATTCTATACCTGACAAGCTCAGGGGAGACTTGCGTGGCCGCCCTACAAACTCAGAGACCTAATGTAACTGCATAGGATGGTCTGAAATTAAAACTATTTTAACTAAAAGGAGTTTATGGTGGGTAGTCATGTCCTAGGCTAGAATCCTCCCTGATAAAAGTCAATCTTTATCTTAATTGAACCTACTCTCTTTTTGCATCTACAATAACACACCTTTGAAATGTCAGAGTAATATTCCCTTTCCCAGACACCTAAAAACTAGGGTACCGCACCGAAGAGGAGACCACAGATCCCCTCGCTGTTACTGTTACAGTGTTAATTGTTGACTGTTAACTATCCTGTACCCACCTATGTAAAAGATGTATCTATCATTTTACTTTTTATCCAAGCCAGAGGTTTCCCCCTGCTTGGCTTTCTCCCGCTTCCCTAATTTATCACCGATGGATGTCATGTAACCCACTTACACCTCCTCTTTTGATTGCAATGTGTAAAATAACATGCAAAACTGCCATTCTCTGGAGCATTTTCCCAATCCGTTGAGATTTTGCTTCCAGGCAATTGTCAGTTTGGCTCAAAAAAACTCATAAAAATTCTCTACCGTTTGAACGTTTCTAACAACTCCAAGGAGTGAAAGGTTATTATTTGGCATTAATCATATCTTTATAGGAGCATCTAGAAGGCTTTTAGTCCCTTCTTTCTTCAATCTTATAGTGCACTAAGGCAGGGTTCCCCACAGCTGTAGTGAAGATTTTCATATTGTACCTCTTATGTTTTTCAGTCTTGATAGAAAATGTATTTATTTATTCAACAGCTATTTTTGAGCATATACTGTATTCTAGGCACTAAAAAATACAAGGGTGAACAAAAGACAGATACCATTACTGCTTTAATGGTGCTTATAGTCTGATGTGAAGGAAAACTGATAATTATATAATCTGGTACTAATGTAATGTATCAGGCAGAATTCCACCAGAGAAACAGAAGCAGTAGAATATATATGTTTGCAGACAGATAGATAGATATTTCAAGGGATTGGCTTATCTGGATGTGGGGACGGGCTAGGAAAGTTCAAAATCTACAGGATGGACCACCAGGAAGGGGAAGGCTGGAAACTTTCAGGCATGAGCTGATGCTACAGTTCACAGGGAGAAATTCTTCCCCAGGAAAACTTCAGTTCTGCCCCCCAGGCCTTTCAACTACTTGGATCAGGTCCACCCAAATCCTGAAGAATAATCTCCTTTAGATAAAGTCGACTGATTGTAGGTGTTGATCACATCTGCAAAATGCCTTCATAACAACACCTTGATTAGTGCTTGATTGAGGGTACTATAGCCTAGCCAAGGTGACACATAAAACTGACCATCATAGTAGTGTTTGAAAAATGCTATGATACAGAAACTATCAAGTGCCAAGGACCCACATCTCAGGGGCGCCCATCTTAGTCTAAGGGGAGTCACATATTTTCTGAAAAAGATGACAATTAACCTAAGACCTGAAAATGAGTAGGAATTGCCTGAATAAAGATGTAATTTTTTAAAAAATATGTCTTTATTGGTTTTAGAGAGAAGAAGGGAAAGGAGGGAGAGAGAGAGAACCATCGAGACAAAAGATAAACATCCTCCCATAATGCACCCTGACTGGGGACCGAACCTGCCCAGGAATCGAACTGGCGACATTTTGGTGCACAGGTCCAACAAACTGAGCCACACCAGCAGGGCTGGAGAATATTCTTGAATGTGGAAATAGTGTAAAACAAAAGCCGGAAAGAGCACTAAGATCTCTTCTCATCAGATTTTTTTTCTGACTTCCTCTTTTCATTATTCTGAGGTAATGGTTGTTCTTTAACAGAAGCCAAGATTTGATTATTTTATTTGGTAATCATTGCATTAGCTTATGGTAATCCTTAGTGCTAAATCAAATGAAATTCTGTTTTCATGTTTTAATTATCATTTCCAGTTACTAGTGAGATGAAGCACCTTTTCAATGTGTATTTGACATTTAGTTTTCCTCCTCCATAGACTGACTCTTTGTAACCTTTGCATATTATTGTATTGGGCAAATTTATTTTCTTTATTGATTTTGTATGATTTAAATATTACTAGAAATTATTTGTCGTTATGTGTATTGCAGATATATTCTCCCAGAGAACATTAACCAAATTGGGAGGCTTTGTGGACTACAGTTTGCAGGTGAGCACAAGTAGAACTTGTTAGGTCAGAGAGTACTGGGATGATATCAATTGGGGACCTAAGTCTCACTTCTAGGACGAAGCCCCCATATTGAGCAGAAACAAAAGGCAAAGGAAAGAAAAGGAGAAAGAAGCCAGCACATTTCACAAAGCACAGAATTTTTACTTTAAATAAATAACAGAAGATGGAACACTAGAATCTTGAAGCTAGGAAAGCTACACTGGCTCTCATCCTATCTAGTACAGGCAAACTCACCTCACTGAAATATAACCCACTGACGATTATTGTCAGAGCCCGGCTGGTGTGGCTTGGTGGACTGAGCACCATCTCATGGACTAAGAGGTCCTAGTTCAATCCCTGGCCAGGGCACATGCCTGGGTTGCCCGCTGGGTCCCCAGCAGGTGGTATGTGGGAGGCAGCTGATTGATGTTTCTCTCACATAGCTGTTTCTACCTCTCTCTCCCTTCCTATCTCTCTAAAAAAACATATTTAAAAAATGTTTTAAAAATAAAAACATATTTAAAAAATTATTATCAGAAAAAAATTGGATTAGAATAACATTTCAAGCAATTAAAACAAGCTAGAAAGACATGTTTACAAAATAAAGGAAAACTCTAGCCTATATTTAAAACAAACAAGCTCAAAGAAATTAAGAAAATAATAGAAGTTATAAAAGAACAACTTAAATTAGAATTAAAATAACTCATAAATAATACTCTCAGAGTGCCCTGGCCTGTTTGGCTCAGCGGTTAGAGCGTTGGCCTAAGGTCCAGAGAGACCTGGGTTCGGTTCTCGCTAAGGGCACGTATCTCAGTTGCAGTTTGTCCCCGGCCCTGGTTGGGTCGTGCAGGAGGCAGCCACTCGATGTGTACAACATCGATGTTTCTCTCTCTCTCTCTCTTCCTCTCTCTCCCTCCCACTCTATCTGAACAAAAAAATGGAAAAATGTCCTCAGGTAAGGATGAAAAAAAAAAAAAGCCATTATATCAGTCCTGGCTGGTTAAAAAATAATAATAATAATACTCTCAGAGAAACAAAAATTGAACAGAGTGATTTGAAAATGGAGCTTACAAAATTTTGGCCAAGGTAAGTATACAAAAGGAAACAATTAGAGGCATAAGAATTGAAAAGAAAAGCATAGTCTGGCCAGTGTGGCTCGGTGGTTGACCATCAACCCATGCACCAAGATGTCGCTGGTTCAATTCCCAGTCAGGACACACACCCAGGTTGTGGGCCCTATCACCAGTGCGGGGCATGCAGGAGGTGGCCAGTCAATGTTCTCTCTCATTGATGTTTCTATCCCTCTCCCTTCCTCTCTCTCTAAAATTAATAAATAAAATAAAAAAGAAAAGAAATAGATAAACATCTCTATTTGCAGATGGTAAAGTTAAATGTCTAAAAACCCAAAAGGATCCAAAGGACTATGCTTTAATGAAATAACAAATTAATTGTAAAATCCATGTACAAAACCAATAATCTCTATAGATTAAAACAAAAGTACTTAGGAGATATAATGGATGAGGAAAATCCATTTAAATAGCAAAGCAAAAAAAAGGAAAGATGAAAATACCTAGAAAAAGAAGTAGCCATAGCCTAAATGTGTAAAATAATAAGATACTCTTGAGAGGCACAACATAGATTTAAACAAATGGAAATTGCCTTCCTTTTTGAGTTGAAAGACTTAAAATTAAATCTATATTACTTTTCCCTAAGTAAATTTATACCTTTTTTTTTTTTTACTTTTTTCTTTATTGATTTAAGAGAGAGAGGAAGAAAGAGGAAGAGAAAGATAGAAACATCGATGAGAGAGAACATTGATTGGCTGCCTCCCTCATGCCCCCGACTGGGGATCCAGCCCACAACCTGGGCATGTGCCCTGACCGGGAATCGAACTGGTGACCTCTTGGTGCATGGATCGATGCTCAACCACTGAACCACACTGGCCGGGCAAATTTATACATTTTTTAATAAAAATATCAGTATAGCTCCACCGATGTGGCTCAGTGGTTGAGCGTCATCCCATGCACCAAGAGGTCGTCGGTTCGATTCCTGATCAGGGCACATGCCCAAGTTGTGGGCCAAATCCCCAGTGGGGGCATGCAGAAGGTGGCTGATTGATGTTCTCTCTCATTGATGTTTCTAACTCTCTCTCCCTCTCCCTCTCTCTCTAAAATCAATAAAGAAAAAAAAAATTTTTTTTATATATATATCAGTATATATTTTCACAAGCTAGACAAGTTATTGTAAAGTTCATTTGGAAGAAATAAGAAATAACAATAACCAGAAAAAAAACTGAAAAATAAGAGCAGTAAGTGGGAGATCACCCCATTAGATATGAAAGTGTACTTAAAAGCCTCTAAAATAGTAAGTGTAGTATTGTTGCACAAATAGACAATATAGTGATATGGAATAAAAAATACAAAAATTGATCTATAATGTATATGGTTCTTTGTGTAATAAAAGTAGTAATTCAAGTAAGAAAAAGATGAATTTTTTAAAATATGGTATTGAGGTAACTGGATAGCTCTATAGAAAAAGATAAAATTGGATGCACTTCTCACACCATACAGTAAGAAAACCTGAAATGAATCAAATGTTTAAATAGAAATAATGACATCATAGAAGTACTAGAAGAAAGCTGAGAATACCTTTACATCTGTGAGTAGAAAAACTTCTACTATAACTAAAAATTCAGAAACAATAAGAAAAGACTGAGATATTTGATCTCATATAAACAAAATTTCTGTATGAAACACACACACACACACACATGAAAGCAAAGCTTTAAAAAAAATCCAGCACACTAGGGGAAAGTTTGCAACTTATAGCACAGATAAAGGGTTGATGTCCTTAATATAGAGAGTTTGTAAAAATAGAGAAGAAAACAAACCATATAGAGAAGAATGGGCTGGAATAAACAATTCCCAGAGGAAAAAATACAAATGGAAGCTAACAGATGAAAGAGTCTTGCCCTAACTCATAACAATCACAACAACATTCCTGGTCAGTTTGGCTCAGTGGTTAGAGTGTTGACCCGTGGACCAAAGAGTTTCAGGTTTGATTCCAGTCAAGGGCATGTACCTCAGTGGCATTTCCATCCCCAGCCCTGGTCAGGGTTGTGCGCGAGGTAACCAATCAATGTGTCTCTCTCACATCTCACATCGATGTTTCTCTCTCTCTCTCTCCCTCCCTCCCTCCCTCCCACACTTTCTGAAAATCAATGGGAAAATATCCTCAGGTGAGGATTAAAAAAGAACAAATTAAAATTAATTGAGATAATATTGCTCAGATAAGCAAAGGTTCAAAGTTTGACATTATGCTCTCTTGTTTAGGGTGAATGGAAACAGGCATTGTCATACATTGTGAGGAAGGGTTCCTAGCCTTCGAAGAATGAACTACTGATATACACAACAAAACTGATGAATCTGAAAAAATATTATACTGAGTAAAAGGTGCAAGACATTGTAGAGTACATCTTGAATGATTCCATTTATATAAAATACTAGAATTGACAAAAGTATAGTGAGAGAAAGGAAATAATGGTTGACAAGGACCAGGGAAGAGGAGGTTAACTTTGAGAAAGCACATTTAGAGCTATAAAAATAGTCTGTATCTTGACTGAGGTGGTGGTGTTTATATTTGTCAAAACTTGCTGAACTGTAAAATAAGTGTATTTAATTTTATATACATTATACATCAATAAAGTTGAGTTTTTAAAGAAAAGGCTAATGGAAGAGTTAAATAGAATAAAGAAAGAAATGGAAGGAAAAGAAAAGAATGGAACAGAAGAAAGAAAGGAAAGAAGGAAGGAAGGAAGGAAGGAAGGGAGGAAGGAAGGAGAGAGAAAAGGAAAAAAAGAAGGAAACTTGCTTTATACAAAACAAAACAATAAAAAAAAAGGGTAAAGAAACCAAGACCAGATGGGACAAAGACAAAATAAAGACAAAACAGAAAACGACCTCAACTATATCAGAAATTATATTAAATTTAAATGAACTAAAAACTCCTATTAAAGACAAAGACTGTCAGATTGTCTTTAAAAAAAAAGACCTAACTATATGTTGTTTACATATGTGAAAATAAAAGAATGGGAAAAGCCCTGGCTGGTTTGGCTCAGCGGTTAAAGCATCGGCCTGCGGACTAGAGAGTCCTGGGTTCTGTTCCGGCTAAGGGCATGTACCTCGGTTGCAGTTTGTCCCCGGCCCTGGTTGGGTCGTGCTGGAGGCAGCCACTCGATGTGCCCCTTTCACGTCAATGTTTCTCTCTCTCTTCCTCTCTCTCCCTTCCACTCTATCTGAACAAAAAATGGAAAAATATCCTCAGATGAGGATAAAAAAGTCTAGTAGAGCCCTGGTCAGTTTGCCTCAGCAGTTAGAGCGTCGGCCCGCAGACCTCGGGTTCGGTTCCTGCTAAGGGCACGTACCTCAGTTGCAGTTTGTCCCTGGCCCCGGTTGGGGTTGTGTGGGTGGCAGCCACTCGATGTGTCTCTTTCACATCGATGTTTCTCTCTCTCTCTCTTCCTTCCTCTCTCCCTCCCGCTCTATCTGAAGATCCCTCCTGCTCTATCTGAAGATAAATGCAAAAAAAAAAAGAGTCTAGTAGAGAGGAGTCAGCCCCAAGCCTTCATAAAAAGAACAAATGCTCTGGGTTGCATCACAAACCAATGAAGTGTTTCTCCTAAACATAATTATCAAAGCAGAAGGTCACAAGAGCCATTAAAGGAAATCGTCATGCCAATCTTTTCTAGGAGCCCAGCCCATAGAACACCCAGAACCCACTGAAATTTCTGTTTCTTGACTATGGGACACATGCTGAAACTCAGCTCTTCCAGCCTCTTATGGTCAATCTTTTTGGTGCCAGCCAGAGGTGACAGACAAAGGCCAGAAAAACCACGATGAATGTGGGTGTTACTCCCAGTCCCACTCTCAGGTACCCAGGATGTCCCTAGAGGCCACACCCCAAGGATAAGCATCAAACACACCTCCATAGGAAAATGAAAAATCCCCAAAGTCTTACCTCGAAGAGGCCCAGAAGAGAGTTTGCAGCTTCCTCTTTCTGAAGAGTTACTTGCTCCTCAGCACACCTGTTCTTGTTGCTTGAGCTGGTCACAGGGACTATCTGCCAAGTCTTGGGTCAAGTCATCCTGGGCTAACACTACTAAGAATTCTTTCAAAGCCTGGTACCTAGGCCAGTGCAATGACTGCCACAACTCAAAGTCTTTTAAATGCCCTCCACCCCCTCCCCAGGCTTCTTTTCTCTGCACCAACAGGCTGCCTTAAAGTTCCAAGGCACACATGAATTAAATGGTCTGGAAGCTCCAAAGAAAGAGCAGAGAGGAGTTTTATTAACCAAATGACCAGACATCTGAGATGTGCTTACTGGCACTCAGAAACTGCCCTTGCTTTCTCTAATCTCTAGTCTTAACTGTTAGACATCTCTCTTGACCCACTCTGAGATCCCTGGCATTCTATATCAAAAAGTCTCCAAAACCAGCCTAAATAACAAGGAAAAAGGAACCACATGCATCAAATTATAAGAAGGAAGCAAGAAAGAACATTAGAAAGGAGAAGGAGGGGTTCCGTAGGCATCCTGGTGCATGCCAACATGAGGAGCAACCTGGGCTTACGATTGGCACCTGAAATTCAGGAGTGCATTGTTATAGGACTGAGCCCTTAATCTGTGGCTTCTGATGCCATCTCCAAGCAGACAGTGTCAGAACTGAGTTGACTTGTAGGACACCCAGCGGCTGTTGGAGAATTGCTTGGTGCTGTGGCAAAACCCCATACACATTGAAATTGTGATCAGAATTGTAGCATACTCACCCTAATTTAGCCCCTATTTACCAGCTTTTATAAAGCCCACATCTTCTTCCACAGTTAAAATAATGTATGTGATGAATTGCTTTTTGGTGGGGCTTGTCACCCTTTCCATTCAGTAAACCAGGTTTGCCTTGAGACTTGAGCTCTTTAGTGGGCTCAAAAAGTTGATTTTGTAGATTATCCAGCTTTCTCTAATTGTCAGGGTTGGAGTGACACTTTTTTGTTGCTTTCTTAATCCCAAGCACGAGTAGACCTTTTTAAATTACCATTTTAGCCGTTTTTAATTGTACAATTCAGTGTCATTAAGTTTCACAATGTTGAGTAACCATCACCACTATTCATTTCCAAAACTTGTTCATCATCCCAAATAGAAATTATATACCCATTAAATAATAACTCCCCATTCCCTCCTCCCTATAGACCCTGGTAACTCTATATTATACTTTCTGTCTCTGTGACTTTGCCTATTCAGCCTTGTAAAAGTAGAATCATATGATATTTGTCCTTTTGTGTTCAGCTTATTTCATTTAGCACAATGCCCTCAAGATGTATCAGTGTTGTAGCTTATGAAAGGATTTCATTTCTTTTTAAAGCTGAGTCATATTCCACTGTGTGTACATACCACATTTTGTTTATCCATTCCTATTCTCATACAATTACTGTATTTCCTTCTTTGATTTTATTCCCATTTATTTTTGTTTTCTTTAACAATCGTGTATTATGTCAGGTTTTCTAAGAAGCTGACTCTGACTGGAGATTTGTGTGCAGGAAGTGGGTTGGGGAGTGCTTCTAGATCAACACCTGTCAGGGAGTGTAGGAAGGGAGTTGGGCAGAGATAAAAGTTGAACAGCATAAAGAAGGTTCATCCCCCAAAGATTCTAGAGCTTGGCTAGGACTTCAGGCTTGTACCTCCTTCCAGCAGGGAACCTGGGCCTTTACACCCCCTGAAATAGTGTGGCTTTGATTATATACAACCTGTGCAATTCCACTGGGTCCCTCATACTTAGAACAACCCCATGTCTTGGTTTAATTATATGCTGTCACTATCACTTGTCACCTGTCACTTTCTTTTTTTTTAAGTTTTTTTTCTTTATTGATATTAGAGAGAGTGGAAGGCGGAGGGAGAGAGAGAGAGAAACATCGATGAGAGAGAACATCGATTGGCCACCTCCTGCATGCCCCCCACTGGGGATGTGACCCACAACCTGGGCATGTGCCTTGACCGGGAATCTAACCGGCAACCTCTTGGTGCATGGGTCGACGCTCAACCACTGATCCACACCAGCCAGGCATCTGTCATTTTCTTAATAATTTCTGAGCAAGGATCTCTGCGTTTTCATTTTTCACTGGGCCCTACAAATGATGTAGACAGTCCTGTCCTCGACCATATGTTCTGATGTTACTTATTCCCAGGAAGAAACCTGGACCTTGACCAAGGCAACTCAATGTGTCTGAGAGACATTCTCAGAAAGTGACTCATCTGGGAGCCACTCATACTGCAGGAAGTTAGAATTTAGCAAGCCTCAGTCATGATGTCGAGATTGGGATGGTGCACGACCACATCCACTACAAACAGCTTCAGAGGTAACAATTTTACATAGCTGTAATTATGGTGTGCGTGCACACAATTGTTGTATCCTTTGTACCGAACATCGTATCACAGACATTTTCAGTAAAACTGCATTGTCTTCATAGCTATTCTTTTTAACTACATGTAATGTTTCTATAGTAGATATACTTTACTTAATAATTTTATTTCTCTCATCAGTTACTATTTCCATATCTATTTTACTATTTTATTGCATATAATTTTTTCACCACCTCAAATTTTCTGTGGAAATAATGGAATACAAACAAATTTATCTATGGATTTACTGTCAGTTAGGTTTCCAAATTATTGCCATTTAAATTATGTTATAATGAACACCTCTCTTTACATAGGATTTTCCATGTTTAAGATCATTTCCTGCATGCAGATTTCTATATTAGATGAGTTAGGCTTTTGACACAAATTGACAAGTTGTTTTCTAAAAAACATTATATTGATTATATACCCATAAACAAGAGCGCACCAGTTTTGCCGCACCATGACCCTTTTTGTGTAGGATTTTTTAAAAATATTTTGTGGCTTGCCCTGGCCAGTTTGGCTCAGCAGTTAGAGCGTCGGCCTGCGGTCCAGAGAGACCCGGGTTCGGTTCCCGCTAAGGGCATGTACTTCGGTTGCAGTTTGTCCCCGGCCCTGGTTGGTCGTGTGGGTGGCAGCCACTCGATGTGTCCCTTTCACGTCGATGTTTCTCTCTCTCCCTCCCACTCTATCTGAACAAAAAATGAAAAAATGTCCTCGGGTGAGGATAAAAAAATATATATATATTTTGTGGCTTATTTTTTTATGTTCTGATATATTTTTTGCTCATTTAATAGGCAAAAAAGTACTTCAGAGTTGTTTCAGTCAATAATTTACTAAGAAAAATGAAAACACACAGAGTTTAAAGAAGTTTCCAACTAATACACATGTACCCAATACCTAGACTTTATCATTAACATTTCACTGTGTGCTTTAGCAAATATGTAGATATCTATCCATCCCTGTCTATCCATCAATACATATTACTTTTTGTTTGTTTTTTAAATCCACGCCCAAGGATTTTTTTTTCCATTTATCTTCAGATAGAGTGGGAGGGAGAGAGAGAGAGAGAGAGACAAACATCGATGCAAGAGAGACACAAGGACTGGTCACCTCCTGCACGACCCCAACCAGGGCCAGGGACTGAACCGCAACTAAGGTACATGCCCTTGTCCAGAATCGAACCCGTGACTCCTTGATCCCTGAGCTGACGCTCTAATTGCTGAGTCAAAACAGCCAGGGCCCAATACATATTATTTTTAATGTATCTCAAAGTACATTGTATTCAATAGTACATTTCACCCCTAAACACTGTAGTATTCATATCAATAAGCAGAGTTCAATTTTTAAAAATTTTTTTATTGAATTTATTGAGGTGACATTGGTTAATAAAATTATATAAGTTTCAAATATACAATTCTTTAATACATCATCTGTATGTTGTATTGTGTATGTGTTCACCACCCCAAGTCAAGTCTTTTTCCATCACCATTTATCCCTTGCCCTCTTCTATCTCCCCCTGCCCCTTTTCCCTCTGGTAATTACCATACTGTTGTCTGTGTCTATCAGGTGTTTTGGTTTTTGCTTAATCCCTTTACCTTTTTCACCCAGACACCCTCCCCTCTGACTGCTGGCAGCCTGTTCTATCTATGAGTCTGTTTCTATTTTGTCTGTTAGTTTATTTTGTTCATTAGATGCCACATATAAGTAAAATCATATGGTACTTGTGTTTCTCTGACTGCCTTATTTCACTTAGCAGGGAGTTCAATATTTGTTAACTGGTCTTTTCTAGGTAAACTTTAAATACAGTGAGAAGCGTAAATCTTAAGTGAAAAAAAGTGTGCCATTTGATGAGTTTTGGCAAACACATACACCTATGAAACACACATCTCTATCAACATACAGGACATTACCATTATGCCAACAAGCTGCTTCATGCCTCTTTTCATTAAACCCTGCCCCAATTCCTGCCCTTCTCCCAGAAACAACCACTCTTTTCAATGTTTTAAATCATAGTTTACTTGAGCCAGTTCCAGAACTTCATGTCAGTGGCGTCATACAGCGTGTACTCTCTGGGATCAGGATTCTCTCACTGAGCATAATGTTGTTGAGATGCCTCCCTCTTGTTTCATGTCCCAGCTGGTTTTCATCTCCCTTTTTACTGCTGAGCTGTATTCCATTGCATGAACGTACCACAGGTATGTATTGATTCTCCTGTTGAGGGACACCTGGGCTGTGCTTGGTTTTTCTTTTCTGAATAAAGCCTCTAAAAATTTCAGAGATGCTTTATTTCACATTTATTATTATGAGCGAGGTTGTGCATTTTTATTATATTTATTTACCTGTTGAAATTCCTTTTTTTTTTCTTTATTAATGTTAGAGCGAGAAGAAAGAAGAGGGAGAGATAGAAACATTAATGAGAGAGAACATTGATTGGCCACCTCCTGCATACCTCCCACTGGGGATCGGGCCCACAGCTTGGGCTTGTGTGTGCCCTGACCGGAAATCGAACCGGTGACCTCTTGGTACATGGGTTGACACTCAACCACTGAGCCACATCAGCTGGGCTGAAATTCCTTTTTAATAAATTATATATTTACATTTTGCTTAATAATTTCTTGAACTTTCAAACATTTTCTTAAACAAATTTAAGAGCTTTTTAAACAAAGGTATTTCCTCCATACCTGTCTTACTTGTGGTTTAGTATTTAACTATTTTCATAACTTTTATTTGGGCACTGATGGCCAATATTAAATTTTCTTTTTAGTTAAAAAATAGACATTCTATTTTATAATATATTCTAAAATAACTTGAATTAACTACATGTATATATATATATTTTTTAACCTGTTTTTATTGATTTTTAGAGAGAGAGGAAGGGAGAGGGAGAGACAAACATCAATTGGTTGCCTCCTGTATGCACAACGACCGGGGACCAAACCCGCAACCTGGGCCTGGGCCCTGACGAGGAATCGAACCAGTGACCTTTCGGTTCACGGGACAACGCTCAGCCAACTGAGCCACACCACCAGGGCAACTACATATATTTTGAACACATTTTTTTGTTCTCTTGTACAGTTAATACCACCACCACAGAAATATATACACACAGTCACAAAACTTGACCAAGACAAACTGAATTTAAAATTTGATTTTAAATTCATGTGTAAGTTTTACGTACTAGTGATAGCTGAGCTTATTATGAAGTTCTGAAATTTAGTAATAAGCAGTCTCTCATTCTGAGCACCAATTCCAGTGTATGGGATTTTTCCATAGCACCAAGCAATTCTCCAACACCAGCTGATGTAACCATGCCCCTACAGCTGCGCCCTCTCTTTTAACTGCTACCACCCTCCCCCTTTGGGACTAGTTGAACATTGGTGTCTTTAATTTGTCTTATAACCATAAGTTGCTTAATATCCTAGCTGTTGGACTCAATAAGTTTGCAACATGTTCTCAAATCAATAACCTGTGACCTGCTACTGAACAATCTTAGGGGAACTGTCTTAACACAATGTCTTTGTTCTTCCTCACAGAAAAAAAGAGAGAACTCTGATCATGAGGCCATGATTTACAGATTTGCTTTGCAGAAAAGAATGAGAACTGAGACCACCCCCAGATGTATATGATCATTCAGTGACGTCTCCAGGTCTGCACATTAAAATTTTATCAAGGAGCTGGAAACCATAGAAATTTACCCTAATTCTTCCTCCCATTCTCCTTTTCAAGTTAAAAAAAATCCTAACTCAGTCCAATGAGCAAGATGGGTCTGAGGCGTTTCTAAGTTTCCCATCTTCTCATTTGGTGACTTCTCGATCAATAAAATTTTCTTTGCTCCAAACTCTGACATTCGGGTTTTGGCTTTTATGAAGCATCTGGCACATGAACCAGAGTTTGGTACCGCTGGGTGTCCTACAATTCAACTCAATTCTGACACTATCTACCTGGAGTTAGCATTGGATGCCACAGGTTAAGAGTTCAGCCTGGCTGCTGTAGCTCAGTGGTTGAGCATCGACCCATGCACCGGTTCAATTCCTGGTCAGGACACATGCCCAAGTTGTGGGCCAAATCCCCAGTGGGGGGCATGCAGGAGATGTTCTCTCTCATTAATGTTTCTATCTCTCCTTCTCCCTTTCTCTCTAAAATCAATAAAGAAAAAAAATTTTTTTTAAAAAGGGTTCAGTCCCACAACACTAGCTCCCCTACACTTCAAACACCAATAGCAAGCCCAGGTTATAGATCAGAGGTTTCCACAGCCTCCTCCTGAAGTTCAAGCAATTTGCTGGAGCAGCTCACAGAACCCAGAGAAACATTTTACTTACTAGATTATTGGTTTATCATATAAGAATATGACTCAGGAACAGCCAGATGGAAGAGATGCGTCTACGTAAAAAACATCCCAACCTGTAGAGAATTTGCATGAGTTTATTTGACCCTAACTGACAACACATGCTGGGGAAGCAAGATCTCAAGTGCTCTGGGGACTTAACAGTTTTGCAGGCTCTTTTATGTATTTTAAAAGTAAGGAGGTAACATAAGGAAGATTAGTGGAAGGAAAAGCAAGGCAGGGATTGAATTACAGAATAGTTAACAAGATTATATGCTCTCTTGAGGGAGGTTATTTCAAAGGTGTGTTAACCTAGAGGTATAGAAACAATAGATAGAGTTAGCTTAAGGCAAAGTTAAACCTAAAAAGTTATACACCTGGGGCATTACTACCCACCATGACCTGCCCAATTAGGAATTTATGCTCAAATCAACCTGTGAGTTACTTTCCACAGAACCCTCTTTTTTTTCCCCATCTACAGATACATAGGGCAAGACATGGGGGAAAGGTGCAGCGCATCCATGCCCTCTGCAGGTGCACCAATCTCCCCATATATCCACGTGTTCAACAACCTGGAAGACTCTGAATCTAGTTCTCTCAAGTTTTCTTTTGCATTTTCTTTTCTTTTTTTTTTTTCTTTGATTTAAGTCCCCTCAAGTTTTTATGAAGGCTTCTTACATAGACATTATTAAATTATTGGCCATTGATTATTGAATTCATCATCCAGCCCCTTTCCTCTCCCAGGAGTCCTCTAATCATGTGGTTGTCTCCACTGACAACTAGCCCCCACCTTTAGGTGCTTTCCAAAAGTCACCTCATTGACCTAATTAGAGACACTTTTATCACTCTCAACATTTAGAATATTCCAAGGATTTTAGGGGCTCCATGCAGAAAGGAGACAAAGACCAAAAATATATTTCTCATTGTAATCCCAATATTATACAGTCAAAGTTTTAATTTCCCGTGTGTGGACTAAAAAGGGGGCCACATACTAAACCTGACAAGCTCAGGGGAGGCCTGCATGGCGGCCTTACAAACTCAGAGACCTAGAGCAACCTCAAAGAATGGTCTGAAATTAAAACTTTCTAACAAAAAGTAGTCATAGCAAATAGTCTGTCCTAGCCAGATATCTCTCTTGACAAAGGTCAATCTTGACCTCAACTGAGGCTGCCTACTGTATTTTTGTATGTACTATAACATCCCTTTGGAATGTCAGGGTAATTTCCCTTTTTCCAGACCCTCTCCAGGCACAAGCTCCCACCCAAGCAGGAGACGACAGAGCTGTTCATTGTGATTGTTATTCTGTTCATTGTTAACTGTTAACTACCCTATACCTTCACCACCCCGCCCACCACCTTCCTACATCACAATGAATTTCATGTAACCTCCTAACCTATTCCCCTTGCATTCTGATGTATAAAATAAGTGGTAAAACTGCCATTTTTGGACCATTCTCTCAACCCATTGAGATTTTGCTTCCCAGCCATTGTTGTCAGTTTGGCTCAAACTCATAAAAATTCCTAAAGGTTTGGATGTTTCTTAATCAACACCTGGGGAAATAGTTACTGAAAACTTGTATTTTGGAGCTGAGGTTAAAATACTGCTTTGGGGTCAATCTATGTGTGATCAAGACAATATTTTTGTAATCCTGGCCCTTCCTCTATCTTGGCAGGATTTAAAGATCTTTAATTAACTGAAGTGTTCCAAACTGTACAGAGAGGATTGTTTTCGATGGAGAGAGCCAAAAGCCTTCTATCACAGGGCCTATTTGTGAGAGAAAGTAGAAGGAAAATGAAAGGGTTGCTAGCCTGCTCTATATTAGGATATTATTGGAGAGAACTGTGCCACTTGTTTTTGGGAAGCAGACAAATTCAGGTGGCAGAGTACCCAAATTGGATACTCTGTAATGTAATGGTGAACTTTATGTGTCAGTTTAACTGGGTTGAGGAGTTCCCAGATAGCTGGTGTCAACGTAGGAAACGTAAAAACCTGTGAAGAATTTTGTGAGTTTATTTGAGTCAAACTGTTGACAAATGCCAGGAAGCAAAACCTCAATGGATTGAGACAATGCTCCAGAGAATGGCAGTTTTGCACTTTAATTTATACATTACAATCAAAACTGGGTTACATGAAATCCATTGGTGATAGATTAGAGAGGTGGGAGAAAGCAAAGAGGGGAAATCTCTGGGACTGAATAAAAAGTGAAATGATAGACACATCCTTCTTTTACATAGGTGAATGCAGGATAGTTAACAGTCAACAATTAACATGATAATAATAACAACAGGGGATTTGTGATTTCCACCGTGGTGCATAGGTTGTGCCCGGAGGGGTCTGGAAAAAGGAAGTTACCCCACATTCCAAAGGTATGTTATTTTAGATGCAAAAAAGAAAAGACAATAGACTCAATTAAGGTGAAAAGTGACCTTTGTCAGGGAAGATGCTGGCCTAGGACATGATTACCCGCCACAAACTGCTTTAGTTAAAAAGTTTACATTTCAGACCTTACTTTGTGATTACTTTAGGTCTTTGAGTCTACAAGGCCTCCCCTGAGCTTGTCAGGTTAGCGTGTGGCCCTTTTTCGTCCACACTGGTAAAACATTATTTCTGGGTATGTTGTTACAGGATGTCTGGGGAAGAGATTAGCATTTGAATTCGTAGACCAAGTCAAGAATGTCACCTTCACCAGCAAAGGTGAACATCATCCAACCCTCTGAGGGCCTGAATAGAACAAAAGGCAGAGGAGGGGTGAATTTGCACTCTCTGCTTGAGCTGAGGCGCCCATTTTCTTACCCTCAGACGGTGGCACTCCTATACTCTAGCCTTTATGCTCAGACTTACTCCACCTGCTTTCCTGGTTCTCCAGTAAGCAGATTGCCTCCAAATGGTGTGAGCCCGTTCCTACCAGCTCCTCTTACATTTCTTTGCCAACCTCAATAGATCCTATTGGTTCTGTTTCTCTGGAAAAATCTGACCAATATAGGTAATATTCTGCATTTGGAAATCTACTCCAGGGAAATTATTTCAAACACAGAATCCTATATGAAGAAATATGTTCATTATAACACTATTAATATAGTTTTTTTTTTTTATTAATTTACTTATGTTACAGATGGTTCTCCTTTTTTCCCCGTATTAATATAGTTTTACCAAAGCAAACAAGGGGTAATTTTGAAAGTTTGACTGTAAACCTCATTGTAAACGTACAGCTGTCACCACATAAATATGATGAGAAGCCCCCAAACAAACTTGAGACAAAAAATGAGATACTTGTGTTCTATGAATTGTTGAATGTGAATTTAGTAATAATATTCTAAATTTATTTAAATCTAAACATCAACATTTATGCAATTCCACCATAAGCTTTATGAACAAATAGGAGGCTATGCAATAAATCTAACAAGCTGGGGTGGGGGTCGGGGAGCACATGGCAGGCCTGACAACAGAGACTTTCAAGTAACCACATAGGATGGTCTGATTACAAATTATTAACAGGGCAGGTTACAGCCCATAGTCACATCCCAGGCCTATAGCTAGGTTCCTTAGCAAAGATCAATCTTGACCATGAAAGTAAGCCCTGTCCATTGTTCTTATGCATCTAAGTTAACTATCTTTGAAATGTCAGAGTAACTTTCCTTTTCTACCTCTCAAAGGCACAACCACAGGCACCAGAAAAGGAGACCACAGCACTGCTCATTGTTATCTTCTTCCCAGAATATCATCTCTATGTGCTGTAAATGTTAATTATTAGCTGTCCTGTTGTTACCGGAAAGGAGACCTGGCCCTGAGCAGGTCTGCCTAGGGCTGGGCCGGTAATGTGTGGGTTCTTGACTTTGTGCAGGAAAAATTCCACAACAGGAGTCCAGGTGAATTTTAGAGGACATTTATTAAAGCTGGGGACAGTGAAACAAGAAAGGGCTGGGGAAATGAGCCTAGGCTGATATACTTTGGCTCGCTAAGAAGTCAGAGAAAAAGGGGCCTTGGGGACAGTTTCAGGAGGGTTGCCTGGGATGAACTTCCACTGCCCATTGCTACCCTGTTTGCAAGCCTTGTGGGGTCCCTTAGAGTCTAGGAGGTGCAAGCCTGTGGAGGAAGAAAAGGCGGGGGGGGGGGGGGATTGGGTTGGATCCGGCGTGCTCCTGGGAAGGAGAGTTGGAGCTGGGTCCTTTGTCTTGAGGCTTTTATGTCTCTCTTGCAGGCAGGAATCTTAGGGGAGGTCTCAGGGAAGGGCTTCAACAGAATAGTCATCAGATTCCTAGGTGTGCTCCTTCGGGGTCATGGTCTTCACTGATTGGTCAGTGTCGGGGCAGGTCTTAGTTATTGCAGCTGGTCCTGGTGTTGCCTACCTGGTTTTCCTGCCTTTCTGGGTCTGGAGCTGAAATGCAACTGAGGCCTAGATGTTGTTTCTAGGGAAGTGACCTTAGGTATCTCCTGTAAATTGCTGTCAGTTTGTTCAGCTATCTGCCTCAGTTTCCATATTCCACTTGTCCTGGCTTACTGGCCTGTCTCACTATGCCCACTGAAGTAAAAGAAGTATGTGTTTCTCCATTTTGCTTTTTATCCAACCCTAGAGATTTCCCTGCTTTGCTTTCTCCTGCCTCATTAATCTACCACCAATAGATTTCATGTAACCCTCATTATATTTTCTCTGATTCTAATCTGTTGAAATTTTGCTTCCTAATATATGTCCTCAGTTTGGCTCAAATAAACTCATAAAAATTCTCTACAGGTTTGGACATTTCCTATGTTGACAGCTTTTTACTAAAGTATATTATTAGTCCACAGACTTCTCTTTTTTTTCTGCCATATTTGTTCAGACACCTGGTTCTCCAGGGAAATGACTGTGCTCAATTTAAAAAAATATAGTCAGGTTTTTCAGACCAAACCGATTGTAATAAAAGATATAATGACAGTACTGTCAACGTAAGAAATTTTCAAACCTGTAGAGAATTTTTATGAGCTTATTTGAGCCAAACTGACTACAATTCCAAGAAGCAAAATCTCAATGGATTAAGAAAATGCCCCAGGGAATGGCAGTTTTGCACCTTATTTTATTCATTAGAATCAAAAGAGAAGACAAGGAGTTACATGAAATCTATTGGTGGTAGATTAGGTTGGCTGGAGAAAGCAAAGGGGGAAATCTCTGGGACTGGATAAAAAGTAAAATGATAGACAGATACATCTCTTACATAGGTGAGTACAGTATAGTCAACAGTCAAAATTTACATGATAACAATAACAAGGAGGGGATTTGTGGTCTCTGCTCTACCATGGATGTGCCCAGAGGGGTCTGGAAAAAGGGAAGTTACCTTGACATTTCAAAGGTATGTTATCATAGATGCAAAAGACAATAGACAGGCTCAGTTAAGGTAAAGACTGACTTTTGTCAGGGAGGATTCTAACCTAGGACATGGCTACCTGCTATAAACTGCTTTTAGTTAGAGTCTTAATTTCAGACCATCCTTTGTGGTTACTTCCGGTCTCTGAATTTGTAACGTCAGCATGCAGGCCTCCCCTGAGCTTGTCAGGTTTAGTATGTGGCCCTTTTTGCCCACAGTACATAAATTATCTAAAAATACTAATGTGTGGGAAACATCCAGTTTTGCAGCAAAAAATTATGTATTTGCCCATGATGTCACAGTAAATCCTAAATTTTCCTAAATAATTAAATAGACAAACATTTTACACCAGCAGAAAATTTCTCAATTTATTCTGTGTTGATAAAACTGCTTAAACAAATCAATCAATTTTACTCAAATTGGAACTCAAACATCCGTGAACTGATTTTGCATTATCAAATCTTAGGTTTAAATCACTCTCACTCAGTTGAGGCAGCCTGAGAAAATGGAAACAAAGTCACAGCAATCAGCACATTGTGTTCTTGTTCCTGCCACCAAATCTCTGTGTGACCTTGAGTGAGTCATTTGCCCACTCAGGACCTCAGCTTCCATATCTGTAAAATGTAGCTTGAATTGGACTGAATGCTTCCTAATGTTCCTTTCAATTCTGAAATCCTCTAAAGTTACTGTAAACTTTGTGCCATGTTAACCCTACACTACTTTTCCATAATATCAGGTCATTCTATGCCTTCCCAGAGTATAGCCAAGAAATACCAGGATATGTCACTGCGATGTGAGGCATAATCAGGAAAATTCCTTCTCCATCCCCTAGAGAAAAGAACTGAGTGATTCTCAAAAAGAACAGGAAAAGGAGGAAGAAGCGCTATGCCCTTCAAATCAGGTGTTGTTACAGTTTATTCCTGCTTCTTTCTGTCAACATAAGAAACATTCAAACCCGTGAAGAATTTTGGGGGGTTTATTTAAGCCAAACTGTTGCACTTGTTGGGAAGCAAAATCTCAATGGATTGAGATAATGCTCCAGAGAATGGCAGTGTTGCAACTTATTATTATTATTATTATTTTTGGTACGTGCCCTTAGCGGGAACCGAACCCGGGACTCTCTGGTCCACAGGTCTACGCTCCAACCGCTGAGCCAAACCGGCCAGGGCTTATACATTATAATCAAAAGAGAAGACGCAAGTGGGTTACATGGAATCCATTGGTAATAGATTAGGGAGGTGGGAGAAAGCAAAGGTGGGGGGACTTCTGGGAATGGATGTAAAGTAAAATGATAGACACATACATCTTTTACATAGGTAGGTACAGGATAGTTAACAGTCAACAATTAACCATGAGCCCGGCCGGTGTGGCTCACTGATTGAGCATCAACCCATGCACCAAGTGGCCGCTGGTTTGGTTCCTGGTCAGGGCACATGCCTAGGTTGTGGGCCCAATCCCCAATGGGGGCATGCAGGAGGCAGCCAATTGATGTTCTCTCTCATCGATGTTTTTATCTCCCTCTCCCTTCCTCTCTCTCTAAAATCAATAAAGAAAAAAAAATTTTTTTAAAGAGTTCAGTCCCACAACACTAGCTCCTCTACACTTCAAACACCAATAGCAAGCCCAGGTTATAGATCAGAGGTTTCCACAGCCTCCTCCTGGAGTTCAAGCAATTTGCTGGAGCAGCTCACAGAACCCAGAGAAACATTTTACTTACTAGATTATTGGCTTATCATAAAAAACTTTTTTAAAAAACACAATTAACATGATAACAATAACAATGAGAGGATTTATGGCCTCCAACCTGGTGATTGCTTGTGCCCTGAGGGGTCTGGGAAAAAGATGAGTTACCTGACATTCCAAAGGAATGTTATTATAGATGCGAAAGACAATAGACAGACTTAATTAAGGTAAAGATTACTTTTGTCAGGGAAGATTCTAGCCTAGGACCTGACTACCTGCCATAAACTGCTTTTAGTTATAAGTTTTCATTTCATACAATCCTTTGTGGTTATTTTAGGTCTCTGAGCTTGCAAGGCCACCATGCAGACCTTCCCTAAACTTGTCAGGTTAACATGTGGCCCCTTTTTGTCCACATCTGAAACAGGACCGCTTTGCATCTGGGCCCTTGCTTCATTCAGAATAAGTTCTCTGCAGTGGCAGCCTGTCTTGTTGTAGACAAATGCTTCCCAATGTGATTGCTTGATGAATCGACCTAGAAGCAATACATCTTCTGCTGGAGCCTACAAATTGGCTTGAAACACTCTCCCCAGAGGGCCCTGTAGGAAGGAGTCTTGACAGAGGAGACTTCCCCAGGTATATCCAGCCAATCAGTCAGCATAGATTTAGGGCCCATGGTGTGCCTAAAAATTAAGTAGGGTGTTTGGATTCAAAAGAAGAATAAGATAGGAACTGTACCCTCCAGAAAACAAGAGTCATTCACATCAAAATGATTCATGGAAAAGAGAATCACTGAAAGGAAAAAATTGATCTGAGTGATAAGGAGTATAAAGGTTGGACCATTTCAAGTGTGGAGGTCATTATGGTCCAGAGTATCTGGATAATGCTCTCCACTGAAGGTAGGCTGGAGCTGGCCTGGGGTGAGATGATCTGGTGATAGGCAGGAAGTAGAAACCCAGGTTTCCCCTTGGGAAGTCTTGCTGGCCCTTCATCTCCTGCAAGCCCAGAAAATTGTTCATTCCCTACCTCACACTCAAAATGCTAGTCTCCAAAACTAAAGATACATAAACCTTTTGTGCCACTATAAATGTCCCTTGTGGAGGCTAGAAAACATTTTTAAAGTTGTTGGGAGAAAATGAGCTAAATGTGATAGCCCAAGATGCAGTGGGATGGACCAGGTTGGTCACTCCAAGAGGTAGATAAGTTTCATGAATGACATCAAAGAATTGCTCAGGTTATGCTTCACAACAATTAAAATTATTTTTTGGCCCAGATGGTATGGCTCAGTGGTTGAGCCTCGACCCATGCACTAAGAGGCTGCTGGTTCGATTCCCGGTCAGGGCACATGCCCACGTTGTGGGCCAAATCCCCAGTGGGGGGCGTGCAGGAGGTGGCCAATCGATGTTCTCTCTCATCGATGTTTCTATCTCTCTCTCCCTCTCGAAAATCAATAAAGAAAAAAAAATTAAAAACAAGCAAACCTTTAAAACAATTATTTTTTTGGTTCAGAGTAAAAGACCAGATGACTCTGTTCCTGCATCACCCGAGAGCACTATAAAATCAGGAAGAAAGGGACCACGCATGCCCGCTGCACCAACAAGCTATTGCTGAGGCTTCGTGTCATCAGCATTGACTGTCAGCATTGTTCTTCATCATCGCTGTCATGAAATTAAAGCTCCAGAACATTTTTTAGATAACTGAAGTCAATCCTTCAAGTGCTAAGAATTTTTCTGTTTTAGAAACTCAGCCAACCTTCCAAAAATACACTATACACTTCCCCTGGGCTGTTAAGTTAGAATGTTATTAAAATAACTTTAATCTTATTTGATGAGCATGTTCAATTAACAAAAACATGCATTATTGTGTGTTCTGTTGTCCTACTGGTGATGGCTTCAGGCTTTGAGAAGTGTAGTCTAAACTGAATGATCAGCAATATTCTAGGTGAGGAAAGGTCAACCTGGGGGAGAGGGCAAAAGATCACCCTGGGAGAGAGGGCCCACTCTACAATTGTCCCTTGCTAGGTACCCAGGGCTTTCCACTCTGGTGGCATTCCATACTGGCCGATCATTGTTCCTATTCTGCTCATGCCTGTCTAACTGCCTACTACACCACGAAACAGTGAAATCTTTCACTTCCTGTTCCACCAAACATTCCTATTGTAATAAAATCCACAAACATTATTGATCATTTTCTATCACTCTAGAAGCAAGTGCAGTAAGCTATTTCTCTTTGTTGAGCACTGAGAGACCATGATAAATGATGACAGGGAAGGATCTGTGTTCTGAGAAACTTTTAGTGATTCTGAGGACCCCCCCCCTCTTCACTATCCCCCAGTGGGTGCTGGGGGTGGGGAAGGAAGCATTTCATCAGTGCTGTTAGTCAGGGTGCTGTCAAGCATCCAGCTCTACTCTGCTAATGTAGCCAGGGGAAGAATGCCAAAGAAGGAATGCACCTTGCTTTAAGTGAATGGGAAGATATTTTTGAAATGGAAATTAATCCTTTTTGAAAATAGATGGTGGAAGGGGTCCACTCTTGAACTGAGTACTAATACTGCCTAACAGTTGTGGCCAGCTCAGACACTGCAAGTATGTTGAGGAAGTCAGGCAGGGCTGACCTCATGAATCCCAGAGGTACTATTCCTCTGATCCTGGTTCCTTCCTGGGCACCACCTACAGTTTCAATACCTATCCTAGGTCATTTTCACTGACCTCTGGTAAAAAATTGAGGACTAAGTCTAGCAATAATCCCTGTTAAAGAATAAAACTCAATGGAGTAAATTTGAAGATCTAATAGGTTTTATTAGCAAGTCAAGAATCGGGCAGCATCCCATCTAGCAACTACAAGGGTGCTCTGAGGGGTTGTATAAAATGGAAGGTTTTTATAGAAAGAAGGGTAGAGCAAGGGAGCTAATAAGAAAAGAAAGAATTATTTTGGGCCCAGACATCTTTTTATTTTTTATTTTTTTATTTTTTGTTCAGATAGAGTGGGAGGGAGAGAGAGGAAGAGAGAGAGAGAGAGAAACATCGATGTAAAAGGGTCACATCGAGTGGCTGCCACCCGCACGACCAACCAGGGCCGGGGACAAACTACAACCGAAGTACATGCCCTTAGCGGGAACCGAACCCGGGTCTCTCTGGACCACAGGCCGACGCTCTAACCGCTGAGCCACACCGGCCAGGGCCCAGACATCTTTTCATTGGAGGAAGGGAAGGGGAAGGATTTGTAATTGTGTAGATTACCTCTTCTTTCTATGAAGGATAGTTGTGAGGGCCAGAGTGAGAGGGCCCATGTGACAGATTACCATACTGGTACTTGACCAGAAATTTGACCAGAAAAATTCCATATGTAATTATTGTTTAAGTTTCTGGGAGAGGTTGAAACTGCAGTTAGATCAAGTATTACATCTAGGATTGGTATCACAGGCTTTTAACTCAAGTGATGCCATTGTGGATCTGTGGATTTTTCCTTTGACATCTCTCACAATTATTTTTCCATTTTACAATAAGACCAGAGAGTAAAAAGATAGGGACCCTGAGTTAATCACGTAACTATTTCTTAATCAGGATTCTTAAGGGATCACACACAGATATGCCTCAAAACATGAGGAAAGAACAGATGAATAAAATAAGCCAAATTGTAAGATTATTTTCTTTTCATAGGTTGATGGGTGACTTCTCTAATGGAGATTCTGAAAATTATCAAATTCAGCTAAAGACTGCAGTGCTGGTAATCTCTTCAATTTTCCTAGTCTGAACTATTGTGGCAGAAATTGGTTGGCGGGAAGAGATAGACTGCATGCACTCAGAGGATTGGAAAATGACTGTTTAATGTGCACCGGTGCTGGCCCAGCGGAGTCACCTCCAAAGGCTGAGACACCCCCCCCTTCCAGCCGCCTTTTATACATGATAAGCTTCCGGCATTTGGGGGCTCTCTAGTTGGGCTGTAGTTCAGGCAGTTGGCAGATGTAAGGGGATTACAAAAGCCAGGGGCAGGTCTCTGCACTGTCTAAGGGGCTACACCTGGCTTGCCTTCTCAGAACTAAGCAGAGCTGGTTCCTCAAAAGACACCCTCAGAAAAGGCTGGCCTCAAGGAGACAGGGTCTGCCTACCCCAGCGATTTCCAACCAGTGTGCAAGCAGCAAGAATTTTTAAAACATAATACGTGACTATTTAGTCAGGGGCACTTTTCCCTTAGATTGTCAAATTAAAAAAAAAAAAAAAAAAAAAAGACAACAGCCAAAATAACAATAGTCCTCCTGTGTAAATAAATCAAAATTATACTTTTTTTGGTTAGATCCACAAAAATTATATTTGTATGCCACAGAATTTTATTTTTTTTAACTTATCTTTATTGTTGAATGTATTACAAATGTTCCTCATTTCCCCCCCCCTTGCCCCCCTCCTCCCCATTCTTGCCCCCCTCCTGCCTTTCCCCACACTGTTGTCTGTGTCCATTGGTTATGCATATATACAAATAAGTTCTTTGGTTTATTTCTTCCCACCCCCCAACCCCCCTTCCCTTTGAGGTTTGTCAGTCTAACAAGCAATTTGTACTTCTTAATCCTTTCACCTTTTTCACCCATCCCCCCAGCAGAATTTTAGTAATTAGCTTGTGTGCCATCAGATGAAAATCGCTGGCCTAGCCCAGTGAGGGAGGCTGTGCCGACGTCCTCAATGCCCTAATGTCAACACCCTAGAAAAGGACTCCAGCGTCCTGACGGACTGGTGCTAGCCTGGAGCCCCTTGCAACCCAAAGGACCTCATCCGCTTCCACACAGAGGACTCTGGGCCTGGCAGGGACACAGGTAGCTGTCACGGGACCCCACACTCAGCCAGCCAGGGCCATGAGCCTCGGGCTATCTGGCCAATGGCAGTTCCGAGGGGCTGGAGGGCAGGCAAGGTCCCAGGCCAGGGTGGGAGCCTGGCGGAGCTGGGGCGTGCAGGGCGGCTCCGCAGCCGCTCTTGCCTATGGGGGTCCGCCAGCTGCTGAAGCAGAGGCGGCCCACGGGCTTCCCGGTCCGTCGGGGCTGCCATTTATCGGGGACATCTCGATGGCAGCCTCGGCCGAGCTACGCCACGTCTACGTGAGAAAGCAGAGCCAGGTAGACGGCCAGGTACAGGCCGTCGGGCTAACACCCACTCCTACCCGGGGCTGTCGACACCCCTCCCCATGTACTGGAGGCTTGGAGGAACACCCGCTTCCTGGCTTGGTCCACGCCGGCGAGCCCTGCGCGGCTCGGACCCTCCCCAGCCCGACGCCCCGCGGGAGCCGGGAGCCTAGGTGTGCTCCCGCGCCTGCGCAGTGGCACCGGGGCCTGACCCGGCCCGGACTGGGGGCCTACGGGCTCTGCCGTCAGGGAGACGAGCCCCAGGCCGTTTCTCCTCCGCTGGGCTCGGTGTGGGTCGGATCACACCCGCAGCTTCTCTGGAAAACGAGGCGTCCGAATTCTAGGGCCGAGTTCATAGGTAATAGGAGGTTCTTGGATGTTTGCATTAAGGACAGCTGTGCTAGGCCGTGTGCCGTGAGGATTAGCAAGTACTCGGGAAGGCCCTGGCCCAGAGGGGGGGGGCTCTGGTGAATGACTGGGAAAGAACGAACGAATGAATGACTAGAAATCGGTGCGCAGTCCTACCGCGCAGGGTGAGCAAGGTCGTGCTGACAGGCCAGAGCATCCTCACAGCAGAGCCAAGACTGCGCCTGCTGGGGGCCAGCCTCCTTCCAGCATGGACTCCTTTAAACCCAGAAAGGCCCGGGGCGGGGGACCTCTGCGCCTCCCTTTTACCCAGGAGGAAACTGCATCCAGAAACGCCCAGTGACTTGCAGCCACACCGCTGCTAGCTAGCAGGGCAAAGGGCCAGAAACATGCTTGTGCTGGCAGGGTGCCTGACCTCAGAAGGCGCAGAAGTTTCGGAGCACTGGCCTGACCGAGCTCACCTGCGTTGTTTTCCATGCATTTACGTTCGACAGCAAACCAGACTCTTGCCAGGTGCTAGGAATGAAGAGAAGGAGGCAAATAGCCAACCTCAGGGAGTTCCAGTATAGGGAGAGAGAAAATCAATCTAATTGTCCACCACAAACTGTGGTGAGTGCTTTGAAGGAACAGTACCGCAGGGCTGTTTGGCAATTGTGTTTCAGGTTGGGGCTAAATCCTTATTTGAACCAGGTTTTACAAGAATTATTCTAGGTTTCTGCAGCTCGCTAATGGTTTTATATTGCTAAAGGGAAGCTGGCCTTAGGAAAAGCAAACATACAATTCTTTGATTTTATTTTACACCCTCCAGTTCTCCAAGAACTGAGTGTATTTTCATTTAATATATTTGATTTCTGCTGTGTTGGTACAAAACATCGTAATATTCTGGTGGAATCATAAGATGTGGGAGCATGAGACTAAAGATGGCGTCCTCTTATCTTAGATAAAACTTGACCTTTAGCCCTGGCCGGTTTGGCTCAGCAGCTGGAGCATGGGCCCTGGTGGGGATCCTGCTGGAGGCAACCAATCCATGTGTCTCTCTCACATCCTTGTTTCTCTCTCCCTCCTTCCCTTCCATTCTATCTAAAAATCAATGGGAAAATATCCTCAGGTGAGGATTAACAACAAAAACTTGACATTTACTTCTCTGAATCTTAATTTTTACTCTCTGCGTTAGGAGAATAATAACTGTAAACAGTAAAGTACTATTCAAATGTTCTTGGTTATTAACTATAGAACACTATTAGACCAGGCCTACAAATTAAAAAGTATCTTTAAGCCAGTTATTTGGAAAAATTTTTTTTTTTTGCAGGATAGGAAATTACGTTTTTCGTATATAAATATATGAACTGCAAGGAATTTTGTATTGTGAACATTCCTTTTGGGAAGGGATAATCTAAGTCATCTATCATAATAGATTACAAATTAAACTGTAGATGTTCTGGAACACTGTTATCTTGGGCTTGGTAGATCTGGTACAATGGGTTAGAATTTGGCATGAGTAACCAGTTTTTTGTGCTGGTATGAATATTGGAGGCCATCATGATTCTTTACAGAGAGGGCTCTTCCTGGAGGGGGCAATCAAATAGGGCTAACCTGTGTTACTCTGCCTTAGACTTAAGTTGAAAAACCACCAAACATGTTAACGCTAAGCTACAGCAGCATTTTACCTTTACCTTATTTGTGAAACACCCCTAAAGGTCTCCCATTATCTTAGATGTGTTTCTCAATTCTGAGAAAGTCTTAAAGTTAAATGAGTTGTTAAAATGGCTACACTATTTTTTGAAGTGGGAGGAGACTATTATTAATATTTCCTGTACTCTGTTGTTCCATGTTCTCCTCTGTTGTTCTCGCCAGTACTTTTGGAAGCTTGTGGAAATTTGTTTTCAGGATTTATTTGTAAATAGAATCTTATTTTTCTACTATCTTTATAATTTGGAGATGTGTGCTGGACTTGAAAATTTCTTATGAGAAATGGCAATCACTTCAAGTGACACCTACTTTTATGAAGTCTGTGAATTCAGTTCTTTTTCATAATTCTTGAAAGGAAGACAGCCAGTCCTCAGGTAGTTGCCAGGGGCTGGGGGTAGAGGAGAATGGAGAGTTAGTGTTCAACTGGTACAGGTTTTGGTTTGCAAGATAAAAAGAGTTATGAAGATGGATAGTGATGAAGGTTGCAGAACATTATGAATGTATATTATACCACTAAATGTACACTTAAAATTGGTTAAGACCGTACATTTTATGTGTTTTACCACAATGAAAACTTTGGGGGTAAAAATCGGGACAAATTTAGGTATTAAAGATGATTTATTACTGATCTGAGTCGTTGGTGTAAAAGAAAGGATTCAAATGTTTGGATACAGAAACAAAACAAAAAAAAATGAAGAAACAAAAATTATGCTTCTTGAGCTAGACTCTATTCTGAATCTTATCTAAGAAATTAGCCTTAGACCTCCTTTCTTGTCCCTGATGCTTTTTGATTCCAAACCTCTTCTTCCAAATTCAGCGCACAGTTCCCTAAGTTCTCGTCACTGCAGTTTCAAGTAGGGATACTTTAACAGCTTGTATAAGGGATCTGTGCATCACTCTTTTCTGTAAAACACAGGTATTAAGTTACTAGCAACCTCCAAGTATTGAGTGCTATGTGAGGCACCCTGGAGACTACAAAGGTAAAAGAGATAAACAACATATAAGAAGAAAGACAGAAATATTAAACAACTGTACTATCATGTATTCACAGCTATCATCAAAATGCTGTAAATCTTGCTGTTCAAAGTATGATCTTCACATCTGTGGCATTGGTATCACTGAGGCATTCATAAAAATTGAATGAGCTCTGGCCTCAACTGAGACCTACTGAATTAGAATCCGTATTTTAACATAATGTGCATGCGAGTCACGGGGAGATGCCAATGCTGCTGGCACATGGATCACACTTTGAGATGTGAGGTTGTTGAACACAAAGGAAGGGGCATTCTGCCGAGCTGAGTTTAGGGTGAGGGTGTCATTGGAAGCATCACAGAAGGGATGTCGTATGCCCTGGGCAAAGAAGGACAGAGAAGACTTTGCTGAGCATATGAGAGGAGAGGACAGGTGGATGGGCAGTCCAGGTAGAGGAGATGACACAAATAAAGACATAGAAAAATTAACAGTATCTTTGGAGAATGGTAATAATTGTATCTGAATAAAAATGGATAAAGAGAAGTTGAAAATATAGGCTGGGACCATATTGTAAAAAATCTTTCATGCTATGTCAAAGTCCATAGATAATAGAAATTCAAGAAGTTCTTTAAGTAGAGGAGCAACAAAATCATATCCATCTTATTTAAATGAAGAGGTAGGCTGAGTGGGAGAAAGCCAGGTCACAGCAAGAAGCCAGGAGGAGGTTATTGCAAGGTTATTATAAGCCAGGCATGAAATGAATAAGTGCTGGAACTAAGGCAATGGTTGTGGGAATGTATGCTTTTTGAAACTGCTAAATGTGTGCTAATTTGTTATGCTTCAGTAGATAACACAGATTTTAGTACCTGGAAGTGCGATCATGCTATACTAAATACCTGAGACTGTGAGAGCAGTTGTAGAACCAGAGAATACGCAGTGGCTGGAAGAGTTTTGAAAAGCATGCACGAGGAAGTTCGAATTGCCTTGAACAGACCTTAGCAGAAATCTGGATTTTAAGGACACTGCTGGTGAGGACTCAGAAGGAAGTGAGGAACATGTTATTGGAAACTGAGGAAGGAAAATCCTCATTATGCAATGACAGAAACTTAGTAAAACGGTCTCCTACAGTTATGTTGAAAGGAGAAATTATAAGTGATGAACTTTGATATAGCATATCTAAGAAGACTTAGTGCTGTTGAAAGTGCCACGTGATTGTTTTTCTTGTTGACAATAAATGTAAGATGAGAGAGAGTAATCGAAGGAAGAACTCTTGAAATTCTGAACAAAAAGGAACCCAAACCTGCAGATTTCGAAAAAATCAGTTTCTCCAGATGGCAAAATACGCCAAAATTAAGAAATTCACTATTAGGGCAACATGCTCTAGAGAAAAGGCTGAGGTCATTACTATACAGTATTTTGGTAAAACCTCAGAAAGATCAAAAGATCAGATCGTTCAGTCACACTCAGGGTCCTGTGTGCCTCATAGATCCTTTCAGTCAAGTCAGAGGGTCTCCAGGAGAGTTAAGAGCATTGTCACTCAGCTATCTCAGCAACAGCCAAGGACAGAGAAGGGATTATCCCGAAAAGATCTGTGGGTGTACCTTTTGTCTAATGGAGAAAATCCCTGTGAAATCCATGGAAGACCCAAAGGGAGCTTGGGGGAAAAAAACAGCTTCAGCAGAAACACTGCCATCTTGGTATAACAGGTACAAGAAAAGTACCTTAGTATAAAAGGTACAAGAAAATTTAATGAAGCTATTAGACCCAGAAATTCTACTGGTTAGAAGCAGGCCAATAAAACCACATAGTTGCAAACATGTTATCTTTGAAGAGAAAGGAAGGATGATTAAGAGAGCAGAGCTGAGAACCAGAGAGAACTGTTCTCAAGCCTTGAAACCTAACCAACAGACATTTGCCCAGTGGAATTTAGAATTACCATGGACCAATTATTCCTTTTTACCTTGAATTTCTTGCCCCTGTGTCTGTAGCAATTATTCTATATGTCTGTCCTGTCTCATCGTTGTATGTTGAGTGTGTTGGGGGCTGCTGCTTGTTTCATCGGTCCACAGATGGAGAGATGGAAAGAGGCTACTGGTAAGAAGGACTCAATAATGAGGAGTAAAAGAAGGAATTAATTTTGTTTGGAGTGAAAGCAGCTTGTATAAGGCTCTGCACCTAATCTGGTCTGGACTTGGGATCAGGGAAGAGATCTGATAATGCATCCTTTCTGGGAACTGTGGCTCCCAACTTGAACTCAGGTCTGCACATCTAGCCAACTCTACTGAATATACTTTTCCTGAAATTGGGATTGAATAGCATTATCATGGTTTAAATGGATATTAATTATCTGTTGCTGGGTAACAAATTATCTCAGAACTCAGCACCACAGGAGAACATATATTTATTATCTCACACAGTTTCTGATAGTCCATAATTTGGGAGAGGCTCAGGTTAGTGGTTTTGACTCAGGGTCTCTCTTGAGGTTGCAGTCCAGCTCTTAGTCGGGTCAGACATCACACACAGCAGAATTTTCACTGATACAATGCCTAGGGCAAGAGAAACAAAGGAAAAAATAAATGGGACTACATCAAACTAAAAAGCTTCTGCACAGCAAAAGAATCAATCATCAAAATGGAAAGGGAACCCACCGTATGGGAGAACATAATTGCCAATGATACATCAGACAAAGAGTTAATTTCCAAAATATATACAGTACTCATACAACTCAACAAAAGGAAGACAAAGAATCCAATTAAAAAATGGGCAGAGGACCTAAATAGACACCTCTCCAAACAGGACATACAAATGGCCAAGAGACATATGAAAAAATGCTCAATGTCACTAATCATCAGAGAGATGCAAATTAAAATGACTATGAGGTATCACCTCACACCTGCCAGAATAGCTGCCATCAACAAATCATCACACAAGTGCTGGTGAGGGTGTGGAGAAAAGGGGACTCTAGTACACTGCTGGTGGGAATGCAGACTGGAAAAACAATACGGTGTTTCCTCAAAAAATTAAAAGTTGAACTGCCATTTGACCCAGTGATTCCACTTCTAGGAATATATCATAAGAAGCCTGAAACACCAATCAGAAAGAATATATGTACCCCTATGTTCATAGCAGCACTATTTGCAATTGCTAAGAACTGGAAACAGCCCAAGTGTCTATCAATAGATGAGTGGATAAAAAAGCTGTGGTACATATACACCATGGAATACTATGCAGCTGTAAGAAAGAAAGATCTCTTATGCTTTGAGATGACATGGAAGGACCTGCAGAGTATTATGCTAAGCGAAATAAGCCAATCAGAGAAAGACAAGTATCATGTGATCTCACTTATTTGTAGAATATAATGAACAAAATAAGCTAATGAATTAAACAGACCCAGAGACATAGAAGTAGGGTTCAGACTGACAAACCTCAAAGGGGGGGGGGGGACAGGGTGGGGAGAGATAAACCAAAGAACTTATATGCATATAAGCACAACCAATGGACATAGACAACAATGCTGGGGGTGGGGGGGCGGGATCGGGAAGAGGGTGTCAATGGGGGGACAAGGAGAAACATCTGTAACAAAAATAAATTTAAAAAAAAAAAGATGCACTTCTAAGATCATGCATTTGATTGTTGACAGGCCTCCATCCTCACTGGTTATTGGCCAGAGACCTCCATTCATTGACACATGGACCCCTCCGTAGCCTGTTTGAGTGGCCTCATTTCATTACATCTGGCTTCCCACTTAAGTGATTCAAGAAGGAAAGAAATGTGAGCAGGTGAGTGAAATAGTACCCCAAAGGAAGCAAGACTGGTATCTAGAATACAATAAGGTCTCTTACAACTCAGTAGTAATAAGATAGTGTACCCAATTAAAAATGGACAAAATAGTGGAACAGGAATTTCACAAAAGAAGATAATAAGCATATGAAAAAATATTCACTTGTCACTTGTCATTAGGGAAATAAATATTAAAATCTACAATGAGGTACTGCTACAATGTCATAAGAATGACTAAAATTAAAAAGACTGAAAATACCGCCCTGGCCTGTTTGGCTCGGCAGTTAGAGCATCGGCCCATGGACCAGAGCTGCGGGTTTGAGTTCAGTCAGGGGCATGTACCTTGGTTGTGGTTCAGTCCCCAGCCCTGGTCAGAGTCATGCAGGAAGCACCCAGTCTATGTGTCTCTCTCACATCAATGTTTCTCTCTCTCCCTCCCACTCTATCTGAAGATAAATGGAAAAATATCCTCAGGTGGGGATTAAAAAAAAAAAAAAAAAAGGCTGAAAATACCAAGCATTGTCAAGGATGTGTGGAGCAAGGTGAATGATCATACATTTTTGCTGGGATTGTAAAATGGCATAGCCATTTGTAAACTGGCAAAGTCAATTCAGTTATACAGACATTTACCATGAAATTTCTAGCTATTTATCCAAGAGAAATTACTTCAACTGTTTTAGAAACACTTGTACATGTTCATAAGAGTGCCATACATAACAATCCATGCTGGAAACAATACATGTGTCCATCCAACACACTTTGGTATACAATGGAATGTTACCTTTTCTCCCTAGTCCTTTGAATTAATATCCAAATAATTACATACTGATATATGCTACAATGTAAATAAATCTCCCAAACATTGTGCTGAGTGAAAGAAACTGGATATAAGAGAGTACATACTATTTATCTATGAAAAAAATGAATCTACAGTGATAGAACTCACATCAGTGTTTGTATGGGGCAGGGGTTTGGAGATATTAACTTCAAAGTGGTATAAGGAGCATTCTGAGATCATGGAAATGTCCTATGTCTTTTTTTGTGGTAATTATTACATCGGTTATATGGCATATTCTTGGTAAAACTCCATGGAATATAGTTTAAAGTACATAATTTTATATTGCATTTCTACCCTATTAAAGTTGTTTATAAAGTAAGTAATAATTAAAAATATGTAAACTAACAAGTTTTAAAATGCAAGGGGTAGTTCACAGAAACAAAATAGTATTTGTAAAATGTATTGCCCTGTCTTAATCTTTGCAAGATCAACTACAAGGCAAAAATAATATATATGAATAATATAATTAATGACTTAATTTTCATATTCATAGAGATATAAGTAGTTTTACCTCAGGGAAATATTTTCTCTGATATCATGAAAATCCTTATGGGAAAAGATCACATAATAAGCCTCATAGAAAGAATTTTGAGCATAGGAGAGACACAACACGACATGTTTTAAAATGTCTATATAGGTATACCTCGTTTTATTGCACTTCACTTTATTGCCTTTCACAGATGTTGCAGGATTTTTTACAAATTGAAGGCAAGGCCCTCCACTGGCAAAAAAATTATTACTCACACTATTGCAAGACTTGCTTTATTGTGGTGGTCTGAAACCAAACCTGCAATATCTCTGATATATGCCTGTAGAGCTAAAAGAATAGAAACAGGAAGATTAGTTGGGAGGTTGTTGTAATAGTTCAGGTAAAACATGATGGAGACTTGGATCAGGATGGAGTCATTGGAGGTGGGGAGAAGTGATTAAATACAAATAACCAAGAAAAAGAGTATATAGCTATTTCATTAAGTAATTCAACTCAGAAATCCAGAAAGAAGCCAACTAAACTAACTTTTCAACAATCATCCAGGAGAAGGGAATTAAATGAGCAGGGAAGAAATTAGTGAATTTCAAATGAGAAGATAATACAATTGAAAAATAAAAATTAAAGTTAGTGCTTTGATGCCTCGCCGGTCTGGCTCAGTGGTTGAGCATCAACCCATGCACCAAGAGGTCGCTGGTTCTATTCCCAGTCAGAGCACATGCTCAGGTTGTGGGTCAAATCTCCAGTGGGGGGCATGCAGGAGGCGGCCAATCGATGTTCTCTCTCATGGGTGTTTCTTTCCCCCTCTCCCTCTCCCTTCCTCTCTCTCTAAAATCAATAAAGAAAAAATAAATAAATAAATTTAAAAAGCTAGTACTTTAAAAACTCCAATAAAATAGAAGTTGTTTATTTGAATGAGGAAAGGGAAAATACAGATACCATAACCAGAATGAAAAGAAGACATAACCTCAAATATGAAGATTTAAAATTATAATAAAAATGCATAATGGTGCTAATGCATACAAAATTCTTTAAAATTAAAAAGTTTTAGAAAACATATGTAAGTCAAAAATAGATGGAATAAAATAAATGGAATCGAAGTAGAGTAGAATAAGCATGTTAGAAATGGAAAACCTTGTTAAGAACTACGTTATAAAAGGAACTCTGTAAGAAAGTTTTACAGATGAATTATATCAAGTTTAAGGCACAGATAGTTTCCATGCTATTTACTCTCATCTAAAACATAAAAAAAGTTAAAGTTTGCCAGTTCATTTGATAACATTGGCATAGCCCCAATACTAAACTTAACAAAGGTAGTACAGAATCCCAAATAAATCATAAGCAAATTGAATTTGCATGTATATTTTATTACATATCTTCTGATCAAACAGAATTTATCAAGAAGCCATATGGTAATTAAAGAGAGCAGACTCTCGCCCAACTGGTGTGGCTCAGTGGTTGAGCAGCGACCCATGCACCAAGAGGTCACTAGTTCGATTCCCTGTCAAGGCACATGCCCAGATTATGGGCCAAATCCCCAGTGGGGGGCATGCAGAATGTGGCCAATCGATGTTCTCTCTCACATCAACGTTTCTATCTCTCTCTCTCTCCCTCTCCCTGCCTCTCTTTCTCTAAAATCAATAAAGAAAAAAGAGAGTGGACTCTCAAGTCAGATAGCCTAGGGTCAGGTTTTCATCTTCAGATAGATTTAATAGGTATATGTCTTTGTTCAATCTACTTAATCTCTGTGTCTTAGTTTCCTCATACATAAAATAGGGCTTTTGATAATATCTACTTTAGCTAGTTGTTGTAAAGGTTAAAAGACTTAGTATCTGTAATGCACTTACTAAATTGCCTAGCATGTAGTAAGTACTCAAAATTATCTGTTAATATTAGTGTTTACTTTTAAATACATTACTCATACAAATAAGTTAAATGAGAAAGGCCACAAAATAATATCGTTAGATAACAAAAGACATTTTGATAAAAATATTAGTACACAATAAAAAGAAAGATTTTTCTTCCATATATATATTCTTGAATATAGAAGAGGTTCTACTTGATACAATAAGAACAGAAATATGAATTAAGATTTACTATTATTTACAGATGATACAGTTGTCTAACTGGGAAGCCCAATACAAACAAAAATCCAACAGGATTTTAAAAACAATTGACAATTATTCTAACTTCCTTTTGTAAGAATAAATGTGTGAAAATTGTCAAGAGCATTTTGTAAAAAGAGAAGTATGATTGCGACTTTGCCATAATAGTTATTAAATTGTGTTACTGGTGCATAAACATATTAATAGGTGAGAAAAGAAAGGTCAGAAGGTGATCAGCATATGATAAGGTGTTTCAAATCAATGTGGAACATCTTGGTTTATTTAATAAATGGTATTGGGACAAGTAGGCATAATCTGGTCAGTAATAAAATCTATCACCCTTTTCTGGGTGGAACCATGGTATAGATTCTGAAATTTATCGTATCATCAAGGGGTATTGCAGAGTCAACTTGAAAGTACACATTGGGGAGGTGATACCAGAAGCCAATGGCTTCTTGAGAAGGGTGCATTCATTCTCTAAAAGCAATTCTTGATATATGTATTTCTCCCTGTAGTAGTTATCTTACATGCTCTGAGGCAATATTGTTGAGTACACGTGTTCATGATAAATTAAACAAAGTTAGACACTTCTGGAGGAAAAAAAACCAGTATAAATAGCAGTAAGGACTCCATTGACGGGTATGTAGAATACATTTTTAGTGTTGATGAGGTTCACAAATGACAAAATTAACATTTTTTTTTAAACAAAGAATTCCCTGGCCATGGCCAGTTTTCTCAGTGGTTAGAGCATCGGCCGTTGGACCGAAGGGTCTTGGATTCAATTCCTGGTCAAGGGCACATATCTGGGTTGCAGGTTCAATCCCCGGCCCCAGCTGGGGTCTTGCAGGAGGCAACCAATCGATGTGTCTCTCTCACTTTGATGTTTCTCTCTCTCCTTCCCTTCCTCCCTTCCACTGTATCTAAAAATCAGTGGAAAAAATATCCTTGGGTAAGGATTAACAAAAAAATAATAAACAAAGAGTTCCCTGGTCGCACAGTTTTCTCTTGTATTCCCAGACACCCAGGAGGTAGTCATTTTATGTCATCTTGTGGTTTAGCAGAATCACTAACATCGACAGTTGGATGATGGACTAACAGAGCCCAATTAAGCTACCAGATGAGCCAATGAGACATGCTGTTTTTATTTCACATTTAGCTTGAGTTTCTTTCAATCAAAGAAGATAGTTTTCACCCTGGCCAGTATGGCTCAGTTGGTTGAGTGTCCTCCCATGCACTGAAAAGTTGCCAGTTCGATTCCTGGTCAGGGCACATGCCTGGGTTGCGGCTCTATCCCTAGTAGAGGGCACGCAGGAGACAGCTAATCAATGTTTCTTTCTCACATCAATGTTCTTCTCTCTCTCTCTCTCTCTCTCTCTCTCTCTCTCTCTCTCTCTTTCCCTCTCCCTTCCTCTCTCTAAAGATCAATAAAAACATCTTTTATTTTTAAAATGAAGATAGTTTTCAATGTCAACAAGGATGCAAATAAGTATGTCTTTGACACTCTTTTCCTACAAGTTGCTTTCATTATAAATTAAAAGTAGAGTTTAGCTTCATGGTGACCTAACAGAAAATAAACAGTAACTATAATATAGTTACCTATTAATTGTGAGGCTCTTGACATCTGTTATCTTATGTAGTCTTTTTTTTTAATCCTGAGGATGTGCTTTTATTGATTTTTTAGAGAGAGAGAGAGAGAAATCAATGGGATAAAGAAATATCGATCAGTTGCCTCCCGTTTATGCCCTGACCAGGGATTGAACCCACAGCCTAGGTTCCTGACTGGAAATTGAACCTGTGACCTTCTGGTGCACCGGACAACACTGCAACCAACTGAGCCACACCAGCCAGGGCTCATTTGGTCCTTATATTAATGTAGCAGTAGGTACTATCAGTATCTACAATTTACAAATGGGGAAATTGCGGCTCGGAGAAAGTATTTGGCCCATGATCATGTAGTAGTACATGGAAAACACAGTTCTTAACCCCAGGAGTATGCTCTCAATTCAGATGTATACAACACTGCAGTGTATGTTTCAAAAACATAGTATCGTTCTTTTTCTAACTCAAATTCTGGAATAATCACAATTATAACTGCAGGGTACAGTGTTTTAAGTAAACAGGATCTATATTTCCTAATGGAAAATCTCAGTGTAACAGGGAGACACTGGAAAACAGAGAAATTAACCCAAAATCTAGGGGTTGCAACTATTGGCACTCTTTCAGAAACTGGAGTGAGGATTTCTTTTACTATATGAGCCCAGGGAGGGTTAGAGTGTGGACTACACCCCTGTCATACCCAGTCATTATCCTCATCCAACAGTACAAAGGCAGTCACCTTCTTCCTGGAGTCTTTTCACTGCTCAGGACTAAAGTTCCTTGCGGCAATAGCCCATGGATTTAGGGCGAATGTCATTGGCCTTGGATTCATTCTTCTGCGCAGCTTCGCTCAGCTAGACTGCCAAGCTACCGAACAAGGAGATGGGCATTTTGCAGTCCCTCTTCTGGGAAGTGACACTGATTTGTAGGATAAAGAAAAAGAGGACCTGTCAGTGAGAAGTTGAGGGGATGGGGCAGGAGAGCATGCTCCATCGGACCATTATGGCAAAATTACTTCTCTGAGAGGCACCAATTAACTTTCAGTCTTTCACCTAAACACAGTTATCACGCCATAAAATCACAGGGCCTTTAGGGAAAATGCCACAATCCCTCCCCATACAATTTATCAGGAGTGTCCAAAAACCAAAAGGTGACACTTGGTAACTGGCCATAGAACACAGAGCGGTAACAGCCAAATCTTTCCTGCTTAAATAAACTAAAAATTAACCAAAGTTTGTAAGACTAGAGAGAATTGTGATGCATGCCCAATCCAATATCAAGGACTATCTAGAAGCTACATTTCTTATCAAGAAGAAATAGAGAGTTTACAGCATCAAGTCCTGGAGATGCTTACCTGCTCCTTGGCACAACTTTCTTGTGACTTGAGTTTGCTCAAAGGGACCACCCACCATGTCCTGTGTCCAGCTATCCTGGGGTTAAGCATAGGTCCCTGAATCCAGGAAGGCTGAGGCGTGGGCCAGAGCAATAATCACCACAGCTCGGGGATTTTTAGAAATATACCTTTATTCCTCAATGACAAGCACATTCAGAAACAAAACTATGCTGCTCATTACAGTTCAGACCACAGAACTGTTTGACCCCAGGGGCAGTGGGAGGGGAGTGTGCTCCTGGCAGGGCTGTCTTACCTGAATGATGCTGCCTGGACAACACCTGCCTGGTACAGGACCAAGATGCTGAGAGTCAGGAAGGGGAAGAACTTCCAGAAGCCCATGATGCCTCTCTGCAAGGGAAGAATGACGTCACCACTTGCAGCAGTTCAAAGTTCTATGAGCCCGCAGACCTGGGCTCGAGTTCCGCATATAATTCCCCGGCATCATGGCTCCAGCCTGATCACTTCATTTCTCTTCAACATTGTTCCCTCATCAGCGAATAGACTGCTGAAGGGTCTGGTGAACAGGTAGCATGCATTCTTTAGCAAAGCTGGAATAGTGATCCCACCTCAAATCTGGGTGGGGAGGGTAGACTTGTTTCCCCACACCCCACCCCACCCCACCCACTCTCACATACATCTGTTGGCCAGGTCTCTTGAACACAGTCTTCAAACACCCTGTCATAACAGCTTTTTCCATAATGCAACCAGAGCTGTACTCCTTGTGTGGGGTTTTTGGTCACACTGGCCAGGTATGTGGGGGGATGCAGGTAGAGAGGATACAACTCTGCAGTTAGAATCTGAGAACCAAACTGAAGACCAAATTCTGCTCAGCTGCTCTGCCCTCTAGCAAAGAGACCCCTGTGATAACCAAGCTTAGTAGAGTCTTAAATTAGGAACCAGGACTTAAACTGGGAAAAAAGCTCCCAGACCTCAGGATGGGGGGCCTGCAAGTTAGGGCTGCCTGCCCTAGACTGGTGCACTTACGTGCCTCTCACTTGCGCTGGCCTGGGTTCTGATCCGATTTCCTAGGGATCACTAGGCACCAGACTAAATCCATGGGCGAACATTCTGCAGAAAGTTACTCCTGTGTTTTGCTCAGAGATAGGTCTGAGCACATGCGCAGTATGACAGTGAGACTGGAGCCTGGCTCTGCGTGGGAAGAGTGGAGCAGGGAGTCCCCAAACTGAGACTATCCAGTGTTAGCTGGGGTAGCAGTCTAGGATGAATTGCAGCCTAACAGATTGTTGTGATGCAGAGACCCAGACAGAAGTAGATAGAGACTCTGAGACTGCCAGGGACATCAACCAAGAGGTAGCATAATGGAGAGAGAGGGAGGGGAGAGGAAGAGATAGATAGATTGACACACCTACGTAGGAGTCTCAGGTCTCACCTGACAGCGGCGGCTTGGAGTGGAGGCGGTGATGATGGCACTTGCTGTGGACTTGGCAGCATTGTGGTCAGATGATGATGCTGCTGAAGCAGCAAAGACACTCTAGATGTGTCTAGGTGGCCCTGACACCTCCCAGCACCAGAGACTGCTGTGGTCTGGGTGGTGCAGGAGCTCCAGGCAACCAGTCGGGAAGGATCCCATGCCTTAGACAGATTGTGTCACCCATTTGGTAGACTGCAATATCCAGCAGAACCGTCTCACTTGTATTTGCATTAAGATCATTGATGCAAGTGTGGGGGGAGGGGGATAGGTGGTGGGGGTCAATGAGAAACACTCTTTTTTTACATTATTTTTCTTTATTGATTTTATAGAGAGAGGAAAGGAGAGGGAGAAAGAGATAGAAACATCGATGAGAGAGAACATCGATCGGTCGCCTCCTGCATGTCCCCCACTGAGGATCAGGTCCACAACCTGGGCAGGTGCCCTGACCAGTAATCAAACCTGCGACCTCTTGCTGCATGGGTCGATGCTCAACCGCTGAGCCACACCGGGGGCAAGAAACACTCTTAAAGTAAGCTGGATTTTGATGAAAGTTTGTTTTCATGGTAGATTTCTTTTCTTTTCTTTTTTAAATTAATTTTTTAAATGTTATTTATTTTTATTTTAGTATTTATAGCCTCTTTATGTACCTACATTTTATTTTATTTTATTTTTTTCAAGCTGAAGAATTTTTATTTATTTATTTTTGTTACAGATGTTTCTCCTTTCCCCCCTCCACTGACGCCCTCCTCCCGATTCTCATGGTAGATTTCATCTGTTTAGTTCTGCTGGTTTGGAACATGCATTCACTCCATTCCATCTGTGGGCAGGACTCCTGGCTCCCCCAAGTCTGACCTTTGACCCCCGTCCAAGGGAGGGTGAGAGGGTTAATGAATAACAGGGTTGGTTCTGGGTCCCAGCAAGGTGTTTAATTTAGGCAGCTAAAACCACCACAGAGGAGCGGGGCTTGTGAAAGCAAGAGATGGAGGTGGGAGCAAGAACTTTGCAAATTGAACTCGGTTCCCACTGAGCAATTCCACTTGGTAGGATTATGGGCAAGTAACTTCTCAGGGCCTCGATGTAAAACCGACCCTTAACACGGGTTTGAACTGCGCGGGTCCAATAACACCTGGATTTCTTTCAGTCGGCCCCGCGAAGTTCAGTTGGCCGCACGGTACAATTGATCGCGATTCAGTTGACCTGCGCTGTTCCTGGACCTGCGCAGTCGAAACTGGTGTTTCCAGGGTCAACTCCGCAGCTGGGAATCCGAGTGTGCGTACACCGACTGCAGTTATAGGTGGATATTTGACTGCACGGGAGGTCGGCACCTCTAACCACCACATTGTTCAACCATCGATATTATTCATCTTTGGAATGGGAACCGTATTCCCGTCTTGAAGGAATGATTTATTAGTAGCCAAGTGCCTTTCCCTTACCTAGCTCAGGACGTAGAAAACCGTCCTTGGTCCACATGGGGGATTCCATAAGATCGCGATCCCCACTAAAGGATTCCCCACCTTGCGCCCTGACCCGCGGTAGGTGGTCCATCACGTGGGTGGAAAGAGCCAATGACCCGCCGGGCCACAGCGGGAAGGGGCTAGGCAAAGATGCTTCCCCAGCCTTCAAGCAGCCCTAGTCCTCTCCCTTTCTATGCCTCCATCCGTCTCCTATCGCTCATCTGCCCGCTGGAGCCATATGCCCGGCTGCCCTCGTTACCGACAGCTGTTTGCCAAGATGTGCCCGTGGCGCGCGATTCTGGACCTGCACCAGCGTCGGCCACACCGCCGTTCTCCACTAGAGAGCAGGGCAGGCTTGACGGAGCTGAAAAGTCCCTACAAAGACGAGCACTCGCAGTCACTTCAGTCATACTCCACACACGCAAACTCATTCCTGTCTCCAAACACATGCCCACCCCTCAAAGCACTGGCACTCGCAAAAAACGACTCTTGCGCGCAAGGATATCTGCCCGGGTTCCGGGAGAATCTCGCCCGAAGCCTGCCTCGGAGTCTCTTTTACGGTCGTATCTACACACCTATATGTTGGTGACCTGTTCGCATCATACCTGTCCTCACTCTCAAGAATAACTGTGCTCCGCAACACCCAACAATGCAGCATCTCGACCCTCTCATACCCTCCACAACCGGTTTCAGACCCCTTTCCTTGCCTGACCTTTCTGCTCCAAGCCCTCTTGAATGCCCTGGATCCTGACTTGCTGCCCTCAGCCTGTGGAGTGTGGAGAAAAGAAACTTGTCACTGTCTCCAGAATCTCCGAGTCTGAGCACGCTGTATGCGAACGGTAGCAGCCAATATAGAGTCTTCCAGTGCGACAAACAGCAAAAGTGTCGGGCGCTGTGGGGGACAGGCAAGGACCTCCAGCTAGGTGGTTTCCAGGCAGAGACACTAGCCCTGCGTGTGCTGTGAGCGACCTCTGCCACAGGTCCTCACCCTAGTCCGCACTCTCCAGAATCCTCAGCATTTCCCAGGACACACCTGCCTTGAACCACATCGCTTCTCCTTCCAAGGTTGGTGGCCTCCTTGCTCAGGGTCACCAAACTCCAAGATGCCCTTTTACTTTCCTCCTTCTTAACAGATGGGGCACCACTGCCACGAGGGGATAAAAGCTTGGACATGGGGAACAGTGTGTGAAACTTGCTGTCCGCAGGCACACTGGCAGGGCCTCAGGGGAACCCAGGAATGGAAGAACTGTTCCGTAAAGCGCAGGTGCGCCATCAGGTACAGAGGAGGGGAACGTAAGTGAAGCAAAGGACAGGCGGAGATCAGAATGTTGGATCCTGGATTCAGTAAGTTCTGGAGCCTAGAAGCAGATAGCCGGTGCTGAGACCCAGTCCCAGGCTTTGGGGGTTCAGCAGTTTGAGTCCCTAGCCCTGGCCAAGCTTTCCATACAGAGTTGGATGGTCAGATTGGCAAAGGCAACAGGCATAGTGGATACTGTTTCGTGTGGAAATTGGGCTCTGCCACTTGAGTCTGTTGTAGGTTAGTTCTTGCTCTCAGGTGCCAAATACTTTTGCAGAAATACTTCCACTACCAAGATAAAATCTTTTGTAAGTGTCTGTGTCTGTGGATCACATTTTCCCGAGGAGTGAAGCCAGCGCAGGGCGTTGGGGAGTGCGAAATGGTTAAGTAAGGACTAGCCTAGAAGCTGATTTCATGGCCATGTCACTTTGCCAGCTCAGAACTCAACACTGGCAGCCAGATGCGCCTTCAACCTTCAAAGCCAACATTTATTCTCCACTCTGAAATCGCTGGTAGTTACAACCTTGAGCGGCTGGTGTGGGATAGGAATCAGGGTCTGCACCCAGAAGGTGCTAGGGTAGCCTCCAGCAATTCCAAACTTTACTTTAAAAGTCAGTCTCTCCACCTAGGGAGGGACTGACATTAACTTATCCCTAAGCACTCTTTGAATTTGTAAGAAGTGCCTCCTGCTGAGCCTCCCTGGGTTAAAAAAAAAAAAATTAGAGTCCTTTTCTTTGGCACTTAGCATGGTATCTAGCATACAAGTAGGCACTAAGCCCATGTTTGTTGAAGGAATGGAAATTAATTTATTGTGGTAAATTCACCAGCCAGTCTCACTGCTCTTTCGAGACTCAAATGCCAGCATGCAAAACAAACAAACAAACACCCAAACCTACATAGGCAGAGCAGCATTCAGCTTGGATTTGAATATCGTGAGCACAAACATTTCAGCCAGATTCCCTCCATTTCATTTGGCACAACAGAGTTGGTTTTTTAAGAGAAGTTTTCAGGAACGAGACAGGGAAATAGGTTACCTTGAGGATTCTTCCTAAAGACTAGGGTCTCCTAGTTTTAAATATAAAACAATTCTTCTCTGAGCTCATCCCTGCTTTACTTAGTGAACTCAAGGAAGTTTAGAACGTCACATATGCAGATTCTTTAGATTGATTCCAGCTATCCTGGAAACTTCTCCAAACTTCAGCATTAAACAGAGCATGATCTAGTGAATGTCACCAAGGAAAGTAGTTATTTTTATTTTTTGGAAAGTAGTTATTTTTAAATGGCTCCTAGAGTATTTGGACCTGATATCATTATCTTATTTCATAACATGGTGTGAAGAGGTCCACATCTCGGGCTCCATCCCCATCTAGTATTCGGTTGAGGACTTGCTTGCCTGGTAGCTGGGAATGCCATCTGGGGAAATTTCAGTACTCTCCCTTCCCTGGTGGTTCCTGAGTACACAGGTCCACAAGTACACAAGGAGCTCAGCACCAAGTCCAACAAGTTCATCTTCCACAGTGCCCTGTTGCATTCCCTGGAGGGCAAGGTGAACCAAACACAGAGGAATGGCATTCTTGAAGAAATTGAGAAGAGCAACGCTAACCACGTTCTGATCCTCTCTTGGGCTGCAGCCCCATATAGTCTTGTCTACATGGTAGGAGGCATCTACAAGTACAACTCAGACCATAAGCCCTTCACCCAGATTCCTGCTAAGGCCATGTCCATGAGTGTCCCGCCTTCACCATTCAGGGACACCTCTGGCAGAGCAAGAAACCCATTACTCCCAGGAAAGGAGGCAGCACCCTCAAATAGCCACCACCCGGGGCCCCACATATCTGGAGGACAGCCTGAAGGACAGTCAGTGGATATGCCTGGGTGCTGTCTTTCCCAAACTTTGGGTTGGGCTTGCCTCTCACCCCCTAACTTTTGTCCAGTTTTGCTGGGAGATCCGGGGATTCAGGGCTCAGTAGCCCTGACTGCTCTCCCAACTTTCTTGAATAAAATAGTATAAAGAGAAAAAATAAATTCAAAACCATTTTCCACTGAACTTCGTCCTAATTATCAAGTGAAACCAGGGAAGAAGTTCAGACCTTCCTGTACACTGATCACTTAGATTGTGACCAGCTATCCTTGAAACTTATCTAGGCTTCTGAACTACAGATAGCAAGCTCTAGCAAATGTCACTAAGGAAAATACTAATTTTATAATTTTTTTTCTTTATTGATTTTAGAGAGAGAGGAAGGGAGAGGGAGAGAGAGATAGAAACATCAATGAGAGAGAACATCGATTGGCCGCCTCCTGTATGCCCCCCACTGTGTACTGGGCCCACAACCTGGGCATGTGCCCTGACCGGGAATCAAACTGGCGACCTCTTGGTGCATGGGTCAAAGTTCAACCACTGAGCCACACTGGCTGGGCGAAAATACTAATTTTAAAATAGTCACTTGACCCTGGCCGGTATGGCTCAGCTGGCTGGAGCATCATGCCATACACCAAAAGGTTGCAGGTTCAATTCTCAGTCAGGGCACATACCTAGGTCTTGGGTTCAATCCCTTGTCAGGGCACCTACAGGAGGCAACTGATCAATGCTTCTCTTTCATATCAATGTTTCTCTTTCTCTCTCCCCCTCTCCTCTCTCTTTCTCTCCCTCTCTCCCTTCCCTTCTCTCTAAAATCAGTAAGTATGACTTCAGGTAAGGATTTAAAAAAAATAGTCACTTGACTTTCTGGCTTTTGATTTTATCATCTTATATCATAGCTTTTAAACCTGGAAATCAGGGCCAGTTTTGCAACAATATTGCTTGGGAAAAAAATATTTTAGAACACTCTAATAAACTCTTTAATTTTTACATCCATTCATTTAAATTAGAATCCTATACTCTTTGATTTAAAAGTAGAGGCCCCGCTGGTGTGTCTCAGTGGATTGAGAGTGTCCCATGGACTGAGAGGTCCTGGTTCAATTCCCAGTCAGGGCACATGCCCGGGTTTCAGGACTTGATCCCCAGTAGGGGGCGTGCAAGAGGCAGCTCATCGATGTTTCTCTCTCACATTGATGTTTCTATCTCTCTCTTCCTCTCTCTCTAAAAAAATCAATAAAAACATATATTTTAAAAAGTAGAAGTAAAGATAGTTTACCAGGGCTTGTCAGAGACCCAAATCTGGTTGAAAATTCTTGTTATTTTTAAATCCTCACCAGAGGATACTTTTCCATTTATCTTCAGATAGAGTGGGAAGGAAAGAGAGAGAAACATCGACGTGAGAGAGACACATCGATTGGTTGCCTCCCTCATGACCCCGACCAGGGCCAGGGACCGAACTGGAACCAAGGTACATGCCGTTGATGGGAATCAAACCCAGGACTCTTTGGTCCACTGGCTGACACTCTAATCGCTGAGCCAAACTGGCCAGGGCTGGTTGAAAATTCTTGTGTGAGTTTTCAAGGGATTAAAAGAGTTACAATGAAAGGCTTACTCCTTTACTTGAGCAAGCCAATTGTGAGGCAACCAAACAATAACCTGAAAAACCAAAACAAAAAAGTATTTCCAAATTCAGAACTCGAGTTAAATTTATTGTACCCAGAAATAAACTCATGCATATATGGTCAGTTAACTTATGACAAAGGAGCCAGTAATATACAATTTAAAAAGTCAAAGTGGATTAAAGACTTGAACATAAGACCTAAGACCATAACACTCCTAAAAGAAAACATAGGTGGTAAACTATTTGATATCAGTCTTGGCCATGATTTTTTTTTTTATTTGACACCAAAAGCAAAAAAACAAACAAAAACAAAACAAAACATAGGACTACACCAAACTGAAAAACTTCCATACAGCAAAGGAAACCATCAACAAAATGAAAAGACAACCTACTGAATGGCAGAAAATATTTGCAAATCATTATCTTATAATGGGTTAATATTCAATGTATATAAAGAACTCATATTACTCAATAGCAAAAACAAACAAACAGTCCAATTAAAATATTGGCAGAGAGCCCTGGCCGGTTTGGCTCAGCGGTTAGAGCGTCGGCCTGTGGTCCAGAGAGACCCGGGTTTGGTTCCCGCTACGGGTATGTACTTTGGTTGCAGTTTGTCCCCGGCCCTGGTTGGTGGTGCGGGAGGCAGCCACTCGATGTGTCCCTTTCATGTCGATGTTTCTCTCTCTCTCTCTTCCTCTCTCTCCCTCCCACTCTATCTGGACAAAAAATGAAAAAATGTCCTCAGGTGAGGATAAAAAAACAAATAAACAAAAAAAAAATTGGCAGAGATATTTTTCCAAAGAAGACATAAAGATGACTAACAGGTACATGGAAAGGTGCTCAGGACAGAGCTGAATATCAATGTGAGAGAGACACATCGATTGGTTGCCTTCCGCACAACCGGACCAGGGCCAGGGACCAAACCGCAACTGAGGAGGAAAGCTGTGACCAGACTTCCAATGGACTCGCCAAAGATGCTTACCCCACTCTCAACCCCGGAGTCCTCTCAGATGCCTGGTGAAGGAGATTTAGCTGGCGCTCAGGCTATCTCAGAAGTACTAGCAAAGAACCTTAGTAACTTGACTCTCAACCCTAGTACCACATTCCTTTCCCCCAAAACATTCACCCCAACAGCAGGACAGAGAACAAAACTTACAGGGACTTGGACTGGGGCTGGGTCAAGGCCTGCTCTACAGAAGACTTGGAGTGAGGACATTGGCAATGACTCAGAGACAAAGGATGCAAAGGGCGTTACTGATTACTCCATACTGCACCCTGTCTCTGAGAGAGGTAGAAACATCGATGAGAAAGAACATCGATTGGCTACCTCCTGCATGTCCCCCACTGAGGAATGGGTTCACAAACTGGACATGTATCCTGTCCTGCAGTCAAATCATAAACCTCTTGACACATAGGTCAATCACTGAGCCACACCAGCCGGGCAATAATATATGATCAAATCAAGATTCAGAATATTTTGATGTAGCTGTCATTATTGCCTATATCATGGAGATCCTTCTGATAATATTAGCATGGAGAATAATTATGACATGGAGTTGATTTAGCTATAAATCTTATTCTCGTACTTCTTTTCTTGCTGCTAATTTTAAGGTCATTATACAGCAGCTTAGGTAAGCAACTCTAGGCTAGGATAGACTGTATACCAATATTTTGATAACCTATGATAGAAGTTCTGTGATGTCTTTTTCTTGCCTACCTTGGTGCCAGTAAATTATAAGGAATTGATGTAGTTTGCATTTAAATGACTTCAATATACTTCAGATCCTTTTTAATTTGGCCCAAAGAAGCACTAATAGGTCTTGAGTGTTGTCATTGCGTTTTAGAAGCCTGAAGTCAGTAAGATAAAACCCAACATCAAGAATTAGAAGCAAGTAACTTGTGTGGTAGAAATATAAAAAAGAAAACACTGGGTGGTTTGGCTGGACTAGAGCATGGTTAGTGCAGGGTGCATTAACTAGATTGTCTGGTTTTCAAAAATTTGAGTTGTAACATTTTTTTAATGTGTTATTTCAATTTTTAGTAGCAAATTTGTGTATAGAGAATCTTATTAAAATTTGAGATATATGAGACCTTTAAAAAAAGAAGAAAGAAAGAAAAGGTGCTCAACATCACTAATCATCAGGGAAATGGAAACCAAAACTACAATGAGACATCACCTCACATCTGCTAGAATGGCTTTATCAAAAAGATAAAAAATAACAAGTATTGGTGACCATGTGGAGAGAGGAAACCCTTGTGCACTGTTGATGGGGATGTAAATTGGTGCGGCCACTATGGAAAACAGTTTGGAGGTTCCTCAAAAAACTAAGAATAGAATCACCATATGACCCAGCAATTCCACTTCTAGATATTTATCTAAAAGAAATGAAATCACTAACTAAAGCAGATATCTGCACACCTATGTTCATTGCTACATTCTTATAACAGCCAAGCCATGGAAACAACCTCGATGTCCATTGATGGTTGAATGGATAAAGAAAATATCACACACACACACACACACACACACACACACACACACACACACACTGGAATATTATTCAGTCATAAAAACAGAAGGAAATCTTGTTGTTTGTGAAACATGGATAGACCTTGACGGCATAATGCTAAGTAAAATAAGTCAGACAGAGAAAGATAAATTCTGTATGATGTCATTTATATGTGGAATCTTAAAATAAAAATTAAATCTGAACTCACAGATACAGAGAACAGATTGGTGGTTGTCAGGGACTGGGGGGAGTGGGCAAAATAGGTGAAGCGGGTCAAAAGGTACAAACTTCTAGTTACAAAGTAAGTTGTGGGGATGTAATGTACAGCACGGTGACTATAGTAAATAATACAGTATTGCATATTTGAAAATTGCCGAGGGAGTAGATCTTAAAAGTTTTTATTAAAGTTAAATGTATTGCTCCTATATACTTCGTGTATGCGATAGACTCAACAACAACAACAACAAAACCACAGCCAGTACAACAACTACAGGAGCAGCAACATCACCACCTCCATAAACGCATTCTCTTCAGCTTGGGGGAAATTTAGAGCTGTCAAATTAACAGGACTATCTCAACTGAAAATGTATTGTACTGGGTTCCACATACATTCAAGGAGTTTAGGAAGTCATAACAACAAGAGGTGAGCAGACTGAAAAATCATCAGCTCTTCTAGAACCCCAAGAGAGGTGAAGACAAAGGGCAAAACCCTGCTCCCCAAGATTGGAGAGACAGAGAAGTATTTACAGACAAGGAGTAATGGCTTACAGGGGCAGAGAATTACAAGGGGAAACTCAGTGAGAACTAGTGCCTGGAACCAGTGTTGGGATAACTTGAACTGTATCTGACAAATTGCTGGATAATTTTGAGAACTAAAAACTCCAATGGGGGCCCTAGCTGGGAGAGCATCCTCTGAATATGCCAAGGTTGTGGGTTCTGTCTCTGGTCAGGGCACATACAAGAAGCAACCAATGAATGCATAAATAAGTGCAACAACAAATCTCAAATCTCTCTCTCTCTCTCTCTCTCTCTCTCTCTCTCTCTCTCTCTCTCTCTCTCTCTCTCTCTTTTAAATCAACAATTTGAAAAAGAAAAAATATTCCAGTGGGACCCAGTTATACTCAGTGTGTGTTTGGCAGGGGAAGGGGATTCTCAGTTTTGGGAGATTTACCTGCAGTAGTTCAACCAAGTTCTCACAGTAAATATCAAAGAAAATCCCCTTGTGCTTCTTAACCAGGTCTGTTCTCGGCAGAAACTAGTCGATCAGAGCCTAAACTGGTGGGGTATTATCAGAGCCTAACTAACCAGAGAGAAGAGAAAAAGAACTCCAATCAGCTCTGGCCTATCACACGGGAGAAGGGAAATACCCAACTTCAGCTGATTCTAAGGAAAAAACTGAGAAATGTGTGAAGTTCATAGTCCAGAAGCATAGGCTCACTAAGTCTGAGCCCTTACCCAAGGACTATAGAATGCTTTCCTGCCCCCTTTATTCATAGTTATCAACACTTGGAAGCAACCAAGATGTCCTTCAGTAAGTGAATGAGTAAATAAATATGGTACATCCAGCTTGCCCGGGTTTTGGGCTCGATCCCCAGTAGGCAGCCGATCAATGTTTCTCTCTCACATAGATGTTTCTATCTCTCTCTCCCTTCCTCTCTCTCTAAAAAAAAAAAGGCAATAAAAAAACATATTTAAATATGGTACATCCAGACAATGGTATATTATTCAGCGGTAAAAAGAAATGAGCTCTGAAGCCATGAAAAGACATGGAGGAAACTTAAGTGCATATTTCTTGGCCCATGGCCCCCTTCCTCTGAAAGAAGCCAATCTGAAAAGGCTACATATTGTATGATCCTATCTGTATGAATTTTAGAAAAGGTAAAAAAACTATAGACATAGTAAAAATATCCAAGATTGACAGGAGAGGGAAGAATAGATGAAACACAGAGGATATTTAGAATAGTGAAAATGCCCTATATGATACTATAATGATAGATATGTCATATACCTATGTCCAAACCTACAGAATGCACAATATCAAGAGTGACCCCTAAGGCAAACTATGGGCTTTGGGTGATTATGATGTGTTGATGTAGTTTCATCAACTGTAACACTCTGGTGGAGGATGTTGATAATGGGAGAAGTAATGAATGTGTGAAGGTCGAGGTGGGGGGGAGGGTAATGTGGGAAATCTCTGTACATTCTTCTCAATTTTGCTGTGAACCTAAAACTGCTCTAAAAACCATAAAGTGATTTTTTAAAAATTGTTTTTACTGTGAAAGAAGTGGAAAAACCAAAGCTTTCCATCAGTGAGTTTATATGTGAAAAACATGTGAAGAGAACTTATTGCTTCTGAATCATTTCCCTAAGACATTTTCAGAGGGCAATAAAGCCCCTACTGGGGGAGGGAGGGCAGAAGTGCGTGCCCAAGAGAGGCAGGAAGCGAATCCTGCTGGGGATTTTGTTGATAACCTGGATGTAAAATTATCTGAAAGATGTTGCAGGTATAGTATGAAAATTTATAAAATCATATTGAAATAAAATAAAGCAAAAATTATAAATACTAAAACTACCAAGAATTGAGTTTCAGCTGTGTGTATGTTATCTCATATACTCACAACAGGTTATTAAGATGGGTATTACCTTTGTTTTATAGGTAAGGAACTGGTAAGAGAATTTGACTTGAATTAATTATATTTTCTAGGTGCCATCGAGATTCTGAGATGCTGCAGTATGGCTTATCTGTTGCAACATTAGGTAAGAAGTCTGGTCCTTTGGACAGAGCCACTGACTCAGAGGACATGGGCATGTCCACCTGCTTCAGAGCTAATGTGATTTGTAGTAAGAGACTCAATGACCAGGCAGGAATCATTTACAATTCCTGGACCAACATTTGGAAGATTGACAATTAGGCAGCAAGAAAATAAATGTCACAAGTAAATTGCTAAAGACTAAGACCAAAATTGGATCCGTAACAACATTCATAAAATAAAAACCCAATAACTTCCTATAGTTTGCATTATGTGTTGTTTCACCTTGTCTGATATGATGGTTGATTCTGTAGAGTGTTTTGTTTTGCCAGTGGATGCAGTGGGAGGAAGGGGAAATGGAAAGAGTGCCTTAGTCAGAAGATAGGACTCTAATTCCTACCCCTAACCCAAATGGTGCTACTGAGAAAATCGTGGGCCTCTATCTCCACGTCTGTCAAACAAATCTATTGGATTGAGAATTTTTGAAGTTCCCTTCTAATTCTGACATTCTATAAATGTGTGGTGAACTTTATGCTATCTTTACAATACCATTCTTTAACACCAAGATACTCACTATTTGGCTTCCCCCACATGCCCTGGAAGATGCCATTTTGTCTTTTGACAGAACTGCTAAAGGGGTCAACATGAAGTAAGGATATGCCATTCTATTGAGTGACACAATCAGAAAAGTTTCCTCCTATCTGCTGCTAAATAGAAGGAGTAAAGGATTTCAAAATAGATAGGAGGAAGAAGGGGTCATATGGCCTGGTCCTTATAACCTGACACCAAAAGATGTAATAGTGCCCTTTGAGAGGGGAGAGAGAGCTTGCCAGCTGGATTGGCAGCACCACATTTTCCTCTTTTTTATACATATGGATCTAGAACTCTCCTGGTCCTTGCCTGGATGCCATTCTTTCTGCAAGTTGTCAGAGAGAGCTTTGCAATAGGGCTACTTGGTAAGTTCACCTAGAGCCTAAAGCACATATCTAATTGAGTCTGAAAAATAAAAAGAAGTGACTAACAACAAAATGAAAAGGGAACCCACTGAATAGTAGAACATAATTGCCAATGATACATCTGAAAAGGGGTTAATTTCCAAAATATACAAAGAACTTAACACCAAGAAGACAAACAACCCTATTAAAAAATGGGCAAAGGACCTGACACTTCTCCAAAGAGGACATACAGATGGACGGTAGACATATGAAAAAATGCTCAACGTCACTATACATCAGAGAGCTACAAGTTAAAACTACAATGAGATATTACCTCACACCTGTCAGAATGACTATCATCAGTAAATCAACAAACAAGTGCTGGTGAGGATGTGGAGAAAGGGAACCCTAGTGCACTGTTGGTGGTAATGCAGACTAGTGCAGCCACTGTGGAAACAGTATGGAGTTTCCTCAAAAAATTTAAAATGGAACTGCCTGTTGATCCAGCAATCCCACTTCTGGTATATATCCTAAAAATTTGGAAACACCAATCAGAAAGAATATATGCACCCCTATATTCATAGCAGTGTTATTTACAATAGCCAAGATCTGTAAACAGCCCAGGTACCCATTAGTAGATGAGTAGATAAAAAGGCTGTGGTACATTTACACAATGGGTTACTAGTCTGCTGTAAAAAAAGAAGGAAATCGTATCTTTTGCAATAGCATGAATGGACCTGGAGAGTATTATGCTAAGTGAAATAAGCCAGTCAGAGAAAGATAAATACCATATGATCTCACATATGGAATCTAATGAACAAAATAAACTGATAAACAAAATAGAAATAGAGGCATGAAAATATGGTGGAGACTGACAGCTGTCAGAGGGGAGGGGGTGGGAGGCTGAATGAAAGAAGATAAAGGGATTAAGCAAAAAGCATATATATATATATATATATATATATATATATATATATATCAGTAAATCAACTAACAACAAGTGCTGGTGAGGATGTGGAGAAAAGGGAACCCTAGTGCACTGTTGGTGGGAATGCAGATTGATTATATATATCTCACATAGACACAGACAACAGTGTGGTGATAGCCAGAGGGCAGAGGGCAAGGGGAGCAGGCGTAGGTGGAGGTGGGCAAAGGAGGGAAAAATAGGGAAGAAAGAGACTTTGCTTGGGGTGATGAGCACATATCATGTGCAGATGATGTTTTGTGGAGTTGTATACTTGAAACCTGTATGGTTTTGTGAACCAATGTCACCCCAATCAATTCAATTTTTATTTATTTATTTATTTATTTATTTATTTATTTATTTATTTATTTGCTTATTTATTTATTTTGTTGTTGTTGTTAATCCTCACCCAAGAATATTTTTTCCATTGATTCTTAGAGAGAGTGGAAGAGAGGGAGGGAGTGGGAGGGAGAGAGAGAGAGAGAGAAATATTGATGTAAGAGAGACACATCGATTGGTTGCCTCTTGCACATGCCCTGACCAAGGCAGGGGATTGAACCTGCAATCTAGATACATGCCCTTGACCAGGAATTGAACCCACAACCCTTCAGTGCATGGGCCAATACTCTAAGCACTGAGCCACAGGGGCCAGGGCTAAATTCAATTTTTGGAAAGACAAAAAAAAAAAAAAAAAAGAAAAAAAAGAAATGAATTAGGGAGATAAGACTCATACAAATGAGTGTATTAAAGAAATAACCAAAGAACAATAAAAGGTAGGGAATAAGTGTGTTGGTTTACTATTGCTGCTATACCAAATTATCCCTAGTTTAGTGGCATAAAACAATGCAAACTTATTGACTCACAGTTCTTCGGCTACAAGTCCAATGTCCAACATGAGTCTCACTGTATTAAAATGTTGGCAGCTTTATGTCCTTTCTGATCTACAGGAAAATCCATTTCTTTTCCATTTCCAGGTTCTAGTAACTCCCCACATTCCTTGGTTTCTGGCCCCCTTCCTTTATATTGAAAGCCAGCAATGGTGAGTTGACTTTTTCTTACATCATACCATCTGACCTCCTCTTCTGCTTCCCTTTTCCCCTTGTGATTTTTTGGGGGCTCACCTATATAATCCAGGATAATCTCTCCATCTCAGAGCCCTCCATTAAATCACATCTTCAGGTTCCTTTTGCCATGTAAAATAACATATTTGCAGATTCCAAGGATTAGGATCAGGACATCTGTGTGTGTGTGTGGGGGGGGGGGAGTAATTGTTCTGCCTCCCATAACAAGTAAATGCTGGGCTAATTGGCGAGGACTGTAAGTGCTGGGGCTGGAGCACTGAGGGAGCCTCCTGGAAAAGGTGGGTCAGAGCCAGAAAATGGCTAAACAGGGGGAAGTTACAGTGTCCCTGGTAAGGTACACATCTACTGAGGTGTGGGCTGGGGTGAGGAGGCAGGATACCTCCTCTTTGTATCAGGTGCCCTCCTCTGTGCCTCTTCTGCTGGGAGGGAGCCCTCCTGAATGTGATCTGTATGGCTGTCTGCATTCACTCCTCAGGCAGGTTGTATCTAGAAATCATGAACTCTCTGGTAGAAGATGTTCCTCCCTCACCAAATTCCAACTTGTTTTGCGTCCTTCAATATTCCTGCTCAGGTATGCTACAGAAAACGGGAGCTGTTGATCCAACTGGGGCCCCATTTGGTGAAGCTCCAGAAGGTGTGGGGAAAGGAAGCTTTGCCATCACATAACTCCAGGCTTTGACAGGATATTATGATGCTATTAAACCCCAAAGTTGGTGCTTGGTCTTTGAGCCCCAGGCCTTAAATACCCCTGCTGGTTTCCTTTGACAACATCCAAAAAGCAAGGCTTTTTTTTTTATTGGTTTTGAGAGAGAGAGGTCGAGAGAAACATTGATATAAGAGTGGAACATTGATCGGCTGCCTCCTACATGCCCCTTACCAGGGATAGAGTCTGAAACCTGGGCATGTGCCCTGACCGGGAATGGAACCAGCAACCTTTTGGTGCACCGGACAATATCCAAACAACTGAGCCACACTGGCCAGGGCAAGAGCAAGGCTTTTGATTAAGTGAGCACTGGAATAAAATCCACCTGAAAAAACCCAGCTTATTTTTTTAACCTGTATCCAGTATTTAGAGGCTGCACTGAGGTTGAGCAGGCAATAGGGAATTGTTAAAACATGTGGGAGTGCACTTGAGTTCCAGAACTTTCCACCACCTGAACTTAGGGAAATTTTCTAATGTGTTTCTGCTCCCAAGAGAATGTGATGATTATTCACACTCAGGCTTCAGGGCTTGTGGAGCTTTGATGTATGATTCTTCACCCCTCAGTGGGGCAAACAACTGCCATTGGAGCCTAGAATCAGGGACACCACATCAGTGGATTCTAGGTTAGACAAGGAGTGAGAAAGGCATTTATACATGGCAGAAGGAAGGAATGGGGTTTCATGTCTGTGGGTTTTCCTGGCCTCTCATTCTGGGGAAAATGAGAGGACCTCCCTGACTTTCCTACAGAGTGGAGCTGACTTGCCCTGAGGCCTGCTCTCCCCACCCCACAGGCACCTTCCTTGCTGTAGGCACCAGGAGTGGTTCCTTCCAAAGTCCAGAGGCTATTTCTAGGATGCTTCCAGCTGCCAGGGAAAGAACTGAGTGTGGTGGAGGAGGGCCAGGGTGGTCCCTCTGAGAGGGGGATGGGCTCAGCTGGTGACATCAAGGAATGACTCTGGATGGGTTCCTCTTAGATGATTACAATTCTCCACTGGCTCAGCCCCACAGGATCCAGACAGAATGCCGCTCCTCTCCCTGGCTGAGAACAGTGTTCCATGGAGAAGAGGGGTAAAACTAGGAACCTTCCCACTTTACCAGAAAGCTCCTCACAGAGGTGACCCCCTTAGGGCACTGTCCGGGAATGGTAAGGTGCATGGAAGGGGAATTCCTCTATAACTGGATCCACCCGAGATTGGGGAGAGTATGGGTTTGGGATCTTAAGCAACTGGATTTGAGTCTTGGATCTATCTGTCATTCACCTATTGTCCTTGAGCAGTTAATAACTCCCCTGAGCCAGAGTTTCTCAACGTGTAAAATGGGGGTAATAATAACTACCTGGAAGGAGTAAAGATATTTTTACATAAAAGACCATAGTCATTGCTTGGCAAATAGCAGATACGCAAGAATATTTCATTATTATTATTATTACTACTACTATTATTATTATCATTATATCAAAAAATTATCCCCTCAAGTTCCAAATCATGTTAGCTTAATATGGTAAATGAAATCATTACACACTCTTCTGCTTTCTTAAGAAGAAAGCAATTTATGTCTTTAATTCTCAGAATGAAATCATTCACCAAGGGCACAACAAAATGGATCTGCCTTTCCCAATCTCTTAGATCCATGCCTGGCCAGGTTGCAATGTCATTGCCCAGCAAGATTAATGATAATTTATATTAAACACCTACATACTGCCTGGCAAGGAGGAGGCACTCAAGAGTGGTAGCTGTTATTATCATTATAACAAAAGCTTACCCTACTTATTTATTTATTTTTAAACATAGCGTATTTTTAAAAATATTTTTTCTTTATTGATTTTATTATTATTATTATTATTATTATTATTATTATTATTTTGATTTTAGAGAGAGAGGAAGGAAGAGGTAGAGGGAGAGATAGAAACACTGATGAGAGAGAAAATTGATTGACCGCCTCCTGCATGTCCCCTACTGGGGATTGGGCCCACAACCTGAGCATGTGCCCCCACCAGGAATCAAACCAGCGACCTCTTAGTTCATGGGTCAATGCTCAATCAGTGAGCCACACCGGCCGGGCACAAAAGCTTCCCCTATTTAAATGTCAAGTTATATCAACTTGCATGGAAAACTAGATAAGATGCATTCCATACTCCTCTACTTTATTAAAAAGTATATACAGAATATCCCTGGCCCGTGTGGCTCAGTGTTTAGAGCATCATCCTGTGAACTGAAGGGTCCCAGGTTTGTTTGATTCCCTATTAGGATGCATACTCAGGTTGCAGTTTGGTCCCCAGTCAGGGCATGTGTAGGAGGCAATCAATCGATATTTCTCTCTTACATCAATGTTTCTCTCTCTCTCTCTCTCTCTCTCTCCTTCTCCCTCTCCCTCTTCCACTCCTTCTTCCTCTCCCTTCCCCTCTCTGTAGAATCAATGAAAAAAAATATCCTCAAGTGAGGATTAAAAAAAGTATATGCTGAATATAACTTGAATCCTTTCTTGATTCCATCAACACCGTCCTAAGAACATCACTTAACGTGTTGGACACTAATAATGTCTGCTTTCAGTGGTTATAGGACATGTTGGGCCAGTAGCCCCAAGCTAAATGATATCATGCTATCTTTCCTTTTTTTTTTTTAATCCTCACCCGAAGATATTTTCCTATTTATCTTCAGATAAAGTGGGAGGAAGGAGGAGAGAAAGACACACACACATTGATGTGAGAGAGACACATCAACTGGTTGCCTCTCACAGGACCACGACAGGGCCAAGGATGAACCATAATCAAGGTACCTGCCCATGACTGGAATCAAACCCATGTCTCTTTGGTCCATGGCTGATGCTCTAACCACTGAACAAAACCGGCCAGGGCATGCTATCTTTCTTTTTGAGGTCTATAATTAATAGTTTTATGGTTGTTCTATTTCATTTCCTCTCATAAGGTTGTCAACCATCACTTCTTTTCTTTTTTTTTTAATTTTAATTTTATTTTATTGATTTTAGAAAGAGAGGAAGGGAGAGGGAGAGAGAGACAGAAACATTGATGAGAAAGAACATCGACTGGCCGCCTCCTGCATGCCCCCCACTGGGGGTCGGGCCCACAACCTGGGCATGTGCCTCAACCAGGAATCAAACCGGTGACCTCTTGGCTCATGGGTCAACGCTAAACCACCGAGCCACACCAGCCAGGCAAGTCTCACTTCTTGCTGGCATCATTGGAATTGTCTTTTGCAGCAATCACCCACTCCAATTTTAATTTGGAATGCAGTGAAATAAACAACAAAATAACACCAAAAGCCACACTTTGCATAATGGTATGGGAATAAAGAGCCTATAGGCATTAAGTTAGAACCTGTAAATACTGGTCAAGAACTATAAAAACTGTCTTTTTAGACATGTGCTAAACTAGTCTGTACTTGAGAACAGAAACAAAGCCAGTTAGAAGAGCAAGTAGAAAAGACCGTGCCTTTGAGTCAAGGTCAGGAACTTCATGGTCTTTTGTAACAACAGCTTCAACTAACTTGAGTTCAGGGAAACACAGAAAAGAGTCACACAATTAAAGCTAAGTGCGAATGAAGAGCCACAGACACTGAGAGAACTTAGTAATGGTCACGAGGGCTGTAATGAATTGTTGGGACACCTATTTCAGTTATCCAAAGTTTCTCGGTCACTTCTTCTCAGACTTGTCTGGTTTAGGGGAGGTCTGCAGGCAAGGATACCTGATGAGTCGGTGTTTTTGTCATTTCTTTCAGGAAACACAGTCATAGTGAAGACAAAGTACATGATGTGGGAAGGGCTGGGCAATCCGGGCAGGCTACAGTCTTATGAGAAATGTGTTCCTGGATAATAGATTTCTGAGGATATGAGTAGAAATCATGTTTTCAATTCCAGGCAAATTTGTAATTTGTCCTTGGAGCTGGTGTGAGATCAGCCAGCTTTCAAATGTTCAGATCAAAGTCAGTCTTTGGCATTAAAGACCCAGGGAAACTTAAAGGCATTTTGGAAGTCCCTCAGTCTTGGGTCATTTGTCCTCAGGACACCTTGAAGCAGTAGGAAACACACACACATTCAATGCCTAACTTCTCTTTAGGACCAGCAAGTACCATCTACAGAAAACTTCCAGTTAAATGAGAATGTCAAGAATAGGCTTCCCAAGGAGTCCAAGGGCTGAGACCTGAGTTGGAGAACTTGGTTTCTCCTTTTTCTACTTTGCCTTGTGGCAAAGCAAGGATGACTTGTTTCTTTTATCTTTGTCTCGGGAGTTCAAGAATTTTCGCTGGCCTAAATACTACTAAGAGCCCTGGCCAGTTTGGCTCAGTGGTTAGAGCGTCGGCCTGCGGTCCAGAGAGACCAGGGTTCGGTTCCCGCTAAGGGCATGTACCGCGGTTGCAGTTTGTCCTCGGCCCTGGTTGGTCTTGTGGGTGGCAGCCACTTGATGTGTCCCTTTCACGTCGATGTTTCTCTCTCTCTCTCTTCCTCTCTCTCCCTCCCACTCTATCTGAACAAAAAATGAAAAAATGTCCTCGGGTGAGGATAAAAAAAAAAAAAAAATATATATATATATATATATATATATATATATATATATATTACTAAGAAATCCTTTTCTGCTCTCACTGTAGAAAGATAGGAGTGCATGGTTCCTGCAGGTGATGAGGCAGAATAGAAGGAGGTTATTGAGAAAGTTTATTCTTATTTCTGCATGATGCAATTACAACCCAAATGTATAATTATCTGTTTTCTTTCACATCCGACTATAAGCACCATGAAAGCAGGAATGGTGTCTGTCTTGTTCCCCCTTGTATTTCTGGCTCCTAGAATATAGTATGTGCCCAAAACACTTTTGAATGATTGAATGAATATCTACTGATATTGAAGACTATAAGAAGCCCAATGTGAAAATTGTCAATACAATTTTGGGAAACCCTGCTTAGTGCACTATAGGGTTGGAGAAGAAAAGGGCTAACACCCTTCTAGATACTTCCAGGAGGTCCTGACAAATGCCAAATAGTAGCAGTTCAGTTTTTAGAGAAATCATCCTCTTTGTACATCATTGGAGTATCCATACAGTTTTCAAAGTTGTAAAAACATTGAAAGAATATGGCTGTTTCAAGGAGGCAGTGACTTCTATACTGAGAAGGAAGGTTCAACCAAATACTACTGCAATAAAGTTTGATATTTAAAGCAAATTTAAATATTAATATATCAAGTATCCCATAATCATATATTCTATGAGTCTAATTCTATTTTTTAATTTTAATGGACATGGAGTTTCATCTACAATAATCTAATATGATAATTACAAAAGAATGAATCAGAATCTTTGCTTCCATTAAAGAATATACATCACTTCATAGGTATTTCACCCCATTCCACCCCCCAAAAAAGAAAAGAAAGCCAGGGGGGAAATCTGATGGCAAGAGAGAATGACAACGAAAATTTAAATAAATACAAAAAATTGGGTCTAAAAAATCTAGTGAATTTTGCTCTAAAGCTATGTTTCCCAAAATAGTCTGAAGGCTTATTACATAAGCATCATCTGGGTACTGGTAAAGACATATATTCCCAAGCCCTAGCCTATGCCAAATGAATCTGAATCTCTAGAAGTCAAGTGTGAGCATTGAATAGTTACTGCACTCCCCAGGTGATTCTCATACCAGTCTTGGGAATAAATGCTTAACTGTTGGAGTCCTCCAATATATCTCTATTTTCCTTCATCTGACTGATCAGGGTCAGCTTCCTTCAGGATTTCTGTGATTTCTTTTACCTACTAGCAAAATTTCTGTGTTTCTGTTTATCTATTAACTCCTTATCTTAATACAACATTTAATCAGAGTGTGTTATCTTATAGAACCATGAAATCGAGTTGGTAAAAGAATGGAGAAGCATCATAATATTTTAGTTCTCTCCATATTGAATCTCTAGATTCTGTTTTGTTATATTAGTTCAAGTATTCTCTCAGACAGAATAACAGACATAGTGTTGATGCAAGACCATCCAAACCTATAGAAAATTTTGTAAGAGTTTATTTGAGCCAAATAGGACATGTCTAGAAGCATCTTAAAAATGCTCCAGCCTGGCTGGTGGGGCTCAGTGGATTGAGCATCGTCCCATGGACTGAGAGGTCCTGATTTACTTCCTGGTCAGGGCACATGCTCGGGTTGCGGACTCAATCCCCAGCAGGACGTGTGCAGGAGGCAGCTGTTGGATGTTTCTCTCTCACATCGGTGTTTCTATCTCTCTCTCCCTTCCTTTCTCTCTAAAAAAATCAATAAAAACATATTTTAAAAAAATAAAATATCTGAATCTTTAAAAAAAAAAAAAAAAAGAAATGCTCCAGAGCCCTGGCCAGTTAGGCTCGGCAGTAGAGCGTTGGCCCGCAGACCAAAGAGTCTCGGGTTCGATTCCAGTCAAGGGCATGTACCTTAGTTGCAGTTTGTCCCCAGCCCTGGTCAGGATAGTGCAGGAGGTAGCCAATCAATGTGTCCCTCTCAAAATGATATTTCTCTCTCTCTCCCTTTCTCTCCCTCTCTCTCCCTCCTACTCTATCTGAAGATAAATTGAAAAGTATCCTCAGGTGAGGAGTTTTAAAAATGCTCCAGAGAATGGCAGTTTGGCAGTTCTTTTTATACATTTGGAATGTAAGGAAGATTTCATGAAATCCATTGGTGGTAGATTAAGGAAGTGGGAAAAAACAAGGTGAAGAAGTCCCTATGATTGGATAAAAAGTAAAATAGAGGCATATGTTTTTATATTGGTGGGTACAAGACAGCTAACATTTAACATTTACAGTAAGTAGGGATGGTGTACAGGCAACAAGATCATGTGGTGGTTATACCTCTGAGGAGTTTGGAAAAGAGGACTATTCTGACATATTTCAAATGTGTTAACCTAGATGCACAAGAGCAATGGACAAGATTTGCTTAAGGCAAAGGTAAACCTTTTTTACTAGGGAAGATATAGGCCTGAGGCATTACTGCCTGCCATGACCTGGCCAGTTAGGAATTTATTATCAGATCACATTGTGAGGTTCCTTTTGATCATTGAGCTTGTCAGATTTATAACATATCACAGCAGTAATATTCAAACCAAATTCGTATGAAACCTACATCCCTGATGTGAAAGATCATAGGGCACAGTGTTTTGGGAGGGTATCACGGCTCACTTATGTTGAGCCTAAGGATTTTGCTACTAATGAGCTTGATGTGTAAATCTTGACCTGAGGTTTAGATAGATTTTAATTAACAGTAATAACCTAGATTTAGAACAAAGATCCAAATTCAAATCCCAGTTGCAGCACTAATGTGATTTTAGAAAAACATTGCTAAATTTTTTATTTAATTTTAATTTAGAAAAGTTGTTTCCTTTCCACATCTAGATTTCATCAATTAAAGATACAATATTTCATGTGGAATAATGATAACAATAATAATAGGTAATAAACATTATGTGCTATTTTAAATGAAGGTGAACAGGAAAACAAATTATTTCTCATACATTAAAGGAATATTGGTGATCATGCAACTACCACAGCTTTTAGCCTTAGTGGAGAATGGATTGAATATTACGTCTTCAGAAAGAAGACAGACCAGTGGTCCTAGTAAAATATTTTTTCAGAACTAGATCAAAGGAAAAACAAGAGTTGGATGTCCTTGTTTAAAAAATCAATAATACCATTTTATTATGAAATGGAAAAGTTATCTTTTGACTATGAAAAATTGTTTCTTCTAGCAAGGGCTGTAATAATAGTTCCCAACCCACATGCTTAAAAAAAAACAACAACCTTGCCATATTCCCATCTAGAGATGGAGCTTATGTCTCGTCCTCTTAAACTGGAAGGACCTTTATGACTTGCTTAATGAATACAACTCAAAAGATGAGCAACTATGAGACTTTTGAGGCTAGGTTATTAAAGGCCATATATCTTCTACCTAGCTTTGACTCTGTTCTTGCCTCTGGAATCCAAATGTCATGCCACGAGGAAGCCCAGGCCACATGGAGAGACCCATGCAGGGAGAAACCCAGGGTCCCCAGCCTACAGCTCCAGCTGAGCTCCCAGCTGACAGCTGACACTGACCAGTTGATTGAGCCATCTTGGAAGTGGGTCCTTTTACCCTCAGTCAAGCCACCTCAGCTGACAGTCATAGAGTAGACACAACTTTTCCTGACAAGCCCTGCCCAAACTGCAGATTTCTGAACTGAAAAAAAAAAAAAAAAAATGCTTGTTTTTATTTTAACCCACTAAGTTTTAGAATGGTTTGTCATGAATCAAAGATTACAAAAGAATACGTTGCTTAATTCTCTAGAACTCTTGTCAGCATTAATTCTTTAATTACCCTGTGGGTTGTTAGGATGGAGTAATTGGGCATGCAACTCAACTGAAGTATGTTATTCAAAGCAGTATTAGGTTTCCTGCTCAGAATTTATATATTTATACAATCTGTATATTTGCTTAAAATTGGGGGAAAAGTATATGTAAAAGTATATTCATGGCAGGGTTATATTTAATTGAAAAAAGAAAACAATCTAAATGATTATTAATAAGTAAAATAAAGTGTGGTACACCTCTATGTGGAATGCTAGAGAAGCACTCTAAAGAAAAATAAGGCGCTCTCTCCCAGGAGCACACCTCTGTCTTTCCCTTCCCCCTCGTCTTCCTTCACAGGCATGCATCTCCTAAACTCTCAGGGACCCTATGAGGCTTGCAACCAAAGAGCAATGGGCAGTAGCAGCTCCTTCCAGGCTAACCCCCTGAACCTGTCCCCAAGCCCCTTTTTCTCTGACTTCTGAATGAGCCACAGCAGCCCAGCCTAGGCTCATTTCCCCACTTAGTCCCTCTCCTGTTATCTTAGGCCCTTCTTGTCTCACTGTCCCCAGCTTTAATAAATGTCCTCTAAAATTAAAAAAGAAAGAAAAATAAGATCTAAATGTACTACCTAATTTTAAGTGGAAAAAATATGCAAATCTGTGTATAGATGATCCTATTTGTGTTAAAATATATAATAGATACTTCATGTATACAGTCGTATAAGGAGAAACATTTCTAGAAAGAGACCCAAAAAACTTAACAATGACACCCACCTCTTTGGTATGGGACTGTGGAATTGAATTGGGAAATAACTTATATTTCTTTTTCTGTAGTCTGAATTTTTAAATTTCCTACTTTGAGTTTGAGTCCTATAACACAAAAAAATTCAAATATATAAAAATGGTACAGTTTTGCTATAAAGTATAAAAATTACTTTTAGCCCAGCCGGTATAGCTCACTGGTTGAGCGTGGACCCATGCACCAAGAGGTCGCCAGTTCAATTCCATGTCAGGGCACATGCCCAGGTTGTGGGCCCGATCCCCAGTGGGGGGCATGCAGGAGGCAGCCAATCGATGTTCTCTCTCTCCCTCTCCCTTCCTCACTCTCTAAAGTCAATAAAGAAAAAATATATTTTTAAAAATTACTTTTAGAGTTTTCTTTAAAAAATATTTCTCACCTGAGGAGCATTTGTAGATATTAGAAATGCATTTTGTTCCCTGAGAGGTCACATCAGTGCATGACAGCTGTCACACATGGAGTCACCAACTCCAGTGTATTTAAGGACAGGCAGCTATGACTTTCATCTGGAAAAGTTAAAAAAATGTTTTAAGATTTTAAATTGATTTTTAGAGAGAGAGGAAGAGAGAAGGGGAGATAGAGAAACATAGATGTAAAAGCAGAACATCAATTGGCTGCCTCCCGCTCACCCGCTACTGAGGATCAAGCCTGCAACCTGGGCGTGTGCCCTGACCAGAAATTGAACCAGCAACCTTTCGGTGCACAGGATGATGCTCAACCAACTGAGCCACACTGGCCAGGGCAGTGTTTTATTTCTTTATGAGCATCTATTCTTTTCTTTATTTTTAAATTAATTAATTTATTTTTGTTATAGGTGTTTCTCCTTTTTCCCCCATTGACAACCTCCTCCCAATCCCGCCCCCACCCCTACACACAAACAGCATTGTTGTCTATGTGCATTGGTTATGCATATATACATATAAGTTCTTTGGTTTATCTCTCCCCCCACCCCCACCCCGGCCTAATTCCTCTGAGGTTTTTCAGTCTGAACCCTACTTCTATGTCTCTGGTTCTATTTTGTTCATCCCCTTATTTTGTTCATAATATTCCACAAATAAGTGAGATCATGTGATATATGTCTTTCTCTGATTGGCTTATTTTGATTAGCGTAATACTCTCCAGGTCTCTCCATATCATCTCAAAGGATAAGAAATCTTTCTTTCTTACAGCTGCATAGTATTCCAATGTATATATGTACCACAGCTTTTTTATCCACTCATCTACTGATGGACACTTGGGCTGTTTCCAGATCTTAGTAAATAGTGCTGCTGTGAACATAGGGGTACATATATTCTTTCTGATTGGTGTTTCAGGCTTCTTAGGATATATTCCTAGAAGTGGGATCACTGGGTCAAATGGCAGTTCAATTTTTAATTTTTTGAGGAAACACCATATTGTTTTCCACAGTAGCTGCTCCAGTCTGCATTCCCACCAGCAGTGTACTAGAGTCCCCTTTTCTCCACACCCTCGCCAGCATTTATTTGATGATTTGTTGATGGCGGCCATTCTGGCAGGTGTGAGGTAATACATGAGCATCTTTTCTATGCCTTGGAAAATTGTCATACTCCTAAGTTTGGATCAGTTTCCAAAATTTTATCCTTTGTCCTTTTAATGACAGAAAGATCTGAGAGTTTCTTTAACATGAAGTTTTTCGTTTGCATCACTTCCTCTAAGACACATTCATCCTTTATGACACAACCACCTTCCTCACTTATATTATATGTTTGCCTTCACTAAGTTTCTCTGGCTGCATCTAGAACTACTTCCTGAATGGAGGCAGTGTCAATGCCCCGTGGTCATCTACATCTTCTATAACTCCACTTATGGTACATCCAAATCCTGCAGTGTCTTTGCACAGTGTTTATGCAGGTATCTTTTAAGGAAGGGCCCAGGTCTTATTCATATTTGTTTACAGTATCTAGCACAGTAATCAAATTTAATTGCAGCAAAAAGTTTAAATGTCATTTTTCTCTAAAATAACATCAGGGGGAAAAAGAGAAAAATGAGATTAGATGAAAAAGAATTAAAATTGTTGGACTGAGAAAGGTGCTAACGTTCCCTGATTGCTCATCATGTGCCAAACATTATTCTAGGGAATTTGAATGTTTAATCCTCACCTTATCCCTGTGAGGAAGAAAGGAAACTAGATGTTACTAAGCCATGCGGAAGTCAGTATCTTACTCCCTTCTCACCCATCCTCCCCGGTGTAGTCTAATGATTCCGTCTGGTCACTCATTGGCTTGACAGCCTTCCCTGGCTCTCCACTACCCTCGAAATAATATCCCAAACCCTCAAATAATGTTAAGGAGATATGGGACCTGGTACATTTCCACGTCTCCAGACTCTCGCTCTTGCTCTCTTCGCTCTAGGCATAATGCATTTCCTTCAGTTCCTTGAGCACACACCATCTCCCTTTTCATACCCTGGCCTTCCCACAGGCTGTTCTCTCCACTTGGAATGCTTTCCCTTCCTCTCTTTTCATTAAATGTTGAATGACTAACAGAACAAATGAAGGGATATTGAAGAGAATCAGGGTAGAATCCTATTCAGGGGAAGACTGGAAGTGAATAAAGAAATTACGAATGTAATCACAAGACTAGATAATAGATGAATTCTTTGAGGTTTAAAAACGTCACAAGATGTAGCATATCTAGCGCCCGGATCTTGGTTTCTCTCTTCACTAGTTCCTGCTCTTCCTTCAGGCTTCAGCATTAGTGCCACTTTCTCCAGGAAGCTTTTCAACTCCCAGGGTGGTTAGAGCCCCTCACCATATGCCCTACAGCACCGTGCACCTCCCTTCTATGCTCATCACAGAAGACTGAAGGTGCTTGAGAGAGGAGCCATGCCTTTCCTGTTTCTTCTCTATCCCGGCACATAGCATGGCAAGCATCACACATGGTTACTCTCTATGTTTGTTATTTGGATTACACTTTAGGAGCACATACAGTTGGTTACTGTTTCTCATTAGTTTTGATGTTTTATTTATTTATTTTTGTTTCTTTCATGTAGCCTTATTGTTATAACCTGACAGCGAGATAACCAGAGACGCATGGCCGAATTGTAAAGGAGCACTTTATTTCTATTTCACTGCACTTTATTTCGCCGGCGGTCTGCGGAGGGCGTAGTTTCCCCTCAGATCAACAGCCCCGATTCTTCTTGCTCATCCCATCTTAAAGACAGAAACCCCCTCCTCCTTTTGCCTCCCTCCCCTCAGGGAACCAGTACAATAGTGGGAGTGACAGAGATTACAGAGGTCAAAATTAGCATTATTCACCAACAGCACAAGTACTTGCAAATACCTATACTCAGGAAACTGCAAATGCCTCCCAATTCATGGGGTTAACTATAACCTTAGGCAAAATTCCTTCCCATCTAGGGGTAATTAACCTATTTTTGGAAGAATATCGAGGAATATCTATTGGTGATCAAATGGAGTCTTTTAGTCGCCTTAACCAAGGGGCCTACATAAAATGGAATCTAGTTGCCTTAGCCTTGGGGCCTAGATCACTTATTGGCACAGTTGAAGATTTTATTCATTCCCTACACATTTTTTCAGATTGAGTACAAGTGGCGGGAGAGTAGGGCTCCTCTTAAATATTAAATGATATTATCTAATTAAGTCGTAGAATTAAAAAACAACAACTACCCTGCTGTCGAAATGCCTCTCCGTGCACATGCTCTGAAAAGGACATGTGTTTGTTATCCATTCTTTCACCTGACTCTCCACCCTTTTCCCCTTTGCCTGATTAATTCCTCTTCATCTTTTACCCCTCAGCAGGGCCGTCACTTCAGACAGTTTGACCTAGGTTATTTAAATATTTTTTCTTTATTGATTTTTAGAGAGAGAGAGAGAGAGAGAGAAACATCGATGAGAGAGAATATCGATTGGCTGCTTCCTGCATGCCCCCCACAGGGGATTTGGCCCACAACCTGGGCATGTGCCCTGACCAGGAATCAAACCAGCGACCTCTTGGTGCATGGGTCAGTGCTCAACCACTGAGCCATACAGGCCAGGCTGACCTAGGCTATTTAAAAGACAACTTCACTCCCAGTGTCAAGTACAACTACTGTACCTGACACATGGTAGGAGCTCAATAAATGTTGAATATATGAGTGAGTAAGTGAATGAATGAAGGTATGTTGAAGAGATTTAAGGCAGGATCTTGTTCAGGGGAATGATCAGGAGTAAAGAGGGAATCAATCACAATTGATTATAGTTGTGTTCTTTGATGTTTGAGCTGATCAATAGATGCAGCCCACCTACTGGGAAGATCTTGGTTTTGTTAAATACCATTCTCCAATAAAATGAAGCAGGAATCCTTAGAGAAATGGCCAATTCTAGGTCTGGGACAGGGAAAATGTAAGACAAGTTTGGAGCATCATTTAATGCCAGAAAGTAAGGAAATACTCAAGTGGCCACAAGTGTGGACTGAACTTAGTGAATCTTATCTAACAGACAGAATATGGAAAGGGAGGTGCTCTTCTTTGAGCCCGTCCGTGCCCCCCTTTCCTCAGGCATGTACTTGCTTCTTCTATCCTAAACTCGAAGGGTCCCAACAAGACTTGTACCTCGGGGAGCAATGGACAGTCAGTGACAGCTTGTCCTAGGCTCACACACCCCTCCCCCATCCTGTCTCCAAGGGCCCTTCCTTTGCTTCATTGTCCTAAGCTTTAATAAACTTACTCTAAATTAAAAAAAAAAAAAGGTGGTGGGATATACTTTTAGTAACAGGAAAAACCACACAGCCAGTACCTTAACCAGTGATCAAGGTTAGCACACCACCAGTAAAATATATTGACATCTTGGGCTCCCTGATACAGTCAATGAGAAAGGCACCTCTTCTGGAATATTCTTCCCCAAGATCCATAAACTCTATCTAATCATGAGAAAACATCAGATAACCTAAATTAGGAGCAGTGTAAGAAATACCTGAGTGGTGTATTTATGAGTAAAGGTCATGAAATACAAAAAGTGACTGAGAAGCTGTTAAAGAATGTTAAGGAGACATGACAACTAAATACAAAGTGGTTGATCATGAAGGGAAAAAAGGGATTTCAGTAGAAAAAAAACTGGTAAAATATGAGCAAATTCTGTAGTTCAGTTGCTTTTACTGTACTAATGTTAATTTCTTAATTTTAATAAGTGGACCATGGTTATAAAAGATGTTAACACCAGGAAAAACTGAAATAGGGGATATGGGAACTGTTTGTACATCTTTGTACCTTTTCCATATATCTAAATTTATTTCACATATAACAAAAAGATTTTAAAAAATCTTTATTGTTGAGAGTATTACAGATGTCCCCCCATTTTATTCCCCACTGCCCCCCTCTACCCAATCCCCACCCTGCCCCAGGCCTTCACCACCCTATTGTCTGTGTCCATGGGCAATTCATATATGGGTAATGCATATAAATTCTTTTGTTCATCTATTCCTGCCCTCCCTCCCCCCTTCCATCTTAAAAAATTTTTTTAAAAAGATTCCCCACAAGCCCTAGATGCAATGCCTATTTAGAGGGACTATAGTGGGGGCAGAGAAGCCTGCCAGATTTGAGGTCCATGAAATCTTGGTCCTCTAGCAGTGCATATAATGCTCCCCTTATCAGCATAGTGTTTTCAATTTTATGGAAAGATTTCACACCCTTAAACTCACAGACCTTCTCCATTAAGAGGATGAGTAGGCTAGGAAGGTACTTAAATTCATAGAGAATGAGAGTGAATTTTCCCAAGGTCTTAGATAGAATGAGTAATCTTACCTTTAATGTTTGGGATTAGGCATCTGTAGAAACCACACTGTGGAGTTTGAAAGAAACTGATCTGAAAGAAGACTGTGACATTGTGAATTAACACACTAAAGAAAAAAATCTGACAGAGGTGGCAACCAAGTCCAGAAAATGGATAGCCAAATCCTATGAATTAGCATGTTTCCAGCAGGGATGTGGTCCCAAGCTAGGCCCCATAAATCTGGTCAATTGGACCTTCTCTTTGTTAAAGATCAAAGACTTTGGCTATATAGCTTCTTTGTTCTTATTCTGTTTACTGTGTACTCAGCACTGTGCTAGATAATTTAAATATTTTATGTTTTTTAACTATCTCACAACATAATGAAGTAGGGTAGGCATTATTACCCCCAGGTTACATGTGGGAATCAGAGACCTATAGAGACCTGGTTACACAGTAAGTAGGAGAGCTGGGATTCCAACCTAGGTGTGTCTGATGCTCTGACCCAATCTCTTTCCAGCTCCAGATGGTAGGTACAGAGGAAATCCTCCTCAGCCCTACTATGCTCTTTACTCATCCTACTTGATGGTAGGATGTCGGAAACTTTTGTCAAAACCTGGCTGAGGCCCTGGCTGGGTAACTCAGTTGGTTGCAGGTTCGATACCCAGTCAGGGCACATACAAGAATCAACCAATGAATGCATAAGTAAGTGGAACAACAAATCAATGTTTCTCTTTCTCTTTCTTTTTCTCTCTTTCTCCCATCCTCTCTCTTTCTAAAAGACAATAAATAAATAATTTTTTAATTAAAATAAAAAACTGGCCGACCACTCTCTGGAATTACCTTATAGAGCACTCATTGTTTAAAAGCAGAAACCCCACTTGCCTTTTGAAGACAACAAGATCTGTAGTGAAGGGACAAAACGGTGACTCCCGACATCCATCTCCCCTTCTCTTGGTAATTCCCTGATTTTGGTTGAGTATTAATGCCAACCCTGCCCAGCCCAAGCACTTGGGCTGAAGCTAACTCTACGCCTGGCCTTTGGGGAAGGACATGTGATTCAGTCTACTATGACCCTATTTTCTGGCCTCATTGTGTGTGTGTGTGTGTGTGTGTGTGTGTGTGTGTGTGTGTGTCCATCTCCACATTTTCTTTGTCCATTCACCCATTGACAAACATTTAGGTTGTTTCCATGTCTTGCCTATTGTAAATAATTCTGCCATGATAGTAATTATATTTCCTTTGGTATCTACCCAGAAGTGGGGTTGCTGGATCATACGGTAGTTTTATTTTTTAATTTTTCAAAGAATCTCCATACTGTTTTCCATAATGGCTGTATCAATTTACATTCCCACCAACGGTATACAAGTGTTCCCTTGTCTCCAAATCCTCACCAACATTTATCTCTTGTCTTTTTGATAACAGACACCCTAAAAAGTATGCAGCAATCTCATCATGGTTTTGATTTACATTCCCCTGATGATTAGAGATGTTGAGCCTCTTTTAATATACCTGTTGGTCCCTATTATGTCTCTTTTGGAAAAATGTCTTTTCAGGTCCTTTGCCCATTTTTCAATTGGTTATTTGTTTTTTATGCTATTGAGTTGTGTTCCTGATATGATTTAGATATTAACCCCTATTAGATGTGTGGTTTGTGAACATTTTCTTCCATTCTGTAGATTGCAGGTTTATTTTGATGTTCCCTTTACTGTGCAGAAGCTTTTTAGTTTGATATAGTCCCAATCGTTTATTTTTGTTCTTGTTGACTGTGCTTTGGTGTCATATCCATAAACTCATTGCCAAGATCAATGTCAAGGAGATCTTACCCCATGTTTTCTTCTAGGACTTTTATGGTTTCAGGTCTTAAGTTTAAGTCTTTAATTCATTTTGAGTTGATTTTTGTATATTGTGTAAAATAGGCTCCAATTTCATACTTTTGCATGTGGCTATCCAGTTTTCCCAGCATCTTATTGAAGAGATTGTCCTTTCTCCATTGTGTATTCTTGGTAACTTTGCCAAAAATTAGTTGTCTGTGGTTTATTTCTGGGTTCTATTCTGTTCCATTGATCTATATGTCTATTTTTTACTAATACCATACTATTTTTTTCCTTTTTATTGAATTTAGTGGGGTGACACTGGTTAACAAAATTATACAGGTTTCAGGTACACAATTCCACAACAATACCATATTGTCTTGATTACTATAGTTTTGTACTGTAGTTTGAAATCAGGAAGTATGATGCATCTAGATGTGTTCTTCTTGCTGAAGATTGCTTTAGCTATTAGGGGTCCTTTGGGTTCTATATCATTTTAAGACTTTTTTTATTTTTTTTAAATGCCATTGGAATTTTAATAGGGGTTGCACTGAATCTGTAGTTCACTTTGTGTGTATGAACATTTAAAAAATATTAATTCTTCCAATCTATGAATATAGGATGTCTATCCATTTTTTTTGTGTCTTTACTTTTTTTCATCAATGTTTTGTAGTTCTTAGTGTACAAAATTTTTCCTAAGTATTTTATGTTATTGTAAATGGAATTGTTTTCTTAACTTCTTTTAGGATAGTTTATTTTTAGTATATATAAACTCAACTGATTGTTTTGTATTGATTTTGTATCTGAAACTTTACTGAATTCATTTATCAGTTCTAACAGTGTTTTTGGTGGAGTCTTTAGAATTTTCTATAATAAGATTGTCATCTACAAACAGACAATTTTACTTCTTACTTTCTGGTTTGTATGCTTTTTATTTCTTTTCCTTGAATTGTTCTGGCTAGGACTTCCAGTACTCTGTTGAATAGAAGTGGTGAGAGTGAACACCCTTTTCTTATTCTTGATCTTAGAAAGCTTTCTTTAGCTTTTCTCCATGAAGTATGATGTTAGCTGTGAGATTGTCATATATGGTCTTTATTATGTTAAGGTAAGTCTATTTTATACTTAATTTGTTCAAAGTATTTTATCTTGAAAAGATGTTGAATTTTGTCAAATATTTTTTCTACATCTATTGAGATGATCATATTATTTTATCCTTCATTTTGTTAATGTGGTATATCACATTTATTGATTTGCATATGTTGAAATATCCTTGTGTCCTAGGGATAAGTCCTACTCAATTATGATATATGATCCTTTTATGTTCTGTTGAATTCAGTTTTCTAGTTTTGTTTTTGTTTTTTTTAATCCTCACCTGAGGATATTTTTACATTTATCTTCAGACAGAGTGGGGGGGGGGGGAGAGAGAGAGAAACATCGATGTGAGAGAGACACATCGATTGGTTGCTACCCCCAGACCCCAACCGGGGCCAGGGACGAACTGCAACCGAGGTATGTGCCCTTGGCCATAATCAAACCCTGGACTCTCTGGTCCACAGGCCAGTGCTCTAACCGCTGAGCCAAACCGGCTAGGGCTGTTTTCTAGTATTTTGTTGTAGATATTTATCTATGTTTATCAGGGATATTGGCCTGTAATTTTCTTTTATTGTAGTGTCTCTGCCCTTGGTATTAGGGTAATGCTGGCCTTAGAAAATGAATTTGAGCCCTGGCCGGTTTGGCTCAGCGGTTAGAGCGTTGGCCTGCGGTCCAGAGAGACCCGGGTTCGGTTCCCGCTAAGGGCATGTACCTCGGTTGAAGTTTGTCCCCGGCCCTGGTTAGTCGTGCGGTGGCAGCCACTCGATGTGTCCCTTTCACTTCGATGTTTCTCTCTCTCTCTCTTCCTCTCTCTTCTTCCCACTCTATCTGAACAAAAAATGAAAAAATGTCCTCGGGTGAGGATAAAAAAAAAGAAAGAAAGAAAATGAATTTGAAAGGGTTCCTCCTCTTCAGTTTTTGGAAGAGTTTGAGAAAGATTAGTATTAATATATTTTTTTTTAATTTGTGGAAGAATTCACTAGTGAAGCCATCTGCTCCTGGACTTTTCTTTGTTGGGAGATTTCTGATTACTCATTCAATCTCCTTACTTATTATTGATCTGTTAAGATTTTCCATTTCTACATGATTCAGTCTTGGTAGGTTGTATGTTTCTAGGAATTTATCCATTTCTTTTTAGGTGATCCAATTTGTTGATGTATAATTGTTCATAGTAATTTCTTATGATTCCTCGTATTTCTGTGGTATCAGAAGTAATATCTCCCTTTTCACTTCTGATTTTATTTAGTTGGATTTTCTTTTTTTTCTAGTCTAGCTAGAAAGTTTTGTTTTCCTTTTTAAGAAACCAACTCTTAGATTTGTTGATATTTTCTATTGTCTTTCTGATTTCTATTTTATTTATTTCAGCTCTAATCTTTCTTACTCCCTTCTTTCCAATAACTTTGGGCTGAGTTTGTTATTCTAATATAATAAACAACCTAACATTATACTTCAAGGAACTGGGAAAATAAATTTTGTTTCTTCATGCAGGTGTCCTTGAGACCAATGAATAGCAGTAGAAATAGTTAAAAGAGATCAGATGGTGGAGACTGGCCATTTTAGTGCCATGTTGGATCATCACTTCTGAGCAACTCACTCCTCTCCTTTTTTCTTTCAATAGAAACATTTTATGTATCCTATCACTTTCTAACTTTATAATTTTTAATATGAAACACATCCTTTTTAGGATAAATTTTCATAATTCACAAGTCTTTCTCCCTAAGTCCAAGTCTTTAATGATGGAAACTAGCAAGCACTGTACTTTAAGCTAATGTTTTGAAAGTGTTGTCTGCAATGAGTAGAGATGATTCTAATATGAGAGCCCTTAAAGTAAGTTGAATAACATTACTGTTGGGAGAACTTGGACATATATCATGTTTATAAATCTCTCATCAAGTTTATAATTGGCAAGCTATTTCCCTTTATGAATCATGGAAAGGATCTAGGCTGTGAAAATTTCTGTGCTTCCACAAAAAGATGAACTATCTGAAACTTCAAACTTTCAAAATTTCAGCAACAATGTTTTACTTCGATTTTAATGTTATGGGGCACCCTGTTGGAAAATCTAACTATGGGTCTATGCCTGCCCACTCGTCACACCCAGAAGTATATAGTTACCTTTATACTCAGAGAAGCCACCCCTTCCAAATAAATCAAATAGTGGACTATCATGTCAATAACAACAACAAATCATCCAATATTTGAGGTAACTCAATAGCTTCAAAAAGAATGGCCATGCTGAACAAACAGAGAAAATTTCCCTTAATGAAATAGGGAATTTAGTTTAAAGTTATCATGAACACATTCTATTCTCAGATATCAAACAGAAGCAAATTTAAATTAGTGCTAGGAGACTTAAACCCAGGCCATTAAAATTCTCAGTGATTAGGTACAAATGAACACAAACTAAAAATTTTTAAATCACAAAATGCACATGGAAGAAGTCTTATAAGTAAGAATCATTAGAAAAAAGAACATGAAGTATCAGACCCAGAAAGAATGCAGATACAAGAATTAGTGGTTCCAAACACATTTGTCCAATATTTTTCAACAAATAAAAAGTGATGTGACAAATTGTATTATTAGTAAGCTTGAGCTACTATGAGAAAATATCACAGACTGGGTAACTTAAACAACAGAAATATATTTTCTCATGGTTCTGGAGGCTTAGAAGTCTAAGATCAAGGTGTCAGCTGAATTAATTCTTGAGATCTCATGGGTAGTAGATGTTTACCTTCTTGCCATGTCTCGCATGGCCTTTTCTCAGTGCTTGTGCTTACATGCCTCTCTCTCTCTTCCCCTTTTTATAAGTCCACTAATTTCATCATGAGGCCCCACTCTCAGGACTTAATTTAACCCAAATTACGTCCCAAAGGCTCCATCTCTAAATAGTTGGGGTTTAGAGCTTCATTATATGAATTTTTAGGGGACATGATCATTTAGTCTATAACACTCTTCCAGTGAAAGAGACATACAAATGCATAATTAAAACAAGGTGTAGTAACTTCCCTAACAAGAATCGAAACAAAATACTTCATTTGTCTGTGTATGATCTTGGACAAGTCATGCCCATTTTCTGGACTTGCAATTTCCGAAGAGTTCCAAGGGCACTACTCCAGGGCTATGCTGGAAATATTTAATTAATGTCTCTCTAAAAGATTAATTATATCTATAAATTTATCATAAAGTTTATTGATATAAGAGATATGAAACACAAAATTTACAAATAATAATAAAACATTTTGTAGTCTTTTTCATGAATTCCATAATCAATTGATCCTCAACAGTGCTTTTATTGATTTTTGCCAAAGTTTTGTAGTCAACCTGTGTGTGTAAATGATGAAAGAATCTAGTTTTCACATGAGTGTAGGTCAATATTTGCTTTACATAATAAGATAAAATTGAAACGATGAAGATGTATTGGAACTTTTTACCCACTTATCAGTGGCATGAGTAACTTCTTTGCAGAATTGGATAATAGTACTGAAATACTGGAAGAGCCCGCTGGTGTGGCTCAGTGGATTGAGCGTTGCCCCATGGACTGAGAGGTCCCGGTTTGATTCCTGGTTGAGGGCTCAATCCCCAGTGTGGAGCATACTGAGGCAGCTGATCAATGTTTCTCTCTCGCATTAATGTTTCTATCTTTCTTTCCCTTCCTCTTTCTCTAAAAAATCAATAAAAACGTATTTTTTTTTAAATCTTAAAAAAATAAAATACTGGAAGAATATTTCCTCAACTTTTGATGCTATTCACAATGTACCAGCTACCAACTTGACGTACTTTTAAGTTTAATCTTCATTTTTAACATTTCTACATAATTTCTTAAGTCTTGACAGTCAAGAAAACCGTAAACCAAGCCCTGGTTGGTAATTGACTTGCTAATTTCTGTGGTGTAAATACTCTTACCATGGTCAAGTTCAAGCTACCAATGTGACATCAATGAATGAAAGTTGAGAAAAATGTATATAGCACACCATTACAGAAAAAAATACAGGTAAATAATCTTAAAACATAGATAAGAGTAACATGTAGTCAAATACTTGGGAAGTTAAACGTTTTGAGTATTTATTAACTTTTTAAAACATAATTCAATTCTGAGTTTATAGGAGTTAATTTTAATAATGGCTCAATGACATTGGCCTGCGGTCCAGAGAGACCCGGGTTCGGTTTCCGCTAGGGGCGTGTACCTCGGTTGCGATTTGTCCTCGGCCCTGGTTGGTGGTGCGGGAGGCAGCCACTCGATGTGTCCCTTTCACGTGGATGTTTCTTTCTCTCTCTCTCTCTCTTCCTCTCTCTCCCTCCCACTCTATCTGAATAAAAAATGGAAAAATGTCCTCAGGTGAGGATAAAAAAATAAAAAATAAAAAAAAATAATGGCTCAATAGTGTTTAATAATTGGCTCAACATTTCTGAAAATTTAGATCAGCTCTTGCAAGCCAGTATGACTTTGTTCCAGAACACTACTGCCTACTACTCTTCATATAATGTTCTATAATCCAAGAGTCCCAGAAGTTTTTAACTTTTTAAAAACAATTTTTTTTTCTTCATTGATTTTTAGAGAGAGAAGAAAGGAGAGGGAGAGAGAGAGATGGAAACATTGATGAGAGAGAACATCGATTGGCCGTCTCCTGCATGCCCCCCACTGGGGATCGTGCCCACAACTTGGGCATGTGCCCTGACCAGGAATCAGACTGGTGACCTCTTGGTGCAGAGTCAGTGCTCAACCACTGAGCCACATAGGCCGGGCACCAGAAGTTTTTAGAAGAACATCACATAGCTGGTGTATGTCAGCCTATACCCAAATTCTTCTCTTTGTCTATCCCTTCCAGGGAACAACTATGCATAAATAACAAAATCTGGAGTAGTAGGACTAGGTTTAATTTGTTACTTAGCTCTAAAGTCTATACATTTGACTGTTGCGATCTCATCCACCCTGTAGCATTGCTGTAAATTCATGGAATAAAACACAGTCTTGAAGAAAAACAAAAAGAAAATAAAAGCATCATCTTAGAAAGTAATGAAAGAGATGCAGTTCCCTCCCCTTCATATATTTATTTATATACAAACACCAACATCTGTTTTTGGCCTATATCCCACATTAATAATCAGCCTCTAGTTGAATCAATACCTTAATTTTTTAAACACTGAGGCAAGAGAGCAAAGTAACTCTCAAAGACACTCTCCATCAGACCCAAACTGGTAAGTGACAGAACTAGAAGATATCAGATCTTATGTTCCTTGCCCTATCTTCATTTGCACGTGCTCACACACATGCATGCACACACACATATGTTCACTCACACATACTCACAACTAGCAGCCAGGCCCAGGCTACATCAGCTTGATTATTTTCTGCCTTCAGGCTTCCAGAAGTTTTATTTATCCACCCAGATTGAGCTGTGGACCCAGCCAAGGGCACTAAGTGAGGGTGGGGCCTCCTTCAGCTACAGCTGTGGATCCACAGATGCCCAGAAGGCTTGTGAGTAGGGAATCCTGCCTCGGACTGAGGTCTCCACTTTATCCCTCCCCACTTTGAGACTCAGAAGCATCCACAGGGAGACTCCCACTGTCCCCTGGCCCTCTAGTTCTCTAAGAGAAAGTCACTGAGCCCATAGTGACAGAGAGAAAGGTCTGTAGGGAACCTGGGGAGACTTTTACCTTCCTGAGAAATGAGGGCGTTGCTGATTACTAAATCTCTGAAAGAATCAGGTAGGCCCTGGCCAGGTAGCTCCATTGGTTAGAGCATTGTCCCCATATACCAACGTTGCAGGTTCAATCCCTGGTCAGAGCACAGACAAGAATCAACCAATGAATGCATAAATAAGTGGAACAACAAATCAATTTCTCTCTCTCTCTCAAAAAAAAAATTAGTCTAACAGCCAGTATTATTATAACTTTGGTGTTTAACTCCACATTTGGTTTTCTGTATAATTTAACAGACAAATACATTTAAAAGAATTATTAGTTTATACTTCTGGACACACAGTGTAAAAGGATATAATTTTGCAACATTAACAGCTAAAGTGGGAGGTGATGAAGTTATAAAGGAGCAGAGTTTTTGTATGTTATTGAGGTTAAGTTGGTATAAATTTAAATTAGATTATAACCTTAGAATGGAAAATGTAACTTGCATGGTAACCACAAAAAAAATAGCTGTAGACTATACACAAAAAGAAGTGAAAAAATAATAAAACATTTCACTGAAAAACAATCAGCTAATTACAAAGGAAAACAAGAATTCAGGGAATGAAAGACAAAAAAGCTATAAGGCATATAGAAAACAATAGCAAAGTGATAAAAGTAAGTCCTTTTTTTATTGGTAATTACTTTAAATTACCAATAAATTGGTGAATGGATTAAGCTCTCCAGTCAAAAGATAGAGATTAGCCAAATGGATAAAAACACATGACCCTACTATGTATGTGCTGTCTAAAAGAGATTCGCTTTAAAGTCAAAGACACAAATAGGTTAAAAGCGAAAGGATGGAAAAATATTATATGCAAAGAGTACCAAAAGAAAGTAAGGATGGCTTTACTAATATTAGATAAAATAGATTTTAAATTCTAAAGGTTTAATAGATCCAAGGAAGGATATTATATGTTAATAAAAGACTCAATAAAGCAAAAAGATATAACAATTATAAATATTTTCACGTCTAATGACAGACCATCAAAATATATGAAACAAAACTGACAGAATTGAAGGTAGAAATAAACTATTCTATAATAACAGTCAGAGACTTTATTACCCCATTCTCAATATGGATAGAACAACCATAGAGAAGAGAAGTAAGAAAATAGATAACTTAATCAACAAAATTAACTAGATCTAACAGATATCTACAAAACACTCTACCCAAGAACAGTATAAACATTCTTCTCAAGTACACATGGAACATTTTCCAGGATAGACCATATGTTAAGCCATCAATTAATTCTCAATAGAATTTAAAAAATGGATATCATACAAAGTATTATCTCCAGTCACATTGGAATAAAGTTAGGAATCAATAACAGAAGAAGAAAAACTGGAAAAATTCACAAATTTATTGAAATGCCACAATATGCTCTTAACCAATCAATGGATCAAATTAGAAATTACAAGGAAAATTACAAAGTACTTGGAGATTAATGCAAACAAAAACACCAGAAACCAAAACTTACTGGATGCAGTGAAAGCAGTGCTAAGGGGAAAATTTATAGCTATAAATGCTTGCATTAATAAACAAGAAAGAGAATGATGTTAATATCATGGTGGTATAAGATATTCCTCTCTTCTCTCCCTTGTGTGTGTGTGTGTGTGTGTGTGTGTGTGTTAATCCTCACCCAAGGATATTTTTCCATTCGTTTTTTGTTGTTGTTGTTTTTTCAGATAGAGTGGAAGGGAGAGAGAGAGAGAGAGAGAGAGAAACATCAATGTGAGAGAGACACATCAATTGGTTGCCTCCCACATGACCTGAACCAGGGTTCAAACTGCAACCCAGGTACATGCCCTTGACTGGGAATCGAACCTGAAACCCTTTGGTCCTCAGGCTGACACTCTAACCTTTGAGCCAAACCAGTCAGGGCCCTTCTCTCCCTTTCTTAACAACTAATTAGATGTCCATCCACAAGCAAAAGTCCCTCTGTGGGACCATACCCCAAGAGACTTGGGATGACTCTTTCCCAATGAATCGTCCAAAAATAGACAGACAGATCTGGGATCTCAGTAAAGGTTTGGGAGTCATCAAACCTGCCCTTCCTTCTCTCACTGTGGCCAGGGGAAAAAACTTTAAGATTGCTGACCTGGGCAGATGATACCTATAGGTAAGAAAGAACTTGTAGAAGTCCAGCCTGCTTGAGGGGAGATCCCCGAACACCACTGGACCAGGAAGGATACGAGTTTGGTCAAGGTGGAGAGGGAGAAACTTGGTCAGAATCAGCCCTTTAACCCAGGGTGACACTGCACAGGGCTACACTGTTCATCCACAGTGACTTCTCCCATGGAGGAGGTAGAAATAGATGAGTTTCTGGTTACTCAGTTCTATGGGTCATGACTGGAGAAATCCATTTCTCTCCAGCAGCACCCAGATTACTGAGGTAAGACCTTCATGACTCAGGAAAAAAACATCAGATGTGTGGTTACCAGAGGAGGAAGGTAGGGGGAGGGGGAAATGAAGGAAGCTGGAGGAAGGTGGTCAAACAATACAAACTTATAGTTATAAGATAAATAAATACTAGGATGCAATGTATGACATGACTATAACACTGCTGCACAATGTATAGAAAAGGTTTTAAGAAAGTAAATCCTAAGAGTTCTCATCACAAGGAAATAAAACCTTTTTTCTTTTCTTTCCTTTTTTTTTTTTTTTTTGGTATCGATATGAGATAATAGATCTTAACTAAACTTATTATAGTAATCATTTCACAATATATGCAGGTCAAATCATGTTCTACATCTAAACTTATACAGTGCTGTATGTCAATTATATCTTAATAAATCTGGAAAAACAGAAAAGTTTTGTTTCTTTGGTTGTATGTAACATTATAAAATAATTGAATATTTCTGTTAGCAGAGTACAATTTATATGCAATATAATGTATAGATCTTGTATTTAAAAAGAAGAAGAAGAAGAAGAAGAAGAAGAAGAAGAAGAAGAAGAAGAAGAAGAAGAAGAAGAAGAAGAAGAAGAAAAGAAGAAGAAGAAGAAGAAGAGGAAGAAGAAGAAAAGGACTGCAGCATCAACTCCTGCTGGAGAGCTTCCAGTTGTCAGCCTGACCTATGGATATTGGACTTGTCAGCCACCACATCACATGAGCAAAATCTTTGAAATAAATATATACATAAATATATTTGAAATGATATCACTTGCCCAAGAAATCTTTTCCATCAGGATTAGGTTAGAATAACCTGTACCTACTTCAATGATACCATTTATCACATTAGATTCTAATTGCCTCTTTCCTTCATGCCTCAAATACTTATTGAGCACCTATTACACTTGGCATGATGTTAAGTGTCAAAATAAAGAGCAAAATGAATGCAGTCCCTGTGTGAATGGCACCTTCAGTCTAAGGAGAGTAAACATTAATCAACTAATCACACTAATAAATATATAAACTAAAACTGAAATGGTGAGCTGAAAGAAAGGTACAGTCACTCTTTGAAGTCAAATAAAAAGAAATATAACCTAGACTGGGGTGGGGGGTCATCTGGGAAAATCTAGGATGAGTAAGAGTTAACTGGGAATAGAGAATAAGGGGAGAACAGCCCAATGGATAGGCCCTGTGGCTGGAAGAATATGCAGATCTGATAGACTAAAAGAATGCCAGTGTAACTGGAGTTCAATTGGGAAGGAGAGCACAGTGAGAAATGAGGCTAGAACAATAGTCAGATGCCACATCATATGTAGCTTTGTTAACTCTATTAAGGATTTTGTACAGTAGTTGGCCATTGTTGGTTACATTTAAGTACACAAGAAACCACTCATACAACCTTCCTAGATCTACAGATGAGCCAAGCTCTCCAGGAAGTCTCTAGAGTATACCTCTTTATAGAAATAATTAATTTTATCATTGTCTTGGCAAGCCTGAGTAGGAAAGATGATGCCCAGATTTATAGTGCTTGGCTCAGTGCCCTAATAGAGACAAGGGCAAGGCATTTGTTAGCTCTACCAATCAGTTATATGAAGGAATATCCAGAAAGTTTTAACAAGTGCAAAAATATCTGAAGATCCATAATTGGAGAGCCTTCTTCCCTACCCCAGCTACATTATTGAGAATGAATAGATAATTGTCTAGGATGGAGCCAGCTAATGAGATGGCTCATAGAAAACCAAATCCAGCTATGGACTTCATAGTAAAGAAAATATAATTCACCTGGCCTGTGTGGCTCAGTGGACTGTGCATCATCCCACGGACTGAGAGGTCCCAGCTGGATTCTCGGTCAGGGCACATGCCTGGGTTTTGGGCTCGATCCCCAGTAGGGGATGTGCAGGAGGCAGCCGATTGATGTTTCTCTCACACATCAATGTTTCTACTCTCTCTCCCATCCTCTCTTTCTAAAAAATCAATAAAAACATATTTTAAGAAAATATAATTTGCTTAAAATCCCAACAATTAATGTCCAGTCCTTGATTTAGATGTGTGTCTTAGTCACAGCCAATTCTCCCTGCACAGTCTTCCAAAGAATGAATATCTTGAGAACCAAGTGAAGCAGGAGACAAGAGAAAGTGAATTCTGCTCACTATTGGAGGACTTGTCTTTTAAAAAAATTTTTTTATTAATCCTCACGCGAGGACATTTTTTCATTGATTTTTAGATAGAGTGGAAGGGAGGGAGGGAGAGAGAGAGAGAGAAACATCAATGTGAGAGAGACACATCAATTGGTTGCCTCCCACACAACCCTGACAGGGGTGGAGGATTGAACCTGCAACCTAGGTACATGCCCTTGACCAAGAATTGAACCCGTGACCCTTTGGTCTGCAGGCCAACCCTCTAACTGCTGAGCCAAACCAGCCAGGGCTGGAGGACTTTTCTAGTAGTTAGAATGACCCCAAAGATTGAATGAGCTACCTATAGAGATAGTGACATCAAAATTTCAAAAAATAAGCTAGAAGACCACTTGGGGGATATTATAGAGAGATTCAAACATGAGGGTTGGTCTATGTAACCTTAACAATTTTCTCCCACCATGAGAATCTTAGAGGCAGAAAGAATGATGCGAAAGAGTAGCTAAAGAATGAAGAGCATTGAAAACACAGAAAAAGAAAGCAGCTGCTGGTTTAAAAGCACTCAATAAAGAGGAAGAATAACAGGACATAATTTTGTTTGGAATGGAAACAGCTTATACCATTGTACCTAATCAGATCTGGGTTTGGAAACCTAGGTAAACAGATATGATAATGTATCCTTTCTGGGAACTGTGGCTTCCAGCTTGAATTCAGGCTGCACATTTAGCCAACTGCACTGAATGTGCTTTCCAGATTTGGGGTTGAGATAACTAATATGGTTTGGATGGATATTAGTTATCTATTAATGTGTAGCAAATTATCTTAAAACTTAGAAGCTCAGAAGAACAAATATTTATAATCTTACACAAATTCTGAGTGTAGGCTCTCTGGGAGAGGCTCAGCTGAGTGCTTCAGGCTCATGTTCTCTCTTGAGATCAAAGTCCAGGTCTCAACTATATCTACAGTCGTATCCAGGCTCAACTAAGGCTGGAGAATTCCATTTTAAGCTGACTCATTTTGTTGTTTCCAAGCCTCCATCCTTCACTGGCTCTTGGACAGAGACTTCTATTCCTTGACACATGGGCCCCTCCATAGCCTGCTTGAATGGAATCATGACATGGCATCCGACTTCCTGCAAAGGAAGTGATGCAAGAGGGAGAGAAATATGAATGAGTAAGTGAAATAGTGCCCCAAAAGGAAGCAGGGCTATTTCTAGAATATAAAAGATCTCCTACAACTCAATAGTAAGAAGACAAGCTGCCCAATAAAAAATGGGCAAATTATTTGAGCAGAAATTACACTAAAGAAAAACCGAGGAGGAAAATGGCGGTGGAGTGAATGGAAGCTACACAGACGATCTCCCAGGATCAAACGGGAATTACAACTAAAATAAAAACAAATCGTCGGAAAAAGCAACAGAAAAGCAGTGGGAGAGGACCACACAACCAGGGACACTGACTGAGCCTGGTAGGATCTGCGGAGACGCGTGAGGGTGGCGGCTAGGAGCCCACGGACAGCAGCGACCTTGGCTGTGAGCTCCGGCCCGGCTGGGAGCTCTGCCCGCGGCTGTGGGCGTCGCCACCGGCTCTGAGCTGCGTCCTCGACTGGGAGCCGCGGCCCCGGCTGGGAGCCACACCCTCGGCGGGGAACTCGCGCCCGAGGCGGGGAAGTGCGGTCCCGGCTGGGAACTCGCGCCCGCGGCGGGGAAGTGCGGTCCCGGCTGGGAACTCGCGCCCGCGGCGGGGAACTGCGGTCCCGGCTGGGAACTCGCGCCCGCGGCGGGGAAGTGCGGTCCCGGCTGGGAACTCGCGCCCGCGGCGGGGAACTGCGGTCCCGGCTGGGAACTCGCGCCCGCGGCGGGGAACTGCGGTCCCGGCTGGGAACTCGCGCCCGCGGCGGGGAAGTGCGGTCCCGGCTGGGAACTCGCGCCCGCGGCGGGGAACTGCGGTCCCGGCTGGGAACTCGCGCCCGCGGCGGGGAAGTGCGGTCCCGGCTGGGAACTCGCGCCCGCGGCGGGGAAGTGCGGTCCCGGCTGGGAACTCGCGCCCGCGGCGGGGAACTGCGGTCCCGGCTGGGAACTCGCGCCCGCGGCGGGGAACTGCGGTCCCGGCTGGGAACTCGCGCCCGAGGCGGGAAACTGCGGCCCCAGCTGTGAAAGACGCCCTCGGTGGGGAGCTACGGCCCCGGCTAGGAGCCGCGGCCCCGGTTGGGAGCGGCAGCCCCGGCTAGGAGCGACAGCCCCGGCTAGGAGCAGCGGCCCCAGCGCGGCGACCTTAGCCGGGAGCGGCGGTGGCGGTACCCGCCCTCGGGGTTAAGAGCCCCAGCTACTCCAAAGCGCAGAGAGCCGGGACAGACCGCTAAATAGCCACAGCCTCTCACCTGGGGCTCCGACAGAGGGAGGGCGGACTGGACTGGAACTCTGAGGGGACACCTGGGATTTGGAGGGCGCTCAGAGTTGGTGCTGAGCTGTGGCCACAAAGGACAGTGGTGGCCAGCCCCTCCTTCCCAATTACACAGACCTGCAGCGAAGTTCGCTCCTTCCTGGAGCTGTGGAAGCCCCTCCCTCAGAGATTTCCAGGTGAGGTAAAGAGGTAAAGAAATGCAAATTGAGGCTCATTAACAACCAGCATTGGCCCCACCCTCGGAAACCCTCTTACACTGCAAACATCTGAGGGAGGTCCTCATTCAACTGAGATCCTAAGGCTTTTCAAGTAACTGAGGCTAATAGCCTCCAGGCAAAAAGCCAGAGCATAACTAAACCTTTCCTGAGCTTGCATATCTACCCAGGAAAGTGAGACTTGATAGAGGTGTTGAAGGAGGGCCCTCCACGCTAATTCAAACCCAGTAGAGGAAGCCACAAACACCAGAACACCAACACCCACAGGGAAAATTTGGCAGGCCCCAAAACCCATTGGGATAGCAAAAATGGTGAAACAAAGAAACAGATCCCAAATGAAAGAACAAGAGAACTCCACCGAAGATGAGATAAATGAAGTGCAGCTAAGCAAATTATCAGAGGGAGAGTTCCGAGCCATGATCTTGAGGAAACTAAACAGCATGAGTAAGGACATCAACACCATGAGTAAAGATATAGAAACACTGAAAACCAACCAAGTGGAAATAAAGAATGACATAGCAGAAATAAAGAACACATTGGAAGGATTGACCAGCAGAGTAGAGGAAGCAGAGGACCGGATCAGTGAATTAGAAGACAGAGTAGAAAAAATCAATCAATCAGAAAACCAAAAGGAAAAAACAATGAAAAAACAGGAAGATAGCTTAAGAGAACTGTGGGACAACTGGAAACGTAATAACATTCGCATTATTGGAGTCCCTGAAGAAGAAGAAAATGAGAAAGGGTTAGAGAATATATTTGAAGAAATAGTGACAGAAAACTTTCCTAACCTGGTGAAGGAAGAAAGCATTCAAGTTCAAGAAGCACAGAGAGCCCCAAGTAAGAAGAATCCAAACAGGCCCACACCAAGACACATAATAATTAAAATACCAAAAATCAAAGACAAAGAGAGAATCCTAAAGGCAGCAAGAGATAAACAACAGGTTACCTACAAAGGAAACCCCATTAGGCTATCATCTGACTTCTCAACAGAAACACTACAGGCCAGAAGGGAATGGCATGAAGTAATCAAGGTCATGAAAAACAAGGATCTGAACCCAAGACTACTCTATCCAGCAAGATTATCATTCAAAATAGAAGGTCAAATAAAGAGCTTCCCAGACAAAAAAAGGCTAAGGGAATATATTAGCACCAAACCAGCACTGCAAGACATGTTAAAAGGACTGCTATAATTATTAGAAGAAATAGAAAGATAATTAGAACCACACTGTACAAAAATGGCAATAAATAAGTACATATCAATAATCACCTTAAATGTAAATGGACTGAATGCTCCAATAAAAAGACACAGAGTAGCTGATTGGATAAGAAAGCATGATTCACACATATGTTGCTTACAAGAGACCCACCTCACAACAAAAGACGCACATAGGTTGAAAGTAAAGGGATGGAAAAAAATCTTCCAAGCAAACAGAAAGGAAAAAAAAGCTGGGGTAGCAATACTCATATCTGATAAATTAGATTTCAAATTGAAGACCATAACTAGAGACAAAGAAGGCCACTACATAATATTGAAAGGGTTTATCCAACAGGAAGATATAACCTTGGTAAACATATATGCACCCAATATAGGAGCACCAAAATATATTAAAAATCTTCTGGAAGACTTCAAAGGAGAAATCGACCACAATACAATCATAGCAGGAGACTTCAACACCCCACTGACATCACTGGATAGATCATCTAGACAAAAAATCAACAAGGAAACAGAGACTCTAAATGAAGCACTAGATCAAATGGATTTAATAGATATATACAGAGAACTACACCCCAAAACTGCAGAATTCACATTCTTCTCAAATGCACATGGGACATTCTCAAAGATAGACCATATGTTAGGGCACAAACTAAGTCTCTACAAGTTCAAGAAGATTGAAATCATATCAAGCATCTTCTCAGACCACAATGCCATGAAACTAGAAATCAACTGCAACAAGAACATGCAAAAACATATGAACACATGGAGGCTAAATAGCATGTTACTGAACAATGAATGGGTTACCACGGAGATCAAGGAAGAATTTAAAAAATTTCTGGAAACCAATGAAAATGAACACACAACAACGCAAAACCTATGGGATACTGCGAAAGCAGTTCTGAGAGGGAAGTTCATAGCACTACAGGCCCACCTTAAGAAAGAAGAAAAATTTCTAATTGACTACCTAACCTCACAACTTAAAGAACTGGAAAGCAAACAAAAAGAAAACCCTAGAGCAAGTAGAAGGAAGGAAATAATAAAGATCAGAGCAGAAATAAATGACATGGAGACCAAAAAAGCAATTCAAAGGATCAACAAAACAAAAAGCTGGTTCTTTGAAAAGATAAACAAGATTGATGGACCCTTAGCTAGACTCACCAAGAAACAAAGAGAGAGAACCCAAATACACAAAATCAGAAATGAAAGAGGAGAAGTAACAACTGACACCACAGAAATACAAAGGATCGTTAGCAAATACTATGAACATTTGTATGGCAACAAATTCGACAATCTAAGCGAAATGGACACATTTCTAGAAACACATAGTCTCCCAAAACTGAATCGGAAAGAGATAGAAAACTTGAACAGGCCAATAACAACGAAGGAAATTGAAGATGTAATCAAGACTCTCCCAGCAAACAAAAGCCCAGGCCCTGACGGCTTCACGGGGGAGTTTTACCGAACATTCAAAGAAGAACTAACACCCATTCTCCTCAAACTATTCCAAAAAATTCAAGAAGAAGGAAGACTTCCAAACTCGTTTTATGAGGCCAGCATAATTCTCATCCCAAAACCAGAAAAAGACACTACAAAGAAAGAAAACTACAGGCCAATATCCCTGATGAACATAGATGCCAAAATCCTGAACAAAATACTAGCAAACCGGATCCAGCAATACATCAAGAAAATTATTCACCATGACCAAGTGGGATTCATCCCAGGGATGCAAGGCTGGTACAACATACGCAAATCAATAAATGTGATACATCACATAAACAAAATGAAAGATAAAAACCACATGATCATATCAATAGATGCTGAAAAAGCATTTGACAAAATCCAGCACCCATTTCTGTTAAAAACGCTCAGCAATTTAGGAATAGAGGGATCATATCTCAACATTATAAAGGCCATATATGAAAGACCTACAGCCAACATCATACTCAATGGACAAAAACTAAAAGCATTTCCCTTAAGAACAGGAACAAGACAAGGATGCCCACTTTCACCACTCTTATTTAACATAGTACTGGAAGTCTTAGCCACAGCAATCAGACGTGAAGAAAAAATAAAAGGGATCCAAATTGGAAAGGAGGAAGTGAAACTGTCATTATTCGCAGATGACATGATATTATACATAGAAAACCCTAAAGACTCCATCAAAAATCTACTAGCCTTAATAAATGAATTTGGCAAAGTAGCAGGATACAAAATTAACGTCAAGAAATCGACGGCATTCTTATACACCAATGATGAACTCACAGAAAGAGAAACTAAAAAAACAATCCCATTTACCATCGCGGCAAAGAAATTAAGATACCTAGGAATAAACTTAACCAAAGAAGTAAAGGACCTATTTACAGAAAACTACAGGACATTGAAAAAAGAAATAGAGGAAGATATAAAAAAGTGGAAGCACATACCTTGTTCATGGATTGGAAGAATTAACATCATTAAAATGTCCATACTACCCAAAGCAATCTACAGATTTAATGCAATCCCCATCAAAATACCAACGACATATTTCACAGAACTAGAACAAATACTTCAGAAGTTCATATGGAACCAAAAAAGACCCCGAATAGCTACAGCAATCTTGAAAAAGAAGGACAAAGTAGGAGGGATCACAATACCGGACATCAGGTTATACTACAAAGCTACTGTAATCAAAACAGCCTGGTACTGGCACAAGAACAGGCACATAGACCAGTGGAACAGATCAGAGAATCCGGAAATTGACCCAAGACAGTATGCTCAATTAATATTTGACAAAGGTGGTAAGAGCATACAATGGAGCAAAGACAGCCTCTTCAATAAATGGTGTTGGGAAAATTGGACAGCTACATGCAAAAAAATGAAACTAGATCATCAACTTACACCATACACAAGAATAAACTCAAAATGGATAAAAGACTTAAATGTGACTCATGACTCCATAAGAATCCTAGAAGAAAATGTAGGCAACAAAATTTCAGACATCATACGCAGCAAAATTTTCACTGATATATCACCTAAGGCAACAGAAATAAAGGAAAAAATAAACACATGGGACTACATCAAACTCAAAAGCTTCTGCACAGCAAAAGAAACAACCATCAAAGTGGAAAGGCAACCTACTGTATGGGAGAGCATAATTGCCTATGATATATCAGATAAGGGACTAATTTCCAAAATATATAGAGTGCTCATACATCTCAACAAAAGGAAGACAAAGAACCCAATTAAAAAATGGGCAGAGGAACTAAATAGATACCTCTCCAAACAGGACATACAAACGGCCAAGAGACATATGAAGAAATGCTCAACTTCACTAATCATCAGAGAGATGCAAATTAAAACAACAATGAGGTATCACCTCACGCCTGTCAGAGTAGCCGCCATCAACAAAGCATCAAACAACAAGTGTTGGCGAGGATGTGGAGAAAAGGGGACTCTAGTACACTGCTGGTGGGAGTGCAGACTGGTGCAGCCACTATGGAAAACACTATGGCGTTACCTCAAAAAATTAAAAATTGAATTACCATTTGACCCAGTGATCCCACTCCTAGGAATATACCCGAAGAAACCTGAAACACCAATCAGAAAGAATACATGTACCCCCATGTTCATAGCAGCGCTATTTACAATAGCGAAGATCTGGAAACAGCCCAAATGTCCATCAGTAGACGAATGGATAAAAAAGCTGTGGTACATATACACAATGGAGTACTATGCATCGTTAAGAAAGGACGATCTCTTATCCTTTGCGTCAACATGGGAGGACCTGGAAACTATTATCCTAAGTGAAACAAGCCAAGCAGAGAAAGACAAACATCATATGATCTCACTTATTTCTGGAATATAATGAACATAACAGTGGGAGGAGCAGGGTAGTCCGGAGGACGTGGAAGTGGGGTACAGGCTGACATCTGCCAGAAGAGGGGGCGGGGGAGGGGAGAGATGAACACAGAACTTGTACGTATGTACTCATAACCAATGGACATGGACAACAAAACGGGGACGGGACAGGGAGGGAAGGGGAGGGGGGTGTCAACGGGGGAAAAAAAGGAGAATCATCTGTAACATAAGTAAATTAATAAAAAAAAAAAAAAAAAAAAAAAAAAAAAAAAAAAAAAAAAAAAAGAAAAACCAATGGCCATAAACAGAAGATACTCAATTATCACTTATCATTACAGAAATAAAAATTAAAACCCACATGAAATACTTTCACAGAGTCACAAGAATGGCTGAAATTTAAAAGACTAAAAATACCAACTATTGGCAAAGATGTGTGAAGCAAGTTGAGTGATCAAAATACACTTGTAGCCCAGCCATTGTGGCTCAGTGGATTGAATATTGTCCCATGGACTGAGAGGTCCTGGTTGGATTCCCAGTCAGGGCACATGGCCAGGTTGCAGGGTCCATACTTGGTGTGGAGCATGCAGGAGGCAGCCAATCGATATTTCTCCCTCACATCAATGTTTCTATCTCTCTCTCCCTTTCTCTCTCTCTAAAATATCAATAAAAACATTTTTTAAAATATACTTCTGCTGTAGTATAAAATAGCAGAGCTATTTAAAAAATAGTTTAATGTCTGGCCAGTATGGTGCAGTGGTTGAGCATCTACCCATGAACTGAGAGGTTGGCTGTTTCAATTCCTGGTCAGGGCACATGCCAGTAGGGGGCATGCAGAAGGCAGCCGATCAATATTTCTCATTGTTGTTTCTATCTCTCCCTCTCCCTTCCTCTCTCTCTAAAAATCAATAAAAACATTTAAAAATAAAAAAATAGTTTAGTAATATACACATTTATCATACCATTTCTAGTTATTTATCTAAGAATAATGACTTCAGCTTTTCACAGAAAGATTTATTTGTGAATGTTCACAAGAGTGCCATTGATAATAGCCAACTCTGGAAACAGTGTACATGTGTCCATCCATCAAATTGTGTATACAATGGAATACTACTTAACCCTCCTCGTACCAAAATAATTATATACTGATACATGCAACAATATAAGTAAATTTCACAGTCAATATGACAAGTGAAAGATCCTAGAGACAAGAGAGTGCATACCATCTATCTATTTATCTTCAGGAAAATAAATCCTCATTGATAGACATCAGGTTAATTGCCGACTCTCTTGACCTTCCAGGGATCATCTCAATGCAATGAACTACAAGCAGACACTGCTTGGAGTGAGGGGGAGCATCACAAGGGAGCAAATGCTCCAGATCTCTGGATGCAGCCCAATTTATTTGCAAAGTGGTTCCTTAGGTTACTTGGTGTTTTAGGTAATTAAGTCCTTGAGATCATGTCTCTGCTGACCGTACAGCCAAGCCTAGCATATTTCCTGTCTCTCACTGTTTTCAGCGGAGATACATCATCACAAATACATTCATGCCTGGGCATATCGCCCATTATCGCTTTCAGGGTGGCTTTCCAAAAACCCATATTCATGCATACCTTATCTATTCACATATATACTATACATCCAGACAGGGTGGTGTTCCAACCCCTTATTCATGCATAACTTACCTATTCACACCCCTACTTTGATCCTTGGCTGGCCAGGCCATGAGAATGCATACCTCAAGGTTACATTTTGTTCATCCACCAAACCCCCAACCCTACAGTTAATGATTGTGTGGAACAGGAGTTTGGATGACAATGACTTTAGAGTCTCACAAGGGACTTCCTTGGATGAAAATAATATTCCATACTTTTTTTTTTTAGTGGTGATGGTTACATGGGTTATATAATACACATTTGGTAAAACTCATGGAAGTGTAACTTAAAATACATAATCTTCTATTATGTAATTTATACCTTATGAAAGTTGATTTTAAAAAATAAAAGAAGAGTTCCAAATATGTAAACTAAAATTATTAGAAATGTGAGGAATAATTTATAGAAACAAAATAATACTTGGAAACTTTATTGCCCTGTATGCAGGCAAAAATACTATAAATAACAATCATTTTAATTACATATATACATAGATATATAGGTATATAGATATAGACATATAAGTTTATACCGCAGGGAAATTGCTTTTTTCTGATATCTTCTAATCACTGTTGGGAAAGGATCATATAATAAACCTAATAGAAAAATCTCAACAAATTTCCCAAGTAAAAATTTATACAGATTACTTTATCAAACTTCAGTGTGAAAACCTGGAACTGAGTAACTGAAGTATAATTTTAAAAGCTATTTTTAATTTTAAAATACTATTCTATATAACTTTTGAGTCAAAGTAGAAATTAGAACAAAAATTACAGACTTTAATATGAGATCTTTATATCTCATGACTTGTTATATGGTTAAAGATGAACTCAAAGACAAAATCATAAATATATAATATATATTTAAGACAGTGGCAAATTCTATGAGTAAAAATAAAGCTGAATTGGATAGATAGAGCATGATCACAGAAGGAATGCCATTTTGAACATAGTGGTCAGGGAAGTCTTCTCTGAGAAGGTGACATTTCAACAGAGTGTGGACGGAAAGAAGGAAGGCAGTCATACAGACTTTGAGGGAACAGTATCCTAGGCAAAAATAAATGAAAAAGTAAGTGTAAAGACCCTGAGGAAGCTGGGAGTAGAGCAAGCAGTGGGGTAATTGGTAGGAAGGTAGATCAAAGGAATGATATGGGGTCAGATCATGTAGTACCTCTTAGGCTACCATAAGGACTTTAACTTTTATTCTGAGTCAATAGAGAGCCCGTGGAAGGTTTTAAGCAGAGGATAGACTCAATGTGATGTGTGTTTTAAAAGGATCACTCCAGAATGTCTATGCAGCAAAAAGAATAGAAACAGGGAGAGCAATTGGAAGTTTGGTGTAATAGTCCTGGTAAAACATGTTGAACAGGTCCTGGCCTGTGTGGCTCTGTTGGATGTGTGTCATCCCATGCACTGAAAGTTTGCAGGTTCGATTCCTGGTGAGGGCACATGCCCAGGGAACCAATCAATGGTTCTCTCTCTCTCTCCCTCTCCCTTCCTCTCTAAAATTCAATAAAAATATATTTTTTAAAAACATGTTGAAGATCTGTCCAGCTGGTGTGGCTCAGTGGTTGAGCATCGACCCATGCATCAAGAGGTCACCGGTTCGATTCTCAGTCAGGAAACATGCCCTGGTTGTGGGCCCGATCCCCAGTGGGGGGCATGCAGGAGGCAGCCAATTGATGTTCTCTCTCATCGATGTTTCTATGTCTCCCTCTCACTTCTTCTCTCTCTAAAATCAATAAAAGGAAAAAACATTTTTTTTTTAATGTTGAAGATTTGGATCAGGATGTTATCAGTGGAGATAGGGGAGACATGGTTGAATACAAGTAATCAATAAAAAGAGAATATAAGCAATTTGATTTAATAATTCAACTCAGAAATTTCGGAAGAGACCAGCTAAACAAACTTTTCAAAAATCATGTGAGTGATGCCCTGGCCAGTTTGGCTCAGCGGTTAGAGTGTTGGCCTATGGACCAATGAGTCGTGGGTTCGATTCCCATCAAGGGCAAATACCTTGGTTGCATTTCAGTCCCTGGCCCACATTGGGGTCGTGCAGGAGGCAACCAGTCAATGTTTCTCTCTCACATCGATGTTCCTCTCTCTGTCTCCCCCCCATCACCCTCCCTCCCACTCTATCCAAAGATAAATAGAAAAATATCCTTGAGTGAGGATTTTTAAAAAAAGCATATGGGTGAAAGGAATTAAGTGGGCAGAAAAAACATTAGTGAATTACAAACTAGAAAGATAATGGAATTAAAAATAAATATTAAAGTTTGTTATTTGAAAAGTCCAATAAAATGAAAATTTCTGGTAAATGGATAATGAAAAGGAAAATAGAAAATGCAGATACATCACATCCAGACCAAAAAATATATAACCTCAAATATGAATAATATAAATTATAATGAAAAAGTATAACTTGCTAATGCATGCAGAAAATTTAAGTTAGCAAGTTTCACATAAATATATGTAAGTCAGGAGTAGATATTAGAATTAATAAATTACTTCAGTAAATGAATAATGTATTAATTTAGTAATTTAAAACTTATTGGAATTAATAAATGAATTCAGTAAAGTTGCAGAGTACAAAATTGATATACAGATATCTGTTTTGTTTTGTTTTTTCCTTATTGATTTTTTTTTTTTTTTATCCTCACCCGAGGACATTTTTGCATTTATCTTCAGATAGAGCAGGAGGGAGAGAGCAGGGGAGAGAGAGAGAAACATCGATGTGAGAGAGACACATCGACTGGTTGCCACCCACACGACCCCAACTGGGGCGGGGACAAACTGCAACCGAGGTATGTACCCACTAATTGAACCCGGGACTCTCCGGTCCGCAGGCTGATGCTCTAACCACTGAGCCAAACCGGCCAGGGTTTCCTTATTGATTTTAGAGAGAGAGGAAATGAGAGGGAAAGAGAGATAGAAACATCAATGAGAGAGAACATCAATTGGCTGCCTCCTGCATGCCCCCCACTGGGGATCTAGCCCACAACCTGGGCATGTGTCCTGACCGGGAATCGAACCAGTGACCTCTTGGTGCGTGGGTCGACGCTCAACCACTGAGCCACACCGGCCGGACTGTCACATTTCTATATAACTAATAGCAACTATAGGAAGGACAAATTAAGAAAAAAATCCCATTTACAATTACATCAAAGAATATAATACCTAGGAATAAATTTAAGGAGATGAAAGAGCTGTACTCTGAAAACGATTAGATGTTGAAGAAAGAAGTTAAAGAGGACACAAATAAATTGATAGATATACCAAGCTCGTGGATTGAAAGGATTTATATTATTAAAATGTCCATACTACCCAAAGCAATCTACAGATTCAATGCAATCCTATCAAAGTATCAATGGCGTTCTTCTCAGAACTAGAACAAATAATACTAAAATTTATGTGGGACCACAAAAGATCCTGGATAGCCAAAGCAATCTTGAGAAAGAAGAACAAAGTTAAAGGTATCACACTCCCTGATCTCAAACTATATTACAAGTCTATAATAATCAAGACAAGATGGTACTGGCACAAACACAGACACATAGATCAATGGAACAGAATAGAGAGCCCAGAAATACATTCTCACTTGTACAGTCAATTAATCTACAACAAAGGAGGCATGAATATACAATGGAGAATAGACAGTCTCTTCAATAAGTGGTGTTAGGAAAACTAGGCAGATTCATGCAAAAAATGAAACTGGACAGTGCTCTTACACCATATACAAAAATAAACTCAAAATTGAATTAAAGACTTAAATGTGAGACCTGAAATCATAAAACTATTAGAAGAAAACATAGGTAATAAACTCTTTGGCATCTGTCATGGTAATATCTTTTTGGATATATCTCCTTGAGCAAGGGAAACAAAAGCAAAAATAAACAAATGGGATGATATCAAACTAAATCATTTCTGCACAGTAGAGGAAACCATCAACAAAATAAAAAGACAACATACTGAATGGGAGAAGATATTCACAAATTACATATTACATAAGGGGTTAATATTCCAAAACATGTACTCATACAACTCAATATCATAAAAACAAACAATTTAATATCTATTTATAATTTTTTTAAAAAAATCTCTTAGTACACAATAAGAAAGATACTTTCTTAAGGTGATTAAAAAGCTCCATCTGAAATCAATAGCCTCATCATCAAGGCTGCCCATTATCACCATTTTTTCTCAGCATTGTCAAGAAGTTCTAAATGATACAAAAAGAACAAAAATATGAAATAAGATTTATTAATATTTATAGATGATACAATTGTCTGCCTGGAGAACCCAATGGCAATTAAAACCCTAACAGCATTTTTTAAAAAATTGACAATTGTTCCAATTTTCTTCTGGAAGAATGAATTGTGAAAATTGCCAAGAGCTTTTTGAAAAAGACAAATATGAGATGCCTTTTTTCTATTTCTAATTGTAAACTGCATAAACATATCCATAGAAGAGAAAAAAAGCCGGAAGAAGATCAGCATATCATAAGAGTGGTGTTTCAAATGCATGTGGGACATGTGTATTAATTAATAAATGGTTTTGGGAAAAGTAGACATGATCTGATTATTAACACAATCCATCACCCCTTTGTGGGTATAAACACTTATGTTTTCTGAAATCCATCATATTGTCAGGGGTTATTCACATAGCCAACTTTGAACAATGCATTTTGGAGGTGATTCCAGAAGCCAATGAATGGCTTATTGTAAAGGGTACTTTAATTCTATAACAAGAATTCTTGATATACATATTTCTCCCTGCAGTTCTGTCAGTTCTTGTTTTAAGTAATTTGAGGCCATGTTGTGGAGTTCATGCGTGTCTATGATAAATATATCTTCTTGCCATTTTGTTCCTTTTTGTGGCCTTGAATTCTATTTTGATCATATATTATGAAGTTACCTCAATTTATTTTGCTCATATTTGTCTTATATATCTTTTACCATTTATTTTAATCAATTCTGAATGTTTTTGTTCTAAAGGTTTCTCTTATAGAAAAAAAACATTGCTGACCATTTTTAAAATGCAACCTGAGCCCAGCTGGTGTGGCTCCATGGTTGAGCTTCGACCTATGCACTAAGAGGTCGCTGGTTTGATTCCCCATCAGGGCACATGCCCAGGTTTCGGGCTCGGATCCCCAGAAGGGGGCGTGTAGGAGACAGCTGATCCGTGTTGATGCTTCTCTCTCTCCTCTATGTTTCTTTCTCTTTCCAAAAAAAAAAAACCCATAAAATAAAATAAAAATGCAACCTGATATTCTTGGTCTTTTCATTGGTGACTTTAACTAATTTATGATTATTTTAAAGCTATATGAGTATTTACTTCTTCCATCTTTTCTTAACTCCACTGTATATTTGGGGACTATTTTTTCTACTTTCCACTGAACAGAACAGATTCTCTTTGGTATTTAGAACTTATAAATTCTTTTCTAATTTTATGGAATTTGCTTTAATATGAAATACCCATACTTATGACATTGATTCCAACTAAACACAAACATAATGATCATCCATATATACCAACTACTCATCTTAGAAAATGATACCTAAAGATTTTCCAAATGATTCCAGTCAAGATGGCAGCATAGGTAAATGCCATAATCACAACTTCCCACAGCCATGTCAAAATTACACTACCACAAAATAACCATTGTTCTGAACCACCTGAAATCTAGCTGAATAGAAGTTCTATAACTGAAGATATAAAGTCACATCAAGACTGGTAGGAGCGGCAGAGACAAGGAATGGGCTGCTCCCACATCCACATGTAGAAGTTAAAAATTGGGAGGTATATCTCAGCTTTAGGGGTCCCTCCTGAGGAGTGAGGGATTCCCACACCAGTCTTCTCAGCACAGGGTTCCAGTGCTGGGAAGAGAAGTCCCCGTAACTTCTGGCTGTGAGAAACAGTAGAGATTGTGGCTGAGTGAGACTGAGGGCTCCTGGAGTCCCAGGTGTTTGCTTAAAGGGTCTATGCACAGACTTACTCAGTCTCTGAGCTCTGAGCTCCAGCACTGGGGCAGCAGTTTGAAAGGTGCCAGGGATATATGGGGAGGAGCTGAATTGTCTGGCTTCAGGGTGAAGGCTGGAGGGGCAGTTTCCTCCCAGACAGAAGTGCTGGCAGAGGCCATTGTTCCCTCGCTGAGCCCTTGCCCCACAGAGCTGGCTGGCAGGTGTCATGTCTGAATCTCCAGCAACCTGGCTAAAACTATTCACCCAGCTCTGGTGATTCCCTGAGACCCTGTTCTACCCAAATTTGGGACCCACCCAAGCCATTTCCAGTGGCTTTCCCTTAAGCCTGTCTTAGCTTATTCTATGGCCTTTCCTAAAATCTTTCAAACAAGCATCATCTGGCCTCAGTGTGCCCCATACCTCTTGCTAAAATGGTCCCAGGCCCGGCCCTAGTGGCAGCCTGCCTTGGTTCACATCTTTGCCTTTCCCACGTACCTCCAAGTCAGCACAAGTAGTAGGCATCTGCAGATCACTTTGTAGCTCATGTGGGTGGTCTGGGAAAGGCAGAGATGGCAGCTGATTTTAGCCTGCACCTCTCAGGAGGCTCCAGAGCCAGTGCACCCGGTGGACAGCTTCAGAGTATGCTGAAGCACCACACAAGCACAATCGACATACTCAAAGGACAGACTCAGCAAGCACCAGAGCCTTTCTGAAGCAAGTCCTGTACTGTGGGGCCCACCACTGCATAGCAGATCCTCCATGTGGTCACAGTCAGTCCTTGAAGCTGATTAGCCTGTGTGTAAATTGAGTTGCCAGTAGTAATCAAGGCTCAAATCAACTACAACAGGAGGGTGCACACAGCCCACACAGGGAGTACACCCAGAGCACTCAGCTCAAGTGATTGGAAGGCTGTGCCTCTGGGCCCTACAGGACACCTACTATATAAGGCCACTCTCCCAAGACAAGGAGACTTAGCAGCTCTACCTAATATATAGAAACAAACACAGGAAGACAGCCAAAATAAAGAGACCAAGCTACATGTCCCAAATAAAAGAGCAGAACAAAATTCTAGAAAAAGAACTAAATAAAATGAAAATAAGCAATCTACTAGATACAGAATTTAAAACACTGGTTATAAGGATGATCAATGAACTTATGGGAAGAGTAGAGGGACTAAATGAGAACTTCAACAAAGAGATAGGAAATGTAAAAATTGAGATAGAAAATATAAAAAAGGACTGGTCAGAAATAAAGAATACAATAACTGAAATGAAGACTACATTACAGGAATCAACATTAGAGTAGATGAAGCAGAGGATACAATCAGTGATTTGGAAGAAAAGGAAGCAGAAAATACCCTTTTAGAATGGCAAAAAGGAAAAATAATCCCCCCAAAATGAGGAAAGTTTAAGAAGCCTCTGGAACAACTTCAAGAATACCAACATTCACATCATGGGGATGCCGGGAGGACAAGAGAGAAAACAAGAAAGTGAAAACCTATTTGAAAAAATAATGACTGAAAACTTCCCTAACCTGGTGAAAGAAATAGACATACAAGTCTAAGAAGCACAGAGTCCCAAACAAGATAAACTCAAAGAGGCCTACACCAAGACACATTATAATTAAAATGCCAAAGGTTAAAGACAAAGAGAGAATCTTAAAAGCAACAAGAGAAAAGCAGTTAGTTACCTACAAGGGAGCTTTCATAGACTGTCAGCTGATTTCTCAACATAAACTTTGCAGGCCAGAAGGGATTGGCATGAAATAGACAAAGTAATAAAAAGCAAGGACCTATAACCAACACTACTCTAATCAGCAAAGCTATTATTTCAAATCAAAGGACGGATAAAGAGCTTCCCAGACAAAGATAGGCTAAAGTAGTTCATCATCACCAAACCAGTATTACAAGAAATGTTAAGCCCTGGCCGAGTAGCTCAGTTGGTTAGTGTTGTTCCCATATGCCAAGATTGCGGGGTTAATCCTCAGTCAGGTCACATATAGGGGTCAACCAATGAAGACATAAATAAGTGGAACAAAAAATTGATGTTTCTCTCTGTCTTTCTCCCCCTCTCTTCCTCATTCCCTCTCTCCCTAAAATCAATAAATAATTTTAAAAAATAAAGAAATGTTAAAGGGTCTTCTTTAAGGAGAAGAACAAATATATTAAAATATGAATAATAAAATGGCAACAGATATATATCTATCAACAACTACTTTAAATGCAAATGGATTAAATGCTTCCATCACAAGACATGTGGTGGTTGAATGGATAACAAAAGCAAGACTCTTAAGGACATATGCTATATAGAAGAGACGAATTTCAGATAGAAAGACACATAAAAACTGAAAGTAAAAGGATGGAAAATATATTTCAAGAAAATTAAAACAAAAAGGCTAGGGTAGTAATACTTATACTAGACAATAGACTTTAAAACAAAGGCTATAACAAGAGACATATAAGGACTCAGCAATTCCACTTCTGGGTATTTATTCAAAGAAACCCAAATCAAAAAGACATATACATTCATATGTTCATTGCAGCATTATTTACAATAGCCAAGATATGGAAGCAACCAAAGTGTCCATCCGTAGATGAATGGATAAAGAAGTGGTGCATATGTATAACAGAATATGACTCAGCCATAAAAACGAATGAAATCTTGCCATCTGCAACAACATCGATGGACCTAGAGGGTATTGTGCCAAGTGAAATAAGTCAGAGAAAGACAAATGCCAGATAATTTCACTTACATGTGGAACTAAAAAACCAAAATAATTAACAAGCAGAACTAAAACAGACTCATAGATACAGACAACATTTTGTTGGTTGCCAGATGGGAGAGGTTTTAGGGGGATGGGTGAAAAAGGTGAAGGGATTAAGAAGTACAAATTGGTAGTTACAGATGGTAATGGCAATGTAAAGTGCAGCATATGGAATGCAATCAATAATATTGTAGTGACTGTGTGGTGTTGAATGGGTGCTGGATTTGTTGGGGGTAATTGCTTTGTGAGTTGTGTAGATGTCTAATCATGGGGTTGTACAACTGAAACTAATATAATAATATTGTACGTCAACTGTAATTGAAAAAATTTTAAATTATTTTCTAAAAAAGAAATGACACCTAAGGTAACAAAACCTTTGTAGATGCTGCCTATATACCCCTCTTCATGAGATTTCCTTCCTACCCCCTCAAAGTTAATTACATTTTAAATGTAATGTTTATACTCCCTACACATGAATGTATATTTTACTGCATATGTATGTATCCCTAAATTATATACAGTAATGTTATGTATGTTTTAAATTTAATACAAATGGTATTATCTGATATATATGTATTCTGCAACTTGCTTTATTTTGCACTGAATATTATGTGAGATTTATCCAGGTTGATACATATATTTATATTCACTGTTGTATAATATATTTTATACGTTCGTTAGAAAAATAAGACACAGTTGCCCTGGCCAGTTTGGCTCAGCAGTTAGAGTGTCAGCCAGTGGACCAAAGGGTCTTGGGTTCAATTCCCAGTCAAGGGCACATACCTGGATTGCAGGTTTGATCCCAGCCCTGGTTGGGGTCATGTGGGAGGCAACCAATTGATGTATCTCTCTCACATCAATGTTTCTCTTTCTCTCTCTTTCTCCCTCACTCCCTTCCACTCTAAAAATCAATGAAAAAAATATCCTCAGGTGAGGATTAACAAAAAAATAACAATAATAAGAAGTCATAATTCATTTACCTAAGGCATATTATCTAGTTCAGCCATAGGAGACTAAACTGAAACAAAATGAACATTTTTTTTTTATAAGAGAACATTTATTTGGTAAGTCACAGAGGTAAAAGAAGTAATTCGTAGAAGGAATGGGCTTAGGAAATAAGTTATAGAGGTAAAGAAAGGGCCCTTGGAGCTTGGGAGTGAGGAAGGTAATCATGACGCGCCTGGGAGGAGGGAGAGGGAGAAGAGAAAGGAAAAGGCATAGGCATGTTCCTGGGAGGGACAGTTTGCTGGGTCCTCCATCCTAAGGATTGTAAGAGTGGAGGTTTTAAGGGAGGAGCCAAGGGAAGATCTCAATAGAATACTCAGCAGCTTTCCAGGTGTGTTCTTTCAGGGTTGGCAGCCATTGGGTCAATTGTCTGATTTTGCTGCTTTTCTGGGCCTGGAGCTGAAATACAACTGAGGCCTACTTGTTATCTCTAGGGAGGAAAAGTTAGGGGGTCCAAACCACATGACCAGTGATATGCTAGGGGAGGAAAGGTCACCCTGGGGGCAAGGTCCTGCCCTACAACTGTCCTTTGCTAGGAAGCTAGGGTTTTCTGCCCTGGTGACCTTCTATACCTGGTCCATCATCCTTGCTCTGTTCATGTCTGTCTAACTGCCTACCACACCCTCCCCTTAAGGATCTTAGCTCTGAATTCTTTCAGAGAAAAACGGCACAGGGTCTCTTTTGTAGCTGCTTCCTGTTGATGAGGGCAAAATTTTCCTTCAGAGCCAAGAGATCATTGCTCTGTGTCCAGTGAGGTCTGGACACAGAAGGAGGTGCCCATGGTGTCTAGAGGTGGTATTTCCTGAGTATGAGTAGGGCTTGTAACCTGGTGGAGACAAACTGTGTTACAAATCTTAGTATTATTGGGGGCAAAAGCTAGAATGACAAGAATTATGACACATGGTCCAGTGAAAGGAAAAAAAAAAACCTTTAGTTCTCACTAATTCCAAGTCAAAGGATGGGGAAAAAATGAAACATTAGTTTGGAGAGTTGTAGCCAAATATTTAAGAAGAGTAGATAAATTCAGGATCCAGTTTAATTTATAGGTAAAAAATAAAATTTTGAACACAATTAACTGAATTTTCACAACTGCGTATTATTAAGACCATTATTTACTACATTAAGTCTAGTTTCAATTTGGTGTGATTATTTCTATGAACACAATAAGAATAGCAATTGATTATATAGGCTTTCTTAAATCTGCTTTGCTGGAGTCTCATGATTGGGCTTTAATTAGCCCCTCAGTGTGGCTCAGTGGATTGAGCATCATCCCATGGACTGAGAGGTCCTGGTTTGATTCCCAGTTGGGACACATGCCCAGGTTGTGGGCTCGATCCCCAGTAGGGTGCATGCAGGAGGCAGCCGATCCATGTTTCTCTCCCACATCAATGTTTCTATCGCTCTCTCCCTTCCTCTCTCTCTAAAAAATCAATAAAAACATATATTAAAAATAAATAAATAGCCCCTCAGGGCAAAGAAGCCAAGCCACCTAGTTGCCATTAGGTTTGCCTGCAATACCTATAGACTTGGGTGAATTCTTCAAGTTCTTGAGGTTCCCATAACGTCTTGAGGTTCCTTCCTGGCCATCTCTCAGGAAAGCAACATTTGTTCCTTACTGGAAAGACTGCCATGAACCACGTGTCAAGTGAGGTACCAGACCATCTCTCAAAGGGGCTCTTATCGGTTTCAAAGTCAATCTTCATTTCTTAAGGCTTTTTTGGTGACATCCAGAGTCCAAGCATGTCTCTCTCAGACACGACATTCCAGTCAAAGTCTTGGTTAATAAAACCACAATTGGAAACTGGTCTTATTAAAATCATGCAAAGAAATGTATTACTATGACTCACTCATTAAGAATTGCCAAATTTTTCCCTGGCCGGTTTGGCTCAGCAGTTAGAGTATTGGCTCCGGATCAGAGGGACCCGGGTTCGGTTTCCGCTAAGGGTGCGTGCCTCGGTTGCAGTTTGTCCCCGGCCCCTGTTGGGGTCATGTGGGTGGCGGCCACTTGATGTGTCTCTCTCACATTGATGTTTCTCTCTCTCTCTCTCTCCCTCTCTCCCGCCCCCCCCCCCCCCCCCCGGCTGTATCTGAAGATAAATGCAAAAATTTCCTTGGGTGAGGATAAAAAAAAAAGAATTGCCAAATTTGGGAGGAATCAGGTAGGGAGAAAAATACATAATTTACCAAATTGTTTTAAAAAGTAAGTCTCCTTGTATCTGGAAAGCAAGAAGGAAATCCTTGTCCTTTTAACAGAGAAAAAAAGAACCAAATTCCAACTTTGTATTAGCTTACTTTTGATCTTTAAATTTATTTACTTAAATTCATTATTCAGCTTACTTATATAGTTTCAAGAGTTTTCTTGACAAACCTTCTACAACTTTCACAAACCTTCTTACCCATTCAGAAATAACCAGCTTTAGAATGACTCACTTTCTTTCTTTTTTTCGTGAAAATATATCTCCATACCTTATACCTTCTATTACCAAAACTATACACTTACTTTCCAATTAATTAAAATCCTTTTTGTTTTTTTAGTCTTCACCCAAGGATACTTTTCCATTTATCTTCAGATAGACTGGGAGGGAAAGAGAGAGAGAAACATCGATTGGTTGCCTCCTGCAGGACTCCGACCAGGGCCAGGGACCGAACCACAACTGAGGTACGTGCCTTGACCGAAATCAAACCCGTGACTCTTTGGTCTGCGGGCCAATGCTCCAACCGCTGAGCCAAACCGGCCAGGACCAATTAACTAAAATTCTTAACTCTTAGAAACCTTGATTTTTGTGTGTGTGACAACGAAAAAGTAAGTAATAGCTCCAAATCTATTTTCTAGCTTTTTATTTATTTATTTTTAAAATACATTTTCTTTACTTTTTAGAGAGAGAAGAAGGGAGAGATAGAAACATCAATGTGAGAGAGATGAGTGGGAATCAAACCAGGACCTCTCATTCCACAGGATGACGCTCAATCCACTGAGCCACTGGCTGGGCTATTTTCTAGCTTGTCTGTAATAAAAGGCCAAAGTAAGTAAATTTAAGACTTGTCTAGCAATCAATGTGTAACAGCTGAAATGAGATAATTGATCTGCTTAAATGGCTAAGGTTTTGTCCTTTCAATAAGGATTACCTCCCAGAAACTTGTGTTTTAAGAGATGGCCCAGATAAGAGTTCTTGAAGAAGACTATGTATTTGTATCTCAAAGGTAGAGGGAAAGAAATGCAAGCTTCTCCTAGAAGGATGTTGGTCTCATAAAGTCAATTATTTATAAGCATTTTGAGCCAAGTAGAGGTAGTTTGGGGAAGGTAAAAGGATTTGGTGGGCTTTAATGTTCTGGAACCCCACCTCTGGCCCTGTAAAGACTTCATTTGTAAAACAAGGACAACATTAATTTATCTAAGGACTAAACTGAAACAAAATGAACATTTTAAAAGATGATCTTAAGGAGACAACATGTAAATGAACTTATAAAAAGAAATGAGTAAATTTGATAAATTGGCCATTGAGAAAATTGATTTAGAACCCAAAATCTCAATGAGAGGAAAAGCAAGCTGTGGTAGCAAAAGTAATTCCATCGACTAATGCCCCCTGAGTTAGTCTTCTCTGGCAACCATAACAGAATACCACAGGCTAGATGGTTTAAACAACAGAATTTATTTCCTCTCAATTCTGGATGCTGGAAATACAAGATCAAAGCCCCATCAGTGTTGGTGTGTGATAAGGTCTCTCTTCCTGTCTTATAAATGGTTGTCTACTCATTGTGTTCTCACCGGGCCTCTTCTCTGTATGTGCATGGAGAAAGAGAGATATCTCTGTATCTCTTCCTCTTTTTATAAGAACACCAGTCATGTCAGATTAAGGCCTCTCCTTTACAACCTCATTTAACCTTTATTACCTCTGTAAGGGTCCTATCTCTAAACATAGTCCAATCAGCGGGTAGTCCAATCAGCTTCAATATATTAATTTGAGGGAGACACGTTTACTCCATAGCACTCCCAAAGCATATGTACGTACCACTTAGCTATTGCCACAACAATGTTACATTAAAAAACCCTCAAAATCTCAAAAACAAACATTTATTTTTTTTGTAGTAATGGATATGTGATAGGGATGAGGATGATCTCAGCTGGTATTGGCTGCCTGTGGATCCAGGCTGCAGGTCAGGTTTAGTTCCCCAGGTCTCGTTTTGGAGTCCAGGCTAATATATCAACAGATACCTGAGGCATGTTCTTTTCATGGTGATGGTAGAATCACCAAAAGTTTTGTCTCTCCATGTTGTCCTTTGAATGCCTTATGTTCTCCTTCATCTGTTCTTAGGGTTCTGAGGCAGTACACCCTACTTTGGTTTTAAAAGTTCAAACTAATCACACTCCCTCACTATTTGAGTCAAGAACTATCCAGAGTTCTGGTGGGAATTCAATACAGTATGAGCTCTATTATTGGAGAAGATGCCTTGGGCCCAGACTAAACTGGTTTTTCTGCTTTCTCCCCTCCTGATTTGAACTTACCTTCCTAGTCATCAATACTACTCCTAGAAAGCACCCTAAGAGTCTGCTGCATTTATGCATGGGAAGAAGAAAAGCTAGTCAAATTAACCCAGGAGAGGAGAAAGGGAGGGTGAGAAGAGTGACCCAAGTGCAGAAATAGTGCTTGTGGAGGCTTGAGGCAGGAACAGAGTCAATAATAACTGGCAGCCATCGCAGAGGTCTTCAGGCATTTGAGGGATTCACTGTCCAGGTGATGTAATTGCTGAAGATGAAAGCCCTTGGGCAGTTTAACCTGAAGAAAATCAGACCAAGAGGGAACCTGAGAGTTGACCATACACATAAAAGAGAAAAGGACTGAACTCCACTTATTCAGTGAGTATTTATTGAGTGCTAATTGGTGCCAGACATACCGCTCTGTGTGTAGGGGATTCAGCAATGAACAAAATAGCCTCATCCCTGTCCACGTGGACCTTACATTGCTTACAGGATGGGGTACAAACAATTAACAAAGTAATTAAAATCATATACTATGATAGAAGGTAATAAATGGTAAAGGGAAAAAAATAAAGCAAGAAGAAGAGGATTAGGGTGTGTTGGCAGGGTGGGGTACCATTTCAGAAAGGAGGGCCAGGGTATGTGACATTTGAGTCAAAATCTGGAGGAGACGGGGCCAAGGGTAGGAGCATTCTTCACAGAGGTACAGAACCAGCAAGTGCAAACACTTGAGGGGGTTGGTGCTGGGGGTGGAGGATGGGGAACAGTAAGAAGGCCAGTGTGTGGGGGAGAATTAGGAGATGAGGCCAGGCAGGTAATGGGGCAGGTGGTGAGAGGAGAGGAAGAAGGGCAGATCAGCTTGGACCTTGTGGCCATTGCAATGCTCCAGGCATTTGCTCTGTGAGGTGGGGAGTCAATGCAGTACTTTGTGCACAAGGGAGACATGGTCTGATCTACCTTTTAGGCAAATGTTGGGCTGCAGTGTGGACTAGAGACCAAAGGAGAGCAAGGGTCATCATTCTATGTGCACCTGAGGAAATAACTAGAGTCAAAGGATGGAAGGGCTGATTTCTCTACCTAAAGGATCCCAATTAATTGACTGCCCATCAGTGAAACTGACTGGGAGTTACATTCAGCAGCTTGTCACCAGCAGTCCCAGCAGATGCCAGGGATGTTGATGTTGGGAAATTTCTACCTTGAATAAGGCAGTTTGACCCTATGACATCCCAGATTTCTTCCAATATGGAGTGTCTGATTCCAGAGGATGCATCACCTCAATCTTCCCCAGTGTATTTATTTATTTATTAAAGATTTTAAAATTGATATTTAATGGGAGAGGAAGGGAGAGGGAGAGAGAGAGAAATAAACTCATCAATGTGAGAGCAGAATATCGATGTCTTGCCACATGCTGGACCCCACCTGGGATCGACCCTGTAACCCAGGCATGTGCCCTGACCAGGAATAAACCAGCAACCTTTTGGTACACGGGGTGACACCCAACCAACTGAGCCACACCCAACCAACTGAGCTACTCCGACCAGGGCTTTCCTGGTTTAGAATATAGCTCTTTGATTGTAAGGGTTTTGTCTGTTCTGTTCATTGCTCTATTGTTGGTGCCTTGAATAGTGTCAAGAATATAGTGGGTACTCAATTAGTATTATTTATTTATTTATTTATTTATTTTGGCATTTCTACCCCAAGTTTTATTAATTTATTTTTGTTACAGATGTTTCTCCTTTTCCCCCCCAGACACCCTCCTATTTATTTATTTTTAAAATATTTTTTCTTTATTGATTTTAGAGAGAGAGGAAGGGACAGGGAGACATAGAAACATCAATGAAAGAGAACATCAATTGGCTGCCTCCTGCATGCCCCCCACTGGGGATCGGGCCCACAACCTGGGCATGTGCCCTGACTGGGAATCAAACTGGTGACCTCTTGGTGCATGGGTCAGCACTCAACCAGTGAGCCACACCAGCCGGGCTCAATTACTATTTTTTAAATGTATGAGTGTCTCAGTTGAACCTACTGCAGGGGCTTAAGTAATGTACTTTTCTTCTCTGCATGTCAGAGAATAAAAAGTTGGGTTGGATGGACTCTGATGACTTTTCTAGGTCTGCTATTCTGTGATCCCATTTCCAACACGAAGACATTGTTTCTAAAAGTCTTTGCAGGCTATGGGGTGTTTGTGGGGGGTGCTTATGGGGAGGAAAAGCAGGGATGGGTAAGGGCAAACCTGATTTAAGGAGAAGTGAACAGATGTCCTTTGGAGCTGGGGACCAGGGAACTGTCTGAAAATAAATGTCAATTGTCTCTTGAGATGCACTGGGTTCAAATTCCAGCAAGGGATGTGTTATTAGAAACTGAGGGTACAGGATACTAAGGACCCATCCCACGCATGTGCTTTTGCCTCCTTTGAATTATCCTGGTCAACAAAGTGTTCATAGTCCCTGTGGCTCTCTGGGGGAAAACAGCATAAATAGCAGGAGGGGCTCCTTTTATTTTATTTTATTTTATTTTATTAATTTATTTTTGTTACAGATGTTTCTCCTTTTTTCCCCATTGACACCCTCCTCCTCATCCCCCCACCCTGTCCCCAGCTTTGTTGTCCATGTCCATCAGTTATGCATACATGCGTATAAGTTCTGTGGTTTATCTCTTCCCTCCCCCTCCACCCCCTCTTCTGAAGGTTGTCAGTCCGTACCCTACTTTCACATCTCTGGGTCTACCCTGTTCCCCAGACTGTTATGTTTATTATATTCCACAAATGAGTGAGATCATGTGATATTTGTCTTTCTCTGCTTGGCTTGTTTCGCTTAGGATAATACTCTTGAGGTCGGAGGGGCTCCTTTTAAGTATCGAATTACTTTTTTTTTCTTTGATGAAGTTTCCCCAGACACACCAAATGACAAGATTTCTTTAAAGAAAGAGTTCCTTTGAGGCACAGCATTACCATGTGTCCCCAGACACCCAGGTTCCAGCAAGTTTATGTCCCCCTGAGGTTTGGCAGAATTACCAACATCAGCATGTGTGCTAACTGGGCCCCCAATGTGCTACCAGATAAGCCAGTGAGATATACTATCATATTGATTGAATATAGAATAAAATATAAGAAAGATACACACAAGGTAATTGCAATAGCTTTATTATGCAGTTAGATTTAGTTAATTTTAAAGAAGACAGAGTCTTTTAAATGTCAAGCGGAATGCATATGAGTGTTTTTCATGCATTACTTCAGATGTTTTTATGATAAATTTAAAGAAGTAGGTAGGGTTCCGCTTCCGTCATCTCCATCATCTAAGAGAGAAAAAACAACAGCAAGAATTTAGTTACTTATTAATTGTGAGGCTATTAACATCTATTATCTCATTTACTCTTTATATTAATACTGGCAGGTGGATGATATTGTTACCCTCGATTTACAGATGGGGAAACTGAGGCTCAGAAATGTTGTCTGGCCCATGGTCATATCAGTAGTAGATGGCAAACAGTTCTTGACTCCAGGTGTATGCTCTGAATTCAGATGCACACATCATTGTAGTGCATAGTCCAAAAGCATTGTGTCATTACCTTTCACACTCAAATACTAGAATAATCACAATTATAACTGCAGGAAACAGTGTTTTAAATAAACCGGATCTATATTTCCTGGCAGATGATCTCAGCATCACAGGGAGACACTGGAAAACCCAAAATCTAAGGGTTTCATCTATTGGGACTCTCTCTCCTTCTCCAGACATCTTCCCTTTTTAGTTTTTTTTACCCATATGGACCCAAGTAGGGTTAGAGTGTGGACTGCATCTGTGATACCCAGTCATCCACCCTCCTATCCAACAGTACAAGGCAGTCACCTTCTTCCTGTAGTCATTTAGCTGTTTAAGCATCCAGGTCCCTGCCTCTCCGGCCAGAGTCATTGGTGACCATGTCAGGGGGCAGCAGGTTGGTTTTTGCCACACTTCCAGATCTGCTCAGCAAGCCAGCAAGCTTATTGGTCAAGCAGGTGCCAGTGTTGCAGGCTCTCTTCTGGGCAATGGTGCTGATTTACATGATGAAGACAAATAGAAGATCTGTCAGTAAGAGGTTGGTGGGGGCAGAGTCTTCCCCATGGGACAGTCACGGTACAATTACTGTTCTGAAAGGTACCAATGAACCTTAAGTGCTTCTCCTACTGAATACAATTATCATAGGCTATTTGGGAAAATGCCATTATAATTCCCTGTAGATATTACCATGGGTGTCAAAAATCCCAAAGTGGGCTCTGGGTGACTAGCCATGGGACACAGAGCTACAAAAGCCAATTATTCCTGTATAAATAAACTACAATCATGGCTTATGAGACTAGAGAGTATTATGGCACCCCATCTAACCCCATCACAAGGACTGTCTAGAAGCCACATCTCACTCAAAGTCACCAAATACCCCTTCTTAGGAATACAAAAGTTCCCCAGACACACCTAGAAGAGAAAGAGAGTTTACAGCATTGATTTCTGAAGGTGTTTACCTTCTCCTTAGCACACCTGTTCTTGCTGCTTGAGGTTGGTCATGAGAACCACCCATCATACCCTGTGCTGGGCAGGTGTGAAGCCTTACCTGGAGCTGTTGGCCATCCGTGCCTTCTCATTGGCCATCTTCTTCAAGAACTCCTTCACCAGGATAGCCAGAAGGAGGTCTTTTTCCTCCTCACTGAGTGGAGCAGGATGTGAGCTGTTCTCCGAGGCAGACCTGAGAAGTAGCAAACCCAATACAAGCTCTGAGTCCTTTCTGCCCCCTCCCCAGGATAAGCATCCAGGCTTCCTGATTCTTGGGTCTCCCCTAAGGAAGTGACCATCCCAACTCCCAGTGGACAGGACATGAGACCAGTGTCCTCTTCAGGACACTAATTCATCAGGAGCCAGGCACTGGTGTGACCAGGCAGTGGTGTGCTGGATCCAGATCACGTAGGCTTGTGAAAGATTAATGGTTTGTAAATTTTGTGAGCATAGTTCAATATAGCCAATATTAAAAATTAAGTGATAAGACTTACAAGTAGTGCTGAAGCTAAAAAGATTTCAGTTTAATAAATATAATGTGTACAAGAGTAAGAAAGATCAACAGCTCATATAGATTTAATAACTACGAATTTGTCGGCCAAATAGGTAGCAGATTAGAATGCAATTCATTTCTGAGAAGATGGGTGAATTAGAAAAAATGTTCTGGAGAAAGAAAATTTTGGTAAACAACAAAATCATTCCCCTCACACTCCCACCCCGACCCCAGTCAGTGTTAAACTTTCAGCACACCACAATTCAGATCACAGAATTGTTTAATCCCAGGGGCATTGGGAGGGCCGTGTGCTACTTGCAGGGCTGCCTTACCTGGGTGGTGCTGCCTGGAGCAGTCCCACCTGGTACATGATCAAGATGCCAAGAGCCAAGAAGGGGAGGAATTTCGAGAAGCCCATGATGCCTCTCTGCAAGAGAACAATCATGTTAACATCTGCACCAGTTTGAAGTTCTATGAGCCCACAGATCTGGACTGGTCCTGCTTGTGCAACTAACTCCCTGGTCCTTGGCTTCAGGCTGCTCATTTATGTACACCCTTTTTTTTCCCATATGCGCAAAGTGGACCGAGCCTGCAGCATGCATGGTTTAGGAAAGCTGGAAGAGAAATTCTATCGGGACAACTGGGTGAAGAGGTCTCAGTCCACAGCTCCCTCCCTGCACCCCCACCCCATCGACTCTCACATACACCTGCTGTCCAGGTCTCCGTTGAGGACAGCTTGTACTCCCTGTGTGCTGCTTTTGCTCACACCTAGGGGTGTAGGGGGTGAGGTGGGGGTAGGTAGAGAGGGAAAATCTGCAGTCGGAATCTCTGAGAAACTGAAGACCACATTCCACTGCTCCCCGCAAAGCACTGGCAGAGTTCCCTGTAAGAACGAAGCTTAGCAGAGTGTTAAATTGGGACCTAGGACTTAAACTGGGAAAAATGCGCCCAGAACCAGCAACTGGGACTTGGTTTAATGGCTGCCTGCCCTAGGTCGTTGAGCCTATTTGCCACCCACTCACGCTGACCCGGGTTCCGAAGCAATTTCCTTGGGACCACTAGGCACGAGACCAGATCCGTGAGCGCGCAGTCTGCAGAAAGTTACTCCTGCTCTGCGCGCGGTACCTGAGGAACTCCAGCGTCAGAGAGCGGTCTAAGCACGCGTGCAGCAAACAGCGAGACTGGAGCCCAGCTCTGCGCGGGAAGTGGAGCAGCAAGTCCCCGGACTGACACTGTCCAGTGTTAGCTGGGGTAGGAGTTTGGGATGAATCTCGGACTAACAGGTTATGTGATGAAGAGACCCAGACAGAAGTGGACAGAGACTTTGAGACTGGGAGGGAGATCGATCAAGAGATAGAGTAATGGAAAGAGAGGGAAGGGAGGAGAAGGAGAGATAAATAGACTCACACAGCTAAGCGGGAGTCTCGGGACTCACCTGGCAGCAGGTGGCAGCGGCGGCGGCGGCGGCGGTGGAGGTGTTCGAGTCAGGCGACGGCAGTGTGGAAGTGGCAGTGACACTCCAACTGGGAAGTCGCTCTGATTCCTCTCAGCACCAGCGGCTCCTCTTATTCCCGCTGCTCTGGGTCTGGGGGGGCGTCTAGGAGCTCCGGGCAACCAATGAGAAGAAGGATCCGGTGCCTCAGACGGATTGTGTCACCCACTTGCGTCCAGAACCTGTAGCATCCATCAGATAGATCATCCCACTTGTATTTGCATTGAGGTCATTGATGGAAAGGGTGGGGGGAGTGGAGGGGATCAAGAACACCCACGAAGTGAGCAGGATTTTTGAGGACAGTTTGACGTCATAGTAAATTTTACCTGTTCAGTTTCATCCGGTTTTGAACATGCATCCCGCTCGTCCCCAGCTGTGCGGTTTGTAGGGCAGGACTCCTGGCTCCCCCAAGTCTGACCTTCGACCCCTATCTAAGTGAGGGTTAATGCGTTACAGCGTTGGTTCTGGGTCCCAGCAAGGTGTTTAATTCTGGCAGCTGGAATCACCCACAGCGGAGGGCAGTTTGTGGGAACAAGAGATGGAGGTGGAAGCAAAAACTTTGCCAGATTGGACTCAGTTACAGCTGAGCAAATTCCTGGTGGTAGGATTATGGACAAGTAACTTAGTGCCTCGATGCCCTCATCTTTAAAGTGGGGACCCAATGTCTTGAAGGAATGTTGTAATTAGTAATTTGCCTCGCCCCGCCCCCAGCTAGGTAGGGATCTGAAAGAGTTTCATGGGCCACATATGGGATTCCTTAAAATCCTGATCCGTACTATAGGATTCCCCACCGTCTGGGCGGTGGGACTTGCCCTGGGTGGTCCTTTAAGTGGATAGAAGGGGACCAGTGTCCCGCTGGGCCACAGCAGGGAGGCGCAGGGCACAGATGCTTCCCCAGCTTCCAAGCAGCCCTAGCAAACTCCTTTCTACCCCGCCATCGATCACCTATTGCTCATCTGCCAGCTAGAACCATTTGCCCAGCTGCCCCTGCTTCCGGCAGCTGTTTGCCAAGATGTCCCATTGGCGTGCAATTCCGGACCTGCACGCGCATCCCCCGCACTTCAGTTCTCTAATAGAGAGCAAGGCAGGCTTGACGGGAGTCCTTGCAGAGACTATTGCTCACTGTCACTTCCAGTCATTCTCTTCCACATGCACAAACATTACTGTCTCCAAACATAAGCCCACCCCCCAAAGCAATGGCACTCGCAAAAAGACACTGACACACAGGGCCATATGCCCGGATTCACTCTGAATCGTGTGGTCACATCTCGTGTGGTCATATCTACATACAGGCTTGACGGTAACCTGTTCGCATCATACCTATCCCCACTTGCAAGAATAAGCGTGCTCCATAACACCCAACACTGCAGTACCTCGACCCTCTCACACCCTGCACAACTGGTTTCAGGACCCCTTCCCCTGAGTTTTCTGCTCCGAGCCCTCTTGGAAAGTCCCGGCTCCTGACTTGCTGCTCTCCGCGGGTAAAATGCGGAGCAAGAAGGTTCTCACTAGCGGCGAAATCTCCCAGTCTGAGCGCGCAGCGCGCGCTCCGCAGCAGCCTATAAAGAGTCTCTCAGTGCTGCGAGCACAGCAAAAGTATCGGGGCTGTGCGGGGCAGGCAACGAGCACACCTAGGTGGTTCCCAGGCAGAGAAAAACGCGACCCGCCTGTTCTGTGAGTGACTCCACCAACGGTCCGCGCTCCTGTCCTCAGTCTCCAGACTCCTCAGCATTTCCCAGGACACACTTGCCTCGCACCACATCGCTTCTACTTTCAGGTTGATGACCTCCATACTTGGGGACACCTAATTTCCAAGATGCCCTTATTAAACTTTCCTCCTTCTTAAATGATGGGGCGCCACTGCCACGAGGGAATAAAGGCTTGGACATGGGAACTGGGTGTGTGAAACTCGCTCTCCGCAGGTACACTGGGAGGGGCGCAGGGGAAGCCAGGAATGGAGGAACTGTTCCGTAGAACGCAGGTGCGCCATCAGGTACAGAGGCGGGGAAGGTGAGTGAAGCAAAGGACAGGCGGAGATCAGAATGTCGAATCCTGGATTCAGTGAGTTCTGGAGCCCAGAAGCAGATAGGCGGTGCTGAGACCCAACCCCAGGCTTTGGGGCTCAGCAGTTTGAGTTCCGAGACCTGGCCAAGCTTTCCGTGCAGAGCTATAGGGTCAGATTGGCAAAGGCGACAGGCTTAGTGGACACCATTTTGCTAGAAACTGGGTTTTGCCACTTGAGGCTGTTGCCAGTGTTTGCTCCCAGGTACCAAATACTTTTGTGAAAATGTCTTCCGTTCCAAGACCTGAGGTTTCTAACATATGAACCTTCTGAAATCATTTGTAAGGATGTGTCTCTGGATTGCATTTTCCTGAGGAACTTGCACCAGTGCAATGGGGAGTGCAAAATGGTTAAGGAACAACTGACTACTCTGTAAACTGATTTCATGGCCATGTCACTTCCTGGGCTCAGAACTCCACCCCTGGCAGCTAGGTGTGCCTTCAACCTTCAAAGCCAACATTTATTCCCCACTCTGAAATCTTTGGTGTTTACAATCCATGACTGGGGGTACAGAGCATAAGAATCAGGGTCTGTGCCAGAAAGTGTTATTTCCAACTTTACGTTAAAGATTAGTATCTCCAAACAGGAGGGACTGAATTTAACTCATTCCTCAAGCACACTTTGAATTTGTAAGAAGTGCTTCGTACTGAGCTGGGGCCAAGGTGTTTTTTTTTTGTTTTGTTTTTTGGTTTGTTTGTTTTTTGTTTTGGGTTTTTTTTTTTTTTTTGGTGTTTTTTTTTTGGTTTTTAAAAAGTCTTTTTCTTTGGCACTTAGCAGCGTATCTCCCAAACAAGTAGGCACTAGCCACTGTTGAATGAATGAAAATGAATTCATTGTGGTAAATTCACCAGCCACTCAAAAAGCTCTGATCCCAGCATGCAGAAAATCTGGACCTAGTTAGGTAGAGCAGCATTCTGCTTGGACTGGGAAATTGCAAGGGCAAAGGTTTATTTCAGTGAGACTCCTCCCATTTTACTTGGCACAACAGAGTAGGTTTCCTGATAGTTTTCAGAAATGAGACAGGGAAATAAAGGTTTTTGGCTTTTGTTTTTTCTAAGAACTAGGGTCTCCTAGTGTAAAATGCAGAACCATTTCTCTCTGAGCCCATGTCTGATTTACTGAATGAACTCAAGGAAGTTTAGACTTTGGCATGTGCGGATCCTTTAGACTGAGTCCAGCTATCCCTGAAACTTCTCCAAATTTCAGCACTAAACAGAACATGGTCCATCGAAAGCTGCCAAGGAAAATACTGAGTCGCTTGATCATTTGTCACTTGACTATTCTGCCCTTGATTTTACCATCTTATTTCATAAGTTTTAAATCTAGAAATCAAGATCAGTTGGGCCCTGGCCGGTTTGGCTCAGCGGTTAGAGAGTCGGACTGCGGTCCAGAGAGACCCGGGTTCAGTTCCCGCTAAGGGCATGTGCCTCGGTTGCAGTTTGTCCCCGGCCCTGGTTGGTCGTGCGGGTGGCAGCCACTCGATGTGTCCCTTTCGGTGGCAGCCACTCGATGTGTCCCTTTCGCGTCGATATTTCTCTCTCTCTCTCTTCCCCTCTCTCCCTCCCACTCTATCTGAACAAAAAATGTCCTCGGATGAAGATTTAAAAAAAAAAAAAAAAAAGATCAGTTGGAAACAACCTAGTTTGGAAAAAAATTTTATAACACTGATAAACTCTAACTGTAATGTTTATTTCCATTCTTTTAAATTAGATTCCTTTGCTTTTTTATTTAAAAAAAATTTTAAGATCATTTATGAGGGGGTGCCAGAATCCCATATCTGGATGAAAATTCTTATGTGAGTTTCCATGCATTTAAAAAGTTTATACCTGTGGAGATTCAGAACTAGTCACCCCAAGATGTGCTTCTGTGGTATTCAGATTGTTGTGAGTTAAGGTGAACTTTAGCTGTAGGCTTAGGAGAAACGTTTGCCCTTCCCTTGACTACTTGATACATCTTGAATTAGGGCCTTGCCCATAATGGGAGAATCTTTATTTACTAAACATCTGCACTTCTCATTCTGCAAAGACTCTCTGAAGCCCCCAAGGCACCTTACCTCATCCCTAGCTCAGAATGTTTTATATACCCACGTTCCCTTTCTGTCTTTGAACCTCGGGTGTATATGGGGTCTCTGGCGCTCTCGTGCATGCGGGGTTCCCATACATATGTATTCAGTTTGGTTATTTTGTCTTGCTAATCTGTGTCATGTCTATTTGATTAATAGACCAGCCAAAAGAAACTTAAAGGTAGAGAAAAGTGTGTTCCTTCACCACACACCTAAGGGCTTACTCCTTTAATCCTGTATAATTGGTGTATGAAATAGGTTCAACAGCAACAACAAAAACACAACAATAACAATTACAGCAACAGTAGCAACAACAACAACAACAACACATTCATTCTCTTCACCCTGGGGAAAATTCAGAGCTGTTGAATTAACTGGAGAAATTCAACTGAAAATTGATTGTATAGGGCTCCTTGTGTAAGGAGCATGAAAATCACCACTCTGTCCTAACAGCAAGTAAAAAGTTGAAGAAACTGAAAAACAAAAAAAACTTGTAGGAATGTAAGAGAGGTGAACATAGGGCATACCTTTGCCCCAAAGATTGGAGAGACAGAGGCATTTACAGGAAGTAATAGTTCACTGGAGCAGACACTCACCAGGGGAAACCTCAGGGGAACCAGTGCCAGGGGTAGAGAACCTGAACTGTAACTGACAAACTGCTCAGTGTGGACAACTCTGAGAGTTGAAAACTCCAGGGGCACTCAATCATAGAGTGCCTCCCACTATTGTGTGAGTTTTCACTCTAGGAACTCAACCAGGCTCTCACAGTACACTGTGGGGGAAATCCCCTAGTGAGATTTGACTCAGGAGCTACGCCTGGTTCTCACAGTAAATAACAGGGGGGTAAAAATCCACTTGTGATTTCACACCGGGAGGGGAAAGGAACCATTTTGAAATACACTCTGTTGGTCTTAGAAGGCCTCAGGAGAAACCAGTTTACAAGAACCTGACCTGCTGGGGTATTCTCTGACCAAATGGGGAGGAAAATACCCAACTACAGTCAGCTCTAGCCTTCAACTGCCATTTGAGCATAGAACCAAAGACACATCATCAGAGGATTTTAAAGTAGACAGGAAATGAGAAAGACACTTATGACAGGAGGAAGGAATGAGTGTTTCTGGCCTCTCATTCTTAGAAAATGAGAGGACCTTTGACATTTCCGCAGAGCAGAGTTGACTTGCCCTGAGGCCTGCTCTTCCCACCCCACAGGCACCTTCTTTGCTGTAGGCACCAGGAGAGGTTCCTCTCAAGGTCCAGAGGCTCATTTTAGGGGGACTTCAGCTGTCAGGGAAAATGGTGAGTGTAGTAAACCAGGGCCAGGCTGGTCACTCTGAGAGGTAGACAGACTCAGCAACTGACATCAAGGAATTACCCCCATGGGTTCCCCTTAGATAATTAAAATCCTCCCTTAGCTCAGAGAGATAATATCCAGAATGGTTCCCCTCTTCCTGGCTGAGAACTGTGTTCTATGGGGAAGACAGGTAGAAACAGAAACCTTCCCACTGCACAAGAAAGCCTTACAACTCTGCTATGGACATTTTCCAGGAAACCCCTGTAGGGATGGGGAACATCCAGCCTGCCGGCCATATAAGGCCAAAGAAATCAATCCAGCTAACATCACACACCTCATCAAATTAGTCTAACCAAATATAGCAGGCTAATTTTTAAATTGATAATTTTGTATGGCCTGAGAATGAGGTTATAAATATCCAAATGGCCCTGGGCATAAAAAAGTTCCCCACCCCTGAAAGGAAATATCCTCTATAACTGAAATCTGCCTGGGACTGGGAAGAGTATGGATTTGGGGTCATTTTTTTTTTCCAAGTGTACAGCATAGTGGTTAGACATTTATATAATTTACAAGTAATCCCCCCTGATAAATCTAGTACCCACCTGCACAATGCACAGTTATTACAATATTATTGACTCTATTCGGTATGCTGTTCTTTACATCCCCATGACTATTTCCTAACTACTAATTTGTACTTCTGAACCTCTTCACCTTTTTCACCCAGCCCCCAACCCCCTCCCATCTGGCAACCATCAGTTTGTTCTATGTATGTAGGAGACTGTTTCTGTTTTACTTACTTATTTTGTTCTTTAGATTGCACATATAAGTAAAATTATATGGTATTTGTCTTTCTCCGTCTGACTTATTTCACTTTAATAATACCCTCTAGGCCCATCCATGTTGTTGCAGATGGTAAAATTTCATTCTTTTTTATGGACAACTAATGTCCATTGTATATATGTACTGTTTCTTTATCCAATTGTCTATTGGTGGGCACTTCGGTTGCTTCCATATCTTGGCTATTGTAAATAACACTGCAATAAAAATAGGAGTGCATATGTCTTCTTGAATTAGTGTTTTGGAATTCTTTGGATAAATACCCAGAAGTGGAATTGCCAGGACATATGTAGTTCTATCTTTAATTTTTTGAGGAACCTCTATACTGTTCTCCATAGTGACTGCACCAATTTGCAATCCAGTCAACAGTGCAGGAGGGTTCCCTTTTCTCCACATCCTCGCCAACACTTGTTTGTTGATTCATTGATGATAACCATTCTGACAGATGTGAGGTGATAGCTCAGTGTGGTTTTAACATGCATCTCTCTGATGATTAGTAATGTTGAGCATCTTTTCATATGTCTACTGGACATCTGTATATCCCCTTTGAATAAATGTCTATTCAGGTCCTCTGCCCATTTTTTTTTTATTACTAAGTCCTTTATTCTCTACTTCTTAACTTAAAATTTGTTTTTCCTTTATTGATTTTAGAGAGAGAGAGAGGGAGAGGGGGAGGGGAGAGAGAGAGAGAGAGAGAGAGAGAGAGAGAGAGACAGAAACATTGACGAGAAAGAACAATTGATTGGCTGCCTCCTGCATGCCCCACCACTGGGGATTTGGCCCACAACCTGGGCATGTGCCCTGATGGGGAATTGAACCAGTGACCTCTGGTGCATGGGTTGACATTCAACCACTGAGCCACACCAGCCGGGCTACTTCTGAACTTTTTATATTCTAATTTTTCTTTTTTTTTTAATTTAATTTAAATTTTTTTTATTAATTTATTTTTGTTACAGATGTTTCTCCTTTTTTCCCCATTGACACCCTCCTCCTCATCCCCCCACCCCGTCCCCAGCTTTGTTGTCCATGTCCATCAGTTATGCATACATGCGTATAAGTTCTGTGGTTTATCTCTTCCCTCCCCCCCCAACCCCCTCTTCTGAGGGTTGTCAGTCTGTACCCTACTTTCACATCTCTGGGTCTACCCTGTTCCCCAGACTGTTATGTTTATTATATTCCACAAATGAGTGAGATCATGTGATATTTGTCTTTCTCTGCTTGGTTTGTTTCCCTTAGGATAATACTCTCGAGGTCCCTCCATGTCGTCTCAAAGGATAAGAGATCTTTCTTTCTTACAGCTGCATAGTACTCCATTGTGTATATGTACCACAGCTTTTTTATCCATTCATCCACTGATGGGCACTTGGGCTGTTTCCAGATCTTAGCTATTGTGAATAGTGCTGCTATGAACATGGGAGTACATATATTCTTTCTGGTTGGTGTTTCAGGATTCTTAGGGTATATTCCTAGAAGTGGGATCACTGGGTCAAATGGTAATTCAATTTTTAATTTTTTGAGGTAACACCATAGTGTTTTCCACAGTGCCTCTGCCCATTTTTAAATTGAATTGTTTGGGTTTGGGTTTTTTTGTTTATTTTGTTTTTAATTTGGTGTTAAGTTGTATGAGTTCTTTATAAATGTTGGGTATTAATTCTTTATTGGATGTATCATTAAAGAATATATTCTTCTATCCAGTAGATTGTCTTTTCATTTTGTTGATGGTTTCCTTTGCTGTACAAAACTTTTTAGTTTAATGTAGTCCTATTTGTTAATTTTTCTTTTATTTCCCTTGTCTGACAAGATAAATCATAATAAAATATTACAAAGAGCAATGTCATAGAGTTTACTGCCCAGGTTTTCTTCTAGGAGTTTCATGGTTTCAGGTCTTACATTTAAATCTTTAATCCATTTTGAGTTTATTCTTGTGAATGTTTTAGGAAGATGGTCTGATTTCATTTTTAGCATCTATCTGTCCAGTATTCACAACACTGTTTATTGAATAGACTACATTTACCCCATTGTATATTCTTGCTTCTTTTGTCATAGGTTAATTGACCACATAGGCATGGGTTTATTTCTGGGCTCTCTATTTTGTCCCATTGATCTATGTGTCTGTTTGTATACCAATGTCATGCTGTTTTGATTACTATAGCTTTGTAGTATAGCTTGATATCAGGTAGCATGTTACCTCCAACTTTGTTCTTCTTTTCTCAAGATTGCTCTGGCTATTTGGGGTCTTTTGTGGTTACATATCAATTTTTGGAATATTTGTTCTAGTTCTGTGAAAAATGCCATTGGTATTTTGATAGGGATTGCATTGAACCTATAAATTGCTTTGGGTGGTTTGGACATTTTAACAATGTTAATTATTTCTATCCATGAGCATGGTATATTCTTTCATTTATCTGTATCTTCTTCAATTTCTTTTTTCAATGTATTATAATTTTCTGAGTATAGATATTTTACCTCCTTGGTTAAATTTAATGCTGGGGGCAGGGGTGATGTAATTATAAGTGGGATTGTTTTCTTAATTTCTCTTTCTGATAATTTATTATTGGTTTATAGAAAGACAATTGACTTCTAAATATTTCTTTTTGTATCCTTTTACTTTACTGAATTCACTTATCAGTTCTAATAGCTTTTTGGTGAAATCTTTGGGGTTCTTCATCTATAGTATCCTGTCATCTGCAAATAATGACAATTTTACTTCTTTCTTTCCAATTTGGATGCCTTTAACTTCTTCTTGTCTGATTGCTGTGGCTAGAACTTTCAATATTACATTGAATAAGTGGTGAAAGTGGACATTCTTGTCTTGTTCCTGATCTTAGGGAAAACACTTTTAGCTTTTTCCCATTGAGTATGATGTTAGCTGTGGGTTTGTAATAGATGGCCTTTATTATATTGAGGTATGTTCCCTCTATTTCCACTTTACTGAGAGTTTTTGTCATAAACAGGTGCTGGATTTTGTCAAATGCTTTTTCTACATCTATTGATATGATCATATGATTTCAATTTTAATCTTTGCCCAAGGAAATGTCTTTTATTGATTTTGGAGAGAGAGGAAGGGGGAGAGAGAGAGAGAGAGAGAGAGAGAGAGAGAGAGAGAGAGAGAGAGAGAGAGAGAAACATCAATTGGTTGCTTTCCACACATACCGTGATTGGGGATCAAACCTGCAACCTAGGTATGTGCTCTGACCAGAAATTGAACCCACAACCAAATGAGTCACACTAGCCAGGGCTGATCATATAATTTTTATCCTTTGTTTTGTTTCTGTGTTGTATCTTGTTAACTGATTTGAGGATACTGAACCAACCTTGCATCCCAGAATAAATCCCACTTAATCATAGAGTATGATATTTTTAATGTATTACTGAATTTCGTTTGCTAATATTTTGTTGAGGATTTTTTGCATCTGTGTTCATCAGGGATGTTAGCCTATAATTTCCCTTTTTGTAATGCGTTTGTCTGTTCTTAGAATTAGGGTAAAGATGGCCTTGTAAAATGAGTTTGGGTACCTTACTGCCTCTTGAATTTTTAGAATAGTTTAGAAGGATAAGTGTTAATTCTTCTTTGAATGTTTGGTAAAATTTAGCTGTGAAGCCATTTAGTCCAGGACTTTATTCGGTTGGAAGTTTTTTTTTATTACTGATTTGATTTCATTAGTAGTCATTGGTCTGTTCAGATTTTCTGTGTTCTTTTTTTATTTGTTTATTTAAATTATTTTTTATTTATTGTTTTAACCTATCTTTATTGTTGACTGTATTACAGATGTCCTCCTACTTTCCCCCATTGACCCTCTCCTCCCTAATCGCATCCCCCTCCTGCCTTTATTTTTTATTTTTTTAATTAGAGTTGACATGTAATATTATATTAGTTTCAGGTGTACATCCCAGTGATTAGACATTATATAACTTACTAAGTGATCATCCCGATAAATCTCGTACCTATCTGCACCATACACAGTTATTAGAATATTATTGACTATATTCCCTATGCTGTACTTTACATTCCCATGACTATTCTGTCACAATCAATTTGTACTTCTTAATCCCTTTAACCTTTTTACCCATGCCCTCAACCTTCTTCACATCTGGCAATCATCAAAATATTCTCTGTATCTTATGAGTCTGTGTGGTTCTGCTTGTTTGTTTTGTTTGTTTGTTTGTTTTTTAGATTCAATCATTGATAGATCTGTCGTTATCACCATTTTATTTTTCATATTTTTTAATCTTTTTTTTTTTCTTCTCTTTCTTAAAGAATACCCTTTAACATCATGCAATACTGGCTTGGTGGTGATAAACTTTCTTAGTTGTTTCTTGTTTGGGAAGCTCTTTATATGTTTTTTGATTCTAAATAGTGGCTTTGCTGGGTAGAGTAATCTTGTTTGTAAGCCCTTGCTTTTCATCACTTTGAATATTTCTTGCCAATCCCTTCTGGCCTGCAATGTTTCTGTTGAGAAATCAGCTGAAAATCTTATGGGAGCTCCCTTGTAAATAACTAACTGCTTTTCTTTTGCTGTTTTTAAGAGTCTCTTTTTGTCTTTAACATTTTGCAGTTTAATTATGATGTGTCTCGGTATGGGCCTCTTTGGCCTGTCTTGTATGGGACTCTCTGTGCTTCCTTGACTTGTATGTCTATTTCCTTTACCAGGTTAGGGAAAAATTCAGTCATTATTTTTTTTCAAATAGATTTTCAATTCCTTGCTCTCTCTCTTGTCCTTCCAGGACTCTCATGATGCAAATGTTGACACACCTAAAGTTGTCCCGGAGGCTCCTTATGCTATCCTCATGTTTTTGGATTCTTTTTTCTTTTTGCTGTTCTGATTGGGTGTTTTTTACTACCTTATATTCCAAATTGTTGGTTTAATTCTCAGCTTCATCCACTCTACTGTTGATTCCTTGTAAATTATTCTTCATTTTAGTTAGTGTATCCTTCATTTCTGACTGGTTATTTTTTATGGTTTCCATATCCTTTTTCTATACTCTCACTAAGTTCATCGAGCATCCTTATAACCAGTGTTTGGAACTCTGTGTCTAGGAGGTTGCTTGTCTCCAATTTGTTTAGTTCTTTTTCTGTAGTTTTGTTCTATTCTTTTATTTGGGACATGTTTCTTTGTCTCCTCATTTTAGCAGCCTTCCTTTGTTTGTTTCTATGAATTATGTAGAGCAGCTACATCACCTGGGCTTGATAGAGTGGCCTTATATATATATAGTAGGTGTTCTGTAGGGTCCAGTAGCACAGCCTCCCCACTCACCCAAGCTGGGCACTCCAGGTGCACCTACCCATGTGGGCTGTGTACACCCTCCTGTTGTAGTTGAGCCTTGATAGCTCTTGGCACATCAATGGAAAGGATTTACCCCCAGGTCAATTGGCTATAAGGACTGGCTATGACCACCAACCACCATGGGGGATCAGCTGTGCAGGGGCCTGCCCCACAGAGCAGGACTTACTTCAGCAGGGCTCTAGTGCCTGTTGAGTTTGCCCCTTGAGGGTGTCACTTGTAGAGGTGGTTGAGTAGTGCTTCGACATGGTCTGAAGGTGTCCACCAGGTGCACTGGTTCTTGGGCCTCTTGGGAGGTGCAGGTCAACATCAGCCACTGCCTGTGTTTTTCCCAGGACCACCCAGCATGAGCTACAAAGCAATCTGCAGATGGCTGCTATTTGTGCTGGCTTGGAGGTGCCCAGACCAGACCAAGCTGCAAACCAAGACAGGTTACCACTACTACTGAGCCAGGGACCACTTAGCAAGAGGTATGTTGATGCCAGATGCTGCTTATTTGAGAGATTTTTAGTAAGATCTCAAGCATGAGCCACAACAAGCCATTTGTATGGAAAAGCCACTGAAAACAGCTTGGGTGGGCCCCCAAGTTGGGTGGGGTCTCAGGTAATCACCAGGGCAGGGCAAACAGCATGAGCCAGGTTGATAGAGACTCAGATATGGCACCCATCCACCAGCTTTTTTAGGGGAGGGCAAAGAAAAGGAACAATGGCCCCTGCCAGCACTTCTGTGTGGAAGAAAGTTGCCCCCCAGCCCTGGTCCTGATGCTGGACAATTCAGTTCCTCTCTGTATGTCCCTGGTGTCTTTTGAGCTACTATACCAGCGCTGGAGCTCAGAGGGAATGAGTCAGAGTAACTCCGTGCATGGGTCCTTTAAGAGGAACTCCCTGGGACTCCAGCCATCCTCCATCTCACTCAGCCACAATCCCTGCTGGTTTTTAAAGCCAGAAGTCATGATGACTTCTCTTCTTGGCACTGGAACCCTGGGCTGGGGGGCCTGGTGTGGGGCTGGGACCATTCGCTCTTTGGGAGAGACTTTCGCAGCTGAGATATCCCTCCTGATTTTTATCCACCACACGTGGTTATGGGACCAGCCCATTCCGTATCGCTGCCCCTCCAACCAGTCTAGATGTGGCTTCTCCTTTAAATCCCTAGTTGTAGCCCGGCCAGTGTGGCTCAGTGGTTGAGCATAGACCCATGCACCAAGAGGTCGCCAGTTTGATTCCCAGTCAGGGCACATGCCCAGGTTGTGGGCCCGATCTCCAGTGAGGGCATGCAGGAGGCAGCCAATTGATGTTCTCTCTCATTGATGTTTCTATCTCTCTCTCCTTTCTTCTCTCTCTAAAAATCAATAAAAAAAAAAAAAGAATACTTTTAAAAATAAATCCCTAGTTGTAAGACTTTCATTCAGCTAGTTTCGGGATGATCTAAATGATGGTTGTTCTGTAGTTTAGTTGTAATTTTGATGTGATTGTGAGAGGAGGTGAGTGCCACATTTACCTATGCCACCATCTTGACTGGAAGTCTTTTCTGTGTGTTCTTGATTCAGTCTTGGAGACTGTATGTTTCTAAGAATTTCTCCATTTCTTTCAGTGTCCAATTTGTTGAAATATAATTGTTCTTAGTATTTTCTCATAATCCATTGCATTTCTGTGATGTCAGTTGCCACTGCTCCTCTTATATTTCTTATTTTTATTTATTTGGGTCCTTCCTCTTTTTTTCTTGGTGAGTCTAGTTAAAGATTTATCAATTTTATTTATCTTTTCAAAAAACTAGCTCTTGATTGCATTGACCTTTTGTATTGTTCTTTAGATTCTATTTACTTCATTTCAGCTGTTTATCATTTCTTTCCTTCTACTCTCATACACTTTGTTGTCCTTTCTCTAGTTACTTTAGGTGTAAGGTTAGATTGTTTATTTGAGATTTTTCTTGTTTCTTTAAAAAATTTTTTTATTCATTGATTTTTAAAGTCAGAGAGGAAGGGGAAAGAAAGAGAGAGAGAATTATTGTTTCATTTATTTATGCATTCATTGGTTGATTCTTATATGTGCCCTGACTGGAGATTGAACTCGCTACTTTGGCATATCAGAACAACACTCTAACCAGTTGAGCTACCTGACTAGGGCAAGATTATTTTGTTTGTTTCTTGAGGTAGGCCTGTATTGCTATGAATTTCACTCTTAGTACTGGTTTCACTATGTCCCATAGATTTTGGGTTGTTGTGTTTACATTTTCATTTATCTCAAGGTATCTTTTGATTTCTTCTTTGATCTCATTGTTAACACATTCATTGTTTAATAGCATGTTATGTGTAGCCTCCATTATTTTGTGTGCTTTTCAGTGGGTTTTTTGTTTGTTTGTTTTTTTGTTTTTTCTTGTATTTAATTTCTAGTTTCATACCACTGGATCAGAGAAGATCCATCTGATCTAATGTTGTCATTTAAGGCTGCAGTATGCTTGTTATCTTCTGTCTGGAAAATCTGTCCATTGATGTCAACGGGGTGTTAAAGTCACCTACTATGACTGTATTACTGTTGACTTCTTCCTTTATGTCCATCAATATTTGTTTTATATATTTAGGTGCTCCTGAGTTGGGTCATATCTGCTTACAAGGGTTATATCCTCTTGTTGAATTGATCCCTTTATCATTATATGTCCTTTTTTGTCTCTTATTATAGCTTATGTTTTAAAGTCTATTTTGTTTTTGTTTTTGTTTCCATTTGCACGAAATATCTTTTTCCATCCCTTTACTTTCAATTTGTGTTTGTTTGTTTTTTTTAATCTGAAATAGGTCTCTTATAGACAGTATATGTAAGGGTCTTTTTTTCTTATTCATTTAGCTACTCTATGACTTTTGATTGGAGCATTTAATCCATTTACATTGATTGGTACATAGTTATTGCCATTTTATTATTCATATTTCTGTTATTTTTTCCCCTCCTTTTTCTTAAAGAAGTTCCTTTAACATTTCTTGTGATACTGGTTTGGTGGTGATGAACTCCTTTAGATTTTCTTGTCTGCAAAGTTCTTTATATATCCTTCAATTTTAAATGACATCCTTGCTGGATAGAACAGTCTTGGTTGTAGGTCATTTCTTTTAATCACTTTGAATATTTCTTGCCAATCCCTCTGGCTTGCAAAGTTTCTGTTGAGAAATCAGTTGACAGTCTTATGGGAACTCCTTTGTAGGTAACTATCTGCCTTTCTCTTGCTGCTTTTAAGATTCTCTCTTTGTCTTTAAGTGTTGACATTTTAATAGTCATGTGTCTTGGTGTGGGGCTCTTTGGATTCATCTTCTTTGAAACTCTCTGCTCTTTCTTGAATTGTATGTCTATTTTTTTCACCACTTTGGTAATTTTTCAGTCATTATTTCTTTAAATTGGTTCTCAAAACCTTGCTCGCTCTCTTCTGCTTCTGGTACCCCTATGATGAGAATGTTGTTACACTTGATATTGTTGCAGTGGTCCCTTAAACTACCCTCATTTTTTAAAATTTGTTTTTCTTATTGTTCTTTCAATTGGGCATTTTCTGCTACCTTGCCTTCTAAATTGCTGATTTGATCCTCTGCTATATATAATCTGCTATTGATTTCTTCTAGTGTAGTCCTAGTTTTAATTACTGTATTCTTCATTTCTGAATGATTCTTTTTTTATGGTTTCTATGTTCTTTTTTGTGGAAGCTCTCACTAAGTTCCCTGAGCATCCTTATATCCAGTGTTTAGAATTCTGTGTCTGGTAGATTGCTTGCCTCCATTTAGTTTAGTTTTTCTGTTTGTTTGTTTGTTTGTTTGTGGTCTTATACAACTGAATTTGAGTTCTGCCTTTACAACTTGCTTACGATCCTTGAGCAGATAATAATCTCTTTGAGCCAGTTTGTCAACATGTAAAATGGAAAAAATAATAACTACCTGATGGGAGTAGAGATATTTTATATTATAGACCAGACACATTTTATGTTAAAGACCAGAGCAGATGGCATGGAACAGATGTGTAAGAGTGGCGAATATTATAACAAAAGCTTATCCAACTACATCAGTTCAATATAATAAATTAAGTGAACTCAATACATACTCCTCTGCCTTTTTAAGAAGTAGGCAAGTCTTTAACACTCTTTAAGTTATTAATTCTCACCATAAAACCAAATACCAAATCCACAACAGAATGAATCTGCCTTCCCCAAACTTCTGATATCCATGTATGGCCATGTTGCAGCATCATTGCCCAGTACGATTAATGATAATTTATATTAGACACATGGCACATTGCCTGGCATGAAGCTGGCATTACATTGGTAGCTATTGTTATCATTATTTAAAAAAAAAAAAAAAAGGTTACTCCTTTAAGTGCCAAATTATATCAATTTGTATGAAGAACTACATAAAATGCATTGCATACTTCTCTACTTTCTTGAAAAAATAATCCCTTTTTGATGAAGCCATAGGTTAGCTAAAGGGTTAAAATTTAAAGTTAAGAATAGAAATTTAGAAACTTGGTTATTAGCTGTAGTTAAGCTTCATGGTTCTTTAAAATGTGCTCTCAGTCAAAAATCTGCTTTTGCAAGCAATAGACAATTCCCATAAAAGTAAGTATAGATAACAAAGCTATGCTAGATTGATTTGAAAATAGTGATTCACTAATGTCAGAATTATAAGATGTCACTTCACTTGGTTTGTAGGAATCAGGAGACTGACTGAATCTAAATATGACAGGAAGGGAAAACCCACAGACTCCAAGAAGTCTACACTAAGAGGAGATGACTCCTCAGATACCATGGCAAGTAAGAATTGATGCAAGGGTCCTGTAAAAACTGCACTCCATACCAAATCATTAACTTCCTTTATCAGATTTTTTTATTTTTTAGTTCCTCTCCCTTTGCACATAAAGTTCCCTTTCAAACTCCTGAAAAACTCCTTGTCTTTTCTGACTCGGCAAGGCAGGTTTTAGTTTTCTCCCCATCTCTTCATTTGGCTGCCTCTTGAAGTGAACTCTTCTCTTGTTGCATTCTGGATGCTTTAGTGAGTGGTTTCATGGAACATTAGGCATACATGCTTGGGTTTGGTTATAAAATTTGGTGTGCCAGCCAGAAACCTTTGCCTGTGGCTCATAAGCTCCTCACCATGAATCTGGTGAGGTGTCCACGCAGTTGCCTAGGCCTCTTGTCCTAGGGAATGTCCCCAGGACTCTCCGTCAGCTAGGCGCCGTCCACCTTTGGTGCTTGTATTTCTTTGCAACAAGGAAATGGTTGTTCTGCTTTTGGTTTGCACGGATATCCTTCTGAATGGGTGCATCAGTACAATAGACTGAATTCTTATTTCTTTCTCCTATTTGATTGGTCTCTTAAGGGACAGCATTTGGTTGGCCTTTTTGTGTTCTACCTTTTTAACTTGCAGGGATATCAGACTCAAAGGTCATTGGTTCTAATCAGTAAAGCCCCAACTTAGAAGGGAGAAATTAGGGAATTTCACTCACAGAGGCATTTCTAGGCTTTCATTTGTTTGGATTTTGATATAATTTCTGGTTACTTGAAAATGGCCAACTGACTAATTGGCAACAATGGACAATTCTAGTTCAATTCCTAAGCGTAGTCCTTTAGGTTGCATACTTCAGAATTGGTCAATATTTAGTTATATGCCCATAAAAAGGAAAAAATGATTTTCTATTGTAATACTGCATAGCTACAATAATCTTTGGGCTCTACATAACAATGGCTCAAGAATGAATATGTAAATTATGACACCATTTTGCAATTGGATTTACTTTGTAAAAGGAAAGGTAAATCCGATGAAATACTTCATGTACAATCTTGTATTTTGTTATATCAAAATGAGCCAACTCAGAAAAGATGTAAAATTTTGCTTCAACAGACAGGGAATTCTCAGAGATCTGTATTGCCTGATTTAGGGCAAAGGGAGAAGGATAATTTGTTAGTTACTGAATTAAATTTCCCAACAGCACCTCCACTACATTATGATAGAGGGCCTATCACAATTATTCCACCACAGTAGCCCCTACAACTTTAGAAGCCTAAGATCTTGCTGAACCCACTAGATCCGAAAGATCCCCCAAACACCTAGGGAAGAAGAGGTAAGAATGGTCTCCCCCTGGCACATCTGGCAGTGTACTCAGGGTAGGGAGCCACCCAAATTCCAACAAGACAGTCTTCATTAATGCAAATCCCATTGAAGACTTAGAGGCTGGCGGAAAACCAACAAGCATGATTTGGGTTTTTTTTAACACCAGACTTGTTTAATTGGAAAAATAATATGTCTACCTATCAGGATGAGCCAAAGAAAATAGAAAACTTGTTTTCTTCCATATTTGCTATTCATCACCCCACTTGGGCTGATGTGCAAAATTTTCTTAACACCTTCCCTCTGAGGAGCATCAGATGGTGTTGGAAAAAGCTAGAGATGAGGATGACCAACTGCATTCAGAGACCCCCAATAATCAAGTAAGAGCAGGCACTGCCTATATTGCACCCTAACTGGAATGTCAACAATGGAGACAGTGGTAGGCTTGAACATTACCAAAACTGCATATTGGCAAGACTAATAAGAAGAGTACCAAAACAGAAAAGTCTTTTTTTTTTCCTTTATTGATTTTAGAGAGAGAAGGGAGAGAGAGAGAGAAGCATCGATGATAGAGAACATTGATTGGCTGCCTCCTGCATGCCCCCCACTGGAGATAAGCCCACAACCTGGGCATGTGCCTTGACCGGGAATTGAACCAGTGACCTCTTGGTGCATGGGTCGACGCTCAACCACTGAGCCACACTGGCCAGACCAGAAAAGTCTTGATAAAGTTCAAGAGGATCTAATGAAGACCCCTCAGAACTCCTTGAAAGAATCTCTGAGGCATACAGAAGATATACTGATATTAATCCGGGAGCCCAGAAAAATTAAAAATGGTTAATATGACATTCACTGGGCTGAGCACATCTGACATACACAACAAATTACAGAAGGTGCTATAGGCATGCTTATGTCATAGTTGGTTGACATTGCTTTAATATCAGGTATCAAAAATTCAAGAGAAAAATGAACAATGGAAAATGATGCAGCAGGCTACCCTACTGGTGGCCGCCTTATCCCATGAAGATTTAAGACCAAAACCACATCCTCCACGAGGAAAAGATTTCCCCCAGGTAAGAAACACGGGTCCCCCAGGACAAAAAAGATGTCCTCCTTTGGGACCTTGCCAAAGCGCCTAAGAGTGTTGACCAAGGAACTAAAATTTTAGTAATGCAAAATATTGGGTTTCAACCTGAAGCTTAGGAATATTTTCAAATGAGTGCCAAACATTTTCATTCCTCTAATCTGGAACTGCCCCTTTCCATCAGGAAGTAACTAGAATGGTCGCTACCCATATCCCTCAAGAATGAGAAATGAACAAAAGACAGTGGGGATTGAAGCCGTAGTTTAGCTGAGGGATTAAAAATAAAGTAAACAATAGAAATGTAGAAATTTAGTTGTTAACTGTAGGTAAGCTTTATAGTTCTCCCTGTCTCCTGGTTTGGCTGCCTGTACTCAATGCTTTAGTGATTGGTTTCACAGCGCGTCGGGCATACGAACCCGGGTTTGGTTACAGATTTATTGACACTATCGTAAAAACATCACTAATGTGTTGGCATGAATACAGTGCTGCTCTCAGGAGTATAGAACATGTAGTCCCAATAGCTCCAAACTCGATGATATCACCCTGTCAGTTATTTTTGATGTCTAATAGATATTTAATTTAATGCTTATTAAATTCCATTTCTTCCCATCAAGTTGTCAACTATCACTTCTTGCTGGTGTCACTTTAAATTGTATTTAGCAACAATCCACCCACTTGCATTTTCATTTGGTATACAGTGAAACAAACAATAAAACAACAAAAAACAAGCTTAGAATAATGGAAATGTGGAAACAAAGAGCCTGTAGGTATTAAATTAGAACCTGTAAATACTGATCAAAAACTATAAAAAGGGTCTTTGTGGTCATCTGCTCAATTCATCTGTTCTCAAGAGAATAGAAACAGCTCGTCAGAATTAGTGTAAATACAGAGTAAATAGATTCTGAGTAAGCACTTAAGAGAAATGGTCAGGAACATCATGATCTTTTTTATTTATATATTTATTTATTTTTGTTTTTTAAATTTTTAAAAAATTTATTTTTCAGTTACAGTTGACATATAATATTAGTTTCAGGTGTACAACACAGTGATTATACATTTATATATCTTATGAAGTGATCACTCCAATAATTCATGATTTTTAGTTTTGTAGTTTGGCAAGGGTTTTTCTACAATTATTGTGTGTGTGTGTGTGGGTGCGCGCGTGTGTGCACGTGTGTGCATGTGTGGTATAAAATACACATGACATAAAATTTACCCTCTTGATCACTTTTAAATATATAGATCAGTGGTACTACATACATCTATAATATTGTGCAACTATCACCACCATCTATCGCCAGAACTCTTTTCGTCTTGTGTAACTGGAACTGTATACACATTGAACAATAACTCGCCATTCCTCCCGCTCCAGTCCCAGCAATCACCATACTCCTTTCTAGCTCTGTGATGTTGAGTACTTCAAGAACCTCATACAAGTGACATCATACAGCACTTGTCTTTTTTTTTTTTTTTTCCACTGGCTTCTATCACTTAGCATAATGTCCTCAGGAGTCATCCATGCTGGAGCCTATGTCAAATTTTCTGTCCTTTTTAAGGTTGAATAATATTCCACTTTATGTATATACAACACTTCGCTTATCTATTCATCAAATGACGGACACAAGGGCTGCTTTATGTTTTGCCTGTTGTGAATAATACTGCTATTTACATAAGAGTACAAATATTTCTTTGAGACCCTGTTTTTAACCCTTTTGTTTATATACTCAGAAGTAGAATTGCTGGATCATATGGTAATTCTCTTTTTATTTTTCTTGAGGAACCATCATATTATTTTCCACCAGACTGTCCATTTTTACATTCTGGCTATACATGTATACAACAGCTATGCATCTATTTACAGCTGACATTGTACACTAGACATGCACAAGGGTTCCAATTTCTTCACGTTCTTGCCAACATTTAGTATTCACTGTTTTTTGTGGTAGCTATTCTAATAGGTGTTAGGTAGTATCTCATTGTACTTTTGATTTGCATTTTTCTAATGATTAGTAATGTTGGGCATCTTTTCATGTGTACATCTTTGAAGAAATGTCTATTCAAGTTCTTTGACCATTATTAAATCAGGACATTTGGTTATTCTGTTGTTCAGTTTTAGAAGTTTTCTATAATTTCTGGATACTAATCCCTTATCAGTCAGATATGTAATTTACAAGTATTTTCTCTCCTTCTATGGATTGCCATTTTACTCCATTGGTAGTTACTACTGATATACAAATTTACTTTTTTTTTTTTCATGTAGTCAAATTTGTTCATCTTTTTTTTTATATTACCTGTGTCTTTGGTGTCATATGCAAGAAATAATTGCCTAATCCAATGGGGCAAAGCTTTTGTCCTATGTTTTCTTTTAAGAGTTAATTGCTTTAGGTTTTACATTTAGATCTTTGATCCATTTTGAGTTAATTTTTTACTACAGTGTTAAGTAAAGGTACAACTCAAACTTTTGCATGTGGACATCATTTTCCCAGCACCATTTGTTGAAAACTGTCCTTTCCCCCATTGAATGGTCTTCACATCCTTGTCAAAAGTCATTTGATCATATGTATACAAAAATATATTTCTGGGCTCTCTTTTCTAAACCTTTGATCTATATGTCTGTATATATTTCAGTACCAGTTTTGATTACTGTAGTAGCTTTGTAGTAAGTTTTGTTATTGATATTTTAAAGTTTTAAAGTTTTTTATTGAGATGTGATTGACATATAATATTGGATTCGTTTCAATATTTGTATGTATTACAAAATAATCATGGCATAAGTCCAGTTAACATTCACTAAAATACAAAATACAACATTTTTGTGACAAGAATTTTTAAGATCTGCTCTCTTAGCAACTTTCAAATATATAATACAGTATTATTAACTATCATCACCATGCTTTACATTACATCCCCAGGAGGTATTTATTTCATAACTGGAAGTTTGTGCCTTTTGACCCCCTTTACCCATTTCGCCCACCTCCACTCCCCACACCTCTGGCAACCACCAATATATCCCTGTATCTACAACTGCCTGGCTTACTTCATTTAGCATAATGCCCTCAAGATCATCCATGTTGTCACAAATGGCAAAATTTCATTTCTTTCTATGGCTGAATAGTATCTCATTATATATGACATTTCTTTATCCATACCTCTATCAATGGACACTTAGGTGTTTCCATGTCTTGGTTACTATAAATAATGGTCTAATGAACATAGGGGTACAGATATCTTTTTGAGATCATGCTTTTGTTTTGTTTGGGTAAACACCCAGAAGTGGAATTGATAAATTATATACCAGTTCTATTTTTTAAAATATCTTTTCATTGATTTTTTAGAGAGAGAGGAAAGGGAGAGAGAGAAACATCGATGAGAGAGAAAAACATCAATCGGCTGCCTCCTGCACGCCCCCCACTGGGGACGGAGGCTACAACCAGGGCATGTGCCCTGACCAAGAATCAAACTGGGACCTCTCAGACCATGGAACAATGCTCAATCCACTGAGCCATGACAGCTGGGCAGAAGTTCTATTTTTAGTATGGTGAGAAAATTCCAACCTGTTTTCCATAGTGGCTGCACCAGTTTACTTTCCCAACAACAGTGTGCAAAGATTCCCTTCTCTCCACATTCTCATCAACACCTGTTATATCTTATCTTTTCTACTATAGCCATTCTAACAGGTATGAAATGATATCTTATTGTGGTTTTAATTTGCATTTCCCTGATGATTAGTGATATTGAGCACTTTTTCATGTACCTGTTGGCTATCTGTATGTCTTTTTCAGAAAAATGATTTCTATTCAGATTTTCTGACCATTTTAATTGAATTGTTCTTTTTTTTTGTTATTGAGTTGTATGATATATATATTGGATTTTAACCCCTTATCAGATATATGATGTGCAGATACTTTCTCCCATTCAGCAGGTTGCCTTTACATTTTAGTAACAGTTTCTTTTGTTGAGCAGAATCTTTTCAGTTTGATCTATTCCCACACTTGTTGATTTTTGTTCTTGTTGCCTATGCTTTGGTGTTAGATCCCAAAAAAGTATTGCCACAACTGATGTCAAGAGTCTACTACCTATGTTTTTTCTGGGAGTTTCATGGTTTCAGGTCTCACATTCAAGTCTTTAATCCATTTTGTGTTAAGTTTTTGTGTATGGTGTAAAATAACAGTCCAGCTTTATTCTTGCTGCTTTTAAGATTCTCTCCTTGTCTTTCACTTTTGACATTTTAATTATAATGTGTCTGGGTGTGGGTCTCTTTGGGTTCATCATATTTGGAAATCTCCAGCCTTCCTGGATCAGGATGTCTGTTTTATTTCTCCAGGTTAGGGAAGTTTTCAGTCATTATTTCTTCAAGTAAGTTTTCAGTCAGCATCTAGATTCAGGCTAATTGGAACCAGACACTCAGGCAGTGGACTTTAAAGAAGATAAACATATACAGTCCTGTGCAACCACAAGCATAAGCCCTACTGGCCACAAGACCAGAGATCTGGAGGTGTCCCCTGGGCAGCAGTCACAGAATTGGGGCTACAGAGGAGTGTATAAGGTCCTTTCTGTGAGCTGTGTGTGAGCAAGGCAGAGGGGAAGCACAAGATAGCGTGTTTCCCAAAAGTACATAGGTCCCTAGAAAATTCCCAACCTGAACCCTGCCTCCCACCCCAAGTTTCTCTATGCTGAGGATCAGTCTGGGGTGCAAACTTAAGGTCTTCTCGGGTCTTAGAATTCCGAGGCTTTCCCTGTACATGTATGGTACTTTCTAATTTTCCCTGTATATGCACTTGTTTTTTAATGTCCTGGTCTTAAATGTGTTTTTTTCCCCATGGGAAAAAGTGAAAAATGAAGGGGGGAGAAAATGAGCACTGGCCCTATAAATATCCTGACAGTTACTCCTTCCAGAGGGGAAGGGATCGCAACAATGGGGAGGTGCGACAATAGCCATCAAGCCCCGGTCTTTGGCTGAAGGTCTGTGATGAAAGCAGCAATCAGCAGTCAGAGCATACAGATCCCTGATATTTGGAGGACAAGGTCCCTTTCATTCACCCTGGCTCCCACAAGCTGTTTGCAAGCTGCCCCAGGAACAATTACGCAGCTAACTGCCACATGGTTGGGGTGGGGAACCCATAGCTGCTGTAGTCCTAAGAGTTGGAATTGGCCAAAATTAGCTGCAATTTTTAGTCCAAGACTTCTCTTGGAAATTCCAAGCCTTCGATACATTCCAGAGTTCAAAAATAATTGTATTAGACAGTTTTACCAGAGCAGTTGTTGGCCAAGTGGGAGACAGAGCCCTGGTCCTTTTTCCTCCACCATCCTCCCAGAAAACTCCTTCATGGTCTTTTGTGACAATAGCTTGGAAAACAAACAGGAAAGAGCTTGTAGGCATTCAGTGAGAAATTCGTAATGATCACGATGGCTGTAATGAATTGCTGTGACCCTATTTCAGTTATCCAAAGGCTATTTTCTTGGTCTTTTCTTCTCAGCCTTCTCTGATTTAAAGGAGGTATGCAGGCAAGGACACCTGGTGAGTGGGTGATTTTTTAGTTTCTTTCAGGAGGCACAGTCACGGTGAAAACAAAGCCTATGGAGAAGGAAGGGCCCAGGGATGCAGACTGCAATCCTGTGAGGAGTGTGTCCCTGAATAATAGGGCTTTGAAGAGATAAGTAGAAATCATGTTTCTATTTCCAGGCAAATATCCTTGAAGCTTGTGTACAATCAATCAACTTTCTGATGTCAGATCTTACATTGATTTCTAGACGGCCAAGTCACTCTTTGGCATCAAAGACCCAGAGAATCCTAAAGGCCCTTTGGAAACCCCTCAGCCTGGGCCGGTTGTCCTCAGCACACCTTTAAGCAGTAGTCAAACACACTTAAGCAATGAATTCCTAACTTCTCTTCAGCACCAATAAGGGCAATCCACAGAAAACCTTCAGGTAAAATGAGAATGTGAAGGGTTGGGTGCTACCAGGAGCCCAGTGGTTGGCCAGAAACCACAAATTAGAGAAATGGCTATTTTCTCCTTTTCCTGCTTTGCCTTGGTGGCCAACCTGGAATGATTTGTTCCTTTGGTGTCAGAAGTTCAGGAGTTTTCACTGGCCAAAATACTGCTATAAAATCCTTTCTGCTATCTCAGGTCCTTCAGTTGGTAAGTCAGGATAGGGGGGAAGTTGTTGAGAAAATTTATTTCAACTCTGTCATGTATGTTGAGCATTATCTTCCATTGATTTTTCTTCCCTGCAGTCCTACTAGGTATGGGGCAAATTTAGATCATATGTTGTTGTTAGATCATGGATAGATTATATTAGGAAAGTAGTTCTACTGATTTGGCCTCTTTATATGTCTAGAAAATCATAACATTTAACTAAAATGCCTGTGAGGCCCATTGCAGTCTCATACTTTTATTAAAATGGGGAATGGTAGCCCTGGCCAGGTAATTCAGTTGGTTAGAACATCGTCCTGATATGCCAAGGTTGTGGGTTCAATCTCTGGTCAGGGCACAGTCAAGAAACAACCAATGAATGCATAAATAGGTGGAACAACAAATCTATGTTTCTCCCTTTCTTTCTAACTCTAAAAACAAATCAATAAAACATTTTTTAAAATAAAAAACATGGGGAGAGTGAGGAAGGAAGTGGGCATAGAATAACAAAGAACAAATTCGGGACATTGCATGATGGCAATGAGATTTACTTGGAGGTTAGTTGGGAGGCATGATGATGATGATTTTATTTTAGTCTACTCTATTCTATGTTTGTGGAGAAGGCAAGCCTGATTTGATGGTTCTCTGGAAGAAACAATTTTCAAGAAGACATCTTTCAGTCAATTATGCAATGAGACTGGTTTCCTTGTGAGCTTTGTTTTCTCCCCGTGTTTCAGATCTCATGTGTTCATGAGAAAATGTATTCCTTCACATTGTTTCGTTCCTTCTCCCCAGTCAGCATGCCTGTTCACATCCGTGACAGTCCCCGTTCACTTTTAGAAACAGAAGCTACTCTGGGTAATTTTTTTTTAAATCCTCACCTGAGGACATTCTTGCATTTATCTTCAGATAGAGCAGGAGGGAGAGAGGGAGGAAGAGAGAGAGAGAAACATCAGTGTGAGGGAGACACATCGATGGTCGCCACCCACACGGCCCCAACCAGGGCGGGGACAAACTGCAACCAAGGTACATGCCCTTAGTGGGAACCGAACCCAGGACTCTCTGGTCCTCAGGCCGATGCTCTAACCGCTGAGCCAAACTGGCCAGAGCACTCTGGGTATTTTAATCAGAATGGAATTTCATACAGGGGCTTTCATATTGAAAAATATATTTGTAGTTCTGGAGGAGGATATATTTACCATAATCACAAAGGTGAGGACCAAGGGTGTCCACACCTTTGAAGTGTAGGCATCAAGAAAGTCCCATGGAGGCTGTAATCTGGCCCTCGAGCTGCCACAACCACCATTTAACTCCCACGTGATGCTGGGCCCTGGAATGCTGCTGTGCAATCCCTGGTTTCTTGACTGTGCTCACCAGCAGAAAACAGAAGAGCATAAAATAGAACAGTCTCACTCTGCCTTCCAATCCTCTCATAAGACATCTAAACGGACAAAATTTGCCTTAAGGAAGCGTGGGAACAATTATGCTTTAGTTTTCCAGCTAACCAGTGGAAAGGATCTTGAGTGTGCTGCTACCATTTCCACCGTAATAGCCAAGTGCTTTAAATATTTCCAGTGTGCCAAGGATAAGGCTTAAACCAAAGGAATGAATGTCTAATGGTGGAACTTACTCATTGAGATAAACTCTTCTTTCTCTTAATGTTGGATGGATACTTTAGATCTTAACATATAAATCATCTCTACCAATTTTACTTTTGACCTACTGGTGCCTTATAGTTATGATTGTCCAATAGAAGGAAAAGCCCTCACTCTTCCATTTCTTACTGCCCAGGAATACAATATATTCTCCTGTATAACTTTATCATTGAGATTATAGATAAGGTTGCCCTTTCTCAGGCCCTCATTCTCATGAGTGTATAAAATGGAATGTGCAAAGGGGACAATTTTGTGCCTGTTGCAGTCTTCCGCACTGGGAGAGCACTGTGGGTGGGCACCCAGGGCTCAGGCCAGCACTGCAGCTGCCCAACAACTGGCAAGAGCCATGAGACCCTCTCACCTGTGCTACCCCCTCAGGGTGAGTCCTGGATCATGATATCTTAAATTTTCTAGCTGAAAGAGACTCTTAAAATTTGTAATTGAATATCCACTTTTAATTTTTTTCTTTACATTCTAGTTATTTTATTAGAATATGCCTTGGTGTCAGTCATTCTAGGTTGATTTTCCAAGGTACACAGTATATTCTTTTTTTTTGAAATATGTTTTTATTGATTTTAGAGAAAGAGGAAGGGAGAGGGAGAGAGAAACACTGATGTGAAAAAGAAACATCGATTGGTTGCCTCCCATATACACCCTGACCAGGGACCGAACCCACAACCTGGGCATGTGCCCTGACTAGGAATTGAACAGGTGGCCTTCTGGTACACTGGATGATGCTCAACCAACTGAGCCACAGTGGCCAGGGCTACACAGTATATTCTTTATATGTAATTTCAAATTGTACTTTATTTCAGAGTGGTTTTTCTTCAATGGTTATTCTTTAGTATTTGGTCTGTTCTATTACTTTGGTCTTCTTCAGGAATTTACACACATATACACACACACTTTGCTGGCGTTCTATATAACTTTCTCTTAATTTTTTTTTCATTTCTTTTATATTTTAATTTAAAATTTCTCTCTTTTCCATTTTCTGTTTCACTGTATGGATGACTCATGGTATTTAGTAACTAAAATATCACTGTTAATTTAGTCTCCGTTTCTAAAATATTTTTTCTTATATTTCTAATACTTTCTAATTGACTTTGTAAGCTACATTTTCAAAACTTCTTGTTTTCTTTTTTCAATAATATTATTTCTGATTTATTTTGGCTTTTATTTAAGTTGTTCTTCTGTAACTTCTATGACTTTCTTAATTTCTTTGAGCTTGTTTTTAGGGATGTCTTTCTGGCTTATTTTCATTACTTGAAAGAATGATATTTTGCTCCTAACTTTTCTGAAATAAGTTTGAATGGGTTTTACTACTTTTCCCCCCATTGTTTATATTTCAGCAAAATGAGTTTGCGCTGGAAGACAGCCAGTGTAGCTTTGCTAGCTTCAAGGTTCTGGAGCTCCCTCTACTGTCGTTTATTTGAATTGTTAGAAAATTCTGTGCTTTTGTGAGATGTACTGTCTCCTTTTCCCATCTCTTTCCTTTGCTCCTGTTGTTCCTGCTCAGTGTGGGGCCTTTGTCCCAGCAGTAAGACTGGAGCCCAGAATCGAGATCTCCCCAGCACTGTCTGACTTAACGAGGTCCCTTGCACTCATCAGCAAACCACAGTCTACCAAGTTACTCCCAGTTTGGACTGGTCTTCTCTGGAGAATATGTTTGCAATGCATATTAAGACAAAGGATTTCTAGTAATATGCAAATCACATATAATCAATAAGGAAAAGAAAATTGCTCAATAGAATAATGTTACAGACAGGCAATCTATAAAGGAGGAAACCTGAATGTCAAATAAACATGAAAAAGCGCTTCATATGAAAACGTGCTTCATATGAAAATGTGAGTCATCTCACTGGTAATTGAAAATGCTAATTAAAACATGAAAATAGAGTTGCAGCTGACTCAGCACTAAGTCAATAAGCTAAATAATAATTACCAAAAACATAAATCAAATCTTGACTTCTGTTAAAGAACAACCATCACCTCTTTGGTATTCTGAAAAAAGAGCCGCCCCCCTCCCAAAAAAAAAAAAAAAAAAAGTGATTAAGAGAAAATCTCTAGTGCTCCCTCTGGTCTCTCTGGCTTTGCTTAAACATCTCACATCCCAGAATATTATCTATATACCTCTTTATCTAGCTAATTTCTACTCATTTCTCCGGTCTTACCTTATTTGTCATCCCTTTCAGGAAAACTGGGATAGATAGATGCCCCTGCTATGTCTGTTGTTGGCATTATATTCTTTCTCTACCGCGGCATTTTCCAGACATTGCTGTGAGGGTTCGATTTATGTCACTGTGGCTAGGCTATAGTGCTGAGTTTTTCTATCAAACCCTAATTGAGGTGTTGCTGTGAAGTAATCTATAGATGCGTTAGCATCCACAATCACTTGACTTATCCCCCATAATCAAGGTGGGCGTGTTCCAAGTAGTTTAAAGGTATTAAGTGCAGAACCAAAGTTTCCCTGAAAATAAAGAAGTTCCCGCCCTGGCCGGGTGCTCAGTTGGTTAGCGCGTCGTCCTGAAAACCGAGGTGGCGGTTCGTCCCGGTCAGGGCATATACACGAATCAACCACTGGACGCGGTGGCCAAAGTGATGCTGAGGGGACCTCAAGACAACCGGTTCTAATGAGTTCAAGCTGAACCAGCCAACCGAGGTCGGAACTCCTCGGTGAAGTTCAGCCCCATTACCTCCCAGTTCCTACCGGTCTCCTCCTGGGACACGTCGGTGCGCCTCTGCGATGTGCCATCCAACGCCATGCGGTTCAGGTCCCAGCACACCGTCGCCGTGCTGGACTGCGCCTTCTACGATCCATTGCATGCCTGGAGTGGGGGATTAGATCATCAACTGAAAATGCATGATTTGAACACTGATCAAGAAAATCTTGTTGGAACCCATAATGCCCGTATCAGATGTGTTGACTACAGTCCAGAAGTAAATGTGGTGGTTCCTGGGAGCTGGGATTAGACAGTTTAATTGTGGGATCCCAGAACTTATAATGCTGGGTCCTTCTTTCCGCCTCAAAAGATGTACACTCTCTCAGTGTCTGGAGGACAGGCTGCGTGTGGGCACTGCGGCCGCAGTGTTGGTGTGGGACCTAGGGAACATGGGCTAGTGCAGCAGCATTTGGAGGCCAGCATGAAGCGCCATCCTCGCCGCACACAAGAAGGGCTATGTACTGAGCTCTCCCGAAGGCTGAGTGGCAGCGGAGGTACAGGAGAAGTATGCCTTCAAGTGTCACAGACTAAGAGAAAATAATACCGAGCAGATTTACCCAGTCAATGCCATTTCCTTTCACAATATCCACAATACATTTGCCACAGGTAGTTCTGATGGATTTGTAAATATTTGGGATCCATTTAACAAAAAGCAACTGCCAGTTCCACCGGTACCCCACCAGCTTTGCATCACTTGCCTTCAGTAATGACGGGACTACACTTGTGATAGCATCATCACATGGGTGACAGGGGACATTCTGAAGATGGTATCTTCATTCGCCAAGTGGCAGGGGCAGAAACAAAACCCAAGTCCACCTAATCATCTCGTGAAAATGGTTTATCCATGGAAAGCTTTGTTTTCCTTCCTACAAATATATTCTTATCCGCATTATAGTCATCGTGGGCAAGTCACTTAGTATGTGGATGTCTCTGTTTTCTGTCTGACACAAAACTTGTCTGCGCCCTTTCATGCTGACTTTGTGCAGGACGGGGAGTCTTGGTGACCTGTACAGTAGTCAGAAGAATTGTTTTTATCCCAGCAAGCCCAGCTGCTTTTCTGAGCATTTGAGCTCTTTTTGTAAAATAATCTGAACCTGTTATTTCCATGCTGTCTAATATATTAACCAGAGATTCAGAACCCTTTAAAAAAATCAATCAATGAATGCATAAATAAGTAGAACAACAAATCAATGTTTCTCTCTCTCCCCCTCTTCCTCTCTCTCCCCTCCCCCTTCCTCTCTTTCTCTAAAATCAATAAATTTTTTAAAAATCAAAAGAAATTTTTCTTGTAAACTGCACTGTCACCTCCTGCTGGAGAGCTCCCAGCCTCCCTCTCCTGACCATCTGCCCCAGGAATGTTGCGCTTGACTAGCCATCCCCACAATTGAGTAAACCAATCCCTTGAAGTAAATATATCTCTCTATATAATATATATCATATATTATATGTACACATATATAGATAACATATGCATATATTTAGATATATGTGTATATTCTAAATGTATTCTAGATAGATATATCCTACTGGTGCTATTTCTCTCGTGGAACACTGGCAAATACAATCACTATACCAGATTATATCTCTTTTCTTTGACATCAGACTGTAAGCATCATTAAAATAGGAATGGTGTTTGTCTTATTTACCTTTGTATTTCTACTGCCCAGAGTATACAATATGCTCAAAAGACTATTGACTGAGTGAATTTCCTACTGAGACTGAAGAGTAGAAGAGGTCCAATACGAAATCTTTAATGCAACTGTGGGAAACCCTTCTCGGTGCACTATAGGACTAGAGAAAGAAAGGGCTAAAAGAATTCTAGATGCTTTTGGGAAGTTCAGACAAATGCCAAATAGTAATAGTTCATTCCTCGGAGAAATCCTTATGGTCGCTCCCTGGGACATTTATCCAGTTTTCAAAGTCGTAGCAAACATTGAAAGAAGCTCCTCTAGGAGGCAGTCATTTCTATACCAAAAAGGAAAGTTTAGCCAATCACTACTGGTGTAGTTCACTGACAATAAACTTTTATATTTAAAGGAAAGTCGTGGTAGGAAAGTTCTCATGTTATTATAGTGTGTGCTTCGTGGTAGGAAATATTTTATTTGAAAATGTGATTAGCAGTGACTCTGATAAAAATTTTCATAGAACATAAAACAGAAAGCACACTGACAGATAATCCCAACAAAACATACAGGAAAAAAGCCACAGTCATCACTGAGCCTGTGTCAGCTCTAAGACTGAACTCTCAGTGCATCCAAGCCTCCTGCTCAATCCTCTGAGCTCCCAGAGCACGCATCATTTTCCCAGAAGTCTGTGCTGAAGTCCACTGTGCCACATCTTTGGCCCCATTGATGACAGCAAGACAAAGGATGCCGTTCTTGCTCTCTGAGTGCTTTGGCTCTTGTCATTCATATTAGATCATGTTATGGCTTATTGTAAATATGTTTTAAGAAAGAACCCAGGTCTCATTCATATTTGTTTACTGTGTCTAGCAAAGGAATCGATTTTAATTGCTGCAGAAAAGTTAGAAAGTTAATATTTCACTCAAAATATAGTCAAGAGAATAAACAGAAAAATAGGATTAGATGAAAAAACAACAACACAGAATTGTTGGAGAATAAGGCACCAAACATCCTTCTAGGGAATTTGTATGTGTTCCCCTGTTTAATCCTTACCCCATTACTGGGAGGCATGAAGGAAACTAAGCTTTACCGAGGTTAAGGCCTGCTCCTTTCTAACCCAGCCTCTTCACTGCACCCAGGTGACCAGTCGGATCACTCGTTGGCTTAACAGCCCTCTGTGGCTTTCCATCATCCTTGGAATAATATCCAAAATTCTCATCTGACCTTTAGGATTTACTGGACCTTGTGCATTCCCATGACTCCAGCTTCAGCTTCATTTCTTGCCATTCTTTCTCCTGTTCTTTTCTCTCTAGACATAATACATTTCCTTCACTTACCTGAGCACACACCGTTTCATACCTGGCTTCCCACAGGCTGTTCTCTCCACCTGGAATGCTTTTTCTTTATTTATGTTTTGTTTATGGTTTTGGTTTTTTGTTTGTTTGTTTAATCCTCACCCAAGGATATTTTTCTATTTATCTTCAGATAGAGTGAGAGGGAAGGAGAGAGAGGAAGAGAGAAGGAGAGAGAGAGAAACATCCACTAGTTGCCTCCCGCACTGTCGGGGACAAACCACAACCAAGGTACATGCCCTTGATGGGAATCGAACCTGCAACTCTTTGGTCCAAGGGCCAATGCTCTAACCACTGAGCAAAACCAGCCAGAGCTTGTTTTTGTTTTTAAAGAGGGAAAGAGAGAGAAAGAGAGAGAAAGAAAGAAAGAATGAAAGAAAGAAAGAAAGAAAGAAAGAAAGAAAGAAAGAAAGAAAGAAAGAAAGAAAGAAAGAAAGAAAGAAAGAAAGAAGTGAGAGAGAAACATGGATTGGCTGCCTCCTACATGCACCCCTACTGGGAATGGAGCCCAACACCCACGCATGTGCCCTGACCAGGAATGGAACCAGCAAACTTTTTGGTTCATGGGAGGACACTCAACCAACTGAACCACACTGTCCATGACTAGAATGCTTTTTCTTCCTATCTTCTAAAAAAATGTTGAAGGAATGACTGATGGGACATTAGAGAGAGTTGGTGTAGGTTCCTACACAGGCAGATAAGAACTTTAAACAGTGTTAAAGGGACTGTGCTGAGCAGGAAGTCCACCTAAAGCCTCTGTGAGGGAGTAGCACCACTGGGGATATTCCTACCGGGTCCCTGGGCACCCTCAACACACAGTGCTAAACCCACACTTCTCCCACTCTGTTATTGGCTCCCTGTTCATGCCCCTTTGCTTTGCTTAAGCAACCTCTGATAGAGAGCACACTCAGAAAACAGTGGTCAGTGGACAAGGAAGAAACCACAAACTTGAGCTACAGCACCACCTTCTGAGAAACAAGGGAAGTTTCCAAAAGCCAGCCTGGTGCATTGTAAGAACCAGAGAAAACATAGAAACTTTAGCATTTGCCCACAAAAGGGAGGAAGAAGAGTAGGGCAGGTTCACTTTCACAAACACAGGAAAAAGTCAGAAAATAACAATACATGGAACGTAACACTCCATCTGCTAAAGACAAATGAGCACAGAATAAAGAACATTTCTGCCCTTCAAATGTCAAAGCACCAGCACATAACTAAAAGGAAGAAGGAAAGTCAAGGAAATATGGCATCACAAAAAGAAAATGACCAGTCTTCAGCAATCAAGCTCAAAGGCATTGGAATATTCTGATCTAACTGATAAAGAGTTCAAAAGAGCAGTTGTGAAGAAATTCAGTGAGTTACAAGAAAACTCAGAAAGGCAATTCAATGAAATCAGGAATAAAATATATGAACAAAGTGAGTTCTTTTTTAAAGAGATTAAAATTACATTTAAAAACAAAAACAAAACAGTGCCCTGGCCAGTGTTTTATTTGGTTGGAGTGTCATCCTGTACACCAAAAGGGCACATACCTAGGTTGTGGGTTCGATCCCTGGTGGGACCACATATGGGAGGTAACCCATCAATGTGTCTCTCTCACATCAATGTTTCTCTCTCTCTCTTCCCCTTCCTCTGTCTCTAAAATCAATAAAAATAATATCCTCAGGTGAGGATTAGAAAAATAAAAAACAGTAAATCTAGAAGTGAAAGATTCAATAAATGAGATGAAGAATGTATAGAGAGTATCTGTAGCGCTTCAGACCACATGGTAATAAGCACTTGCTTTTGGGTATAGGAATTTTGAAATAACACAATTAGAAGACATGAAAGAACAGAGATCTAAAAAGAGCAAAGGAAGTCTACCTGGCCTATGGGAGTCCATCAGAAAGACAAATATCAGAATAATCAGGATTCCAGAGGGAGAATTGAGGGAAAAGGGAGACAGAGAATTTATTTAAAGAAATAGTAGCTGAGAACATCCAAAACGTGGGGAAAGACTTGGATATACAAGTTCAGGAAGCTAATAAATCACCCTATTATCTCAATGCAAAAAAATCTTTCTCCAAGACATATTATAATGAAACAGTCAAAAATCAATGATAAAGAAAGAAACTTAGGGGGGGAGGGAAGAGATAAACCACAGAACTTATGCACATGTATGCATAAGTGATGGACATGGACAACAAAGCTGGGGACAGGGTGGGGGGATGGGGAGGAGGGTGTCAATGGGGAAAAAAGGAGAAACATCTGTAACAAAAATAAATTAATAAAAAAAAAAAAGGTATAGTTCTAAAAAAAAAAAAAAAAAAAAAAGAAAGAAACTTAGAAATTCTTGTAAATGATTGAGAAGCGAGAGGAAGATTCCACCCAGTTAAAGAGAAAATGAGGTGAAGTGGGAACACTTTCGCTGAAACACACAAAACAAAGTGTTATACAGTGATTGCTGAATAGAACCTTGAAAAAGATCTTGGAAAAGCAAGCTTGAAGGAGGACAGCCTGCTACTATGTGGTCTCCCTCAGCGTCTTGTTCCCATCATGTTCTCACTTGTTATGATGCTCACCCATTTTGACCAGCTGTAGAAATGACGTCATTTGTTTCCAATCATTTATTTATTTATTTATAACCCTCACCTGAGGATATTTTTCCATTGATTTTTAGATAGAGTGGGAGGGGAAGAGAGAGACACATATCGATTGGTTGCCTCCCGCACGACCCCAACAGGGGCTGGGAATCAAACCTGCAACTGAGGTACATGCCCTTGACCAGGAATCAGACCTGTGACTCTTCAGTCCACAGGCTGATGCTCTAACCACTGAACTAAACCAGCCAGGGGTCTTTTTTTTTTTTTTTTAAGAATCTTAAAGACATCCAGGGAAAATAAGAATGTAACCAACAAAGGAACCTCCACTAGGCAATCAGTTGATTTCTCAACAGAAAGTCTACAGGCTAAAAAGAGGGTGGGCCCTGGCCGGTTTGGCTCAGCAGTTAGAGTGTCAGCCCGCAGACCAATGAGTCTCGGGTTCAATTCTGGTCAAGGGCATGTACTTCAGTTGCAGTTCAGTCCCTGGCCCTGGTCAGGGTCGTGCGGGAGGCAACTAGTCAATGTGTCCCTCTCACATCAATGTTTCTCTCTCTCTCCCTCTCTCTCCCTCCCTCCTACTCTATCTGAAGACAAATAGAAAAATATCCTCGGGTGAGGATTAAAAAAAAAAATAGACAACATTGAAAGAGATAAATTGTGGATCAATAATTTATTTTTCTAAGGTTAATTTTTAGAGAGAAAGGAAGAGAGAGAGATATATAGAAAGAAACATCATTGGCTGCCTCCTGCACTCCCCCTACCAGGGAAGGAGCCCACAACCTGGGCACGTGTCCTGACTGGGAATTGAACCAGCAACCTTTCTGTGCACAGGACGATGCCCAGTCCACTGAGCCACATCAGCCAGGGCATGACATCAGTAATTTAAAAGGGAGGAACAAAGGGCTGGAACTCTTATAGATGACCAAAGTTAAACTGCTATCAGCCTAAAATGGACTATTTTATCAATAAGATGTGTTGTGTAAGCTCTATGGAAACCACAAAGCAAAAACCTACAGCAGAGGAAAAATAAAGGGAGAGGGTGTGGAATAGAGTATAGCAACACAGAAAATATCCAATTTATCCAATTTATGAAGGAGAGCAGAGACAGAGAGGAAAACAATGGAAATATAAAACAACCAGAAAGCAATTTATAAGATGGCAATAAGTAAGTCCTTAATATAAATAATTACTATAAAGGTAAATGGATTTAATTCACCAATCAACAGAGTCGCTGAATAGATTTAAAAAGACAAGACCCAGCCCGGCCAGTGTCGCTCAGTGGACTGAGCACTGTTCCATGGACTGAGAGATCTTGGTTCAATTCCTAGTCAGGGCACATGCCCGGGTTGTGGCCTCAATCCAGTGGGGGTCGTGCAAGGAGGCAGTCGATCCATGTTTCTCTCCTACATCCATATTTCTATCTCTCTCTCCTTCCTGTCTCTCTAAAAAATCAATAATAAAAAATTTAAAAAAGACAAGACTCAGCTATATGCTGCCTACAAGAGATTCACTTGAGCCTTAAGGACACATAGAATCAAAGTGAAGGGATGGAAAAAGGTATTTCATACAAGTGGAAACCAAAAGAAAATGGAGTTATCTATACTGAATATCAAATAGACTTCAAGCCAAAAATAGTAATAAACAACAAGGAAGGTCATTATATAATGATAAAGGGGTCAATTTATCAAGACATCAAGAAGAGATAACAATCATAAATAGATACATACCCAACATTGGAGGACAAAATATATTAAGCAAATACTAATAGATATGAAAGGAGAAATAGACAACAATACAATAACAGTAGGGGACTTCAGTACACACCTTCCACAATGGATACATCATCCAGACAGAAAATCAACAAGGAAACGATGGACTTGAACCAAACATCAGACCAAATGGACCTAACAAGTATCTATAGACCATTTTATCCAATAGCATCAGAATACAGAGACCAGAATTAAACCCCCACATATAGAGTCAACTAATATTTGATAAGGGGGCCAATAACATCTAATAAGGAAAGGATAGTCTATTCAAAAAATGATGTTGGAAAAACTGGATAACCACATGCAGAAAAATAATATTGAACCTATATTTTAATGGATGAAAGTAAGACCTAAAACAATGTACCTCACAGAAGAAAATTTAGGACAAAATCTTCATGACAATGGATTTGGCAATTATTTCTTTTTTTTTTTTTTCTTTTTTTTTTTTTTTGGTACATGCCCCTAGCAGGAACCAAACCCGGGACTCTCTGGTCCACAGGCCTACACTCCAACCGCTGAGCCAAACCGGCCAGGGCATGGCAATTATTTCTTAGATATGACACCAAAGGCACAGGTAATAAATATGTAGGCTTTTTATTCAAATTGCCAAGTTGCCTTCCAAAAATATTATATCAATTACACACCCACAGGCAGACCAACAGTTTTATGGGATCATAGTCATTATTGTGCTTTTTTTTTTTTAAACTTTTGCTCATATTTTTAAAAATACTTTAATATTTACTTAATACTTTTTGCTCATTTAATGGGTAAAATAGTATTTTAGAGTTCTTTTAGTCAAAATTTTACTAAGAAAAAATTAAAACATACAGAAATGTTGAAAGAATTGTACAGTGTGTGCTCATATATCCAATAGTTTGAGTTTATAAGGAACCCTTTACTATATTTGCTTTAACACATATGTAAATATCTATCCATCCCTCTATCTACCATTAATACACATTATTTTTAATGTATTTCAAGGTATTGAACTGTATGCATTCCCTCTCAGCATTTTAGTATGTATATCATTAGATTTCAATATGTGTTGACTGGTCTTTTTTAGGTAAAATTTAAATACAGTGAAATTCGTAAACCTTAAGTGTACCATTTGATGAGTTTTGGCAAACACATATACCTATGAGACACAAACCTCCATCAAGATACAGGACACTCTTTCCTGGGATATCAGTAGACCACATGAAACAAAGGCTCTTGGAAGTGCGATGCCCAGAAAACCTGTCTTATCTGTCAGTGCAAGAAAAATTAAGGACAATGCAGCCAATTCGTATAATTTAATCCTGAAATAGGAAATCCTTAATGATACAGGCATTGCTACTGAAAATAATATTGCCAAAACGAAAATCAGTTTCTTGAGTAAAGACAAAGTTAGAGAGCAGCAGCCGGGCTTGCCAGGAAAATGCAAAACAGAGGCCTCCAGAATACAGCAGACCTTGAGGTGCTGCGCGAGGAGCCGCAGACCCCTTAGATAGTTTGACCAAAATACCGGTGACAATGGCAAAGCAGTCTTCAACACCAAGGGGATTTGTCAACTGGAAAATCACCATTATGGGGAGGACAGCAAACGGATCCCCTTTTTCTCACGTGGCCCACAGCCCATTTTCACCAGGCTTCCCGCCAGCCCTCCGCCGTGTACCCGGAGGAGCTCCTCCTGACGCGCACCATTGTTGAGGAGCTCTTGTACGCCGCGGACCACAGCCTCACCCTGACCTCCTTGGCCCTGTGACTGCACCAGCCTGACAGCAAACAGTGCAGAGGGACAGCAAACTGCTTCTGGAAGGCATGCTGCTCTACACGGGGCATTGAGCACTGTGCCCCCCCAACACGCTTCGCGTGTGATTGTACAGGCAGGGCACACTGGCTTCTGCGCTCCCAAGGTGGACAGTCCTCCGTGCGGGACCCAGGGCTGTACCCAGCCAGCGTCACGCCCCAGGCTCTGGCATGGCCACCCACCCACCTTCCTGGGGTCTTCCAGACTGGACCATTTCATCAGCTCCCTGGGCCTCTCCAGACACACTTGTTACTGCCGCATGCCTTTGCCACTCAGCGTCATGTGTACCCAGTGTGAACCTTTCACCCATGAGGACCTCCGCGTGACATAAATGAATTCCTCAACAAAAAAACAAAACCAAACAAACAAAACCAAACAAAAAACCGTTCAGGACATTACCATTATGCCAACAGGCTGCTTCATGCCTCTTTTAGTTAAACCCTGCCCCCAATTCCTGCCCCCCTCCCAGTGTTTTAAACCATAGTTTACTTGAGCCAGTTCCAGAACTTCATGTCAGTGGAGTCATCATATACAGCGTGTACTCTCTGGGATCAAGATTCTCTCACTGAGCATAATGTTGTTGAGATGCCTCCCTCTTGCTTCATGTACCAGCTGGTTTTCTTCTCCCTTTTTACTGCTGAGCTGTATTCCATTGCATGAACGTACCACAGATATTTATTGGTTCTCCTGTTGAGGGACACCTGGGCTGTGTCTGGTTTTTGTATTTTTTTAATAAAGAGCTATGAATTTCACAAGTGTTTTATTTTCATTTATTACAATGAATAAGGCCATGGATTTTCACTACCTTTGTTTAACAGTTGTAATTACTCTTTAATGAGTTATATATTTACTCATGTATTTTGTGGAATAATTTCTTATAATGTCAAACATTTTTATATACATTTTTAAGAACTTGTTTTAATAGTAACAGTATTACTTCTATAACTATATTATCTGAACTTTGGTATTTGACAATTTTCATGACTTTTATTTGGGCAGTGACAGCCAATTCTCAAAAGTTAGTTATAAAGTAGATATTCTGTTTTATAATATATCCAAACATAAACTGAGAGGATTAACTATATATATTTTAAACAATGTTTTTCCTCTTTGGAAATTTAATTCCACTACCACAGGAACACACACATACACAAACAACATTACAGAGACCAAATTAGTGGTTTAACTTTGATTTTAAATCCATGTGTAAGTTCTAAGCAATCACTAGATTCATAGCTATGAGCTTATTATGAAGTTCTGAAATTGAGTAATATATCAAGTAGCCAAAATGCATTTTTTTCAAGGTTTTCATTTCCCTTTGGATAATAGTTACTGTAAATTTGTATTTCAGTGCTTAGGTTAAAATACTGTTTTTGGATCAATCCATGTGTGAGCAAGAAATATTTTTTTAAGCCTGGTCCTTCCTCTATCTTGGCAGAATTTAAAGATCTCTAATTAACTGGAGTGTTTCAAACTGTGCAGAGATTATGGTTTTCAAAAGAGAGAGCCAAAAGCCTTCTATCAAAGGGTCAATTGAGAAAGGAAGTAGAAAGGAAATAAAATGGTCGCTAGCTTGCTGGATACTAGGATATTATCAGAGAAACGATGGCATGTGTCCTTAGGGAGCCAACTAATCCAGGTAGCAAGATACCCAGATAGACGTTCCGCTTAGTGATCTGGCAGTTTACCAGGGGAAAATCCAGTTCTTTTCCTTTGTGTCTCCTTTACTCTCACACTACTACCACACCCACAACATTTCTGATACCAGATGGGTGGGGTTTCCTCGGCCAAACAATTCTCTGTGTCCTACAATTTAACTCAGTTCTGATGTTATTTACTTGGAGACAGTGACACATTCCACAAGTTAAGGGCTCGGTCCTACAAGACTCGCCTACCCCACTTCTGATGCCAGTCATAAGTAGTAGGTCCCCAGTCTGACTTGGCCACAAATCATTTTCCCACAACCTCCTCCTCAGTTTTGATTAATTGGTTAGAGTGGCTCAAAGAACTCAGGGAAACACATTTACCAGTTTATAAATGATATGATACAAGATTAACAGCCAGATGAAGTTACATAGGGGGATGAAACCATAATGGTCTCCCCTGAGGCAGTTATGCAAGACAAATGCTCATTCTCCCACCACTCCTCTTTGCTTTTAGACTTATAACTAGACTCAAGTCTCAGCAGGTCCCTAAAGATGACGTATAAAGTGTGACCCACGAGGAGATGTGATATACTCCAAAAGAACTACTTGAGTTTGCTAATTTACTTACTTAAGCAGAAACCCAAGGAATATGTCTGGGAATGGATATTAACAGTGTGGATTAATGGTGGAAAGAAGGAACAAAGTTGGATCAGGCCAAATTTGTTGATATAGGCTCACTAAGGAGAGATTCTGCACTTAATGTTGCAGTTTAGGTAGTCAGAAAAGGCTCTAATAGTTTGTTTAGTTGTCTGAAACATGGACCGAAAGATGGCCCACCATGAGCAAACTGGAAATGCTTTACCTTGCTTGGTTTAATGTAGAGGAAGTAATCTAGAGGCTTAAGGAGATTGGAATGTTAGAGTGAATTTGTCATTTAAGATCTGCTTACTTACAATGGGAAAGTCCAGATACCATACCTTTCACCAACACTGAGAAATAAATTTGTGAGGGGAGCCCTAGCATTCCTGATGAGCTCTGGGATTGCTCTTCTCTGTAGGCCAGACCTTATGATGGGAACTGTCACCGCTCAACTGGAAAATCTGAATGTAATGGGAGTAATTGGATCCCAGGGTGGTAGGGGCCAAGTGATGGTACTTACTGCCAAGAGCAAGGTGGACGTGGTTACTGTAATGGACAGCAGTCTCAAAGCAGCCATCAGAACAGTCTGACTCACACAGACCTGCAGTATTACCTGGTCAATCATGGGGTTCCTAGAAGTGAAATAGATAGGAAGCCTACTAAATTCTTATTTGATCTGTATAAGCAGAAAAGTTATAGGTCAAGTGAACAAAAATCTAACCTGAATCATAAAAACAGAGTCATAGACCCTTAATCAATTCCCAGAATTGAGCCAGTTTAGAGACTCGGAGCTCTTTGAATGAAGAAGAGGTCCTCTTGAGGAAGGACCCTGGTACATTACCAAAAATGTATACTGTTAGTCTTTCTCCCGGCCTTCCCCAAAAGAACCTACAACCTTTTACCAGGATAACTGTAAATAATTAGATCTTTCAGGAACCACTGAACTGACACTAATTCTAGAGGCCCTGAAACATCACTGTGGCCCTCCAATCAGAGTATGGGCTTATGGAGGTCAGGAGATCTATGGAGTTTGGGCTCAGGTCCATCTCACAGTGGGTCTAGTGGGTCCCTGAACCCATCCTGTGGTTATTTCCCCATTTCCAAAATTATAATTGAAACAGACATATTTAGCAGCTGGAAGAATCCCCACATTGGTTTTCTAAACTTTGGAGCAAGGGCTATTATGGTAGGAATGGCCAAGTGAAAGCTATTAGAATTGCCTTTACCTAAAAAAATAATAAATCAAAAGCAATACTGTATCCTAGGAGGGATTACAGAAATTAGTGCCATCATCAAGGACTTGAATGAGGCAGGATGATTCCTACATCCCTATTCAACTTTCCTGCTTGGACTGTGCTGAAGAGAGATGGATCTTGGAGAGTGACAGTGGATTATGGTAAGCTTAACCAGTAGTGACTCCAGTTGCTGTCACTGTACAATTTTCTCTTGCACTCCTAGTTCTTGGGTGATTTGGACTTGGATTTACACCTCTCCTGTTTTTTAGGACTTCAGATTCAGACTACATTACATCACCAGCTTTCTTGGTTCTCCACTTTGCAGATGGTAGATCATGGGTCTTCTTGGCCTCCATAATCACAAGAGCAAATTGCTATAATAATTTCCTCTTATGTATTTATATCTATATCTATATCCTATTGGTTCTGTTTCTCTGTAAAAACTGGACTAATAAATTTAACAATTCTATATTTGGAAATCTACACCAAGGAAATTATCTGAAACATAGAAAATCATATGTGAAGAAAGGTATTTATTATAACACTATTTATATAGCTTTAGCCCAAGAAAATACAAGGAAAATTTGAAAGTTTGACTATAAAAGTATATAAACATATAAATATGATGTCCCAAACTAAACCTTGAGACCAAAAATGAGATACTTATTTTCTATAAACTGTTAAACTTAAATTCAGGAATAATATTCCCAATTTGTCAAAATCTAAAAATCAACATTTATGCAATTCTAACATAGGCTTTTTACTAAAATATATTAGTCAACAGACTTCTCTATTTTCTGCCATATTTTCTAAAACACCTGATTCTCTGGGACAATGGTTGGGTTCAAAAGTCAGGTCGTTCAGGACCAAATTGATTGTAATAAAAGATACAATTACAATACATAAATTTCCCACCCAGCTGGTGTGACTCAGGGGATTGAGTGTCATCCCATGGACTGAGAGGTGGCTGGTTCAATTCCCAGTCAGGGCACTTGCCCAGGTTGCAGTTTCGATCCCCAGTATGAGGCATGCAGGAAGCAGCCAATCCATGTTTCTCTCTCATCAATGTTTCTCTCCTCCCCCTTCCCCTCTATCTAAAAAAAAAAAAAATCAATAAAAATATATTAAAAATATAAAACAATACATAAATTTCCCAAAGATACTAACGTGTGAGAAACTTTGAGTTTTGTAGCAGAAAATTGTGTATTTACCCATTGATTTCAGAGTAAGTCCTACATTTTCCTAAATAGTTAACTACCTCAAAGTAAAAGAGACAAACATTTCATACCACAGAAAATTTCTCAACTCAGTTTATTCTGTGTTGATAAATCTGCTTAAACAAATCCATCCATTTACTCAAATTGGAATTCAAACATCTGTGAACTGACTTTGCACTGGAGTGCCTCTATTATCAAATCTTAGGTCTAGTTCACTCGCACTTAGTTGAGGCAGCCTGAGAAAATGGAAAGAACAAAGTCCCAGCAATCAGCACATTGTGTTCTTGTTCCTGCCACCAACTCAGTGTGTGACCTTGAGTGAGTCATTTGTCCACTCAGGACCTCAGCTTCCATATCTGTAAAATGTAGCTTGAATTGGACTGAATGCTTCCTAATGTTCTTTTCAATTCTGAAATCCTCTAAAGTTACTGTAAACTTTGTGCCATGTTAACCCTATACTACTTTTCTGTAATACTAGCCTACTCTTTGCCTTCCAGAATTGTAGCCTAGAGGTACAAGGATATGTCATTGTAGTGTGAGGCAAAATCAGGAAAATTCCTTCTCTACCCCCATATAGAGGAGTAATTCTCAGAAGAGACAGGAAAAGAAGAAAAGAGCACTATGTCCTTCACCAGGTATCAGTAGGGCTCATTCCTGCTTGTTTGAAACAGACCCACATTTGTGTCTGGGCCCATGCTTCTCTCAGTATAAGTTTTCTGCTGATGGCACAAAGCCTTGCTGTAGACAATCGCTTTCCAATGTGATTGCCTGATGAATAAACCTAGAGGCAAAACATCTTCTGCTTAAGCCTGCAAATTGGCATAAAATACTCTCCCTGGAGGACCCTATAGGGAGGAGTCTTGACAGAGGAAACTTTCCCAGGTATATCCTGCCAATCATCCAGCATAGATTTAGGGACCGTGGGATAACTAACAATAAATTAGGGTGTTAGAATGCAAAAGAATAAGACAGGGATCCTACTGTCCAGAAATCTAGGGTCATTCTTATCAAATCATTAATGAAAAAGAGAAGGTACTGAAAGGTAAAAGTTGATCTGAGTAACATGGAATGTAAAACCTGGAGCATGTCAAGAGTGGAGGCCATTATGGTCCAGAGCATTTTCATAAGGCTCCCCTCTGAAGGTAGTCTGCAGGAGGCCTGGAGTGAGATGATTTGGGGATAGGCAAAAAACAGGAAGCCAGGTGTTCCTGTGGGAAGTTTTACTGGCCTTCCATCTCCTACAGGCCCAGAAAATTATGCATTCCCTACCTCACACTCAAAATGCTGGTCTTTAAAACTCCAGAGAAATAAATATTCTGTGCCACCTAAAGGAAGGAAGATATTTTCAAAGTTGTTGAGACAAAATGAGCTGTATATGATAGCCCAAGATACAGTGTGATGAACCTGGTTGGTCACTCCAAGAGATGGACAAGTTCCACAAATGGCATCAAAGATTTGCTCAGATTATGTTCAACAATGATTAAAATTATTTTTTGGCTCAGAGGTAAAGCCTAGATGACTTTCTTCTGGTTCCTCTGAGAGTATAGATCTATGAAATCAGGAAGAGTAGAAACAGGCATGCATACTGCAGCAACGCGCTATTGCCATGAGGCTTCATGTCATCATCATTGGCCATCATCATTGTCCTTCATCATCATCATCAGGAAATTAGAGCCCCTGAAGCAGATTTTCTAGATAAGTAAAGTTAATCTTCTAAGTTCTAGGAGTTTTCTTTGCATTTTAGAAACTTAGCCATATCTTCCAAAAATACACGACACACTTCCCCTGCACTCTTAAGTGAGAATGTCCTTAAAATAACTTTAATCTTTGTTGATGAGCATGTTCAATCAATTTAATCTACATTTACCTTGCTTCCACAATGTTACTGCTTTTAGAAGCACAATATAAGAATGTTTATCAAAATCGTTTGCAAAGCAAGAGTAAGAATGCTTCAAATTGAGAGTGAAGTGGCTCTGTGAGTGATACAAACTTTCAAGAATGGACTTTCTTACATCCACTTTCCTTTTCCTTCCTACTTGGCACTCAGTGTCCCACATAAGACCAATAACTTGAGAAGAAGTTCAGTAAAACTCACAGTGAACATGATCCTGGGGAAGATAAGTTCCTGGGTATAAGCTGGTTCTGTGGCGCAGACTGCAGGTTCTGACCCCCAACGCTGATCACAGTACCTAGGTTACACAGGCTTACAGAACTGTTCTTCACTTCACAAAACTTAAATATTTGTAATGATATAGCTATTTGTGATTATTTGATTGATTTTTGCATCACCCAATGGATTATAAATCCCAGGAAAACAGGGACCATGACTGGTTTTGCTCACCATAACACCCCCAGCACCTAGTCTAGTAGGTACACCATGATTTTGTGATGAACGACAGAAAGAACATACGACAAATCCGGAGCCCAGGTTTCTGATTTCGTTTGTCTTGTGTGACCTTGGACAGAGCATTACACCTCCTCTGAGTCTCAGATACCACATTTGAAAGAGGGTTTTCAACAAGATGGTCACAAAGTGTTCATCCCCTTTAGATGTCTAATATAGTCATCTAACATATTTAAGTACAAGGAAAGGATAGAAGATGTCATGCTTAGAAGATGGTCCAGTAGGGAGCTGGAGGAGAGGCAGTGGCTGGGGTGGTCAGCTGAGCATCCCCAGGAAATGTCAGGAATGATTCCTGGAAGAAATGTAATCTCTCTAAGATTATCTCGACTTTGGAAAAATTGGGAAAGGAAAGAAGTTTCTCATTGAAAACCATCCTTTTCCTTTCTGTGTCCCTTTCCTGAAACCTCACACCCACCACCATCATCTTCACCACAACACCACCTCCAAAAACTCAAGCATCATTCCTCCCACTTTGTCCTGCCTCTAATAAAATGTTGAAATAAACTCATTCACATTAAGTACAGTTTTAGGAACTTCCTAACAAAGGAAGACTTCCATAAGGTTGCTCAAATCCTGCGCAGAGGCTCCACTGCTCTGCCAGCCCTACCTCGTGCCTGGCTCTGAGGAGAGCCAGGAAAATCCAAGTGTGCAGTATCAGTTCCTACAAACCACTTTGTCATCCAAATCATCGTTTTGATTCCTGGGATGGGACTGAGGTGAAGCAGGTGAGGCATTCACCTAAGGAGCAAAATTTTTGTAGGCACCAAAAAGCTCAGTAATGAAGATAATACTCTAATATAACACTTTAACATCAAAATTAATGCAAAAATCCATAATGAGCAATATGGAATTATTGATAAGCCAAGATCAGTATTACTGATATTTTTCCTTTTGCCTCAGGCTCCAATATGGTTTGGCTGGGCTCTTCCTCTGACTCTCACTTCCTCTCATTCCAGTGAAACACAACGGTGAATGCCCATAACAGAATGTGCAAAGGAGGCACATTTGTGGTCATTGCATCACTGTGCCCTGGGGAAGGACTGTCTGGCCAGCACCCAGGGCTCAGGCCAGGGTTTCAGGTCACAGCCATCCATGGACTGGCAGGGAGCCCTGGAAACACTCTCATTTGACACTGGCCCTCAGAATGAACCCTGGAGGGACAGTCCCCAAAGGCCAAGAAAGAGGCATTTAATCCAGCCCAGCAGTGCTGTCCTCTGTTGAATCCATTACCATCTGCACGCAGAAATGTCAGAAGCAAGTACAGGGTTTTCACATTTCTCCAGGCACCATTCCATCCTGCATACCGAAGACAGGGTCCCTGCCAAGAAACAGTGAAATCCTTCACTTCCTGTTCCACCAAACATCCCTGTCATGACAAACTTCATAGACAAACATTATTGTTCAGTATCACGCTGGGAGCAAATGCAGTGAACTATTTCTCTTCGCTGAGCACTGAGAGATCATGATAAATGATGACAGGGAAGGATCCATGTTCTGAGAAACTTTTAGTGATTTCTAAGGACCCACCTCCCAACGTTCCCCAAGGGGTGATGGGGGAGGAGAGGCAGCCTCTCATCAATGCAGTCAGGCTGCTGTCAGGATTCCAGCTCTCCTCAGCTACTATAGCCAGGGGGAGAATGCCAAAGAAGGAATGTTCCATAATTTAAATGAAGGGCAGGATATTCTGGGAAGGGAAATTCTTTTTGAATATAAATGATGGAAGGGGGCCACTCTTGAACAGAATACCAATACTGCATTACAGTTGTGGCCAGACCAGATACCGCAAGCCTGATGATATCAGGGAAGGCAGGCAGGGCTGACCTCAGGCTTCCCTTGGGCAATATTCCTGTGCTCCTGTTGCCTCAGCATCATTGTGCCCCACCCGAAGTCCCAACATCCGTCCTTGGTCATTTCCACTGGCCTTTGGAAAGTCATTGAGGACTAAGTTTAGCAATAATCTCTCACAATTATTTTTTTCATTTCACTAGAAGAGTCTTGATTAATAAGAAGTTTGCGGTATCTCTAAAGATAATCTACCAGGCATTTGTTTTTTATTTTTTGGGTTTTTTTTCTTTTAATATTTTTTTAATTTTTTATTAATTTATTTTTGTTACAGATGTTTCTCCTTTTTTCCCCATTGACACCCTCCTCCCCATCCCCCCCACCCCGTCCCCAGCTTTGTTGTCCATGTCCATCAGTTATTCGTACATGCATATAAGCTCTGTGGTTTATCTCCCCCCCCTCTTCTGAGGGTTGTCAGTCTATACCCTACTTCCACATCTCTGGGTCTACCCTGTTCCTCAGACTGTTATGTTCATTATATTCCACAAATAAGTGAGATCATGTGATATCTGTCTTTCCCTGCTTGGCTTGTTTCGCTTAGGATAATGCTCCCCAGGTCCCTCCATGTCGTCTCAAAGGATAAGAGATCTTTCTTTCTTACAGATGAACAGTACTCCATTGTGGATATGTAGCACAGCTTCTTTATCCATTCGTCTGCTGATGGACATTTGGGCTGTTTCCAGATCTTAGCTATTGTAAATAGTGCTGCTATGAACATGGGGGTACATATATTCTTTCTGGTTGGTGTTTCAGGTTTCTTAGTGTATATTCCTAGAAGTGGGATCATTGGGTCAAATGGCAATTCAATTTTTAATTTTTTGAGGTAACACCATAGTGTTTTCCACAGTGGCTGCACCAGTCTGTATTCCCACCAGGAGTGTACTAGAGTCCCCTTTTCTCCACACCCTCGCCAACACTTGTTGTTTGATGATTTGTTGATGGCGGCCATTCTGATAGGTGTGAGGTGATACCTCATTGTTGTCTTAAGTTGCATCTCTCTGATGATTAGTGATGTTGAGCATTTCTTCATATGTCTCTTAGCCATCTGTATGTCCTGTTTGGAGAGATGTCTATTTAGTTCCTCTGCCCATTTTTTAATTGGGTTTTTTGTCTTCCTTTTGTTGAGCTGTATGAGCACTCTATATATTCTGGAGATTAACCCCTTATCTGATGTATCATTGGCAATTATGCTCTCCCATACAGTGGGTTCCCTTTCCAATTTGATGGTTGTTTCTTTTGCTGTGCAGAAGCTCTTGAGTTTGATGTAGTCCCATGTGTTCATTTTTTCCTTTGTTTCTGTTGCCTTAAGTGATGTATCAGTGAAAATTCTGTTGTGTATGATGTCTGAAATTTTGTTGCCTACATTTTCTTCTAGGATTTTTATGGATTCATGAGTCACATTTAAGTCTTTTATCCATTTTGAGTTTATTCTTGTGTATGGTATAAGTTGATGGTCTAGTTTCATTTTTTTTGCATGTAGCTGTCCAATTTTCCCAACACCATCTATTAAAGAGGCTGTCTTTACTCCATTGTATGCTCTTACCACCTTTGTCAAATATTAATTGAGCATAATGTCTTGGGTCAATTTCCAGATTCTCTGTTCTGTTCCACTGGTCTATATGCTTGTGCCAGTACAAGGCTGTTTTGATTACAGGAGCTTTGTAGTATAACCTGATATCCGGTATTGTGATCCTACCTACTTTGTCCTTCTTTTTCAAGATTGCTGTGGCTATTCGGGGTCTTTTTTGGTTCCATATGAACTTTTGAAGTATTTGTTCTAGTTCTGTGAAATATGTCGTTGGTATTTTGATGGGGATTGCATTGAATCTATAGATTGCTTTGGGTAATATGGACATTTTAATGATGTTAATTCTTCCAATCCATGAATAAGGTATGTGCTTCCACTTTTTTATATCTTCCTCTATTTCTTTTTTCAATATCCTGTAGTTTTCTGCAAATAGGTCCTTTACTTCTTTGGTTAAGTTTATTCCTAGGTATCTTAATTTTTTTGCCGCGATGGTAAATGGGATTGTTTTTTTAGTTTTTCTTTCTGTGAGTTCATCGTTGGTGTGTAAGAATGCTGTCGATTTCTTGACGTTAATTTTGTATCCTGCTACTTTGCCAAATTCATTTATTAAGTCTAGTAGTATACCAGGCATTTGTAGTAGGCAATAGGCAGATATTTTATGGCTCAAATCCTGTGAAACATACCCTGTTTCAATAGGTTGATATTGATGATATTCTGACAAAGTCGATATTCTGTACCTGGAGATCCCGTGAAACATACATTCAGACTTTGGGGATGTCCACATACCAGATAGCGCAAAACTTTAGACAGCAAAAATGCTAAGGTTAACTAAATGTCTGTCTTCATTACTGAAAAGATCAGTAATGTTTTAAAAGGTAAAGGTAAAAGTTTGCAAAAGGTGGAAACTGTGGAAATTGTGTTGCTTGCATAACCTTTGCTCAGCCTTCTGTTGAGTACGGATAAGGATTATCCGGATTACCCACAATGCAATGGATAACCCAGCAGATGCCAGACGAGATACCAGACCAGTCCTACTGCAAAGTGGACAATGGGCCAGATAAAGTACATCAGCAGGAACTGCTGGAAGCTAGAAGTAGAGTATATAACCGACACCCCAACCCTGATTCGAGGCTGAACCCTTTTCGGCTCAGCCGCCTGCACCCAGGCGCATGCAATAAAGCCATTTTGCTCTAGATTGGCCTTGTGTTGTGGATGTGATCTCCCGCCAGCTCAGACCTTTTAATTACCAGTGTATTTGCATCAGAGGTATACAAACTGTGTGGACAAAAAAGGGGCCACATACTAAACCTGACAAGCTCAGGGGAGGCCTGCGTGGCGGCCTTACCAACTCAGAGATGCTAAGTTAACCACATAGAATGGTCTGAAATTAAAACTCCCTAAATAAAAGCAAGTCATGGCAGGTAGTCAAGTCCTAGGCTGGTAACTTTCTTTCTTTTTTTTTTTTTTTTATCCTCACCCGAGGACACTTTTCCATTTTTTGTTCAGATTGAGTGGGAAGGAGAGAGAGGAAGACAGAGAGAGAGAAACATCGATGCGAAAGGGACACATCGAGTGGCTGCCTCCCGCACGACCCAACCAGGACCGGGGACAAACCGCAACCGAGATACATGCCCTCAGCAGGAACTGAACCCGGGTCTCTCTGGACCGCAGGCCGACGCTCCAACCGCTGAGCCAAACCGGCCAGGGCCTGGTATCTTTCTTGACAAAGGTCGATCTTTACCTTAACTGAGCCTGTCTGTTGTCTTTTTGCATCTATGACAACATGCCTGTGGAATGTCAGAGAAATCCCTTTTTCAGACCCCTCAGGGCACAATCTCTCACCAGAGCGGCTCATTGTTATCGTGTTCTCTGCACACCATCTCTATGTGCTATAAATATTGTCAACTATCCTATACCCACCAATGTACAAGAAGTGTGTTTCTATCCATTTTACTTTTTATCCAGTCCCAGATATTTCTCCCTTTGCTTTCTCCAGCCAACCTAATCTTTCATCAATGGATTTCATGAAACTCCCTTAGGTCTTCTCCTTTGAGTCTAATGAATAAAATACGGTGCAAAACAGCCATTCTCTGGAGTATTTTCTCAATGTGTTGAGATTTTGCTTCCCATCAACTGTCATCAGTTTGGCTCATATAAACTCATAAAAATTCTTACAGGTTTGCACGTTTCTTACATCAAGTGAGAGACTGGAAATACTCTCAGAGGAAAGGGCTTCCTTATATATGGGAGCCTTTGCTCTTGGTATTCCCTCTTTGGAAGATTTTCCTCAGGCTTCCCTCCTGTAGTAGGGAGAATAATGCCCTCCTTCACCACACATATGTCCATGTCCTAATATCTAGGACCTGTGAACATGTTAGTTTTCATGGGAAGGGGAAACAAAGTTTGCAGATAGAGTCAAGGCTGCTAAACAGCTGACTTTGAGATGGAGAGTGTGTCCTGAATTATCCAGGTAGGCCCAATGTAATCACAAGGCTCCTTAGAAGTGGAAGAGGGAGGCAGGAGACAAAGAGTTGGAGAGAGCCAATGTGAGAAGACTCTGCCTGACATTGCTGACTTTGACGATGGAGGAATGAAGAAGACCCAAGTCCAGGAATGTGGACAGCCTGTAGGAGCTGGGAAAGACAAGAAAGCTAATGCTCCCTTAGAGGCTCCAGCAGGAATGCAGCCATACCAACACCTAGGTTTTAGTCCAGGAAGACCCACTTTAGGCTTCTGAGCTCAAGAACCATAAGACAATAAATTTGTGTTGTTTTAAGCTACTATTCATGGTAATTTGTTATAGCAGCAGTAGGAAACAAATACACTTCCTCATATTTTTTTATCCTCTGGTTTTAGATTGAGAGAGAGAGACTTGGATTTATTTTTTCCACTTATTTATTTATGGTTGCTTCTTGTGTATGTCCTGACAGGGGATCAAACCCGAAAACTTGACATATCGAGATGAAGCTCTAATCAACTGAACTACCCAGTCATGGCCCACTTCCTTATTTGATCCAAGCTCAAATGTCATCTTCTATAAGAGACTTTTTTTTTTCCCTAATGAAATACATTTATTTAAAGCTTACATTGAGACCATTAGTTGCTTTAACACAGAACAAGATAGTTTCAGGAATACCAAACCAGCTATTTTACAATGTAATGTCTCAAAGTGTCACATCTCCTCTGATTTACAGGAGATCATCAAGATTATACTTGCAGCAGAGTAGGGGCTTGGATACTGCTGTATCAAAACTCACTGTAAATCAGCTTGAACTAAGTATTTATGTTACAAATAACTCAATGAGCCCTAGCACAGGGATCCTAAGATCTTCAAACATCTAGCAAGCACTACTTTTCCTGAGCACATTAGGCAGGAGGATTAAGTTAATAAGTGCTCTATTGTATGTGCCTTACTGTTGCAGTAATGGTCATATAGATCAAGACAAAAGCCCTACACAGGTAAGCAACAAATAGCAGTTATTTAGCTATCTAAATTCCTTGAAGCAAAATGACTACTATAGTATGCTATTGTTATTATATTACATCATTCAACTATGAGCTCTTTTGTTTCCAATGACCAGAACGTTATGATGTTAGCATTATAACAAAAACAAAAATGGACTATGCTCAAGAAATTAATAAATTGGAGTGATGAATTGTGCCAAAATGTTTGACAGTTCAAAAAGGAGACTGAATTGTTTCTCAAACATTCTACATGAAACATCAACTTATAAGCACCCCATTTTTCTAGTGTAGGCAGTTGAACATGCTTCACAATTCTATAAGAGACAATGTTTTGAAATCTCTTACCTGCTAAATTATCTCACCATGCTCAGGCAATCTGTATAACACACTTTTATTTTCATTTGCTTATGGTTATTTAAAATTATTTATGTATTTATTCCTCTTCCCTCTCACAAGAATGTAAATTCTAGGAGGGTAGGGACTTTGTTGTTCTTTTCAACTGTGTATCTCCATTGCTTAGGTTACCACTACAGGTAGGCATTCAATAAATACTTGTCGTATGAATGAACCTTAGGCTAATGAGAACCATAACACTTTTTTGTTTTTTAGAGAGAGAGAGAGAAAGGGAGAGGGAGAGAGAGAAACATCAATGTGAGAGAGATACGTGGATCGTGGATCGGTTGCCTCCTACACATGACAGGGGAGTGAACCCGCAACCTGGGTAAGTGCCCTCACTAGGAATCGAACCCGCGACCTTTCCGTGCGCCAGATGACGCTCCAACCAACTGAGCCACACCGGCCAGAACGGAACCATAACGCTCTTGCCACTGCTGAATCACATTTAGGGGCAGCTGTTAGAAGAGTCCCATGCTGGTAGGTCCTGTGTTGCAAGGAACTGACCAATGGAAAACAGGAATAGCTACTGAAATAGCAAATGGGCTATCAACTGCTTAATTTTAGGTAGTGGAGGCACGAAGCTTAAATAGTAAGTACCATCCCTGCGCAAATCCAGACCAGGGAGTCCTCCGTGCCTGCCAAGAAGTAACCAGTTTCAGAAGACCAGGAAGCGGTGAAAAGATAATGTAATCAACCCAGATTGCCTAAATATTGCGTAATCACAGTTTTCAAAGGGTCGCACACAAAAATCTGGAGATATGAGGAAAGAACAGATGAGTAGTAAGAGTTTTTTAAATATATTGATAGATCAATTCTCTAATGGAGATTTAGCTAAAGACCGCAATGTTGATAAACGCTCCAGTTCTTCTGATTTTAAATTCGCTGGTCTGGTTCCTAAAAAGACCCTCAGGGCTGGCAGCAAGGGAGGCAGGACCTGCCTAGCCCAGAGAGGGCGGTTGTGCCGACAAGTCCTCAACGTCCCGATGTCAGCACCTTGGAAAGGCCTCCAGGCTCGGTGCACCGCCGGGCTGGTGCTTGCCCAAAGCCAAGGGCCGCCGCCACCTCCACACAGCAGACTCGGAGCCAGGAAAGACAGAGGTGACTGACCCGCGGGCCCGAGGGCCCCACACTCAGCCAGCCAATGGCCCTGAGCCTGGGGCGGGACCTCGGCGTGCGGGCCAATGGGGCGCGGCGGGGCAGGGGCGAGGCGGCCCGGCAGCGGCGGGGGTTCGCAGGTGCTCGCCCGGCCATGTGGGAGCCTCGCGGAGCGGGGGCGTGCGCGGGGGCGCTCGGCGGCGCGCTCCTCCTGCTGCTCCTCGCGCTGGGGGTCCGCCAGCTGCTGAAGCAGAGGCGGCCGTCGGGCTTCCCGCCGGGTCCGTCGGGGCTGCCATTTATCGGCAACATCTACTCGCTGGCAGCCTCGGCCGAGCTCCCCCATGTCTACATGAGAAAGCAGAGCCAGGTGTATGGCGAGGTACAGCCCGACGGGCGGCGGGCAGGGGGGGCCCGGGCCTTCCTCCCGGGGGGCTGACGGCCACTGCCGGCGTGTTTGCGGCTTAGAGGGAAACCTGCTTCCTGGGTCGGGTCGTCCTCGAAGCCGCGCCCCGCCGGGGGAGCTCCGCCCAGGCGTGACCCCTGCCCGCCCGACGCCCCGCGGGATCTGCCGCCCCCGCACCTGCGCAGTGGGCCTAGCGGCTCTGCCCTGGTTGGAACGAGTTTGGGCTCAGGTTTCAGTCCCCGGCCACCCAGGAAAGTGGGCGTCCGAATTCTAGGGCCGAGTTCATAAGTAATAGGAGGTTCTTGGATGTTTGCATTAAGGACAGCTGTGCTAGGCCGTGTGCCGTGAGGATTAGCAAGTACTCGGGAAGGCCCTGGCCCAGAGGGGGGCTCTGGTGAATGACCGGGAAAGAACGAACGAATGAATGACTAGAAATCGGTGCGCAGTCCTACCGCGCAGGGTGAGCAAGGTCGTGCTGACAGGCCAGAGCATCCTCACAGCAGAGCCAAGACTGCGCCTGCTGGGGGCCAGCCTCCTTCCAGCATGGACTCCTTTAAACCCAGAAAGGCCCGGGGCGGGGGTCCTCTGCTCCCCCCTTTTACCCAGGAGGAAACTGCATCCAGAAACGCCCAGTGACTTGCAGCCACACCGCTGCTAGCTAGCAGGGCAAAGGGCCGGAATACACGCTTGTGCTGGCAGGGTGCCTGACCTCAGAAGGCGCAGAAGTTTCGGAGCACTGGCACTGACCGAGCTCACCTGCGTTGTTTTGAGTCCATGCATTTACGTGCAACAACAAACCAGACTCTTGCCAGGTGCTAGGGATGAAGAGAAGGAGGCAAACAGCGGATTTCAGGGAGTTCCAATCTAGCAAGGGGGAAAATCAATCTAATTGTCCACCTCAAACTGTGGTGAGTGCTTTGAAAGAACAGGCCAGCAGGGCTGTTTGGCAATTGTGTTTTCAGGTTGGGGCTAAATCCTTATGTGAACCAGGTTTTACAAGAATTATTCTAGGTTTCTGCAGCTCGCTAATGGTTTTATATTGCTAAAGGGAAGCTGGCCTTAGGAACAGCAAACATACAAGTCTTAGATTTTATTTTACACCCTCCAGTTCTCCAAGAATTGAGTGTATTTCCATTTAATGTATTTGATCTCTGCTGTGTTGGTACAAAACATCATATTCTAGAGAAATTATTAGATGTGCGAGCATGAGACTAGAGATTGAGTCTTCTTTCATTACATAAAATTTTACCTTCTTTGAATTTTAGTTTTTCCTCATGTGTATAATTTGAATAACAGAATAGTGCTACTCAGATGATCTTGGTTATTAATTACAGAACAATTAGACCTACAAATTCAAAATCTCTAATTTTTAAAAGATTTTTAGAAATTGATTTTTAATGAGAGAGGAAGGAGAAGGAGCAAGAGAGACACATCCATGTGAGAGAGAAGCATGGATTGGCTGCTTCTTACAGATGCCCTACTGGGGACCAAATCTGTAACCTGGGCATGTGCCCTGTCCAGGAATTGAACTGGCAACCTTTTGGTGCACTGGGAGGATGCCCAACCAACTGAGCCACATAGGCCAGGGCTCAAATGTATTTTTAAACCAATTTTGTGAAATGGTGTCTTGCAGAATAGGAATATGTTTTTTTATATATAAAGATTTGAACTGAAGGAATGCTGTATTTACAGTGAACATTCTTTTCTGGAAGGTGGTCATCTAAGTCTCCTATCATAATGAATTACAAATTAAATTAGAAAAATGCCAGAAAATTTATCTTGGGATGGCTAGATTTGGTTAAATGGATTTAAGAATTTGGTATGAGTAAACAGTTTCATTGCTGGGACAGCTATTTGAGGCCACCATGGTTCTTTACAAAGAGGGTGGCGCTTTACTAGAGGTGGTAAAATTATTTTAATAGGCAAGAGGAGTAGAGGAAAGAGAAAAAGGAAGAAAAGTGAAAAAGATGTATGCACTGAAGAGTACACACTGTTTGCCTGACTCTGCCTTAGACTTGAGTTAAATACCACCTAACATTAACTCTTTAAACTACAGCAGCATTTGATCTTTATCTTAGTTGTGAAATACCCCTTAAGGTCTCCTATTATCTTAGAGGTGTTTCCCAATTCTAATAAAGTCTCAAAGTTAATGTAAGTTGTTAATATACTATATAGGTATAATATTCTATACCCTTTTTGGATGTGGGAGGACACTATTATCTCCTGTACTTCTGGGAGATTGTATAGAAAGTTGTTTATAGGGCTTATTTGTAAATAGAATCTTATTTTTGCACTCTCTTAGTTTATAATTGGGAGATGTGTGCTTGCAGAAAAAACCCAGCCTTGAAAATTGCTTATGAGAACTGACAGTCACTTCAAGTGACATGTACTTTTATGAAGTCTGTGAATTCAGTTCTCCTTTATAATTCTTGAAAGGAAAACAACCACCCCTCTGGTTTTACACATTCATTTTAAAGGCAATCTTAAACAGAAATGTAATACATCAAGAATCACCATTTCCTTGGAGATTCACTCTGAATGTGTAAGTTTCTGCAGTTACTTTCATCTTAATTCAAATTTTGAGAAGCATTCCCTAGCTAGTAAGGTGGTAAACAAGTGGTTTTTACAGATTATTTTCAGGTAATACACGTAGGACAATAAAATTACTTTAAGGCAAGTGGAGTTGACAACTTATTAATTTATTTGTGTAGTGACCATTTATTGAGACCTTTATGCAAGGCACTGAACAAGATTCTATGGAAGGTTCAAAGATGAAAGACAAAATCGTTTATTCTAAGGAGTTAATAATTTAACAGGCAGACAGAATACAAGAATATGAATATTTCTGGTTCAAGGTGGTATTAAATATGTGCAGTGGGAGCTCTAAGTACGCCCTGTGGTGGCTCAAAGGAGAGGGAGAGTGCACCAAGAAGGGCTTCCTGCAAAGAAGGCATCTGAGCAACGATTTCTAGAAAGTGAATGAGCAAGCTGTAGAAATATCTAGGGGAAGAACATTCCAGGCCAAGAGAACAAGTACAAAGGTCACGAAGCTGGAGTATGCCATGTTGGGAATACCTGTAAAGGGACAAGCTAAGGAGCTGTTGGGATAGCACAGGAGGAAATGAAGGTGGCTTGGATTAGAGTATCAGAAGTGGGAAGACATTGTCATATTCCGTTTATGTTCTGAAAGTGGAAAAAACATGACTACTGAGCAGTGATATGGGTTTGGGGGGGAAAATGGCACTAACATGGGCAGCTCATGGGTAGTTTGGGGACTGAGTAGCTTGAAGGATAAATGAAGTGGTCATTAACTGAGATAGTGAAAAATTGTGGGTAGAGCTGATTTGAGGGAGGGTAAGAGACTTGAAGATCACAGACTGTCTTTGAGAAGGCAAGGAAAGTAGTTCATGTGTTCTAGCACCCGCTAGAGTCTGGAACGGATTAACCCGATAAACGAGTGACGGCTGTACAGCCTGTTGGTCAGAAGCACAGGTAGCAACCTGGACTTGTGATTGGCATCTGAAATGGGGAGAACTCTTGTGGCACTGAGCTCTTAACATGTGAAATCTGACACTGTCTCCAGGTAGCTAGTGTCAGAACTGAGTTAAACTGTAGGACACCCAGCTGTTGTCCCAGAATTGCTTGACGTGTGGAAAACCCATATAATGGTGTCAGAAGTATAGTAAAGGAGACACACGGGAGGAGGAATTTTCCCTTTATATCTGCTAAAATTACACTTCTGGGTAAATACTTCTTTTTCAGACCGATTCATTTCTGCTTTGGGAGCTGAAAAAGTCCCACCTTTGCTCAGCTGAAACTCTTACACTGCCACTTTTGACTAATATCGCTGCTTGTGGCAGGCAGCCCGTGCTCCTTCCCCAAGGTTCCAGATGTACCTGCTTGTGGCAGGCAGCCCGTGCTCCTTCCCCAAGGTTCCAGATGTACCTGCTTGTGGCAGGCAGCCCGTGCTCCTTCCCCAAGGTTCCAGATGTACCTGCTGCTCAGTTGGCAGGGCCTATTCTTGTGCCAAAGACTCCATTGCTCAGCTGGTCGATTCCATTAGTACTTGGAGGTTTTCATTACTATTGCTGCTGTAACTGCTTCTGCTGAACTTCTATTCTCGGCCAAGACTCTTTGTTTTTTCCCATGGTAGTATGAACCACGGCTAAATCTGCTCTGTCTGTTTGCAGAGATAATGCTTGTCTCAGTATTTTGGCTCTAAAAAGCTCTCAGCCAACTCCTGAGAGGATGGGGATTAGCATTCTCTGCATCCCACTTATAAGGTAGCACTGTTCTCTCACTGGACTAGTCCCTTATGGGCCTAGCTAGAATAGACTAGAAGAGGTGTGACATTGTAAGTGAACCTGAGATAAAGCACTTGAGAAGTTCCAGCAAAGCATAGCATGGATATTCTGTCTTGTCTTCTCCTTAGCAGAGGGATAGCCACCTGTGCCTATGTGGTGACTGCTTTTAAAAGGAGACAGCCAGGCCAAAATGGAGTCACTTGTGCTAAACCCCATGTCAGCAAACCAGAACATAATACCTAAGTTAACTGCAGTTTCAACCTCCCCCAGGAATGTAACCCTTGGCCAGTCAATTTGAAATCACCTGTTCAGCACTAGTTAGGTAATGTGCTGGATAGACTTCTTCATTCCCCTTAGGAGAGTGACCTTGCCTGAAACAATACATTCTTTGCTAATAATTTTTTCTCACCTCCTCTCTTCCTTTAAAAACCTTTCTACAGCTCTTTGGAGCACCTTTCTGCTTGCTAGATGGATACTGTCCAATCATGAAATCATTCAATAAAGCCAATTAGATCTTCAAATTTACTCATTTGAATTTTTGTTATTTTTAACATGCCTTTCTTCCAAGGTCATATTCCCTTAGGGTCATCTTTATTAACTTCATGGAATTCAGGGACCCAAATACAAATGGGCCTAGTTGTATGTTTATACTTCAAAGTTGTCTCTTATGCCTTTGACAGTCCCTTTCCCTACCTAAGTCTGGAGTAATAAATGATACGTAGATGGTGTTGCTTCTCCATTCATCTTGGAAATAAAAGGAAATTCCTAGATATCATTGAATTTTGAGTTGGAATGAATCTTAAAAGAGTATCTAAATCGAGTACCACATTTTCAGTGGCAACCCTGACGCCCAAAAAGGTTAAAGGTTCTGCACAGAGTCCTATACCTGTTTAATGGCAAAGCTTAAACTAGAACCCAGGCCTTCTGGGTCTGGTACTCCTTCCATTATGCCATTTGAAAGATCATGTTCTTCAGGCATTGAATGCCTAATGAAATCATAGTGTTCGATATGCCTTGTAGAGAGAAGGCACTCTACACATTGTCAGTTGAGTAATAAGTGCCTACATTTTCAGGGAAGTAACACATCTGGGAGAGCTGGCTTAGTGCATGTTAATTACATGGTTACATTTCTCCATACATTTTGCCATCTAAATGTTGTTTTTCTTTTCTTCTCAAAGATCTTCAGTTTAGATCTTGGAGGTATATCAACTGTGGTTCTAAATGGCTACGATGTTATAAAGGAATGCCTTGTTCATCAAAGTGAAGTTTTTGCAGACCGACCATGCCTTCCTTTATTCATGAAGATGACAAAAATGGGAGGTATGTTTATTTTCACCTAGTCAGTGATTGACTAAACTATTTTAAATCACATTTCTTATGTAAATTTAGCACATAGAGTTTATCTTCTATTTTACTGATTAACAGGAAAGTATTACTTAATTTAGGCTACAGACCCTAGTATTTGAGGACTTTCAGGCTGCATTACAGTCATACAGGGGTGGGCAAAAGTAGGTTTACAGTTGTGAGTACATGAACTAGTTTATTCTTGTATGATTATTTATTAATTAGTGTATTATTTTCCATACCAACAACTGTAAACCTACTTTTGCGCAACCCTGTATTTTAGACCAGTACATGCTAATTCTACTATTGTAATCCAGTTCTAATAAATACTGTAAATAATGTTTTAAAGAATTAGCACTTAATATATGCAAGTTTTGTGAAACAAGTTAGGAATACACACACGTGTGAGAACACTGGAATCAAAAGTGCCTTTTGTAGCCAGTCTTGGGTACTTGGTGACATTTGTACTCTCATTTTGCTTATAAGATTATAGAACCTGAAGCAGCTTTTCTTAACTACTAATCAATATGATATGTAAAGGAAGAATTGTGGTATTTGTGTAAAGGACTAGGATTTTATATGGTTTAGTATTGATCCGTGTTGGATGATTCCATATTTAACAAGGGAGAAAGGCTAAAAGTTGACAGAACTGTTGAGAAGAAAGCAGCAACAGAGTTTAAAATAGAATGCTGAAGTCAGATGCGATGGCTTTGATGCTTAATACTGTAAGAGTTTTAACAATAATGGTGTCCAAAAGTCTCAAATTTAATGAGAGCTTCACACTTAATTTAATGTAATTATTTTTTTTTTATTAGTTCTTACCTGAGGATATTTTTTCCATTGATTTTTAGAGAGAGTAGAAGGGAGGTAGGGTGGGGGAGAGAGAGAAATATCGATATGAGAGAGACATATAGATTGGTTGCCTCCTACACACGCCTCAACCAGAGCTAGGGATCAAACCTACAACCCAGGTACGTGCCCTTGACCAGGAATTGAACCCTCAACCCTTCAGTGCACGGGCTGATGCTCTAATCACTGAGCCACACCAGCCAGGGCTCACACTTAATTTTAAAAAACACTTTATACTACCTTGCTTAGATAGACTAAAAAGACTTTGATTGAAAAGAAAAAAAGAAAATTTAACCATATATTACATCCCAAAGCAAATCAACTAATGCAAAGAAAACACTCATTTTTTAAGGCCAAATTCTTAGGCCAGAGTATGATACTTGAAAGCAATAATATAAATAAAAATCATATTTCCAGCCTCTGAAATACTCTTCTAAATAATAATGAGGCAAGCCCTGGCCAGGTAGCTCAGTTGGTTAGAACGTTGTCCCAGTAAGCCAAGGTTCGATTTTCAGTAAGGGCATATACAAGAAGAAACCAATGAATGCATAAACAACCAATCTGTGTTTCTCATTCTCATTCATTCTCTCTCTATTTCTTTCTCTCTCTCTCTCTTTCTCTTCCCCTTCCTCTCTCTCTGAAATCAATCAATAAATAAAAAATTAAAATAGCCCTGGCCGGTTTGGCTCAGCGGTTGGAGTGTCAGCCTGCGGACCAGAGAGTTCTGGGTTCGGTTCCCACTAAGGGCACATACCTCAGTTGCAGTTTGTCCCCGCCTCAGCTGGGGTTGTGTGGGTGGCGGCCAGTTGATGTGTCTCTCTCACATCGATGTTTCTCTCTCTCTCTTCCTCCCTCTCTCCCTCCAGCTCTATCTGAGGATAAATGCAAAAATGTCCTCAGGTGAGGATTTAAAAAAAATTTTTTTAAATAATTAGGCAGAAGAAGAAATTATACCACAATTATAATAGAAGAATTTTAAAGAAATTATGAAAATGAAAGATGGTGTGATCAGAAAAATATTTGGGGTAAAATATATATTTTTCAAAGCTATAAATGTATAGTGTGCAGTATTATTATTATAAAGAAAGATAAAATAAGCATTCAACTTAAGGTTTTCAAAAAAAACTGCAAAAGAAAAATAGGTAGAAAACTATATGTGTTGATTTAAGATACGTATGCATTGAACTTGGAACTGAGAAATCAGAGCCACCATTAGCCTACTGTTTGGGAAAAAGTTGCCCAAGCATACAACTTGGCCAGTGTAGGATTATAACAAAGCTCCTCTGTACCTTCTTGTACATGTATCCCTTATGTATATATGCATTTCCCTGGGGCTTGCTCTCATCCCAGTCAGTGCCTTTGCAGTAGGTTAGCTGTTCCCCCTGCCAGCAGTGATCTTTCCCCAGGTTATCTGCTTGACTTACTCTGTCACCTCCCACGTCTTTACTTATGTCACCTTCTCAGTGAGGCTTTCCCTGGCCATCCTATGTAAATTATACAGCTTCCTTGCTATATAATTTACTTGTTCATTTGCCTCTCCTCACTAGTATGTAAGGTCCACGAGGGTAGGGATCTTCTGCCTCTTGTGTTCACTGATACATCTGTGACACTTAGAACACTGCCTGGAGCAGAGCAGGTGCTTCATCGATACATGTTGAATGAGTGTTTGTTGAATGAATAGTCATCTGGGAGTATGGAAAGAAAACGAAATATAGGAATATAAGATTGCTACATGGCACTAAAGGCCCCCTTATGCATGGCTAACTTTATCATAAGCTCCAAGTTAAAAAATCGTTGCACAAAAGTTAATGGAATGTAGATTACATATGACATTTTTCATCATAGGGTCACCTATGAACCAGTTCTGAATAAAATTTTGAGTAAAGTACATGTTACATAAATATGTGTGCTAAAGATGATGGTTTGTTTTTGTTTTGTTTCTTGATAGTTAATTTAAAGGGAAAAAATATTCCATAGCAACCACATCAGCACAGCAGAGTATATTATGGAGACTCCGAAATTTTCAGGCAATAAATATCAACATTAGAAGTTTGAGTTTCATGTCTCAGTTTGGGCTGCTATAACAAAAATATCATAGACGGAGTGGCTTAAACAACATCTAGCCCTAGCCAGCGACTCAGTTGGTTGGAGCATCATCCCGTACACCAAAAGGTGGCAGGTTCAATTCCCCGCCAGGGCACATACCTGGGTGGCAGGTTCAGTCCCAGGTCAGGGCACTTATGGGAGGCAACTGCTCGATGTTTCTCTCTCTCTCTCTCTCTCTATCCCCATTCTTCTCTCTCTAAAATCAATAAAAACATCCTTGGGTGAGGATTTTTTAAAAACCAGACATTTATTCTCATAGAGCTGGAGGCTGGGAAATCAAAATCAAGGCACCAGCAGACCTGGTGTCTGGAAAGAGCCTGCTTCCTGGCTTGTAGACAGCTGCCTTCTTCCTGTCTCCTCACGTGGCCGGGAGCAGTCACCTTTTATCGTGTCCCTTGTTATAAAGGCACCTATCCCAGTCAGGAGGGTTCTACCCTCAGGACCTAATTGCCTCCACCTTCTAAAGGCCCCACCTTCTGATATCATTACATTGAGGGTGAGGCTTCAGCATATGCATTTTGCAGGGACACAAACAGCCATAGTGCTCTCTTTGGCTTGAGTATTTTCACTACATTGACAACTCATTCAGGTCACCTTTGCCTCTGCTGGAGTCATCTTAGGTAACATACGCCTTTAACAGGAGGAAATCTGTGTTCTAAAACCTAGTCCATTAAAGTAGAAAATTTCTAATTCTAGAAATATGCTTTTCAGGTGTTTGTTTAGCCCAAAATATAATTTTGCCCACAGAACATAAAGTCATTTGTCTTTTGTAAATTAGGCTTATAGTAAAAGATGGATAATAAAGCCCCCTGGGCCTAGTTCACCCAGGCTGAATTACACAAGACTGTCCAGTTTCTTGTGATGGAAGAGTTATAGGTCTTTTCTGCCTGTCCCCAGATGATTAGTAGACAAGCTTTATATATTTATAATATTCTGTGGCTAATGAGTAGCAGAAAACAGGGCTTATCCACTGGGCCTCGTTATAGTTTTATAGAAAAATAATTTGGAGAAGAATGACTAAACATCTTTTTTTTTTCCCGGTAGCCTTTTTAGCTGTTAGATGCAGGGATGTAGAAATGATAACATTTTTTACCTTTTTTTTTTTCAGGCTTACTCAATTCCAAATATGGCCGAGGATGGGTTGATCATAGAAGATTAGCTGTGAACAGCTTTCGCTATTTTGGATATGGCCAAAAGTCTTTCGAATCTAAAATTTTAGAAGAAACCAAATTTTTCATTGACGCTATTGAAACATACAAAGGTAGACCTTTTGACTTTAAACAATTAATAACAAATGCTGTTTCAAACATAACCAACCTGATCATTTTTGGAGAACGATTCACTTATGAAGACACTGATTTTCAGCACATGATTGAGTTATTCAGTGAAAATGTGGAACTGGCTGCCAGCGCCTCCGTCTTCCTGTATAATGCCTTTCCCTGGATCGGCATCTTGCCCTTTGGAAAACACCAGCAGCTGTTCAGAAATGCCGCCGTGGTCTATGATTTTCTCTCCAGGCTCATTGAAAAAGCTTCTCGTAACAGAAAGCCTCAGTTACCTCAGCATTTTGTTGACGCTTACTTAGATGAGATAGATCAAGGTAAAAATGACCCATCATCTACTTTCTCCAGAGAAAACCTAATTTTCTCCGTGGGTGAACTCATCATTGCTGGAACCGAAACTACAACCAATGTGCTACGGTGGGCAATTCTCTTCATGGCCCTTTATCCGAACATTCAAGGTGAGGGTTCTCTTGCTCTCAAGGTCCAAACTTACGTTTAGAACTCACACATGTTTTAGAGCCTTCGGCCACGTGCAAAGCATTTTATCTAGGAATTCCTGCTGTGTTACCCAAGAGGAAAAATATTTAGTAGTTCTAAAGAGTTTTCAAATCTGTTATCTCAATTCATGTAAAAACCTCAGAGATAGGTTTTATTATGCTTATTTATAAATGAGGGAAAAGGCTGAGTGGCTGATGTGCCCAAGCTCATTCACTGTAAGTGGCAGAGCTGGGACCTGAACCCTGGTTGTTTTCATTGAAGTTTTATGCTTTACTGCTTTCGTTGCTGAGAGTGAGATGTTATTCCAAGTCTAGGTTTGTTTGGTTTTTATTACTCTTAATGTGTTTTTTCACAACAAAGTTACTCAGAGCATTGGTTACTGGTAATGCAAGATATATGGTGTATATATATATATATTTAAATAGAATTCCCAGATAATGAAAAATCTGAATCTGGGTGTACCTAGATCCTGTTGACTTGTTATTATACGTTGCCTCTTGTTTTATCCCAAAGGGAAATTTAGATACACTTTTTAAGCATTGCATAATAACTTGAACACTTTTTTCTCTGACAGGACAAGTTCAAAAAGAGATTGATTTAATTATGGGACCCAGTGGGAGGCCTTCTTGGGACCACAAATGCAAAATGCCTTATACTGAGGCAGTTTTGCATGAAGTTTTAAGATTCTGTAATATAGTGCCTTTAGGGATTTTCCATGCCACCTCTGAAGATGCAGTTGTACGTGGTTATTCCATTCCTAAAGGCACAACAGTAATTACAAATCTTTATTCTGTACACTTTGATGAAAAGTACTGGAAAGACCCAGAAATATTCTATCCTGAGCGATTTCTGGACAGCAGTGGATATTTCTCCAAGAAGGAAGCTTTGGTTCCATTTTCTCTAGGTAAGAGAACTTTAGGACAAAGTATAATGACGGTTCATTAGTATAACATCTTAATCTGAAGCATTCTGTTGTAGAATTATATATTGCAGCTCTGAAAACCGCATTGATTCTTATAGGAGAGAATAGTTTATTTTTTTTTATTTTTTTATTTTTTTTTATCCTCACCCGAGGACATTTTTTCATTTTTTGTTCAGATAGAGTGGGAGGGAGAGAGAGGAAGAGAGAGATAGAGAAACATCGATGTGAAAGTGACACATCGAGTGGCTGCCACCCGCACGACCAACCAGGGCCGGGGACAAACTGCGACCGAAGTACATGCCCTTAGCGGGAACCGAACCTGGGTCTCTCTGGACCGCAGGCCAACGCTCTAACCACTGAGCCAAACTGGCCAGGGCTAGAATAGTTTAATGAGAGGTCCTCAACACCTGTTTCTACTCAAAATAAACAAGGCTTAATTTTATATCTGGAGAGAAATTGTTGAGAGCTCTGGCTTCTTCTGAAACTTTTTTGTGTGTGGAATTTTGGCTTGTAATCAGAACTCCAAGAACTAGAAGGTCAGTAGCAAGTAGCTTGACAAACAGACCCAGGGAGGGAAATGACTCAGTGTGTGAAATGAAACTAGAATCTAGCTCTCTCGGCTCCCAGTTTATTATACCTCATCTCCAAAAATATTGCTTCTGCAGTGGAAAAGTGCACAGATCACAAGACCCAAGGAAGATAGACTAGAAACTCTTCTTTACATTGAGGAAGGGTACACATTGAGTCATTTGAAATGAAATGACCTTCTCTTGAATCTATAGAACAAAATGTCACACCTCAAACTAGGTATTTCACGGCATATCTTAGGCTCTGTTGCAATGTGCAAGGGAAGGGGGGACGGACTAATAAGTTTACAAAAGTCCACAATTTGACAAAAGAAGGTAAAGAAATGGATTCTGGGAGATGAAAAGCCAACTTCTATTCTTTGGAGTTTAAGAAAATTCTTTAATAAGAACAACCTCTTCTTTTTTTTCAATTCCAGATTTCCTGAATGATGCCCACATTAGACATAAGTTTTGGTAAATATTGTGGAATTAAAAAAAATTATGATATCTGTTTTTTTCTGCTTAGGAAGAAGACATTGTCTTGGAGAACAGCTGGCGCGGATGGAAATGTTCCTGTTCTTCACAGCATTGCTTCAGCGGTTTCACTTGCATTTTCCACACGAGCTAGTTCCAAATCTGAAGCCCAGGTTAGGCATGACACTGCAACCCCAGCCCTACCTCGTCTGCGTGGAAAGACGCTGACACTGCACGGATGTCGTGTGGAACGAGGCTGTATGCTCGCCTCACCCTGAACCTAGTTTAATCAGTGTGTGTGTTTGCACAGAAGTCACAACATCACAAAGCCAAGTTAACACAGATGTGTCTTGTAAAAGCAATACCAGGCAAGAATAAGCATCAGCTATGATTTTTTTCAGGCTTTTATGACTTCTATGGTAGAATAATCTGTTGAGGAAAACAGAGGTGCAAATGACAGGTGTGGCGTAAGATACTGAGATTTGCCCTGGCCAGTGTGGCTCAGCGGTTAGAGCGTCGGCCCGTGGACCAAAGAGTCGCGGGTTGGGTTCCTGTCAAGGGCATGTACCTCGGTTGCAGTTCGTCCCAGCCCTGGTCAGGGTTGTGTGGGAGGCAACCAGTCAATGTCGATGTCTCTCTCTCTCTCTCTCTCTCTCTCTCGTCGTCTCTCTCCCTCCCTCCCACTCTATCTGAAGATAAATAGAAAAATATCCTTAGGTGAGGATTAAAAAAAAAAAAAGCTTGAAAATTAAAATAGTGTAATAATGGCATGAATACATAGAAAAATGGAATAGAAAAGAAAGTCAAATAAATAAAAAATATAGAAGAATATCAAGTCAGTGGAACAAAGGTGGACTTTTTTATTCCGTGTGAGAATAATTTATTGAATGTGTTGTATGTGCCAGGTACACAATTAGCTGTTAAATTCTGGAATAACAATAGCTAGACAGGAACATGATTCTTGCCTTCAGGAAGGTTACAATTTAATGGATAGACAGTTTATCACAGTGCTTTTCAAATGTGGGCATGCACACGAATTACCAAGGATATTGTTAAAATGCTCAGGATACAGTCTACGACAGCCTTGATGACAAGTGGCCGACCAAAGCCCATGCTGCTGGACTGCTGACCACACTATGAGACGCAAAGTTAGATGGACTTTCTAATCAGTTGTGCTGGTGTTGGGACTACTCTGTAGTTATTTGGAAAAGTTAAAATTTGAATCCATCTCTCATAGCACATGCCTTCATATACTACAAAATTTTATATAAAACAAAGCAGTAAAAGCTAGAAAACATGAGTGAATTCCTTTTAAACTTTGGAAGGAGGAAGCCTTTCCAACTCTAACTCAAAATCCAGGAGCCATAAAAGAAAATTGATATATTTTTGGAAGCTGGTTCCACATTATGTTGGTTTTCCTATTTTTGTTTTGTTTAACATGATTTATTCTGGAGATGTCCCCATATCACTACATAGAAAACTTCCTCATTCTTCATATAGCTGTATACTATTGCAGGATATACTATGGACATATAAAACACACAACAAAAACCAACAACATAAATCTTCTGCAGGGCAAACAACACCAAAGTGGAAACAAGCTGGGAAGAAATATGCAAATCTTATCACAAACCAAGGGCCAATCTCCTGAATATCGTAAGAATGCAGAAGAAAGTTTAACAGTGCATTAGAAGACATTGGTCAATGGGCATGGACAGTTCACATACACATATATTACACTGTAAACTTCTAAAAAGAGAACTAAACCTTTCTCATAACAAAAATACCAATGTAGTCCGGCCGGTGTGGCCCAGTGGTTGAGCGTCGACCCATGCACCACGAGGTCGCTGGCTCAATTCCCGGTCAGGGCACATGCCCAGGTGGTGGGCCCGATCCCCAGTGGGGGCATGCAGGGGGCGGCCAATCAGTGTTCTCTCTCATCGATGTTTCTATCTCTCCCTCCCTCTTCCTTCCTCTCTCTCTAAAATCAATAAAGGAAAAAAGAAATACAAATGTAAACTTTATTGTGATAACATATCTCATCTACCATGTTGGCAAAAATTCTGGAATTTGACAACACACTATTGGGAAGGTTGTGCTAGAACGTGCACTTTCATATATGGCTGATGGAAGTGCAAAGTCATACGTTGTCCGATGGAAGGGAATTTGGCAATATCTGTCCAAACTAGATGTATTCACAAAGGGGTGGGGATAGGTGACATCTGTAATAGTGTCAACAATTAAAAAAAATAGATGTGTTGATCTTTTGACTGAACAATTCTAATTCTTAGGACTGTCTTCTCCAGGTAAACTTGAACACATAATGAAGGAACATAAGTGTCAGGTTATTTACTAATGCACTTATTATAATAGCAAAACTAAACAAAAAAAGCCACTGTAACAACACGTATCAATAGAGGAATGGTAGAATAAACTACAGAGTATTACACAGCTACGTAAAGAATGAGGAAGTTTTCTATGTAGTGATATGGAGAGATCGCCAGGGTAACTCATTAAAACAAAAAGGGAAAGCATCATACAGAGTGTGGCAGCCAGCCTCCAAAAATACCCAGGGCTGGTCTGAGTGACCAAAAGAATGCGATGGACGTGATGCTGTGCACTGCTAAGGCTTGTCTCCAGGCACTGCAGCTTTGCACCTTGGTCTCCGAGTGATCTTCTAGGGGAAGCCAGTCGCCATGCCGTGATGACATTTAAGTAGTCCTGTAGAGAGACCCACCTGGAGAGAAACTGAGGTCTCCCACAACTTGCCAAGATCAACTTGCCAACCATGTAATGAGCCTCGGAGGTAGATTTTCCTCAAACCTTTAGATGGCTGCAGACCCAGCTAGCGTTTGATTGTGATCTCATGAGCGATCCCGAGCAAGAACTGCGCAGCCGAGCCAGTTCAAATTCCTGACTCACAAAAACTTGAACGCAGTAAATGATTACTACCAGTATATTTTGGGTTGATTTCTTAGAAAGCATTAGATAATGAATACAAAGAATAGTATATAAAATATGTTCCCTTTTTGTATGACATAGGGAATAAGAATGTACGTGTGTATAAATACACATTACGCATTTGTATTTGAATAAAAAGCACTAGCTAGATTTCTAGGAGAGTGGGAGAAAAGGGTAGATGAGGTTGGGGTAGAAGTGAGGCATCTTACTGTGTTTGTCTTTCTCATTCATTAAAATTTTGATTATATATCAGTAATTGTATTCATTTATATAATATATATAATAAAAATATGTAGTAAATATATAATACATAAACAAATAAAATTGAAACCATAAAGAATTAAAGATATATTCTTAAAAATTAAAACATTTTGCCTAGCCGGTGTGTCTCAGTGGTTGAGCATCGACCCATGCAACCAAGAGGTCACCAGTTCGATTCCCGGTCAGGGCACATGCCCAGGTTATGGGCCCGATCCCCAGTTGGGGGCATGCAGGAGGCAGCCATTCGATGTTCTCTCTCATCGATGTTTCTTTCTCTCTTCCTCTCCCTTCCTCTCTCTCTAAAATCAATAAAGAAAAAAAATTTTTTTAATAAATAAAAATAATTTTTTTTACAAAGTACTAATATCCAGATTAAATTGGAACCTCTGAGGATTTAAAGGCCCCAAATGATTTTAATGTACAACATGTATAAAATACTATGTAGGAGCTCTTCTCCAGCTTTTTAAACGAACACATGCAGTAACAGAAAATCTAAACAGTTCTATAACTAATGAAGAAATTTAATTCATAAGTTTAAAAAAATGTCTACAAAGACCATTCTAGGTCTAAATGAATTCACCAGTCAATTCTAATGACAGTCTTATAGAAACACTTCTAGAGAATAGGAAATGACATCTGCCCAGCTGATTTTTTTCTAAGGCTAGGATAATTTTGATACCAAATGTATATCTATATAGAGAAAAAAATGTATGTCAATCTCACTTATGCACAGAGATGCAAAAAATTATATAACACACATACCAAATTGCCTCTTATAAGGACACCAGTCAGATTTGTTTAGGGCCCTCACAATGGCCTCATTTTATTTATTTATTTATTTTATTTTATTTTTTTATCCTCACCGGAGGACATTTTCACATTTATCTTCAGATAGAGTGGGAGGGAGAGAGGGAAGAAGAAAGAGAGAGAAACATCGACGTGAGAGAGAAACATCGACGTGAGAGAGACACATCGAGTGGTTACCACTCACACACTCCAACCAGGGCCAGGGACAAACTGCAACCGAGGTACGTGCCCTTAGCAGGAACCGAACCCGGGCCTCTGGTCCGCGGGCCGATGGTCTAACTGCTGAGCCAAACCGGCCAGGACACAATGGCCTCATTTTAATTGAATTGCCTTTTCAAAGGCCCTGTCTTCCAAGGCAGTCACATTCTGAGGTATTGGGGGTTAGGACTTCAACATGAATTTGGGGAGAGGGGAGCTCACAACACTGGGTAATGAAGAATTACACAGCCAGGAGCCAAGCAAAGGAGGAAAGCTGGAGAAGTAAGCTTGGAATGTCACATTTTTCTCCCAGAGTTGTGAACCAATTCTGGAAGAGACAACTGAGAGGCTGAGAAAGTTAAGCAGTTTTTTTAGACTCACAGAACCAGGGACTAAAACATTGGAGAATATGGCTTATCAAGCAACTAAAAAGTTACACTTCAGAGTAAGAGTGAAAACGTGGGCTTCAGTGACGTTGAAGCCCAGCTCTGAATCACCTCAGTCCCTGGTTGGATTAAGGTGATTCGAGATTACTAGTATGAAAGCCCAGCAGCCTGCCAGAGGCAGTCAAATCCTCTGGAGAAAGATGAAAATCCTAGGCCTCAAGTATTTCTTGAAATTTTTAATATACAGTGTTGGCACTCAAAAATAACTAGCATACCAGGAGACAAGATATTGATTGAAACCAAAATAAACAATAGACACCAGAAAGAGACCTTCAGCAGACCCAGATACAATCAACTGCGAACTTGACCATAACCAGGCTCGATTGGTGCTGGTGCTCTACCATGACTCCATTTACTAGGTGGATTCGCTCATTCCAACCCTACCCCAGCCCCCATCCCCAAGTGTCAACTGCTCACACTTACTACCAGGAGAATTGTCCTCAGTCGATGGAGTCACCTCTCCTGGAATTCCCTGGGAGGCTAGCATGAACGCTGCCCCCTTCCTGGAAGGCAGTAACTGGCTAATCCAGGAGGGTTTAAGTCACACACACACACTCTGGCCTCAAGGAGGACAACTGTGCGATGCTTTGGTGCTCCAGAGCTCCATCCTATGGGACCAAGGTAAGGACTTCAGCCACATACACATCTTGAGCTTCTTCCCACGCCCCATCCTGCTTCTTTTATAAGTTTCACCTAAGAGCTTTCCTCAATAATATCAGTTGCACGAGAATTCCAAGCCCAGGCTCTGCTTCTAGGAAACCTAGCTTATTTAAGATTAAGAAATTCATCATAAAATTGAAAACCATAAAAGAAAATCAAATGAAAATTCTAAAACAACAATAAATTTAAGAACTTAGTGGATGGATTTTATAACAGACTGGACACAGCTGAAATGTCTTGAAGAAACTGCCTAGAATTATGCACAGAGAGATAAAAGAATGGGGAAAAAAACAAACAAATAGCTTAAGAGACATAGGAGACATAATGTTAATATTTAACATTTGTGTACTTAAAACCTAGAGCACGTACCTGAGTTGCTGGTTCGATTCCTGGCCACAGTCAAAGTCGTGCAGGAGGTAACCAATTGATTTGTCTCTCTCACATCAATGTCTCTCTCTCTCTCTCTCTCTCTCTCTCTCTCTCTCTCTCTCTCTCTCTCTCTCTCTCCCTCACTCTCTCTCTTCCTCTCTATCTAAAAATCAATGGAAAAATATCCTCAGGTGAGGATTAACAAAAAAAATTCCACTTATAAATGATCTTCTAAAGTACATGAACCTCTATACTCAATGAAGAATAGTGACTGTTTTTCAAATATTGTATGTAGTGATGCTTAATAGGTTTACAATTTTGTGATTTATAATAAATATATATTTGGTCATTCAGATGACCAAAATCTATTTCTCATGTATATTTATTTGGTCTTTCTCCACAGTTCCTGGCTCACAACACCCGAACACTTGGGAATTTCCTGAATGATAAAAGCAATGGGAGCATCTTTTGTTATAATATTTGGTCTCTGGTTCTCAAGTCCTGAAAAAAAATAGCTTCAGAGCCATAAAGGTGAAATGGGTGTCTTGTTATTCAAAACAAGCCCCTTTCCGCCACAGCGGGGTTTATGTTAATGAGATGGATTTGGAAAGCACCGAAGCAGCTGAGGATGGCCTATCAGGGGAAACAACCAAGAACAGGGGGTTGGACGTTCAGCCCCACCCTGTTTTCCCGGGAGGGGAAATGGGCTGCAGGTTGAACCAATCACCAATAGCCAATGAGTTAATCAGAGGTGCCTGTGTAATGAAGCCTCCATAAAAAAAAACAAAAAAGGAGAGGGTTTGTCACCGAGCCAGGCCCCAAACTCCCAGAAGACAGACGCTCCTCTGTTCTAGGACTGTGCCCTGTGTCTCTTCATCTGGCTGTCGGTTCGTATCCTTTAATCTCCTCTGTAATAAATCACTGACCTAGAGAGTAAACTGGTTTCATGAGCCACGCTTGCAAATTCGTTGAACCCTGGGAGGGGGTTGTGGAAAGCTCTGGTTTATAGCTAGTTGCTCAGAAGCACAGGTAACAACCGGGGTTTGCAATTGGCAACTGAAGCTCGAGGAGGGGTCATGGGAACCTCCAGTCTGTGGCCAGTGGGTCGGTGACGGTGACGGGCATCTGAAGCCCAGGGTGGTCTTGTAGGACTGAGCACCTAAACTGGAATCTGATGCTGTCTTCGGTAAATAGTGTCAGGACTGAGTTGAAATGTAGGACACCCAGCCGGTGTCAGAGAATGGCTTTTTGCTGGTGTATGGAAACCGCATCCCCGCATTGGAATTGGGTCCAGAACCCTCAGGTTTAATTTTAAAACTAAAACTTAAGTTAACATTTTAAAATTGAGATTTCTTTTAGAAATCTGTATTTTCTTTTAAAAACGTGAAGTTCTGTTAATGCTGGGCTGGCATTTTGAATGGCAAATAATTGGAGCTGAGGTACGGCTTTTTATGGGACACACATACACCACACCGCATCATTCATGTCTGTGTGGTCTTATGGGACTTACACATGTGGCCCCCACTTTAAGCATTTGAAAAAAAAACCAAAAAACCTCTCACATGTGTTCCCCTGTGAATCTTGGCTTCTACAGTCTAAATATCCTAGGTGTTCTATATAATTTGGTTCTTATCACTCTTCTATGGACCTCTCTTAACTTATCAATGTTCCTTTTTTAGAACATATATGGCTCTGACAAAACGAGGTGGATACGCACAGTATATTTGAGGAATGCAATTTAAGATACTCTGCATTTTTTTGTAAACTGGAGAAACATGCGTGTGGGTAGTTAACAGCTCCCAGGCCTTTTATCATTAGAAGTCTTATTAAAGCAGTCCTTCTCCATTTATCCTTTACTGAAAGCAGTTGTTTGAACTCAAATACAAGGAATCATATTTACTCATCTTGAATTTCATGTTCTTAATGGTGGATTTTTTTTTCATATCGCTGATAATATTGAAACAGCTATGAAGAGGAAATAGACCAAGACAAACTTCAGCAACCAAATCCCCACTTAACATCTTCCTGAAGAAATTAACTGAATATGCTCTTTAAAAGTTTTCCTTAAAGCAGGGAGCCCCCAGTGGGGATTTTGAGTATGTGTGAAGCCTCTTCCAAGAGAATTAGTGAGTCTGGGGTCGTGAACTTGGGGACTGTTTCCAAACTAAAATTGATAACAGTAGAATCTGATGCTGTTTTATAAAAAATGCAGCAGAAATTTGTATATTGATAGTATGTGACCATGCTAAATTTACTATTCTAAAAATTTTAATGCTTTTTCTCAAAATTCTTTGGGGTTTTTCTATTAGACAGTCATATCATCTATAAATAATGACAGTTTTATTTCTTTTTGATTATTATGGCTTTTATTGTTTTACTGTGGTTGGAACCTCCAGTAGTGTTAATGAAAAGTAATGATAGTAAGAATTCTTATCTGTTTAAAGGAATGACTAAAAATGTATCATTAAATATGACATTTACTGCAGTTTATTTTTGTTCATACCCCCAAAACTTAGTTCTCTTCTAATCTGGGTTTGTCATTTTTTTTTCTCCCTCCCTCCCACCCTTTCTCTCTTCCTCCTTTCATTCCTAAATGATATCTCTTAAATGATGGAAGGGTAACTTCAATATTTTAAAATTACAGTTGACATTCAATATTATCTTTGTTTCAGGTGTACAGCATAGTAGTTGGACATTTATATAGTTTATGAAGTGATCTCCCCTATAAGCCTAGTACAAACCTGGCACCATACATAGTTATTATAAAATTATTGACTATATTCCCTATGCTGTACTTGACATCCCCGTGACGTGACTATTTTGTAACTGCCAATTTGTACTTCTTAATCCCTTCACCTTTTTCACCCAGTCCCCCAACCTCCCTCCCATCTGGCCACCATCAGTTTGTTCACCATATCTGTAAGTCTATTTCTGTTTGTTCGTTTGTTTTGGTCTTTTTTTGATTCCACATATAAGTGAAATCACATGGTATTTGTTTTTCTCTGTCTCACTTATTTCACTTAGCATATAATGTACTCTAGGTCCATCCATGCTGTTGCAAATGATGATTTCCTTCTATTGTATGGCCAAGTAATATTTCATTGTATATATGTACCACATCTTCTTATCCAGTTGTCAATTGATGGGCACTTAGGTTGCTTCCACATCTTGGCTACAGTAAAGAATGCTGCAGTGAACATAGAGGTGCATATATCTTTTCAAATTAGTGTTTTGGATTTCTTTAGATAAATATACAGAAGTGGAATTAATGGGTTATAAGGAAGTTCTACTTTTAATTTTTTGTGGAAACTCCGTGCACAGTGGCTGCGCCAATTTGCAATCCCACCATCGGTGCACAAGGGTTCTCTTTTCTCCACATACTGGCCAACACCTGCTTCTTGATTTATTGACAATAGCCATTCTGACAGGTGTGAAGTGATATCTCATTGTGGTTTTAATTCGCATTTTTCTGATTAGTGACATTGAGCATCATTTCATATGTCTATTGGCTATCTATATGTCCTCTTTGTAGAAGTATCTATTCAGGTCCTCTGCCTATTTTTAAATTGGATTGTTTGTGGGGGGTTTTTTGGTGTTAAGTTGAATGAGTTCTTTATAAATTTTGGATATTAACCCCCTTATCAGATGTATCAGTGGCAAATATATTTCTCAATTCAGTAGGTTGTCTTTTTTTGTTGATGACTTCCTTTGCTGTGCAAAATCTTTTAGTTTGATGTAGTCCCATTTGTTTATTTTTTCCTATTGTTTCCCATGCCCACAGAGATATATCATGAAAAAAAATATTGCTAAGATAAATGTCAGAGTTTGCTGCCTGTGTTTTCTTCTAGGAGTTTCATGGTTTCAAGTCTTACATTTAAGTCTTTAATCCATTTTGAGTTTATTCTTGTATGTGGTGTAAGAAGGTGGTCTAGTTTCATTGTTTTGCCTATATCTGTCCAGTATTCTCAACACCGGTTATTGAACAGACTATCTTTAGCCCATTGTATATTTTTGCCTCCTTTGTCATAGATTAATTGACCATATATGTGTGGGTTTATTTCTGAGCTCTCTATTCTGTTCCATTGATCTCTGTGTCTTTTTATGTCAGTACCATGCTGTTTTGATTACTATAGCTTCATAGCATAGTTTGATATCAAGTAGTGTAATACCTCCAACTTTGTTCTTCTCAAGATTGCTGTGGCTATTCAGTGTCTTTCATGGTTCCATATAAATTATAGGATTATTTGATCTAATTCTGTGAAAAATGCTGTTGGTATTATGATAGGGATTGCATTGCACCTATAGATTACTTTGGGTAGTGTGGACATTTTAACCATGTTGATTCTTCCTGTCCATGAGCTGGGTATATGCTTCCATTAGTTTGTATCTTCTTCAATGTCTTATTTTTCTGAGTACGTCTTTTACAGTTCCTTGGTTAAATTTATTCCTAGGGGTTTTATTTATTTTTGGATGCAATTGAAAATGGGATTGTTTTCTTAATTTCTCTTCCTGATACTTAGTTCGTCATCTGTTTAATATCCAGCAATCGATTGCATTTTAATAATTTTGTATCCTACTACTTTACTAAATTCATTGCTTAGTTCTAGTAGTTTTTTAGTGGAATCTTTAGGGTTCACTATATATAGTATCATGTCATCTGCAAAGCATTAGTAGCCTATAGAACGTATCAGGTAATGTTACACTTTTGTATATAATCTGGAATACTTAGCATAAAATTGGAATACTCAGTTCCTTGAGTGTTTGTAGAGTTTGCTCATAAAATTATCTTGAACTGGTGAGTTTATTTTGTGGGTAGATTTTAACTACTGATGCAATTTCAATTGAGCATAGACTTATTTGAGATTTCTAACTCAATTTGGGTGAATTTCGGTAAATTTTGTTTTCTAGTTTTTCCTTTTGTAAATTTTCAAGTGTATTGTCATAAAGATATATCTTTTTTAAAAATGTTTTTTAAATTATTTTTTAGAGAGGAAGGGAGAGAGATAGAAACAGATGTGAGAAGACATCGATCGGCTGCCTCCCGCATGCCCCCACTGGGGATGGAGCCTGCAACCCCAGCAGGTGCCCTGACTGGGAATTGAACTGGGATCTCTCAGTCTATGGGACAAAGCTCAATCCACTGAGCCACACCAGCTGGGCCAGACATATATCTTTACTAATTAATATTTGAACTTTTTTTTCTTAAACAATGGATTAAGAATTTTGGCTTTGCTTTGGGTTTGTTGAGCTTCTTTATTGCATTTCATATTTCATTAATTTCTCTTTATTCTGTCATTTTGTGTTTTCTACATTGTTTTATTTATTTAAAATAAACAACAGGAATTTGTTTCTTACAGCTCTGGAGGCTGGAAATCTGAGAGCAGGGTGCCAGTGTGGTCAGGTTCTGGTGGAAGCCCTCTTCCAGGGTGCACACTGACAACTTCTTGTATCCTCACAAGGTGGAAGGAGGTGAGGGAGCTCTCTTGGGTCCCTTTCTAAGGACATTAATCCCATTCATGAGTGCTCCACCCCCATGACCTGATTACCTCCCAAAGGCCCCACCTCCAAACACTAGCATATTTGGGATTAGGTGTTAACATATGAATTTTATTTATTTATTTTTTTGGACTGCCAAGTATAATCACATATACTTTTTTTTTTGTTGTTACAGATGTTTCTCCTTTTCCCCCCATTGTCACCCTCCTCCCCCTCCCTCCCTGCCCCGTCCTCAGTTTTGTTGTCCGTGTCCATTGGTTATGAGTACATGCATACAAGTTCTGTGGTTCATCGCTCCCCTCCCTCACCCCCTCTTCTGACAATTGTCAGTCTGTACCCTACTTCCACATCTCTGGGACTACCCTGTTCCTCAGACTGTTATGTTTATTATATTCCAGGAATAAGTGATATCATATGATATTTGTCTTTCTCTGCTTGGCTGGTTTCACTTAGGATAATAGTTTCCAGGTCCTCCCATGTCGTCGCAAAGGATAAGAGATCTTTCTTTCTTACAGCTGCATAGTACTCCATTGTGTATATGTACCACAGCTTTTTTATCCATTCGTCTACTGATGGACACTTGGGCTGTTTCCAGATCTTAGCTATTGTAAATAGCGCTGCTATGAACATGGGGGTACATATATTCTTTCTGTTTGGTGTTTCAGGCTTCTTAGGGTATATTCCTAGGAGTGGGATCACTGGATCAAATGGTAATTCAATTTTTAATTTTTTGAGAAAACACCATAGTGTTTTCCATAGTGGCTGCACCAGTCTGCATTCCCACCAGCAGTGTACTAGAGTCCCCTTTTCTCCACAACCTCGCCAACACTTGTTGTTTGATGCTTTGTTGATGGCGGCTATTCTGACAGGTGTGAGGTGATACCTCATTGTTGTTTTAATTTGCATCTCTCTGATGATTAGTGATGTTGAGCATTTCTTCATATGTCTCTTGGCCATTTGTATGTCCTGTTTGGAGAGGTGTCTATTTAGTTCCTCAGCCCATTTTTTAATTGGGTTTTTTGTCTTCCTTTTGTTGAGATGTATGAGCACTCTGTATATTTTGGAAATTAATCCCTTATCTGATATATCATTGGCAATTATGCTCTCCCATACAGTGGGTTGCCTTTCCACTTTGATGGTTGTTTCTTTTGCTGTACAGAAGCTTTTGAGTTTGATGTAGTCCCATGTGTCATATGAATTTTAGAGACAAAAAAATTCAGTCCATTGCAATGACTGCATAAATCCAATACCTCTATTATATGCTAGTGTGGTTTGCAGTTCTTAATCTTGGTTTCTTAATTTATTTGTTCAAATTCTTGAGGAGGAATGTGATAGACTAACCTCAGTCTATGGCTTTGTTTCCCACTTAGGTTAGGTGTACATTCTTAGATCAGTCAGCTGTGGCCAGAGGTCCACACCTCATATGGTTTCAGCATGAAACTAAACCACATAGAGACGGGAAATTTCCCCAGAAAGGGAAAATAGGCGATTAGACTTATTATCTCTACCTCCCATTCATTCCTAAAATTGTTTCAGTGTTCTCTAGAGGTTTAACACACATTGTCTGCCTTTCTCTTGCCCAGTCCAGCTGGAGGCAGGGGAAACCTTTACTGGCGAGCTCCATCCCACCCATTTCTAGAATCAATCTACACAGTGTTGAGTGCCCTGTGTTTACCAGTGGGTGGGATCTAGAAATTCATTTGGCAGCCATAAGTAGCAGGTGTTTGTCTCTACCATGCTGGTCTCTCCCTACCTCTTGCTAGGTCTTTTTCTTTTTAAAAAAATATTAGTTACAGGTGTACAACATACTGATACAATTTTCATATATAGTGTGAAACGATCACAATAAGACTAGGCAACATCTATCACTACACATAATTACAAGTTTTTTTCCTTGTGATGAGAACATTTAAGGTTCACTCTTAGCAACTTTCAAATATATAATACAGTGTTATTAACTGTAGACATCAGGCTGTATATTACATTCTCAGGGCTTATTTATTTATAACTGAAGTTTGTGTCTTTTGACCACCTTCACTCATTTCACGCACCCCCTACCCTGTCTCTGGCAACTTGCACCCATCTATTCTCTGTGAGTTTGGCATTTTAAAAAAAGATTCCATGGACAAGTGATATCATACAGTGTCTGTCTTTATTGGTCTTATTTCACTTAGCATAAGGACTTCAAGGTCTATCCATGTTGCTGCAAATGGCAAGATTTCTTTTCTTATGGCTGAATGTACATACTACATTCTCTTTATCCATTCATCCATCAGTGGACACTTAGGTTCCTTCCATGTGTTGGCTATGGTAAATAATGCTGCAAAGAACATAGGGGTGCATGTATCTTTTTAAGTTGATTTCATTTCCTTGAGATAAATATCCAGAAGTGGAATTGCTGTATTGTATGGTAGTTCTATCGTTAATTTTTTGAGTAAACTTCATACTATTTTCCATAGTGGCGGCACCAATTTACATTCCCAGCGAGTGTGCAAAAGTTTCTTTTTCTCTACTTTCTTATTAACACTTATTTCTTGTGTTTTTGATAATAGCCATTCTAACAGGTAAGAGGTGATGTCTCACTGTGGTTTTGATTTGCATTTCCCTGACTAGTGATGTTGAGCACCATTTTTTTTTTTTTTTTTTGCTATTGAGTTGTATTAGTTATTTATATATTTTGGATATTAACCCCTTAGCAGATAGATGACTTGCATTTATTTTCTCTCATTTGTTAGGGGTTTGTTTCTTTCTTTTTCATTTTGTTGATGGTTTCTTTTGCTGTGCAGAAGCTTTTTAGTTTGATGTAATCCCACTTGTTTAGTTTTGATTTTACTGCCTTTGCTTTTGGTGTCAAATAAAAAAATATATCATTGCCAAAATCAATGTCAAGGAGCTTACCACCTTTTTCTTCTAGGAGTTTTATGGTTTCAGGTCTTACGTTCAAGTCTTTCATTTTGTTAATTTCTGTGTATGGTATAAGATAGTAGTTTAGTTCATTTTCATGTGGCTGTCCACTTTCCACAGTACCATTTATTAAAGACTGTCTTTTCCCCATTGTATATTCTTGGCTCCTTTGTCATATATTAACCATATATGCATGGGTTTATTTCCGGATTTGCTGTTCTGTTCCATTGATCTATGTCTCTGGTTTTATGCCAATACCATACTGTTTTGATTACTGTAGCTTTGTAATATAGGTTGAAATCAGGAAGTGTGGTGCCTCTAGCTTTTTCATTCTCAAGATTGCTTTGGCTATTTGAGGTCTTATGTAGTTCCATAAAGAATTTAGGATTGTTTGTTCTATTTCTGTGAAAAATGCCAGTGGAACTTTGATAAGGATTGCATTAAATCTGTAGATTTTTAAACACAGTATTAATTCTTCCAATCCATAAGCATGAGATATTTTTGCTTTATTTGTGTCTTCAATTTCTTTTATCAATGTCTTACAGTTTACAGGTCTTTTATCTCCTTGGTTAAAATTAATTTCTAGGTATTTTATTCTCTTTGATACAAATGAAAATGGGATTGTTTTCTCAATTTGTCTTTCTGTTGGTTAATTATTAGTGTGAAGAAACATAACAGATTTGTATATACTGACTTTATATCTGTCAACTACACTGAATTCATTCATTAGCTCTGTTTTTGTTTTTGGTGGAGTATTTTGGGTTTTCTAATATGTAATACGTCATCTACAAATAGTGACAGTTTTAATTCCTTTCTGATTTGGTTGCCTTTTATTTCTTGCCTAATTGCTCTCACTAGGATTTCCAATACTATGTTGAATAAAAGTGGTGACAGTGGGCATCTGTGTCTTGTTCCTGACTTAGAAAACTTTCATTTTTCACTACTGAGTACAATGTTAGCTGTGAGCTTGTCATATATGGGCTTTCATTATGTTGAGGTATGTTCCCTCTATACCCACTTTGTTGAAAATTTTAATCATAAACTGATATTGAATTTTGTCAAATGCTTTTTCTGCATCTATTGAGATGATATTTTATCCTGCGAGGTGTATCTACTTGGTGTTCTTTTTCTAACTTAAGTTGGACATTTTGCTCATTAATTTTTAGCCTTTTCTTCTAATATAAACAATGCCATAAGCTTCAAGTGCTATTTTCATTGCATCTCATACATTTTGGAAGGCAGTACAGATGTTTGAATTATCACTTATTTCTACTTACATTTCAATTCCTATTATGACTTCTTTTTTGAACCCTGGCATTAAATCTATGAAGCATACGTTATTTTCAAGGTTACTTTTTGTTTATTTCTAATTGCCTTGTGGCCAGAGAATATGCTTTGTATGATATTCTTTGAAATTTATTGAGACTTACTTTATAGACAAGTAAAGTACATGGTCAACTTTTATAAATTCGTTCTTTGCATGTTTAAGAAAAAAATATTCTCTAATTGTTGGCTTTTGGTTCTATATATGTCCAATAAGACATTGTGCTGTTTATTTATATTTTTATTACCTTTTGGGCTGTTTAACTTATTGAGTGTGTTAAATCTCCTACTCAGGTTGTGGATTTTTCAAGTTTTCTCTCTAGTTCTACCAACTTTTGATTTATGGATCTTTGAGACTATTTTATTAAGTACATTTATTTTATGGGCCCAAATCTCCTCTGTAAAACATAATATAATATGTACCTTATAAGGGTTATGATGATAAAATATAAATTAGTATATACAAATCATAAATTCTAAGAACAATAATTTACACATTGCAAATATTACATAAAGGTTGGCTTTTAAAAAAAACTGATAATCACTACTATTGGACTGGCAAATGTTACATTTCTTGTGGGTGTTGATAATCTGTTTCTACCTTGTTTTTCCCCTCTATTTGTCCTATTTATTTTTTTCTCATTTATTACATTTTTATTAATTAGTTTGTTATCCCCCTTACTGGTGTAGAAGTTAAATATTTTTATAATTTTAGTAGCCCCTCTTCACATTTTAGCATATATACATAATTTAACAAAGTTGAAAGTTAATATATTTAATCTGTTTCCTAAACTATACAAGACCCTTAAGCAACTTGAATTACTTTTTCTTGATTTGCTTTTGTTAATCCAGGATTTTTCTTTCGTCTTTTTCCTTTAAGCTCCCCAAATTAATATTTTTAATTCATATAAATAATGATTATTTATAGCTTTACCTAAACAAGTTATTAGTTTCTTTGCTTTTACTTTTTAAGAGCAACATGTTATTTATTTATTTATTTATTTATTTATTTAATCCTCTCTCAAGGATATTTTTCCATTGATTTTTAGATAGAATGGGGGGTGGGTGGGTGTAGAGAATGTCACTGTGAGAGAGATACATCAATTGGTTGGCTTCCACCTGACTCCAACCCAGGCCGGGAATTGAACCTGCAACCCAGGTATGTGCCCTTGACTGGGAATTGAACCCACTGAACCAAACTGGCCAGGGCATGCTTTTACTTTTCCATCATGCATCTCAGATCTCCCCTCTGCGGTCATTTTTCTTCTTCCTAAAGTATTTGTTTTAGAATCTTGCTACTCCACGTGTGGTTAACAGACTAGCAACATCAACGTTTACTTCTTGTAGCCCTATGGTCTGTCCTAGTCTAGATCACTGAGATCTCCCCATGTCTAATCTTACTCTTCCATTCAACATAGTATGTTGAGTAATCCTCATAAAATGTGAATCTAATATGTGATGCTTCCAGATTAAAACTCAATTGTTCCCCATTTTCCTTAGAAGCTTAAATGGCATGCCATGATTGTAAGGCCCTTCGTTAACCATGCTCTCTCTACCACTCCCTCTCTTGCATTCTATGTTCCAGCCACCCTACATCTGTTTTGGCTCCTCCAGTATATGGATGCTTCCTCTTCTGGCCTCTACACATGCTGGTATTCTCTCTCCACAAGCTGTTATTTCCAAGCTAACTCATAATTCTTCAGTCCTCAGCATAAAAGTCACTTGTCTCTGTTCCAAATGCCAATCTCCATTCTCACACTCCCACTAGAGCTGCTCACATTTGCCTGGCAACTATAATAAAGACATTCATCTCTTCTGTAAGTTTGTTTCTGTGAGATGATGCAATCTAGAGAGAGAGGAAATTTCTGACTATTTAAGCAATGCCAGAATTTCCAGGATTCTTGGAAATAAGTAGAAAAAGCCAATAGCACCAGCAAAATAAGGAAGACTAGCAGGAAACAGCCTTCAAATCATGAAATAACTTTAAAAAGTAGGTTTTTATGGAGGAAAAAAAGTCAGTAAAACACATAGATATAGTACAGTACTACAAGATTATTTCTAAGAGCAGTGACTGTTAAAACAACAGCAAATTATTATAATAAAAATTAACCTGGTTGAGTAGTAACCAAAATAGGATCTACAGTGTGGCTTATGGCAATTTCTCAAGATTCCATCCAATAGCACTATATATACTTAATAAACTCTTACTTTCATTACTTATACTTTGAGTTTAACTTTCAGCAAGGATACTTTTTAGTGTTTGAACTATTTTAATATGTCAGTTATTTAGCAAAGTTTAAATAATTTAAAAAGTTAAATTATTTAAAAATGAGTTCTTAATAGTAATTTAATAGAAAAACATGCTTCTTTTAAGAAAATACAAATATACACTAAACAACCCCAATACAAAATTTTAATAAAATAATAGTAAGGAAATGTAATTGTCTCATTATGCATACATGTACATGTGTGAATTTATACACATATGTACCTTGCAATAGCAGGAATATGCAGGATGCAAAATGTACTCTAGAGAAATAAAAGCACTATATATATATATATATATATATATATATATATATATATATATATAAATAAAATGCACAAACTCAATAAATTAAAATGTTATTACTCAGTAATGTGGGACCAGTTTACAGATGATGTGGCGATGGCAGGCAAGTGGCAGGAAAGAGCTCAGCACTCACCACTTCTAATAAAGCTTAGTGATTCATTAAAAATTATGATACTTACAGGATCAAAACATCCAACAGTCCCATAGATTTATTTTTTATTTTTTTATCCTCACCCAAGGACATTTTTTTGCATTTATCTTCAGATAGAGCGGGAGGGAGAGAGGGGGGAAGAGAGAGAGAGAAACATCGACGTGAGAGAGAGACATTGAGTGGTTGCCACCCACACAACCCCAACCGGGGCCGGGGACAAACTGCAACCGAGGTACATGCCCTTAGCGGGAACCGAATCCGGGACTCTGGTCCTCGGGTCAACGCTCTATCCGCTGAGCCAAACCGGCCAGGGCACCGTAGAATTTTAACTCTACCTTTCAGATAAGCCCACTAGTCTATTCTAGGTAGGTAAGAAATTGCCTGCTGACATCATTTTTTAAAGGAATTACCTTGGAAAATTATTTTAATGTCTACAAAAGCTGAACATATGCAAAATATAATATGGTCTCTATGAATAAGAATAAATATTAGTCTACCACCTTGCTATCATTTTGGCTGCTCTTTATACCTTCAAAAGTTTTCCACAACCAGGGCACAGACCTGCACCCTCACAGAAACTAACAAGCTTATGAACATTGTAAATATGTTCCATTTTCTTTGCAGTTCTCTTAATAATGTGCTTTTACATGAAATGATTTACTAAAATATTTAGATTTTTTAATATAAAAATTAAGTACTCCCACCATTTACTTCATCTCAGAAATGAGACTTGCATTGGGCTCTAGATGTGTTGAGTAGTCATAGGTCATTTCTGTCGTGTCATCTCGAGGCAAAAGGAAATCAACAGAAAGATGAGCATCAGTTTTATAATAACTGAACACGACACCTAAGGTAGATCTAGAGATAAGCACAAATTCCAATTATTTATTCAATGTATGTGTCCTTCAGAGCTCACACTATTTCTTTTGTTCATCTTTCACTTGGTTTTTACATTAAGGCAAAAGACACATCTTCTTTTCCGTGGCTTTGAGTAGTCTCGTTTTTCTAAGAAAAGAGAAAATAACGCTCCTTTTCATAAAGGGTTAATATCAATACTAGGAAAAAGTTCTTTTCTTTTGAAAATGTGTGCTGATTGTACTAATGGAATGTTTAACAGTGCTAATCCTGAGCAAGAGTAAAAACAAGAACAGTTTTGACTAAAGAATAAAATTCTTTCATTGTTAAACCTAAACAGCTTTAAAATTTGACCATGGAATATAAAGTCAAAAAGGCTAGAATTCAGACTTCTGATGTCCACGCCAAATCTGAATACTAACAGCAGAAATAACACACACAGTAAATAATACACAACAGTAAAAAGCATCAGAAATTGATGCGCCTGGATTTTGTTAAATATAACAAAGGTCACTCAGTCCTTCGTGGATAAATCTAGCTGGGAGAACAGCACTCAACAGTGTATTGCATTGAACAGATCCCTCAGAAAGTAGACACTGGATTCCTTTTTAAATAGGCACAGACTTTTCCCCCCCAAACATTCAAAGACATAAATGACATATTTGGAAATACAGTCTGAATCTGGTTCTCATGAAAGCAAAAAGTCCTGGCCACTTTGGAAACTGCAGTAAGTCACTTGAGTGTTTAGTTATAGCTACTGCTCATGAAAAATTAGTGCTTTCCACCCAGTAAAGCAGTATGGTGACAAAGGATTCATACACCAGTGAAGGCATTAAGTAAGGGCTTTGCAACTTTTGCGACATGAGTCAAGAGAAGCCAAGCTCTACGACTAAATCTCTCGTTCTGTGGAAATGCGTAAGGGCGGGAAGCTGCCCGCCCCGCAGGGATCCTCTCACAGTATGACGGCCTGTCCACGTGGGGATGGTCAGTGAAAGTCAGCACAGTGAACTCGAGGCATTGATTTTCGACACTGGGCACAGCTCTCGGGGCTGCTTCAATATGTCTTTTGTTTTATTCAAACTGTCTCTCTTCCTCTTCATCTGCTTCTTCGATGACCTGAATCTCATCTGCTTGAGGTAAGGCAGAGTTCTCCACCTGCAGTTTATTCCCATCAACTTTACATTTCTCTTCTTCTTCTATGATCTCCTTCCATATCTTGTGGTTTTCAGTGAGGTGGTGCATTAGCTGACAAAATATTCGCCGTCTGCCTTTCCGTCTCTGTGGTTCTGTGAAAATAAAAAATATATATATATATATTCACATCATAGCAATATGACTCAGTCATTCATTCAGTCTGAGTGCCTATGGTATTCCAGGTGCTTGTCTGAGTAAGCACTGGGTTATAGTAATAAACAATAAGGTAAAGACAATCGCTGTACTGTGGAACCTAGAAAAGCAAATAAAGAAGTGAAATGTAAGTATGTTACATGGAGTTAAGTATTGTGGATGAATACAAGGCAGAGAAGGACATTAGGGAAAACTTGGGGGGGGGGAGTTGGTACTGAAATTTCAAATGATAAAGTCAAAACCAACCTTTTTAGGATTCTTTTATGTATTAAAGACTTATCAAAATTTTGGTGAGTAGCCCTGGCCGGGTGGCTCAGTTGGCTGGAGCACCATCCGGTACACCAAAAAGAAAAGAGGTTGCAGGTTTGATTCCTGGTCAGGGCACGTATGGGAGGCAACCAAGCGATGTTTCTCTCTCTCTCTCTCTCAATCCCCCTTCCTCTCTAAAAATCAATGAAAACATATCCTCAGCTGACAGTTAAAAAAAATTTTTTTTTTTGTGAGTATAAATTTCTAGAATCCAATCAACTTTCCCAAGATGATATTCAGACGGTAATGACATAAGATTACTCTTCACGCCCTGGCCGGTTTGGCTCAGCGGTTGGAGCGTCAGCCTGCGGTCCGGAGAGACCCGGGTTCGGTTTCCGCTAAGGGCATGTACCTCGGTTGCAGTTTGTCCCCAGCCCTGGTTGGTCGTGCGGGTGGCAGCCACTCGATGTGTCCCTTTCACGTCGATGTTTCTCTCTCTCTCTCTCTCTTCTCTCTCCCTCCCACTCTATCTGAACAAAAAATGAGAAAATGTCCTCAGGTGAGGATAAAAAAAAAACAAAAACGATTACTCTTCCCTATGCTAATGCTGAATACAACTTTGAGGTGGGGTGGGGTGGAATTCTTTCCAGTTATCTGATCTGATGTATAGCATGCTTCGAAAACAAAGTAATTAGATATCATTTAAATTCTACTTTAAAGAGTAAATAACTGATTTCATTTATAAATACAAAGGTGACAAATGTTGCTTTTTCACTTTCTATTTATATTCTTTGCCTTATATAGAAAACTGTCTCTATACAGTTTTATAATTAAAATCCAGACTTGGCACAAAACTTGGTTCTCCCCTTACAGTCAATTTCCCCAACTGTTCTGATCCATTTCCAAAGTCTATATGAAGGGCAGATGAGCAGGCGAGGAAGGGTGGGGCGAAGTAAAGGAAGACCAGCCAGCAGGCCCCACCCACCTCCCACACTCAGGTGTGGTGGCAGCGCTCTCACACGTGCACAGGTGCAGCCTGCCGAGGAGCACTGGCTGAGGACACCACCTCCAGAGATGCTGCGTCAGGGAATGCCTGCTGTGTGACAGCGTTAGCAATGGGTACCCAGCCCACAGCAGTTACTCAAAACGAGACTCTTCAACCTGAACATTTACATAGTAGGCCGTCAAGGGAAGACTACTGAATCTGTATCTTAAAAACAAAGGTCCAAATCCAAATTAAATGGACATTTTCAGTTAAGAATACTGACTAAATAGTACCCATATGTTCTTACTGAGATTTAGATTGTCTTCCATGTCTTCATCGTCTGTATCTAATTCTTCACCATCTTCATCGTAACAGCTTTCAGTATCATCATCCTCTTCTGCTTCTACCCACTCGCCCGGGAGCAAACCAGCGGCGTCGTAGGAGTTACACAGGGGACCCACTATGTGGGTGATAAAAGACTCTTGGAGCTTTGCTAGTTGAGGAGAAGAACGATCCATAAAGGGACTGATGGGCAAACCAAGATTTGCTTCTTCATCTCCCTGATCATTTTAAAAAGAAAAGTACATTTTTAACTATGGAGAGAACCACCACTAAGCTTTGTTGTTAAATTATCTTGAGGTTTTTAAAATAAGCATAGTCTATATCAAAATAATTTTTACAAAAAGGCATCAATAAATCTAATTATCACTCTATCATTTCAACTGTAAGTATTTCTCTAATATTTGAGAAATCCTAAACAAAACTTTATTCTCACATTCCACCAGTCAACTGGTATGGTTGATAACAGTTAACAAGAAAAAATATACATCTTTCAAAATCAGTGTTAGCAAATTTACTAACAACCTGCAAAATTCCTTCATGTCAAATACAGATTCTCTTTGCCCCAGAGGGAGACTGTATAATGGAGACATTTCTGTTGCTGTAGTGGTACCACAAATGTACAGAGTGAGTTTTGCAAATGCTTTTCAACTCCCCCACCTTTTGTAACACAAGAACCCTTCCATGAATCCAAATAAAAAAACCTAGTACGTAAAACAGAAAGAAGCAGAGCTACTGTGGTGGAGGTTAGGATTCTGGGCCCAGAGCCCCAACTGCCTGCCCTGAGATACCCTCTCCCCCTGTGGTCTCCAGGGTTCTGGAGAAGGCAATCTGAGATCAGACAGATGTGGCTTTAAAACCTGCTTTTGCTATAGGGTGTTGGGTAAGCTCTATGCTCAATTCATGTGCAAAATTTTAAGAATCTAATTCACAGGGTTGCTATGAGGGTGATAAGCACGATTATATGAAGTGTTTAGCACAGTGCTGAGCATTCTCCAAATGACACTATTAATTCTTGGGTTTCCAGTGCCTGAACTGGTGGGGATGGATACTCTCCACAAAGCAGTGCTGCAGGCCAGAGGAGCCACACACCCCTGAGACCCAGCCCAAACTGTCCTAGTGAAGAACTGACCTGTGACTTAAATCTGTGACCATCATCTATGAGGGAGAAAACTATCAATGTTTAAAAAGAACAACCACCAGCTGGGTTTGTCCACAGGATTCTACAATTTCATAGGTTTAGCGCTTTTATTTATGTATTTATTTTGGTAGAAGCGTGGCTTTTCTAAGACCATGGCACTTAGATATAGGAATACAGAGGTGGTATAATTATAATGATAAAAAGATGGGCAAGGTTAGAAGTTCGCCTGCATATCTGAAAGATGTTTAATAGCACAGCCAGATTGAGAGGAAATTTAATAGTTTTGATGAGGGTTAACTAGGACTTTCATATCGATTAGTACATTTAACCTTCATGACAATTCTATGGTAGGGTATCATTTTTCTCCTTTGACATATGAATAATGATACCTAAAAAGATTAAGTGATACTATCTGAAATATATGATTTTTAGTGATAGATCGGGAATTATAATTGCTAACATTTATGGAGCACTTATGTATCAGGAACTTGTCTAAGATTTCACATATTAAGGTTGCTGTGAGGATTAAATAAATAATGTGGGAGGTACCATCAATATTCCTGTTTTATCAATGTGGAAGCTGAGGCACAGAGAGGTTAAATAACCTACCCAAGGTCACATTGCTGGTAAGAAAGAGGAGCCAGGATTCAACCTCAGGCATGGCTTCCAACTTTGTTCAATAAGAGCTAGTTCTATATATTTAAAAAATAATTAAATTATAAATTGGGTCTAAATGAACTTTTCAATGTTCTTTCACTGAATTAGTGAGTTTTTAAAAAACTGGCATACACTAATACTTTTTTATTACCTCTATACAGATAATATAAAGGTGGCATTTTTCTTAGCATAAAATTCTTCTTTTGTGAACATAAATTAAAGCCTGAGGCAGGCTTCCATGATCTTTGAGAATGAAGATGGGACTGTGCAAACTGACTATTGCAATCTACAGATTAGACAAATATTTATAAGTATATATTATCCCAAACTACAAATAATTTAATTGTATCAGAATAGTGTAAGATATTAATCTTGAAATATTTATCTGTTTCCATGATTATACAGTATGGAATTTTATAACTTATAAACAGCAGAGTGTACATTATTGTGTTGGGACCTTTAGCTAAGTGGTTGAAAGACACGGCACATTTACTGGTCATTTAATACAATCTGGGTGTGACAGGTATAACTGGTAAGTGTGCATGATTTATGGACTCCATCCACTTCATGGTAAGAAAGCCCTGTCACAGAGGCCTCACATGGTAGACATCTTGATCTTTTCTGATTATTAGGGTCAATAAGGATTCTGAAGCAATGTAATTCCAAAGTCAAGAAGACATGTTTGATGTTTTGGAGATAATGAAATGTTAGGCTTGTGGGGAAATCAGTATATACTCCTACATTGTAGAGAGCCTCAAAACTGGGTCTCAAAAAAAGGTAAAGATTCTGCAAAGTGGTAGCATTGGTTTTAAAGCCAAGAGTTTAAAACACATGAGAAAAGACCATGTTTATATCTTTGAATCCTTGAAAACCATTAAGATCTACTTTGTCCCCATTTCTAGCTCTCTAATTTCTTGTCCTCTGCCAGGACTTTTACCCAATTGATGTTTCTAAGGCAGTCTTTTTATAGCAGAGTTGAAAATGGGTTGATATTCTTTAAATATAATCTAAGTATAACCTGAATCAATCAAAAACAACTTCATTTAGAAATAAATTATCATAGGTTATAGGCTCTCAGGGTTGAAAGGGACTTTGAAATCATAATGTAGTCTGTCCTTACCTCTAGACTCAAGTACATTCAACCCACTTCAGATAGGCTATAAGCTAATTTTTTTTTGTTTTATATGTTAACAGCAAAGGCAAAAAGAACAGAGAATATACTAAGACCAGAGCAAATGAAACAATTTCTAACAATTCTTGGTCAAAGCAACTCAGATTTCAAAGTTAATGTAGCTATCCAAATCTTAAAGGGCAGTGTCTTCAGATGGCCGCTCTTACAAATCCCACCAATCTCATGTTTCAACTTACCTGCTCATAAAATTCATTGACAATGCCTTCTGTCCATTTCAAATGCAAGTTCCGAACTTTTGCTGGGCCATTTATATCTGCTAGTTTGATGCACACCTGGCATACTAAGAGGCGATCATTTTCATTACTCCATTCTATACCATTACTATTTACATCATTGGCCTGTTTTGGAAAAACAGAATTATGTTAGGTTCTGAGACCCAGGAGTTTTGTTGTTTGTACCAAATTATCTTAAAACTTTCCCATCCAAAGACAGGCAGGAAATTCAATAAATGCTTCTTTTAATCAGTTTGTGCCATAACATGGATCTCTACGGTTAAGGTTCCCTTTTGAAATATTATAATTTTGTTTCAATGGAAGCAGAGACTATAAAAAACATAACAGCCTGGCTGGTTTGGCTCAGCAGCTGGAGCGTCGGCCCAAGGACCAAAGAGTCTCAGGTTCAATTCCGGTCAAGGGCAACCAATCCATGTGTCTCTTTCATATCGATGTTTCTCTCTCTCTCTCTCTCTCTCTGTCTTCCTCTCTTTCTCTCCTTCTCTTTCTCTCCCTCCTTCTCCCTCTCCCTCTCCCTCCCACTCTATCTGAAGATAAATGGAAAAATATCCTCTGGTGAGGATTCAAAAACATAACAAACCATGGGTTTCAGTATTTGTGATTACCAGAGAAGTATAATTTGTGTATATATACACATATATTACATGTTATTAATATGCAATATATTATAAGTATATGTTATGTAAAACATCAATAAATCATGTAGAATTGTAACTTTCTACCTCAAAAAAAGATAATACTTAAGGATCTAAGGAGAAGTTGGCTCTAGCAAATGTGATGTAGTTGAAAGAACACAATGGTTTTAAATCCTGACGCATTGATTTACTAATTCATTGTGTAACACTGGAAAAACTGCTTAATCTTGAGTCTAACTTTCCTCATCTATAGGACAGAAAAAGTAATGCCAATCTAGCGGTATAGCCATGAAGATAATTAACAAATGAAAAATCCCCAGTTCATAGTAAATGCTAAATAAATGCTAACATTGCTATTTAAATAAATGGTAATTATCATTATTAGGCCAATTACTAAGCCTTTTTAAGAACTCAAATTTCCTTTTGTGAAAAATGAAGTGAATAAGCCAGATCAGTGGTTTTGAACTCTAGTGTAATGGTAGTTTTTCGGCACCAAACCCTTTTGTTAAAGAAAAATTTATGCAGACCACCACTACAGAAAACACTAAAAAGGAGAGCTCTTTTGACTGAAACTGTAGGCAGTCCAGAGCTCCACTCATGTGGCACTTTCCTGAGAGACCGCGGGACAGACGTCTCTGCGGAACACAAATTTTAAAGTGTTGAGTTAGATCATCTTTGGCCTGTAAAAACTTCTAGTTCTCTGACTTATACACTTAAATGAATTTTTATTATTAGATAAAAACAAAAGTTAACAGAGCTATACAACTATGAAGTAATTTTAGAGGCACACTGATCTCTCACTGAATTTTATAAGCATTTCATTAATATCACAAAAGCAACATCTAGGGTCTCCTTCCAGGGGGCTAAATCTGGTACTCCTTTGTTACCAGTTCCTCTACCCGGAAAGGACACCTTCCTTTAGGTTACAAACTCATTAAGAAAACAACAGAATCCAGCCCTGATCGGTGTGGCACAGCTGGTTGGAGCATCATCCTGTACATTGATGTGTTTTGTTTCTGTCTCTCTTCCTTTCTCTCTTTCTTCTTCCCTCCCTCTCTCTACAAACTCAATAAGCATGTCTTCAGGTGAGGGTTACCAAAAAAACCAACAATAGATTCCTGCCAGCAAAAAAGGAGGCATCCTTTCCTCAGGAATGATAAGCAGTGGTTTTCAACACTTTTTCACCCCAAATGTCTGAGGCACAGAACACAGTCTGATTAGTACCACTCTCCCATGAGGACAGACTACCTGTTCTTTCCTTATTCTGTTAGCACAGTGAGCGCATATTCTCAAGTGGAAGACTGGAGAGTACTTCTCCCCCACACCAGCCAAACACGGATATAAAGAAGGAATAGCAGGTGTGGTGAAGTAGGCATAACTGGCTTCCTTGAAGCACATCTTTAATTTCATAAAATGCCTTCTTTGGCACTGTGCACAAACTTTCTCAAATCTGCCCCTGAAAGCTTTTAACATAATTGATTTGTCACTGTGTGAAAATTATAAGAAGTCTGTGTCAGAGAGGAAATGTAGCAAGCAATAGTATTTTAGAATATGTTATAACAATAAAAATACTTTAGTTTTTACAATATTGGACTATGTATTCTCTTACGTTAGATATTTATTATGACTTCATGAGTAGTATTAATTCTAACTTAGTGTTACTAATAAAAGTAATATTTAATACTATCAACAATGATTTCCATTTTTGATACCAGGCATTAATTTGCATAACAAACCTTGGCATTGAATTCAGCAAGGAAATCAAAATGCTTCTTAAGGTCTGTGGCAAGGATTGCTTCGATGACTAAAAAACGAAAGCGCTTGAATTCCACATGATCAAGATTAGGAAGGAAGTTGTATTCTGGGCTAGAAAGATAGAGATTCCACGCTGACGCAGCATGATGGTTTTCCAGAACAGATCTGTCGTTGTACAAAACTGCCTACAAAAGAATAAGAAAAATGAGATCTCAATGATATTACACTTTTTTTTTCAATCCTCAATCGAGGATCTTTTTCCATTTATTTTCAGAGGGGGAGGGAGAGAGAGAGAAACATTGATGTGAGAGGGACACATCGATTGGTTGCCTCCCGCACGACCCTGACCAGGGCCAGGGACCGAATCGCAACCAAGGTACATGCCCTTGACCAGAATGGAACCTGTGATTCTTTTGTCCGCAGGCCGACACTCTAACCACTGAGCCAAACTGGCCAGGGCATTACACCTACACTTTTAATAATAAACAGAGTTAGGATCAGGTTGGAAGAATACGAGCAGTGGGCAATGACTACATGCCAGGTATTTTAATTGTGTGAAGGGTTGTGATAATCATAAATGAGTAGACTGAAGTGCAAGGTAAGGTACCCCTTCCCTGCATGCACAGCCAGGCAGAGAAAGGGCAGTTTGTTTTCCAAGTTCATCTTTGCAGACACCATGCTGCCTCCCAAGAGATGAAAAGTTGGTATCTGACGTCTACTTCATGAAATCAGTAAACCTTCTCAATAAAGCTTATGCTAATCAAGTTCTTAGGGATATGTAGAGCAGGCCTGGGGATACACATTTCTCTCCTTGAGCTAGCATGGAGTCGAGGGTAGTGGTGACGGAAAAAAAGGCAGGGGTACAGTCTAGGCTGAGTAAGACACAGCCGACACTTCCATCTTGACCCAGTGCCTGGGAGTAACAAGGTTAGCTTGAAATGCCTTTTTAAATTGAGATATAATTGACATACATCACTGTATAAATTTAAGGTGTACAATGCAAAACAAGGCAGGAAGGCCCCTATAGGAATCAGGGCTAGGGGGACCTCTCCTGGGGAACACTGGGAGATAGATTTCATTGAGATTCGGCCTCCGGCCTCAGGGTATAGATATCTCCTAGTCTGTACAGACACCTTCTCTGGGTGGGTAGAGGCATACCCCACGAGAACAGAAACTGCCACAGTAGTTGTTAAGAAATTACTCCAAGAAATAATTCCTAGATTTGGACAGCCTTTAACCCTTGGATCAGATAAAGGCCCCGCCTTTATTGCTAGGGTCTCACAAGATATCTCTAAAACACTAAACATCAATTGGAAACGTCATCGTGCCTACTGCCCTCAGAGCTCCGGGCAGGTAGAACGCTATCTCAGGTTTACAAACCCCAACTTGAGCCCTGGCCGGTTTGGCTCAGCGGTTAGGGCATTGGCCTGCGGTCCGGAGAGACCGGGGTTTGGTTCCTGCTAAGGGCATGTACCTCGGTTGCAGTTTGTCCCCGGCCCTGGCTGGTCGTGCAGGTGGCAGCCGCTCGATGTGGCCCTTTCACATCGATGTTTCTCTCTCTCTTCCTCTCTCTCCCTCCTACTCTGTCTGAACAAAAAATGAAAAAATGTCCTCAGGTGAGGATAAAAAAAAAAACCCCAACTTGAAATTTTATTTCATTTCCTTTTACCCTAAATCTCATCAAAATATTCTATTAACTAATACCTCTAGCACCAATCTCCACCTTTCAGCCAACTTTTCATTTGGAAATAGCTCAGAAATCTCAGAATTTGAATACTGACATCCCTCCAGTTTAAACTTGACTAAATAGTTTACCTTCTTTCACAACAAGGATTCAAAATTATCCTCCTGTGTTTCCCAGGGTACGTTCTTTACCATGAGCATGAAGAGGAATACTTGATCCAGTTGGTGGTATTATATGCTGCTGTCACTTTTTATAATACACTAGAGCAATAACATCTTCTACTAATTACGGCTCGATTAGACCCACTGAGCTTCCCAAAAAGAACCTACTTTATTACCTAATTAACACACTGAGCCTCAGGCTTTCACAAAAGAGTCCTTATCGCACAGGCGCTGGCTGAAGAAGGTGTCATGAATTTCATTACTGTGGGAAGAACCGAGTACAGTTCAGATAAGCTTAGCAGTCCTGCAGAGCCAAGAAATCAGGCGTCCAACAGATAGTTACTAAATGCCTTCTGTGTGTGAGGTACTACCAGTCTAGGTACTTAGGGAAATAAGGACAAAAATCCCTGCCCTCATGGAAACTTACATTCCACTGAGGGGAGACACATAAATACACAAAATGCACAGTCTACTAAATGATCATTGCTATGGAAAAAAATAAAGCAGGGGAAGAACATAATGAGTGCCAAGAAGGGGCTTCTGAAATTTTAGAGGGAAGGACGTGACCAAGTGAGCTCCGGGACGGCTGGGGAAAGCACTGTGGGCAGGAGGACAGAAGGTGAAAAGGCTCTCGGGGCGTGAGCCCAGGACACCGAAGGACACAGCAAGGAGGTCAGTGAGGCTAACCCCGAGTGAATGAGAAAAAGGAGAACTAATGGGCGTTAAATCATGTAGGGCCTTCTGAGCTATTGTAATGTCTTGCTAGGCATGTGGCAAATGCCACTGAAGGGTTTGGAACGGAAAGTGATGTCACTCATTTAAACAGTGACACTCTGGCTGCTGTGTATGGAGAACAGACTGAAGGGAAGCAGGAAGTAAGCAAGGAGACGAGGTAAAAGGCTATACTTTTTTAGTAGCTAAACTCTCTAAATCAACTTCCTTTCCACTCCAAAGCTTCCCGTTGCTTCACCTATTGACAATTCTTAACAAAGAGAAGTTAGAAATAATGTATGTTTGATTAATGATATTATGTCCAGACTTCATGTTGTATTTTGATCAGAGCAACAGTTTTGAGTATATAACTTTGTGAATTATATTCATGTATCAGGTTTGTTTTTTTAATTCTCTGCAAGTGAGAGAGGTAGCACGAATTCACTCACTTTTAATATCCTTGAAGGAAAAGTAATAAACAAGTCTGACTCACCTACACTCAAAGTTAATAGAAAACAGAATAAAAGCAGAGTGGAAAAGAACAGTGAGTCATTTCTGTCTATGTGATTATCTAGTTCAGGAGGTTCTCAAATACATAAAATGGTAGAAAACTTTCCATATGTTATCTCCTTTTACTCTTAACTGTATCAGGTACATATTTTGAGGTTCAGGAAGATAAAGGTGATTTGCCTAAGGTCACAGAGCGAATCAGTGGGTAACTGGAAATCAAATAAAGGCCAGTTGATCCCAAGACCAGTGCTTTTTCCGTGGTACCACTACTGCCCAGAGGCTGTGCAAAGATTACGAAGCTTTAGGCTAGAGAGAACGGGCATTGACTCTTGCAGAATGGTATTGCAAATGAGGAAATATGTGCTCCTTAGTGGGTAATTTCTTTGAAAGGGAACAAATATTGACATCTAGGTTGAAGTTTACCTTTAAATTAGTTACCTGTGGAAATCATGAGCTATTAATAGATAAAGTCTCATTGGAAAAAATGGATCACACAGCTCTTTTCACATTCTCCCCACCCCTTCCCCAAATCCTACTCTTGTTCTGGCTAAAGAATCTATCCCCTATATTTTAAACTGAGAAGGTGTGAAAGGGATAAAAGTGAGAAAAGGAACACACAGAATGGCTACAGAAGATGAAAGAATCAGAACTGAGGTTTAAATACAGAATGATAAAGTGAAAAAGATGAATTCAGCAGTCATTGATGACTCACTCCCTGCAAGGCTCGCCCTTAGAAATATAAAGAATATAAAGGAATCACCAGCCCAAACAAACACCCACACTAAATTCTACTAAAAATCAAGTACTTGGTTCCAAGTCCTAATGCTTAAAACTATTACAATTACAGTATCCATCTGTTGGGAATTCCTACCTATTATTCGAATTGTGGCCATAAAGGAATCTTGCACCTTATCAGCTGTACTGGATACAAAAATAAGGTGATACTAGAAGAATTTTTACACATACTAATATATTCAGAGGTAAGAGATTTAGAGCCTGGGTATTAAGGTATGTCTTAGAGAAAAAAGAAGACAACAAAAATAATAGTTGTCCATCATTATAGCTTTTAGCCATAAAAAGGACTTTGCCAGAAGGAAGAGTAAGTCTTATATCTGGTCAGAGTCCTATCAATTTGATCAAAGGCAAAAATATTGAAAGCAAGAACTCCGGAATTTCATAAAACAATGAGTTACTCTTTCATAAACATTTTGTTTTCTAGTTGATATTTTTCTAATTCTCTAGCACACATCATGTCAATGCCATGAGTTAATATCTAATTTACTGTAGATGGAATAGACATATGATTCAACTGAAGAATGACTTACAAAAGGATATACAGAATGGTTGTAAAATTTCAGAATCATTCTTTAAGCTCTCTAAAAAAGTATTTCCTACCTGAGGGGCATTTGTAGCCACCAGAAATGCATTTGTCCGCCCTGGGTGATCGTAATCATGCATGGCAGCTGCCACGTATAAAGCCATCAATTCCAATGCAGGAATGTTTGAAGACAGGCAACCATAGCTCTCATCTGGGATTGAGCAGCTCCTCGAAGAAATGTAAGCAATTCGCCCAGGGTTAATTCTACCATCAGACTCTGAGGAACAAGCAAAACCAGCATTATACACACAACCTCCTCACAATGTGGCTAAGGAGGGGAATACCCGTAGGTAATATGATTATCTATCTTATTTGTTTACTTACTAAGAAATAGACACTACTTATAAACATAGACTTAATACAATATACTGCCCTAGCTGGTGTGGCTCACTTGGTGGGAGTGTAGTTCCATACACCAAAAGGTTTCAGGTTCGATCCCCAGGTGGGGTGTGTATGGGAGGCAACAGACTGATGTTTCATATTGATGTTTCTCTCATATGGATGTTTCTCTCTTGCTCACTCTCTCTCTCCCTCTTTCCCTTCCTTTAAAAATCAATAAGCATGTCTTCAGGTGAGATTAAAGAAATAAACACATTGTATTAACCATCCTAACAAGTGTTACAAGATATCTCATTGTAGTTTTGATTTGCATTTTCCTGATGATTAGTGATGTCCAGTATCTTTTTGTGTACCTGATGGCCATTTAGCTGTCTTCTTTAAAAAAGGTCTATTTAGTTCCTCTGCCCATTTTTTAATCCAATTGTTTTTGTTTGTTGTTGTGTGAGTTCTTTATGTATTTTGGGTATTAACTGCTTATCCAGTACATAGTTTGAAAAATATTTTCTCCCATTCTGTACATTGCCTTTATTTTTAGTTGTAGAAGCTTATTAAGCTTATTAGTTTGATGTGTAGAAACTTATTAGTTTGATGTAGTCCCACTTAATTGATTTTTGTTTTTGTTGCTTGTGCTTTGGTGTCATATTCATTTCTATTAGTTCTCCAATGCAGTCAGAGTCAGGCAGCACATCCCCGAGTCTTAGCAGTCTTTGTCATCACCATGTTTTTCCATTTCAACAGCTACTTGGTCTCCCAAAGCCTTGTCTTCTACAGATACTTGATTGCATAACCCTGTGTATAAGGACTTATAACACTGCCAATAAGAACTCTGAAGGAAGTGAAGAGCATGGAAGAGAAAACACAATGCATCAGGGAATGCTTAAATCATTGTGGACAGGCTGGCGGCAGAAAACTGCTGTTAGGGACACTGCCATGAGGGCTCAGAAAGAAATGAACATACTGGAAACGAGGGGAAAGGAGATCAGTCATACTGTACAGCAGAAAGCTCATCCGAATTGTGTGCTGCAGTTAATATGGAACACAAAACTTGTAAACGGTTAACTTAGACATTTAGCTGAGGAGATTTCCAAGCAAAGTGTTGAAAATATAGGCTAGTTTCTTACTGTTTACAGTAAAGTGTGAGGAAAGAGATCGAGAGAGAACTGTTTAGCCAAAAAGAACCAGGACTTGCTAATTTGGGAAATTCTCAACCTGTTCAGATTGCAAAAGATACTAACATTAGGAGATGAACTATCAGGAAGGTGTACTCTGGACAGGAAGCCAACGTTGTAGCTGGCCCACTTTCTGCTAATCCCTTGGAAGGATGAAAAGGTGGGGTCAGAGAGTCTTGAAGGTGCTAAGCTGTTGCTTTGAAGAAGGGGCCATGGACCATGGAATGCAGGCGGCTAGAAGAGGGAAGAGACAAGGAAATGAATTCTCCATTAGAGACTCTAGAAGGCAAAAAATCCTGCTGACACCTTCATTTTAGCCCATTGGGACTTCTGACTTCCAGAAGTGTAAGATATAATACATTTGTATTGTTTTAAGCCACCAAGTAAGTCTGCAGTAATTTGTTATAGCAGCAATATGAAACTAACACAGATTTTGGTACTGGAAATGGTGCATTGCTGTAACAATTCCCTAAAAATTGGAATTGAGCAATGGGCAGAGACTGGAATTTTTTAAAAATATGTTTTTATTAATTTTAGATGGAGAGAGAGATAGAAACATCCATCAGCTGCCTCCCACACGCTCCCTACTGAGGATCAAGCCCGTAATCCAGGTACGTGCCCTGACTGGGAATCGAACCGGTGACCTCTTGGTGCATGGAACGATGCTCAACCAATTGAGCCACAGTGGCCGGGACAGAGACTGGAATTTTAAAGAATATGATAAATACCAATAAGAAATATTAATTAACATATTCAGTAAGTTCACTGAACACCAACCAAGCAGGATGAATAAAAAGAAAATCACCTGAGTACATCATAGTCAATGAGAAACACCAATAGCAAAGAGAAAAGGAACCTACTAGTTTTAAGGCGAAATAAGACTTATGGCCAATCTGTCAACAGAAACTACTGAAGTCAGAAGATGATGGAATGGTATCTTCAAATGTACTGAAATATGAAAATATTCTTCTAAGACAAAATAAATACATCTATAAACAAGACAGCTAAAGAAAATGATCTTATGGAAGCATAGAACTACTGGAAGGAACAAAGAGCCCTAGGATAGAGGAAAATATAAATGGCAGACAAAAATGAGCATAGGCAATTCTATCAAAAAATGATGCCAGTACTTTAGACTCAAGTACCAAAGAATGTAAAGCAGTGGCTGAGTCTATGACATTTACACTGATTAGTATGGTAATATTTCTCAGGCATTTGTAACTAAGCAAATTCTGTGTGTGTGTGTGTGTGTGTGTGTGTGTGTGTGTGTGTCTGTCTGTCTGTCTCTATATTACTGAAGTATTTCTCCCTTCTTTTATAAGCTAGAGTGAGAACCATAAATGTTATAATTCATTATATTTGCAAAAGAGAATATATAATTATATTTATGATGAGGAACAGAACTTCTTTTGGAGCAAAATTTGAAAGTTAACAGTTTTTTAATTTCATCATTTAAATACTTATGTGAGGCTTTTAAAGAATAGGAACATTATATATTTTATATTTACATGATATATCTAAAACAAAAAACAAGAATTGAAAGAAGACAGCAAAGAAATGATGATCCTAACATTCAGGATCGTGGTTACCTCAATGGGGGTACTGGCAGGCTGGGACACACAAAAGAGGCTTGGTAGATACTCCAGTAGTACTGGATCTTCACCCAGCTCTTAGGATGGGTGGTAGGTTTCCTAATTTTGCATGTCATTATTCTGCATCAAAATTTACATAGTCCTTTGTATGTACCAAAGTTTACTTAATGAAAATTTTCAGAGAAGCGAGGTAATGAAATGAGGTAGCTTGATTTATTATTCATATTAATTAAAAGGAAGATTTGTAAAAGGAAGTACCTGTTTCATTTCCTGTTCCATGATCACTGTGGATCTGCTGTAAGCCAGGAATTGGCCGTGTTGTCAGATACCAAACTGCATGTAAGACATCGGTGGCGTGTATACGATTGTGATCTAAAGTCACCAAAATGTTTTATAAGAATGATCATTCTGTTAACATTTATCATAAGACATTTTAAAAAGTACAATAATTTTTAGTCATCCTCATATATAAAATGTATGGCTTAGAATAATTTCCCACAATTATATTTTTGTTTCATCTTATTTTTTAAAGCCTCTTGATGTATTAAAAAGTTCTTTTAAAAACTTATACTATGGCCCTGGCTGGTGTGGCTCAGTTGGTCGGAGAATCATCCTGTGCAAAGAAGGGTCGCAGGTTTGATCCCAGGTCGATATGGGAGGCAATCAATCAATGTTTTTCTCTCACGGCGATGGTTCTCACTCACTCTCTCCCTCTCTCTCTCCCTCCTCCCTTCCCCTCCCTCTCTCCCTTCCTCTCCCCTCTCTCTGAAATCAGTGAAAACATACTTCACTGGGTGAGGATTAAAAAAATAATAATGAAAATTTCTATGAAAACATAGTACAGGGGTCAGAGAAAAGGCAGGGTAACCAGGGCTAATTGAAAAATATATTTAAGGTTGTAGCTTTCAAAAATATTTAATAAACAGTGTCTGGATTATGGAGATCTATGTTTGCCCACAAAATTTTTGCACATGGGTGCACAGAACAGTTAAAATTCTGGATACCTGAATATCCCCTGACCCCCTCCACAAAAAAAAATGATGATAAATACTTATTTCTCAGATCTACTATAAGGATTAAATGTTAAATGTTATATGAACACATTAAAAACAGCGTCTGACACAAAGCACATGATCAATAAAACACTGGTTTACTGAAATACCACTATGGGAGAAGGTAAGACCTACAAGTAAAACACAGCTTTGCTATTTATAATTTTATGATCTTGGGAAAGATCTGAGTTTTTACTTCTCATCTGTGAAAGATAGATAAATCAACCTTTCCCAGAAAGATTAAATGAGATAACCTTTGTTAATCTAATGATTATAGTCATAGCTGACATTCAATAAAAATTCAACACTTCAGCCCTGGCTGGTTTTGCTCAGCAGTTAGAGCATCGGCCTGCGGTCCAGAGAGACACAGGTTCAGTTCCTGCTAAGGGCATGTAACTTGGTTGCAGTTTGTCCCCGGCCCTGGTTGGGGTTGTGCGGGAGGTGGTCACTCAATGTGTCCCTTTCACGTCAATGTTTCTCTTTCTCTCTCCCTCCCTCCCCGTCCCATTCTATGTGAACAAAAATGGAAAAAATGTCCTCGGGTGAGGATTAAAAAAAAAAATTTCAACACTTCAACCAATATTTAATAAGTACCTACCATGTAGAATTGGCAGATGATACAATACTAAGTGTTAGTGCTACAGAACATGATTCAATCCACTAGGAGCTTAGTTTAGTTATAATATGATCACCTTTTATTGACCATTTACTATGTCCCATGAATTCTGATATGTGCTTTACACAGACTGTCTTATCACTACCTTTGGGTTATGTACTATTGTTATTCCCATTTACAAACTTGGAAACTGAAGTTTAGAAAACTGAAATTTAGATCCAGAGACTCTTTTCTTAACCAATATATCCCAATTGGAGCTAACAATGAATACCCCTTACCACTTCTTTCTTTCCATTCCCCATCCCTTGAAGTCCATCTTTAAGTAGTACTTTATTCCATTTATAAAATTTAGTCATTTTTATTTATTTTTAATGTTTTTATTGATTTTTTTTTAAAGAGAGAGAATTAGAAACATCAATGTGAGAGAGATACATTGATCGCTGCCTCCTGCATGCTCCCTACTTGGGATCAAGCCTGCAATCCAGGCAGGTGCCTCGACCGGAAATCGAACTGGAACATCTCAGTCCATGGGACCTGACACTCAATCCACTGAGCCACAATGGCCAGGCTAAGTTTTAAACATTTTAAAGTCAAATTTTTTGAAACTCTTGACTTAGTATTACTAAACATTTTAAGAGATTAGGCACTCAGATAAATATTAATATAGAAAGATGTATATCATGTAATAAGTGAAAGATTATAAATAGGTATCAATATTATGATTTACTTTATAAATAAATATATATTCTTCAAGACTTTCTTATATATCAAAAATGTTAATAGTATTCCGTTAACTTAAGGTAGTAGACTACAGATTTTCTTTTTAAATCTCTATTTAAAACTTTTCCAAACATGTAATTTAAAAGCATTTAGAGACTATCTGAAGGGAAAAATAATAAAGGGTTTAAAAATCAGTATTATTTGAACTTAAACAATACGATATGTTAATACTTACAAGGAATATCTCGATAGCCATTTTCTAATGCACGAAAATAGTTCATGAATTGTAGAGTGGGGATTTTAAATATTTCCAATAAACCAGTGTCTTGAAATAAGGTATACATAACCTAAATGTCAATTAAAATAAAGTTCACTTTAAAAATCAGAATTTCTATTTGTAGTTGAGTATAATATGTTTCTATGATTTGTAACTTAGGAACGATTTGCATTTAGGAATACTGACCATGTATATATCTTTAATAATAATTTATTAAAAACATTCCTACAATGAATTATTTTCAAAACATGAAAAAGGAAGACAGCACCCTAAAGCCTATGAGAACCAAAACAGAAAGATTGCCATATCATGTTCTAGTTTTAAAATGTGTCCATTCTTTCCTTTAGCTTTTTATTCATAATTTATTTAAGGGCATATGAATTCTATTCTAGTCCTAGGTGTTAAAAGAAGTTAGAACAATACATTTAACATGTTTTTGTCCCCAAAGACTTCAATGAGAGAACTTATATACCTTCCACATAATTTATCCTTATGTTCTTATATTTCATAAGATATTTAGGAGTTAATGAGGGTCATATTTTGGGAAGGTTAATCTGGTGCTGTTGTGTGAACCCATCGGGGATAGCCTTGAGTCTGGGTAGTAAAATGGAAGTATTTTTCCATGGTTGCAGCAAGAAAGAACTATTTGGTCTCGAGTCAAGGATACGGGAGGTCAGGTGAAAAAAGAACGAAGCATAATTTTTCAGTGGTTAGCACTTGATCACCTTTTCTCCTTTTCAACCTCAAGATTCAATATAAAGTAAAATTTGATTACTATAGTAAAATTAAATCCCATTACTATGGACAAATATACTACTTTTCATTTATATATATGTTTTCAAATGTTCTACTGAAAACTTCATTTGTAAAAACAATAATTCAATAAAAAATGGATTTCTGCCTAAACCAACATTAGACATTTTTAGATTTTGCTTTTCATAAAGATTACAAAAAAAAAAATCATTTGTAATTAAAAAGGAGTGGAAATTTAGAACAAACCTGACTAAGGATCCTTCCTGAGTTCTCTCCCATCTTTTCTACAAGTTCAAAAATTTGAAAATTCCAGTTGCTCATCTTTTCTATTAATGAGTCATAATCTTCTATTAAATTCAGGTCCAGTGATGCTTCCTGTTCAATCTGTACATACAGAGGGGAAAATCCAAACCAACATAACCTTTTCTTTTATGAATACTGTTAAATCCATATCTAAATGAGAACACTTAAAATTGAGCATTAAAACATGGTCAGTACTATTTTCTACAATGGTTTTTCTGAACTATAACCTGTTCTTCCTATTTCCTCTCTGTAGATGCTGTCTTCACATAAATACAAACGTCTTCTAGGCATCAGAAGATTTCTTCATCTTTACATTGCTTTGAGAAATAAAAATATTTCTGAAACACTACAAATCTAAATTCCATTTTCATTTTAGAAGTTACAAGTATCAAGAAAATAATAGAAACTTATATCTTTATTTTGGCATTTATTATTACACTTTACCTTCCCAAGAGAAATGGATTTTTTTTTCTCAAAAGCTTAAATTCTGAACTTTCAGAGCAAAAAATTTGCTATTTAAATAAGTAGATTATTTCATTGTTTTTAATATACACTATTCCTGAAACTTTAACATATATTATGAAAAAAATCTCAGCATGGAAAGTAATATACCTACTATAAAACTAAATACAATGTGTTCAATGTAAAATGAATGCACTTTGTTGTTCTAGGATAATGGGTTTAGAAGTAATTTTTTTTCTTTCTTTTTTACCCAAGGTTTTCTTTAATGTGGTATAGTGACTCTCAGTAAAAAAAAATGTAAAAATATCATTGTATTAAAAACCTTGTTCTGGGCAAAAATAATGAAACCAAACTAAGCACTAACTAATATTATATTTCACCTTAACATAATCATATTATGAGTTTTTACATTTAGTTGTTGTTCATTCTGTTTCTCTTCTGTTAGGTGATTATCACCTTCCAAAAATAATTTTCTGCAGTCTCTGTTCTCTGTTTCCACATCTTCTTCAGCTTCTGTAAGGTTGAGTGATTCTTTTGACAAAATGGTGTTGTCTTCATCACCTTAAAAAAAAAAAAAAGTCATAAATAAGAATAAAACTTACCCTACATGGCTAGTTTTATAAGAAAAATTATTTGCAAAGATATTCAGAGAAAGTGAAGCATCATGGCGTTCAAGCTAAATGAATGACAAAAATTAATTACTATTAATTCTATCTTGCTGGGCAAGATAGAATTTAGTCCACGTATCTTGTGCTTGGGCAATGTAGACATTTTATCTGATATATCTACTCACAGATCAATGATGAGTGGATAGTCTTTAGAAAAGTGAGAACAAAAAGGAGTCCCCAAATCTTTTTTTTACCAATTTGATGTAAACAATTTCCAACATCTGAAATTGTTTGAGTTTTGGATATGAAAATGAGATTAAGGCATATCTAAAAATTAAAACACAATGACTATAAATTATAATTGAAAAATTTTAAAAATAAAATATGCCATTTGAAGCAAGTTATTAAAGAATGTAACATCTAGGTAAAATAAACATTAAAATTAAAATGCAGTATCATAAATGTGAATTATTTCTCTACCAATGTGATTAATATCTTTTCCCCAAATCCCATGGAAAAGGGAAGCAGCAATGGTAGCTAAATAGTATATTCATTCACATGTAAAAAAAAAAATTCCTATTAATTCTACTTGTAATATCCTGAACAGAAAACTTTCCCAAAACTCATCAATAGAATAAATAAACTAGTGTACTTACACAATTGAACATTACATAGCAAACAGAAAGAACTACAATCACATGGAACAATATGTGTGATTCATAAAAATATAATGCAGAGTAAGGAAGCCAGGCACAAGGTACATTATTGTGTGATTCTCTTTATGAAAAGTTCAAAAACATATTAAAACTGACAGATGAATACTGAAAGGTGGGATGAATGTTATCTTTGGCAGATAAACCTGGAAAGGGGCTTGAGGGGAATTCTGAGGTGCTGGTAATATTGATCTCTGTCCCGACTGCCCAGGTATGTTAAGTTTGTCCTCATTGGGGTTGAGTTTCAGAAGAACTAGGTTCAAATCCTGATTTTTTTACTTAACAATGGCAAGATTTTCCCCCTGTAAAATGTGGATAATAACACCCATCTTACTAGATATTACACGTAACAAGTGATCAATAAATGTTAGGCAAATCTAACGTAACATACTGAGTATACTAAGAAGTCATAAACTGATGATCAGAAAGTATTATCCTTTAGAAAATATTTTTCCAAATGAAAGACATTTAAGAAATGAAATATTGGCCCTGGCCAGTTTGGCTCAGCGGTTGGAGCGTCGGCCTGCGGTCCGGAGAGACCCGGGTTTGGTTCCCGCTAAGGGCACGTACCTCGGTTGCAGTTTGTCCCCGGCCCCTGGTTGGGTCGTGCGGGAGGCAGCCACTCAATGTGTCCCTCTCACGTCGATGTTTCTCTCTCTCTCTCTCTCTCTCTCTCTCTCTCTCTCTCTCTCTCTCTCTCCCTCTCTCTCCCTCCCACTCTATCTGAACAAAAAATGGAAAAATGTCCTCGGGTGAGGATAAAAAAAAAAGAAAGAAATGAAATATTGAATATTCATCTCTTCTTAGTAAGTTAAGAAAGTAACTACAATAATATTCTAAAATAGCCACCAATTTAAAAAATGTTGACATTCGAAGTACATGACACGATTTGCTTTTTAATGATCTAACCTACTAATAACTGTATCTTACAGATAATAAAAACAGTTGAAATAAACGTAGCAATTTCTTTTCCAAAGATGTCCACGACGCTATCTCTTGTCCCACACGTACTCTTTTGAAATGTATTCTTGTCACTCCTCCATCAAGAAAGAGCCTTTATTTCATTTCCCAACCTCCTGAATTCTGGAAAGGCTGCATGACTGCTCTGATTAACAGAAATAGTCTGGGTGGAGCTGTTAAACTTAACTGGCAGCTTCAACTTCCCTCCTTTCTTGGAATCCAGCCAACATGTTGGAAGAAGCCCATAGAGAGGTCATAGTTAGATGGACTGCAATAGCCAACAGACACGGGAGTAGTCCATCTTGGAAATTCAGCCCAGTCAATCCTTCAGATGACTGTCTTGCCAATGTCTGACTGCAGTCACATGACAGCCCTCAAGTGAGTCTCTCTTAGCTGAGAACAGTCAATCCAAAGAACTTTGAGAATTAATAAAGTATTTTTAAAAGCTTTATTGATATAATTATATACCACAAAATCCACCTATTATAAGTGTATAATTCAACAATTTTAGTAAGTTTAGAGTTGTGTGACCATTATGACAATCCAGTTTTAGAATAGTATCTTCATGTCTATTTATAATTAATCATTATTTCACCCTAGGCAATCACTGTTATTATTGTTTATAAATATGCCTTTTTTAGAATTTCATATAAGTGGAATTATATAATCTTTTCACTTAGAATAATGTCTTGAAGTTTATCCATGTAGTAGCATGGATCAGAAGTCTGTTCCTTTAATTGCTAAATAAAATTCCATTGTATGGATATTCCTCATGATATTTATCCATTCACAAGTTGATGGACATTTGGGTAATTTCCAGTTTTTGCACTATTATGAATAATGATGTCATAAGCATTCACAATCCTGTCTTTGAGGGCTCATGTTTTCTCTTGGGTAAATTCTTAGCCATTTCTGGGTAATATGGTAAATTTATTTTAAAAAAACTGAAAAAGTTTTCCAAGTTGGCTGTATCATTTTCCATTCCCATCAGCAATACACAGGGGTTCCAATTTCTCTATATCCTTGCCAATACTTGGTATTGTCTGTCTATAGCTATTCTACTTTGAGTGTAGTGGTATCTCATAGTAGTATTAATTTGCATTTGACTAATGACTAATGATTATCTTTTCATGTGTTTCATACCCATTTGTTTATATCCTTCACCAAATGACTTTTGTCAAATTATCTAAAATTTTTTGCCCAATTTTCCCCTACTTTTAATTGAATTTATTGGAGTGACATTGGTTAATAAAATTATATAGGTTTCAGGTGTACAATTCTATAATACAGCATCTGTATATTGTTTTGTGAGTTCACCACCCAAAGTCAAGTCTCCTTCCATCACCATTTATCCCCACTTTTTGGCCCAATTTTTTTTCTTTTTCCAATTTTTTTTTTTTTTTTAATCCTCACCCGAGGACATTTTTTTCATTTTTTGTTCAGATAGAGTGGGAGGGAGAGAGAGGAAGAGAGAGAGAGAGAAACATCGACGTGAAAGGGACACATCGAGTGGCTGCCACCCGCACGACCAACCAGGGCCGGGGACGAACTGCAACCGAAGTACATGCCCTTAGCGGGAACCGAACCCGGGTCTCTCTGGACCGCAGGCCGACGCTCCAACCGCTGAGCCAAACCGGCCAGGGCTCTTTTTCCAATTTTTATTTTTGTTACAAATGTTTCTCCTTTTTCCCCCATAGATACCCTCCTCCCCATCCCGCCCCCTTCCCTTGGCCCAATTTTTAATTGAGTTGTTAGACTTCTTACCATTGAGTTGTAAGAGTTCTTTACGTATTACGGATATAAGATGTTTATTGGATGTACACTTTGCAAATATTTTCTCCCAGTGTATGGTCCTATCATCTCATTTTCTTATTGTGTCCTTTGAAGTATAAATGGTTTTAATTTTACTGAAATCCAATTTGTCATTTTTTTTCTTTCATGGATTGTGCTTTTTGTCATTGTATCTAAGAATGATTTATTCAACCCAAGGTCACACAGGCTCTGTCCTATATTTTATTCTACAAGTTACATGGTCGATCTATCTTGAGTTACTTTTTGTGTATATGGTGAGGTAAGGGTTCACATTCTTTTTTTGGCAAGTGGTTATCCAATTGTCCTGGCCCCAATTGTTGGGGGAAAAAACAAACAAAAAAAACACTATCCTTTTTCTTTTGAATTGTATTGGCTTCTATGTCAAATATCAATTCACCATAAAATGCAAGAATTTATTTTTGGACTTGCACTTCTCTAGTCCACTGATCTACAGGCTCATCTTTCTGCCAATACCACAATGTCTTCATTACAGTGGCTTTATAGTAAGTTTTGAAATCAGGTAATGTCAATCCTCCAAATTTGTTCTTTTTCCGAAGTGAGTTGGCTACTGGAGGTCATTTGTATTTCTATGTAAATTTTAAGACCAACTTATCAATTACTATCCCCCCAAAAGCCTGCTAGAATTTGATAAGGACTGCACTGAATTTACAGATCAATTTGGTAGAACAGCACTGTTGACAATGTCAAGTTGTCCAATCTAGTACTATGTAATGCCTTTTGATTTATGTAGATGTTCTCTAATTTTTCTCAACAATGTTTTATAGTGTTCAGTTTATACATCTCTCACTTTTGTTAAATTTATTCTAACTAATCTTTTTGATACTACTGTGAATAAGAAATGTTTTCTTAATTTCAATTTACAATGGTTCATTGCTAGTATATAGAACTACAACTTATTTTTTTGCATTGATCTTGTGACTTTGCTAAACCTGTTTATTGGTTCGTGTGTGTGTGTATTTGAAATTTTCTACATAAAGAATCATATGATCTGTGAATAGAGACAGTCTTTCGCCATTAAGAATGATATTAGCTGTGTGTTTTCTTTAACAAGTTGAAGAACTTCACTGTTATTACTATTTTGAGTTTTTAGTATGAAATAGTGTTGTTTGATTTTGTCATGCTTTTTATGCATCTATTGAGATTATCATGTTTTTTGGTTTTGGTGTGGGTTTTTTGGTCTTTATTCTATTAATGTGGTATATTACATTGATTGATTTTTCAAATGCTAAACTACCCTTGCATTTCTGGGATAAATATATCTTTGTCATGGTGTGACTGTTTTATATATTGCTAGACACAGTTTGCTAGTCTTTTGTTAAGGATGTTTATGTCTATACATATGAGAGATATTGGTCTTTGGGTTTCTTGTGATGGCTCTGGTTATGGTATCAGGGCAGTACTGGTCTTACAGAAGAATGAGTCGGGAAGTTTTTCCTATTCTATTTTTCAGAAGAGTTTTTTTTTTAACACTTTAAAATGTAAAAACCAAAAACCATTAAATTGCACACTTTAAAAGGAAGAATTTTGTGGTATGTAAAGGGATTCCTAGGAGCCTATAAGCCCTGAAAGGACCTATCTATTTCTGGCTTACCTTATGTTCCTAGGGTGCCGTGCTGCAGAATTTACCAAGTTATCCCTACATGGCAAGCCTTCAACTCCAATCTCTGTCTCCCTAGTCCCATGATGCCACCAAAAGGACTGCTCATTTTATCAGTCATTGGCCCCTCTGGCAAATACCCTTTTGGTAATCCAAACTCCAGACTCACTGTCTTGGATGTCTATCCTCCTCCAGATCTTGTGGTATTTCTGAGGAGCTTGTTAGTTCTTCAATAGCTTAAAGCAGATTTTTTTTGTTTGTTAATAAAATCTGTACAGCTTTTCTAGCTACCTTCAGGAGGAATGTTGGTGCGAGTTAACTTATTACTGAAAGCTTGGTCATCAATTGTTTTAAGTTATGAAACTACTATAATTTTATCACCATCGATATATTTTGTTTGAGCATATAAAATGTTTCAAAGTGATATAATTAAATTTTGAAACAACTCCTCTCTGTGCCATAAAAAAGTTATGCAAATCTTTTGGCCTTAGATTATGCAGTATAAATTTCAACATTATTACACTTTATTTCACTATTTATGAGCCAAAGCCATATAACCTGAGCCTATCTACATTTGTACAGCACATTTTTAACTCTTCAAAATACTTTCATAATCCATTATTTATACTTTGTTCCTGATAACTCCTCTCTGAAGTAGATGAAAAAAAACACTATAATCTTTATCTTAAAGGTGGATAAACTGAAGTTAAACTCATTCATTTATTTATCCTAAAAAGTAATGTAAAAAATTGCTCTTAAAGTTAAACACATACGACTCTGGAATCTCACCTGATTTTCCATTGCAGCGGTCTGTACCAGACTCTGACTCAGATGTTGAAACATGTTTCAGTATTTGATGTCCGCAGCTTATAGAAGAAAACATAAATATATACATACACATATATAAACATGTATATATAATAAATGAGGCAAAATTTAAAAATCTAAACACAATAGGAAAATCTGCTTAATTTTTAACCAAGATCCCAAATGCAACACACCTTAATATTTCAATCTCTCTATAAGTTTAATAGGATTTATCTTAGAAAGCATTTGTGTGACCCTGAAGAAATAACATATTTTGAAGTCAAGACTGATGTCTGAGTAAACGCTTAGTATCTAAGCAGAAATGAGAGTGAACACCACATGAACTGGGTGTTATAAATAGTCACTAAAGTAGTGTATACTAAAATAATTCTCATACTTTTACAGATATAATGAACAAAATACCACTATATTTCACTTCAGATGGATATCATTTAATTGAAAATGAACAACAGCACTGAAATGAGAGAAGTTTTATTTAGAATAACTACTACTAGATAAATAAGGAAGAGGAGATAGTCTTAATTCATCATCTAGTTATTATATAGAACTAGAATATTAGTAATACTTTAAGTAACCTATATTGTAAAACAGAAATAATCATTTGGGAAACTTACCTGTTACATAAATTGCTATCAGAATTTCTAAGTTGCTGATAAAAATCTGGTGAAGTGGGTGCATTGCTCAGAGATCTGTGTAAAATAACACTTGGTTTTGTAAGAAAATCAGCAGTATCAGGAAATTCTATAGGCGACCGACTAGGTAGAGAGCCAGGAGACCCTGGTCCGTGGCCAGGAGAATTCACAGGACTCAGGCTTGGTAAAACACCTTGCGAAGTTACAAGAGAGGAAAGAAATAGATAAATAAATTATTATGCACATTTACATTGGTGTACGTATATAAAGAACATTTTCCTTCTTTAAAGAAAGCAAAGTATGTACAATTAAATGATAAAGTAGATTTCTAGATGGAGCTATCTTCAAGACATTCCAGGAATTTAAGCAGAATATAGACCACATTGGTCATCATCAGAGACTGGACTAAACATCCTGCAGCAGGACAGCACATTACAGGTGAATACTAAGAGTATAACTAAAATGTACATAATGTGTAGCACAAATTTTCCTAACCATTTTGTGTCCCTGCCAGCTTAATTATCTATATGAACAGAGTATCTTTACCAAATTTTACTGAATATTTTTCAATATAATAAAATTATATTTTTATTTGAAGAATCTAATTTCTTAATACTATTAAGCAAGTTGAGCATATAATAAAATTATTTGTTAACACAACAGCATATCCCTTAAAATATGCATATGTTCCAGCTTATTTATTTATTCAACAAATATTTGAGAGCCTATTATATGCTAGAAAATGTGCTGGGTTTTCACAATGGAGAAAAAGATAGCATCTCTGTAATTCAACAAACCTAGAATCTAGTGGAGAATATAAACAAGTGCTACGTGCTAAACAAAGAAAAAAAAATACAGTGCTTCAGAAATCTGCTGAGTGCCTTGAACTAAGACAGTATGGGTATATATGGAAAGGAGGCGGCAGACTTAAAACATTATTTGGAAATGGAAGATCCAAGTAAAGTATGAATCACAGAGGAAAGCAAATAAGTTATTAAGGATCTATGATACTTTCAGGCACAGAGGTAAACACTTAAGAGACTGTTTGTGATGGTTAATTTTATGTGTCAACTTGGCTAAGCTATGGTGCCCAGCTGTTTTGGTCAAACAGCGGTCGAGATGTTGCCGTGAAGGTATTTTTCAGATGTGGTTAACATTTAAATCAGTCCACTGAGTAGAGCAGATTATCCTTCATGATGTGAGTTGGCCTCATCCAATTAGTTGAAAGCCTTAAGAGAAAAGACTGAGGTCATCCCAAGAGGAAGGAATTTTGCCTCCATACTGCCTCTAGACTCAAGACTACAGCATCAACTCTGCTGGAATGTCCATGCTGGCAGTCCTAACAATTTCAGACCTTCCAGCCCTCACAATCTCACAAGACAATGCCTTAAAACAAATCCATCGCCCTTTCTTTCTACATACATGCATACCTGTACATATGTATGTTATGTATGTATATACACACAGACAAACATCCTATTAGTTCTGTTTCTCTAGAAAACTCTGACTGATACAATATGTTATTTTACTTAATCATCACAATAACAATGTGAGTTAAAAAGCACTTTACATGTGAAGGAAAAAACACTACCAAAAAGGAAACCCCCTAAGAAACTTGATTTAGTTAACAGTTAACACGGAGACCACACTCTTTCCAGGGCTGCCACTGCTGTTCTGTCAGATTAGTTTATTTAGAGGCTCCTATACATTTTATATAACGTTAGAGCTAAATGGGATTTTATAAATAATCTGGTCAAACAGTTTAATGTTTCAGAAGAACCTGAAGACTAGAGAGGGAAAGTGCCGGCTTGACAAAGTCATAATGGTTAATTACTAATTGGATAAGAAAGTTCCAATTTTCAGCATTCTTTTCTCTAATTATACCAGTGAGTGTCCAAAAATCCAGACAAATAGGCTGAGAAGACTAAAGGGTAAATAATCTTAGAGCAGAAATTTGATATGACAGAAAAGCTTCAAATAGAGGGAAAATGGTAGAGAAAAACCTAGCAACCCTTAAGAAAGACTTTCTACAGTGTAGATTCATCATTTTTATTTTTATAAGCCTTATTAATTATGAAATATCAGATGCATACAGAAAAGTTACAACAGGAATGCTTATCACTTAAGCTAAGACACAAAACATGGCTAGAGATCAGAAACCAGTCCTAAATGCCCTCCCTCTCATTAAAGGAAATCATTATTTTGACTTTTATACGATTTTTCTTGCCTTGCCTTTCCTTTTATTTCTACCACATATGTGTGTATCTCTTAACAATTTAGATTAGTTTTGCCCTTTTTTGGGATCTTTGTAAATGGAATCAGACAGGATATATAAATGCTGCTGTGCCTTGCTTACCTCACTCATTTAAAAAAGACATTTCCATGTAGTAGCATGTGATTGTAGTTCGTTCGTTTTCAATGCTGAATAAAAGTGTATGTATGAATATAGCACAATTTTATTTCTCTATTCAAGTACTGAACTGCCAAATTGTCTTCCAAAGTGGCTGTCGCATTTTACTTTGCCATCAGCAGTGTAGGAGTGTTCCCACTTCTGAACATTTTTATCAACACTCGTTATTGTCTGTATAATTAAAGACATCATAGTGGGTGTGAAGTCATAGTTCACTGTGGTTTTGATTTGCATTTCCCTAATGATTAATGATGCTGAGCATATTTTCATGTGGTTATGGGCCATTTGTATATCTTCTTTGGAAAAACATCTATTCAGATCTTTTGCCCATTTTTAAAAATGAGGTCTTTTGTCTTTTCGTTTTTGAGTTGTAAAACATCTTTTTATATTCTGGATACAAATATATGATTTGCAAATATTTACCCCCCATCCTGTGAATTGTCTTTTCATTTTCCTTAGGTGTCTGCTAAAGTACAGATGTTTTTCATTTGAATGAATTCCAATTATCTTTTTTTTTTTTAATCATTCATCAACTGTGCTTATAGCATCTTATCTAAGAACATTTCACTCAATATGGAAAGTCACAAAGATTTTCTGTTTTCTACAAGTTTTATAGTTTAACTTTTGAGACTAGGATGCATTTGGAGTTAATTTTTAAGCATGATGACGTGTATATCCAGTTGTTGCAACACCATTTATTAAAAACACTATTCCTTCTCCACTGAATTATCTTGGTACCTTATTGAAAGTCAGTTGACCATGTAAAGGTTTATTTATGGACTCTCAATTTTATTCCAGATTTGGAATATCCTTATGCCAGTACCACACTGCCTTGATTACTATAGTTTGATAGTAAGTTTTAAAATTTGGAAGTGTGAGTCCTCCAATTTTTTTCTGTTTTTTATTAAGGATTATTTTAGCTATTTTGGGTCCCTTACATTTCCATATAAATTTTAGGATCAGCTTGTCAATATCTACAAAGAAGCCAGCTCAGATTTTTTTTTTAACCCTCACCCGAGGATATTTTTACATTTATCTTCAGACAGAGTGGGAGACGGAGAGAGAGGGAGGGAGAGAGAGAAACATCGATGTGAGAGAGACACATCGACTGGTTGCCACCCACATGACCCCAACCAGGGCCGGGGCCAAACTCCAACCAAGGTACGTGCCCTTGGCTGGAATTGAACCCGGAACTCTCTGGTCCACAGGCTGCTGCTCTAACCGCTGAGCCAAACTGGCCAGGCACCAGCTCAGATTTTGATAAAGACTGTGCTCAACCTAGAACAATTTGGAACATATTGCCATCTTAGCAATAAGTTTTCTGATCAATGAACAGGGTATATTTTTGCACTTATTTGAATTTTTAACTCTTTCAACAATATTATATAGTTTTCAGTGTACAGGTCTTGCACTATTTTGTTAAATTTATTCCAAAGTTTTTTATTCTCTTTGATGCTGATTGTAAATGGAATTATTTTCTTAATTTCTGTTTTGCATTGTTTACTGCAGGTATATAGAAATACAATTGATTTTTACATACAGATCTTGTATCCCGCCACAGTGATGAACTTGTTACTGGTTGTAATAGGTGTTAATGAATTTCTTAGGATTTTATAACTATATGATTATGTCATCTGCAAATATAGGTTTACTTCTTCCTTTTACTCCTTTTTACCTAACTGCCCTGGTTAGCAAGAACCAAACCCAGGACTCTCTGGACCGCGCCTAGGCCAACGCTCTAACCACTGAGCAAAATCGGCCAGGGCAAGGGAAATTTTTTGCTCACTGTTTTTGCCTGTATACAGGGCAAACATTTCTTGATTCTTTACATGTTTCATAATTTTTTGTTGAAAACTGAACATTTTAGATAATATACTTTAACAATTCTGGTATCAGACCTCTCATACCCCCAAGGTTTGTTATATTGCTGGTTTTGTTTGTTTTCTTGTTTCTGATTGTGTGTTGAGTGATGCTCCTGGACTCATTAAATAGATTCTGTTTTCTACTTTTCATTATGGTTGCCCTAGAATTCGCAATATACATTTACAACTAACTCAAATCCAGTTTCAAATAACACTATACCACATATTGGGTAAGGTGAGTACCTTAAAATAACAAAATAATGCTAATTCCTCCATCTATGTACCATTGCTGTCATTCATTTCACTTATATATAAGCATACACACACACACACACACACAAAATACATACATAACCACACAAATGCAAATACAGTGTTGCTCTCATTATTCTAAACAAATTAAACAAGGGCAGGCTTTTGTTATCTGTTAGAGCAAATAAAAATTTAAAAAATTAGTTTTTATTTTACCTTGACTCTTTCTTCAAGGCTCTTCCTTTCTCTATAGATCGGAGTTTCTGACCTATATTACTTTCCTTCTCTTTAAAGAACTTCTTTAAGCATTTCTTGCAAATCAGGTCTACTGGCAACAAGTTCCCTCAATTTTTGTCTGAAAAAGTCTTTTTCTCTTTCACTTTTATAGGATAATTTTGCAGGGGACAGAATTCTAGGTTGGTGCTTGTTTCTCTCTCAATGCTTTAAATATTTTACTCCACTCTGTTCTTGCTTGCATGGTTTCTTAGAAGTTTGAGTAATTTTCATCTTTGTTCCTGCCAAGGGCCATTTGGATATTTATAACATCATTTGCAGGCCATACAAAATTATCAACTTAAAAATTAGCCTGCTATATTTGGTCAGGCTAATCTGGTGAGGCATGAAATGTTAGCTGGGATAGATCTTGTGGGCCTTATACAGCCCACAGGCCGGAAGTTCCCCACTCCCCCTTCAAGTCTAGAGGGAAGATCCTTCACCCTAAATCCCCCCACCCCTACCCCGGCTTCTTTAAGGGGGTTTCCCCTCTGTGTCTTTTATTTTCTGTAATTTGAAAATGATATGCCTAGGTATTATTTTTTTGGCATTTATTCTGTTTGATCTTCTTTGAGCTTCCTGGATCTGTGCTTTGGTGTCTTAACATTAATTTGAAAAAATTCTCAATCATTATTTTCAAGTATTTCTTTTGTTCCTCTTTCTCTTCTTCTGGTATTCCTTTTGTAGTTGTCCCACAGTCTTTGGATATTCCAATCTGTTTTGTTTTCATTTTTTTTCAGTCTAAAGTTTCCTTTGTTTTTCAGTTAAGAAGGTTTCCATTTACATATCCTCTAGCTCAGAGATTCTTTCCTCAGCTGTGTCTCACTTCCTCATAAGCCCATCAAAGGCATTCTTCATTTGTTAGTGTTGTTGTTTTTTTTTTTTTATCTCTACCATTTATTTATTTTTAGGATTTCCATCTTTCTTCTTACATTGCCAATCTGTTCTTGCATGTTGTCTACTTTATCCATTCAATCCCTTGGCATATTAATTATAGGTGTTTTAAATTCCCAGTATGATAATTACAAAATCCCTGCTATCTCTGGCTCTGATTGATTGTTCCATCTCTCAAAGTTGTATTTTTTGTCTTTTGGTCTGCCTTGTAATTTTTTTCTCGATAGCCAAACATGATGTACTGGCTTAAAAGGAACTGCCATAAATAGGCCTTCAATAAAATGGTGGTGAGGTGTGAAGGGAGAAGTGTTCTATAGTCCTATGATTTGTTCTGCCTTTTAGTGAGCCTGTGCCTCTAGAGCTGTGGTTCTCAACCTTCCTAATGCCGCGACCCTTTAATACAGTTAGTTCCTCATGTTGTGGTGACCCCAACCATAAAATTATTTTTGTTGCTACTTCATAACTGTAATTTTGCTACTGTTATGTCTTAGGCGACCCCTGTGAAAGGGTCGTTCGACCCCCAAAGGGGTCGACCCACAGGTTGAGAACCGCTGCTCTAGAGTCTAGACTATGAACTTCACTATGAACTTCTTTATTTTTTGTTTTGTTTTGTTGCCTCTCCCTTTGGTGGGAGAGGATGGCTAGAGCTGACTGTAATTGGGTATTTACCTTCCCCCAGGTCAGTTAGGCTCTGATAATACCCCAGCAGGTTAACTAGCTTCTACTAAGGGCAGGCCTTGTTAAGAACAGAGAGCTCTAGTATATTTCAAAATGGTGCCCTTCCCCTCCCCTGACAGAAGCATGTTCTCTGATATTTACTGTAGGAAGCTGGTAAAGCTCCTGAAGGGTCCCCATCTCACAAAACTGGGGTGGGGGGGAGGCCCTCCCTAGGACTGGATTCCCCAATCATCCTCCAGCAATTTGTTAGTTACAGTTCAGGTTATCCTACCCCAGCGCTGGTTCTCATCATTCCCTGCATTTGCCTTCTGTGTCTTCTATCTGGGGGGCAGCAGTTTTCCCTGCGTCCTCACTCTCGCCTTCCTTACAGATCCTAGCACAGTTGTTGATTTTTCAGTCTGTTCAGCTTTTTACTCATTAGGACCAAGTGGTGACTTCCAGGCTCCGTATATACAAAACTGGAAACCAAGTCTTATTGTTTATATATATATATTTTTTCCTCTCTGTGTTTCAGTTTAAGTATTTTATATTTCTCTGTCTTCAAGTTTACTACTCTTTGTTTTCTCTTGTGTCCAATCTGTTCCTAATTATAAACCATCCTGTAGGTTTATAATTTAATCAAATGCATTTCTAAATGTCCATTCTTTCTTTTCTATGTGTTCCAGTTCCCTGTTAAATGTATCCATCCATTTTGTCCATCTTTCCTTCTATTTCTTTTAAAACATTGTTATTTCAAAGACTTTGTTAAATCCAACATCAATATGTAGATCTCCTAGTGTCTGTTTTTCTTGCTTATAAGTAACATTTTCCCGACTCTTCACATTTCAGTTTTTTATTGTCTGCCAAACAGTGTATATAAACAAATCTTGTGACTGTATATCCTACTGCCCAAAACCACACATAACATAGTTTAAAAGCAGAGTATCAGTGTTGTTCTCTATAAAATATATTTCATTCATAAAGCTTTAAAGCAAAATGAGTCAAAGGAGTCAAAAGGTACAAATTTCCAGTTATAAAAGAAGTAAGTCACAGGGATGTAATGTACAGCATAGTGACTGTAGTTAATAGTATTGTATTGCATACATGAATGCTGCTAAGAGAGTAGATCTTAAGAGTTCTCAACACAAGAAAAAAATTTTTAACTATGTGTGGTGACAGACGCTAATTAGACTTATTGTGATGATAATTTTGCAATATATACAAAACATTATATTGTATACCTGAAACTAATATAATGTTATAGGTTAATTATAGCTCAAATGAGTAAATTTTTACTTAGGATATAGCTGGGTTTTTTTCTACCCTCATGTTAAGACTTTTTCCTTCATAATTCCCAGGCTACTGGGAAGACCCTTTTTCAGGGATTTTCCCTTGTTCTGGATCTGCAAAATTCAGGTTAAATAGTTCTGTATTTTTTCCCCTTGAATCCCTAGTGCCTAACAAAGTTCCTGGTGTATAGATGTTCAAAAAGTGTTTAATAAATGAATGAGCAAATTGTGAACTAATAGCCAACTCAAACTGCTTAGTCATGTAACTTACGACACGTAAAATAGTATTCAAAATTAGCTATTAATGTGTAATTAAAAAATTTTTGCACTATCATATACTTTGAGACCTCCCACATTTAAATCATAAAAAAGGATTTCTTACCAGATCTTCTTAGACCTATATGGTGAGTTAGCGATACAGAAGATGACCTTTGCTTCGGGATTGTCAGTGGGTTTGAACTAAAAGGCCCATTTAGATAGCATCCTTGACTAAAAGGGAAAGACAACAGGTTATAAGAATTTTAAAACTGGGAAATTTCCTTATTTTTCTTCATGGTCTTCAATTCAATTAGCAAATAATCTGCTTATACATTCAGAGTTTAGACATATCTAGTGCCTAAGGCCTAAAGCAGGAGTCAGCAAACTTTCTGTAAAGGACCAAACAGTAATACTTTTGGCTTTGCAGGCCAAAGGTCTCTGTTGCAACTACTCAACTCTGGCATGGTAGCATAAAAGCCATAAACAGTAACAAATAAGTATGACTGTGTTTCAGTATAGTTTTACTTACAATAATGGGCTGAGGACCACAGGCTACATTGCTTGCTGGACCTTGGCATAAAGCAGGTTTATCAGTGTCACTTGGAGGGCTTCTTACAACACAGACTGCTAGTCCCGCCCCCAGGGTTTCTGCTTCTGTGAGCTAGGGTTAGGGCCAGATAATGTGCACTTCTAACAAGTTCTTAGAGGAAATGCTGATGTTGCTGGGTCCAGGGACTTCACTGAGAATCACTGGCCTAAAATATGTAGTCTTTCACTATTTTCTGTTCCCTGCCTTCAGAGATATTGATTCTCCATTAAGTCAGTCATTTCTTATAACTGAAATATTTATTATAGGTTTTAGGGCTCTTATGAAGAAATTAATATAGGTAGGCAATCATGCCAGTGAAATACATAAAATGAAGTTCAAGATTATATATTTGAAGCTTCTGGCCCAGTGCCATGCACATAGAAAGTACAACATAAACGTTACCTTCCTTTCTTAGATACTCACTAATTTGTTTTTTTTTCTGTCAGTCACTTCCTGATGTGGGTACTTTGCCAGAGGCTCAAGGACAACCCTAGATTCTCTATTTTTCACTCAATATTTTTTTAGTGTAGGCTAGGTTCTCAAGCTCTTCCCCAATGTCTTGAACTTTTCTCTACTTCCACACTCCATTACTCAAAAAATATCTATTTTTCTGTGACCAAAAAGGTTTCTGTTCATGTCTCTAGTATAACGTTTACCCCTAATTTACCTATAATTGCACTGCTTACAGATTCCTTTCCCTCACTAATTTTTTAATTCCTTTAGGGACTATAAAACGTATCTCTTCATTCACAGTGAATATCGTACAGTGCCTGATAAAAGGTGTTCAACAGATGTTCGCGGAATAAATGAATGATCTCTTTGGGTTCCTATTCTCACTTTTCTAGAGAATGTATGTTTTCTGCTCCCCAATTTTGAGTAAATGGACTCTTCTTTGGCCAACTCCTGCTTCAAGGCTCTCCTTGGGCCTTTTTCTAAAAACTTAGTTTGCCCCATATCCCAGTGAGAGAAAAAAAATTCTGTATTAGAAAGAGAAGGGATGTAAAACCAGTTGGCAACAATTCATTAAAGAAAACATCTTTATTCATACTAACAAAAATGATAATAAATTTGAGTATTGATTATGTATCATCCATTGTTTTAGGTACTTTACATACTTTATCTCTGTTATTCTCCTATTTTACAGATAAGGAAACTGAGGCTTCAAGAGGCTAAGTAATGTCCCTAAATTCACACAGCTAAAATATAATTTCCAATTTCTTTGACTTTAAAGTATATGCTCTTTCCACAGAACAATTCTATCTCTCTGTGTTTCTCCATCTGTAAAATTAGAGATTTATAATTAAAGACTTTTGAGGTAACATCTAGCCTTCAGATTCTATACTATTTTTTACCTCAAGACAACAGTAATAATAATTTGTTGACAATTTTACAAAAAGAAACAACATGCAAATAATACCACCCAATAAACCCCTCTGCCTACAAATGCTCATTCTCTATTTGAGTGTTCCTTGCCTACATGTGGAGTGGGAGAGACTGGGAAAGAAGGGTAATGGTTATTCTGGTGGGATACCTTCAGGACTCCTGGTAAGTCTGGGTATTTGGCAGGTAGACCCATTGGCAACCTGGACTGGGACGCCCCAGGGTGCGGATCTGGAGACTCCCTAGCAGCTACCAAGTGATTCCACTTGGGGACTCTCCTTCTCCAACCCTCGACCCTCAGCATTCCCCGTTTCCTTCCCTTTCAATTGAATTGCTGTGCTTCCTGGTTCAGGATTACAGTTCTGGGTTTTGACTTAGATCAGTCATCAGTAATTAAGGTGCCTTCTGGTTTGGTTTGTGTGATACTGTAGAGCTCTGTCTGGTAGAATAAGAGGGGAGAGCCTCTGTTCCGGGAAACAGCCCTTTGAGGCAAGTTTTGCCTGATTGGTCAACCTATGCTTAAAAACCTGTGCCTAAAAAGAAAATGATTTTTTGTTGTAATACTGCTTAGTTTATGTATAATCTGGACTCAGGATAGTCCTGGCCTCTGAACAGGTCTTTGAATTACTATACAATACTGCAATTAGTGCTGTTTTGTCAAAGATCAGGGAAATGGGACGAAATACCTTACATACAAACTTTTATGACTTTACATAATAAAGATGCAGGATTAAAAGGAAATAGATGAATGGTCCAGAGAAAAAGGAATTTGCCTGTGGCAGATAGCAGAAGCTCAGAAGTGAGGGACCAGGAAGACCTGGATGTTTTGGCTACTGTGAGCATGGTCCGGGTTCCCACGCCCCCCCCCCCCCCCAGCCCTGGGGGAATCTTCCTCCTTACTCGGCGCCAGAGGAGGTGATTGAACTGGTCTCTCCCTCCCGAGCCGGCCAGGGAACCAAATTCAGTGGAGGACAAGCCCCTACTAGGGCAGGATAATACCCTTTGCAAAGTCTTCCAGTGGGAGCAGGGCCAGAGGGCCAGCCTGCTGGATATTACTGGGCATGTGCTTCATTTTCTACATTGGATCTGTTAAACTGGAAAAACTCAAGTCCTTCTTATGGGGACGATCCTACTAAAATGACTAACTTAGTTATGACCGTTTTTGCCACCCACCATCACTATTGGGCAGATAAACAAGCCTGACTGAATATTTTGCTTAAGGGGGATGAGTGGAGGTTGGTATTGGATAAGGCCAATGAAGAGGCTCGGAGACTGCTCCAAGGAAATCCAGATGGGGCTCCTGATTCTACTAAGGTAATACCATTAACCAAGCCCAACTGGACCCTAATGAGAATGGCCTTCCTCTCTTAGAGCATAATGAGAGGTGTATCCTTGAGGGACTGAAGAAAGGAGTCCCTAAGCAGAAAAGTCTGAATATGGTACAGGCAGTACACCTAAAACCAGAAGGAGGAACTCTGTTACAATATGTAGGTGACCTCTTAATTACCGAGACATCATTTCAGCAATGTTTACCTAATACCACAGCTACCTTGAACCGTCTGGCACCTTGTGGCTAAGGCCTAGTTTTGCCCACAAGCAGTAAGGTTTCTTCAGTTTCTGCTTGAACCTGGCAGAAGGAGTCTTATTGGAAACAGAAAAGAAGCCATAATTGAAACGGCAGTTCCCAGTACCAGGAAACAGTTAAGAGGATTCCTGGGAACGGCAGGCTACTGCCCAGATATGGGTTCTAAACTTTGGGCTCACTGCTAACCACTGTAGGAAGCTCTGAGACGAAGGCGTGCACTCGGGCGTCTGAGTCCCTGAACCCGCCTTGGGGCTTCCAAACCTACTAAAGCCCTTTCAACTACATGTTCATGAGAGGCAGAGCATTACCCCAGGAGTCCTTGCCCAATTGCTTAGTGACATTCCACAACCCAACGCATAGTTGTCAAAGAAACGATCACCGTTCAGGGGTGGCCAGCCTGCTTGAGAGCTGTGGCAGCCACCAGCGAGCTTTAGCAGGAAGCCGAGAAGTTTTCCTTGGGACAGCCTACCACCATTTGTGCACCCCACCAAGTGTTGAGCCTGCTAGAGCAAAAGGGGAATGTGTGGCTCACTGCTGGAGGAATGGGCAGGTACCTAGCAATTCTTCTTGACAATCCCAATATCTCCCTCAAAACTCTAAGTTAAATCCTGCCTCCCTTCTCCTGGAGCCTGACTCAGCTGCACGGATGCATGACTGTGCTGAAATACCTGATGAAGTTTAGTCTAGCAGAACTGATTTACAGGACCATCCTCTAGAAGAGGCAGACTGGACTCTAATGCAGATGGAAACAGTTATATGGACAAAGGAAACAGAGGCTGGATATGCAACTGTGACTCTTTAAGGAATAGTAGAGGCCAAGGCCTTACCGCCAGGAACCTCTGCTCAGAAAGCTAAACTGATGGCACTTGTCACATGAAAAGAGAATGAATGTGTATACTGACTTGAGGTACGCTGCCCTAATTCTGCATGCACATGGTTCGATCTGGAAGGAAAGAGGATCATTAACCTCTAATAAAGAGGAAATTAAGCATGCAGCAGATATTTTATTTATTAGAAGCTGTCCAGGTACCTTTACAGGTGGCAGCTATGCCCTGCCCCGGGCATCAGAAGGAGGACACTGGCTAACGGAAACAATCTGGTTGATCGAGCAGCGAAAGAGGTTGCTGAGGGAACATTTATAATGCCTTTGGGTACCTGTTCTGGACTTGTCACAATGTGACCCTGAATATCTGACTGCAGATTTAGAGAAAGCTAAGAGCTGGAGTTTTGATGGAGAAGATCCTGACAGTGGATGGAGAGAGAATAAGAAAGGAGTTGTACTGCTTCCTGAACATTTAGTAGAGTTAGTCATGAGGCATTTGCATGAGGCCACTCACTATGGAAGGGATTCATTAACCACCTATAGCAAACCGTGGCTCACAGGTGCTGGAATTTCTAAAGCCATACAAAAAGTAATAGCTAGATGTGTTGTGTACCAGAGAAGAACCCCAAGACAGAGCCCCATCAAAAGAAAGAAGGAAAACAATACCAAGGACAATGCCCGTTCGAGGACAGGCAGATAGACTTTACCCAGATGCTGAGGGTGGAAATATTTGTTAGTCTTTGCTGATACCTTTTCAGGATGGGTAGACACCTGTCCTACTAGAACTGAGAAATCCTCGGAGGTAGTGAAAGCCTTACTAAAAGAAATGATTCCTCATTTTGGCCTATCCAGCAGCATCCAGAGTGATAATGGACCTGCTTCTGTTTCAGAAATTACACAGAATCAAGTGGAGACTCCACATGGCATGGAGACCTCAGGCTTCTGAGAAGGTAGAGAAGATGAATCACACCTTGAAAAAAATATAGCCACATTATGTCAAGAAGCTCATCCCCATTGGGATCAAGTTTTATCTACTGCCCTGCTCAGGATAAGGGTGGCTCCTCAAAGTGGGATTCAATTGAGTCCCTATGAAATTGCATATGGGCAACCATTCCAGGCTATGATTGGGGTGGGAGATCTGTATGCAGATCAAGAAGTGAGGGTAAAGAATTATACAACACTTCAGTCAGACCTTAGCTGTAATTAATGACTTTGCATGTATTAGAGACCTCTCCCCACAGGTTTGCTGCATTCCTTTGGGCCTGGACATAAGGTGCTACTCAAAACTTAGAAGACAGGATCCCTAGAAAGCCAACTAGAAGAAAAGTGGACAGGACCTTGGGGCATACTCCTCACCACCCCACGGTATAATTAGCAAGAATAAAACCCTTTCGTCCCACCAGAGTAAAGAAAGCACTGGAAGAACAACAGACCACTGAACTGCAAGAAAGCCTGAAAGTTCTTTTGAAAACAATGACATATTTTTTTCCTTACTTTTTGTTTAACCCCATGTTATGGAGAACTCATTCCTTTCAAACAAGATGAAAATATTTGGGTATATTTAGCAAAAAATGTTCTAAACATCTCTGACTTGTGCCTCACCACGTTTCACGCAAAATGTCTGTGGTCGCCAATGGCGTTAGAAATACCACGTTTATTGAACACGGCTTTCCTCCGTTGCTGTGCACATATCAGGTGAATTGAACTGGGGCCATGCACATCCAGGAGCAGGAGGAGAGACTTGCAGGAGTTAAGAGCTAGTCTGTAAATATCTCCTAATGCTTGTTTATAGTTTTTTTTTATGTTGTAGAAGTTCATGGTATATAATTTAATGCAAAATGAAATCATTTTATTTCAGTGTTATTAAAAGCTTTGTTTTATTAGGAAGTAAAAAAAAAATAAGGTAGTCTGGAAATTATAATGCAGCTTAAATTTCAAATGGGAGTTAAACTAAAGTGAAATTATCAGAAAACTTCAAGGAAAGTCTAACACAAGTTACATGTTTTTACCTAGAGAGCTTTCCAAACCATTTTTCTATTCTCATTCACTGCAAGACTGCTTATCTCTTTTAGTCCATTTAACTTTTCCAAGAAAAGGGTCAGTTTTGTCAGGAGGGAATAACAGGGTTTTGAATCCCAGGCTAAGAATTTGGGTACAATTCTACAGGCATTGGTAAAGGGCCCAAAACTTTAGTCTAGAAAACCCATAATCAAAGTTTTGTTTAAGGAAGATTTCTGGTTGAAGGTTACAAGATGGATAAGGTAGTGAAGGATATTAGAAATGGGAAGGCCAATTAGGAGGATAATTCAATAGCCCAGGTAAGGAGTAATGAAATAGTAGTGTAGGCAAAGTGATAAAGGAGAAGAAGCAATAGAGAAAAAAAAGAGATTCAGAAACAGAGTTGACAACTGATACTTGTAGAATAAGGAAACAGGATGCAAAGTAACACCGTTTTTTTTTAGGTAAATTTTATAAGCAACCACTAGAGGATAGCATTGTGCCAAGAAATAAAGCCAGAACAATAGTAACAAAAAATCAGCTGGAGGGATGAGAAATTTGGTTTCAGACATTTTCAGGGAATGAGAGGTTCAACATTGAAACAATGTTGAAAGAATAGTCAGGGTCATTTAAAATCACAGAGAGGCTACTGCTCAGAATCCAAACTTGCATTCAAACCAAGACTCAAAAACCTAGGATGTGAGATCTCCATTCTAGAGAATTCCACTAAAGTCAGGATGAATGTCTCGTGATTCCAGACTCACAAGCCTATTACTTTAACGCTAAACAAAACATCACCATACTTTAAAGATATATAGCTATGCTGTGTAATGTAGCTGCTATACATGCCTCTATGGTAGTCACACATAGCTCTTTATAGAGCATTTTAATTAAATCAATTCAAATTTAAATTCAGTTGCTTAGTCATCCTAGATACATTTCAAGTGATTACTAGTTAGGAACTACCATACTGGATAGTACAGATATAAAGTATTTCCATCAGCACAAAAATTTCTATTGGACAGCTGATCTAGAGACTTGAATTTCAAAAGTAGTAACTTTTCTGCACACTAGAAAAATTACTTCTAGCTTTAGCTCTTTAAAGTAGATGTTACATAATACCACCAATTACTTTATTCTCCAAATTTCTAAATCTTTTTTGAGAGTTAAGTAAGTATATCAAATCTGCCTACATATATCTTTACATGAACACCTGTCAGAGTTAAAGATAGTTTTCTTTGGACCCTGTTTCTACTTTAATATCAATCATTCTTTAATTGCAAATGTATTGCTGTTATATCAGTGTGATAGAAAGAATAAAAAACTGAATCATTGTCATCATTCTTAAACCCAATATTCTCAAGATGATGTTTCCCATGGTTAAGAAATATCTGTCATTTTCAGTTTCTAATATCATATACTTCCCCATACCCTGCTTTCATTAGGAAAAAAAATGTTTCGGCTGTAATCAAGCTTTGGACCAAAGCTCATTTTCCTGTACTGTATTTTTCATACCTCAATCCATACCTGTTTTATATACCATTTTACACAACTTTTTAAAAAATAAATAAGGAGTTCATCTATTTGGATATATTATAGAAGTTTCAAATTAATCACAAAAGAATCTGGAAAATTATAATTATCTGATCATATTTCACATATAAATAGTAACATAAATTTTAGCAAGTAGTTATGGTCCAATTCTGCCATCTAGTGTTTTACATGGGTACCTGCATAGCTCAAGCTAAAAGTAAAACCCATGCTCAGTAATTTATACTAATACCAATTTTATTAATGTAGTTATTAACATAGATAATTGACTAAATAGAAGCTTATAACTCACACAGGAGGTCATCATCCTTCCTTCTTTTAAGACAAAGCATCAAATCTTTTGTTATCAGGGTAAATGGATATAGTTACATTCAGATTTCAGCTCCTGGCATTTTCTCAGCTATGTCATAGTTACTGATGCTTTTCAGAGATATTTAACATCTGAGATGAACCCTGAGACTGTGCTCCTCCACTCACAAGTCAGTAACTGTTGCCCAACCTTGTGTATTATGAACTGGACTTGGTGACTGCTCCTGCAGTGGCCACCTCTGCTGATTTATAAGCTTTCCCAGTACCCTGTCCTAAATTGATCCTAGCTTCTTTTATGGCCCCAGCACACTCTGAATCCAATGTATCTAAGTTTTGGGATAAGACATGTTAGCTTCTTTTCAAGAATTGCTTTCTCTATTATGTCATATTACTACCCATGCTGTCCTACACCTAAATTAGTACATCAACTGTTCCTTTCTGCTTTTACAACTATTTCAAACTTCATTAGCAGAAGCAAAGGGACTGTATCCAATTTAGGTTTCTTTAACAGGCTCTGGGGATTTTACCTTGAAATGCCAAATTCCTGGTGAAGCCTTTTGCCATTGTTGCGTTCCCACCTTGAAGAAGAAGGTTCAATGGGTGGCAGACTTGAAGTTCCCGAGCTCCTCCTCAGCTGTGGAGTTGGTAAACTGTTCCTACTGTTTAGTCCCTGTTAAATAATTGAACAGTGGTTAAAATTGTCAGCCTAAAATATGCTGTATATGTATTATTAAAGATGGCATATAAAAATCAATACAAAGTATATTTTTAACGTGTACAGAAGAAACAGAACGTTGCATCCTGAAAGTATGTCAATTTTATTCCAAATTTCACATTCTATACTGTTGTTCTACTTATCCTTCTACTAAAAAAAAAAAAATGATTTCTGCACTACCTACAGTTTAACTAGATTTTTCTTCTTTTGCACACTATTCCTAGTATCATGAGAAATAAACAGTTGATCATTGAAAAAGCAGATATGAAAGATTTACCCTAAAAAACAACTTCAGAGGACAAGATTAGGATCAGGGACTCTCAGCCCTATATCCTGAACCTTTTATATTTTCAGTACAGGGCTAACGTCCATAGAGGTTAATCTGGAGAAACTGCAGGATTCTGAGCTGCTTTTTGAATGAATGATTGAATTCAGAACACCTTTAGCATTCACAAAAATTGACCCTAATTTTTGAAAATATTCTATTTTTTTTTTTACCACTGTGAACAGGTGTCTTACTGAGATGTACAGAAAACAGTTTCTTTCTTATGAATTTCCCCCATGAGCAGACACTGAAACCATTTCAGAGAGATAAGCATCTCCTATTTAAGTTTTCCCAAGGATGTTGATTTAGTAAAGGTTCATGGTTAGTTAGAAATTTAGGGTCATATAATCTCTCTTGTTTCTTAACATAGTATATAAGACATTTACTTTAAATTATCTATTCCAACTCCCCTTTCCTTACTAATTATTTTTTCACAAATGCTTTTGTTATTTTCTGAAGTAATATTAGGCTTCTTATATTCTTTTCCAAAAGCACAGACAAATTAGATATAAAATTCAAATAAGAAGTTTAAAGAACACTAAGAAAAGAAATAAAGGTTACATCCTGGTTCTTCTAACTTATTTTTACCAGTAGATTACAGTACCCAAAATAAGCCGGATAAACTAGAATGTTCAAGACATGAGGCATTTAGACATCCTGTTTAATAGTATTGTTTAAATGTTTCTAAAATGTACCAGTACACTTTTCCGCACAGTAAACATAGTAACAACAATACTACTATCAATATGATTTTTATGATTAAGATTTTTTAAGAATTACTATTCTAAACATCAACATAAATGTAAAATACAAAAGAAGTGGAAACTAGCTCAAGAATATATTAGCTATTTTACTGAATTTGTTGCTATCCCATGATTAACCTCTAAGTATCATTGGTAATTGGGTTTGGACTACTGCAGGTGATACTGTATATACTTTTTAAAAATAAAAGCATCACAGCCCTGGCTAGTGTGGGTCAGTTGGTTGGAGCATCGTCCCATGCACCAGAAGGTCATGGGTTCGATTCCCAGTCAGGGTACATACTTAGGTTGTGGGTTCAATCTCCTGTTGGGGCAGGTGTGAGAGGCAACCAATTGATGTCTCTCTCTCACACATTGATGTTTCTCTCACTCTCTTTCTCCTTCTCTAAAAAAAAAAATAAAAATAAAAATAATAAAAGCATCACATAACTACCTATGATCCAGATCTGTGATCAATAATTATCAAATTTTTGCCCTATTCAGGCTTGCTTAGTTTCTCAACATTTCTAGACCCTAATACTGAGAAAAAAAATGAAATTAACTGATGATCAAAATCCCTCCAAAAACTAGATTTAATTTTTTCTAAGCTCTATATACACTATTAGGAGTAAATAAAACAAACTGATTTTAATTTTATCTTCTCTACTTTGTAGAACAAAGTAGTTAAACTAGAACAATCTCCAAAATGTTTCCATTTTTAGTTTTATGATTTTAGCAATTGGTAAAAAGATTGATAGTCAGCCCTGACCAGTTTTGCTCAGTGGTTAGAGCGTCAGCCCTCAGACCGAAGGGTCACAGGTTCGATTCCCAGGTCAAGGGCACGTACCTGGGTTGCAGGTTCAGTCCCTGGAGGGGGGGGGGGGCAACCAATCAATGTGTCTCTCACATCAATGTTTCTCTTTCTCTCTCCCTCCCTCCTTTCCACTCTATCTAAAATATCAATGCAAAAATGTCCTCGGGTGAGGATTAACAACAAAAAAAGATACTGACAGTCAAATAAAACAACTGAAAGCACTCTGAACAAGCATAACAACATGCCTATCTAGAACAGTATTATTTTCTAAGGGAAATTCTATTTTGAATCATTGAAAGTTAAACCAATCCCATTTCTAGTGATAGAAAAATCAATGCCTACTGGGCTGTAGCAACCTCTAGTGGGTAAAGAAGTGGGGGAGAAGGGTTTTAAAAATGTGAAAAATCAATTTAAAGAACATAATTCTATATAATGCATAAAATGAACATAATGATCATTTCCTGGTTCAACAAGAATAATTCCTGGATTCTGAAGAATAAAATAGATTACTGACATGATTTAACTACTAGTTTGTTGTACAAGCCTGGAATTAAATGTGCTGGTTGCTCTACTACTTAAAATAACACCACCAACAACAATAAATAGTTGTTACTGATGCAGTTATAACTGCTAATTAGAGCAATGTTATTTAGAATAAAAACTGAATAGTTGTTTCAAATTATTTGAGATTATAATGACTTCTAAAGCCCCAAGGACCTCAATATACTGGAAAAAAAGCTGATCCTCGAAAAAGAAATTCTAGTTTATCTAAGATTTTAAAGAGCAGTTTTAATTTGAAAATATAATGAAATGTGATAAGTAGGGCTAGCTGATTACTGTGTTTTGACCTTGTGAAGTTTTCGATCTCCTCTCTCAGCTGGGTCCTCTATTTCAGAGCAGGGGTAAAATCCAGGAAATGGTGTGAGAGGGTTAATCTTTGGCCTACAGGAACCTGAGAAAGCACCCATCAAGCTACTGATACTCCGTAGGGAGGAAATGACTTGTGGGGGAAGAGTTGGGTCAATCAGAAGATCTGACACCATATTGCGAGCTTCATTGAGCACTGAAAGATCCACGCCACTTCCACCTCCAGAATTCTAGAAAAGAAAAAAAAAGTAAAATTATATATTTGTTACACAGAAAATTCAAAAGTTAAGATAAACTGACTTTATCTTAAATCAAGGTCTATCTAACAATATCTAAGTAACTGAATTCTATTAAGTATTAATATTAATTTGGACATGAAATAAATAATACAATAAATGGTATAATTCTCACTTTAAATTTTTTGATGTTGAAGTATGTAGCAGATAATGTGAATTTTAATTTTTTCTATATTTTTCATCAGCTTATCTCATTTAACAGCATTTATTACTGACTATAATTAGCATAAAACTAAATTTATATTGATTTCAAAATCTATAATTTGTCAAAATGTCTTTTAAACATACATCGTATTTCTTTCATTCACCTTACTCAAGAGGCAGTTCTAGCATAGTGACAAAGCTTTGTTGCAGACAAGTTTGAAATCTAGACTTTGACACTAACTGTGTGACTTTGAGCAAGTCATTTAACATCTGAACTTTTTAGTTTCTTCACTGTAAAATGGAGATAATAGCATCTACCTCATTAAGGGCTGATGTGAGAATTAAATCAGTTAATATATGCAAAGCACATAAAGCAATGTGCAGTGCATATATTTAAAGTGTAATAAATAGTATTAATATCAACATTATGGAAAATGAGATAAAAATACAGAAAAAAATGGCATCACAGTTCAAAGGAAATAGTAATAACTTTGAACTGAATGGTTAACAAAAATACATGGAAAGGATAACATCAGGCTGGGTCCTAAAAAATGGGTAGACAATATATTTTTTAAATTTAAAATAAATATTTCATTAATATATACATATGATTTTTACTTTTGAAAATACATATATTTTGTTCAACTAAATTAGCCATAGAAATAAGTACACTGATAATCAGAACAGTGAATTAAATTTACTTTTGTTTTATTGTGCCTTGAATTTACATTTGAGTGTATCTGGAATTCATAAGTATTCACATATTTAATGATTTCACCTCAACACATTTTAGAACTGAAAAAGTGTTATGAAAGTTAGACCAGTAATTAGCTAATTAAAGTCTCTCCTCTTTGTGGAATTCTTTTATCTTGTGAAGCATTATTTTGTATTAGTTTTTAAAACAGTCCCCATTATTGGGGCATAGCCCACCTATTTGTAGTTTTATAAACAAATACTTCTCTACATATCACCATAGATTATTAAGCATACTTCTGACAAATGGCTTGCCATAATTTGAATTGCTAAGCCTAAGTTAATGAACATGTTACAATTGGATCATTACTATAAACGTGCCCTCACATATGTTGGTCAAATCTATATTTCCACGAATTATATATAATAGCATCTGTTTTCTTTACACTCAAATGAGAAACCTGTTATCTGAGTAGGTGTTCTCCTATAGCTAATGTGTCATTTCTCTTGGGCTGCTTTCAAAATATTTTGTCTTTAGTTTTCAAAAGTTTAATTATGACAAGTCTTAGAGCAATTTTTTTTTTTTTTTTTTTTTTTTTTTTTTTTGCAGTTGTTCCTATTTGGTATTCGCTCAGCTTCCTGAATTTGTAGAATTGTATCTTCTGCAAAATTTGGGAAGTTTTCAGCCAGTATTTCTTCAAATGCTCTTTTAAATTCACTTTCTTTCTCCCCTGCTTCCCAGACACTGGTGATACAAATGTTGGATCTTTTGTTATGTCACTCTGGTCCCTAAGGCTCTGTTAATTTTTTTCCCCATCTATTTTCTTCATGTTGTTTAAATGGGGTAAATTCTATTGCTCTATCCTGGAGTTTACATATTCTGTCCTCTGTCATCTCCATGCTACTGCTAAGCCCATTCAGCAAGTTTTTCTCCTTTTTGTAACTATTTCTTGCTGAGATTTTTCTATTTTATTTGTTGCAAATGAATTTGTAACTGCTTGTTAGAACAGTTTTACGACGGCTGCTTTAAATTTCCTTGTCAGGTAATTCCAAATCTGATTCATCTTGGTGATAAGTACTAATAGTATTATCTCATTCAAGCTGTGATTATTTTTCTGGTTGTTGGTATGACAGGTGATTTTTTATTTTATCATCAATATTTTGGCTAATAATGCTTCACATAATGCTAGAAGACTGGGTCCTATTTAAATCTTTTATATTAGGAGGTAGTCTTGTTTGGACTTCACACATAGATCCTGGTCTATTTTTCAGGCTGTGGTTCTAATGACAATTTAATTTTCAGGGCATTCACAATGGTATTTCAGTGTGCTTTATTATTATTTTTTTTAATCTGGTGTCACTAGAGTTCCCACTGGTCCCTGCTGGTGCCTCTGTTTGTGGGACTGTGGGAGGGTAGGGTAATTGGAAGTGGGGGAGAGAGACCTTCCTTAGGTTGGGCTACCAGGTACCTCCAGGTAGAAGAAAAGAGACTCCAGGCCACAGGGACAAAGAACACTTTCTGGGCTCGGCACTTGTGGCAGTATCCCTGTACCAGGCCCCCTGGCACCCCGTGTCTCTCACTGGGGAAGGGGATCTCCTGCCCAGTAGGGAGTAAGAGTATAGTATTATGCCTCATAATGACATTTTGATCAACAACGAACTGTATCTACAACAACAGTACACCCGGCTGGTGTGGCTCAGTGGATTGAGCATCGTCCCATGGACTGAGAGGTCCCGATTTGATTCCTGGTCAGGACACATGCCTGGGTTGCGGGCTCGATCCCCACTTAGAGGTGTGCAGGAGGCAGCTGATAGATGTTTCTCTCTCACATCAAAGTTTCTATCTCTCCCTTCCTCTCTCTCTAAAAAAATCAATAAAAACAAACAAAAAAACAATCGTGCACCATATATACAATGGTATATAGTAGGCTGTACCACACAGAGGTTTGTGTAAGTGCACTCTATGATGTTCACACAATGACAAAATCGCCTTATGATGGATTTTCCAGAATGTACCTGTTAAATGGTGCATGACTATACTTCCCTTGGCCACTCATTGTCAGTGGTGTTTCTGATCAAGTTCCTCTTGCCAGAGACACCAGCCTCTCTCGGTATCGAAGGCAGGACTCTCATTCAATCTCGAGGAAGAAATGAGCCTACTTGGGTCACATTCTGTTGCTAGTTGAGAGTCAGGGCCTGAGTCACCTTCTGCTGTTGGGTGGGGGTTGTAGGACACCCTGTGACTATGTTGTTCCTCCATCACTAGCCCCTAACTAGTCTAGCCTACTCTTTCCATTTTAAACTCTCCTTTGGTTGCCTCATGCATCATTTCCAGAGTTGATAGCTGTACTTAAAAGAGAGAAGCAGGGAGAATTATACCTCATGACACATGCAGAGCACATAAGACAGTGTATAGTACAATCAGGAAGAGCGCAGGAAATACTACTGCTAATGTTATGAGAAATGATGATATAAAGATGCAGACAAAATGGTCTTAGAGTTCAAAGGAAATATAGATAACTTTAATTTAAAGGGTTAACAGAAGCTTTATGGAAGAGGTAGCATTTGGCAGGATTTTATTTATAAAGATTGGGGAAATAATGTTTTACAATAAAACTAAACAAAAATGTATTTGGGGGAGTTCATTTTTTAAGAAGGAACATAAATAGCAAGGTACAGAAAACATAAAATTATTAAAGTACAGGTTATATATATTTTAAATATGTTTTTATTGATTTTTTAGAGAGAGAGTAAGGGAGAGAGAGACAGAAACATCCATGTAAGAGAGAAACATCGATTGGCTGCCTCCTGCACGCCCCTGAGTGGGGATCGAGCCCGCAACCCAGGCATGTGCCCTGACCAGGAATTGAACCGGGACCTCTCAGTCCATGGGACGATGCTCAATCCACTGAGCCACGCTGGCCGGGCAGAACAGGCTATATTAAAAAAAAAAAAGAAAAAAAAAAGAACAGTGGAAAATAAGGTTGGAGAGGCATGTTGGGACCAAATTTTTGAGAACACTGGATTCCAGGCTAAGGAATACGGGCAATGGATTTTTGAGTAGGTTGAAGAGAAAGAATGAAGCAAAGTGAGGGAAATGGAAGTGATGGAGGGCACTGAGATTTCAGAGTATAAGGCGGCAATTTGTTAGGATCTGACAGATGTGTGGGAAAAGAGCATTCTGGGCAGCGAGACTAGCAAGTGTGAAGATCTAGAGGCAGAAGCCTGGCTTGTTTGTGAAAACAAGGGGGCCAATGTAGCTGGAGTAGAGTAAATGAAGGAGAAAGTACTAGAAGATGAGGTCAGAGAAGTAAAAGACAGGAAAGGGACCATATTGTATATGGTCATAGGATTATGTGCAATAATATGAATTAATCTCACAGATAAAGTACTGAAAGAAGCAAACCAGAAAATACATGTGATTGATTCCATTTATATAAAATTCAAAGGCTGGAAAAACTAAGTTGTGATGAGAAACCAGGAATGCGGGAACACTTGGGAGAAGTTGATGACTAGGAGGAAAGCATGAGGAGGCTTTGGGGGTGCTGACTTCTTCATCTATAAGATGGTCATATGTACATATTCACTTGGAGAAAATTCATCAAGTTGTATACATTTATGACCTGTGCACTTTTATATATGAATATTACACTTCAGATGTATTAAAAGCATTATTAGTTAGAGAAAGATGGGGAATGGGAAAAGAAAAAAGGGGACAGAGGTGTCTGATATCACAAGGTGTCTGACTACAGGCCCACACTCTGAACTATCGCTCCTTATTTAGCTTTAGATTTTACCAATATTTTAGATAAAATTGAGGATCTTGGATATAACATATGACTGATGAGAAAGCCCAGTGTGCAAGTCAAGAAACCAGCCCCTCTTAGGTCAGATGTGGTCTTCTTTATTTCATCTGGCTGTAATAGTTATACTATTTTCTCACCAAATCCAGAGAATATTTTATTCCTATGTGGCTATTCCATTCACATTTTAAAAATAAAAATCAGCCCTGGCCAGTTTGGCTCAGCAGTTAGAGCGTCGGCCTGTGGACCAAAGGGTCACAGGTTCGATTCCTGGTCAAGGGCACCCACCTGGGACGCAGGTTTGATCCCCGGCCCCAGTCGGGGTCCTTCAGGAGACAACCAATCAATGTGTGTGTGTGTGTGTGTGTGTGTGTGTGTGTGTGTGTGTCCTTCCCTCCCTCCTTTACACTCGATCTATATATCAATGGGAAAATATCCTCAAGTGAGAATTAAAAATAATAATAAAATAAAAATAAAAATCAGCCATTCAAAGGGATATTCAATTTTCAAAAATAGATGCTGGGAAAACTAAATAGGCACTCTAATAAACAGGGGTAATGTTTCTATAAACACAAATGATAGATTTAACACTTACTGTTCATCTATTAGTGTATAAACCATCGTGTTTCAATAATACATATTAAACCTAATATAATTTTAGAGAACAGAAGATACAAACACATTTCAATACAATGGAAAAAGACTTACAAATATATGTATCAAAAGTTAACACATGTTTCTGATGTTTACGAGTGATTTTTCTTTTTTCTCCAATACTTCTATTTTCAGTTCTTCTGATACAAAAATATATTACTTAAGTGATCAAAAAAATATTTACCAAGTACATATTAAATGATTCCATTTATATAATAAATAAATAAAGTTCACAAATAAGCAAAACTAACTGCTTGAGGTCAGGACAGAGATGACCTTCGGGGATATAAGTAATAACTAAAGTAGTACATAAGTGAGGCTTCTGGGATGCTGGTCATGTGTTCTTGACAGGGTACTAGTCACATGGGATATTTAGTTTGTGAAAATTCATCAAGCTGTGCATTGTTCTGTATGTACAGGTCAATAAAAAGTTTACCAAAGAGCAAAAAGATTTTGCTTCCCTGATAAAATATTTTTCCAATTGCCTTGCTTTTTCTCATATTTGGCCTTTAATCTACTTTTTTCCTGTGGATCAGCTGCCCACAATCAGGAAAAGAAGAATCTCATCCTTAATATAGAATTATTAGTTTATTTGAGTCCAGATTACTTTAGCAACATTTTAAAAAAATACTTATATGCCCTAGTCAGTCTGGCTCAGTGGTTAGAGCATCGGCCCTCGGAACGGAGGGTCACAGGTTCAATTCCCAGTCAATGGCACATACCTGGGTTGCAGGTTCTATCCCTGGTCCTGGTCAGGGTTGTGTGGGAGGCAACCAATCGATGTCTCCCTCTCTCTCTCTCCCCCCACCTCTCTATCTTCCCCTCTCTCTCCCTCCCTTCCACTCTATCTAAAAATCAATGGAAAAATAACCTCCAGTGAGGATTAACAACAACAAAAAACATATATGCTTGGTTTCTTACCATTTCCTTTTTTCCGTTACAGTTAAAACGTACTCTACCTAAATAAAAATTCTGGTTAATTTAGTTTAGATAAAGAAATCTTATAGCAATCTTGTGAATGTAACTTTAAATGTCAAAAGTTTCATTATAGATACTATTAGTGATAATCACATATTTACCTGATAATGAGGTTTATACCATTGCTTTAAGTCCCAATCCCAAAGAATCATCTGAAAAAAAAAAAATTTCACTTAGTTACAAACCAGAAATAAACAAATATATGTAAAACAGCATCTCAATTACAGGCACTTCAAATAGCTTAAAGTTTGAATTGGGAAAGTGAGAATAAAAATGATCTCTAGACAGAGTATTAATTATACAATCTGTGATTTAGAAATCAAAAGTCAGATTAGTCACAAAAATAAGCTATATTAACCTTCAAAATATCTACTGCCCTCAAAAGGAGCATATAAAATAAAATAAAAATCACATCCAGTCACTAAAAATACAAGGAAAATTACAAATCACCAGATAGTGCCCCCCTCCCCCAAATGATCATCACTCATTTTAAACCAGTGTCAATCGTGGTGCTATTTTCTTACCAATAAGGCACTTCTGTCAAAAGCAGTTTAAAAATCTCGTCCTTGTGGTTAGATTAAGTATAAAGGAATGGAGCATAAAAAGCAATACACAACCCTTTTGACATGCAGATAATTAGCGGTTTTCCTGTTTGTCTCTTTATACAATGGTAACTTCTTAGTTCCAGACTAGTTTCTTCCTGCCCCTCTTTTTCTAAGCTTTCTGGCTGCTTCCCTATCCAGTCGTCACTATGTTCAAGGAGATATAATTTACAAACTATAACTGTTACCTACCATTAATCTTAAATGTCTTCTAAGTTTACTTACTTAATAAATAAGTCTCCTTTTGCCTAAATAATTGATTATAATTGCAATCTTCTACATAGCTTTGAACATAACCCTAGTCTTGAATGTAAGCCTCACTAATGTGTGACGTAATCATATAATTTCCATATACTGAACTATTTGTGTTGTTTCCTGTCCTTGGTCTTAAGTTTTTGCTTTTTTGCTTTTTTTTTTTTTTTTTTTGGTTGCAAAAGATCTTGGTATTATCTACTCTATCATTAGCCCAGTATTTTATCAGGAGTTGGCAGACTTCTTTTCTGTGAAGGACAGATAGTAAATATTTAAGGCTCTGTAAGCCACATAAGGTCTCTGTGGCATATTCTTTGTTTTTTGTTTTTGTTTTACAACCCTTTAAGATGCAAAAAAAACACACAAAACATTCTTAGCTCTAGGGCCATACAAAACAGGCTGCTGGAAGGATTTGGTCAGTGGGCTGTAGCTCACTGAGCTCTATTTTATATAATATACCCACCCTTGATCACTCAAATTTGTCAGCTGTGATTATGACCATCTCCTTGTCACACTCTTGCAGAAAGTCATTTATTGCCAGCGCAGAGAAACCTACTCTTTCCCAAAGAAATCCAGACATACTCTAACCACTTACAGAATTCATGGACCAACACCCACAACATGGCTGTGGTTTGGTAGACTTATTAAATTTAAGCAGTATTTTCTATGGCCCTAAGTGTTACTCTGATAAAATTATTTCAGGATGTGATTTAACTAGCACACATTCTAGATTCTAGAGACATTAATGCAGTTTAAGGCACTGATAACTTCCTAAAAACATTCACATTAAGATCACAGTAACCTAGCCCTGGCCAGTTTGGCTCAGCGGTTAGAACGTCGGCCTGCGGACCGGAGAGTCCCAGGTTTGGTTCCCGCTAAGGGCTGTACCTCGGTTGCAGTTTGTCCCCAGCCCTGGTTGGGGTTGTGTGGGTGGTAACCACTAGATGTGTCTCTCTCACATCGATGTTTCTCTCTCTCTCTAACCCCATCTCTCCCTCCTGCTCCATCTGATGATAAGTGCAAAAAAGTGTACTCAGGTGAGGATTAAAAAAAAGATCACAGTAACCTAAAATTCCTAAATTTCATTCCTACTTGTAGTCACTTTCTGAAGGATTAAAAAAAATACATTTACCAAAAAGCAGCAGGTCTTCGTGCTGCATTACTAGGCACTGAAAACAGATACAGTGACAACCACACATTGCTGGTAGACTGTCTTCTGTGTCAAAGAAAGGTATAAGGTATGGAAATACATTTTTGAAGGAATTAGAGAAAAGCAGTTTGTCCTAAGCTAAGGATGCTTATTTCTGAATGAGTAAGAAGAGACCAACTAAGAGGGACTGGAAAAGTTGTAGGAGGTTTGTGAAAACCTGAGAGGAAATTTTGTGTGGTTAAGTGAGTAAGACTGAAAGAAATCTAATCAAGTAAGTGGATTTAAAACATCAAAAGTTAAACTAGTGCAAAATTAGAGGTGATTTTTCTCTTTAAAATGACTTGGTTTGTTTCTGATATTGTGAAAGAAGTTCTATATTCTATGTGATCATGGGGAACTGTATGTCTAATTCCGTCCCCCAGGGCAGTCCCCTGGGATCATCTTACAAAACTGGGCCATGTTTGGCTATGAACCAATGAAGAAAAAGAAAATGCTTTCTCTTTGTAATATGACATGGTCACAACCTGCTCTAGAGTCAGGAGAACACTGGCCAGAGGCTGGGTCCTTAAACTACAGTACCATCTTGCAACTTGAGTTATTCTGTAAAAGGGAGGAAAAATGGGATGAAATCCCCTGGGTACAAACATTTATGCTTTTGTATCAGAATAAGACCATTCAAATGAAATGTAGAATTATGATACACCAGAGTGGGAAACCAGACAAGTCTTACGATAATCCCAGGAGAATTAATGTGACTTATTATTACTCCAGCTTAATGTTTCAGCAGCCACGGCCATTCCACTGCCCTTTGGCAATGATGAAGCTGCAGCCCCTGCCCCACTATCTCCGGCTGGAGAAAGAGCTCTGCCAAGCTCAGGAATGGTCTCCACCTCTCACATCCAGCAGGGTACCCAAACTGGTCAGGGGGCCACTCCAGGCAGGGCAATTCCCATTAAGGCAGGTGCCAATTGGAGGAATTGATGCTTACAGATAAGCGGCAGGCATGGTCTGAATGTATTCCCCCTTCACAACTTGTGACCTTTTCAAGTGGAAAAACAATATGCCCGCCTATAGGGATGATCCTAGAAACATGGAAAGGCTCCTTTTCCCCCATTTTGACACACACATAACCTGACTTGGGCAGATATTCAACATCTATGGAACACTCTGCTTACTGCCGAAGAACGGTGGGTTATCTTAGAAAAGGCAAGGGGAAAAGCTAGCGGCCTGCTCAATGAGACACCCTAGAGCCCTGTGTGAGCTGAAGCCACAACTGTTGTCCCTACTACTGAACCACGCTGGAATATAAATGATGGGGATCAGCCCAAGCTTGAACATTACAGGAACTGCATTCTGGTTGGGTTAAGGAATGGTGTAGCCAAACAAAGAAGTTTTAATAAGGTCCAGCAGCCAAAGCAGTGTCCAGACAAAAACCCACCTGAATTCCTAGAATGTATCTTTGAGGCTTGTCGCCAAAATACATAGGCCTCTAAAAATTTAGCCCTGGCCAGCAGTTGGAGCATTGGCCTGCGGACCAGGGAGTCCCGGGTTCGGTTCCCACTAAGATCACATACCAAAAAAAAAAAAAAATTGCCCTGGCCGGTTTGGCTCAGCGGTTAGAGCATCGGCTTGCGGTCCAGAGAGACCCGGGTTCGGTTCCGCCTAAGGGCACGTACCTCGGTTGCAGTTTGTCCCCGGACCTGGTTGGTCGTGCGGGAGGCAGCCACTCGATGTGTCCCTTTCACATCGATGTTTTTCTCTCTCTCTCTCTCTTCCCCTCTTTCCCTCCCACTCTATCTGAACAAAAAATGGAAAAATGTCCTCGGGTGAGGATTAAAAAAAAAAAAAATTTGAAGGCCGTGAACATGACTGTTTTGGGGCAGAGTACCCCTGATATCCAAAGAAAGCTTCAAAAGGTTGATGGTCCTTTGGAATGCCTCTGTCACTGTTGGTGGAGATTGCTTTTAAGTTGTGCAATAGCAGAGACCAGGCCTGGGAAAAAGAACAAGGATGAAGCCACAGACTGACTTGCTAGCTGCTGCTCTGACCACCAGAGGGCCTAAGAAGACAACGAACAAGGTAAGGGCCTCCAGGAACATGGGACCTGCCCCAAACAATGCACTTACTGCAAGTAAGAGGGTCATTGAGGGCAAAAATGACCAAGTTTAAACAAAAAACAGGACCAAGAAGAACGAGGAACGTTACAGATGACCCAATTATCCCTGAGTGACAGGGCCCAGGGGCTCTGATCAACATCATTGGCTCCTTCAACACCACCCACGTGGAACAGTGGAAAAGAAATTGACTTTCTGATTGACGCTGGAGCCACATATTTTCTATTAAATGCGAGGTTGACTAAATTCTCCTGAAACAAGGCTAGAGACTGGAATGTCAAGAGAGTCACTATGGCAGCTATTAGACTGCTAAAAGGGAAAAACAAACCTTAAGCATAGCTTCTTGTGTTGCCAGAATGCCCAGTGACACTTTTAGGATGGGACTTACTGATTAAACTGAATGTGAAAATAACCTTTGCCCCCAGGCGACTGATACAAAGGTACCTCTGAAAGAAGCTTGTTTCACAGGCAGCACTGCTGGCTTCGGCCAAGAAAGAGATTCTGGCTGAGCTCAGCAAAGAAATCCTGCAAGAAGTAAGTCTGGAAGTATGGGCAAAGGGCAGGCCTGCAAAGGCAAAGACGGCCAACCCTATCCAAATATGACTGCGGGCAGAAGCAAATGTCCCTCAATCTAAAACAGGACATTCTAAAAGAACAAGCTAGGAGGGGGATCCAACCATTAGTAACGTCATTTCTAGAATATCAGCTTATTCAGCCTTGTCATTCGCCATATACTACTCCCATTTTACCAGTACAGAAACCAGGTACTGAGGAATACAGGTTTGTTCAGGACTTGAAGGCCATCAACCAAATAGTGAAGACATCCACCTGGCGGTCCTTAACCCTTATTCCTTGGTGACCACTTTGGGAAATCTACTGAACTGGACTAAAAAGATGCAGCCTTTTATATACCCTTGAACTCTAAATCTCAGGAGCTATTTACATGTGAAATACTGTTGAACTGTTCTTCCCCAGGGGTTCAAAGACTCCCCCACTGTTTAGAGAGGCTTTAGCCAGAGATCTAAGAGAATCTCAACTGGACAGGGGAGCACTACTCCAGTAAGTAGATGATATCTTCAGCACAAGCACCAGCAAAGTGGCCTCTGACAAAAAATGCTACTCTACCCCTAAACTTCCTGGCTGAACGGGATTATAAAGTCTCCCAGAAGAACACTCAGATACCCAAACCTTCTGTTAAATACTTGGGATTTGAATTGTCTCAGGGGCAAAGGAACTTGCTCCCCGATAGGAGAGAAGCTCTGGCTGAGGTGGCAGTGCTTACCACCCACAGACAATTAAGAGGATTTTTAGGAATGGCTGGTTTTTGTAGGATCTGGATTCCAAATTTTGGCTTAATTGCAAAACTATTATATGAGGAAAAAAACAGGAGTCTCTGACTCAGACTGGGGAATGTCAGAAGGCCTTCCAAACTATTAAAGTTATGAACGGCTCCAGCCTTGGGCCTCCCAGACTTAAGCAAGTCATTTGACCTGCCTGTGCATGGACAACAAGGAACAGGACTGAGGGTATTCCCCACAAATCTGGAAATATTAAGACGCCACCAGCCTACTTCTCAAAGCTATTGGACATGGTGTCTCAGAGTTGGCCAGTTTGTCTAAGGACCACAGCCACCACCTGTGACTTTGTACAAGAAGCTGAGAAGTTCACTCTGGGACAGCCCCCCCCACAATGCATACTACACACTGTGTGTTGCCCTAACGAGAACAAAAGGGAGGATACTGGCTGACCTCCAGTCAGCTGGGAAATATAAGCCATCCTTTTTGACAATCTTAATATCATTCTCAAGGTTATCTCCACCCTAAATCCAGCCACCTTGTTTCCCACTGAACCAGAAGGACCAAAATATGACTGTATCCAGATAATTCCAGCCAACCAGACCTAACTGACCTGCCACTAAAAAAAATCCTGACCTCAGGATGTTCACTAATGGAAGCAGCATCACAGACATGGAAAACCAAAAGGCAAGATATGCTGTGGTAACTCTTCCAAAAAATAGTGGAAGTTGAGGCCTTGTCCACAGGTACTTCAGTCCAGAAGGCTGAATTACTGGTCCTGACCTGGGAAAAGGTAAGAGAGTCAACATCTACACTGATTCCAAATATTCATCTACCTGTGGCACATATCCACAAGGTTACTAGGGAAAAAAAGAGGGCCTTTAACATGAGGACGTAAAGAAATTTAATGTTAAATCTCCTGAAAGCAGTAATGGGACCTCATAAGATTGCTGTTATTCATTGTTCAGGCCATCGGAAAACAGACAGCCTTTGACAAAATCCAGCACCCATTTAAAAACTCTCAGCAAAATGGGAATAGAGGAAACATACGTCAACATATCACAGCTAACATACTCAATGGAGAAAAACTAAAAGAGTTTCCCTTAAGACCGGGAACAAGACAGGAGGGTTCACTTTCACGACTCTTATTCAACATAGCCCTGGAAGCCCAAGCCACACCAATCAGACAAGAAGAAATAAAAGGCTTCCAAATTAAAAAGGGAAAGATAAAACTGTCACTATTTTCAGATGACATGATACTGTATATAAATAACCCTAAAGATTTCACCAAAGAACTACTAGAACTGATAGATGAATTCAATAGAGTAGCAGTATACAAAATTAATATTCAGAAATCAGTTGCATTTTTATATACCAATAATGAACTATCAGAAAGGGAAACTAAGAAACAATCCCATTTATAACTGCATCAAAAAATTATGTAAGAATAAATTCAACCAATATATAAAAGATCTCTACTCAGAAAATTATAAGACAATGAAGAAAATACAAATAAATGGAAGCATATTACCATGCTCATGGATAGGAAAAATTAACGTCATTAAAATCTTGACACTACTCAAAGAAATCTATAGATTCAACACAATTCCTAACAAAATAGTACTAGAACAAATAATCCAAAAATTTATATGGCTCCACAAAAGACCACTAATAGCTACAGCAACCTTGAGAAAGAAGAACAAAGTTTGAGGTATCACACCACCTGATATCAAACTATACTACAAGACCACAGCAATCAAAACAGCATGGTATTGGCATAAAAACAGACATATAGATCAATTAAACAGAATAGAGGCCAGAAATAAACCCATGTCTATCTGGATGGTCAATTAATATATGACAAAGGAGGGAAGAACATACAATGGGGTAAAGATAGTCTACTCAATAAACAGTGTTAGGAATACTGGACAGATACATGGGAAAATAAAACTAGATCACCCTCTTATACCATATACAAGAATAAACTAAAAATGGATTAAAGACACAAATATAAGACTCAAAACCATAAAACTCCTAGAAGAAAACATAGGTAGTAAACTGACATTTCTTGAAGCAATATTTTTTTCTGGTATATCTCAGCAGGCAAGGGAAACAATAGAAAAAATAAACAAATGGGATTACATCAAACTAAAAAGTTTTTGCACAGCAAAGGAAACCACCAACAAAATGAAAAGACAATCTATGATTGAATGGGAGAAGATAGTTGCCAATAATACATCCAATAAGGGGTTTATATCCCTTTCACAGGGGTCGCCTAAGACATGACAGTAGCAAAATTACAGTTATGAAGTAGCAACGAAAATAATTTTATGGTTGGGGGTCACCACAACATGAGGAACTGTATTAAAGGGTCACGGCATTAGGAAGGTTGAGAACCACTGCATAAGGTATGTACAGTCTTTGGGGTTGACTTTAATTACTATTCATAAGTTTGTTTCTAACAGAATGAAGTACCTTACAGATATCCCCTTATCCCCTTTCAATCCAGGAGATGGGTTATTTTTTAAATCCTGGAAAAATAAACATCCTGATGATCAGCTTAAACCTAAATAGATGGGGTCTTATCAGATTTTAGTAACAACTCATTCCTCTGTTAATCTAGAAGGAATCAAGCCCTGGATCCACCCCTCCGGAGGACACCATTAGGAACCACCACTCAACATGAGTACCTCTGCGAGACCCTCTGGACTGTAAGATCCCCATCAGAAGAAAAACACCTGAAAACACAGGCTAAACCTCACCAAAATGAAGACCACCCAGGTAACTGTTTTCTAATCTCTAGCTTTCTCCTGTTGTCTCAATTTCTATCTGTTATAGGCAATGCCTTCTTTTCATGGGTTGCCACTTGCACAGAAGTACATAACCCGTCCGACTGCTAGGTCTATGGGTTGCTGCCTATGCTGAGTACAGAAGGAATGCCTTTGATCATACATCCGTTCAACATCACGGACTTGGATGGATGGATGGAACAAGCTACGAAAGATAAGCTGGGAGTTCTATCTCCTACCCCACATCCAGGGGGACCCCAATTTGATTGTGCTTAGACTAAAGCATACATCTTTGACTTAGTCTGAAACACACTAATGCCTCTGTTGTCCCCCTCACATATCATATCTGGGATAGCCTTGGATGGCTATGTGCAGAACATGGCCTGCTTAGCGTCATGGCCCCTTTCTGCATAGAACGGACCAACCAGTCTAATCTGGCCCTTCATTGGGTAGGATGGGCGTGCTTGAATGTTTGCAGCATGTACAAAAGGTTCTGGATACCGAATACACAGGAAGACAGAATGAGTCTCAAATCAATGCCCCTAATCAGCAGGTAGCAGCCAGATCATTGCCTGTTTTCCCTCAAGACTGAGGAATGCACAAAAGAAGGGGGACTGAAACCAAGGACCCTATTAGTGTATGACTTTGATTTAATGTGACCCCAGCACTCTTATTCAGTTTGTTCACAGCATGCCCTGTAGGCCTGAACTCTTCCCCTCACTAATCTTTAACCCTCTGAGGCAGCAACAAACCATGACCATACCTTGACTAAGAATCACAAGGTAAGCGCTCTATTAAGCTAAAGATAACATGGCCTATAAGTTGTGTTTCAGCTCCGGAGCCCTAAAGCCAAATGACCACATCCTCATGAAAACAGACTGAAGGACCTAAACAAATGACTTATTGCCCTTACCTCACTCTTGACCAATCAAACAAGACCCACAACTCAAACCCCTAACTTATGATGACTCTTGATTTTTGCTCTATAAAGCCTGTCTGTAAGCCATCTGGGGAGTTGGGTTTTTGAAAAATGACCTCACCCATTCTCCAGATTGATGCCAATCTTAATAATTATTTTTTCCACTGCAAACTCCTGTTTATACATTTCTTTTGGTCTGTGCATGCAAGTGGATCAACTTTTGTTCAGCTTGTTAACAATTCTTCCCATCACTGACATCTGTAAATCTGATGTTAAGTTCGCTAATAAAAGTACAGAACAGACAGGAGTAAAGACAGAGCCAATGATGGGTCACTAAAATTTATAAGATAGGCATCAATTCACTAATTTAAATTCTGAATCTACAAACTTGCCTAACTATACTATCATCCAGTCTATACTTCTACAAGAGTACCATCAAACAGTGACAAATGCCTATACAGTAACTCATTTCCCCATGAGTTAGTATAAGTAGAAGCTGATTCTTTGCTAACTCAAGCATATTTTCATTAGGATAGTTTCTTAACATTGAGTCTTCCTTGCCCCTTAAATATTATGTTTTGAAATATTTGTACTCTACTGCTGAAAGCCGTATTTGTATTTATATCATGCATTCTTTTTTTTTTAACCCTCACCCGAGGACATTTTTTCATTTTTTGTTCAGATAGAGTAGGAGGGAGAGAAAGGAAGAGAGAGAGAGAGAGAGAAACATCGATGTGAAAGTGACACATCGAGTGGCTGCCACCCGCACGACCAACCAGGGCCGGGGACAAACTGCAACCGAAGTACATGCCCTTAGCAGGAACCGAACCCGGGTCTCTCTGGACCGCAGGCCAACGATCTAACCGCTGAGCCAAACCAGCCAGGGCTATATCATGCATTCTTAACAGAAGTTCTATCACTCCCAAGGAGGTGAAATTGGTTCTTAGAGGGCAAAAAAAGTAATTTTAAAAATATTAAAATAGTTGGGCCCTCCAAAAGCCATAGTACATAAACCGAAAGAAACACTCTAAATCTATGGTATTAAAATTTCATAGAGAGGGAGGTATGATAAGGAAAAATGTCTTAAAAGGGCCCCTTAGCGGGTTGAGAATGAAAACAAGGTTGAGAAACACTGCTGTAAAGTAGTCCTGCTTCTTGCTGATAAGAGCACTATTCGCTTACATTTTGAGAACGTTCCCTAATGCACTGAGACCATTCTCAGGCTACCTACTCTAAAGCTTCTGCTAACATGAGTGGTAATGTACACCCAATTTTAATTGTGCTCTTAGAGGTTTCTAAAAACCTTACTATGCACAACTTTTGTTCTCCATGCTTACTTTTTAGACCTCTCTACTGGAGAAGTTTGTAGACCATCTCCCTTAAATTCACTTCTCTGCTCTTCATTCCATTATCATGGTTTTCTTTCACTTGTACTTGCTAGGCTGGCTTTGAAAAAAACTCTTAAGCAGCATCTCCTTCTTACTTAGAGTCACTTTCTTTAAGATGAAAAATATATTTATCAAAAGCAACAGGTCTTTGTCTGAAATCCCCTGCACTATCAGGAACTGAAAATAGATACAGTGACAGCTACAAATTGCTGGTAGACTGCCTTCTGTGTAATTTGAGCAACTAGAATATTAGTGATTTTGAGAAAATAAAAATGTATGCCTAAGTAGAAAATGTATGATCCAGGAATTTTGCAACTAAATATATCTTAACACAGTGTTAGTCAAAGTGTTGTCCATAATAAGATAAATACAGAAATTAACAAATGTTTAGAAATTTTTATAGCAATCTGACATTGCTGAGACATTTTTAGTGCATTGTACAAAAGTATCAATCCACAAGAGATAAGGGGGGTAAACTCCAAAGCTTAATCCTTTGCTATGCAGTTTGATATCAGGAGACAAGAACATGAATAGACACAGTTGCACTGTTTGAAGTAGAAAGAAAATTAGATACAACCCAAATGTCAAAAAAAAAAAAAAGAGAAATTTTGGTATATTCATGCAGTGGAATACAACAGTGAAAATAAGTGCAAAGTACAGAAACACAAAATTATACATTTTTAAAATATGAGAAATGAAACAAATTCAGGATGAAAAGGAAACTGGATCTGAGAGTGGCTGTAGGGAACGTCAAAGTTATTGGTAATGTTCCAAGTTAATGTATTGGTGGGTAGATGGGATTTGCTATCCTTAGTCTCTATACTTTATAAGTATTCTGCTTTGATAAAAAATTAAAAATTCACAAAGACAGAAAAGTAGAGATCGTGACTACAGAAAACGTTTGAGAAATCATACTGCAAATGGCAAGAATGAAATGGAGCCAATAGTTGGAAAAGAATGTGGGGAATACTTTTTTGTTATTAACACAGGTTCTAGAGCTTGTTTGTACATGATCCAGGACAGTAAGAGAATTAATGAATGATACAGGAGATCCAAAGGATCTTTTTTAATCCTCACCTGAGAATATGTTTTAAGAAGAGGAAGGGCGAGAGAGACAGAGAGAGAGAACCATCAATGTGAGAAAGAAACATCGATTGGTTGCCTCCCCTATGCGCCCTGTCCTCATGACCCAACAGGGAATTGAACCTGCAACCTTCTGTTGTATGGGACTGATACTCCAACCAACTGAGCCACCTGGCCAGGACAGAAATATCATCATTTTAATAACCATTGTATTCTTAAAAGCTGGTGCCCTTAGGCCTGCATTCTTCTGTAAAAGTACAAATTCATCTTAGCTAAAGTAATTTGCATAGTTCGAATATTATTGTTTATATCTGTTAAGTTTTCATTCTTTTCAATGTGTTACATGATATTCCCAATCAAAAATCAATGGCTTGCCGAGCCAACGTGGCTCAGTGGATTGAGCGTTGTCCCATTGACTGATAGCTCCTGGTTTGATTCCCAGTCAGGGCACATGCCCAGGTTGCAGGCTCGATCCCCAATAGGGGACGTGCGGGAGGCAGCCGATCGATGTTTCTTCCTCTCTCTCTAAAAAAAATCAATGGCACAAAATTGGGTTTCCTAAAGCTTAAAGTATTTATAAAAATAGTAATATAAATAACAGGCCTAGATCAAGAACAAGACTCTAGAGCAAACAGAATAAAAATCTGTGGATGTGATAATACCACACAAACCCATAAAAACAAAAATATGACTAGAACATGCAATAGTGACTATCTAAAAGTTGGATTTTTTTTTTTAGATTTGCAATTCATTCACCCTATATTTTTCTGAATGTTGTCTACTTTGAATCTATCAAATAATGATGAGAAACCATGTAAACTTTTATTACTTATTCAAATAAAACCGTTTTTGGAAAACCAATAGCATTTCTCTAGAATAGCACACGATGCATTCTTGTATGAAACAATTTTTTGTTCCTAAAACAAGACAAAAACTATAGCGGTACCCTTCAGATTCTATAGCCCTCGTAACAAAAGCATATAAAAAAATAAAATAAACTATTGCCAAGAGACTTGTAAAGCTAGCCAGACCGGCAATAAACATGATGATGAAAGAGAGAACAGATCAAGTAATTTCCAAAATGTAGTCATCATATGACACCTTGGGATAGCACTGAATAAAGGCATATAATGCAAAAGAGTACTGTCGCATTTGTACATGGCACGCATTCTACTTTACTGCTGGATAAATGCACTCATGGTGCTGACTTCTAATCAGCTCGTGGTTGTAGGTGCAATACACATGAAGAACAATGGTAGTGAATTTTTTACATGTTCATTACTGAGAAAATCCTACCACAAAAGTGATTTTCCCCCTACTTAATCATTATTTTTGTGAATTATGATAGAAACTAAAAACATGTGTTGGAATCAGTTCTGAGAGAATCAGTTACCTGTTCAGCAAGAGAAGAGCCTTGCTAAATAATAAGTATCACCTAACTGCAAATCTACATGCCCCTTTATCCACAGAAAACAAGCTGGTGGTTACAACACATACGCATGTTTTTAGTGTGCTGAGAAAAAATGGAGCAAATGTAAATATAGAAAAGCAAATATATGATCTGTATATTGCATTGTGTGCCCACTACCCAAAGTTAAATCGCCTTCTGTCATCGTATTTCACCCCCTTTACCCTTTTTACTATGATCTTATTAACCATCATCACCACGATAAACTTAATGAAAAAAGAAAAAAACAAAAAAAAAAAAAGCAGATATAAAATATAAATAGAGCTGATGATCAAAACAGATCCAGAGACGTGGAAGTAGGGAAAAGACTGACAAACCTCAGAGGGAAGGGGAGTTGGGAAGAGATAAATCAAAGAACTTATATGCATATATGCATAACCAATGGCTACAGACATTAATTTGAGGAAAGCAGGATGGGGGTGGGAGCAGGTAGGAGGGGGTCAATGGGGGGAAAGGGGGACATCTGTAATACTTTCAACAATAAAGATAAAAAATATATATAAACAAATAGCAAATATAATAGTACTTTCTTCAATAAAATGCAAAGAACTTCTCTTTCTCAAGCTTTTAAGTATGACAATGCCCATTAACTTAGCTATTGGCACAACCCTGAATATAATCTTCAGTGAGAAATGTCTTTAAAATTCCAGGACTATGTTGAATCTAAGTATTTAAAACCAGCCAAAAAGTACTCACTGCTTCAGTGATAAATTGTAATTTTGATTAAACCTGCCATACACAACCTATTTGTTCAGTTTAAGAAACAATGGTAGAAGCATTCATTCCCCTAATATGATAGTATCTGGGAGCTCTTTTATTTTATTTTATTTTTTTTAAGAATTTTTTTAATTGTTTTTTTCTTTATTGATTTCAGAGAGAGAGGAAGAGGAAGAGAGAGAGAGAGAGAGAGAGAGAGAGAGAGAGACAGAAACATCGATGAGAGAGAACATTGATTGGCCGCCTCCTGCATGCCCCCCACTGGGGATTTGGCCCACAACCTGGGCTTGTGCCCTGATTGGGAATCGAACCGGCGACCTCTTAGTGCATGGGTTGATACTCAACCACTGACCCACACCAGCTGGGGGCTCTGAGAGCTCTTTTAAAATATTACTTCCAAGGAGAAAGTATATACATTGTTCCAAAGTCAGCAAAATTTTAGGCATCTAAACTTCAATCCCAATACTAAAGTAGAATCTGTAAATAATTTAAACATAAGAGTAATTTAAATACAGCTGAATTTTGAATCACAGTAAAAAAAAAGTTATAGTGATTATGTTTATAGTGATTATGTTATGTTCTCAACACATGGTTCTGTTACACTATAACACATTTAACAAAAGTATGAAATTTTAACTTGCTGTTTTTAGTAGCTTCCATTATTTGTTTCCTTCTAAGCTCAAACATTTTTATATATTTTTGCACACTGGTGATCTGTTCAAAACTAATTTTAAAAAAAGCATTTCCATTAAGTAACATAAGGTACACATTATTACATTTTTTTTAGTTGATTTGATAAAATGAAACCAAGACTGAGCCTTTATATAAATTCAGCTTTTCTCTGTGGTTAAAAAAGCTGAATCCTGATAAAAGTTTGTTTGAATGTTTATAAGTCCAACATGCTTTACAGAGCTCTACAAAACCACCAATACCACAGTGAAACATCAGCAGTACAACCAGGCGATGTTATCAAGTTCAATTACGTCAATGAGGTTTTATTTCATTGTTCCCTATGCAGCTGAACAGGAAAACATATGTGTCTTCAAATCAAACGTACAGAGCTGTTACATTTATGCAAAATTTAAAAGAATATTTATTATGTTACAACTGTGAATTAACTGTTAAAACATCCTTTGATCTCGTATTTCTTGATGACATTTTATTTGAGCTGTGTGTACAAATCTATGCTAATAAAACACTGACTTTCAGTATTTCTAGCTTTTTCTATTTCTTAGCCTTCCAATTCAGGCCCAATTTAAAAAAAGAAACATTCAGTAGCCACAAAGTTAAACTAAAACTGCACATTCTAATAGTCTAACGTGCAAAAATAGTAATCTTGACCCCTGTATGTCAAAGAAGAGCTCCAGTCAAAAACTGAAGCAGAAAAAAAGGCGGTGGGGTGGGGAGAGGGAGAGCAGGAAACTAGTATTACTGAGAAGCTATGGCAGTCCCTCTTCATCCATGGTTTTGCTATCCATCATTTCAGTGATCTGAGTTCAATCATGGTCCAAAAATATTAGATAAAACATTCCAGAAGTAAACGATGCATGTTTAAAATTGCACACTATTCTAAGCAGCATGATGAAATCTCAAGCAGGACAGCAAAAGAAACAACCATCAAAGTGGAAAGGCAACCCACTGTATGGGAGAGCATAATTGCCAATGATATATCAGATTAATTTCCAAAATATATAGAGTGCTCATACATCTCAACAAAAGGAAGACAGAAAACGCAATTAAAAAATGGGCCGAGGAACTAAATAGACACCTCTCCAAACAGGACATACAAATGGCCAAGAGACATATGAAGATATGCTCAACATCACTAATCATCAGAGAGATGCAAATTAAAACAACAATGAGGTATCACCTCACACCTGTCAGAATAGCCGCCATCAACAAAGCATCAAACAACAAGTGTTGGCGAGGGTGTGGAGAAAAGGGGACTCTAGTACACTGCTGGTGGGAATGCAGACTGGTGCAGCCACTACGGAAAACACTATGGTGTTACCTCAAAAAATTAAAAATTGAATTACCATTTGACCCAGTGATCCCACTCCTAGGAATATACCCTAAGAAGCCTGAAACACCAATCAGAAAGAATATATGTACCCCCATGTTCATAGCAGCGCTATTTACAATAGCTAAGATCTGGAAACAGCCCAAGTGTCCATCAGTAGACAAATGGATAAAAAAGCTGTGGTACATATACACAATGGAGTACTACGCAGCTGTAAGAAAGAAATATCTCTTATCCTTTGCGACGACATGGGAGGACCTGGAAACTATTATCCTAAGTGAAACCAGCCAAGCAGAGAAAGACAAATATCATATGATCTCACTTATTTCTGGAATATAATAAACATAACAGTCTGAGGAACAGGGTAGTCCCAGAGATGTGGAAGTAGGGTACAGACTGACAATTGTCAGAAGAGGGGGTGGGGGAGGGGAGTGATGAACCACAGAACTTGTACTCATGTACTCACAACCGATGGACATGGACAACAAAACTGGGGACAGGGCAGGGAGGAAGGGGGAGGAGGGTGACAATGGGGGGAAAAGGAGAAACATCTGTAACAAAAATAAATTAATATAAAAAAATAATAAAAATAAAATAAACTCTGGAAAAAAAAAAAAGAAATCTCAAGCAGGCCCTCTGGGGACATGAATCATCCCACTGTCCTGCTTATCCACACTATACGCTACCCGCCAGTCAGTCAATTTTGTAGCCATCTCGTCTGTCACATCAACTGTCCCAGTACTGCAGTGCTTGTGTTCGAGTAACCCTTATTTTACTTAATGCCACATTCACATGACTTATTACAATATACTGTAATTGTCCTATTCTATTATTAGTTATTGTTAACCTCAAAATGCCTAATACATAAATTAAATTTTATCATGGGTATGTGTATATAGGAAAAAACATAGTATATACAGAGATCAGTACTATCCCCGGCATCCACTGGGAGTCTTGGAACGTATCCCGCAGCAGATAAGGGGGTACTACTGTAATCATTTACTATTCTTATTAATCATGATGGTTGTGGTGACTTAGACAGCATGCTATGTACCAGCACCATGTCAGCCACTTATCACATGGTCTCCTTTAATCTTGACTTGGGACTCTCTGTGGCAAGCCTTATTCCCCCATTTTACAGATGACACACAGCAACTAAGAAAGGTGAAGTAACCTGCCCAAAGTCACATGACTAGTAAGAGGCAGAGACAGAAATAAACTTCAGATCTGCCTACTTCCCAGGCTTTAAAGATTCCTAACCATAATGCAATACCATCTTAGTCACTGTGTCGGGTGCTTGGCAGCCACGTGAAATCACAGCAACTCTGCAAGTGATCCCATTTTAGATATGGAGGAGTTGAGGCTTAGTGATTAATTATTCTGCATTTGTCTCCCAGATCTATTTTTTGAGCTTCACTCAACCCTAGGGAGACTGACCCCCCCAATAATCAGTACTACCTGAGCTCATGTGCAGCTGGTTTCTCCTTACGCTGGGAGCCAACAGCATGAAATTGGATTTTAGGAGGAGAAAGAAATCAAGTTCTCTGCTGCCTCCCAGCCTACACATAATTGTTTCTGGCAAAAGCTATGCCCCTCCATGGCTACAGCTCTTTCCAGATGGTCTTCCCTTCACGGCTTCAGCTGTGAGTCTGAAAACACCATTTCCACCCTGTTCCTTCAGCCCTAGGTGAGGTAACAGTTCCCATAGTTGCTAGTCTTTAGTTGCCTAATCATCCCATATCTTATCCATCGTCAACCTGGCTCACTATCTCAAAGTAGACTCTTTACAAAATCTTTTTATTTGAACAGCCTGGGGGTGAATTCTGTTTCTTCCTGGGCCCCTAAATAATAAAGGGATGTTGTAACAGTTCTGTCACATGTCACCTAAGTCAACTGGAGAGCTAGAATTGAAACTCAGGTTTATCTCCCTTCCATTTTAGTCCCTTCTACTATGCTAAAAGGATAGTTATGAATGCATTTTATAAGACCTTTCTTTCCAAAAATGAAAAGTATGCTGTTTTTATTTATCAAATCATCAAATTACACTTCAATACCTGATTCCATATTCCCAGTACTTCATTCTGTTACTACAGACGAACTTTCCGAGCTCCAGAGTCAAGGGCCACATTTCCATAAATGCACTTGATCCAATTAATGCCCTGCTGCCTGCCTGAGGATATTTCACTGGCAATGATCTCCCTCTCTCCTACATCATCATTTTCTCTCTCTACTAAACCATTTCCATTAGATTATAAGCATGCTGTAATTTCCCAAATCTCACAGAAATACCTTCTTAAGATCATATTTCTAACCAGCCTCAGTTCCATGTCTCTGCTCTCTTTTACAGCAAAATTCCTCAAAAGAGTGGTGTTTACTTATTTTCCAACTCCCTTCCTATAATTTCTTAAAGTGACACTAATCTAGCTACACTGGTTTATTTGTTGGTCCCTGGACATGCTGGGCAAGTCCAATAAAGTAATTTCCTCTTCCTTTCCCTTAATAAGTTCAAAAGTAAATTACATCAGGTGTGATTTTCTAATACTGTACTGAAAATTCAGATTTTATAAAGTAGTGCTTGAAATACACATATAAGTTTGGGGTTTTTCCTGTCAAGAGTTCAAAACCAGAAATAAGACATTTAAAGGGACAGGATAAAAATGGGGTGAGGGAGCGAAATAATACAGAAGTCATACATTGTTTGGAATAGGTAGAGCTTTAACATGTACAAGGACTAATTACTTAAAACTTGATATCCTATTGATGAAGTAATAATTTAAAGTTTTTATCCATTAGTTCTTACGAGATTGTTTTATTAGTTTATGTTCTGAAATTAAGCAAAACACCTACCTTTTTTGCCTTTTAACCTTAATATTTTCAGAACCATTTTGAAGTTATAGTTCTACATACCACGGTCTAGTTAGCGTGCTAAAGGAATTCAAGCACAGAGGACCGTTTTCTAAGTATATAAAATTGCCTCTATTTTACCAGTATACTCAATCTCTTGTTTTCTTGAAATGTTGTCAAGTTTTTACCTACCTTCTTCTCTTCTGGACCTTCTACGTCTTTCTGGATACATAGCTTGGCCCAGGCCTCAGCTAGTTTCTCTAGCTTATGGATGAGCAAAATTTTATCTCCATCTGTGGCAAAGACTCTACATTCTCACCAAGAGATAGATATTCTCCGGAGAGAGTGCCAAAAATGACTTAAGAAATTGGGATTGTAAACTTTTAAAAAATATATTTCATATGTCCCTCCTACTTTGAATAAATTAAATGTTTTCCTCTTAAATTACAATGTAATTTTCAGTACAATTTAAGCAAGTAAGAGATTAAATTTATAATAGCTGATATTTAAAAGACCTTACTGAAACACTTAAATAATTCAGGATTGCATGAGGAATATCCTAATAAATGTTGTAGAATTCTAAGCATGGTTTATGAACAAGATCAAAAGAGAAAATAAGGCTCCTCACTTCACTAACAGGAATATGCTACAAATGACTCCAGGTCTGGAAAGAAAACCAGAAGATCACAAGACAAGATCCTTCTGGGGAGATTTAAGATTAACCAAAAATGATGGTTTTATGACCAAAATCTAAGACACCCCCATCTATACACACAATAACTCAGATAGACATGCTGGAAACTAGGTTTCCAAATGCTATAGTGCCTCCCACCTATTTAATACTCAAACAGAGGAGGCTGGCTGGCTTTTTCCTCCAATTAGCTCAATAAGGCTCACACAACTAAAAGATCTACAAATCACACTGATTTCAAGTAAAAGTAACTAGCTGGTCCTAGGGGCACACCCTCTACCTAACAAAGCAAATACAACATATATTTATTCACTGATTGCCCTTTTTAATTTATCCAGGGATGGGGGGCAGATAAATGATAGTTTTGACTTAACGATGAGCCAACCAAAGCCTGCCTTACTGGTATAATACTTACATATATGTATTGAGGAAAAATTTTAAAACACATGAAAATTCCCTGCTGGAAGTCCCTTTGTTTAGGAATTTCCCTCCTTGGCTCTTTAGTTATCCCTCAGTCTCTCCAGTGTGTTTACAAAGATACATGACCTCTGTATTCCCAAGTAATACAATGGAGAGTGCCAATGGTATTTCACCCCAGGCAAAGATTATAAGTATATTTCATCATCAGTGTGTAATCTCTGCCCCAAGAGGAGTACTTGAAGAAGATTACAAATACTCTTCTAGGAAAAAGCTAGAAATTCCCTAGAAGGGTTCAGCTCCGGGCTTTGATACTCCTCTGCAGTCTGCCCACTACCTTACCTTTGATCATTAGAACTATCAACGCCACCTATGTGCCCAGGACTATTCTGAGTGCTGAAGTTGCCCATTTTCAAACATGGGTTCTATCCAAACCATCTTTGAACAGAGGTTGGAAAGCACTGTAGATAATATCTAAATATTGTTTGGGTCATGAATTTTAAAGAGAAAAAATGGTGAGTGTAATCCCTTTGATCTATGTGTGTCATTTAGTGTCCTCAAATTGCTGACTCAATTGCAACTAAAACAAAGTAAAGCCTAGTTTAAAAAAGGGAGGCACCCTTAATTCAGGCAAACCATAGGCAACAAAAGAAAATGAAAACTTATGTATTTACTCAATATATTACACTTAACCTTCATATTCATCCTGCGCAATCAGGATTATTTTTTATATATAATGAAATTGAGATTAACCATTGAATAAATGACTTATTTTTTAAAAATTCCTCTCTTCTCCATATCAATCTAATCTAGATATTTCTGACTTTTAATGAAGACCATATTTTCACATTTTAATCATATCAAGCCTGAATCACTTTCAACAACAGCCTCCAATAAATTTTCCTTTCTTACAATTATATCTACTTTATACAACAAAATCAATCTTCAAAACCATTCGAATCATGTTATTCTGTTACAAATAGACTATATTTGAGCTGAAGAGATTTTTAGAAGTCAACGATTCCAATCATTTCATTTACAAATAAAGAAAACAAGGACCAGAGTAATGCTGTGATTTTCCTCTGTGCCTAACATCACTCAACTAAAAACATACCTGTAGGCAGACATTCAAGTAAAACAAAGGAACTATTTGCTTTTAAGGGAGACAAGTCTCTGCAAAGAAAATATAAACACCTCTCTCTGATCACCTTTTATAATACTACCAACTCATCTTTTCAATCAAATTCACATCTGATTATCTCCCCAAGTCAATGGTGGGGGGGTTGGGGGGAGGGGAGAGACATCTAGTCCCCGCCCCCCAATTCTGCTTATCACTTTCCACATCTGACTTAAACCCTATTTTATTTTCCTCGGTTCCTATTTTCTATATCCTATTACTTAATCTCAATCAATGTATCTGACCTCTTAAAACAGAAGAAATATTTAAAGGCCACAATGGAAGTATTCTTTAAACAATAAAGCTTTTGAAAGTAGCAACTGCAACTTTCTTTGTAGTAACTGTTACTTTTATAAAGTAACAAGCAGAAGTTAGGGTATTCAATATGAACAACCACATTGCCAATATGGTAAATATTGAGGACTAAGCAAAGAACTCTCTGATTCTACCAAATGGCTACATCTCCAAAGCATAACAAATATTTCATACAAAAAAAGGATTATATACTAAAACAGCGCAGGTATAGTTAAGAATATTTTATCATTTGTGTAAAATTAAACAACTTTTCACAGATAAAATTTTAAGTATTTAACAGAGATACATTTACCAGTCTTTTACCTGCCTTTATTTTGGAACTGAATATTAAATTTAAGAGAGATAGATATTTTAAACAATTATAAAAGCATCAAAGTAGATTTTAATTAACTAAGAAAAAAAATCAATGTATACTAACAAAACTATTCTTTTGTCTACTTAAAATAAAAACTTACCATTTTTTATTTGGGATATTTATTGGTCAGAGAGAAATTATGCAAGTTGCCAGCAGCATCTGACACTGCTAGGCATTAGTTGAGTAAATAATTTTGTCATGGTAACTAAGCTTAAAATTAAGCAAACAAAGATACTAGCCCCATAGTGACTTGATTTGAAAATGAAATAAGGGAACCTCTAGTCTGTTAAACAAATCAGATTCCCAGGGATCATCATAGTATTCTAAACTTAATGGGGAAAAGTACTAAAAGTTTCTGCTTTGCATAAGCAAAATGACTTTTTCAATAAATTTTAAATATAAATTTAACACTACATTTTTAAGAAAAATTTTACCATGTAGGAGTTTCCACGAATAAAACTAAAAATGTCCATGTATAAAATAGTAAAAATGTGGAAAATATTTTAAATGAATTAACTGTTACAATGTGACATGGATCATCTAAAGAAACTGACAGATCAAAGGCAAGCTTCAAGTAACTTGTAGAGAGCCTATCTGAAAAAAAAAAAATTAACATGCCTCATTTAAAATGAAGTCAGTGAGCCAGAAGGGGGAGCTCTCATGCCTTACATTGACTACAGAGCCAAACACAAAGAAATGTCTACAATCGTTTTTCCCAACTTCCTCTTCTCTGTGAAAGAATTTTCTCTCCTTTGCTTCTAGGAACTTGTGCATTAGACCACAAGACCTGAACTTCAATTTTTTGTTGTTATGGAATAAACCCATTTTGCTGGAGAAATATCTGGTTGTCTGTTTGAGGTCAACATATCTAAACTAAAAGAAACAAAACAATAAAACACCTGTTTAGTGTGGAATAAGTTATATTCCCAAACATTAAACTTTCTGATAGTGATGTAACTAGTATAGAAAAGGAAACCAGATAGTTATATTAATGTCTGTCAATGATCAAAGATAAGTAGAATTTTTAAAAAATACTTTTTAACTCCAGTCTTCCCCCCCCCCCACCCCAAATTAATGACCGCTCATTCATTACGGACAAATGCACACAACCTTGTGTTTTCCTGAGATCAGTGAGTCTAGCACAGTGATAAGGTGTGCTAATTATTGACCATAAAACTATTAAAAAATAAACTAACCTAGCCTTTTTGGTATGGTGATGGTAAATGAGGATAGATGAATAAATCATTAGGCTGGCAACATGTATATCAGTATAGGCACTGTTTCCTAATTTACCAATTATTAATATAAATCAGATGCAAATTATGCACCTTCAACATCCAGGAGGACAAGGTCTGATTTGTTCCTAACCATGATCCCAGCATGAAGCAAAGTAGTACACAGCATATAGCAGTTGATCAATAAACACTTATAGAATGAACTAATCTATAACTAGCATTTGTCACATTTTATAAATTTGGAACTTTATTCACATAGTCTATTAATACTACTAATACCTAATAAAAATACCTAATATTTATTGAGAGCATACTATATGCCATTATCTCACTTAATACTTGTGGTTGTCCTCATTTTTACAGTTAACTATGGCAAAGAGAGACTAAGTAACTTGCTCAACTTTACCTGGCAAGTGAGTAGCAGACCCAGAATCCAAACTGTGGCCTTTCTAATTACAAAGTCCATAATTTTAATGATATTATATTGAAATATTCACAATTTATTATTATGCTGAGAATCTCTACCACATAAGTCTCTTTCATCCTATAGATAAAATCAGTTTACAAAAAAATATGACAAAGATGAATTTTCAAATGATAAATAATTGCAATACATTATTTGCCTTCCTGGCTTTTGGACATGGTCTCCTGCTGAAGTTGAGTTCTTAACCACTTAAAACAGCACCTGCTCCTATTAGAGAGGAGAACAACTTTATGCAGTGGAAGAACTGGTCCACCAATTTAGAATACCAAGGCTGAACCTCCTCTGTTCCCGATGTCAGTGTCGAAAAGAATCCACTATCTTAAGTTTGTTGTACAGATCACATTAGAAGGTACTTGATAAAATGTCAAGCACTACAAAAATGCTCACAAAATGATATTTTATATGTTGATATGCTATTGTCTACAATATGTTGTCTAGATTGCTCACACTTTGAATATGTTACCATTTTTGTTATATAAATAATCTTGGCCCCTATGCTGGATATCGTTCTCTATTTGACCCTTCAGATCCACTCTCCAAACGACAGTTTTCCCTTGGAGGCTGGCTTCTGGTGGGGGGCTACAGGAGGCATCAGCAGGAGATGAGAGGGCAGAGGAGAATGGGGTGAGTTATTTATAGGGGGTATCAGCTCCTTCCCAAACAGCACAAGCTGACAGTAGCTGGATTCCTCCACTGAAAGTCATAGCTTTCCTCTCCTATAGCTTCTTCAGACACTGCTTGTACTTTCAGGTCTCAGTGGCAATAAGGGTTATTTACCTTAACTCTCTTCACACTTTTATAAACAGTCCTTTATCAAATGATTATCAATCACTCCATTTTATTGTGCCATTTGTTTCTTGCTAGAACCCTGACTGATGTACTACCCAACTCGATTATAATGTCCTTTGAAGATATAGACAGTTTCTTATATTTCTTCTTTATCATCCTTAGCATCGAGCATAAACAATGCATATAAATAAAGTTCTATTTTCGTTTCTACCAATGACTAGCCTCCACTAGACCTTGAATTCTTCATTGTAAAATAAGGAATTGGATTATGTTGGATTATATGGTCATCTAAAGTCTATTCAAGGAACCGTGCAGAATTATTTTTTCTCTGCTAATAGTTGAAACTCCACCAATAGAGATGTATTCCTTTGTGTCTGATAAGCATGGGATCACAAAAACAAATGGATAATTGTTTAGCTCAGGATTGGCAAACTTTTTATGCAAAGGGCCAGACAGTAAATATTTTAGATTTTGTACACCAAGAAGCAAAATCAAGCTACTATCAAAAGACAAATGTATTTCCACAGTTTTATTGACAAAGTAAATAACAGTGGGTATAAATATAATAGTAGTGAGTATAAATTTTTATAATACAGGTCTGCCAATGAGAAGAATTGAATTATTTTGGGAGGAGAGCATTTCATGTTATTGTTCATCTATTAATGCTCATTTGTAATGAGACCACATTATTTCACCTTTGAAAATGTCTTTTCATACAGACAGGTACTGCCAAATACTGATACCAGTCCACAACCATATGACTTTAATCGAGCCTATTCATCATTTGAAAGGTATTTATAGAATTATAATAGATTCTTCTCTTGGTGTTTGCATATTAGCATGTTATTATATTGCAGATAATCCATTCCAACTGAAGGTTACTTGGAAGTACCTTGACTGCACAGTTAAATAAATTTGAAATATGAAAAATCCTTTACTTGTACTGAGTTCTGAAAAAACACTGCTAAAACTACTTTGATCTAGGTAATATATCTACTGGCAATTTGTGTGGTAATGGAGATCTCACTTCTTTTTATTATTTTTTATTTAATTAATTTCTGTTACAGATGTTTCTTTTTCCTCCATTGACACCCTCCTCCCACTCCCGCCCCCCAGCCCCCAGCACTGTTGTCTATGTTCATTGGTTATGCTTATATGTATAAGTTCTTTGGTTTACCTCTTCCCCCCACCCCCACCCCACCCCCTCCTCTGAAGTTTGTCAGTCTTGAACCCTACTTCTATGTCTCTGGGTCTATTTTGTTCATCACCTTATTTTGTTCATTATATTCCACAAATAAGTGAGATCATGTGATACTTGTGGTTCTCTGACTAGCTTATTTTGCTTAGCATAATACTCTGCAGGTCCCTCTATGTCATCTCAAAGGATAAGAGATCTCTCTCTCTCTCTCTCTCTCTCTCTCTTTTTTTATCCTTACCCGAGGACATTTTTCCATTTTTGTTCAGATAGAGTGGGAGGGAGAGAGAGGAACAGAGAGAGAAAGAGAGAGAGAAACATCAACGTGAAAGGGACACATAGTGTGGCTGCCTCCCCCACGATCCCAACCAGGGCCCTGGACGAATCACAACCAAGGTACGTGACCTTGACCGAAATCGAACCCGGGATTCATTGGTCCGCGGGCCAAGGCTCTAACCACTGAGCCAAACCGGCCAGGGTGAGATCTTTGTTTCTTACAGCTGCATAGTGTTACATGGTATATATGTACCACAGCTTTTTTATCCACTCTTCTATTGATGGACACTTGGGCTGTTTCCAGATCTTAGCGATTGTAAATCATGCTGCTATGAACATAGGGGTGCATATATTCTTTCTGATTGGTGTTTCAGGCTTCTTAGGATATATTCCTAGAAGTGGGATCACTGGGTCAAATGGCAGTTCAATTTTTAATTTTTTGAGGAAACACCAATTGTTTTCCATAGTGGCTGCACCAGTCTGCATTCCCACCAGCAGTGTACTAGAGTCCCCTTTTCTCCACATCCTCCCAGCACTTGTTGTTTGAGGATTTACTGATGGCAGCTCACGTCTTGTTTTAACTTTGGACAACATGTGAAGTAAGTAAAGCAGCTTGCTATTAGTTGTGATTCAAATAACATTCATTGTCATCAAAATGACTTTTGCCACAGTATAAAATTTTCATTTAAGCATTGTTCTTTACTTGTGATTTTAGTCTGAATTTGGAAATATTATCAGCATAAGCCAATTCCAAAGTCATTCAGTGTTTAATAGCAATGATTGAGGATGGTTCTTCTCATTCAGAAAAATTTTAATCTCAGCCCTGAGCTCAAAATAACAGTAGATAATAGTAGAACTATTACAGAAATTGTTTTTCCTAGACTGCAACATCCTGATTTGGGAAGGAGTAAGGGAGGACTGGAGTGCACAAAGATGCCTTGAGAGTTCAAGTCTAAGCAGACACAAAAGATAATGATGACATTCATAAAAATAATGATTCAGGATGAGGAGATCTAAAAATAGCAAATTTATCAGGAATACTGTCATATACAAAACCCATATATATAAAGTAGATAAATTGGGGGCTGGCTGCTATATTCCAAACACTGTTTATTTTCTAAAAGACTAACTACAGAGTTCTTTTAAGTAATGTCATCAATAAAACGGTAGTAATAATAATAATAACAATAGCCCTGGCTGGGTGGCTCAATTGGTTGGAGCATCGTCCCATATAGATTGTGGGTTTGATTCCCAGTCAGGGCACATACCCTAGGATGTGGGTTCCATCCCTGGTCAGGTGTGTATGGGAGGCAACTGATCAATGTTTCTCACATAGATGTTTCTCTCCCTCTCTGCCCCCCCCCGCCATTCCTCTCTCTCTAAAATCAATGAACATGCCCTGGCCGGTTTGGCTCAGCGGTTAGAGCGTCGGCCTGCGGTCCAGAGAGACCCGGGTTCGGTTCCCGCTAAGGGCATGTACTTCGGTTGCAGTTTGTCCCTGGCCCTGGTTGGTTGTGCGGGTGGCAGCCACTCGATGTGTCCCTTTCACGTCTATGTCTCTCTCTCTCTCTCTCTTCCTCTCTCTCCCTCCCACTCTATCTGGACAAAAAATGAAAAAATGTCCTCAGGTGAGGATAAATAAATAAATAAATAATAAAATCAATGAACATATCCTCAGTTGAGGATTAAAAAATAATAACAATAACACGCTTATAGGCTTTTCAGATCAAATGAGATAATAATAAGATAATACACAAAGGGGTTACCTATTACTGTAAAGACGGATCTCAATAAATATAAGCATTATTTATTTAGTATTATTGATATTAATAATGAGTTCCCTTGACTTAAGTGTTCATAAAAAGTTAAGGAATAGTGAACATTAAAACTAAAGTGTCAAAGAAACTAGCCAATAAAACTAGATTATCAAATTATCAAGAAAAAAATAAAATAAAAATTTCATAAATATCCATGCACCCAGAAACAAATGATTCATGAAAAGTGAACTATCCCTCTATGCCATAAAATGCTTTTTAAAATTTCTGCGTGAGTCAACACCCATCTCCCAATCCATATTACTTTGCCTATGTCTTTGTTTATAAAAACTGTTGTAAAAAAAACAAACAGTTGTATGTTACTTACCATAATCTAAACAAGAAGTTCCTGAAATACAAGCTTCCAATATCACTCTATCTATTTTATTGTGTGGAATAAACTCTTTATAATAATTCTTGTTTTCTAACTTCCACAGCAAAACACCATTAATCATGTAACATCAAGTGTAGTTTTAAAAATCTCCAGTGCCTGCTTGAATTTTCCCAGGAAAGTAATGATTTTAAAACTTTATGTACATTTTACTGACTAAAATATTTAAACACTTGAGTTGATTGAACATTGCAGAAAATGTTATTCATTATATTTCTAAAGAAAAACAATAATACATGAGAAAAATTTTAAATTAATTTTGTAGACCATTTCCACATATATGAACTTATGTTTTGATTATGCTATGAAAAAAAAGTTCAAAACAATATGGTAGCTGTGATCAGATGAGGAGTTCCTGCTCCCCTCAGGTCCCCTAAAAATGATACTTTTAAGCCCTGGCCAGTTTGACTCAGCAGTTGGAGCGTTGGCCTGCGGACCAGAGAGTCCCTGGTTCGGTTCCCACTGAGGACACCTACCTCGGTTGCAGTTTGTCCCTGGCCCCAGTTGGGGTCGTGTGGTTGGCAACCACTCGATGTGTCTCTCTCACATTGATGTTTCTCTCTCTCTCTCTCTCTCTCTCTCCCTCTCTCTCTCTCTCTCTCTCTCTCTCCCTCCCTCCCTCCCTCCCTCCCTCCCGCTCTATCTGAAGATAAATGCAAATTAAAAAATGTCCTCAGGTGAGGATAAAAATAAATAAATAAATGAAATAAAAAATGATACTTTTAAGTTTTCCATTCTCTTTTCAATTAAATTGCCTTACCTCTATCACTTAACATAGAGACATAAAAAAAAAACCCACACACACATACAAAACAGTTCTTTTGTCTGGTAGAAAATACTGAATATATGGGGATGGATGCTCAGCTTAACATATACCTAAGGAAATCAAAGCTATTGGATTCTTTGGTTGTTGTTAATCTTCACCCGAGGATATTCTTTCCATTGATTCTTGGAGGGAGTGGAAGGGAGGGAAGGGGAAAGAAAGAGAGAGAGAGAAACATCAATGTAGGAGAGACACATCAATTGGCTGCCTTCCACACAACCCTGACCACGGCCGGGGGTTGAACCTACAACCTAAGTACGTACCCTTGACTATAATAGAATCTGCAACCAACCAGTGCACAGGCTGACGCTCTAACCACTGAGCCACGCTGGCCAGGGCAAAGCTATTGGATTCTTAGTCATAATTTTCAGCCTAAGAAAATCAGAATTGGTGTCTGATAATAATATGTTAACTTTGTATACCAAATGATTCCATTTATGAACCCAAGGATGATCAGAACATCAAATGTTATGACAGAATAAGTTTCACAAAAATATATTCATTACTGAGAGCATTCTATTTTATTTTGACATTAAAATTCAAGCATTTGTCTACATTTCCATCTCTTTTCCTAGATTCTCTGATAGCAAGGTTCCTGCCTTATTTATCCTAAGTGACTAACAAAGTACATGGTTCATGGAAGGCACTCAAATACATGTATACTGAATGGATAAATGAGAAAATAAAAGTCATCTATCAGGGTGAGCTTAAGAAAACTATGACCTACTGAAATGCTTAAAGAACCATCATGTTCTTAAAGTCTCCTCCAACTACCCTAGTACAAAGTATTGAATATTCCGAGATTAGGATTGCTTGTCATTTAAAGAAACCCAAATTGGGAATGAAAAGTAAAACTGTCATTTTTTATTTTTTTAATCCTCACCCAAGGATACTTTTTATCCTATTTATCTTCAGATAGAGTGGGCCGGGGGGAAACATCAATGTGAGAGAGACACATTGATTGGTTGCCTCCCACACGTCACCGACCAGGGTCAGGAATGAACCACAACCAAGGTACGTGCCCTTGACCGGAATCAAACCCAAGACTATTTGGTCCACAGGCTGACATTCTAACCGTTGAGCCAAACTGGCAAGGGCAAAATTGTCACTTTTTACAGATGACACGATTCTTATAGAAAACTCTGAAGACTCCAGCAAAAAACTATTAGAAGCAATGAACAAATGCAGTCAAGTTGCAGAATACAAAATCAATGTACAAAAATCCATTGCATTCTATAGAAAAAGGACTACATATATATGAAACTTTCTTTTTCATAAACCTAATGGTAACCACACACACACACACCAAAAAACCCCAAAACTGAGACGCATAACTTAAAAAAAAAGAGGAAACAGAGTAAAGAAGTATGGAATACCACCAAACAAAAATGAAACACAAAGGAAAAGAACCAATGGAGGCACAGAGCTACCAAAAAACAAAAGATAAATGGCTACAGGAAATCCTCATAAATCAATAATTACCCTAAATGAAAATGGACTAAATTCACCAATAAAAAGGCACAAATTACAGACTGGATCTAAAAACAAAAACTAGCCATATGCTGCCTTCCGGAGACGCAGCTATGCTGCCAAGACAAAGATAGACTCAAAGTGAAAGGGTGCAAAATGAATCTCCAAGCAAACAGCATCCACAGAAAAGCAGATGTAACCAACTTATACCTGACAAAATAGATTTCAAGATAACAAAGGTAACTAGACAAAGATGGACATTTTATAATGATAAAGGGGACACTACATCAAGAAGACATAACACTTCTCAATATATATGCACCCAATCAGGGAGTACCAACATATATAAAGCAACTACTAACTAAAAGGAGAACCCGACAAAAACACAATCATAGTAGGGGACCTAAATACTCCATCGACAGCTCAAGATAGATCATCCAAACAGAAAATCAATAAAAAAATAATCAGCCTTAAATGACATATTAGACCAAATGGACATAACTGACATTTACAAAGCCTTTCATCCAAAACACCGGATTATACATTCTTCTCCAGGGCACATGGAACATTCTCAGGGACAGATCATATGTTGGGTCACAAAACTAGCCTCCACAAATTTAAGACTGAAATCATACCAAGCAAATTTTCTGACCACAAAGCTTTGAAATTAGAAATCAACTGAAAAAAGGAAGTTAAAAAAAAACAAAAACATAAATATGTGGAGATTAACATATGTACTACTAAAAACAACTGGGTCAAAGAAAAAATAAAAGGTAATATCAAAAGATACATGGAGCCCTGGCCAGTTTGGCTCAGTGGTTAGAGCATCGGCCCACAGACCAGGGAGTCCTGGGTTCAATTCTGGCCAAGGGCATGTACCTCGGTTGCGGTTCGTCCCTGGCCCCGGATGGGGTCTTGTGGGTGGCAACCAGTCGATGCATCTCTCACATCAATGTTTCTCTCTCTCTCCCCCTCCCCCCCACTCTGTCTGAAGATAAATGTAAAAGTGTCCTCGGGTGAGGATAAAAAAAAAAAAAAAAAGGATACATGGAGACAAATGAGAATGACAGTACAACATATCAAAGCTTCTGGGATGCAGCAAAAGCAGTAGTAAGAGGGAAGTTTATATCACTACAGGCCTATCTCAAGAACAAGAAAAATCTCAAGTAAATAATCTAACATTACATCTTATAGAACTAGAAAAAGAACAAAAGCAGCCCAAAGTCAGCAGAAGATACAAAATAATAAAAATTAGAGCAGAACTGAATGAAATAGAGAACAAAAAGGCTATACAAAAAATTAATACAACAAAGAGCTGGTTCTTTGAAAAGATTAATAAAATTGACAAACCCCTGGCTAGATTCACTACGGAAAAAAGAGAAAAGACTCATATGAACAAAATCAGAAATGAAAAAGAAGTTAATACAGACATCACAGAAATACAAAGGATCATAATAGAATACTATGAAAGACTATATACCACCAAATTCAGTAACCTAAAATAAATAAAATGGATAAATTGCTAGAAACGAATAACCTTCTTAGACTGAATCATGAAGAATTAGAAAATAGACTGATTAACAGTAAGGAAATTGAAACAACCATCACAAACCTCTCAAAAATTAAAGTCCAGGACCCATAGCTTCATTAGTTAATTCTACCAAACAATCAAAGAGGATTTGATACCTATCCTTCTCAAACTCTTCCAAAACATTGAAGAAGAGGCAATACTTCCTAACACATTTTATGAGGCCAACATAACCCTGATGCCAAAACCAGGGAAGAGGAACACACACACACACACACACACACACACACACACACACACACGAAAACTACAGACCAATGTCTTTAGTTAATACAGATGCAAAATATGAGCAGAAACTACATAGATACTATATAATCAAGCCTGGGATAGATAAAGCCATGTTCAATTATGCAAGAATTCAGACAGCATACCTTTCACATATTCTTTCCTCAAAGGTTCCTTGAGAATGTACTTTGACAAATGAGAAAGTACCCCCCAATCAAGACAAAAACAGTTAAATCATAATTTATTATAGAAGTTCAAAGGAAGAAGAGACTGTTTCTAAGGGAACCAGAGGAAGAAGGTAGATGGAATTTAATTATCCCAAAACAGAAAAGGGGAAATCGGGAAGAAAGAATGGGAGTGGGGAGGTAGGGGAGCGGTATGGAAGAACTGCTGATTTCAGAAAGAACAGCTTAAGCAGGGCCCTGCTCTTATCCCTGTGTATTAACATCTAAGTAAAGGAATTCTCAAATTGCAGTTCTAACACAATATTGACTGTTGAGATATTTTCAGTGGTTTCTTAAGTTTTCATGCTTTCTTATATATTTACATTACTTTTGTATATGAAATGTATCAAACTGATGGAATTTTGCTAACAGCTGCCACTTTAGCATAATTATGAAAAGCAACACATCTTTCCATTTATTCTAGAGAAATAATATGTCAATGAATTGACAGGTGGACCAAGTAATCAATGAAGTTCTTTGAAAGGGAAGTATTTAGCCTCTTTGTAACTTAGTTTCCTGATCTGTAGAACAGAGGTGAACAGTAGTAGCAGTGGCAATGCAACAGAGTATCTTTCCCACAGCTGAGTTCAAATCCAGGCTCGGCTACCTATAGATGTGTGACCAAGTATCTGTAAAAATGGAGCTAATAATGGTACCTGCTTCAAAGGACAGTTGTGAGAATTAAGGAAGATAATAAGTGTCAACCACTTATTACAGTGCTAGTGGTTGAGTACAAAGTGCTCAGTAAATATTAATGATCTACTCTGCCAATGTGGTTTAAATACCCCCTCCCCCAAAGCTTAACAATCTAGAGCTAATGACAGAAGAAATGTTAAAAAAAAAATTGAACCTATTAAGAAAATGTTATTTTGATTTAGTAGTGCCTAAACAGCCAGCAGATAGTATAGAAAATTTAAATGGATTAAATTCATCACCTCTATTGTAATATTCAGGCATTTAAATTTTCTGACTTTTGGGCTGTAAGCAATTACAACAAATAACATGACTATCGTGCCCTGAAGTCCAGAGCAAACATTAATGAAATCTTGCAGCTAAACTCTAAGTATGGAGTTGGAAGGAGTTAAGGAATTTACTCTAGACTCCCCACAGAAATCACCTGTATGCCTAGGACAATTCCTGACTGAATCACAAATATATGGGTTTCTTCTTGGATCACTAACATATCTGATCTGCAGTTGTTTGAGTACTGGATAAAAGAAAATTTAACTGCCGATGGGTCTTACTTACAAGGTAACATATCATGTGTAAGCAACTTTTAAAAATAATTATAGTAGATAAAATTCTGTGAAAAATTGAACCAAAGGAAATTCTAAAAGTTCTACAACGAAGTCTACTTTCTTAGACAGTGTATCACAAGAACATCTCTAAGCCAAAGTGGTCTGCAAGCTAACCTGTAGGTTATTTAGAACCCCATAGCCTGACAGTTCTAAAGAGATTTTTTTTTAAAGATTTTACTCCTTATCTAGAAACATTATTTGTCTGCAATTAAAATATATATCAGTGAAAAATAAAAATCTCACCAGAATTTTACAAGCTCGCAGTTTTCTTTAACATTTTTAAGTTACAAGCATCTTGGTAACAGTTGAAATAGAGTTTTGAAACCTGACCTAGTTAAAACACAGCTTGGACACTTATCCATTGTGTTATCTTGAATAATTAGCTTAATTTCTCCACTAATCAGTTTTCTCCTCTATATAATTCTACATATTTATAAACTAAAGTATGAAATTATGTTTAATGTCTGTCTCATATTAGTATAAAGCTCCTTGAGAATAGGGACAGCATCTCTTATGACAACTGGTCTGGGTTCTTCAAAGAGTCACTTCATTAGGAAAAAAGATGGTGACAAGGGTGTAGCTCTAGATTAAATAGAATGAAAGACATAACCACATGCACTGTATAAACCTTGCCTGGTTTGGAAAAGAGTGAAACCTATAAAAGATAGTCTTGGGGCATTTGGGAAATTTTAAATAAAGAATGTGTATTACATAATATAGAATTATTATTTTCTTAGATATAATCAGAGTTGTGTAGTTACGTTGGAGTCCTAATTCTTTTTTTTTTTTTTAATCCTCATCTGAGGATTTTTTCTATTTATTTTCAGATAGAGTGGGAAGGAGAGAGAAGGATTAAAAGGGAGAGAGAAACATCAACATGAGAGGGACACATCAACTGGTTGCCTCCCACACAAGCAACCAAGGTATGTGCCCTTGACTGGAATTGACCCCGAGACTCTTTGGTCCGCGGGCGGATGCTCTAACCGCTGAGCCAAACCAGCCAGGGCGGAAGTCTTTATTCTTAGAAATGCATGCTGAAGTATTTAGGGTAAAGTCTGTTATTGCTAATGGTTTAAAGTAGAAAAAATATAGCAAAATGTTAGCCATTACTGAATTCACACAGAGGATATATAGATTTTCACTGAACTATTTCAACTTTTCTCTGTGATTGAAATATTTCATAATAAAAACTAATTTTAAAAGATTAGAATCGGATATGTTCCAGAAATTCAAGACTAACTAAAAACTCTTTATCAGTTAAGCATATCACTAATAACCAACCTTATAAAAACATATTCATATAGTATAAATTTTATAGTAAGCATGCTGATAGACCTTTCTATGCTACATAAATGAAAGAAACTTGTAGAAACAGTCCTGACATTCCTTTTCAATGAGGCCTATGAACATGCTTTTTATCACTGTCAAAATGGAATGTCATGAATCCAAAAGAGTATATTTAAGTGTAAACTTGATCATGGCTACTCCGACATTCTGGAAATGGTAAGCCTTGAAGGTTAGTAAAATTACTCACAGAATAAATAGTGCTCATTGCTATAAGCACAAATAAATTTTAAAGTTCACAGCCAATAGAGAGGTAAGCCAAAAAAGATATAAGGAGAAAAAATACAATTTAGGAAACACATCTATCTGATTTTAAAATTTTATTCCAATCATTATTTAATTAAGTGTCCCATCTAGCTCTAAAATGTGATTATTGTAAAAATAATGAAATTAACCAACAACCCAGTCCAAAACATACATTAATATAATAGACATAAAAGTGGAGAATTCTTGACAACAAAAACAACTGACCAAAGGCATATTTATTTGACATAACTGGAAGATGAGACATTTGCTTTGTTCATATTAAGATAGAATAGCATAGTGGCTAAAACAACCACACTGACAGCCACTTACTAACCATATAACTTGAGGAAATTAGTTAAAACTCTCCTCCTCATATCTCTGGGCCCTTTGTTGAGAATAATAATAGTACCTGTCTCCTACCAGGGTTGTTTTGAATATTAACTCAATAAATACAGGTAAATCTTTTCAAATGGTCCCATGTACACAGTAAATGTCAATCAATATACATTACCATCTTGTTACAATTACTAGTACTATTATTGACACTTGAAATTATCTATGATGGTTATACAACACAATAAAATCATCAAGAAAAGCAAACAGCTGAAAAAGCTTAATTTACCAAGGAGTTATCATTTAAAGAAACAGGAAGCATTTATAAAGGACTCAAATGAAACGAAGTAAGAAAGAGCACCTTGGTAGATGGAGGGTTTTGGGAGGAAGCCAGGTTTTGCCATTTGCTAAAAAGGCATTATGGCCCAGCTGTGTGGCTCAGTGGTTGCACACTGACCCGTGTACCAAGAGGTCACTGGTTCAATTCCTGGTCAGGGCACATGCCCAGGTTGTGGGCCTGATCCCCAGTGGGGGGCATGCAGGAGGCAGCCAATCGATGTTCTCTCTCATCCATGTTTCTATCTCTCTCTCCCTCTCCCTTCCTCTCTCTCTAAAATCAATATAGAAAAAGAAAATTAAAAAGGCATTATGAACCAATCCTCTAGTTAAATGATGACAGACAGAACTCAATATAAGAGGAGATAACCAAGATAGAGAGATCCCAAATGCAAAAAATTCTGGAAATTACTTAAGCCCTCCCTTTGAATCCATTTCCTTCCTTCAATAATCACCCAATTAAGAATTAACATCATTAAAATGTCTTTATCATCCAAAGAAATCTATAGATTCAATGCAATCCCTATCAAAATACCAATTTTGATGAACTAGAACAAATACTTCAAAAGTTCATATGGAACCAAAAGAGATCTCGAATAACGACAGCAATCTTGAAAAAGAAGGAAAAAGTAGGTGGGATCACAATACCAGATATCAGGTTATACTACAAAGCTAATGTAATCAAAACAGCCTGGTACTGGCACAAGAACAGGCATACAGACCAGTGGAACAGAACAGAGAATCCGGAAATTGACCCAAAACATTATGCTCAATTAATATTTGACAAAGGTGGCAAGAGCATACAATGGAGTAAAGACAGCCTCTTTAATAAATGATGTTGGGAAAATTGGAGAGCTATGTGCAAAAAAATGAAACTAAACCATCAACTTACACAATACACAAGAATAAACTCAAAATGGATGAAAGACTTAAATGTGACTCGTGAATCCATGAAAATTCTAGAAGAAAATGTAGGCAACAAAATTTTGGACATCATACGCAGCAGAATTTTCACTGATACCTCACCTAAGGCAACAGAAACAAAGGAAAAAATAAACACATGGGACTACATCAAACTCAAAAGCTTCTGCACAGCAAAAGAAACAACCATCAGAATGGAAAGGGAACCCACTGTATGGGAGAGCATAACTGCCAATGATACATCAGATAAGGGGTTAATTTCCAAAATATATAGAGTGCTCATACAACTCAGCAAAAGGAAGACAAAGAATCCAATTAAAAAATGGGCAGAGGGCCCTGGCCGGTTTGGCTCAGCGGTTAGAGCGTCGGCCTGTGGTCCAGAGAGACCCGAGTTCAGTTCCCGCTAAGGGCATGTACCTCAGTTGCAGTTTGTCCTCGGCCCTGGTTGGTTGTGCAGGTGGCAGCCACTCGATGTGTCCCTTTCACGTCGATGTTTCTCTCTCTCTCTCTCTCTCTCTCTCTCTTCCCCTCTCTCCCTCCCACTCTATCTGAACAAAAAATGAAAAAATGTCCTCGGGTGAGGATAAAAAAAAAAATGGGCAGAGGACCTAAATCGATACCTCTCCAAACAGGGCATACAAATGACCAAGAGACATATGAAAAAATGCTCAACATCACACAGAGAGATGCAAATTAAAACTACAATGAGGTATCACCTCACATCTGTCAGAATGGCCGCCATCAACAAATCATCAAACAACAAGTGTTGGCGAGGGTGTGGAGAAAAGGGGACTCTAGTACACTACTGGTGGGAATGCAGACTGGTGCAGCCACTGTGGAAAACACTATGGTGTTACCTCAAAAAATTAAAAATTGAATTGCCATTTGACCCAGTGATCCCACTTCTAGGAATATACCCCAAGAAGCCTGAAACACCAATCAGGAAGAATATATGTACCCCTATGTTCATAGCAGCACTATTTACAACAGCTAAGATCTGGAAACAGCCCAAGTGTCCATCAGTAGACGAATGGATAAAAAAGCTGTGGTACATATACACAATGGAGTACCATGCAGCTGTAAGAAAGATCTCTTATCCTTTGAGATGACATAGAGGGACCTGGAGAATATTATCCTAAGTGAAACAAGCCAAGCAGAAAAAGACAAATATCACATGATCTCATTTATTTGTGGAATATAATGAACATATCAGTCTGAGGAACAGGGTAGACCCAGAGACGTGGAAGTAGGATACAGATTGACAACCCTCAGAGGAGGGGGTGGGGGAGGAGGGAAGAGATAAATCACAGAACTTATATGCATGTATGCATAACCGATGGACATGGACAACAAAGCTGGGGACAGGGTGGGGGGGATGGGGAGGAGGGTGTCAATGGGGGAAAAAGGAGAAACATCTGTAACAAGAATTAATAAACAAAAATAAATTAATAAAAAAAGATAAACATTTGTGGATATATATATATATATATATATATATATGCCTATTTTGAACTATCTGCATAAATCTAGTATTTTTACAGGAAATATGAAAACCAGGTCTGAGCCATAAGATGGTTAAAAAAGATATATAATTTTCCATGAAATTATCTGGGTCTCAGTTCTTTCAGTCATAGTGTCAGTTGACCATCAGAATTTACTACTGATATGTCCAAGTAGCCCTTTCCTTGTTTTAGACTTGACTTTGTACTCTGGAAACGCTTTGTGAATGCCTGCCAGATTACCATTTTAGTCTGTCACACTGATCACCTGTATGTAATTAGTGGAAATAAAAACCTCTCCAAGTACAAAAAAATGATAATAATCACCCAATTTTCTGTTCCCCTTTACTTACTGACCTATCATTCACTCTTCTACTAAAATCTGGTTTCTATCCCAATCACTCCACTAAAATAACTCCTGAAGGCCACAAAACAACCTTCATCTTGCCAAATTTAAAGGTTAATTCACAAACCTCTTATGGCCAAACTCTCAGTATCATTCAACACAGTTCCATCCTTAGAACATTTCCTTTGTTTCAATGATATGTCTCTTTTAGTATTCCTCCTAATTTGCTGGGCCCTCCTAGTCTAATTTGTAATTGGTAAAGCAGAGCAAAGCTTAAATCTGGGTATTTTTTCTGCTACAGCTACACATTGTTCTTGGTAATCTCATACTTTTTTTTTTAACAGCAGTTCTCTCTTTTTTAAAATTCTCACCCGGGGACACGGTTTTATTGACCTTTTAGAGAGAGAGGAAAGGAGAGGGAGAGAGAGAAACATCGATGTGAGAGAGAAATATTGACTGGTTGCCTCCGTATGTGCCCTAACCAAGAATAGAACCTTCAAAATTTTGCTGTAAGGGATGACGCTCCATCCAACTGAGCCATCCAACCAAGGCTCTCATCCACTTTAATGGTTTTAAAAGCCACCTATACACTACTAACTCCTAAATTTACATTTCAACACTGAACTTTCCCCTGAGCTCTAGATTTATGTATTTATTCATTAATTTAACAAATATTTATTGAACACACATATTATGCACCAGGCATTATTCTAGGCTACTGGGATAGGACAAAGTCTTTGCATTCTAGAGAGGGAGAAAGATAAACATATGATAAGTGGAATGAAGAAAAATTAAGTGGGTTAAGGGACTGTTAAATGATAGGAGGCATAAGAGGGGGCTTATTTATATAGGATAGTCAGGGAAAACCTCTCTTTAAAAAATCCTCACTCCAGGATATTTTTCCATTTATCTTCAGATAGAGTGGGAAGGGGGAGAGAGAGACAGAAGCATCCATGTGAAAGAGACACATCGACTGGTTGCCTCCCGCACGACTCCGACCAGGGCTGGGGACTGAACCACAACCGTAGTACGTGCCCTCCACTGAGCCAAACCAGCCAGGGCAGGGAAAACCTCTCTTAAACGATCACACCTGAGTAGAAATTGGTACGTAGTGAGGGAGTACACTATGTGAAAATACAGAGGAAGAACATTTTAAGTAGAAGAAACAGCGTATGCAAATACCCTCAACTCAGGAATAATCCTGATAGCTCCAAGAAACAGCATTGTCCTGGCCAGTGTAGCTGAGGTAGAGTGAAAGAGAACTGGAATATGAAAATGTCTCCATCATTTATAAAACTGCTATGAAACAATGCCTCCATTATGCCATTAAACATCCCTTACAAAATGCAATAAACTTCTCCTAGTAGTTCACCTTGGGGAAAGTTTCTCTCTTAACAAAATGGCATGTGTCTTTTTATTATACTACAAGGTGTTATTTTATTTACTTATTTTTTATACATTTTTATTGATTTTTAGAGGAAGGAAGGAAGAGAGAGAGAGAGAAACATCGATGTGAGAGGGAACATCGATCAGCTACCTCCTCTGCACTCCCTACCAGGGATCGAGCCTGAAATCTTGGCATGTGCCCTGACCAGGAATCAAACCCTCAACCTTTCAGTGCACTGGATGATGCCCAAATGACTGAGCCACACCGGCCAGGGCCAAAGGTGTTTTTTTTTGTTTTGTTGGTTTTTTACTGGATTTCTCTTTTTACTCCGACAGTTGGTAGACAGATTTTTTTTCCCCCCAAACTAATCTCCACCTAGACTTTCCTAGATTTTTCTCCCCCTCCTGCCCTTATTTTCACTGCTTTTATTATATGGCTCTTTTCCTTTTATCACTATTTTATACTATTAATATATCATTTCCTAACATTCACATACAATATTTGGTATTAGAGTATAAATAATCAATCAATACCTGATTTTACTAGAGAAATGACAATATCAAAATTCATTTACTGTGTAACCACCAATAAGAATTAAATTTAAAATAATATTCTGTTTTAAAGGTGTTTACCATATGTAAGTGAAAACTGCTTGGTCAGACCTTCTCAACACCACAGAGCTAGAAAGAAATCAAAACTTTTTAAGGTCTAGAACTGTGCTGTCCCATACATTAGCAACCAGCCTATGTAACAATTAAAATTAAAATTAAATAAAATGTTCTTTCTCAGCCACATTAGCCATTTTTCAAGGGCTCAATAAACATGAATTTCAAAGCTATATAAACCTTTGCCTCTGTAATCTATATCCACATATGGAAAAGCAAGCTTTTAAAAAGGCCAAAGGAAGAATGCCATCATGTTCACTTTGCAACCTGCCAAGACCAGTACAAATAACAATACACACGCACACACAGAGACACATTTATACAGTCTCTCTTTCTGAATCTAACCATCCCCTCCCCTGGACTAGAGCATGGCCAAGTAATGAAAAATGATCACAGGCTGGATTCACTAGGATGCTGAGAAAGTAGGCTTCCTCTTTAAACCCATAAACCAACCTGCTATAGTTATTAAAAAAAAAAAAGGTACACACATACCACCACTACCACCACCATCACCACTAGTACTAGCCAGGTTGTGGTAAAACTGGTGTTCTCCCACAACTCTTATGAAAGCCAAGGAGCAGTAGAAAACATCCTGAACTCCAGCCAAATTATACGGCTTGTGATTGCTCTCATATGTGCTATTTCCTGTGCCTGTAGTGTTTTTCTTTACCATCTTTACCTAGTGAAATCCTGCTTATACAATAGTTTATCCTGTGTTTTAAATTCCACCTCCTTCATGATGCCTCTGAGTCACTCTGTATTAGTTCAGGTTCTCCAGAGACACAGAATTAACAGAAAATATACAGGTATAAACACATTTATTATAAGGAATTGGCTCACTCAATTATGGCAAGTCCCAAGATCTGCAGGGTGAGACAGCAAACTGTCAGCCTAAGAGAACCAATGGTTTAGTTCTAGCCTGAATACCAGCAAGCTCAAAGCCCAGGAAGAGCCAATGTTTATTTTGAATCCACAGGAAAAAAGTTGATGTCCCAATGTGAAAGCACTCAGGCAGGAGAGAATTCTCCCTTACTCACGGGAGGGTAATCTTTTTTTTTTTCCTATCCAGGCCTTCAACTGATTGAACAAGGCCCATCCACGGTAGGGAGGGTAGTCTGCTTTACCCAAAGTAACTCTCATCCAAAAACACTCATAGAAACACCAAGAACAACGTTTGGCCAAATATCTAGGAACCCCAAGGCCCCGTCAAATGGACACATAAAGTTAACCATCACACACCCCAAATAAGCTTGGATGACACAAGTGGACTTCTGTAACACCCTCAGACCTTAAAACACTTAGCTTACACTCAGCATAAGGCACTTAATATACAATGCTTTGAGTAAGATATCTGTGTAAATATTTTAACTCTGAGAATGTAATTGGTCTAAGGCAAAGACTATTTCTCATATTATTTGTATGTATCAGTGTCTTACATATAACTGGTATTCAAAAAATTTAAAAATAAATGAAAATGAAATAAATCTGTGTGCCTTACAGTAAAGATCTCCATCTCATTCTTTTATACAACTTTACAAGACATTAAGGAAATCATGAACAATCTATAAAACAAAAAAAGTTCAAACTCATACATTAAAGCATCAGGAGGATTTTATTTAATTCTCCTATGCAAGCACTTGAAAATAAAATCAGTTAAGTCAACCCATAGGAGCATTATTTACTTTAAAAACACATCGCTCATACATCCACATAAACTACTTTTCCAATCTTGGGTAAAATTTAAATACTAATGTACATTTTTTTTTAAAGGAAAACAGAAGTACAAATGGTAGGAGTTCATGTACCATTGTCTAGATATAGAATCCTTAAACATGGAAGAATGACTAATTTTTTTCTTGGCTTCTCAGCTTCCAAAAATAATTTCTACCACACTGAGTATTCAGTGTGCAAGATGATTTTAAAGGAAAAATGTTTTTCCTGACATGTTCTCAAATTCTAATCAAATTGCAAACTTTCATGTGAACGTGACCATGTTGTTTTGTGACCCTTGGCCCCTATCCAGACCAACTTTCCCAACTGAGAACCCAAATAGCATTTTTACCTGCTGTGAGTGATGGCTTTGATTTCTTATCCTTCTAGCTCTCACTTGCATTCTGGGTCACCCCTTAAACTTCAGACCATACTACCTGAAATTCTTAAGAAGCATAGAGAGTAGAGATGCAATCCACAAATAACTGCAAATGTAATTTTATCCTCTTTGCCCATTATATCCTTAATTAGAGCTTCTAATGTGACTAACAATTTCTAATTAAAATTATACTGCAGTTTTTCTTTGCACATCTAAATAGAAGTTTATTCTCAATATTCTCTGTAGCATCATCACTAGAAATAATCACAACATGAAAACTACCTTAAACTCAGGTATCTTCTCTCTAAAAAAAAGTCACAATTTTTATTTCTTTTCCCTGACAATTATCATCCATTTAATAGCTTATTTATTACTCACGAGTTTTTTACTATTTAGGATGGAAGAGCTAAAGGCAGTTCTTTGGGCAGGAAGTTGGCATAGTTCTGAAAGAAGAGCTATAAGAAGGAGAGCCTCAGAATATGGAAGAGGTTCTCCCTCAGTTGCTCATGAGCTTCCACTGCCCTCATCTCTCATCCAGAATCATGTCTCCTTAGCTTTATTATTTAAGTAGACCTTCTCCATATGGAATGGGAGGATGACTGCCAAAAGATTCAGAGTCAAAATCCCACCTTCACAATCCCGGTGTAAAGAGAGGTTTTCTTCCTTCCAAGCCTATATAACTATCTCTGGCTGGAGAAAGACTGATGGACTTGGGTCACATGCCCACTCAGACCTAAACCTACCATTGTATCTGGGGGATTAACCTAGATTGGGTAGGAGGAGTAATATGTCCACCCCTTTGGTGGTTGGGTAGGCAAAATACATTTCTACAAGAAGAGGAATTAGGTGAAAGGGGATATCCTGGGAAACCAAAAACAACAGCTATCACAGTCAACCAAAAATTAATCATCTGTTCATCACCACATCTGTGCCAGATGCCACACTAGACCTTTCCATACACTATCTCACTGAAGCCCCAATAACACTATCAGAGTTGTGTTATATCCATTCTCTAGATGAGGAAACTAAGGTTGGAAAGGTTAAGAAATCTGCAAAGATAAGCTGCAGATGATTCAAAACCAGGACTAACTTAAAATTGATGAATACCTAATGTTGCCCCAAATGCCCTCTGAACCAAAAACTGACTGATTTTACATTGCAGCCTCTCACCAAGATATATGGCTCAAGGGAGCTTGAACTATAAATGTAGGATGTTAGTCCAGCCAGTGTGGCTCAGTGGTTGAGCATCGACCCATGCACCAAGAGGTCGCCGGTTCGATTCCTGGTCAGGACACATGCCCAGGTTGTGGGCCCGATCCCCAGTTAGAGGCATGTGGGAGGCAGCCAATCAATGTTCTCGCTCATCAATGTTTCTATCTCTCTCTCCCTCTCACTTCCTCTCTCTCTAAAATCAATAAAGGGAAAAAAAATGTAGGGTGTTATTTTACCTTTGGAAGGATTCCTCTGGGTCAGGGAAGATTAAAGACACTGTGAAACCATGAATAGGAATAATAAAGGGATGGACAAATCTAGCTTTAGTTATAAGTATGTCAAACACAGAGTTTATTCTTGCATTATTATTTCTTAATTATTGTATTATTAATACAGTACAACTGTAAACCTACTTTTGCCCACCTCTGTATAATTAAGAACACATATCCAAATAGCAAGGATGTGCATTTCATCATTATTTATGTACAACTAAAAACAAACAAAAAATTCCAATGTGGGGAGTCTAATAGAAAACCCCATAATAAAGCTATGACAGTAAATGTCTAAGAGAAAAAAAGAAACCTATTATATGGAAGGCAACAGCACAGAAACTCATCTTCTCAACCTTGGCCCTAGCAGAAGGGAAGTATCTCCCCTCCAAAACTGAACCACCAGCCAGAACTAACACAGACTTGTAATGTGAATTCATATTAAGTAATGTGGCCAAATACTCAACCTCAAATTTTAATTTTAAATGGTGTCAGGTTGCTAGGGTCCCCAGGTTACTGGCAGAAGCAAAGAGCAATCAAACTTTTATGGAAGAATTGACTTCAACTCACACTGACAATGATGGTCAGATGCCCCTGATTGTAGGGCACATGCAGATTTCAGAAGTTAAAATCAATGAGCTATGATAAGTGTCCTTAGGAAGGAAAAGATTGGAAACAACTGTTCTACAGTGGAACTATTTACATGGGTGACTTCCAAATTCACTTTCTCTGATTCTGAATTCTCTCTGGCCAATTCACTCCAATTTCTCTATCTCACCTCACCACCACTACTATCACACTAATTTCTGTACAGTGAAACCTCAGATCTCTAACTTAACTCATTCCAGAAAGCTGTTCAATAAGTGAGACGTTTGAAAACTGAACCATTACTTTCCCATTAGAAATAATGTAAACTGAATTAATCTGTTCCAGATCCACAAATGATTCTGTTTTAACCTTTCTTATATTCAGTACATGTCTAATTAATCTATAAATAAACACTTCTTTTCTTAAATTTATCTAACTCCCCCTCCTAGCCTTAAACTAAACACTTTCGGCACTCGTCCCAGGGGCGTCTTTTAAGGAGTTCAGCATGCAGATCTTCAATTTTTCACATATCATTGCCTCCAAAATGCTATCACCCTCTAGCTGCTTTTCGTTTATCCAAATCAACAGTTCTCCTACCTCTTCAATAGCCTGTGATTGTTGCTTTATGCGCACTTTCACACCCTTAGCAACATTAGCACTCTTGGTGGCCTCTTTGTTTTAAAACTGTGCTAATCATCCATTTCGCCAGCAACAACAAAAGCATTCTCTCCTTTGTTTGTGGCCTGAAAGATGCTTTTTGTCATGCTGATGTATCAGCATGGAAGGTTGGCAGGTTGAAACCTGAAACATTGTTTTCCATGAACAACTTGGTTGAGAACCGAATTATTCAAGATGGGAGACCTTCAACAAGCGAGGTTTGACTGTACTTTTCTTCACAGTCTTGACATCTAGCCATCTAGCCCACACTCATCATTCCCAACTCAAGATTCTAAAAATATTTAGTTTGTAACCCAGTATGAAGTACCTGCTAATTACTGTTCTGCATGAGAAACTCCTCAACGCAGAATTAGAAGCATTTCTGACTATGAGATAAAGCTAGATTTTGGAATTATTTCTCCCTACTTAATAAATAAAATACCATTCATCAAAAACCTTTGCTTTTATAAACAGCTCTTAAAAGTCATCTTCATAACAAAAATGTCTTTAATCCATTTTAAACATTTTATTAGAACATAATTTCAAACTTACAGAAGAGTTGTAAAAATAAAATTAGTGCACAGAAGCCCTGCATGTCCTGTTGTTAATGTTTTGTCCTATTTGTTTTATCATTTATACACTATTGAGTTCTCTCTCTATATATATGTGTGCGTGTGTGTGTGTGTGTGTGTATAAATATATTAATATATATATTTATATATAGGATAAATATATATGTCTAAATTATAGTTATATGTAAATATCTATATATTTTTCCTCTGAACTTTTTGAAAGTTGCTTATATCTTGCCTTTTATCCTTAAATTCCTAATAATAGAGATATTCTCACACATAACCACATAAGAGAAAAATCAATTGCTAAATAAATATACAAATCTACTGTCCTGTTCCAATTTTATCAAGTGATCCAATAATGTCCTATAGTTTTTTATAGGATCCAGTCTACAATTCGGTATTAATTTAGCTATGTGTCCTTTAATCTGAAACTTTTTCTAAAGCCTCTCTTTGCCTTTTATGACACTGACTTCTTAAAGAATATAGTCCTTATTTTTAGTAGTACATATGTTCCTCATTTGGGGTTTGTCTGATGTTTTCATATAGATTTAGGTTATTCATTCCTGGTTGGAATACTACTAATACTGCTTAAAAGAATCACATCTGGAGACACACAATGTCCATTTACCCCTTACTGCTGATATTAATTTTGATCATCTGATCAAGGTGTTGTCTGATTTTTCCTCTGTGGAAATACTATTTTTTCTCTCTTGGAACTAATAAGCAATCTGCAAGGAGACACTTTAATATCATGCAAATATCTTGTTCCTCATTAAAAATTACCCATGGACTTAGCATCCACTGAGGATTCTTGCCTGATCCAATCTGTACTATGATGGCTGCAAAACTGAAATCCATTTTAATCATTCATTTTAAATTTTTATGAACTAGTATTTAGTAACAGATAAAGTCTATATTAAGACCAAAATTTTACTGTTATTTTAATTATATGAACTTTAGCTTGGATAACTAAATATTAAAATAAGTATTATTAATTTTAATTGCTTTAGTTCATTCATGTCCTGCATGAGTTAAGTTTTCTAACAATCATGAGTACTGTACTGCCATCTTTGGGATAAAATGTAAAATTCAACTTTTTCTATGTAAGTATTTATATAGATGTTGCAAGATACTGAAAGAAAATAATGGACACTTTTATAATAACCAAAAATACTTTCTATTCATCACTAAAATTTACCTGTCTATTGCCAACTCTTTTATTTTTTGTTCACTAGTCAGAATATGAAGGGAAAAATATTGGAACACAGTTGTTGGGCATATAAACCATTGCTACTGTTTTGAAAGACAATTTTGCAACTGTTTTAAAATTCTTGAAGATATATACCTATGGGTAAACTTATACAGCATGCAAGTAAACAATTATAAGAAAACTGGAAACAAACTACATGTTTATCAATAGAAAGCAGGTCAATAAATTACATTTTATTCAAACAATGGACTACTACTATGCAAGCTGTTATAAAGAACAAGAGAGGATCTATGAAAGACAAAAATATGTATTAAGTGACAAGAATGTTGTAGAACAGTAATATACAGCCCATACATGTAAAATGAGAATGGGAAAGATACACTATATATGTAAATTCACACACATTTACAAATGCTTGCATAAACAGAAAACTTCTAGAAGGAAACACAAGAAACTATTAACAATTGTTTATCTCTGGGGAATACAACTACAGGGGTTAGAAAGTTTTACTTTCCATTTTCCATTCAAATATTCTACTACTTGAATTGCTAACAACAATCATGAATTGTTTATAATGTTAAGTCTGTGACAATCCTTTAAATATCAGAGGTAAACTAGTTATCACAACAAAGTAAAATAAAAAGATAATCATTTGTTAGGAATAGCATAAAACTATAATTTTTTTCATATTCTAATTCTATTCTCCAAACTGGAAAGAGAAACTAGCAATTGTTGTGCACATATACACAGGAAGCACTTAGCCAATGTTTTTCCATATATTATCTATCTTTCTATTAATTATCAGTGGCACAAAATTTCCAGATGACTGACTAGGATAAAGCATACGTGTGTCCTGTGGCCCTGAAATAGAGAAAAATCACCAACCAACATGACAGAAGTTAACCTCATGATGAAGAACTTAAACAATTAAGTTCATCACATCATAAAATCCATGATATTTAAGTAAATAATTAAACTGAGTGAAGCAAAAAGTATATATTCCAGTGACTAAAATATTAATGTAATTTCTCAAAGTGCATTAATCCAAAATAGAAAATTACTAGCAACCTGCATAGTTAGCACATTCTATATAAATATGATAGTTTCACATGAATCAGAAATTATTAATATTCATACGTGTCTACATCTATCATCTCTCTATATACATATATGTATATATATTTATGTAATTATATAATAAAAATATATATAATAGGAGGGAAAGGATGGTGTGCACATATTACCTCCTCTGCTTTTATTTTTAATATGTTTTTATTGATTGTTTTTAGAGAGAGAGGAAGGAAGAGAGAGAGAAACATCAATATGAGAGAGAAACACTGATCAGCTCCCTCCTGCATGCCTCCTACTGGGGATGGAGACCACACCCCAGGCATGTGGCCTGACTGGGAATTAAACTAGGACCTCTCAGTCCATGGGACAACGTCCAATACACTGAGCTACCCCGGCTGGGCTCCTCTATTGCTTTCAAAACACACTTTTACAATTGATTTTTGCACTAAAAAGATGTCAGGAATCAAGCCAGGTCTGGTTTATCTCCAGAGCCTACAAAATTAATGATTATTTCTTTCATTATACTTCCAAATCCTCAATAAAAACTTCTTGGATATTTTGATTCCTAGATGCCACATTGTTAATACCAACTACATATTTTCCATACTTCTTTTCTAGCAGCATCAAAGTTCACAAGTAAGAAATTATTCCCAAGGCTATATGTGAAAGACAGTCCCTGCCTGTCTTTACATCCCATCTCCTAATTACTCTTACATTCAGTCACTACCCTTTAGCAGTCCTCATCTTTTTAAGTATTCAAATATGCCAAGCTCCTTAGGCCTGAGGTGCGGTGGCACTCCTGTCCCCACTGACTGGAAAATCCACCCAGGTCTTCATGAGACTCTCTACTCAGTCAAGTCTCAGATCAAATGTCATCTTCTTATAAAGTAGTCCTTCCAGGCACTCTGTCTCATCATTCAGTTTTATTTTCCTCCCAGGACTTCACACTATCTGAAGTTTATCTTGTTCTTTTATGTGTTGTCTTATCCAATCACTCCTCCCCAATATTTTCCCCCAACAATGAAATCTAAGTACCTGACAGCAGGGATCCCAATTGTCTTATTCACTGTGGTATCCCCAGCATCTGGTATATAGAAGGTACTCAAACATTTGCTAGATGATTCAATAAGGGAGAAATCAATCTTGTCACTCCATGGTGTCAGATGTTTGAGAGATATTCTAATATACACCAACATGCTAATGTATGTATATATATAGAAACTGCAATTATGTCTTTTATTTTAAAATCTATTAAACTGGCCACAAAATCTAAAAATGAACGACTATTACTCCTATCTAAATGATTACTACCTGAACTTAATATATTGGCAATAAATAAAAATTTTAAAATTCAATCACATATATTCTCTAAAATTTGCAATACACGTCTTTTTGTTTAAAGAAAGTGGCATATCACCAGTATTTTTCTCTAAATACTTTATATTGCATAGAACACATATATTAAAATAGTCAGTCAGGGATGGAAGAAATTTTACTTTGAATATTGCCATGATGATGACATGCAAACATTTACTGAGTAGTAACTGTGTGCCAGCACTGCAAATAAACTAGCTAATCTAATCCTTACAACACCACTCGGAGTTGTGGTACTATTATCACTGCCATTTTACAAATGAGAAAACTGAGGAAGAGGGAGCTCAAGTAATGTACCCAATGTCACCCAGTATATTGCAAATTTCCGACTACCTTCTTAACTAAATTATAAATGCTAAGAAAATGTAATGCATTAAAAAAATAAATCAGTTTAGTTAAACTTTTAATTTCAGAGAGTATGTAATATAGTTAATTTAAAAAAATTTTAATTTTCCTTATTGAATGAACTCAATTTTTTAAAAATGTATTTATGTGAGCCTAGCTCAGTACACAAATTCAACTTGCACTGTCATCATCACCAAGAAGGAAAGGAGGCGCAGGGAAGGGAGAGAGGGAGGGAGAGAGGGCCAGAGGTTGGTTATTACTAGCAAGTTTGATGCAAACTGCTTGCAGGGCAGCAGCCAGTCCTCCAGTGCCTGATTCAGCAGTTCCTCACTGTTTATAATCACTCCAACAGTCTAACAGCATGGTCATTGCATCCTGCTTTGTTCAGCAGTTAATTCAACATATACAAAAAAGTGTCTAACCTTTTTTTGTGGGGGGTGGCTTTAATAGGCTCACATTAAAAATTTGGGAATAGCTTTATCTACATTTTTAAAAAATTGTATATAGTTTTCTCACCTTATTACTAGATATGATAAAAGACATTCCCTGTGATACACACAAAATGTAACTGTAACATACACTTAATGCTATATCAACAATTAAAGGTTAAAATATTTTGTTTATAAATGAGCCAAGACCAGATATATATACTTTCTCCATAGTAAATACTCCACATTCAACCATAAACACTGAAGTTTGACCACTAACAGGGATTTGAATTCACAAAACAAAAACTGTCTTTGCTTTATTCTGCACTATATAAAATAAAGGTACAATTCCCCAGTTTGTTCTTTTGTGTGTGTTTTTTTGGAGGGGGGTCCTATGGTAAAAACTTCACACACACACAATACACACAGAGTTACAAAAGCAGTTACAATTTTTCTACAAATGTAATTTTGATTCTAGAATTGTATTTTATTGTAATACAAACGAAACTGTCAGTGTATGTCCATAAGATTAAAGTAGTAATAATTAAAAACTTATAAAAAGGACACATAATTATATACTATGGTAACTGGACAACAACATGAGATTGTCCAATCCAATGCTCCTTTTTCTAAAATCAAAATTACTGAAATTTACATATACCCACTTAAAATGTGTAGTTTGATAATGTATGACCAACATTATATAACTGTGTAACCACCACAATTAAGATACAAAACATTTCAATCACCAACAAAAGTTCCCTCTTGCTCCTCTGCAATCAATTTGCCCTATCACTAGCCCCAGACAATCAACGATCAGCTTTTTGACACTTTTAGTTAGTTTTCATTTTCTAGAATTTAATATAAATTGGTTTATACAGTATTTACTCTTTTGTATATGGCTTCTTCCATTTAGCATAATGTTTTTGTTAATGTTTTGAAGTTCACGCATATGTACTGTGTGTATTCAAGTTCATTCCCTTTTATGAGAAATATTCTATATAGGGATAGATATACCAATAATTTGATTACACATTCACATGATAAACATTTGGGTTATTTCTAATTTAGGGCTATTATGTACTGAAGCATGCATGAACAAATTTTTCTGTGGATATCTGTTTTCATTTATCTTTGGTAAATACCTAAGAAAAGATTCCAAAATCATATGTTAAACTGTCCAAATATTTTCCAAGGGAAGATACAATTTTACATTCCTACCAGCAGTGTTCAAATCTTTTGCCTAATTTTAGCTGGATCATTTGATATATTTTTTATTGTGTTGTAGGAGTTCTTCAAATGTTCTGGATGTAAGTCATTTGTCAGATACAGGTATTATAAATATTTTTCCCATGCTAGGGATTACCTTTTCATTTTCTTACTGATAGCTTTCAAAGAACGAAAGTTTTTAATTTTTATAAAATCCAGTTTATTAATTTTTTCTTTTATGCTGTATATTCTTTATGTTCAGTGTTTTCTGCTAGGTGTTTTATATGCTTTTATTTTATTTATTTATTTATTTATTTATTTATTTATTTATTTATTTATTTATTTATTTATTTTTAAATCCTCACCTGAGGATATTTTTCCATTTATCTTCAGATAGAGTGGGAGGGAGGGAGGGAGAGAGAGAGAAATATCAGTGTGAGAGAGACACATCGACTGGTTGCCTCCCACACAACCTCGACCAGGGCCGGAGACCAAACTGCAAACAAGGTACGTGCCCTTCACAGGAATCAAACCTGAGACTATTTGGTTTGTGGGCCAATGCTCTAACCACTGAGCAAAACCAGCCAGGGCTATAAGCTTTTATTTTTAAATTTTAAATAGGTTATTTTTAAATAACCTATTTCTTTGTGCATGGTATGAGGTAAGAGTCAGTGTTTTGTTTGTTTGTTTTTTTATACAGATTATCCAGTTGTTCCAGTACATTTATTGAAAAGACTTAGACTTCCTAATATTTTTGCCAATATATCTCCAAAGGCAAGGGAAACAAAGGAAAAATAAACAAATAGGACTACACCTAACTAAAAAAGCTTCTGCACATCAAAAAAAAAAATCAACAAAATGAAAAGGGAACTCACAGTATGGGAGAACATATTCATCAATGATATATCTGATAAGGGATTATTTTCCAAAATATGTAAAGAACTTATACAACTTAACACCAGCAAGACAAACAATCCAATTTAAAAAATGGGTAAAGGACCTGAAGAGACACTTTTCCAAAGAGGACACAGAGATGGTCAACAGACTTATGAAAAAATGCTCAATGCCATTAATCATCGAAGAGATGCCAATTAAAACCACAATGAGCTTTTTTTCCGATCCGCCATCTGCGGTGGCGTCGCCGCCAAGATGCAGATTTTCGTGAAAACCCTCACGGGGAAGACCATCACTCTCGAGGTTGAACCCTCGGATACAATAGAAAATGTAAAGGCCAAGATCCAGGATAAGGAAGGAATTCCTCCTGATCAGCAAAGACTGATCTTTGCTGGCAAGCAACTGGAAGATAGACGTACTTTGTCTGACTACAACATTCAAAAGGAGTCCACTCTTCATCTTGTGTTGACACTTCGTGGTGGTGCTAAGAAAAGGAAGAAGTCTTATACCACTCCCAAGAAGAGTAAGCATAAGAGAAAGAAGGTTAAGCTGGCTGTCCTGAAATACTACAAAGTGGATGAGAATGGCAAAATCAGTCGCCTTGGTCGGGAGCGCCCTTCAGATGAATGCGGTGCTGGAGTTTTTATGGCCAGCCACTTTGTATATGGGTTAATAAAAGACATGAGCTAAAAAAAAAAAAAAAAAAAAAAAAAAACCACAATGAGATATCACCTCATACCTGCCAGAATGGCTACCATCAGTGAATCAACAAACAACAGGTGCTGGCGAGGAGGTGGAGAAAAGGGAACCCTGGTGCACTGTTAATGGGAATGCAGACTGGTGCTGCCACTGTGGAAATCAATATGGAGTTTCTTCAAAAATTTAAAAGGGAACTGCCTTTTGACCCAGCAATCCCACTTCTGGAATATATCCTAAGAATCCCAAAACACCAATTCAAAAGAATATATGCACCCCTATGTTCATAGCAGCATTATTTACAATAGCTAAGATCTGGAAACAGCCTGAGCACCCATCAATAGATGAATGGATAAAAAAGCTGTGGTACATTTACATGATGGAATACTACACAGCCGTAAAAAAAAAAAAAAAAAAAAGAAAATCTTACCTTTTGTGACAGCATGGATGGACCTAGAGATATTATGCTAAGCAAAATAAGCCAGAAAAAAAGACAAATACCAAAATAAACTGACAAACAAAATAGAACCAGAGGCATGGATTCATGGAATAGACTGACAGCTGTCAAGAGGAAATAGGGGTGGGAGGACTAGAAGAAAGAAGGTGACATGATTAGCTAAAGAACATATATGCATAACTTATAGACACAGACAATAGTACAGTGATGGCCAGAGGGAATGGGGAGGGAGAGCAGCAGGGGCTGGGGAAAGGTGGGCAAAGGGTGGGGTGGAATCAGGAAATCTGTAACAGTGTCAACAATGAAAACAAAGTAAAAAAAAAAGAAGAAGAAAAGAGAAGAGAGAGACTATAACGATCTCCTTTGAATTACTTTGGAACCTTTGTCTAAAAGCAACGGAACTTATAATGTGTAGATCTATTTCTGGACACTCAATTCTATTCCACTGATCCATAATATCTATCCTATCACACTGTATTTAAGTAAATTTTGAAATCAAGTACTGTAAGTCCAACTATGTTCTTCTTAATTTTATTGCTTTGATTATTTGTCTTTCCATGTACATTTTAAAATTAGATGATCAATTTCTTTAAAAAAAGAAAAGCAGCCCTGGCCGGTTTGGCTCAGCGGTTAGAGCATTGGCCTGCGGTCCAGAGAGACCCAGGTTCGGTTCCCGCTAAGGGCATGTACCTCGGTTGCGGTTTGTCCCCGGGCCTGGTTGGGTCGTGCGGGTGGCAGCCACTCGATGTGTACCTTTCACGTCGATGTTTCTCTCTCTCTCTCTCTCTCTCTCTCTCTCTCTCTCTCTCTCTCCCTCTCTCCCTCCCTCCCTCCCTCCCTCTCCCTCCCACTCTATCTGAACAAAAAATGAAAAAATGTCCTCGGGTGAGGATAAAAAAATAAAAATAAAAATAAAAAAAAGAAAAGCAAACGATTTCTGGAATTTGTATTAGAATTTTACTGAACGTACAGATCAATTTGTAATTCAGTGTTTCTTAATACTCGTCTAGACAACAGAATCATCTGGGTGCACATTAAAAGATAATCCAGACCTGGACCTCCATCCCAAACCAATTAAAGCAATAGGTTTTAATACAAAGTCATGATTCAGAAATGCTGGTTCAATCTTCTGGAAAACAATTTCCCCATTAAAATGAAAGATATGAGACTATTACAGTACTTTTGGTCATAAGTATTGCTGGTATCTAATTGGAAACTGGAATGTCTATTTTAAAAATTGGTTTCTACACATAGTCTCCCAAACTGAACCGGGAAGAGATAGAAAACTTGAACAGACCAATAACAGCTAAGGAAATTGAAGATGTAATCAAGACTCACCAGCAAACAGAAGCCCAGGCCCAACAGCTTCACGCGGGAGTTTTACTGAACATTCAAAGAAGAACTAACACCCATTCTCCTCAAAAAATTCAAGAAGAAGGAAGACTTCCAAACTCGTTTTATGAGACCAGCATAATTCTGATTCCAACCAGAAAAAGACACTACAAAGAAAGAAAACTACAGGCCAATATCTCTGATGAACATAGATGCCAAAATCCTGAACAAAATACTAGTAAATCGGATCCAGCAATACATCAAAAAAGTTATTCACCATGACCAAGTGGGATTCATCCCAGGGATGCAAGGCTGGTTCAATATTCGCAAATCAATAAATGTGATACACCACATAAACAAAATGAAAGATACAAACCACATGATCATATCAATAGACGCTGAAAAAGCATTCGACAAAATTCAGCACCCATTTCTGATAAAAACGCTCAGCAATTTGGGAATAGAGGGATCATATCTCGACATAATAAAGGCCATATATGAAAGACCTACAGCCAACATCATACTCAATGGGCAAAAACTAAAAGCATTTCCCTTAAGAACAGGAACAAGACAGGGATGCCCACTTTCGCCACTCTTATTTAACATAGTACTGGAAGTCTTAGCCACAGCAATGAGACATGAAGAAAAAGTAAAAGGGATCCAAACTGGAAAGGAGGAAGTGAAACTGTCATTATTCGCAGATGACATGATATTATATATAGAAAACCCTAAAGACTCCAAAAATCTACTAGACTTAATAAATGAATCTGGCAAAGTAGCAGGATACAAAATTAATGTCAAGAAATCAACGGCATTCTTATACACCAATGATGAACTCACAGAAAGAAAAACTAAAAAAACAATCCCATTTACCACCTGGCAAAAAAATTAAGATACCTAGGAATAAATTTAACCAAAGAAGTAAAGGACCTCTTTGCAGAAAACTACAGGAAATTGAAAAAAGAAATAGAGGAAGATATAAAAAAGTGGAAGCACATACCTTGTTTATGGACTGGAAGAATTAACATCATTAAAATGTCCATACTACCCAAAGCAATGTATAGATTCAATGCAATCCCCATCAAAATACCAACGACATATTTCACAGAACTAGAACAAATACTTCAAAAGTTCATATGGAACCAAAACCCCCGACTAGCCACAGCAATCTTGAAAAAGAAGGACAAAGTAGGTGGGATCACAATACCAGATATCAGGTTATCCTACAAAGCCACTGTAATCAAAACAGCCTGGTACTGGCACAAGAACAGTCATATAGATCAATGGAATAGAACAGAGAACCCAGAATTTGACCCAAAACATTATGCTCAATTAATATGCGACAAAGGTGGCAAGAGCATACAATGGAGTAAAGACAGCCTCTCTTTAATAAATGGTGTTGGGAAAATTGGACAGCTACATGCAAAAAAATGAAACTAGACCATCAACTTACACCATACACAAGAATAAACTCAAAATGGATAAAAGACTTAAATGTGACTTGTGACTCCATAAAAATCCTAGAAAAAAATGTAGGCAACAAAATTTTGGACATCATACGCAGCAGAATTTTCACTGATACCTCACCTAAGGCAACAGAAACAAAGGAAAAAATGAACACATAGGACTACATCCAACTAAAAAGCTTCTGCACAGCAAAAGAAACAACCATCAGAATGGAAAGGGAACCCACTGTATGAGAGAGCATAACTGCCAATGATACATCAGATAAGGGGTTAATTTCCAAACTATATAGAGTGCTCATATAACTCAACAAAAGGAAGACAAAGAACCCAATTAAAAAATGGGCAGAGGACCTAAATAGACACCTCTCCAAACAGGACATGCAAATGGCCAAGAGACATATGAAGAAATGCTCAACATCACTAATCATCAGAGAGATGCAAATTAAAACAACAATGAGGTATCACCTCACACCAACCAGAATGGCTGCTATCAACATATCATCAAACAATAAGTGCTGGCGAGGGTGTGGAGAAAAGAGGACTCTAGGACACTGCTGGTGGGAATGCAGACTGCTGCAGCCACTATGAAAAACACTATGGTGTTTCCTCAAAAAATTAAAAATTGAATTGCCACTTGACCCAGTGATCTCACTTCTAGGAATGTACCTTAAGAAGCCTGAAACACCAATCAGAAAGAATATATGTACTCCTATGTTCATAGCAGCACTATTTACAATCACCAAGATCTGGAAACAGCCCAAGTGTCCATCAATAGATGAGTGTTTAAAAAAGCTATGGTACATATATACAATGGACTACTATGCAGCTGTAAGAAAGAAAGATCTCTTATCCTTTGAGACAACATGGAGGGACCTCGAGAGTATTATGCTAAGCTAAATAAGCCAATCAGAGAAAGATAAACACCACATGTTCTCACTTATTTGTGGAATATAATGCACAAGGTAGGCTGATGAACCAAACAGACCCAGAGACACAGAAAGGAATATAGTTCAGACTGACAAACCTCAGAGTTGGGGGGGGGGGGGGGAGATGGATGAGATGAACCAAAGAACTTATATGCATGTATGCATGACCAATGGACATAGATAACAATGCTAGGCGTGAGTAAGGGATGGGGGTGAGGGGGTCTGGGGGGGGAAGGGGAGAAACATCTGTAACAAAATAAATTAATAAAAATTGAAAAAAATTTTAAAATAATAAAAATAAATAAAAATAAAAATTGGTTTCTACCAAAAGAACTTATATGCATATATGCACAATAAATCAACACGGATACTAGTCTGGGGAAGGTAAGAGTGGGGTAGGAGAGGGAAGGAGGGGGGTCAATGGGGAAAAAATGGGGACATCTGTAATACTTTCAACAATTTAAAAAGATAAATAAATAAATAAAAATATAAATTGGTTTCTACTTGTTAGGTCTATAGACCTAATATTTAAGGAAGATTCAGGCTAACTATCAAGCTACCCAGTTTTCTTGCCAAACTTAAAAAAAAAACTGGAAATTTAAAAAAAAAATGTTTACAGAAAAAAACTCAGGAGAAAACAACTGTCAATCTAAATCAAATTCAATACCCAGCTAAACTGTTATTCAAGAGTGAGAATTTAAGAAAAAAAACTTTCAGACACACAAAAACAGCTTACCACTAGCAGACAATAACTGAAAGAACTATTTTTAAAAGTATACTTTAGGAAGAAAAATATTATAACAGAAGAAAGGAATCTCTCTCTCTCTCTCTCTCTCTCTCTCACATACACACACACACCCTCACTCACATTCACAGAAATGCAACTAGATCCAAGTGGGTAATTCATCCAAGCATTTATGGAACAACTAATCCCAATTTTGTACACTGTTTGAAACAACAGAAAAAGAAGTAACACTCACTGACTTGTTTTCATAAGTCTAGTATTACCTTGACATCAAAACCAGATGAGAACAGATGTTACAATAAAAGAACATTATATGCCAAGATCTTTTATGCAAATAGACACAAAAATTTCTAGAAAATATTAGCAAACAGCAAAATGTTAGATTTAAAAAAAAACAAAACAATCTTAACAGCTTGATAACAATGAGTGGTGACAAGTCCCCTCAAATTCAATCAAGTAAGAGTCTTGGGAAGAAAAAAAAAGAATATATCAAGGCCTAGTTGGGTTTAATGCAGCACTACAAGAATTTCAAGTATAGTTCTCTTTATGCTTTCCCATATATTTGAAACACTACATATTATAATGTTTCTTAAGCTGCAAGGGGGTGGTAATTTGCAGATTAAAGACGACTGAAATCTCCAGACAATGACTCCTACAGTAGGGAATAGGATAAGAATTATGTAAATTTATTCCATAGAACCCTCCAAAGACTTAGAATTTGAAGATACCAATTGCTATGGAATATTAGGGGGATATTTCCCACTAAAATCTGGGGAGTATGGTTGAAAATCCCCATATGTATACTGATGAGAGAGACTACCTCCATGACATGTAGTCAAGTGACTACTTCCCTCAGACTGACAGACCAGAATTTTCTGGTGAAAATGAACTAGAGAAACTCTGTATTTGGTGTCAGCAGGTACCCAGCAGAAAAGATGTGACATAGCACACTGTCACAACCCCTGTAAGAGGCAGGCCAACAGTTACTGGGAGTTAACAACTCCAGGAGCAACCTTTAACCAGGAAGGGAAAGATGTTGGTAGATAAAGAGTTTACCTTTCCCTCGCCTCAGTGAGACAGGGAATTTTGAGCTATGGTCTAAACCTGTATGGAAAAGTTCCACATTTGTACTGTCCAATACAGTAGCCATTAGCCACAAGTGGGTATAAATACTTGAAATGTGACTAAAAACAGAATATTTTTTAATATGTTTTTATTGATTTTTTAGAGAGGGGGAAAGAGAGAGAGAGAGAAACATCGACGTGAGAGAGATACATCAATCGGCTGCCTCTTGCACTCCCCCTACTGGTGATCGAACCCACAACCTGGGCATGTGCTCTGACTGGGAATGGAACCGGGACCTCTCAGTCCATGGACCAACGCTTAATCCACTGAGCCACACCAGCCAGGCTAAAGACAGAATTTTTAATTTAATTTAATTAATTTAAACTGAAATTTGAATAACCATATGTGGCTAGTGGTGAGTACTGGACAACACAGTTCTATAGGTCTCTCAGAGGGTCTCTGATGTACTGAACCCCAACTTCCCACAGTGGTAAGCCACCCAATCAATATACCCTTTATTAGCTTTCCTCTGTTCCTGTCTCACTTCCCTATTCTCTCATTATAATTCCTAGAATCATGTCCCAAATTAACCAAAGATAGAGCATCTAGAGTCTGCTTTTGAGGGAACTAAGACATTGAAAGGACCAAAATGAGCCACAAGAAATTAGAAACTGGGAGGAAAAGAAACAGTAGAAAAACATCAATAAAGTGTTATTAACAATCTCATACTGATAAGAATAGAGAGTACAGCCTTGAAACAAAAACATAGTATTAAAATAAAAATAGGGAACAACAAAACCCTGCGAGAAATTACAACTATAGTAACAAAATTTTTATAATTCAGTAGAAGGATAGAAAGATGATGTGAAGGACAACGAGAAAAATAGAGCAAAAAGTCTAAGAGATGAACTTTGGAAGAAAAATATATACTTTTAATTAGGCAATTATCTAAGGAGATACAATATCAACCTAGGAAATACAATGTCCAACTAGTAAAAGGTCTATAAAGAAAGAATTGAAAAAAGAGGAAATTACCAAAAACCACAGGAAAATTTCCCCAAACTAAAAGACATGAATCTCCTAAATAAAAAGACCCATCAAATATCAAAAAAGACAAATACCAAGGCACAACATCACAAAAGAAAACCCTAAAATCTCCCAAAGAGAAATCAGAATGGCTTCAGACTTTTAAACAGTAACACTGGATACTTTCAAACAAAGGGTGGGGGGGAGGATGAGACTACTTAGTTCAACAGTAAAAAGTATTTCTATAATCAAAGACTGCAAATACCAAAAATAGACTTTAAAATTGTGACACAGCTATACTAAGAGGATGGAAGAAGAGTGTGAGGGATGGATTCTAAGAAACCTAAATTCAACTATCATACAAGCATTGCTCAAACCAAAAACCTGGTAGAAGCATCATATTATTTTTAATTATGTAGATAAACACCATAAGAAGCAGTCAAACTAATTAGGAGTGATTCTATCTGGGGAGCAGGACTAGAGAATGGGGAAGAATTAGAAAGGGGACTGCAATTTTTCATTTTAAGTCTTTTAGTACTCTTTGATTTTTCTTTTTTTTTAATTAATTAAAAAAATTTTTTTTTCCATTTATTGATTTTAGAGCGAGGGGAAGTGAGAGGGAGAGAGAGATAGAAACATCGATGAGAGAGACCATTGACTGGCTGCCTCCTGCATACCCCACACTGGGGATCGGGCCCACAACCTGGGCATGTGCCCTGACCGGGAATCGAACCGGCGACCTCTTGGTGCATGGGTCGACGCTCAACCACTGAGCCACACTAGCCGGACTAAAATTAATTTTTAGAGACAGAGGAAGGGAGAAGGAGAGAGAGATAGAAACATGGATGAGGGAGAAACACTGATCAGCTGCCTCCTGCATGCCCCCTACTGAGGATGGAGCCCACAAACCAGGCCTGTGCCCTGACCAAGAACTGAACTGTCAGCCTCTTGGTTCATGGGACCACACTCAACCAACTGAGCCACACCAGCTGGGCAGTACTATTTGATTTTTAACTGTGTGCATGAATTACCTTGAAAGAAAGAAAGAAAAAAGACATATTATAAAAATTAAACAGACATTTTATGTTAAAAATTTTCAAGCTTTTGAAGCTATTTTTGATTATCAGTTGTAAAGAGATGGTCTAAGTAATTGGAATCCAAAGACAATCACAATACAGACAATATCTACTACTCATTTTAGCCATCTTATTCAATATATCTTAAGAAAAGGCTAACAGGAAAGAAATATAGTTAAACCTGCTCATTCATGCGGACGGAAGAGAGCTAGAATACGAATAAATTCATTTATTTTTGCCATTAAACAAATAAAATAAAATTTGTGGCAAAGATTTAAGTTCTTTATGTGGAGAATATTAAGCTCTATATTTTTATAAAATTAATTTTAATACTGGTTACTATCACTTGAGCACAGACAATGAGCATCCTGAATGCTAACAGAAATGTTATGCGCATAATAGACACACAGATCTTTTAACTAAATGACCAAAGTAGACCAAGCAGGGCTTCTAAAAAACAAGGAAAAGCCAGTATAAATTTAAATTTTACTGTGGATAATACATATACAAGTAGTAACTGATAACTAACTAGTGTATATTTAACCACTTTTAGGTTCAGTTTCATCTCTTTTCTCTTCCAGCTAACATTGTGCCCTTTCACTGTGTTGGGTTCCCAAAAAGTAACTGAATCATGGTAAAATACAGGAAAAGAAATAATGACATTAGAACATCTACAATAGGAGTATAAACTCACTCTCATTAGTTCTCATTAGATCTTACCATCAGCAGTATTTTTTAAACATTAGAAGTGAGAACTTAGGAAAAAAGGAAAAACTTCATTTGAAGGGAAAACTTCATCTGGAATTTTAGTAACTGTTTTTATTCAGCAAATAAATAATAATACCCTAAAAATGAGAAAAACTGACAAGCCTTTTCTAGGGCAGTTTTTAAAGCACTAATAAGTAATTCAACATTAAAATATTCCTTTCTAAATACTTATTTTTGACAGTTTACCTTTTTCCCCTCTCTCTTTCACAACATTATAATAAAGTCAATCAATTTCCTCATTTTCTATCTCAGAATTTTAATACAACTTATATAACAACTGTTTCTAATTCTACCAATATAATGAACCTTCAAAACTTCAGCTTTCTTATTTAGCACAAATAATTAACTTTCAAGTCCATTCATGTCTAGCTTTATACAAAAACCAAGTAAAATCCTTTATTCTCATACTGATAATCAACCTTACTAAATATTAGAGTCCACATATTAACTCATTAGACCTATAGAATAGGAAGAGAAGAAAGATCTACTATTGCTAGCAGAACTAAAGAGAAGAAAACGATCAGCAGGCCAGTACTTTAACTCCAATTTTTAAGGTGACCATGGCTAAAAATAGTATCTCTTCCTTTAAACTAAATCTGTATCTCCATTGTTGGAGGCATCAATAATTAATAAAGAATTTAATAAAGCAATAAATATAATAATTGTCAAGAAGATGATCCACTGAGATAGCAAAATCACAAGTATTTGAAAGATTAAATGATATCTAGAAAAGGTTTCTAATCTAAAATCCTGTTATTTTATTAACACAGAACTTTCTTAAAAAGAACTTTCTCTAATATTCTTTTGTAGGTTTTACTAAATAATGTTTTATGTTTTAAAAATGAGAAGCTGTTTCAAAAGGAGCCAGACTTTCTAATTAAGTTAACTGGAAATGAGACAAACTTATTGAATATGAAGGATATAAAATAATATTATTGACACAGTATGAGTTTTAGTGACTAAACAACATTATAACTTACTCAAAACTCATAAAGGAGTAAGACATTCCCAATACAATCTTAAATATAAAATGCAAGTAGCTATCAAATGAGAGGCTATCAGTAAATAATTGTTGAAAACCTGAACTCTTTAGTAAACAAACAAGGTACACCTTTTTCATGTACTTTGCATCTATCACTTAATAGATAGAAAAAACGCTTCCATATGAAATGAAAGCTATTTTTAAGAAAGCTATTTATAAGAAAGGCTTTCTGATGAGAAAAACTGAACTTGGGGAAAAATAAAGTACTAAACAAAAGTCTTGAGAATCACCTTATATTTCCCTAGCATGAAGTTTTTTCCTGTATCCTTGGACCTGTCAGTCTAGGATGAGCTTACTCTTAACCTATCATATGCTGGAAAAAGTCAAGATACAAAATAACTTCCACAAAGTCCAAGAATTTTTGTTGGGACTTTGTGGATTTTGAAAAAGAGGAATTTCAGGAAATTCCATGTAACCATTGTTCCCACAGAAAAATAAAACTGATTTGTTCACTTTTGGAATGGATGGACTTTTATCTGACAGAGCCAACAGAGAATTATAAAGCTAAACTACTTTAAGCCACAATCCTCACAAACAGCTAAGAGGCAGTCATCAAGAGTGTGATTCTTAGACTAGCAGAAAGAAAGTTTTCAAAAGAAGTTTTCTAAGTTTTACAAAAACAATTTTTTTTCTTTTTATTTATTTACTTTAATTATATTTTTTCTCTCTTTTTTTATTAATTTATTTTTGTTACAGATGTTTCTCCTTTTTTCTCCATTGACACCCTCCTCCCCATCCCCCCACCCCGTCCCCAGCTTTGTTGTCCATGTCCATCAGTTATGCGTACATGCGTATAAGTTCTGTGGTTTATCTCTTCCCTCGTCCCCCCAACCCTTCTTCTGAGGGGTGTCAGTCTATACCCTACTTCCACGTCTCTGGGTCTACCCTGTTCCTCAGACTGTTATGTTCATTATATTCCACAGATAAGTGAGATCATGTGATATTTGTCTTTCTCTGCTTGGCTTGTTTCGCTTAGGATAATACTCTCGAGGTCCCTCCATGTCATCTCAAAGGATAAGAGATCTTTCTTTCTTACAGCTGCATAGTACTCCATTGTGTATATGTACCACAGCTTTTTTATCCATTCATCCACTGATGGACACTTGGGCTGTTTCCAGATCTTAGCTATTGTAAATAGTGCTGCTATGAACATGGGGGTACATATATTCTTTCTGGTTGGTGTTTCAGGCTTCTTAGAGTATATTCCTAGAAGTGGGATCACTGGGTCAAATGGCAATTCAATTTTTAATTTTTTGAGGTAACACCATAGTGTTTTCCATAGTGGCTGCACCAGTCTGCATTCCCACCAGCAGTGTACTAGAGTCCCCTTTTCTCCACACCCTCGCCAACACTTGTTGTTTGATGATTCGTGGATGGCGGCCATTCTGACAGGTGTGAGGTGATACCTCATTGTTGTTTTAATTTGCATCTCTCTGATGATTAGTGATGTTGAGCATTTCTTCATATGTCTCTTAGCCATTTGTATGTCCTTTTTGGAGAGGTGTCTATTTAGTTCCTCTGCCCATTTTTTAATTGGGTTCTTTGTCTTCCTTTTGTTGAGATGTATGAGCACTCTATATATTTTGGAGATTAACCCCTTATCTGATGTATCATTGGCAATTATGCTCTCCCATACAGTGGGTTCCCTATCTGTTTTAATGGTTGTTTCTTTTGCTGTGCAGAAGCTTTTGAGTTTGATGTAGTCCCATGTGTTCGTCTTTCCCTTTGTTTCTGTTGCCTTAGGTGATGTATCAGTGAAGATTCTACTGCGTATGATGTCCGAAATTTTGTTGACTACATTTTCTTCTAGGATTTTTATGGATTCACGAGTCACATTTAAGTCTTTTATCCATTTTGAGTTTATTCTTGTGTATGGTGTAAGTTGATGGTCTAGTTTCATTTTTTTGCATGTAGCTGTCCAATTTTCCCAACACCATTTATTAAAGAGGCTGTCTTTACTCCATTGTATGCTCTTGCCACCTTTGTCAAATATTAATTCAGCATAATGTCTTGGGTCAATTTCCGGATTCTCTGTTCTGTTCCACTGGTCTATATGCCTGTTCTTGTGCCAGTAACAGGGTGTTTTGATTACAGTAGCTTTGTAGGATAACCTGATATCCGGTATTGTGATCCCACCTACTTTGTCCTTCTTTTTCAAGATTGCTGTGGCTATTCGGGGTCTTTTTTGGTTCCATATGAACTTTTGAAATATTTGTTCTAGTTCTGTGAAATATGTCACTGGTATTTTGATGGGGATTGCACTGAATCTATAGATTGCTTTGGGTAATATGGACATTTTAATGATGTTAATTCTTCCAATCCATGAACAAGGTATGTGCTTCCACTTTTTTATATCTTCCTCTATTTCTTTTATCAATGTCCTATAGTTTTCTACAAATAGGTCCTTTACTTCTTTGGTTAAGTTTATTCCTAGGTATCTTAATTTTTTTGCCACGATGGGAAATGGAATTGTTTTTTTAGTTTCTCTTTCTGTGAGTTCATCATTGGTGTATAAGAATGCCATCGATTTCTTGACATTAATTTTGTATCCTGCTACTTTGCCAAATTCATTTATTAAGTCTAGTAAATTTTTTATGGAGTTTTTAGGGTGTTCTATATATAATATCATGTCGTCTGCGAATAATGACAGTTTCACTTCCTCCTTTCCAATTTGGATTCCTTTTATTTTTTTCTTCACGTCTGATTGTTGTGGCTAAGACTTCCAGTACTATGTTAAATAAGAGTGGCGAAAGTGGGCATCCCTGTCTTGTTCCTGTTCTTAGGGGAAATGTTTTTAGTTTTTGCCCATTGAGTATGATGTTGGCTGTAGGTCTTTCATATATGGCCTTTATTATATCAAGATATGATCCCTCTATTCCCAAATTGCTGAGCGTTTTTATCAGAAATGGGTGTTGGATTTTGTCGAATGCTTTTTCAGCGTCTATTGATATGATCATGTGGTTTTTATCTTTCATTTTGTTTATGTGGTGTATCACATTTATTGATTTGCGAATATTGAACCAGCCTTCCATCCACTTGGGATGAATCCCACTTGGTCATGGTGAATAACTTTTTTGATGTATTGCTGGATCCGATTTGCTAGTATTTTGTTCAGGACTTTGGCATCTATGTTCATCAGGGATACTGGCCTGTAGTTTTCTTTCTTTGTAGTGTCTTTTTCTGGTTTTGGAATTAGGATTATGCTGGTCTCATAAAATGAGTTTGGAAGTCTTCCTTCTTCTTGAATTTTTTGAAATAGTTTGAGGAGAATGGGTGTTAATTCTTCTTTGAATGTTCGGTAAAACTCCCCCGTGAAGCCATCTGGGCCTGGGCTTTTGTTTGCTGGGTGAGTCTTGATTACATCTTCAATTTCCTTAGCTGTTATTGGTCTGTTCAAGTTTTCTATCTCTTCACGGTCCAGTTTTGGGAGACTATGTGTTTCTAGAAATTTGTCCATTTCACTTAGATTGTTGAATTTGTTGCCATATAAATGTTCATAGTATTTGCTAACGATCCTTTGTATTTCTGTTGTGTCAGTTGTTACTTCTCCTCTTTCATTTCTGATTTTGTGTATTTGGGTTCTCTCTCTTTGTTTCTTGGTGAGTCTAGCTCACCAAGGTTGAGGGTCCATCAATCTTGTTTATCTTCTCAAAAAACAAGCTCTTTGTTTCATTGATCTTTTGAATTCTTTTTCTGGTCGCTATGTCATTTATTTCTGCTCTGATCTTTACTATTTCCTTCCTTCTACTTGCTCTGGGGTTTTCTTTTTGTTTGCTTTCTAGTTCTTTAAGTTGTGAGGTTAGATAGTCTATTAGAAATTTTTCTTGTTTCTTGAGGTAGGCCTGTAGTGCTATGAACTTCCCTCTCAGAACTGCTTTCGCTGCATCCCATAGATTTTGTGTTGTTGTGTGTTCATTTTCATTGGTTTCCAGGAAGTTTTTAATTTCTTCCTTGATCTCCTCGGTAACCCATTCATTGTTTAATAACATGCTATTTAGCCTCCATGTATTCAAATGTCTTTGCATGTTCTTGTTGCAATTGATTTCTAGTTTCATGCCACTGTGATCTGAGAAGATGCTTGATATGATTTCAATCTTCTTGAACTTGTAGAGACTTAGTTTGTGTCCTAACATGTGGTCTATCTTTGAGAATGTCCCATGTGCACTTGAGAAGAATGTGAATTCTGTAGTTTTGGGGTGTAGTTCTCTGTAAATATCTATTAAATCCATTTGGTCTAGTGTTTCGTTTAGAGTCTCTGTTTCCTTGTTAATTTTTTGTATAGAGGATCTATCCAGTGATGTCAGTGGGGTGTTGAAGTTCCCTGCTATGACTGTATTCCTGTTGATTTCTCCTTTGAAGTCCTCCAGAAGATTTTTAATGTATTTTGGTGGTCCTATATTGGGTGCATATATGTTTACCAAGGTTATATCTTCCTGCTGGATACATCCTTTCAATATTATGTAGTTACTTTCTTTGTCTCTAGTTGTGGCTTTCATTTTGAAATCTATTTTATCAGATATGAGTATTGCTACCCCAGCTTTTTTTTCCTTTCCGTTTGCTTGGAAGATTTTTTTTCCATCCCTTCACTTTCAGCCTTGTGAGTCTTTTGTTGTGAGGTGGGTTTCTTGTAAACAACATATATATGGGTCATGCTTTCTTATCCAATCCGCTACTCTGTCTTTTTATCGGAGCATTCAATCCATTTACATTTAAGGTGATTATTGATATGTACTTATTTATTGCCATTTTTGTTTAGTGTGGTTCTACTTTCCTTCCTATTTCTTCTACTAATTACAGCAGTCCTTTTAACATTTCTTGCAGTGCTGGTTTGGTGCTAATGTATTCCCTTAGCCTTTTTTTGTCTGGGAAGCTCTTTATTTGACCTTCTATTTTGAATGATAGCCTTGCTGGGTAGAGTAGTCTTGGGTTCGGATCCTTGTTTTTCATGACCTTGATTATTTCATGCCATTCCCTTCTGGCCTGTAGTGTTTCTGTTGAGAAGTCAGCTGATAACCTTATGGGGGTTCCTTTGTAGGTAACCTGTTGCTTATCTCTCGCTGCCTTTAGGATTCTCTCTTTGTCTTTAATTTTTGGCATTTTAATTACTATGTGTCTTGGTGTGGGCCTGTTTGGGTTCTTCTTACTTGGGACTCTCTGTGCTTCTTGAACTTGAATGCCTTCTTCCTTCACCAAATTAGGGAAATTTTCTGTCACTATTTCTTCAAATGTATTTTCTAACCCTTGCTCATTTTCTTCTTCTTCGGCGACTCCTATGATGCGAATATTATTACGTTTCAAGTTGTCCCACAGTTCTCTTAAGCTGTCTTCCTGTTTTTTCATTGTTTTTTCCTTTTGGTTTTCTGATTGGTTGATTTTTTCTACCCTGTCTTTTAATTCACTGATCCGGTCCTCAGCTTCTTTTACTCTGCTGTTTAGTCCTTCCAATGTGTTCTTCATTTCTGCTATGTCATTCTTCATTTCCAGTTGGTTTATTTTCAATATTTCTATGTCTTTGCTCATGGTGTTGATGTCCTTACACATGCTGTTGAACTTCCTCAAGATCAAGGCTCTGAATTCTAGCTCTGTTAACTTGCTTAACTCCATTTCATTTATCTCATCTTCAGTGGAGTTCTCTTGTTCTTTCATTTGGCATCTGTTTCTTTGTTTTACTATTTTGGCTATCTCAGTGGTTTTTGGAGCCTGCCAAAAACAACTGTGGATGTTGGTGTTCTGCTGTTTGTGGCTCCCTGTACTGGGTTTGGATGAGCGTGAGAGGACCCAAGTTAAACACCACTGTCGAGTTTTACTTTCCTGGGTAGATTTGCAAGCCCAGAAAAGGTTCAGTTATCCTCTAGCTTTTTGCCTAGAGGCTATTAGTCCTGGTTACTTGAAGAGCCTTGGGTTCTTAGTTGAATGAGAACCTCCCTCAGGTGTTCAGCGTGAGAGGATTTCCCAAGGGTGGGGCAGATGCTGGTAGTTAATGAGCCTCGATTTGCATTTCAATGGCCCAACTGGGTGTGGCTGAATCTCCGAGGGAGGGGCTGCCGCCTCTCCCCAGAGCCCAGGGATGGAGTAAGACAGCCGCAACTCAGCAAAAGCTCTGAGCGCCCTCCAAATCCCGAGTGTCCCCACACAGTTCCAGTCCAGTCCGCCCTCCCTCTGCCGGAGCCCAGGTGAGTGGCTGTGGCTGTTTTAGCGCTCTGTCCCGGCCCTCCGCGCTGTGTAGCCGGCTCGGGCTTTAACCCCAAGGGCGGAGCACTGCTCTCGGGTAAGGCTGCTGCTCTCTGTGGGCTCCCAGCCCCCCTCTCGTGCCTCCACAATCCTACCAGGATCGATTCAGTGTCCCTGGTTGTATGGTCCTCACAAGCTGCTTTTCTGTTGCTTTTTCTCAACGATTTGTCTTTATTTTAGTTGTAATTCCAGTTTGGTACTGGGAGATGGTCTGTGTAGCTTCCATTCACTCCGCCGCCATTTTGGAATCTCTACTTTAATTATATTTTTTAATCACAGTTTATATTTTGTATTAGTTTCAGGTGTACAGCATAGTGGTTAGATAATCATTTACTTCACAAAGTGTTCCTGCCAATATTTCCAGTACCCACCTGGCACCACGCCTAGTTATTCCAAAAACAATTTCTAATATTTCTTACGACCCATGCAAGACCACTTGGTTATTGTCTTCTGTGTGCATTATGCGTGGTCTTTGATGAAAGGCAGAACTGGTTTTTAATACCAGATCAGTAACTACTGGCTGCCTAATCCTGCTTCACTTCTCTAAGCTTCAGTTTTCTCGATTGTAAAAGAAGACAACCATACCCAATTTTGATGACTACTTCATAAGGCTTAGGAAAGGGGAAAAAGAGATGATCATACAGATTAAAAGTAGCAGAAACCAATCTTACACAATATGTTAGGCAAATGGTAAAAAAGGAAACCTAAGTCGTCATATGAGGCCACTGTAACCCTAAAACCAACACCTGACATGGACAGCATGGGAAAAGAAAACTACAAATCAACCCCTCTCATAAAAATAAATGAAAATTCTAATAATAATAATTATTATTATTTATCAAGGTAAATCCAGCAACATATATAAGGATAGTATATATGACCAAGTGGGTTTTATTACAGGAATACAGTGTTGGTTTAACATTCAGAAACAAACCAAAGTAATTCACTACATTAACAAAACAAAAAAGAGAAATCCTAGGATCATCTCAATAGATGCAAAAAAAAGTATTTGATAAAATTTAACATTCATTCATCATTTTAAACTCCTCTCTGCAATCTGAGAATGAAAGGGAAGTTTCTTAATACGATAAAAAGTAACTACTAACACACACCCACACACCCCCACACACACATCACCTACAGCTAATATTGGTCTTACTGGTAAAATATTGACTACTTCTCCCTGAATTTGGGGAGAAAACAAGATTGTCCAATATCATCACTTCTACTCAATATTATTTTAAAGGTTCTAAAGCCACTATAATGCAATAAAAGGGCAGGAAAGTATAAAGATTAGGAGAAGTGCCCGGCCGGTGTGGTTCAGTGGTTGAGCATCAATCCATGCACCAAGAGGTCACCAGTTAGATTCCCGGTCATGACACATGACCAGGTTGTGGGCCCACTCCCCAGTGTGGGGCATGCAGAAAGCGGCCAATTGATGTTCTCTCTCATCGATGTTTCTCTCTCTCTCTCCCTGTCCCTTCCTCTCTCTTTCAAAGCAATAAAGAAGAAAAAAGAAATGAGATTAATAAAAGTAAAATTGTCTTTATCCACAGATCAACATAATTATATACGCAGAAAATGCAAAGTAATTGACAAACAAGCAACTATAATAAATAAGAACTACCAGTCTTTTACCTCCTTAAATTTATTCCTAGGTACATTTTTTTTTTTTTTTGCAATAGCAAAGAATTGTTTTCTTAATTTCTCTTTCTGATAGTTCATTTTTGGTGTATAAAGTTGCTGGCAATTTCTGAATATTAATTTTGTATCCTGCTACTTGCTGAATTCATTTATTCTAGTAATTTTTCTGGTAGAGTCTTTAGGGTTTTCTATATACAGTAACGTGTCATCTGCAAATAATGACAGTTTTACTTCCTCCTCTTCAATTTGGATGTGTTTTATTTCTTCTTCATGTCTGATTGCTGTGGCTAGGACTTTAGTACTGTTAAATAAGAGTGGTGAAAGCAGACATCCCTCTCTGTCTTGCTACTGATCTTAAGGGAAGTGCTTTTAATTTTTGCCCATTGAGTATGATGTGAGCTGTGGGTGTGTCATATATGGCTTTTATTATGTTAAGGAATAATCCCTCTATTCTCACATTGCTGAGAGTTTTTATCATAAATGGGTGCTGGATTTTATCAATTGCTTTTTTTGCATTTATTGATATGATGATGTGATTTTTAGCCTTCATTTTGTTTATGTGATGTATCATGTTTACTGATTTGCCATGATTGTACCAACCTTGCATCCCCAGGATAAATCCCACTTGATCATGGTATATGATCTTTTTAATGTATTGCTGGATCCGGTTTGCTAATATTATGTTGAGTATTTTAGCATATATGTTCATCTGAGATATTGGCCTATAATTTTCTTTCTTTGTAGTGTTTTTATTCAGTTTTGGAATTAGGATAATGCTGGCCTTGTAAAATGAACTTGGGAGTCTTCCCTTCTCTTAATTTTTTAAAATAGTTTGAGAAGAATAGGTGTTAATTCTTCTTTGAATGTTTGGTAAAATTTGCCTGTGAAGCCATCCAATCCAGGACTTTTGTTTGCTGGGAGTTTTCTGATTACCACTTCAATTTCATTTGTTGTAATTGGTCTATTCAGATTTTCCGATTCTTCAAATGTAAATCTTTTAAAACTCAATTATTTTTGAGCCAACTAAGCATACACTCTTTCACAGTTTTAGGAAGAATTGCTTGGGACCAGCATTATGAAAACCAATTACTGTACTCTGGTATTAATACAGGGCTAATACCGTGATGGCTAAAGAACTACTGAAATGTGTAAGGATGGATTTTTGCCCCTTCACTGAATTCTACTGTTTAGGGCACCCCTTTGTCTTGATCTCATTTCCTTTTACATCCCTACTCTAGCTACTATCTCTGCTCTGCTTTAACCTCTCTTCCTATTATCTTTAGTTCTTTGTATGTATCTTTTAGCTCTATGTATCTTTCCCCCTCTCTTAACATATTTAGATGTATACCTATCTTTGAAGCGAACATGCGCATGGGCACACACACACACACACCCTTTTCCTGGTTCTTGCTTTCCCCTCAAAACACTGGTTTTTCACTCCAGCGCCACTTTCTTCAAAAAGTATAAAATTTCCACTTCCACTCCCAAATTCATGTTCATTCCCAGAGATCATTAGTAATGATCTCCATCTCCAAATCAAAGTGCTTTCTTAGCTACATCAATGCATCATTTAACACAGAACACATCCTCCCCATCTTCAAATTGTCTCCTCTTGAATTCCACGATTCTGTGCCCACCAGGTTTTGTTGAGCCTCAACTTGAAAGAATTTAGGGAGCCTTCTTTAAGGAAAAAAAGTAGAATTACTAATACAAAATTAGGCACAAAGGTGAATACTTATCTAGAATTGGAGGTGGGGGGAGAAATCCTAGCATCAGAAGCATTATAAAAATCGAGAAAAAAATAACATCATAATTCAATAAACTTGATGACACATTTCTAGAGTACTTTTCCTACATTTTCATTGCACATCTTTTGTGATCACTTCTTAATATGATAATTTCACTAAGATTTTTCTATAAAGAAATGAATTTTAAAAGCTTTCTAAATATTAAATTATACTTTTCATTTTAGGTTCACCAACTGTTACTGATCATGTCATACAAAATTTTCATAATGTAAAATTTTATTAATTTCTTTCCTTTATCAGACTCAAGAATTTTCCCCAGACTAGGTTCTGGCTCTGTATATTTTAAATTGTGTTTCTCTTACCCTGCCCACATACTTTTAGTGTCAGGCACTGTAGGACATGTTCATATAACCTATGATGTCTGGCTCTGCATCTTTGTATCATAACACTGAGTCAGTACCATGGTTAACAAGAGTATTCTTAGGTGTCACTCCTATACCAGAACATCTGGGAAAAACTTAAATATACTCCAAAGTGACAAACAAACAAACAAAAAACAACAAGAAAACACACAAAAATATATGCCACCCAAATTAAATGTAACCCCAATTTAACTTTCCTTTAGCCGAATCCCAAAAATGCCTACAGATATTTCAATGCTACATGACATGAGGTTAAGCCAAGAATGGAAAGAGATAGCAATCTTAACTTAAAATACCTGACTTTTGGAAATCCTATAGAAACACAGGGTCATGTGAACACCTTCTTCCCAAAGTCATGGAAGAAATTTGCACCCTAGAGCTTAAATTTAATTAGTTTTAATGGTAAATCCCCCACATCCTACCACTCTGACTCTGCTTCCTTCACTGACTCCTCTTTATCATGCCAACCACTAAATATAGGTACTTCCCATAATACTTGCTATTCTCCTAAAAACCTGAACAACACAGATATTTCCCAAAGTCACTTTGTCCTTAATTTAATTCTGTCTACACTCCTTTTTTCCCCAACCTCATCCATTCCCAGGGTTCAACTAAGACCTTTTAAGCAAATAATCCTCCCTCTAGAATCTAGTAACTAGATACTATCAAATCCATGGGCAAGGGAGATGCTTAGTCTTGTGGTCTGCATGAACTCCAGGGTTTAAATTCCCAGGGGTACATAGCAGGCCTTCAGTGAAATATACTGAGTGACTTCTAAAGTTTATCTCTGGCCTCATTCTGTCTTTCCAAGCTCCAAACCTGCAATCTTCAACTGCCTACTGACCATGTCCACTTAGATAACGTCTGCCTCTCTCCTCCTCCTAGAAAACACACACAAAATCCCACAGCATTTGGAGTACTTTGAACTTATTTTTAACACTCAATGATACATTTCAAACTCTTAGAAAATAATAATCGCCCTGACTGGTGTGGCTCAGTGCTTAGAGCGTTGGCCCATGCACTGAAGGGTCTCAGGTTCAATTCCCGGTCACGGGCATGTACCTGAGTTGCAGGTTCAATCCCTGGCCCCTGTTGGGGCACGTGTGGGAGGCAACCAATTGATGTGTCTCTCTCACATAGATGTTTCTCTCTCTCTTCCCCTTTCCCTCCCCTCCCTCCCTTCCACTCTCTCTAAAAATCAATGCAAACTATATCCTCGGGTTAACAAAAAAAAGAAAGAATTATCATAGTAACCCTTAAGAAATTTAAGACATAATAAAATTAATTATAGGCCTTGAAAAAGAAAAATCCAGATTATTCCACCTCTAATAGCTTAAACTTCTCTCTTTAAAAAAAAAAGCCAGATGGCTCATCAGCCATACCGATAAAATTTTAACTTATCTGGAAACATACTCAGTGTCCTATACAAAGGCACCATAATTAGAAATGCAAAGCCTATTGCTAGTTATAAAACATGAACAAATAAAATCCTTTTGACAAAGAAAATAAATACAATAAATAAGTTAAATATTAATAACAAGTAACTAAATAACAATAACTATGCCTGTATACATGTCTTAAGGTTTTATATACAGAATGTACTCAGACAATACAGAGTACGTGTTCAGTCATGTAGCCTTGCTGCACTGAAAGACCTCCTTGTAAACACACTACTAAAACAAAAGAGTTCCCAAGCAAACAGAACAAACTGCTGACATAAGTGTGGCCCTGACATATCTATTTGCGTTCAGTTGCTAGGATTCAGTGTGTCCATTTTTCTCTAAGCTTTAAAACATATCAACTCTTTAATATTATGAAAATTCTGAAGTTAAACAAAAGACTGAAAAACTGCTGGATATATATTAAAAATATTTCAAATTCAAATCTCTAATTTCTTAAAACATGCATGTTTTCCCCTATGGTAAGAAACAAATATAAGTGAAAATTTTAATTTCTTTAACAAAAAAACTCAATTTCAATAAAATAAAATGAAAAGGCAAACGGCATACTTTCAAGTTACTACCAGAGAAATAAAATTTTTGAGTGCAACTTTAAAAGAAAATACCTCGTATCGTTTCAGAAATTTTGTGAATCTGTGTAATTGAAAAGCACATATTTTGCATTATTCTAAAAAAGAAAACTAGGTGGTGATCAGAGTAAATTCCTAAAGTTGTTCCAGTAACCATCCACTCTGCCTTTAGAATTATAATCTTAAAATTATGTTAATTGATAAAATACTGAGAGATAAACTGAATTGTATTGTCAGTCACATGATCTGTGAGGGAAAAGGCAACAAGAAATCTGTTACACAAATAAAACAGAAACAGTGGCAGCCCCAGGATTATTTTTCCTAGCTCCATAAACTATCATCCTATCTCCAATTATGGGTCAGTGAGAAAGCTCCCCCAGGAACTTCCCGCTGCTCTTGGTAGAGCCCAGGTATGATGCATCAAACTGGTTTGAACTACCTCTGGTTGGCAGCTAAACCAATCAAAATTTCAGGAAAACCTTCAGAAGATCAATATTTAATGTTAAATGAGCCCTGGCCGGTTTTGCTCAGTGGTCAGAGCATCGGCCCTCGGACCAGAGAGTCCCAGGTTCGGTTCCCGCTAAGGGCACGTACCTCGGTTGCAGTTTGTTCCCACCCCGGTTGGGGTCGTGTGGGTGGCAACCAGTCAATGTGTCTCTCTCACATCAATGTTTCTCTCCCTCTTTCCCTCCCTCTCTCCCTCCTGCTCTATCTGAAGATAAATGCAAAAATGTCCTCAGGTAGGATAAAAAAAATTTTTTTTTTTAAATATTAAATGAACACAGCATTTAACAATGTCACTTCACATTCCTCACTGGCTTTCAACTATTTAAATATTTTTTCAAGTTTTATATACTTTGGGATACAACTTTCACACTATATTTCAAGATTCAAATATTTCCCATCAACTCAATATAACATATATTTACTACAAATATGTTATTTAAATAAACATTTAGGAAGTCACAAATTAGTAATTTTTCTATCTATATCAAAATTTATTATCTTTAGTACCTGACAATTAATATTTTTCACAAATCAGAATTTCATATTAGTAAAAAGCATCCTAAATGGTCTATCTTGATTTTTTTTCCAAGTGTCTGGCTTTTTTATTCTCGTATTTATAAGTAATGAGGGAATATTTGGGAGATATTTTGGTCAATTTCAACAAAATCGTTATAAAAAACAAGCAAATATAAGTAACTTCAAATACTAAGCTTATATTCTGGGTGATTTTATTTTAAAAATTATTTTAATAAAAGAATGACACCTTCAGATTATATCATTGGCTTTTTTATATTTGTTGTAATTTTCTTTTTTAATCCTCACCTGAGGATATTTTTCTATTTATCTTCAAATAGAGTGGGAGGGAGGGAGAGGAAGAGAAAGGGAGAGAGACAGAAACATCCACAAAAGAGTGACACATCGACTGGTTGCCTCCCGAGCAGGACCCCACCCAGGGCCAGGGACAGACTGCAACCTGGTATGTGCGCCTGACCGGAATCAAACCGAAACTGGAAAGGGCTTTTATTGCAATTTTTATTTATTTTTGTTACACATGTTTCTCCTTCCCTCCGCCCCCTCAGACACCCTCCTCCCACCCCCCCCACTCCAACATTGTTGTCTATGTCCATTGTTTATGTATACATGTATATAAGTTCTTTGGTTTATCTCTGCCCCACCCCCCATGTCCTTCTTCTGAGGTTTGTCAGTCTGAACCTTACTCCTTTCTTTGTCTCTGGGTCTATTTTGTTCATTAGCTTATTTTGTTCATTATATTCCACAGATAAGTGAGACCATGTATTTATCTTTCTCTGATTGGCTTATTTCGCTTAGCATAATACTCTGCAGGTCCCTCCCTGTTATTTCAAAGGATAAGGGATCTCTCGTTCTTACAGCTGCATAGTGTTCCATTGTGTATATGTACCACAGCTTTTTTATCTACTCATTATCTATTGATGGACACTTGGGCTGTTTCTAGAATCTTAGCAATTGTAAATAGTGCTGCTATGAACATAGGGGTACATCTATTGTTTCTGATTGGTGTTTCAGGCTTCTTAGGATATATTCCTAGAAGTGGGATCACTGGATCAAATGGCAGTTCAATTTTTAATTTTTTGAGGAAACATCATACTGTTTTCCATAGTGGCTGCACCAGTCTGTATTCCCACCATCATTGTACTAGAGTCCCCTTTTCTCCACACCCTCACCAGCACTTGTTATTTGATGATTTGTGATGGCAGCCATTCTGGCTGGTGTGAGGTGATAGATACCTCATCGTTGTCTTAATTTGCATCTCTCTGATGATTAGTGACACTGAGCATTTTTTCATATGTCTCTTGGCCATTTGTATGTCCTGTCTGGAGAGGTGTCTATTTAGGTCCTCTGCCTATTTTTTAATTGGGTTCTTTGACTTCCTTTTGTTGAGTTGTATGAGTACTCTGTATATTTTGGAAATTAACCCCTTATCTAATGTATCATTGGCAATTATGCTCTCCCATATAGTGGGTTCCCATTCCATTTTGATGCTTGTTTCTTTTGCTGTGCAGAAGCTTTTTAGTTTGATGCAGTCCCATGTGTTCATTTTTTCCTTTGTGTCTCTTGCCTTCGGCATTATTATCAGTGAAAATTCTGCTGCGTATGATGTCTGAAACTTTGTTGCCTACATTTTCTTCTAGGATTTTTATGGATTCACGAGTCACATTTAAGTCTTCTATCCATTTTGAGTTTATTCTTGTGCATGGTGTAAGTTGGTGGTCTAGCTTCATTTTTTTGCAGGCAGCTGTCCAATTTACCAACGTCATTTATTAAAGAGGCTGTCTTTACTCCACTGTATGCTCTTGCCACCTCTGTCAAATATTAATTGAGCATAATGTCCTAGGTCATTTTCCAGGTTCTCTGTTCTGTTCCATTGATCCATATGCCTGTTCTTATGCCAGTACCAGGCTGTTTTGATTACAGTAGCTTTGTGGTATAACCTGATACCTGGTATTGTGATCCTTCCTACTTTGTTCTTCTTTTTGAAGATTGCTGTGGCTATTCAGGGTCTTTTTTGGTTCCATATAAATTTTTGAAGTATTTGTTCTACTTCTGTGAAATATGTTGTTGGTATTTTAATGGGGATTGCATTGACTCTATAGATTGCTTTGGGTAGTATGGACATTTTAATGATATTATTTCTTCCAATCCATGAACAAGGTATATGCTTCCATTTTTTTATATCTTCCTCTATTTCTTTTTTCAATGTCCTGTAGTTTCCTGCAAATAGGTTCTTTACTTCTTTGGTTAAGTTTATTTCTAGGTATCTTAATTTTTTTGCCACAGTGGTAAATGGGATTGTTTTTTTAGTTTCTCTTTCTGTGAGTTCATTATTGTTGAGGGTGGGTCTCTTGTAAACAACATATATATGAGTCATGCTTTCTTATCCAATCAGCTACTCTGTCTTGTCATTGAAGCATGTAATCCATATACATTTAAGGTTATTATTGATATGTACTTATTTACTGCCATTTTTGTTTATTGTGGTTATATTTTTCTTCCTATTTCTTCTACTAATTACAGCAATCCTTTTAACATTTCTTGTAGTGCTGGTTTGGTGCTAATATATTCCTTTAGCCTTTTTTTGGTCTGGGAAGCTCTTTACTTCACCTTCTATTGTGAATGATAGCGTTGCTGGATAGAGTAGTCTTGGATTCCGATCCTTATCATTACCTTGATTACTTCATGCCATTCCCTTCTGGCCTGTAGTGTTTCTGTTGAGAAGTCAGCTGATAGCCTTGTGGGGGTTCCTTTGTAGGTAACCTGTTGCTTATCTCTTGCTGCCTTTAGGATTCTCTGTCTTTAATTTTTGGCATTTTAATTATTATGTGTCTTGGTGTGGGCCTTTTAAGGTTCTTCTTATTTAGGGTTCTCTGTGCTTCTTGTACTTGTATGCCTTTTTCATTCACCAAGTTAGGGAAGTTGTCTGTCACTATTTATTCAAACATATTCTCTAACCCTTGCTCATTTTCTTCTTCTTCTGGAACTCCTATGATGTGGATGTTGTTACGTTTCATAATGTCCCACAGGTCTCTTAAGCCGTCTTACTAGTTTTTAATTGTTTTTTTCTTTTTGCTTCCCTGATTGTGTGATTTTTTTCTACCCTGTCTTCTAATTCACTGATCTGGTCCTCGGCTTCCTCTATTCTGCTGGTTATTCCTTCCAATGTGTTCTTTATTTCTGCTGTCATTCTTCATTTCCAATTTCAATGTTTCTATATCTTTACTCATGCTCTTGAGCTTCCTCATTATCATCACTCTGAACTCTACCTCTGATAACTTGCTTAACTGCATTTCACTTATCTCTTCTTCGGTAGAGTTCTCTTGTTCTTTCATTTGGGATTTGTTTCTTTGTTTCACCATTTTGGCTGTCTCAGTGGGTTTTGGAGCCTGCCAAATTTTCCCTGTGGGTGTTGGTGTTCTTCTGGTTGTGGCTCCCTCTACTGGGTTTGGATAAGTGTGGGAACACCTACGTTAAACACCACTGTCAAGTCTTACTTTCCTGGATAGATTTGTAAGCCCAGGAAAGGTTCAGTTATCTTCTAGTTTTTTGCCTGAAGGCTGTTAGTCTCAGTTACTTGATGAGCCTTGGGTTGTAGCCCTCAGCTGAATAAAAAAATCCCTCAAGTGCTCAGGGTACGAGGATTTCCAGCAGGTGGGGTAGATGCTTGCTGGCTGTTAAAGAGCTTCAATTTGCATTTCTCTGGCCTGGCTGGGTGGTGGTAAATTCCTGAGGGAGGGGTTGTTGCTTCTCTCCAGAGCTCTGGGAAGGAATTCTTTGAGTAAGATGGCTACTGTCCTGTGAGGAGTGATTCAGCACGAAACACCCATTGCCCTCCCAGCTCTCCCAGCTGCCAAGTCTCCACACAGTTCCAGTACAGTCCGTCCTCCCTCTGCTGAAGCCCAAGGTGAGTGGCTGTAGCTAATTTACTGCTCTGTGCCAGCCCTCTGCGCTGTGGAGCCAGCTTGGGATTTTAACCCTGAGGGAGCTGCTCACAGCTAAAACAGCTGCTGTCCATGGGCTCCCAGCCTGCCCTCTTGCACCTCTGCAGTTCCTACCAGGCTTGATTTAGTGTCCTTTTTCTGTCCTTGGTTATATGGGTCCCCTCCAGCTGCTTTTCTGTTTGTTTTTCCCAATGACTTGTTTTTCTAAACGACTTATTTTAGTTCTAATTCCAGTTTGGTCCTGGGAAATGGTCTATGTAGTTTCCATTCACTCCGTCGCCATTTTGGAATCTCAACTGGCTTATTTTTAAGCCAAGAAGAGGTTAAGGTATTTTACAATTTAAAACAGGAATAAAGATAATTCAGTCTTTATCTTTCTCTTTAAGTTTTAATCACTGATGAGAAAAATAATCTAGATGGTTTTCTGCCATTTAAAAGTGAGAATATGTCTCAATTTAGAATAAATTATCCCCAAGAAAGAAAACCTTCCTTCTATATCTTAGAAACTGACCACTATTTGAATAATCTCAAATTAATTCTGGACCTAAACAACTACTAATCATTGACATTATTTTCTTTATAGTTTCAGCACTAAGTTATACACCCTGTATTAGGGAGTTTATAAAATACAGTAGATGCCCCACAATCAGCTCTTCTTTAAGTTAAAAGTGGAATTACATATTTGTCATTAGCACTTAAGTGTTGAGAATACAGGATTAGACAAAGGTATGAGAGGTCATAAAATTCAAACAGCCGACTTATATCCGTCAGGAATAATGTTTAGACACACACAAACAAAACAAAACAGAATGTGAACAGGCAATGAAAAGATTGGTGGAAGAAGTTAGGTATAAACAATATGGGTACAGAATTTTTCCTACCTATATCAAACTAAAATATTTGATCATTTAAATCATATAAGCTAAAAGAAAATATAGGTGAAAATCTAATCTGATCTCTGGGGTACAAACGTATTTCAGCAACTATAAAAGGGCTTACTATGTCCACCTGTAGCACAAATAGATTCACTCTGGCTACACGCAGCCTAGGTTCTTATTCACAGTAAAAAAATCCATGACCAATGAGAAACTTCAAGTCATTTAGGATGGTAACCAAAACCTACGTAAGATTTCAACCTCAGTATGCTTAAGGTGATAACCCTAAATTATTGGGGATTATATATACAACTTCAATTCGTGAAAGATGAGAGAAATGTTCCCTTAGTGGCTAGCTGTCTTCCAAGACTAGAAAGGTGTAACGTAAAATAAGGAGATAACAAGTAAATCAAATACATAATAGGTGTGGGTAGGTTTTAGTATATCCAGTTCCAGATGGGGTGGGGTGATAATAGATTAATACAACTATTTTCAAACTTTGAAAAACAATTTGGTATTATCTAGCAAAATGGAAGACAGACATACCCTACAACCTACCAAGTCCATTCAGGATAAATACAGCAGAGAAAATATCATACATGTGTACCAAATATATGTAGAGAATTGAAATTATATAAAGTATGCTTTCTGAAATAATGAAATTAGACTAGAAATCAGTAACAAAATGATAACAGAAAACTCCAAACACTCTGATATTATACAACTTCTAACTGAGCTGTGGTTCAAAGAGGAAGTTTAAAGGGAAATTAGAAAATAGTGTGAACCAGCCCTGGCCAGTTTGGCTCAGTGGTTAGAGCGTAGGCCATTGGACCAAAGAGTCGCGGGTTCCATTTAGGTCAAGGGCACATTCTTCGGTTGTGGTTCAGTCCCTGGCCCTGGTCAGGGCTGTGCAGGAGGCAACCAATCGATGTGTCTCTCTCACATCGATGTTTCTTTCTCTCTCCCTCTCTCTCTCTCTTCCTTCCTCCTCCCTCTCCCTCCTTCCTTGCCTCCCTCCCTCCCACTATATCTGAAGATAAATGGAAATATATCCTCAAGTGAGGATTAAAAAAAACAGTGTGAACCAAATAAAAAAACAAAATACAGCATATCAAAGTTTATGTCATGCAGATAGGCAGTGCTTAGAGGGAAAGGTATAACACTAAGTGTTTATATTAGAAAACAAAAAAATCAATATCAATAATCTAAGCTTCCACCTTAACAAAGTAGAAAAAGAACAAAATAAACCTAAATCACGCAGGAAAAAAAGTAATGATATCAGACATCAATGAAAGTGTCAGCAAAAATCAAGAAAATTAATGAAACCAAGGCTGATTCTTTGAAATGGACCAATTCCTTGAAAATTACAAACTACCAAAGCTCAACAATGATTTAAACAGATACCCTTTATAATCCTATAATTATTAAATAAATTGAATACATAGTTTAAAACTTTCCAAAGAGAAAATAATTTTTCTAGTCCCAGATAGTATCACTAGTAAATTCTATTAAACATTTAAAGAATAAATAAAACCAATTCTATATATTCTCTTCTGAAAATAGAAGGACCACTTCCCGACTCATTTGTAGGCCACCATTACCCTGATATCAAAATTAGACAAAAACATTACAAAAGAAAACTATAGACCTATATCTCTCATGAACACAGGTGTAAAAATCCTCAACAAAATATTCAGAAGTCAAATCCAGCAATATGTAAGAAAAATACACACCACAACCAACAGCAACTTATCCAAGCAATGCAAAGCTGGTTCAATATTCAAAAATCAATCAATGTAATCCACTATATTAACAGTCCAAAGAAAAAAGACACATATGATCATATCACTTGATACAGAAAAAGCATTTGACAACAATGAACTCTCAGCAAACTAAGAATAGAAAGGAACTTCCCTAACCTGATAAAGAACATCTATAAGAAAGCTACAGTCAACATCATATTTAATGGTGAAAGACTGAATGCTTTCCTGATAGATTCGGAACAAGAAAAAGATGTTGACTGTCACCACTCGTACTCAGCGTGGTACTGGAAGTACTAGGAAAGGAAGAAATACAGCTGTCCCTCTTAAAAGACAACAGTATTGTTTACATAAGAAAATCTCAAGGAATCTATAATAAATATTCGTATAACTAATAAGTAAATTTAACATGGTCACACACACAAAACAATCATATTTCTATATACTAGCAATGAACCAAAATCTAAAATATCATTTATAATAGTTCCAAAACATGAAATATTTATATGTAAATCTAACAAAAGGTGTACAGGATTTTTATGCTGAAAATTACAAAACACTGATGAAGAAAATCAATGAAGACCTAAATAAATGAAGAAATACTGCATATTTTTAGACTGGAAGACTAACATAATAAAAATGTCAGTTCTACCAAAATTGATTCTACAGGGTTTTTTATTGTTGTTGTTAGTTTACTTTGTTCATTGGATTCCATGTATAAGTGATGCTACTTGTCTTTCCCTGACTGGCTTATTTCACTTAGCATTAATACTCTCTAGGTCCATCTGTGCTGTCACAAAAGGTAAGATTTCCTTCTTTTTTACAGCCAAGTAGTATTCCACTGTGTAAATGTACCACAGCTTTGTATCCACTCATCTACTGGTGGGCACTTGAGCTGCTTCCAAATCTTGGCTATTGTAAATAACACTGCAATGAACATAGGGGGTGTATATATTCTTTCAAATTAGTGTTTCAGGCTTCTTTAGATATACTCCCAGAAGTGGGTCATGAGGCAGTTCCTTTTTCTTTTTTAATCCTCACCCAAGAATATATTTTTATTGATTTTAGAGAGAGAGGAAGGGGGAGAGAGAGAGAGAGAAACATCGATGTGAGAAAGAAACATTGATTGGTTGCCTCCCAAACGCGCCCCAACAGGGGATCAAATCTACAACCTAGGCATGTGCCCTGATGGGGAATCAAACTCACAACCTTTAGGTGTGCAGGACGAAGCTCCAACCAACTGAGCATCCCCTACCAGGGCATTTTTAATTTTTTGAGGTAACTTCATACTGCTTTCCACAGTGGCTGCACCACTCCGCATTCCTGATTCTACAGGTTTAATGCAATTATAATAAAAAATACCAGCCAAAATTTTTTGTAGATATAAACAAGCTGATTCTAAAATCTATACAGAAAGGCAAAGGAACAAAACTATTTAAAAAGAAAAAGTTGGAAGATTCACATTACACAATTTTACAGTAATCAAGGCACTGTGACATTGGCAAAGAGAAAGATACACTGATTAATGGGACAGAACAGAGAAACCAGAAATAGATCCACATAAATATAGCAAATTGATTTTTGACAAAGGTGCCAAGGCCATTCAATGAAGGAGAGTTTTTACAATAAATGATGTTAGAACAATTGGACATCTATACATAGGGGAAAAATGAAAGAAATTGCCTCATGGCTTCCCATTAGAATGAAATGTCAGTGTTAAATTAACATGGTCTACTAGGCCCTGTATGATCTACATTCTTCTTACCTCTCCTAACCACTCCCCAGCCACCCAGTTTTCTTTCTAATCCCCAAGCATGCCACAGGACTTCCCACCACAGGACTTTGCCTTTGCTAAAGTGTTCTTTGCTGGAATGTTCTTCCCCCAGATCTTACATGACCAGCTCCTTCATAACATTCATGTGTCAGTTAAAACATCCCCTCTTCAAAGAGGCTTTCCCTGACCACTGTACCTAAAGCACCACCTCCACCACCCAGGCACTAGTATCCCTTCATCCCATATTCTGTTTCACGGTCTTCATGCATTACAGTACTTAGAACTACCTAAAGTTATTTCACTGTTTTTATTTTTTATTTATCTGTGCTAGAATTTTTTTAAAGCTCCATCAGGGCAAGAACCTTATATGTCTCATTCACAGTACCTAGAACAAAACCTGGAACATTTGATTGTGCCCAATAAATATTGTTAAATAAAGATGACATTTAAGATGGATTGTGGGGAGGGGAGAGGAATCGACCTTGTCAATAGGAATCAACAGAGGAGGAAAAGAAATCAAACAAGTTCTATCCAGAGCTTCCATATAGTTGGAAGGTATCCTTAAGATTTCATCTCATTTTTATTAATCTGATGCATGAATATACTTTTTAAATATCCCTAATCTTTTCTTGAACACTTACTTCCCTTGGCATGCAAACCATTCTCACAAACTAACCAATTCTGATTCAAGCAACTTTAAATGATCAAAAGACTTTCTCATATTAATTTAAAAACTGTTATTTACATATTAGTCTTAGTTCTGACCCCAGAACTTCTCACAAAAATAGCAAATTTAATACCTCTCATGTGGCAGGCTGTCAGATATATGAAGACAGCTACATCATCCTAAATGTAATTTTTTTAAAAAATAGGTAACATTATTGACGTGCCTGCTGGGCTCCGGGCTAAGTACTTTATATGAATCATGCATTCACTCCTCACAACTATGATAAAGTTAGTATGACCGTGCCTATTTTTTATTTATTTTTTTTATCCTCACCTGAGGACACTTTTTCATTTTTTGTTCAGATAGAGTGGGAGGGAGAGAGAGGAAGAGAGAGAGAGAGAAACATCAATGCGAAGGTGACACATCGAGTGGCTGCCACCCACACGACCAACCAGGGCCGGGGACAAACTGCAACCGAAGTACATGCCCTTAGCGGGAACCGAACCCGGGTCTCTCTGGACCGCAGGCCGACGCTCTTAACTGCTGAGCCAAACCGGCCAGGGCGACCGTGCCTATTTTATAAATGAGAAAACTGAGGCCTGGATTAGATAATGTACCTAGGTCATCAAACTAGAAAATGAATTCAAACACAAAGCAATCCAATTCCAAAGCCTGTATTCTTAACTGTAAGCCTCACTCTCTGAATTACTCCTGTTCTTTCTATAATTTGTACTATGTCACTATGTGCAAATCACTCAATAGCCATGTTAAGGCAAAGAAGCTGACCCAATATCTTATATCTAATGATGAAGGCAATACTGATGTTCATGCATTTATAAGAGCCATGATATAATGCAAGACAATAAATAAGAGGATAAGCAGTGTAAAATTAGCATTTCTCTGCAAGTATCAATTTATCTTTTCATTTTTATGACCTATTATTCTTCTTTGTTCAGCATAAACTCCAAACTGAAATAATTTCCAGTTCTGAGCACACTATATCAATACTCCTCTGTCTCTGTTTACTTGATTTGCCCTTCCTAAATAGCCATTCCTCCACTTCTAAAGAGACTGATATCTTCTGAGTCCTTAAAAAGCTAATTGTGCTGGGTATATTTTATTTGCCCCCTCTAGATCCATTTTCCACTTTTTTCCACTCTGTTCTGTGCCTCCCGAAGGCTGTCTTGAATAGACTGGATCAACAGTCTCTTTAGCCCTGTCTTCTGGGTGGATTCAGCCAACTGAAGACACTGGCAGGACACTTAAAGAAAGGAAGAGAGCGAGCCTGGGGCATTTACTCCCCCAGTTCACACCTAAAGTCACCTCTTGTTAGCAACATCCCTCTACCAGAGGTCACTGCTTCTGTCAAATGGACCTCTACACAGCTACACTCTGAGTCTTGACAATAACTCCTCATCTCTGCCTTTATATATCTACTACCCATTGTTGCTCACCAGACACTTTATATCCCATTGGGGTTTCCCTAAATTCTTCCCACCCTTTCCTAAGTCACCCCGTCATTAAACTCTTCCAAGTTTACTCATTTGTGTCCATCATCTATTTTCTGCAGGACCCTCAGTGACAGAGCACCACTCTTTCCCTAGCACTTATCTGTATTTTGTTTATACCTTCTCCTCTGAATTTTGCTTTAAACTGCTCTTTTTTAAAAGCCTTAATAAAAAAAAAAACTTTAACCAAATGAGGACCCTAAAGATTCCACACATGCAAAGAAAGTTTACAATAAACAAATTCAGAATGCAGACTAGTGCAGCCACTATAGAAAACAATATGGAGTTTCCTCAAAAAATTAAAAATTGAACTGCCGTTTGATCCAGTGATTGCACTTATAGGAATATAACCTAAGAAGCTTGAAACATCAATCAGAAAGAATATATGCACCCCTATGTTCATAGCAGCACTATTTACTATAGCTAAGATCTGGAAACAGCCCAAGTATCCATCAATAGATGAGTGGATAAAAAAGCTGTGGTACAATTACACAATGGAATACTATGCAGCTGTAAGGAAGAAAGATCTCTTACCCTTTGAGACGACATGGAAGGACCTGGAGAGTATTATGCTAAGCGAAATAAGCCAATCAGAGAAAAACAAATATCACATGTTCTCACTTATTTGTGGAATATAATGAACAATATAAGCTGATGAATAAAACAGACCCAGAGACATGGAAGTAGGGAACAAACTAACAAACCTCAGAGGGAGGTGGGCTGGAAGGGCGGAAAGAGATAAACCAAAGAACTTACATACCTATATACATAAACAATGGACACAGACAACAAAACTGTGAAGGTGGGGGAGGCGGGGAATGGGAGCAGAGAGGAGGGTGTCAATGGGGGGAAAAGGAGAAACATCTGTAACAAAAATAAACAAACAAATTTTTGTAAAAATTCAGGAGAGCTTCAAGATATAAAAATCAACACAAAAATCAGCTATAGTTCTAATGAACAATTCAAAAATGAAATCAAGAAACAATTCTATTTACAATAGCATCAAAAAGAAAACTTAGGAATAAACTTGACAAAAGAGGTAAAAGACACACGAAAAACTCTAAAATGTTGCTGAAAAAAATTAAAACAGATAAATAGAAAGACATCCCATGTTAATGGATTGTAAGCCTTACTATTGTAAAGATGTTAATGCTACTCAAAGCAATCTATGAATTCAATGCAATCCCTGTCAAAATTTCAACAATGATTATGCTAAGTGAAATAAGTCACTGGCAAAAAAAGATAAATACTGTATGGTTCCACTTATATGAAGTAGCTACAGTCAAATTCATGCAAACAGAAAACAGAATGATAGTTACCAGGGGTTGGAGGAAGGGAGAATGGAGACTTACTGTTTAATGGGTATAGAGCTTCAGTTTAGGAAGATAAAAAAAATTTCTAGAAATGGATTGTGGTGATGATTGCACAACAACTTAATGACACTAAGCTGTATACTTAAAAATGGTTGAAATAGTAAGTATTATGTTATATATTTTACCTGTATAATATATTTAATGTATAACCTCTTGTGATGATACATTCCCGGGACATTTATTTTATCCCTCCCCCAACTGCCTTGTGCCAAGGCCAAGGCAGGCATCCCATTTCCATTGCTATATTTATTTCTCATTTACCCTTACACTGACGGAGTAGCACTTTGGGGCCTCAGCTTTAGGCAGACGTCTCCTATTCGATTCCTGACTTCAGCTACACCTAGGTTTTTATCTCTTGAATCTAGCCATACCTAACAGCAGCAAATGTACAAGGTCTCTAAGAATGGTCAGAAACTCTTCAAGTGAAAGCTGGTTTTATTTTTACTTGCTTACCTCTTCAGATTCCTACTGAAGGAGAGCAGACTATGCCACCCCAAAATATGCCACTTTGACATACTGATTATTTTGAATTAAAGGTATTTGAGGAACAGCCAATGCAAGGACGCTCTGACCCTCTTTTGTCTCCTGTTGAAAGCAGGGGATAAATCTCCTATGTAAAAGGTAACTTCCTCTGTACGTGGAGGGCAACAGACATCCTTATCCCCACAGCTAGGGAATTTAGAGCCAAGAAGGTATAAACAAACCTTGTCACTTCATCAATTTATTAACCCAAGCCCAAACCACTTTTTCTTTTGTCAATTATTCTTTGTTTCTTTGTCTCATAGGTATAAAAGACTGCTAGTTGGGTCACTTCGTTGAGTCTCATATTTTCATGGGGCTCCCGTATATATACGTATTAAATTTGTTTTTCTCCTGTGATCTGTCTTATGTCAATTTAATTATTAGGCCAGCCAAAAAACCTAGAAGGGAAGAAGGGAAAGATTTTCTTCCTCTATACTATTTTAATTTCTTTTTGGCTATCATATTTTTTTTTTTATCAATGATTCCTTTCAAAAGATATTCTAATAAGTTTATACTACAGTTTAGTTGTTTCAACTGGGAGAGTTCTTATAGGCTTGTTATATATTGAAAATGGCACTCAGCATATTGTGGTATTTTCTGTGTACTAGCTAAGTTATTTGGGGCTATTTAGTTCACCCCTCTGCCTTAGTTCCAAGCTGCAAAACAGGATCCCAATACTTACTTCACAGAGTTGTTGAGACTAGCACGTAGTGAGTACTTGGTAATTATTACATCTTTTAATAATCCCTCCTTTCTGATCCTGAGTTACATTGCCTATATTATTTTACTACTGATACTGACATTTCTGGTACAGAATTTAGGCACCTTTTTCGGTTGTTATTACTGACTGGTGACTAAAAGTGAAAAATTTGCTTATTTGATTCTGTATGTTGTGACTTTTCAGTCTGTTAGTTGATAAGAAGTATTTACCTACATACTTAAGGTAAGGTGAAGATTATGCCAAAAAACTTTGAAAATTTCTTTTTGAGGTCACAGAAGTGAAATTTTTAAATTCATTTTTTATTTGTTTTATATCAGTAAGAAACTTTCATTGAAGATTACAGTCGGCCCTCCTTTATCGCAGCTAATCAGTTCCAGACTCTACCGCAATAAATGAATTTCTTTTATACAGTCGTCCTTCACCACTTCGCGCTTCGACTTTTCGTGGCTTCACTCTATCGCGGACCGTCGAAGTGCGAAGTGGCGAGGGACCACTGTAAAGCCCAACTGTTACTTTTTGAAGACTTTCTGAATCTCATCCTGGAAAGAGTTAGTTGTTCCTTCCATAATGCTCCCAACGTACCTTATCTATACCTCTGCCTATCATCTACCACACTGAATTGTAATTATTCATTTACATTTTCTCTCTCCATTAGCGTGTGATCTCCTTGCAATACAGACCCTGTTCTTGTTGTCTTAGTATCTCCAGGGTCTGGCATATATAAAAGACAATTAGTAAATATATGTTAATGCTGATCAAACTAGTTTTTACTACTTTCCTAAAATGACTCTTTAGATATTTGAAATGTGCTATCTCTCACTATCCTTTCTGTTGTTCTTTGATAGTAATTCCATCCAATTTGAAAAGTTCTATTCCCCATATACTTATTCATGAACAGGAGCAGCACACAGCAAACTACGGGGGGAAACTGACAAATCCACCTGTAAAGTGAGATTTTTAATACCCTCTCCAGTTACTGATGCCTCAAGAAGATAAATAAGTCAGTGAGGACACAGAAGCCCCGACAAGGACAAACTTTCTCTACCAGAGAGCTAACAAACACTCAACCTAACAAGTAAAATATACATATTACTTTCAAGCACATAAAACATTTATGAAAACTGACCACATCAGGCCATATATATTCCTTGCCCACAAGGCAATTAAATCAGAAATCAACAACAGTAAAATAACTAGAAAACCTGAATATGATTATTTATTTTTTTAAGTCTAAACAACTCATTAGTCAAAGGAGAAATCAAAACAAAAATTAGAAAATACTTCAGATTGTATTGCTCCTCAATAGCTGCTATAAATTTGAATTTTTCATAGCCAAGACAATATAGACAAAATATTTAACCAAAGAGTTCAAAATAAAATCATCCCAATTACCTATTTTCCATTTATATGTAGCAATTACTTTTTTTAATCCTTGAATTTTATCTAGGAGGATAATCATTCTGTGAGCATCCATAGCTAAGTCACAAAAAACTTCAAAAGTTAAAAAGAAAAAATTCATCCCTGAGAAGTGAGAGAAAAAGCTCTAAAAACACAGAAGTGACAGTTCTGTACCCTTTGAACAATCTTTACCATTGCATGAGCTTTTATTAACAGTCAATAATCAAATGTATTCCAATCCTGGATAGTTACTGCCTCTGATGATCTGATCTTTTTGTAATGAAACTATAAATGCAACATTTCAAAAAATCAGATAAATAGGGACTCTGGTTTTATCATCACGTTTACATTTTTGTCAAGTCCAAGGACAGCCAGCTAAGATATGTATATTCCAAAAAAGACCAAAGTAATAACTTCTGCTGGCATCTCTTCTTCTGACTCTCCATTTCCCTCATTGATCTTCACCCAAATAGTAAAAGTAATACAACTGCAATTGAGTTTACTATTATCAATGTCACTCTCATTACAGTTCTTATGGATCAAATAAGATTCATTAGCTGAGACTTAATTCCTGGCTCCTCTCCAAATCTGCCAATTCCCTGGTCTGTTCCCCAGCCAATGTTCTTGAGGAAATGCTCCTCGTGCAGCACGGCAATGGCATTGACATAGAGCAGGGCAGCCTGCAGCAGTGAGCACAGGGTATAAACGCCATGGTCACCGGGAACCACCCCGAGAGCCAAATGATTTGTGGACAGCCACCACAGGGAACGTGGCGCCGCCACGGCCGGTGCACTCATACATATATTGAAACTTGATATATGACAGGGAACAGTGCCGATAACTGGATAATAAACTTTTCAATAAACTGTGTCGACATAACAGGATATCCATATAAATAAAAATATGAGATTAGATTTCAAGATGGTGACAGAGTAGGTGGAAGCTACATTCACCTCCTCCCAGAACCAAAATAAAATTACAACTAAATTAAAGAACAAACATCCTGCTGGCCAGTGTGGCTCAGTGGATTAAGCGTTGCCCCATGGACTGAGAGGTCCCGGTTCGATTCACGGTCAGAGCACATGCCCGGGTTGTGGGCTTCATCCCCAGTAGGGGGCGTGCAGGAGACAACCAATCAATGTTTCTCTTTCACATCAATGTTTCTATCTCTCTCTCCCTTCCTCTCTCTCTAAAAAATCAATTTAAAAAAACATATTAAAAAACAAACAATCATCCTGAATAACCAACTGAAGACTAAAGAGAAGTCTTATAATCAAGGATTTACTGAAGAAACCACATCAACACTGGTAGAAAGAGCAGATATATGAAAAGGGTTAGCTCTGCTCCCAAAAGCAGAGGGTCTCTCAGCTTCAGGGGGTTCCACCTGAGAAGCGTGGAGACTAAATCCCAAGCTAGGCTCCTCAGCCCAGAGCACCAGAGTCAGTACCAGAGTCAGGTAGAGGCACCCACATAAAATCAGGCTGTGAAAAGCAGAGGGGTTCATGTCTGCAAGGGAGAGACAGAGCCCGCTGGCGATATAGGCACCTCTTTACGGGCCAACACACACAATTTTATTCACAGCCACTCACCCAGGGCTCTGGCAGAGGGAGGGCAGAGAGGACTAGAGTCACCTGAGAAGAGCCAGGGGTATATGGCTCTGGGGGTTTGGGGGACAGCTGCCAGGATCCCTGTGCTGAGTCATTCTCCAAAACCACAGTCACCCTCTTTCTTGGGTGGAGCATGCCCCTCCCTGTGGCATCAGCCCAGGGGAAAGCAATTGCCCCATGCTCTAGACTCCTTGTTGCCCCACCCTGTGGAACTTAAGCCCCGCTGAGGAGTCAGCTGCCTTGGCCAGGGGTAGATGACTGGGCAGACTGAGGGGGTATCAGTGATTGAGTTATGTGGCTTTGAGGTGGGGGCCATTTCCCCCACTTTCCTGTGAACTTGACTGGCAATCCCCACTCACCAGAGATCTGCTAGAACCACCTTCAGGCTTCCAGCAGACCCACCCTCCAAACTCTGGCTCTGGCTCCAAAGGCCCCACTCACCCAACTCCTAGTGGCTCCACCCTGCTGAATTTGGACAAATCTAGGACAGATTAGTCCTGTGGTTCTAAGGCAGGGACCACACCCACCATGTACCCTGAAGTCTAAACTACACTGCCCCCTCACAAGTAATCCAATAGCCCCTTCATCCCAACTCTGCCAGAGGCTTTTTCAGTGACTGAGCCTAACAGGCAAATGGCAGGCAGAGGCATATCTTGTCAGGGTGCCTTGGGACTTTTGCTGACCTGTCCCTGGGCCCAGTGCTGGTAAAAGCCGACCTTAGTGTGCAGTTTGGTCCTTCCCACGCGTGCGCCCAAGCCCAATAAAGGCAGCCACAAACTGGATTACTTGTAGCTCCAAATAGGTTGCTGATGGTCAGGCACAGACAGCACCTGACATTGGCCTACACCAAATTCCATCCCAAGAAGCCCAGAACCAACACACCAAGTGGCCACCTTCAGACAACATCAGAGCAGGATCCAATAAGCTTCACAAAGAGCATATCCAAAGGGAGATCTCAGCAGGCACTAAACCCCGATGAGGTGAATTCCACTTCATGGGGTTAGTACCAGCACAGCAGCTTGCATGCCATGGTCAGAGTTAAGCTGCACAGTCGGCCAGCCTGAAGGTTGATCCCACACACATACTGACCTACAGCAATCAAGAGTCAATTACAACAGGAGGGCCCACATAACCTATATAAGAGACATTCTTAGAACACCCCGCTCCAGTGATCAAGGACACTGCACCACTGGGCCCCATAAGACACCTACTACATAAGGTCATCCTACAAAGACTTGGAGTCATAGAAGACCTATCTAATACATAGAAACAAACACACAGAGGCAGCCAAAATGGGGAGACAAAAACAAGCAGAAGAATTCTCCATAAAAAGAGCTAAATAAAATGGAGGCAAGCAATGTATCAGACATAGAATTCAAATAAATGGTTATAAGGATGCTCAAGAAACTCAGTGAGAACTACAGCAGCATGAAAAAGGACATATAAACCATGAAAAAGAACCAGTCGGAAATGAATACCATTTCTGACACCAAGAATACACTGAAAGGAATAAAAAGTAGGTTGGATGAAGCAGAGGATCAAATCAGAGATTTGGAAGACAAGGTAGAAAAAAACACCCAATCAGAGCAGCAAAAAAATAAAAAGAATGAGGATAGTTTAAGGGACCTTTGGGACAACATGAAGCATAGCAACATCTTCATAGGGGTACTTGAAGGTGAAGAGAGAGAGCAAGGGATCAAAAACCAATTTGAACAAATAATGACCAAAAACATCCCTAAACTGGTGAAAGGAAAATACCCACAAGTCCTGGAAGCACAGAGAGTCCCAAACAAGATGAACCTAAAAAGGTCCACACCAAGACACATCATAATTAAAATGGCAATGGTTAAAGACGAAGAGAGAATCTTAAAAGCAGCAAGAGAAAAGCAGTTTGTTTCCTACAAGGGAGCTCCCATAAAACTGTCAGCTGATTTTGCAACAGAAACATTTCTGGCCAGAAGGGACTGGCATGAAATATTCAAAGTGATGAAAAGTAAGGACCTACAACCAAGACTACTTTATCCAGCAAAGCTGTCCTTTAAAATTGAAGAAGAAATAGTTTCCTAGACAAGAAAAAGCTAAAGGAGTTTGTTCCAATCAAACCAGTATTATAAGAAATGCTAAAAGGGGGTGGAGGAGGAAGAGAAGGAAAAAAAGAGGAATACAGTTAAAAGAATAAAATGGCAATAAATACATACCTATCAATAATCACTTTAAATGTAAATGGCTTAAATGCTCCAATCAAAAGACACTGAGTAGCTGAATGGATAAGAAAGCAAGACCTATATATATGCCATCTACAAGAGACCCACTTCAGAACAAAAGATACACACAAACTAAAAGTGAAGAGATGGAAAAAGACTGCATACAAATGGAAATTAAAAGAAAGAGCTGGTGTAGCAATACTTCTGTCTGACCAAATAGACTTTAAAACAAAGGCTATAGTAAGAGACAAAGAAGGACACTACATAATGATAAGGAAGCAATCCAACAAGAGAATATAACCCTTGTAAACATTTATGCACCCAACAACTAAAATTATGTAAAGTACAATGGACATAAAGGGAGAGATTGATAGTAATACTGTCAAAGTAGGGGATTTTAATACCCCGTTGACATCAGTGGATAGATCTTCCAGACATAACATCAACAAGGAAACAGTGGCATTAAATGACACACTAGATCAGATGGATTTAATTGATATCTTCAGAGCATTTCACCCCAAAGCAGCAGAATAGTCATTCTTTTCAAGTGCACATGGAACATTTTCTAGGATAGACCACATTAGGACACAAAACAAGTCTCAATAAATTTAAAAGGCTGAAATTATATGAAGCATCTTCTCTGACCATAATATGAAAATAGAAATCAATCACAAGAGGAAAAATAACACTGAAAAACATACAAAGACATGGAGGCTAAATAATATGTTACTAAATAATAAATGTGTTAAGAATGAGGTCAAGGATACCTTGAAATAAATGAAAATGACAACACAAAAACTCAAAATCTATGGGGCACAGAGAAAGCAGTCTAAGAGGGAAATTCATAGCATTACAGGCCTACCTCAACAAACAAGAAAAATTTCAAATAAACAATCTAACTTTACACTTAAAGGAACCTGAAAAAGAACAAACAAAGCCTAAAGTGAGCAGAAGGAAGAAAATAATAAAGATCAGAGCAGAAATTAACCAAACAGAGTCTTAAAAAAAACAATACAGAAGATCAATGAAACCAAGAGCTAGTTCTTTGAAAAAATAAACAAGACTGACAAACCTTTAACCAGACTCATAAAAAGAGAGAGAAAGAGAGAGAAAAAAACCTAAATAAATAAAATAACAACTGACACCAAAGAAAATATTACAACTACATGCCAACAAATTGGATAACTGGAAGAAATAAATTCCTACAAATCTTCTAAAACTGAATCAGGAAGAATCAGAGAATCTAAATAAATAGATTACAACTAGTGAAATTGATGCAGTAATCAAAAAACTCCTAAAAAATAAAAGTCCTGGACCAGATGGTTTCACAGGTGAATTTTATCAAACATTCAAGGAACAAACACCTATTCTTCTCAAACTATTCCAAAACATCCAAAAGGAGGGAAGACTCCTAAGCTCATTTTACAAGGCCAGCATTATCCTAATTTCAAAACCAGATAGACACTACAAAGAAAGAAAATCATAGGCCAGTATGCCTGATGAACATAAATACTAAAATCCTCAACAAAATATTAGCAAACTGGATCCAACAATACTTTTAAAAAGTCATACGCCATGATCAAGTGGGATTTATTCCCTGGATGCAAGGTTTGTGTAATATCCACAAATCAATAAACGTGATATACCACAGTAACAAAATGAAGACTAAAAACATGATCATATCAATAGATGCAGAAAAAGCATTTGATAAAATCCAGCACCCATTTATGATAAAAACTCTCAGCAAAGTGAAAATAGAGGAAACATACCTCAACGTAATAAAGGCAATATATGACAAGCCCACAGCCAAAATCATACCCAATAGGCAAAAACATAAAGGGTTTCCCTTAAGATCAGGAACAAAACATGATGTCTGTTTTCACCACTCCTATTCAACATAGTACTAGAAGTCCTAGCCACAGTGATCAAACAAGAAGAAGAAAGAAAAGGCATCCAAATTGAAAAGGAAGAAGTACAACTGTCATTATTTGCAGATGACATGATATTATATATAGAGAACCCTTAAAGATTACACCAAAAAACTACCAGAACTGATAAATGAATTTAGTCAAGTAGCAGGATGCAAAATAAATATCCAGAAATCAATTGCATTTTTATACACCAATAATTAGCTCTCAGAAAAGGAAACTAAGAAAACAATCCCATTTACAATTGCTTCTACAAATAAATATAAAATACCTAGAAATAAATTTAACCAGGGATGTAAAAGATCTGTACTTGGAAAATTATAAGACACTGAAGAAAGAAATTAAAGAAGATACAAATAAGTGGAAGCATATACCGTGTTCATGGAATCGGAAAAAATAACATCAGTAAAATGTCCATACTACCCAAAGCAATCTATAGGTTCAACAAACACAATTCCCATCAAAATACCAATGTTGTATTTCACAGAACTAGAATAAATATTCCAAAAATTTATATGGAACCAAAAGACCCTGAATAGCCACAGCAATCTTGAGAAAGAACAACAAAGTTGAAGGAATCAAAATACCTGATAGCAAACTATACTACAAGGCCATAGTAATCAAAACAGCATGGTACTGGCATAAAAATTGACATATCGATCAGTGGAACAGAATAGAGAGCCCAGAATAAACCCACGCCTTTATGGTCAATTAATATTTGAAAAGGGAGGCAAGAACATACAAGGGGTAAAGACAGTCTATTCAATAAATGGTGTTGGGAAAATTGAACAGACACGTGCAAAAAAATGAAACTATACCACCACCTTACACCACACACAAGAATAAACTCAAAATGGATTAAAGACTTAATCGTTACACTTGAAACCATAAAAATCCTAGAAGAAAACATAGGAAGTAAAATCTCAGATATTTCTCACAGCAATATTTTTTCTGATATATTACCTTAGGCAAGGGAAACAAAAGAAAAAATAAACAAATGAGAGTACATCAAACTAAAAAGTTTTTGCACAGCAAAGAAAACGATCAACAAAATGAAAAGACAACCCACTGAATGGGAAAATATATTTGTCAATATGGGAGAATATATTTGTCAATACATCTGATGAAGGTTTAATATCCAAAATATATAAGGAACTTATAAAACTCAACACCAAAAAAAACAGTCCAATTAAGAAGTAGGCAAAGGACCTGAAGAGGCACTTCTCCAAAGAGGACATACAGTTGGCCAATAGATATATGAAAGGATGCTCACTGTTACTAACCATCAGAGAAATGCAAATTAAAACCACAATGAGTTATCACCTTACACCTGTCACAATAGCTATCAACAGTAAATCAACAAACAAGCATTGGTGAGAATGTGGAGAAAAGGGAACCCTCATGCACTGATGGTGGGAATGCAGAATGGTGCAGCCACTGTGGAAAGCAGTATGGAGTTACCATAAAAAAATTAAAAATGGAACAGCCTTATTACCCAGCAATTCTACTTCTGGGAATATATCCCAAGAAACCCAAAACACCAATTTGAAAGAACATATGCACCCCCTATATTCACTGCAGCGTTATATACAATAGCCAAGATTTGGAAGCAGCCCAAATGCCCATCAGTCAATGTGTGAATAAAAATGCCGTGGTACATTTACACAATGGAATACTACTGAATGATAAAAAACAGAAAATCTTACCCTTTGTTACAGTATGGATGGACCTGGAAAGTATTATACTAAGTGAACTAAGCCAGTCAGAGAAAGACAAGTAGCATATGATTTCACTTATATGTGGAATCTAATGAACAAAATAAACAAACAAAATAGAAACAGACTCATAGATAATAGACTGACAGCTGTCACAGGGGAGGAGTTGGGGGGTAGATGAGAAGGGTTGAAGGGATTAAGCAAAGAAAAAAAGGACAGACTCATGGCCACAGACAACAGTATGATGATTGCCAGGGAGAAGGGGTGGTGGGGGGAGGTAGAAGAGGGAAAAGGGGTGATAAATGGTGATGGAAGGAGACTTGACTTGGTGTGGTGAACACAAAATACAATGCACAGATGATGTATTGCAGAATTGTATACCTGGAACCTGTATAATTTTATTAACCAATGTCACCCCAATAAATTCCATTAAAAATAAATAAAATTTGCCCAGCCAATGTGGCTCAGTGGTTGAGCGTTGACCCATGCACCAAGAGGTCGCCAGTTCGATTCCTGGTCAGGGCACATGCCCCGGTTGCGGCCAAATCCCCAGTGGGGGGCATGCAGGAGGCAGCCAATCAATGTTTTTATCTCCATCTCTCTCTCCCTTCTTCTCTATCTAAAATCAATAAAGAAAAAAAATTTAATAAAAATAAATAAAATTAGATCTCTACATCATATACAAATCAATTCTAAGTGGATAAAACAACATTTGAAAGGCAAATTTTTAAACTTTAAAAAGACAATAAAAGAGTGTATTTTATGACTTCCAACAGGGAAAGGTTTTGTAAACAAGACACAAAGAGTCTTAACATTAAAGGAAAAGACTATTGAATTTGACACTGAAATTAAGAATCTTGGTTATCAAAAGGCACCATAAAAACTGGGAGAAGAAATGTGCAACCCAAATAACCAATGAAAGATTAATGTCCAAAATATTTAAAGAACTCATGAATTATTAAGAAAAAACAAACCACCCAATTTTTAAAAGGGCAAAAGACGTGAACAAGTAATCCCCGAATAAGAAATGTAGTCCATAAACATAAAAATTACTCAGACTTATTAGTAATTAAGAAAATTCAAATCACAAAGAAATACCCATACAACTAACAAAAATTAAAGTCAGTAAACAGGAATCAAAGGGCATTCTTATTCACTGCTAGCAAAAGTATAAATGGTACAATTTTGAAAAACAACTCAACTTTCCATAGTGTCCTAGTTTTTATTGCTACGCGTATGGGTTGAACTGTGTCCCCAAAAACTGTATGTACCTGGAAATGTGACTTTATTTGAAAATAGGGTCCTTGCAGAGGCAATTAAATTAAAATGAGGTCATTAGGGTGGACCCTAATCCAATATGACTGGGGTCCTTATAAAAGGGGAACCTGGGACACAAAAACCAGCACAGAGGGAAGACTATGTGAAGAGACACACTGAGAGTGCCATGCAAAGACGAAGGCTAAGATGGCGGTGTCACATCTACAAGCCAAAAAAATGCAAAATATTGCCAGCAAACCACCAGGAGCTGGGAGACGAGCATGGAACAGATTCTCCCTCACAACCCTCAGAAGTAATCAACCTCAGGGACACCTTGATCTTGGACTTTTAGGCTCTAGAAATTTGAGACAACTAATTTCTGTTGTTTAAGCCACCCACTTTGTGGTACTCTGTTACAGCAGTCCATGCAAACTGTTAGAGCACTTAATGCATTATGTAAACTAATACTTTTGTGTAACAAATGACCACAAATTTAGAGAAATAAAACAACACAAATTTATTATCTTACAGTTCTGTGAGTCAGAAGTCTGACACAGATCTCACTGGGCTACAATGAAGATTCTTTGTTATTTTCTGGGGGCTCTAGGGAAAAATCCGTTTCCCTGCCTTTGCCGGCATTTAGAGGCTGCCTGCTTTCCATGGTTCCTGGCCTTCTTCTTCCACCATCAATGCCAAAGGTGGATTGAATCTTTCTCACATTGTATTACTCCAACACTACTTCTATTGTCACTTCTCCACCTGTGACCTCTTCTGCCTCCCTCTTTGACTTTTTAAGGACCCCTGAGATTACTTTGGGCCCACTCAGATCATCCTGGATAATCTCCCCATCTCAAGGTCCTTAAAAATCTCGTATGCAAAGTCCCCTTTGCCAATTTAGGTAACATTCACAAATACCTGGGATTAAAACATGGACATCTTTGGAGTGCTGTTATTCTGACTACCACACACAGTAAAGTTGAATGTGAACATACTCGCAGCTCAGCAATTCTACTTTTGGATGCACACATGCACCAGGAGACATTCACAAGAATTTTTATAGCATCATTTTACATACTAGCAAACCACCCAAGGGTCCACAAACAGTGGAACAGATAAATAAATTTTACTATGGTATTACAATGAAATACTATACAGCACTGAAAAATGAACTACAATTATCAACATGAAAAAAATCTCAGAAAAACATCAAGAAAAAAAAAAGTTGCTGAAGAATTCATATACCATGATTCTATGAAAGTTCAAAAGCAGGAAAGACTAAGAACATATTATTTCCATTCTTTAGGAATACATTTGTGGGGGTTATAATGCCAAAAACAAGCACAGGAATGAATAGGAAAAAAAAATCAGGATAGCTGTGTTGCCTCTTGGGCAGAGAGAAAGGGATACAAAAAAAGTTATGTACATGGGGAACTTCAAAGGAAATGAGTGGTGAGTACCTGACTCTTGTTTCTTTTATTTTCTTCCTTAAACCATATATATATATATATATATATATATATATATATATATATATATATACACACACACACACATACATACACACACACACATACATACATATACATACACACACACACACACGTATATGTATATGTGTGTGTATAGTCTTTTATGTGTGAAATTTCTACTAAATAAATGTAAAATATGCTGAATGCATGTTGTATGAAATCTAAGGAAGAAGTAGCCAAACAATGTACTCTAGCTGATGGAGGAGAGAAAATCTACCAAGATGAGAGAACTGCTAAGGTAAATCAATACAGGAAGAAGCGTTCTAGGTCATAAAAGAAAAAAACAGTGGAAAATACACTCCTATGGCCCAAGTTCTAAGAACAGGCTTCTAATAATCACTTAAATAAATATGAATCAGCTTCTAAATAATAAGGTGAACACCAACCCAATATTATAAACTGTCAGGAACTACCCACAGACAGAACCCAAATCTCCTCAAGCTCCCTTGGCTAACACAGTTGTTCCATTTGTTTTGTTTAAATTGAATGTGCTTAAGCAAAGTAGGCAATAGTCAGTTGACTTCCATTCTTCTTACCCTCCCCTCCTTCTTCAGCATATGACATAAATATGTTATGTGGCTGGCCTCTGAAGGCACTTGAGCTTGACGCCAGCTGCATCCTGACAAGTCACCCTGAAATAACTACATCAGGGACCAAGTTTATCTTCAAGGTCAATACGAACTATGTGATTTCAAGAGTCCCTCCTACCTCTCTCTGTTTCCCCTCTCTTTCCTACCTTTACCCACAAACTCCTTTAACCAGGGATGTCATTTATCAGATAATTGGCAATATTAATTACAACCTTGGAAAACCATGTGACTGTAGCTATTTATGCTCTTTATGGCAGGACCTAGCTTGGTTTTAGTCCCCGTATCCCAAAAATTTCACAGCATAATTTAGAGACAATATTTTTATCTCTTTGGAGTTTAATTTCTTTCCTGTCTACAAATTGAGCAGATTTCAATTTAAATAAACTCTGAATCTCTCTCTTCTATATCTATACAAACATATTTAGGTTGAAATGAATGTTTTCAGCAAGGATAGATTCTTCCTGTTTGGATGGGGTGTAGGAAGGCAGGGGAATGTGCTAGAGAAACAGGCAGACTTGGTAATTGCAAGGGAGAAGAAAAAGGGAATCAGAGAAAGGCCTGCCACTGAGGCGGATAAAAAGTCTGAGGACAATGAAAATAAACTTTACAGTTTTACTTATGGTTGGCCCTATTTACTTCCTACTCAGTGTGGGAAAATATGAACTATGGAGATGTTACTATTTCATGAGATATAATGAAAATCTTCTATCACCCATCACATGATCTGTCAACTTTTATTTTTAAAAATAGCCAATTCTGCTATATTGGATTTTTGTTCTCAGTTTACACATTAATTTGAGTATCACTGTACTGTACTGTCTAAAGATTTCTTAATCTAATTTGTTCCTTAAAGGAGATTTCAATCAGTGTGAATAGTAAAAGCAAAAGAAAAAAATATACAAGTCAACAACAATAAGCAGTCCTTAAATAGCTAGAGCCAAGGATGGATGGGGGAGGGAGTGTCCCAAAGTCCTAGATGGCTTTTTAAAAAACAAAACAAAAAAGCTAAGAGCAGGTTATAAAGGATTTTGCAAGCAAGGTTCAAGGTCATTGTCCACGTTATCCTGTGGACAATGAAAAATCATAAGAGGTTTTTAAAACAAAACAAGTAATTTGATCAAATCTGTATTTTTGAACAATAACTTCGTGGCAGAGTACATATAATATTTACAAAATAGTGCATAAAATTATTATGTATGCTGATACTTTACCACAAAATATTAACGTAAAATTAGAATGAAACACTACTCACTGAAACCACAAAATAAATTTCACAAATACTACAGTATTCTTAAATTCATAATGAGGTATGCCTTGCAAATTCCTTAAGAGGCTAAGTAATCACTTAAACTTTAAAATAATTTTTTAAACGCCTTCATACTACATGTGTGTACCTTTTTCAAATAAAATTAACACTTTACATAATATTTATGGGCTTTAAGGCCACAGAATTTTAAAATATTTACCTAACCATTTAGAAAGCACTTAGTATTTTAGGTATAGAAAAATATCTCACACACTAACTTAGGACTTTCAAAACCTCGTATTTACCTAGTCTATCACAAACAGAATGATCTGGCTGAAAACTTCATTACAGGATATACAAATAAAATGTCTCAGAAGTGTAATTTGTTAAATTCTGGTCACAGTGTCTATGCAGACAACTAATTTTTTTTTTTTCAAACTTCCTATTCAGTTTAGCTGAGTCCTGGCAAATATACTACAAACTTAAGTGCATCTTTCCATTAACTCACCAAGGCAGAACACAGTCAGCAATAACGAGATTTAAACTTTATATCTCTATCACTTCTTAGCTTTTTGGCTAAGATCAAGTGTAGAATCTGTTCTTTTCCATTTAATATCTGATATGTCCTCTGTCCAAGGACAATATATGGAATGGGTTTTTGGAGCAGGAAGATGGAATAGGAGCTTGTTCCTCCACTCCACGAATCAACCCAGTATTGCAGTACCTCCGGGAACCATGCACCAAAAAATAAATAAATAAACTTTAAATCTCTAAATGCTTGGCAACAACAACAAAAAGCCTTAGTTAAGAACTGATACATATATATGTGTACATATATATATATATATATAATTTACATCAAGTACTATAAATTTAATTATGAAAATCAAATGTTTTACAAACATATGCCATTATTTTTCAACACGGTACCTAACATAACATCCCCCAAATTAAAAATTATTCTAAACCTACTCTCAAATATTTAGATTGATATGAGTTCTAATTGTTTTTCAAAAATGTTTATAAAATTCTTAAGGAAAAAAAGTATAATAATGTTATCAATCCAAAAATGAATCCACATATAATTTTTAAAGTTCTCTATTCAAAAAATAAAGAATATTTGCTCATCTTTTCTAGTCGTTACACCTTGGAAAATATAGGTTAGCCATATCAACATTCAACATTTAAGTAAAACTTCAAAAAGTACTAATTTGTGATGTTTTATTTATACCTTACAAAAAAAGTATAATCTAACTAAAAGAAATGAATTTAGAATTGGAAGGTTATTACAGAATTCATCTTTTGGGATCCCTGACTTGACAGGATACTGCAACTCAAAAGATTCACTGACTTTTCCAAGATTACACCGTAGAGCCAAGACCTAACTCTCGATCCTTCACCTATGAATCCAGGGTATTTCCCCCTATATCAGCTTCTACTCAAAAATTTTCAGTCTCCCTTCACTTTTTGAAACAATGAAGTTGACACTACATTTGTCATATACAAAATTTAGCACTTAAAAAATTAGCAAGCCTTTTGATCTTCTACTTCCATAAAAGCACTGGTTTCCTCTTCATTTCTTTAACATAATATACATGCAAACAAAACCGGAGACTCACTGTTAGACTTCAGGAACAAGCATAAGTGAAAATTCTTATTACAATCTCTGTTAAATAACAATATATATCGTAATTTCTAGTAATGCCAAAATAGTATTATTTTATGACACCAAATAGTAAGTAACAATGTATGAACCCTTAAACTATTAGCATGTATTTAAGACCCCAAAAATCTTCCTATTCATAGTGGAATGTGAATAAGAGTTTTCTGCAATAAGATAATATGCCCTTTGTAAAAGCGCAAATTGTATTTTGATTCTAATACAAATAATAAATGAAGCTATCTAGCACAGCAACATTGCTATTAGTTAAAGATTGAAAAAGGGTGCTGTGATGGAAAGCACCAGACTAGGATAGAGAAAACCAGGAATTTTCAATTTACAAGAGGACAGCCACAATTGACTACACCAACAGATTACAATTAAAATATGTTAAAACTGTAATGCTGTTAAATTCAGAAAAATTATCTACAAAAGTGACGAGACTATGCTAAAACACTTTTCTGGTGTTAGAAATGCAATCTATTCACATATTGTCAACTGTTAAATGGTACGCTGTTCTAAGAAAACAGCGATTACTTTGCTCTACAGTTAATCTCACAACAATTTTTCTTCTGATACAGTTTTCTAAGCACTGTCTATTATTACTGGCAGTAAAATGAGAAAACAAAAGGCATAACATTTTTGAACAATTTTTTTTCAAGTATTTGGCCAAATAACTACAGACCACAAAAGCGGCCTCTGAAAAAACTTTTCAAGAAGAAAAATGTGGTCTCATTGGAACACTACAGTTAGTGTTAAACATGTCATAAAATCAATATAGTGATTTGTCCATTACTTTGAAGAGAACATCAGATGTAGTAAGAATAAGAAAGTTTTGTTTCAAACAAACAGCCAGTGTAAAACATCACCAATGAAAAAGTCTCAAAACCAATGGTATACTCCTACTCTCCTATGTACAACAACCTCTACACTCATCCTTTTAGTTGCTTAGAACAAGACAATGAAAACTGAAAAGTCTAGGTTCAAATCCCAGCACTGTCACTTAGTAGATGCATGAAGTTGGGTAATCTCTAAAAAACTCATATTGCTCATCTCTAAATTGAAATAATGTCACCACCACACAGGGTTCTTGTGAGGATTTTAATATATGTAAAGCATTTTGTACTTAGTAAATGCTCAGTGAACAATAGTTATACTTGTTGAGTTTCTTTGTGACGTAGAAGAGGTAAGATTTTCCAAGGCTCTATAAAGATAGATAGAAGCTCGTTCCCTGATGCTGGCTTCAATTCCTTTTTAAAAACAAAAACATGTAAGCCTACAGAAAACAAACAAACAAACAACAAAAAAAAACAACCCACAAAAAACTGGAAATGCTTTTGGCATCCTTCCAGACATAAGTTTAAAGGTTCATTTGTTACAACATTCTCCGCATTATGCAACAAATACACACCACCATGAGTTAGTCTGTAAAAGATATTAGCCTATATTGCTGGAATTAGGGTTGGGGGAGGTCTCTTAAAAATTATTTCCAACAGTCTTCTCATCTACTAACAAGTCTCAGCTTCAAAGTTCATCCATGTTCATAAGATCTCAAATTCTTCCTCTCAAATACCAAAAATAATAAAACCACACTGCTTAAAATTCATGTCTACTCACTCATTCTAATGGCTGTATGTTACCTCTGGGGTAACAGCAACAGACAAACGGCACCAAAAAAGATGTACATCAGAGCATGCCAAAGTGGGAGTAGTAATCTATTAAACCGCAAATAATTTGTTCTTCTGAGAACTCATCTACGGCATAAACAAAGTCTTTTTAAAGTGAAATATAATTAGTCTGCTATTTCACAAAAGGTACTTCTGTATTTCTAAAAAGCTTCCTGTATTTTAGGAATTCTTTCCAGAATAAAACTTTGTTTTCACCCTGGAAGTGACCATGCTTTCATACACGCGAATTCAACGCAGGAACTGAAGCGATAAAACCGCACTCACTTCCTTAGCAGACCTTGCTTTCTGCTAACATACCTGTTCTCTGGAAATGCAAGGCAACGAAGGTCTCCTGAACATTTTGCAACTGCCGTGGTAACTGGCCGAGGTTTCTCCGAACGACACGCAGCTGGACCTCCTGCGGGGTCTGATCACAGGCACTTTTTCTTCCGCGGCACTGGACAACCGAGGATGATGGGAAGCTTCCCTGATTTGAAAGAAGTGATCCAACCCCAGGGCTAACAGGCAGCCGGCGCCCCCGACCAGGCAGGACAGCAGGGGCCGCAGGGCTGACGGCAGCGACCCGAGACTGGCGAACGAGACCCACCAGACGAAGCTGGAGAAGAGCAGCACCAGGATGCTGTGCTGGAGCCTCACCCGGTGCGCGAGCGTCAGCAAGCCCACGCAGCTCAGCACCAAGAACAACCTGCCCGCCGCCGCCCGGGGCGTGTGCAGGGCCAGGGCCCCCGCGTCTCCGTCCCCCCAAGGCCAAGACCACCACTGACACGCCAAGGAGTCCCCCAGGTAACAGCAGGCGGGCAGCGCCAACAGCCACCAGGAGCCGCCGCTGCCGCTCCGGCCCGGGCTGGGGCCCCGCTTGGCCCGGCTCAGGAAGCAGGTGAGGAAGAAGAAGGCACAGGCGATGCTGAACAGGGGGCTGAGGCTGAGCGAGCAGACGCTCAGCACGGTCCGCAGGCGGGCGGCCCCGGCAGCCCAGCTCTCGGGTCCCGAGCCGAGCAGCAGGGCGAGGACAAAGGCGGCCAGGGCGCCCAGCGCGAGGCGCGCCCCGGAGCAGGGGGAGCCGCGCCGCGGCTGCTGGGGGAAGGCCGGCGGCGGCGGCAGCAGCAGCTCCACGTTGCAGAAGCGGCAGAGGTGGAAGAAGAAGCCGCGCGGGGGGTCCTGCCGCAGGGGGCTCACGCAGCTCTTCACGTAGCCGTTCCTCAGACTCTCGGGGGGCGAGCCGGCCCCGTCCGGCGGCTGCGGGTACCGCATGGCTTTGGCGTCTCGCTCGTCCCTCCTCATGGCTGGGACCGGGGGTGGCCACGGGGCTCAGCACGCCCAACTAGGACCACAGGGGCCGCTGGCACTCCCTCACCCCCTGCCCCCGCGCTCGGGGCGCCCCCCGGCTCCGTAGCGCGTCAGGGCTGCGCCCGCCGCCGCGGCCCGGGGTCCCCGCCGCGCAGGCGGAGGAGCGGCGGGGTCCGCGACATGCTGGCTTTGGAGCGGGGCGGAAGGGGCTTCTCCTTCTCCCTCAGGCACCTCTGGGGACCGGAGACTCGGAGTCGCCTCCCAACTCCCGCGGGCTGCAACAGTTAACTCACGGCCTCAGCCTGGTCCGTTGGGCGCGCGAGCGGCGGGCGGGCGAGCGGGCGGGCGCTCCTCCCCCGCGGCTGCCCGGGCCGGGCGCGCGCCCCGCCCGCCGCCCGCCGCCGCGCGTGCCCGCGCCCTGTCCCGCTGCCGCTTGCCAGCCCGGCTGCCCGCTGCCCGCTGCGGACTCGGGCCAGGGACCCCCGCTGACTTAATGTGCCGGAACCCGAGAGCAGCCAGGGCTGGGAGAGACGGGTGGGGTCATCTTCGACTGGAAGGGGCCAAGCCCACCATCCTGGGACCCCAGACACGCAGGTTCCCTTTGGGGGTAAGTCATGAACACCCAGCCTAGCTCCTTCAGGTCACCACTGGGATCTTGGGGAAAGAGGTAGTTTGTGGTCCCCAAGGGGAGTGCCTATTAGGGAAAGCGAGTTAAGGGGAGAGGCTGCGGTCCGCCCCTAACCTCATCCCGGTTCAGGGTGGGCCCTTGGACTGCCCGAGCAAGCTGTGACCTGGTAAGGACCAGCAGCCACCGCTACAGGCAGGGTGAAGAAACCCTAATCACTGTGGCTGGGTCTGTCCTCAGCAGCCGCGTGGGCCACACAGCAGGCCCAGGATCCTTGCAGTGGCTGTTAGGGAGCAGCATGCACGTGGAGTGTTCTCTGGAAACATCCAAGTAGGTATTATGGAGCTTGTCTACCTCAAGAACCACCTTCACAGGCGAGGAACTAACATCCCATCCTCCACTTCTCATCTTTGCCGTCCATACCCACTAGTTCACATCTGTATCCTACTCGGTAAGCATAGAAAAGTTATGCTGTTGCAAAGTTATTTCCACATCGAAGACTTTCACTGTAACAGCATGTTCTAGAGAGGGAGCATGGGAGGATTAGGAGACCTCTCCGAGACCATTGCCCAGTTTGGATGGGTGCCAAGAAAGAAGCCAAATAAGATATGATCTGTGAATTACTAGTGAAACTAGCAACATGTAGAAAATGTTGACTTGAAAGTGGGTAGAACTTTGTTGAACCAAAGGGACTGCTCTGGAATCTAACCAATCATAACTGCTTTAGAGAGCGAACTGTGTTTCCCTCCACCAAAACTCTCCCTTCAACCTCATGACAGGGCTGCATTTCTCAAAGAGCTAATTCCACATTTTTCCAGGGAGATGAGAAAACTTACTGTGTGGTAAATCCCACGAACAGGCCCATTTTTCACCAATTAATCTTTGCCCACAGCCATGACCTAAAACAGACCATTTTCGTATATGGTCATAGTTCACATACATAGAAGAAATCACTGAAAAATTAGCATAAGAATTTGACAAAGATGGAAAAAGACCTGAATCCCGTTTCCTTTTCTCTTGGATAAAGAAAAAAATATTTAATAGAGTTTCAAATTGATTACTCAAATGCTTCTCCTAAAAGATAAAAATCCACGAGGGTCTTTTTTCCACCATGACCATTGAAATTTTTTTATAAATCTCATTTTAACAGAACTCAGCAAATACATCTTTTAAATTATACGCACAGAACTCATCACTACCAGTCAAAAATTAAAGTAGGCAATGTAACGGATACATTTTGAGCTTATACAGAAGGGATGACAAAAGTAGCACCAGAATTACTGAATTTGCTCACTATAAATTCTCATAGGAAATAATAAATTGATTTGAAAATTAGAACAAATCCAGATAAAAGTTGTTTTTTAAAACTTTGGATTGTCATATGAGGTAGGATAGGCATGGTAACAGAAATAATAGTGGACTGGAAATCCATTTCATACGTTCTAGTCCTGGCCTAGCCAGCCATTTATGCCTTGACATTAAGCAAGTCACATAACTTGTACAGGCTTCATTCTTCTCAGTTGAAAAATGAAACAATTTAGTGTGAAGACCTTTAAAGTCCCTTCCAGTCTTAAAAAGCTATGGTTTCTGAACAGAGGGGTACATATATCCTTTCAAATTAGTGTTTTAGGTTTCTTTGGATATATACCCAGAAGTAGAATTGCTGGGTCATAAGACTGTTCCATTTTTAATTTTTTGAGGAACCTCCATACTGTTTTCCACAGTGGCTACACCAATCTGCATTCCCACCAACAGTGCACGAGAGTCCCCTTTTCTCCACATCCTCACCAACACTTGTTTGTTGATTTATTGATGATAGCCACTCTGACAGGTGTGAGATGACATTTTGGTTTTAATTTTTATTTCTCTGATGATTAGTAAAATTGAGCATTTTTTTTTATATCTCTTGGCCATCTGTATGTTCTCTTTGGAGAAGTATCTATTCAGGTCCTCTGCCCATTTTTTAAATTAGATTGTTTGTTTTTTTTGGTGTTGAGTTGTCTGAGTTCTTTATAAATTTTGGATAGTAACCCCTAATAGGATGTATCATTGGTAAATATCTTCTTCTATTCAGTAGGTTGTCTTTTAGTTTTATTGATGGTTTCCTTTGCTGCACAAAACTTTTTAATTTGATGAAGTCTCTATGTTCATTGTAGCATTATTTACAATAGCCAAAATATGGAAGCATCCCAAGTGCCCATCAATAGATGAATGGATAAAACAGTTGGGTGCATATATATAATACAATGGAATATTACTCGGCCATAAAAAAGAATGAAGTCTTACCACTTGCGACAACATAGATGAACCTAGAAGGTATTATGCTAAGTAAAATAAGTCAGACAGAGAAAGACAAATACCATATGATTTCATTTACATGTGGAATCTAAAAAACAAAATAAATGAACAAACAAAACAGAAACAGACTCATAGGTGCAGAGAACAAACTGATGGTTGCCAGAGGGAGGGTGGGTTGGGGGGCTGGGTGAAAAAGGTGAAAGCATTAAGAAGTACAAATTGCCCTGGCCAGTTTGGCTCAGCGGTTGGAGCGTCGGCCTGTGGACCAGAGAGTCCCGGGTTCAGTTCCCGCTAAGGGCACGTGCCTTGGTTGCAGTTTGTCCCCGGCCCCGGTTGGGGTCGTGTGGGTGGCAGCCAGTCAGTGTGTCTCTCTCACATCAATGTTTTTCTCTCTCTCTCTTCCTCCCTTTCTCCCTCCTGCTCTGTCTGAAGATAAATGCAAACGTGTCCTCGGGTGAGGATAAATTAAAATAAATAAACAAATAAGAAGTACAAATTGGTGGTTACAAAATAGTGATGGGGATATAAAGTACAGCATAGGGCCCTGGCCGGTTTGGCTCAGCAGTTAGAGCATCGGCCTGCAGACCAAAGAGTCGTGGGTTCGATTCCGGTCAAGGGCACATACCTCAGTTGCAGTTCGGTCACCAGCCCTGGTCAGGGTTGTGCAGGAGGCAACCATCAATGTGTCCCTCTCACGTCAATGTTTCTCTCCCTCCCTCCCACTCTATCTGAAAATAAATAGAAAAAAATATCCTCAGGTGAGGATGAACAAAAATAAATAAAGTACAGCATAGGGAATATAGTCAATAATATTGTGGGTACTTGAATTATTGGAGGGATCACTTTGTCAATTATATAATTGCCTAACCACTATCCTTTATACCTGAAACTAATATAAAATAATACTGAATATAAAAAAATTGTTTCTGTATGTCCAAAATACATGGGTGGGCAAAACTAGATTAATAATAATAATACATAACACATTAATTAATTAATAATAAAGCAATAAACTCTGTGTTTTGCATACTTAACAACTATAAACCTATAGGCATTCTTCAGATCCATGTTTCAGATTGCCAAGAGGAACCTTTGAATTATTTGTACCACCAAACTAAAGCAAACTCTCAGTGTTGGCAAGTAAAAATAAAAGGATTTACATCAAAGGACTGTTATCTGGAAAATAAAATATAAAGTCCTCTTTGTACTTCCCAGTTCTCCCTTAGTCTTCTTTCATCTGTCTTCCCTGGTCTTTATAAGGCTAAAAGCCCAATTCTTTTAATAACCTATAGTTGGAGTGCAGCCACTGAACAACTCCAGCACCTGAGAGGATTCTAAAATAAAATGTAAGGACGTGACCGAAGACCATTGGTTTACTTAACTAAAAATATGCACAAAAAGAATGAGCTAGCTATGTTTATAGCAACTCCCTTCTCTGTTTATAATCTTTGTCAAAGATTATTAGTAGGCTGCATTTCTTAGAGTCCAGATTATCTAATTATTCTTTGGCCAGATTTAAACAACCAATAGAATTGCTTAGCTCTTGTCTTTAGGTTTGAGAATATATGACCATTGTCTGTTGTGGAAAATAAAAGACCTAAAGTCACAGTATACCTTTGACTTTTCTCAGCACTCTATCCCAGCCTTTCAGCTGACTTTGCCTTCCCTCACATTTTGACCCATGATCTCTCCACTAACATCATTCTCTCAGTTCAATGATCCATGACATGAAATCCTAGTGCTTGCCACCCAACTCCCAAGGCATTCTGGTGCAATGCAACTCCCTGTGTATTCCTATATTCTAATAATGGGGTCCTTGCCTTCAAGCTCTAAAGACCCAGTTTTCCCATGTGCCCAGTTTGTAGCATGAAAATTGTAATTCGTTCTCCATTTTAGGTACCCATACCAATAAGCTGGCAATGCCCATCATTAATTGTGGAAGAACTAAAACCCTGCCTAGGTCTTTCCAGTCTTAGGACCAAAAGCTCTGCCCCTAAACACTAGTCTAGTGGCTAAGGACCCCATTGACATTCTAGATGCCACTGCCTGCCCACATGTCTAACCTTACAAGAACCAGTTGAGATGTCCCATAACTGGGCTCAACCTAACTGTTAGAACACTCACTTCTTCATCTGAGACCTCTGGTGCTCATCATTGCTGAATTGGAAATTGAATTCCCTTGTTCTCTCCTTGAACCTTCATCCACTGAGAAACCAAAATACCAAATGGGTCTCACATTAGGTCTCTGAACCTCCACCCCACCTGCCCTATCTTCTAGTAAGTGTAACTCCCCATCCTTATATTTGCGCTTTCAATCTTTTTTTAAGAAGATAGGACTATTTCCTAACTCTAAAATCCAGACAAAGAAAATCTATTTCTAGAGCAGTATTCCCAGGAATTCCCTTCTAAAATTAAATATTTTATTAATTTTAGAGAGGAAGGGAGAGGAAGAGAGAGAGAGAAACATCGATGAGAGAGAACATCGATTGGCCGCCTCCTGCATGCCCCCCACCGGGTATTTGGGCATGTGCCGTGACCGGGAATCTGTGACCTGGAATCGTACTGGCGACCTCTTGGTGCATGGGTCAATGTTCAACCAGTGAGCCACACCAGCCGGGCTAAAATTAAATATTTTATTTATTTATTTATTTATTTTTTGTTGTTGTTGTTGTTGTTGTTGTTCAGATAGAGTGGGAAGGAGAGAGGGGAAGAGAGAGAGAGAGAGAAACATCGACGTGAAAGGGACACATCGAGTGGCTGCCACCCGCACGACCCAACCAGGGCCCCGGACAAACTGCAACCGAGGTACATGCCCCTAGCAGGAACCGAACCCAGGTCTCTCTGGACCGCAGTCTGACGCTCCAACCGCTGAGCCAAACCGGCCAGGGCTAAAATTAAATATTTTAAATGTATAAGAGCAGCTGCACCTTTGGTGGCTCAGTTATAGTTATTATCACAGAATATAAGTAGAAATGCGTGGTACTGGGTGTTGGATGAGGAATAGGCCCCTGCCCAGTCATTATCACTGTCGCGTGATCTGGTGACTGACTTCTCAGGATGGTTTGTGGAGCAGCCTCTAAGGATTTGCTCAGAGCAGTTGAAAAGCAGGGAATAATGGTTACCAGTTTTTAAGGGTACTTTTTCCATTCTGCATTGTTACCTCTCAACCATGGTTTTAAAATGCTTTTCCAAAGAAATATGGAAATAAAAGCAGACTGCTCTTATAGAAGTGGGGATGTCTGGGCCCAGAGCTTGATAACTGGACAGGTCTCTGACACCTCCTCCTCTGACCTGAAGCCCCTCTTCGGAACCCTTGGGTAAGAAGAAAGAGGGAGAGGGAGAAAAAAAGAAAGATAAATTTTAAACTTTTAAAATAGAGCATACAAAGTGGATTTGAATTGGATTTGGGAAAAGGCTTAGACCTGAATGCTCTTTCTAAAGTGTAATTCTTCAGAATTCAGTAATAAAGCAGCCTTAATTTCTCAGGGATAAATATTTAAAGCAGTCAGACACATTTTAAATATCAAAGTTTTAGGAATAGCCAGTAAATTCACCAGTATCTTTGAGACTCCAAATTCCTAAAGCTAGAGGCTTTCCTTAAGATAAGTGAAAACCTGAAAAGGTTTTGAAAGAATTAACATCTACAATCTCACATTTGAAAACAGACTGGCTTTTCTCCGGTATGGAAAGTATCCTTCCGTTTGCAGTGTGCAGTGGTAACTCTGGTACCTAAGTGCATAAACAATACCTGTTTCCCTCCCAGCTAGCACTCATCTCAGAATCTGAACTCAGTTCGACTCACTGTTTAGTTCACCTCAACAATATTTATTGAGTGCTCACTATATGCAGAGCACTGTGCTAGGTAGTATGTAGAACATTAAAAAACTATAAAGCTCTTTAGAACTAGCTTCCTCAAACTGCAGCTTTATGTGGGAGATAGGGCAATGCACATAGGCTATTAAAGAGCACAAGAGACTATTTGGTAAAAACCGTGGGGAACAGTGCTTCTGAGCTACTAAAAAAGAGAATCATTCTTTTCCGTCTCCCCACTGTGTGGTTGTCTCAGCTTGTTTTTACAATTTGTTTCTCCTTCCATACCAATTCCAGTTCTCTCCCAGGTGTCTGTCTGGATGGCTGTCTTCCTGTCTTTATCCTGAAGTCTCCCCGACTTCCCTCTTTCATTTCTATGTTTAATTCCTTCGCTTCTTTTACTTCCTCAGTTGTCCTGTGTACCACTCCCCTCCACCAACTTTTAATCCCTGTCCCTTAATGAATGTGTTCATTCATTCAATGTTTATTAAGTGCCTGGCATTGTGCTGGGCGCTGTGCTAGCTGACAAGCACACAGTGATGAAAGGTGTGGTTCCTGCCCTTCAGGGTTCATAGTGAAATCTAGAAAAGTAAAAAGACTATTAGAGCCCAGTGTGATAGGAGCTGTAATGTAGAGGCAAGTAAACTCAGTGTACTCTGGGAGCTCAGAGGAGGCATCCCTACCCCAGCGCAGGGTGGGAGTATCCGACAGGGAGTAGTACTCTTGAGGAAGATTTCTGGGCTGGTATTAAAAGATGAGTAGAGCTCTGGCCGGTTTGGCTCAGCGGTTAGAGCGTCAGCCTGCGGTCCAGAGAGACCTGGGTTCGGTTCCCGCTGGGGGCGTGTGCCTCGGTTGCGGTTTGTCCCCGGCCCTGGTTGGTCGTGCGGGTGGCGGCCACTCGGTGTGTCCCTTTCACGTCGATGTTTCTCTCTCTCTCTCTCTCCCTCCCACTCTATTATTATTTTATAATAATAAATAAAATAAATAAATAAAAGATGAGTAGAAGTTACCTAAATAAAGTAGAGAGAAAAGGTAATCTGGGCAAAGGAAGCAAGCAAGTGCAAAAATCTGGAGGAATGCAATTAAGGTGCGTTTGGATAATTTCAAGTGTTCTGTGGCTGGAGCATCAAGTATGAGGAGCAAAGAACAAGTATAAGGTATGAGGAGGCCAGAGATATGGTGTGGACTAATGTGGAACTGAAGTTTGTTGTTACTATTTGTTAGATAAGGTGTACGTTGTCATCAGATTTCTTTATTTACCTGGCTGCCTCATCAATATACACTTCAAACACAAAGGTTCTGCCTTATTCGGTCTTAGTTTAATCTCCATGCCATGCTTAGCACAGTACTCAGTTAATGCTCAAAATTTTTTGTATTTCTCAAACATTTTTTTAATAAATCAGACTTTGTAGTTGTATGACCTTTGATTTTTTTTATTTATTCAATGAAGTTTAATAGAAACTCTTAATATATAATTTAATATAAAAAATTTTCCAGATTGTTACTTGAAAAATATTTTTCTTAACATCCATTTGCACAAAATCAGAAAAAGAACCCTTTCTCTTCGATTTACAGAAAACATTATACATAAAATAAATGTTTAAGACATGTGTGGGTGAACTTTTTAAAATTCAAGTGATGGTACCTGGATTTCTTTTGCTATGAAAGAGTATATTCTACTACTTTAAGAACTTGCCTTTTTATATTTCTAGTTGTCAGAGCAACAGTTGTATCTATGCCACAAATCCACTATACTTTTTAAAAACAGGTAAAAGGATTAAATCTATAACTACTAATCTGAAAAATCCTGGATTTTTTTAATTAAACCTAAAACCTGAACCTTGAACAATAAACAGCAATGCAAACTCTTTCCAAGTTTTCCTGTTCCCTCCGTAGACAAGCAGTAGTTTCTTCAGCTCTGGCTATCCCAGCAGATCTGAAGGATCACAGCCACGACGGTGGCAGCCTACCGTTGACACTGAACTTGTGGTTAATTGTGGAGTTCTGCCACAAAACCACCTCACTACCACAAGCTGGATGCTTGCCCAGGAGAACGACAAACTGCCAGGCCAAGCAATATACAGGAGGCAGCAAGGGCAAACTGCCTTTACCCCAGACAGCAGTCATTTCTGGATTCCAAATGGAGCCAGAAGCAGGAAACACCAGAGAAAAATTTAGAAGTATGCCTTCTCCACTGAACCTAGTTAGAATATATTCACATTGTTGTTCAAGAGATGCTCAAAAAATATGCATCCAATTCATTAGCATCATCAATAAATGTGAGAGTATTCATCAGTAAATTTTAAAAATAAGTATTGATATTGGAAATAAAATTATAATTATATTATTGTTAACTAGTAAGTGAGCCATCTACATATGACCATTGCAAATAGGAGCAAATACTGTGTCTCTGTGTGTGTTACTAAGCCACACACAGCAGCATGGCAGCGCTGGAAACTTGGAAAGGCAGGGCAGCACGCTGTGAAGGAAGGAAACCTTAGTGTAGGTCAGATCTAGTTGCCCTTTGTAGCTGGGTGACCTTGGAGGTTACTTAATGTCTCAATGGCTCGTGTTACCTACCTCACCTACAAAATGGGGATAACAATGTCCACCTCATAGGGTCATTGTTATGGATTAAATTAAATGAATATGTAAAATGACTAACAATGACTAGATACTCAATAAATGTGAATAGTTTATTCTTCTTACACTCTAACTCTTCCTTATCCCTCCCCATCCTTTCAGGACTTTCCAGGATCCTATCAATTCTGAGTTTTTCCAAGGAGATTCCCCAGATTATATCATCTGTTCAACTTGGTTTCAAGGCATGCTTTCAATGCTATTTTGTCCAACTAAGTTTTTGTCTTCTTATCTATGCAATCAAATAAAACAAGTAAACTAGCAGCTCTCTTTCATCATAAGGCAAATCCTACAGAAATTTTAATGTGTACTGTAAAGTCAGAAAATTTTAATACATTAATTTTTAAAGTAATGGCTGCATATTAGTATCATAATTTTGTGGGCCTGCATATCTTATATCTCATTCTGCTGAAAAGATGTTGATTTAGGGCCTATATGTGGTAACATGGAGTAACAGAAAAAAAAAGGAAAAAAAACCTCAAACCGTAACAACCAATTCTATCCATAATGGCATGAAACAACAAAGACAAGAAAATATCTCTGCTTACAAAAATTTATTCATTCATTCAGTGTGTGCCAACCATTGCCCTAGATACTAAAGTACAAATATGAATAAGATATAGTCCCTGCCCTCAGTTTGGTAGAGGACAAAATATGTAAACAAGTATAGCATAGTATGAGAAGCTCAAATATAGCTCTGACCAAATATAGTAGTGGGACAAAGAGAAGTTCACAAATGAAGGATGCTAACCTGGGTATTAAAAAATAAATTGGGGTTTCCAAGTAGATACGAAGGTAGAGTATTGCAGAACAGTATTTGCAAAGACACGGAGACATGAAACTGTGGGAAATTCTGGAACTGACGTGGGATGGAGAGAAGAGAGGAATGGAGAAAGGAGGCTGGATGGATGAGTGGACCTCAAATCGTGGGAAGCCCTAGAGGCTGTCCTGAGGAGCCTGGAATTCATTCTGTCAGTGATAAGGAACTGTTAAAGGTTTTTAATCAGGGAACAGGCATAATCAACTTTTTCTGGCATGCCTAGTTTTAATTGTGTAAATCTCAGTGCTGGTACTACATGAAGAATAGTTTGGAAGAATGTAAAACCAAAGCCAGAAAAATCATTTAAGAAACCATCATAATAGGCCAGCTGAAAGATAAAGTTCTGTAAGGCAAGGGCAGTAAATTTGGAAAGGAAGGATTTAGTTAATAGCAACTACAGAACTTTCTGATCAATTCCCTAGGGGAAAAAGGGGAATGCAAAGAGAGTTCCCTGGGTCTAGCTTAGGTAACTAGAATATCATGTAGCCATTAACCAGGATAAGAAGTACTAGAGAAGTCCTTGAGAGTCAAGATTATGGGTTTCATTTTGAACAGGTTGAATCCAAGTTGAGATGCTTCTTGGCAGTTGGATGTATGAGTCTGAAGTTCAAGAGAACAGTCTGGACTAAAGATTTAGTTCGGAAGCCTGGAGTGGACCCCTGGGAGGAAAATGAGACATCCCCTGGAAGAGTATACAGTGTGACAGGAGATGAGGATGAATGTCTAAACTCTGAGGAATACTGACATATAAGGGACAAGGAGCAAAGAATTGATCAAAAGGATGACTGAAAAGTAAGTGGCGAAATTAGAGGATCAGGCAAGAGTGGTGCCACGTACCAAAATAAGGAAATTTCAAGGGGGGACAAAAAACATAAAATGCTACATTCTAAAAAGAAGAGGACAGGAAGATATCCGCATCATTGTCAATCTTATGTGGAACAGATGCCGTGGTGGAAGCAGAAGCCAGATTGCAGTGGATTGAGGAATGAATTAATATTGATGTTGACATTAAGAAAAGTTTCATTCTAGAAAGTCTAGCCAGGGAAAAGCTTTGCCTTTAGTCTCATCATTATCTTTGTTAGTTTTAACTAAAAATATATATATATATAATGTAAATAGCTTACTGATACATATTAAGCCCACACACACACACACACACACACACACACACACACACACACACATTTTTCTCCTGTATAAAATAATAATAATAAGCCCTGGCCAGTTTAGCTCAGCAGTTAGAGCATCGGCCTGTGGAGCGAAGGGTCGAGGTTTTAATTCCCAGTCAAGGGCACGTACCTGGGTTGCAAGTTCAGTCCCTGGCCCTCGTTGGAGTTGTGCAGGAGGCAACCATTTCTCTCTCTCTCTCTTTCTCTCTCTCTCTCTCTCTCTCTCTCTCTCTCTCTCTCTCTCCCCCTCTCTCCCTCCTTCCCTCCCTTCTACTCTCTCTGAAAAATAATAATAACAACAATAATAATAATAACTGATTCCCCTTAACAGAAGACCTACAGTTTTCCCTACATTTTTATAAGTAGGAGTTATAAACTAGCACTTATTTTGTTGTATTCATAGTGGTATCCTACAAATAAAGGAATAAAAAAAAACAGTAAGATTACAGATTCTGTATAATGAAGAAACACATATCTGACATAGCTCTGAGAGATTTTTTAAAATTAAGCAGTTATTATCGAGCTTCAATAAGTAGTGCAATCTTAGTCTGATTCTTTTTTTCTTGTTTCCCTTTGAAGTCAGTGAGAAATCGTTATGAAAAAAAACTGCAAAGATAAGATCATTTAAATGATCTTGTTCAACATTCTTTGTTTAAATCACAATATTTTCACCAGCTCTGGAAACAGTAAACAAGCCACTAGCTCTAATGAAAAGCAATGTGTAGATTTGTATATGTAGAGAATTTTTTAAAATATCTGGTCAGATTTCAGACAAAAGCAAGTGTTTTTGATGTCCTTTTCCTGCTAAATAACCAGGATTCATCTCAGTGCAGCAGTTAACCTAACATCAGTCTTCACTAGAATTATGCTTGGACGGTTCCCAGTGACAACTCTCTAGCCTGGTTTGGTGCTTTGGTAACTACATTAAATGTAAGTGCAAACTGTGAAAAATAACAAGAACCCTTATATAAATTCAGGGTTTTAATACTGTCTTTTGGGGCTGTGTAATCATGTTTAAAAGGATGACTAGCTTCACTCTAATATGGACAAGACTTTAAACCAGTGCAAATTATGTTTTTTTAAACAGCAAACCTGGCAGGTATGGCTGATTTTATTCCTTCCTTAGCGACCCCTCCTTTTTACAGGTGAAAAGGTTTACATCAGATTTCCTCTCATTATAACCTCTCAAATGTTGTCCGGACCAGCAACCCACTCTCTCTAAACAAATACCAGCCAACCAGGAAACCATGAAGTTTTATTGTGCTATAAAAGAGACCAGACATTTCCAAACCTTCATAGGAATGAACCTGACTAAATCTTTACTAAAAATAATTTCAAAATAAACTGTAGGCTCCAAGTTTCTCCAACAATCAAAATTCCTTCATCCTTCATCAACCTTGTTCTCAAGCTCTTTACCCTTCCCGTGCTATATTGCAAGCAATTTCTCTGGCCACAAATTCATAGTAAGAACTAAAGGGTCCACTTCTACTCAATTACTGGGATATAAGAATCTAGAAAAATGTTAGCTTCATTCCCTGCAAACATTTACATTTGTCAAAATTCTTTCTCCAATTTTTCTGTACACTACCACCCTCTAAATGATGAGCTATTTCTTGCAGTAGATCATGAGCATAGAGTGAATTTTGCAAAGAATTAGCAAAATCTTCAGCTTGAAAAAATAGATCCCCTTTGATTCAATTTGGCAAATATTTATTTAAGCTCTGTTCTAGGTACCCTCAAGGAATATGTGTTGCGTGCATGGGTGTATGTTGCACATGTGTATGTAGCATATGTGTGTGTATGTGTTTGGGGATGGATCAGTTGTCAATGGCCAGCGGAGAACAAGACATACACAAATAACTATACTGCAAAGTGGAATATAATAAGAGAGAACTAGAGTGCTATCTGGATCAGGAAAGGTGATATGAAGTAGGTAGGACTTAACATCCATCTTAAAGGATGAGTAGAATGTTAAGATGATAGAGAAGGGCATTGCAAGGAAGAAAAAAGAGCACATAAGTGAAGAAAGTGTTCATGGAACCACTATTGGGGGGACCGGAAAGTAATGTTTCTGCGCGTTTTCATAATCGGTTGTCATTTATCAGTTCATTGTGTACTTCAAAATTGTGCCAAAGACATTTTAAGGTTGGAGTGACTTGTTTACTCGTAAATAATTAAATCTTAATTTTTTTTTTTTGCAATTTATAGTGAAATGGCCAGCCAAATACCAGAAGAGGTACATATCCGGCATTGTATGCTTTTTCAGTTTCACAAGGGTAGTAACACAACAGTTGCTACCAAAAACATTTGCGATGTTTATCCAAGTGCATTAGACATTCGTAAATGCCAAAGGTGGTTTTCTAAGTTCAAATCCAGTAATTTTGATCTTTCTGACTCGTATCGATCAGAAGACCAACAACTTTAGACAATGACATGTTAAGGGTGGAAGTGGAAGCAAATCCGTGTCAGACAATCGAGGAACTGTCAAACACTCTTAACCAATCTTGGTCGACCATCCAAGAACATTTGCAGCAGATTGGTACAGTAAGCAGAGCAGATGTTTGGGTCCCGCATAATCTGTCTGAAGAAAACAAAGCTAACCGGTCCACCACATGCAACTTATTGCTTCAGCGGCACAATACAAAAGCGTTTTTTGATCGCTTGATCACTGGAGATGAAAAATGAGTCCTCTATGATAATCCAAAACGCAAAAGGCAGTGACTCTCTCCGAATGAATCTCCACGAAGTACAGCTAAGCCAGGTTTACACCCCAAAAAGGTACTTTTGTGTGTTTGGTGGAGTATTCGCGGGGTCGTTCATTTTGAAGTGCTGAAACCTGGACAAACCGAATGCAGACCTTTACTGTGAACAACTGGATCGAGTAAATCAATCTTTAATTGAAAAGTGCCCAGCGATTGTCACCAGAAAAGACGTTATTCTGCAACACAGTAATGCAAGACCGCACTGTGCAAGACGAACCCTGGAAAAAATTAATGAATTGGGGTGGGAGGTATTGCCTCACCCACCGTACTCACCCGATATTGCGCCATCGGATTTCCATTTATTCCGATCGCTACAACATTTTCTAAGTGGCAAAAAATTTGAAAATTTGGATGATGTCTAAAATGCCATCTACAGATATTTTGCTCAAAAACCAATTGATTTTTATCAATCCGGCATTGAAACTTTGCACACTAGATGGCAAAAGGTTGTTGATAACGAGGGTGATTACATCATTGATTAAAAATAAAAACTTGCGCCCTGGCCGGTTTGGCTCAGCGGTTAGAGCGTCGGCCTGCGGTCCAGAGAAACCCGGGTTCAGTTCCTGCTAAGGGCACATGCCTCGGTTGCAGTTTGTCCCCGGCCCTGGTTGGTCGTGTGGGTGGCAGCCACTCGATGTGTCCCTTTCACATCGATGTTTCTCCCTCTCTCTCTCTCTTCCTCTCTCTCCCTCCCACTCTATCTGAACCAAGAAAAATGAAAAAATGTCCTCGGGTGAGGATTAAAAAAAAAAAGAAAAAGAAAAAAAATAAATAAATAAAAACTTGTTAAAAATTTATCTGTTTGAATTAATGTCGTAAAAACAGGACATTACTTTCCGGTCCCCCTAATATTTTATCAGAACATGAAGAATGATAAACAATTTTAAATTATCAAGAACTTATAGCATGTAAGTTCCTCTAATCCTCTATGTCAAATCCTCACAATAATCTGAAAGTAGTAATAATCACACTTACTTTACACATGGGGAAATTGGGGCACAAAGAGATTAAGTAGTTTGGCAAAGATTACACATCTAGTACATGGTAGAGCCAGGATTCACCCAGGTAGTGTGACTCCAAAGCTTCCATGTGCTTTCCATTGTATCAGCGATGATTAAACTCCAGTGCATAAAAATCACCTAGATAACTTTCACCCAGTGGCAAATATGCAGACTGCTGAACCCCAACCCCAAAGATTCCGGTTCAGTAAACCCCAGATGGGACTGAGGAATCTGCATTTCTGTCAAGCACCTCATGTGATCCTGATGTGGGAAGTCCAGGAACCACATTATCCAGAGGTAGACCAGGGCAATATTGAGTAGAACCTAGAATGATCTTGAACATGCTTAATGATTAGTGTTATAGACTGAATTGTGCCCCCCTCCAAATTCATGTGACAAAGTCCTAACTCCCAGTGTGACTGTACTTGGAGACAGGGCCTTTAAAGAGGTAATTAAGGTTAAATGATGTCCTAAGGGTGGGCCCTAATCTGAAATGACTGGTGTTTTTATAAGAAGAGGAAGAGACACCTGGGATGTGCCTGCACAGAGAACAGGCCGTGACAGAATATGGCAAGAAGATGGCTATCTGCAAGCCCAGGAGGGGACCTCAGGAGGAACCAACCCTGCCAGCACCTTGATCTTGGACTTCCAGCCCCCAGAACTGGGTTGTTTAAACCACCCAGTCTGTGGTATTTTCTTATGGTATCTGTAGTCGATTAATACAATGAGTTAAATTAGCTTCCTGATTCTCTTAAACTACATACATCTGTCATATATCAGAAGCTGTGCCAAAGAAGTTCCCTAATTATCATCACCATCATAAAAGCTCATATCTACATAACAGCTTATAATTTACAAAGCCCTTTCACATGTCCTGTTGCACGTGAACTTGACAACAACCTCTGAGGTAAGCAAGACTCAATAACATAATAGAACTTGCCCAGGTTTCTGACAAGTTGGAGGGTTGAATTCAGCTCTTCTGACCCCAAATCTTAAGCTTATTTTTCCTACTACGCACACACACCATGAAGTATAGTTATTGTATAAAAAACCTATCTGGCCCTGACCAGTTTGGCTCAGCGGTAGAGCGTCAGCCTGTGGACCAGTGAGTCACGGGTTTAATTCCCGGTCAAGGGCATGTACCTTGGTTGTGGTTCGTCCCCGGCCCTGGTCGGGGTCGTGTGGGAGGCAGACGATGTGGCTCTATCACGTTGATATTTCTCTCTGTCTCTCTCTCCCTTCCTCCCACTCTATCTGATGATTTAAATAAATAAATAACTAAATAAAAAAGACCCATTTGGACAAACGTTTCTTTAGCTCTAGGGAGTAAAAAATACCTTTACCCCTATTTTCTAATTAAGATATGGTTCAGGAATTCAAAAGATGTACCCAAACGTTAATAGCAAAGGTAAGATCAGAATACCATACAACATTCCTAATGTCCAGTCCTCTTACCAAACAATGGACTGGGCAGTAATAAAATTCTCCCATTTATATAGATTAAGATTATGCTTTGGGTTAGGGCACATGCTTTTGAGTGGTTTTCTTGTAATAAGTATAGGTTTGCTCAGATGCCAAGTAATATAAATTTGCAGAATGCCAGACTGTACAATGGACTACATCTTAAGTAACACTGTAAATAGGAAAAGAAAAAAAAGTGAAAGAGCAGTTAAAGATGGAGGAAGTGATTCCTTTACTTTCATTTTCTTTTGCTAGCACTTCCTCCTTTTTAGGGTAGCAAAAATAATAAAGAAATTGTGGATTGGTATTTGCAGACAACGATGTAAACATTGTCTGAGCACTTGCTAGAGATCCAGAACAGGAAGGTAGATACTAAGCCTGTCTTCTTCATACCCTACTGTTTTCTTGTTAGTTAAGGTCTCATTTCCCCAGTGGCATTATGTTAGTTTGTGTCCTCTGAGGAGCATATGCCAATATGGAATTAGACATGCATTCGATTTGCGGGGGAAATGCCTGTGAAGGATAAAGGAGAGAAAGCAGGGAGAACATTCAGACTGTGATGCAAGTCTGGCTTCAATAAGAGAGAGAGGGAAGAAAAGAGAATTAGGTAGAAAGTGCCTTACACTACAGTACAGGCAGCCCTCGTTTATCGCGGTTAATCAGTTCTAGACTCTACCACCATAAATGAATTTCCGCGAAGTAGGATTCTTTATTTATATACAGTTGTCCCTCGCCACTTCGCACTTCGACTTTTGCGGCTTCACTCTGTAGCAGTTTTTTTCAAATATAGTATAGTATAGTATTTGAAAAAACCGCAATAGAGTGAAGCCGCGAAAGTCAAAGCGCGAAGTGGCGAAGGACAACTGTACATTTCTAAGGAAGTTTCAGCCAGGCCAGTGGGGAGTCCTTGAGACAAAGACACACGCTAAAGAAATCTCTGTCTCACAGAAATGGGCTGGCATTAGTACCCCTGCTGTGCTGTCATTGGCTAGGAGAAGCCCAAGGGAAATGTTGGCTCAGTGTAAAACCTGATGGATCCAGAGGGTAGGGGTTGGATCCAACAGTCAATTATGCTCCCCACAGCAGATCTGAGTGGCTCATTTTCATAGTTGCCACAGTCCACCCCATGCTGTTTACAAATTTGTTTCTCTGTGCAGATTTAGAGATCAAATCCTCCGTGGTTCCTGTGGACCTTTCCTCCTGAAAGAAAACTTAGAAGGAGGTTAGTGAGATGAACCAGAGCCTCCATTGCTGCAGTTGGTCTTGGGACTGCACCTGTTACTCATGCTCTCCCTTCTCTATTGTTCATTCTAAATCCCCTCACCCTCAGCTATCATCTTGGCAAGTCTTGGTAGCTTCCCTTATGGTGTGACCCAAACCTTCATTCCTGATGGGTCTTAGTCCTTGGCAATGAGACCCTTTTCAAGTCAGGGTTGCTGTCCATGTCCATTCGCAGTTACCGTGGGCCAAGGGAGTACCAGGTTTCCAAGTAAATCATCCGAGTTTCATTCCTAGTCCTATCCTTGTAAAAGTAGCACTACTACTTCCTAATGATCAGGGTTGGTGACTCCTCTTCTCACTTGCTGGTCTCTGAACACAAGGAGCCCAAAGTGCCCTGGCAGTATCATAGCTTATAGTTCAGTGAAGCGCTTGCGCTGTCCTCTGACAAGAGTGCACGCCTTCTGAGGACCAGAGCCACCAGCCCCTACAGAGCCCAGAATTGCAGGTACAGGAAGCACAAAAATCCTCCAGTGAGTTAAGGGAAGTAACGGTAAGTGGGGCTATTCCTTATTCCACCTCTTGGTGTCCATTATATTCTTCCTGGTGAAGACATGGCACCATATAGAAATCTTTGATTTAGTCTGGATCCCCATATCATCCACCACAATTGCAACAGCTCCCCTTTCCTAGCTCATACCTATGGCTAAAGGAGGTTGGGGAGTTCCCATATATTTAGCTGAAAGAGGAGGAAAAAGTCTGAGCTTTTCTCTGAAAAGGATGGCACTGCATTCTTTCAGTGTATTGCTTCTGAGCTATGCCTTTGGAGGGCTATTCCAGTGGTCTGTGAAGTTGGATACTTCTAAATGGTTTGGTATATGATATAGTTAGTGCATCTCCATGGTCATGAGTCTAATTCTGCACCTCCTTCACAGTGGAGTGTGGGTCATCTGTTCAGATGTTTTTTTTTGTGTGTGGGATTCCATACCCATGAATCAGGCATTCCTTAAGGCCCCAGATTGTGGTGTTGGCTGTGGCATTGCAATCATGAAAGACAAGACTGCACTCAGAATAGGAATCTATACCTGTGAGGACAAGCCACTAGCTCTTGTAGTTGACTTACTACCAAGTGGCTAGTTGGTCTCACCAAGAAATAATGATATATCAGCACTGGTCTCTGTTGCTAATAGTTTGAATATTCAGAAGCAGCAGAAGCTAGATTAGCTTTGGTAATGAAAAGTTCATGTTCTTGGACCCATGCCATAGCTTGTCTCTGCCATCATGTCAACTTTGTCCATGTGCCTATCATTGACAGTTCCAGGGTGGCCAGTGAAAAAGGCTGGCTTAAGTCCACTGGTCCACTTATTATATCTACTTGGTAATTCAGTACCTCTTCCATGGTGGAAGCTTTCTGTTGGGTTGTAATATATGATACAAAACACATCATGTTCATCTACATGCCTCTACCTTCTTGCCCCAGTTCTCCAATTCTTTTCTTTCCATGCCATGCCCCATATCTGTATATACTGGGCCACTTCTCATTCAACAGAAAGTAAATGACTAGGTTCACTGTTCACAGCTCTACCTATCAGGAAGATTTCTCCCATCCACTATCTTTCAAGGCTATCCTTGAATGTGACTATAATGTAGCCATGGTCCATTTCCATCTTGTACCCACATACAGAACAGACTCATCCATAAATCAAGCTTGGACTTTTCCTTCTTCAATTGGTCATATAGAACCCCCCCATATGGACATAGGAGCAAGCTCAAGACCAGTGCTATTGTGAGTGACATGCAGCCCTGGGCTATCTGCTCATGCAGTTTACAGTGTCCTCTGTAATGCTTGGGCTCAATCCCAGATGTACCATTTCTATATTACCATGGACTACGGCTGGGCCTATCCAATGTATGATTTGATACAACTGACAGAACCCAGCTTACATAACGGGCAGCTCTGGAACCATGGTCGCTTAGTGCTCCTTGAAGCAGTTTGCCTCTGTCAGGCCCAATAACTCACCAAGAGCTATTTCTCCAAAGGCATATCATTCTATGCTGTAAATGGCATGGTCTTGCTCCAGAATCCCAGAGGCCTGCATTGTCATTCTCCCAACTGGTTTGCCATAGACACTGCATCTTCTCCCCACCCCCGACCCCACTGACACCTCCAACACCATAAGATCTGCTGGATTGTATTGCCCAAGTGATGAGGCTATTTGCACTGTAGTGTGGACCTCACCACTCAAAGCTGGAAGCTTTCTATGTCAGTATATGGAGGAGTATTTGTAGGTTTGGAACGTGTTACATCCAGAACCCAAAGAAACTTACCAGGCACCATGTTTCCTCCTTTGAGGCAGTAAATGCAAGATGCAGTAATTTTCTTTTACTTTGAATGAGGATATTTGTCATGCTTCTGACCACTGGACCCCTAAAAACATCACTAAAGTGTCAGATCCCTGAATCTTTTTTTATTGATTTTTTTTTTAGAGAGAGGAAGGGGGAGAGAGAGAGAGAGAAATAGAAACGTCAATTTTTTGTTCCATTTATTTATGCATTCATTGGTTGATTCTTGTTTTGCCCTGACTGGGGATCAAACCTACAACCTTGGTATATCAGGATGACACTCTAACCAACTGAGCTACCCGGCCAGGGCCAGAGCCCTGACTCTTCACAGGATTTATCTCCAATCCTCAGAACACTGTGTCTTACCACAACCTTTGGCATACTAGCCACTTCTTGCTCATCCTCAACAATCAGCTCAATGCCATCAGTACGCAGGTCATCCAGATCCCTCATTGTCCAGATGCCATTCAATGGGATGTCCAGGAAGTCCAGATCCCTTCAGAGTATATTATGACAGAGAGCAGGAGAGTTAATATAGCCCAGAGGCAAAAGCTTAAATGAATATTATCTGTCCCACGGGAGTGTGAACTATTTCTGACTCTCTCTCTTCTAATTGGAATAGAAAGGAATGTATTTGCCATATAGATTGCCACATATTATGTGCCTGAAGCCTTATTAGTATGTTCTATCAATTATACAATGTCCAGCAAATCAGCTGCAATTGGGGTTACTAATTGCTTAACCCTGAATTCCTGAAAGTTGGGTATTCAGCCTTATATAGTTTTTGTATCTAGAGCACCTAAGACAGAACCCAGCACTTAGTAGACATCCTATATATATTCTATTAATGAATTAATAAGTTGGGTATATTCAAAGGAGATTGCCCACTTAGGTTGATTTAGATGAATGAACCCTAACTCATAGGGTTATTGTGAGGACTACATGAGTTACTAACTGTAAAGTGTTTACAACAGTGCCTGGTCCCTAAAAAACACTCATTATCTCTTATTAATTTTATTTTTCCAGGTCATAGAGAATCGTCAGAGATGAGAGAGACGTGGTATTAGGCTAACTCCTTGACCAGAGTTTTAAATGAAATGTGAGAGATGGGAGTTGCCCTTTAAAGTGAAAGTGTCTGGAATATTTTTCCTGAGGGTGTGAGGTTTCCAAGGAAAACACAAAAGAAAAATGATTGTAAAGCTGGGAAGACGTAATTGCTTATAGAAACAGACATTTAGCCTAATAGGGAAAAAAAACAGTGGTTACTGTATGCCAATTCTTTACCAATGTTGCTATATTTAAGATAATTTCATGAAATCTTGAAGTTGAAATCTTGACAAATGCTTCTCACTTATAATAAAATGAAACATGATCTTGAACTAAAATGAATAAATGCACTTGTGCTCACTAGACATCTCACAAAAATGACCTTTTCCATTACCTAAATGTCTGTTTCTATATTTAAAAAAAAAAAAAAAAACACAGCACATACATTCACATTTTTCATCTATGCCTGAAATAGGTCAGAGTAAGAGCCAGTACAGGAAAATGAAAAAATATACCAGGCCACACACACACGCGCACACACACACACACACACACACACACACACACACACCCTTCTAGTCTTCATTAGGACAAATATGTTCTTGCATAATACTGTGATTGAGAGGACTCAAAGCCTTTGTCGTCTGGCATTAGCTTTTAAATGATCTTGATGACTCTTAGCGAACTCAAGTCTCACTAAACTTTCCCAACAACTGTCACAGTGAGAGCTGTGAAGTGATTGCAGGGTCTTTAAGAAGGGATCCACCCTTGCTACTTTTAAGAGAGCTGGGAAAAGGGTGGTGGACCAGGTTTAGACAGGCTTCTTTCGCCTGAAAAAGAAAGCTGAGCCACCATGACCAGTCTCCAGTGCCCACTCTCAGTTAGTAATATGCTGTCTCACAACTGGGCTTAGATGGCCTCAAAACTTAAGAAACTGCCTTGTTGTATTGCCAATATCTCTATTATTACCGAATCTTCCAGCACAGAATCACCAGACTGAATTTATTCCGCCAGTGAGTCAGTTGCTTATTAGTACTTTTGACATCCAGATGGTTTGAGACAAAGGCTAAACCAGGGGTAACTCCCAAGTGTAACCAGTGGAAACTCTCTTCTACTGAGGGACTCTCGTCTACTGGGCTCCGGGCCAGCACATGGGCTTCTTTCGCAACCTCCCAGCACTGCTGTGGCCGTTTCCATAACCCTCGTAAGTCGTGTCACCTGAGAGGCCAAGAGTTAAACTGGCTGTACAGTCTGAACTGTGAAGGTTGGAAGTAAATCCGAATGGACCAATAGCCTGGATTTGTTTCATGAATAAACAGAGGAGTTCAGGCTCGGGACCCTATAAAGTTAAGTCAATATTAGGTAGAGAGGAAATCCTGTTTGTTCTTTCTTCTGTTATAGTTGCTTTTAAAAAAGAACTCAAGTAGAGCTTTTTGGTATGTTATGATGCTAAAAACACCATTTAAAACACACACGTGCACACACACACAAGCCTGTCTGTAACCAGATAGAAAGAAAATCATGATGTCTTTACTCTTATGTGTATGAGAATAAAGATGTTTTCTCAATATTTTTCAAGTCTAGAACTTAAAATGTCCTTATTTATGAAATGGGAAATACTCATCTGGGTTCTGATGCTATGTTGTCACCTTATCATAATTATTCAGATAAAGATAAGTAAATGATTGTTATTAAAACCCTTTAGTTCTGCTTATATGGCACAGATTTCTCCCAGTACTCATTGCCTAGAAATTATATGCACCAAGGTCTGAATAATCCAGTATTTAAACTTCCAGGGTACTATGACAGTGATTTCTAACCTCTTTGAAGTTGTAACACTCTATCTTGTTTGTTAGATTTCACATCTATCCTTTCTGTCATACCATCCCCAATATCCTAAGCAAAAAGTATTATATGGAATTTTTTACAAACCACTTAAATAAATTTAAATTAATCTTACTTTGCTCCAGGGTTTTGTTTTTATGTTGATTTAAAAATTTTTTTTTCTTTATTGATTTTAGAGAGAGAGGAGGAAGAGAGAGATAGAAATATCGATGAGAGAGAACATCGATTGGCTGCCTCTTGCATGCCCCCAACTGGGGATTGGGCCCACAACCTGGGCATGTGCCCTGACCGGAAATCGAACCAGCGACCTCTTGGTGCATGGGTCGATGCTCAACCACTGAGACACACCAGCTGAGCTGATTTTTTTTTTTTTAATTCCTCTTCTCTGAAGCCCAAGCAATCTTAAAGCTTGGGCTAGAATTAACCTCTTCTTCTGCTATATTCTTTTAGCTCTTTATATAAATCTATATTAAAGTATTTTAACATTATATTTTTGCTGATTAATTTTAAATCTTTCTCCCTTGCTTAAATGCAAGGACCATGTTATATTCAACTTTTTTTTTTCCAGAATTTCTAATACAGTGCTTAATACAGAGGGCGATTCAATGAATGTTCATTGAATGAATGAATGAATGAATGAATGAATGAATGAATGAATGAACGCATGAATGAGGAGTGGCCTTGGAGGCAGAAACACACTGAGGATGTCAAAATTACAAAACAGGGAATCAATATTCTAGCAGTTTAAAGATGGACCATGTCAAATCCTCTGCTCTGGAACTCAAAGCCTTTGAGAGAATGGATGCAGAACGCTTTATAAACTGTGAAACCCACATAAACGCAAGCAAATGTCACTGTTACTTTGTATTTAGCAGCCCTCCAGAAATAGCTTCTGAATTTGTGAATCAACAATCTGTGAAAACCAGAATGAACCTGGCTTCCTGGAAAAGGAGAATCATGGGAGGAAGAGTAAATGGAAGCAAGTTGACAAGAAGCTGTCCTGTGATACAGTGCAAATCCAGTTTTGGAAAACTGAGTCTAGCTCAGGTCTTTCTTAATGATTCATTTCTGTGTCTTGGTTTACAAATGGCCATTTCTCTAGATGCTTAGGATTTGGATAATTCTGTATAGCATTCCCAGAAATGTGCATTACCAGGTACAAAGCACACAGGCTTGACTGGTCAAGGAAACGTGTGTTACATTTGGATAACTCTACTGAGAGGCTAAAATAACTGACGCGTTTTGAAGTGACCATTGGTAGTAAGCTTCAGAGGTTCTGGAAGATGCAATAAAAATAGCAGGGCAATTTGACAAGCTACTGGGGTTCAAATAGATGTTAGTGGTAGCCAAAGTTCACAATTATGTCAATGAAGCTGGATTCCATCAAGTTAATCAGTAACTAAGGAAATAGTTAATTGAGATACAATCACAAACCAGAAAAACAGGATAAATTAAAGAAGTAAGAGGAATAATCACATTTCTCGATAGTCACATGCTATCAGACAGCAGAATCTGATGTCTGGAAGATAAAGCAGGCAAATTTTCAAAATGGAAAAAGAGTCTACGGGCTAGGGCATGAGTAATTCCATAAAAGCAGTCAAATGAGAATCTTTCTGAAAAGCAGCTGATGTCCTCCTAAAAGCAAATTGCCTAAAACTACTAGAACATAGCTGCTATGTTACAAGCATCATCTGCGCAAGGTCACACTGCTGGTAAGTTGCAAAGTGGATTTTCAAAAGCAGGTTGAATGACACCAAAGCCCATGTTCTCTTTCTGCTCAACAAGGCAATACCAAGATACCTGCCTTGCTGCCTTGCTGCCTTGCTGCCAGGCTGTGTTGTTCCTCACCATCTTTTCTGACTCCAGTTGCAGAAAAGCCATGAACAGCAGCAGCAGTAGGAAGCGTCCAGCTTGTTCAGCTCACCTGCTAAGCCCTTACATTAAAAATAAAAGCCAGGAATTAAAGAGGTTGAGGATGAACTCAAACCAAGGAGCTAACGTTCTGAAGCAGTGAACCTATTTCTGAGCTAACAACTAGTTCTTGTGTGTGTTAATTTCTTCTGTAGTTTCTGGAAAAACTGAGTCTAATATATCTATGTGTTCATTCTTTCATTTAACAAGCAATTATTCAGTGTGTACCATGTGCCAGTCGCTGCAGATCCAGAGATTAATAGAAAAAGATTTCTTCTGTTAAGAAGTACATAGTGTCCTGGCCAGTGTGGCTCAGCTGGTTAGAACATTGTCCCATGCACCAAAGGGTTACGGGTTCAATTCCTGGTCAGGGCACATGCCCAGGTTGTGGGTTCAATACCTGGTTGGGGCACGTGATTTCCAGTTGGGGTGTGTAGGGGAGGCAACAAATCAGTGTCTCTCTCTCACCTCTCTCTCTCTCTTTCTCTCTCCCCCTCTCCTTCTCTCTCTCTCCAGAATCAGTGGAAAAAAAAAATTCTTTTTAAACAGAAGTACATAGGTGAGGAAGGAAGAGAGAGATAGAAACAGATAAGCAAACAGTTACGGTACAATGTGGCACTGATTCTGAGAACTAAAAATATATAATAAAAAGTAGTAAATATAGGGACATGACATTGGGGGGAAATCTCTCATCCCAATTTCTGATGTTTCCTTTCAGGGAGAGGGGGCTCCATTAGTGTAATGCCCCTAAACTTCCTTCAGCCCTCAACTCTTTTTCTCCCAGAAGAGGAGAATTTACTTAATCTGACTGATGCATATGGAAAAAAAAAAAAAGAAAAGAAAAGAAAGTGGGCATGCATAGGCAAGCCACTGTTTATCCTCTTTCTCTCTCTTCCTGCTCTTCCATGTCCCACGTTTTCCAGAGACAGGCCATGTAAGGAAGCCTATGTAAGTTCAGCACTGTGTGTGACTATTAGGAATCCTTCTTGTTCGTAGATACAAATCACGTTCTCCACCATCAGTTTTATCTGTAACAAACATGTTATATCTCAAGAGGTAATGTAGTATAGGGGTTAGGTGCATAGACTCTGGAGCCAAACTGGTTACTACTCCAGATTTGCCGTTTAATAATAGCCACGTGACTTTGGGCAAATTACTTAACCTTCCTGTGCTTCAAATCCTCCACCTACAAAAAGGGACGAAGACTCAAGAGTTGTTGTGAAGACTGAGTTAACATATGTAAAGCACTTAGTGTTAACCCTGCCTGTTACAAAGTAAGTGCTCTAGAAGTTTGAGCTGTCATTTCTATTGTCACTATTTTTTACTTCATATGTCTTTATCTTTTATTTTTTCAGTTTGTTAGAAAACTGGGGCAGGAATGAGAAGTGCTCATATTGGGATCCTCCAACTCTCACCTCCAACGGTTATAGACGTTTAAGAAATTTTAACACGGTTCTTAGAGTCATTGCCCTTTAGTTCATAGTTTTTGGTCCCCTTACTGGATGCAATTTGGATATCAGTGGATTTCAGACACCAGGCCAAACATCTCAGACTTTGGTTCTAGTTGGATTGAGATTGACAGAGCTAATTAGTTAGTTGGGCCAGATTTTTCAGTCCTGCTTACTGGCTTTCCTTTTAAGTGTAGACTCCCTTTTCAATCAGATTGACTCCACTGATCAAGGCAGGCAGCCAGCTCCTCACGCGATTCTCAAAGATCACTCCCATGTCCCTCAGGTTTTCTGCACATTCGGCACATTCTGCCTGCATGTCCTACCCTGTTCTCTGCAAAGCCTGGAGTAGGAAGGCTCTTTTCTACCTAGTCACAAGGATTCTCTCCCTGGATTCAGACCTACTCTAAGGAGTCTAATGGGGGAAATGGACAGGTAGGCAAAAATAACTGGAATATAACGTGTTAAAGAGATATAAATGGTACCAATAGGAGTGTACCAGTCAGGACAGGAAACAGATGGCATTGGCAAAAGGAGTGATTAAAGAGAGTTTAATAAAGAATTTATTTACAAAGGTGTAGGCAGAGTTAGAAATAATTAGCATCAACAATGAGAAATTACTCCCACCCTTAGGTCTGAAGAGGCAAAGGAAAGGAACTATTACCAAAATTCAGAAAGAAAACTCTAGGTGTAAGGGAGATCTACCCAATAGGAACTCTTTCAGTAGCTGCAGCCCCTGCCAATCCAAGACCTAGGAGGAAGGGAGTTAGGGAACTGTTACTACTCTCTTCTCCCCTGTAATCCTCTTTCAGGGCCTCCCCTCGTTCAAATCCACAGAAAGTCAGAGAGTAGGAAAACCTGGTTAATTTGTTCAAAGAGGTCAGCCTCCAAGGGCCGAGGGCAGGTAGAGAATAGTAGTGAGGGGATCTAGAGGGCAAAAAAGAACAGCCCAGCACAAAGTATAGAGATAAAAATTTTTCCAGAGGCCTTCAAAAATGACCTTTAAGAGAAGGTTATATTTGAGCTCAGTCCTGGAAGATAAGTAGGGATTTACCAAGTAGAGAAGTGAATTCTAGACAAAGAAATAGCATATTCAGTGGCCATAGATCTAAAAAGAGCATGCTTGGGATATTTAGGCAAGCAATCCCATTTGGCAGAAGCACATAATACTTGTGGAGAGATGAGTCTGAAAAAAACATTTAGGACCAGATTAAAGGTTTTTATGCCGTGCTCAAGTGATTGGACTCAATCCTGTAGTCAATGAGGGGAATCCATTCAAAGACTTTCAGAGACAGAGAGTGACATCAGCATATTTAAGTTAGAAAAATATACGTTTAACGGCAGTATGCAAGATGGACTAGAGTATTGAGAGACCAGAAGCAGGAGGGTCACTTCGGAGCTCTTTGCAATATTCCAGGAAAGAGAAAGGTGAGTGACTCTAACGCAGTGACAGTGATGATGAAGCGAAGATTTGAGACCTATTCTGAAGATAACATTAACAGTATGTGGTGACCTAATAACTATGAGGAGTGCCAGCAAAGACAGACTCTAGATGAGTATCCAATTTCTAGATTGAGAAACTAGGTCGATGATGGTACTCCTAATTACAAGAAAGAAGACCAGGTTTGTGGAGGATAACGTAGAGTTCAGCTTTGTATGTACTTTATATGCGTTGTGTCTGTGGAGCCCTAACGGGAAAATGTCTAGTTGGCAATGGATAATAGATGACTGGGACTCTGAAGAGAGACTTAGAAGCCAAATATACAGTTTGGGGAACAGCAATTTATTTTTTGTAGTCCATGTAAAATATAGCCACCAGATTTTTCTCAACCTCTGTGACTAAAAAAGGAGAGAAAAAAATGTGAGTTCACATATAATGAAATAAATAATGAGAGTCAAACAATCCTTGCTGATGGTCCTTGTCTTTCGGAAGGGTTTTACATTTGTTTTCTAGTAATAGAAACTCACCACTCAGAATTGTATGGTAGTTTAGGAGTGTTCTTTAAAAAAACAAACAAATAGCCTTCAGTTTTGAAAATGGAGTGCTATTTGCTCCTTAAATTTAAGCTCATTTATTTTGTAAATAAACTCCAAGTTTCCCATAGCAGCTTTTTTTTATATAAACTCATATCTCAGTGACAGGCAAGTGTTCTTCAACTGAGGCATTTGGTAATTATTGTGTCCATCCAGCAAAGTGCTTTCCCTCATAGTAGCTACATAATAATAAATATTTACTGGACGAATGGATAATAGACAGATGGATAAATGAAAGCAAGAGATTGTATTAAAGTAATGTCAATTTTGTTAGGAGTTTGATACAGTATATAGTGTGTAAAAAACATCATCAAGGGAGAGTCAGAAACTGTCTGGTTCTGCTTCATCAGTGGAAGACAGCCAGCATTAGACAACGGCCAGTTTCTCCTTTGCGTCCAGCTGTCTCCACCATCTTACTTAAAAACTGAAATACGCTTCTTCCTATTCCTTGCTATATTAAATGACCATAGGATCATAGGAACAGGGTCTCACAACTCTACTTCTTTTTATAGGTCCCACCATAATTATTTTGAAATTTTAGAAATATAGTTATCTGAAACCAGTGGAAGTCTACTCTTAATAGCTCACATGAAGCACAAGTAAAACCAGTTGATTCTGACTCCTGACTGTACACATGATCAATATGTGATTTAATACACCTATTAAAAATTGTAAAAATTATTAAAATCCTCTTTTTAAAATTTTATTCAAAGTAACTTTAGAAAAAATATTCTGCTTTGGTGGTTGTCCTTGAGAAATTTGGAATGAGTCATTAATACACTACATACCTTATCCCTTCCCTACCTCAATTTTAATGCAGTTTCTTTGTCTTCAGTGGGCACTATCAACACTGCACCTTTATCACTCATCTACCCAGTCCTTCCAGCCCATGTAACAAGTGGAAAGATTTATTTCCAACCACTGCCTCTCTAAAGAATGAAGGGCAGATACATGCAGTCTAAAGAGAACTGCACCTCAAGTTAAATCCTAACACTGCCCAGGCACCCATAGATCATATGATTTCTGGATAAACAGGGCCAACCTCTAAATGCCTGAGTCAAGGTAACAGGAAGATCCAAGAGTACTAAAGATGCTTGACAAACATAACCTTTCATTGAATATTTAAAATACTTGTATATTGCCCTGGCCGGTTTGGCTCAGCGGTTAGAGCGTCGACCTGCGGTCCAGAGAGACCCGGGTTCGGTTCCCGCTAAGGGCATGTACCTCAGTTGCGATTTGTCCCCGGCCCTGGTTGGTCGTGCGGGAGGCAGCCACTCGATGTGTCTCTTTCACGTCGATGTTTCTCTCTCTCTCTCTCTCTCTCTCCCTCCCATTCTATCTGAACAAAAAATGGAAAAATGTCCTCGCGTGAGGATAAAAAAAATAATAAATACTTGTATTTTATCTGTATCTGTCTCCTAATGGGTACAGTCCATGTCCTAGTCACCTATGTACTTTTCTCAGCACTTAGCACAACATTAGTTGTTAGTAAAATGAAATGAGAAATAGCCCCATACATAATTTTTCCTTCTTTCTAATTTTTTATATTATCCAATTTTTCTTTATTGACTATAAACTGCTTATATAATAAAAATAATTAACAGTCTCAATGTTTGTGTTTTTGCGGTGTATATTTTATATAGGTCTATGATATTGTGTATATATATATTATACATAGATATGGTCATACTTACAATTGAATGAAAGTAAGGAAATACTTTAAAACTGACTTGTGAAACAGTACATAATACATTTTCAACATCTTATGGTATTTGTTAGTTACAATACAGAATATTTAAATACTGAATATGTATTTGTGTTATTCTAAAAATTAGTTACCAAAAACTGAAATGAATGTTTTGGTTGTTTTCTTATGACACAACTGGGTGAAAAGCAGAACTACACAGAAGTTTCATCATAAAACTCCAAACCACATTAGACTTGTCTATTGTCAGGTTCTGTTACATTCCCCCTAACTCAACCCAGACTCCCTGACGTTGGCAAACAGGGCAAAGTTTGAGTCAAAACCACGCCCTTCCTTTGAGCTTTTGGGATACACTTGGAATTCTGGGAGAAACCAAAAGAAACAGCAGTTTTTTTTCCTCCAGATGTGGCAAGTCTGTCACTTTCAGTGGTTATTCAAATTTCAAACTCAGCCCAACAAGTAAGGACAGTTGCCTGGGAAGGGAAGGAGGGAACGAGCAGGAGAATCCTAAGGTTCTTTTCCACTCAGAACAAGATGTTGATGTTGTAAGATTCCCTGGGAGAGGGAGCAAGTGACGAAGAAGGCAGGGCAAGAAAGGAGGGAGGGAAAGAGGGAGTAGGAGGGAAGAACCAATGAGGAGAGTGTGTCCTAAGCAAAGATTAGGATTAATCCAATTCTGTGGTCCTGAGATCCAAGAAAAAAATATTATACAATGTAATCGTGTTGATTTGTCTGGAGGTTGGTTCCATGTCTGAAGCAGGTTGCGTTCATAGATGATCATTAAAAGGATTAAAAGGAAAATTTAATACATAGGGTTTTATTCTTAAAAAAAAAACAACTCAAAAAAATCCAATATTGTAGATTTTGCTTGGTTGCCCTACTTCTATCACATATACCTTTTCTTTAGCTAGTTTTATAAATAGTGAAGTGGAAAATAATTTTTATCCTAATTTTTCAATTCTTTTTCCATTTAGAATAGTCGACATTTATTGAGTACTAACCTCTATTCAGGCAGTGTGCTAAGTATTTTACTCCTCATTCCAGTATTTCCTTCCACATGGGAGAATGTCCGTTCGAGTAATCTTCCTGGTCTATGTACACTTACCGCTTCCGAGGACAGTGAGAAGCAACTTTGATGAGTTTGGGATGAGGACCAGGGCACATGAAAAAGGTCAAGTATAACTGATGTTTCTTTCTTCTTCTCCATTCTCTGTCAGATATTCCAGTCTGCAAAACACACGTGTGCTAGTCTGCTCTTAGCGAGGTTAGTAGCAGAGTGGTAAAGGCCCTGCCCCTATAAGGCAGGGAGAAGACAATAAGTCAAGTCCAGGACTGGGTGGGATATTGATCTACTAGGAGACTGTTTCCTGGGAATATTATGCAGCTCAGAGAAATGAAGGTGAGAATTTCTTTGCTTTTGGCAAAGACAGAATGCATAGATATCCTATGTCTCACTAGGGGAGACTCCACGAAGCAAAGCTTAGAGGGGTATGTAAGGAAAATGCATGTATGGGCCAGAAAACAAAAATAGAGTCAAAGAAAAAGTGTGTGAGCCCTGGCCTGTGTGGCTCAGCATTGGCCCTCAGACCAATGAGTCCCAGGTTCGATTCCGGTCAAGGGCACGTACCTCAGTTGCAGTTTGTCCCTGGCCATGGTCGGATTTGTGCGGGAGCCAACCAGTTGATGTGTCCCTCTCACGTCAATGTCTCTCTCTCTCTCTCTCTCTGAAGATAAACAGAAAAATATCCTCGGGTGAGGATTAAAAAAAGAAAAAGTGTGTGAGAAATCAAAAGAAAGCTGATGCTCCAAACCAGCAAACAGTACTAGCCTCACCATAGGTAGAGAAAGAAAGGGAGCAATCTGAAAGACAGGTTGAATTGTTATACACTCAGATGAGTCTTTCTGAAAAACAGCAATGGCACAGAGGAAGAAAACATAACACCAGAGGCCTGATCTCTTGGTGCAGAAAAAGATGTAGCTGAAAGAAGTGCTCCTCAAGGCTATGGCATTCAAAGTGAAAGACAAGGTCTTGAGTAGTACATCACAGGTAATAGAACCTCACCAGGCCCATAGGGTCACAGGTTCCAAAAGCAGCTTTAATTTGGGCCTTTGCTGAGGGTGATATCCCGTTGAAACAACTGTAGGAAGCAGGAGGAAGTCATCCACAGGAGACAGGTGTCTTAGCCATGGCAAGTGGTAAAGGCAACAATCCCGGTGGCTGGCTCAGGATTGAAGAGCTGTTCATAAGCTATCCTGGGGGTTATGTAACTAGACAGAGCCCACTCTTTTCAGCAATGGATGCTAGAAACATGGGACTCAATGGAAAAGGGAAATTGAGAGATTTTGAAGATGTTAGACAGGAAGGAACTGTCCTTCAAGTAAAGCCTACCAGGACTACCCTCATGTGAAGATTTTTAAACGTTCTTAGAAGCCAGGAACATCACAGATACCACTCCCTGAGAAGGGACAGTGTACACAGAGGTGGCTCTTCCTCCGAGACAGGAAGTGAAATATTAACTTTTTGATGGGTGGTTTCTCCCAATGGAGTTTAAGCTCACAATTTCTCAACTCCCAAAAAATTGGAAGTGACTGCTATCGAATTATATGTAGAAACACAACCATTTGTCACCCGTCTCGCTGCTATCACCTTAGTCCAAGCCACAATCATCTCCTTCCTAGATTATTGCAATAGCTTTCTAAATGATTTTCCTGCTTCTGTACTTAGCCCCTTACAGACTCTTCTCAACACAGCATCCAAGCTGATCTTGTTAGTCTGAGTTGATAATCTGCTCTGAACCTTTCATTGGCTTTCCAGCTCCACATGGCATGTTCCTCTGTGTCCCTCTGATCTCATCCCTTATCATTTTCCACCTTGCTTGCTCTACTCCAGCCACACCGGCCTCCTTTGCTGTTAGTTAAACACTCCAGGAACACTCTTGCCTCTAATCTTTGCGTTTATTTCCTCTACCCTAAACTGATCACTCCCTCCCTAGATATCCTCCTGGCTCACTCTTTAACATCCTCTAGGTTTTGATTCAAATTTGCCTTTCTTGATTATCCTTGCTAAGATTCTAGTCTGCTCCCAACAGGTCAGAACCTCCTCTTTTATTTATTTTTCTCTCCTTATCATGTCACTAACATCTTACATATATAATTATTTAACCTATTTAGTATAGTATGCAATAGTATGCAATTTTGCTCCATGAAGACAAAGACTTCTTTTGTTTATTTAATTCACTGCTAGAATATCTCCTGGAACATAGTAGGTATTCAATAATTATTTGTGATATGACTTGATGAATCTTGGTGAGACAAAACTCGGATTATCTCCATCTATTCACCTTAATTCAGACACCTTTGATACAGTCTTTGGCCTTACCAAGTGGCATGATCTGGGAGTATAATTTTCCTTTGGTAACTGCATTATGATCTAGGGATTAGCTTGCTTTCTGAATTGTATAATTACTGAGCTAGAACTCTTACAATCTCGTATGTTTTGGGGAATTCTTTGTACTTTTTACAAAGTGCGGATCATGAAGATAAATTCTAATTCTCAGTTTTTGAAGGAACCACATTCATTCCAGGTGCTATGCTGCTGAGAGAACCCAAACTCACATCTGCTCTCTCTTGACTAAGATTGAGAAGATAAGAAATTGGGGAAGGTGAATTTTGGATTTTAATTTTTTTAAACTTTAACTCATCAAGTCAAGAGAATTTGATCCTGGGCTTTAACCTTATTGGGCTTTAACTTACTTGGATTTAACTTGCAAGGGCATCTAATTTTTATTTTTTCTGGAATTTCTCCCTGGAATTTGATCATGAGATGTGAAGGATCTCGTTGTTAGTATATTTTTATTGGAGTATCTTTGTCATTTGATAACATTGTGGAACCTCTGATGGACTGTATGCATGTTGTGGCCATAAAATGCGCTGCTCAGATATCCTGCCTCGGCAATCACAGTGGACAGAGAGCATCTGGATCCACCACCATGGTCACACTGAGGCCATCTTCCCACCAGCTGCTCCTAGCCAGTGACTGAAGATGGCTAGGATGCTAAAGCAGGCCCACTCCAGTGAGACATAAAACTCCTCCAATTAATGACTTTGGCTCAAGGATTTCCCATCGGCCAGGTTGAACTTTTCTAGGGACAGCCACACTACAGTCTGAGGTTCTTCCTATCCAGTCCTCCTCCCTTCCTCCTCTTCTTTTTTAAAATATATATTTAAAAATATATATTTTTCTTGATTGGGTTTTTTTTTATTAATTTATTTTTGTTACAGATGTTTCTCCTTTTTTCCCCATTGACACCCTCCTCCCCATTGATTGGTTTTTCAGAGAGAGAGGAAGGGAGAGAGAAAAACATCAGCGTGAGAGAGAAACATCCATCGGCTGCCTCCTGCATGCCCCCTGCTGGGGATCGAGCCCACACCCCGGGCATGTGCCCTGACAGAGAATCAAACCAGGACCTCTCAATCCGTGGGACAACGCTCGATCCACTAAGCTACACTGGCTGGGCTCTTCCTCCTCTTCTTGCACAGATGTCCACCTGCACCATGGTTTGGAGGTTCTCCTTGCCTTCTCCTGTTCCCTCTTCCAATACACTTCTTACATGTCTGGTTCCTCTTTGGTATCTGCTTCTCAGTGGACCTGAACTAACATAATATGTAAATAGACAAATTGGCTAGACAAAATTTGGGCTGGGAAATAAAATAAGAAATTAATTTTCAGCCTAGGATATAATATTGCCTCCAAGTTAATTCATTGAATGTACTCATCTGGCCTATTTCAGGGCATTCTGAGAGCAAAAGCAACACTGCTGACCTGGAGTATAGCAGGAGGACCCACAGAGGAGCACAGCTGGCGCTGGGGGAACAGCCTCATGAAAGTGAGAATAGGACTGTCCTCATAGTGTGCTGGTCTCGTCCCTACAAGGGGATAGCCATAGCCTGGCTGAGTACAGGCTGAATGGTCAAGCCCAGTGGATTAAGAGAGCAAAAGTCTAGGAAATGTTAAGGGGTAAAACTTTTTCTCCACTCCAATGTTTTCCTTGTAGAAGAAGCTTCACTAATGTAATACTCCTGTCCACTTTCTGCCAATCCCTCTTACTCCTCCCCAGAGAAAGAGGAGTGACTCTTCTTCTTGATATGCTAGGGAGAAAAATTTTGTAAATGCCTTTCTCAGCCCTTTTAATTTGGGATCCACAGACAGCGTGCATTATATCCTGCTTCCCACAGCACATGACTCACAGGAGCAGGCTGCTGCGTGGCGAGACCAGCAGGTTCGACAGTGCCTGATACCTGACTCGGGTTCCATGTTAGGAAGCCTACTGTTGCCACACAACTAAGCCACATCTTCAATTCTAGCCTTTCGAGTTTAGCAGGTGATATTTTGACCACCATCTATCTTCTCCTTTTTTTTTTAAAATCTCAGAACCAGTTCTGAACTCCGGTGGGGAGAAGATATTCTTTTTCCCTTTTTACCTAGGACACTGAGAGCCAAGTGAGCCAAGTAACTTTCCCAAGGTCACACGGTAACTAGTGGCAGAATAAGAATTCAAGTAGTAGTTCAGTTCTTAGCTTCCATGCCTTTCAATTTTGTCATTTCCTATTATAACTCTGTTTTCATGATGAAAGCTTTTGATACACAGAAATTAAAAACATACCACTAGTGAATACACTAGGAGTGTGGATAAGATTATGTCCTGTAGTCTTCAATTTACTTCTCTTAGATTGTTTTTAAACTTTCAAGTTGTCACATTTGAAATTTCACTGACCGTCTTAGCAAATACTTCAGAAAAGGTTATTTGAAGGAAAACATAACTTCCAATTATCTTATTCTCTCATGTGACCTCTAGCACATGACAAAGAGTGGACTAAAATTGTGTTTGCCCCAAATATTTTCATCTGTATGTTGGGTACCTTAAAAGGCTTGAATCTAGTTATTTTAAATAGCTTGAACATAATAGTCAAGGGGTAGAATTAAAATGCTAAAGTATTCATCTTAAAAACCAAGTAGAATTTATCAAACTTACAAATCTACTCCACACTTTCCAGGAAATCAACATCAGTCATTATTTCTGTTTTGTCTGGATTGTTTTATTATCTGAAAAAAATTGCTGGTTTATGCAATGATGTGAATATTTTGCTTGAACCTACTTTATAAAAATTAGTGGAAAGCAGGAAAATAAAATGCTAATACTTGTGATTATTCAAGTAAGACAAAGATGGAAATTATTAAGCATGCTAAAAGCAGCAAGTATTTGGCCTCAATTAAATTCTTATTGGACTTAAGCTCATCAACTGTTAATTATAAATGCAAAAAAAATGTAAGTATTTGTTCAAAGTGCAGAGATGTAGTGACAGAGAAAATAGATGTATGAAATTATGAATTAAAAATCAGCATCAAGAAGTATCCCAGGAATCCAAATGTAAAGAGAAGCATTAGTTCCACAGCTCTGTTAACAGGGATACAGCTTGTGGCTTGATTCCTCTGTAAGGGGAGAAGAAGACTGATGCTCAACTTTTTCTTGAGAAAGTCAGCATACAATCTCATGTGTAATTCCTTATAAAATCTCCTGGAAAATCACCCTTACCAAGCCCTTCCCAACATTTAGATACATTTCTTCTGACTATTAAATGTCCTTTCTAGCAAGCTGAGAGAGCTAGAATTTGAAGTATGACATTATTAGGAAATTCATTTTTGTGTAGATTGGTGTTTAATCTATCCATGGAATATTTGATGTGCTATTAGAACTCTTTCAATTGCAAATCACAGAAGAGTGCAATTCAAAACACTGTGGCAGGCACTTTGAGTCAGTGGACTCACGGAGTGCTTTCAAAAACAATTTTTCCTTTCATCCTCATTGCTCAGACTGAGAAACTGGTCCTTCCCTTGGGAGAAATCCAGACCGGGACACTCCTAGATAATAAAGTCATCTGATGACATCTAGTCATACGAATCATCTTGTTGTATTAATCAAAATGTTTGGTAATTTAAATGTAAAAGTCAAAATTCCAAGTGTTATTGAAAGTTAAAGTTTCTCCCCTTGAAAAGGTGTTTGCAATGACAGGAGACTCAATTAGTTTCATCTCTGTTTTCCTACCTGGTGCTTCTACTCCTTCCCCAATCACCAAGAGGCTGTCTCTCGATCGTGCAGGGTAAGAACAGAGAGATGAATAAGAACTAAGAGGCAGGAAATGTTTTACCTGACTGGCACCAAAGTACCCTGGCATGGGTCTCCTCTAGCTGTGGCAAATGTTTAAAGCTGTCTCCTTCTGGCAAATGTTCAAAGCTGACTATTCTCCTCGTGGGTGGTTTCATGGGTACTTTGGAGGTGCCCTCATTGAACTGCCTGTCAGGTGGGTAAAACATTTACCTCTAGCTGGTCACTTATGTTTCCTCCCACAACAGTGGGAATCAGGTGAACCAAGCTTTGCTAGGGTCACTGCACCTTTATGAACAGAACTCTTGAGAAAAATTTGAAATGGCTCCAGGTTGGCTCTCTTCTGCTTGAGCCCACACCTAATTGATGAGAAACACTCACAATCTTTGTCCCTGTTTTCAGCGTAAATGCAACTAGCACTCAATGCAGGCTGGGTCCTTTCTCTCTCTACATTTAGACCAATAGCTACAGCTTCTTGTCTTGCCTCTCCAACTGTATTTATTTAAACTTCATCACCACCTCATCCACTACATCACCAACAGTCATTTTTAGTACCTGCCCAAATATGGCTACTCCAAGATTATGAGCACGATTTCTCATTCCTCCCTCCAAAAAAGGGTCATATTGCAAGCATTTTGTAGATTATAAATTTATAAAATAATAATAATTATATATAAAACAAACTATAACATGATTATATTATATAAATATAATTATATTTAAAATGTGTAAGTATACTTATAAAATATATAATTATTGTATTATAAAATGTAAAATGATTTTATATATAATAAATATAAATATATAGAATATAATATAAAATTATGTATAATATAATAAAGTTACATATCATATCATTGTATATTTTATGTATATAATATATAAACAAGTTTCTATAACTATCATTCTTTTGTGCCTTTGAAAGTATACAGGGAGCTAGAAAGCCTGGCACAGAACTCCTTGTCCAATGAATGTACCAAGTCAAGGAAGAGAATATGAAACAAGGTCTCTTCTTTTCCCTCAAACAAATGTCTCAGAAAGGTGGTGAAAAATTGTCCAGCCTTTTCATTGCCCAAGGCAGTTTTGCCCAAGTGCCCAGTTCTGGGAAATCATCTCCATCATAGTAACTGAGATTCCCTCTCCAATCAAAGTGTAGTGGTTCATGGGTTCCTCCATCCTTCCGGATCCTCTTCAGCAGCAGGGATAGGAATGACAGATGTGCCCACACAGGTGGACTCCCCGAGCCTGAGATAGGGCCGACTTCCCCGATCATGCTTTGCTAGATGTGAAGCATGAAGCCATGAATCGAGAGTGGGGAACCAGTGCTCTATACTGAGAGTGAGAGGCTTTACTAAATTTGGGGTAAAAGTGAAAGGTGGAGAGTGTTGGCGGTTTGGGATAAAGATCAGTCTCACAACCTTTTCCTGACTTCACAAGATTTTCTCATGCATAGAGTTACTTGGCACACACTTTAATAGGTCTCGTTTAGCATAACGATTATGTGCACAGACGTTGGGAGTTAGACAACTTGGGTTTTAACCCTCTAACTGTGTGGCCTTGGACAAGTAACCTGAGCAAGTGCATGGAGTGAGGGTAGGAGTACTCACTTCCGTTCCTTAAAGCATCTAAAATCTGTTGAAATCAGACTGAAGCCCATGACAGTCTGATTGCCTTAAAGGGAGCATGTAGACAGGATTATCTGGCCAAGAAGAGCCTCCTGTTCTATTTTTATTACGTCTCCATTCCCCCAGAGAAACCAACAATTCAAGAGGTGAGTCTGACAGGGTCTGCATCTTCTCCAGGACGTATCTAAAGGCTCTAAGGCAAGAACGCAGGCAGTTAGCCTCACGATTTGAGTTGGAGGGATGGCAGACATGGCAGGTTTCAAGTGGGAATTTTACAAAACCCAGGCACAGCCATGTAGCTGGGCATCTAAGAGATAAGGACCTGATTTAGAAATGGGAAGAATCCCTAAAATCCTCAGCTGCAGTAGTTTGGGGATCTTTACTCCAGTATTGCATCATTGATCTGACAGCTACGCCCCTCATGTCTTTTCCAATACAAGTCCCACTTCGCCAACTTAGGCAGCTCCCTTATGCTGGCACTGATTCATCTCTGTTGCAATATTTCATGCAAACTGTATGCGGAACTGAGACCCAGTCCCTCATTCCTGAAACAGTCAACTATAGGGAGTCATAGCTGAAATTCTGAAACAAACTTATGTTATTCCCTGGAAATAAGTGACTTATTTCTTTTCTTTCTTTATTTTTTTTTATTTGAGAGAGAGAGGAAGGGAGAGAAAGAGAAAGAAACATGCCCCCCACTAGGGATTTGGCCCACAACCTGGGCATGTGCCCTGACCGGGAATCGAACTAGTAATCTCTTGGTGCACGGGTCAACACTCAACCACTGAGCCACACTGGCCGGGCATGAGTGACTTATTTCTTTATCTAAAATTTAATCCCTTTAATATACCTCCCAAGATATCTGAATTTTTTTTAAAGCACAAAAGAGAGCTAAAGAGAGAATATTCCATTTTTCTACTCCGCCATTCCCATTATCAATGTTAGCTTAGTCAAGTCCCAGACATCACATGCAGACAACAACACCTCTTCCCCTGTGTCTTTTTCATGAACAGGCAAATCTTTCTTAGAAGTACCCCAGCAAACTTGCCTTTATGTCCCACTGACCAGAACTGCATAAGGTGACCTATTCATTCTACCACATTCACTGGCAAGGACAGCGACTGGCTTAAGGAAGCACAGGGCTCAGTGAAAAACGGTCAATTGCAAGAGGAGACATGGGATTCTGTTAGAAAGAGGAAGAACAAGAACAGATATTGAGTAAACAATACCAATGTCTACTCATCCATTGAGGATCTGTGTGCTCCTAAATCATAGACCAAACTTAACTTTCTGCTCTTACTTACTCAGGCCCAAATACTGAGCAGTCACAGATGTTGCTGAAAGAAAGGTGATCTATGCACCTTCCTCTTACTAGGACTACCTTTTTTTTGTTTTTCCTGTCTCTCACTTTGCCTCCTCTATTGCTTTTGAGGCTTTTGCTTTCATATTGAGATGACTTCTATTCCTTCATCCCACTATGTCTCTTAGGTATATTAGGCCACATGGGATTATAATGAAATTATGTTATTGACCTGTAAATAAAGCTCTACCAACTTCCCAGTCAAATGGGCTAGAGAATACATGGCAAGATTTCTACAACTCTAGAAATATTACACACACACATACACACACACACACACACACACACACCAAATTCGGTGGTCAAGTAAGTTTGGGTAATGTTGTATATGCTTTCCTTCTCTTATAAATTGCAGATTCAGAGGCTCTGAGAAGTCCTGCAGTTAAATAAACTAACTCAGAAAGAGTTCTGAAATCAAATTGCCTGTGTTCAAATCTGAGTTCTACCACTTTCTAGCTATGTAAGTTCTTTTCATTTTTTTTAATCCCCATCTGAGGATATTTTTCCACTGATCTTTAGACAGTGTGAGAAGAAGAGAGGGAGGAAGGGAGGGAGAGAAACATTGATGTGAGAGAGACACATCGATTGGTTGCCTCCTGCACCACGCAATTGAACCTGCAACCAAGATACACACCCTTGACCAGGAATCGAACCCAAGACTCTTCAGTCCACCACTGATGCTCCAACCACTGAGACGAACTGGTCAAGGCTAGCTATGTAAACCCTTTAAACTTCTGGTTTGTCATTTGAGAAAAGGGGAATCTAATGGTGATTTTAATGAGGATTGCTGTGAGTAGTAGGTGAGATAATCCATGTGAAGCCTTTAGCATGACTTTCTCATTCATTTAACAAATATTTATTGAATACCTACTGTGTGTCAAGATCCCAGGTTTCGTCAAACATACATTCTAATGAAGAAGGGAGGAGACAGACAAAAACAAGTAATTAACTAGAATAACTTTATTTTTTTGAATATGTTTTCATTGCTTTTTTAGAGAGAAAGGAAGGGAGAGAGAGATAGAAACATCTATGGGAGAGAGAAACATCAATTGGCTGTCTCCTGCATGGCCCTGACTGGGGATTGAGCCCGAAACCCGGGCATGTGCCCTGACCGGGAACAGATCCAGGACCTCTCAGTCCATAGGATGATGTTCAATCCACTGAGGCACACTGGCTGGGCTAGAATAACTTTAGATAATGATGAGTAGTATGAATTAAATAAGACGATGATATTATAAGGCATAACTAGGATGAGAATAGCTGTTTTAGATTAAAAGGGTAAGATAATGCATTTCTGGAAAAGGCATTTTATTTGATACCTGAGATATGAAAACGAGACTGTCCTTTATCCATTCATTCAGTCGTTCATTCAACAAATGTTTATTGAGCACTTATTGTGTGCAAGGACTGTTTTAGGCACAGAAGATAGAGCAATAAACAAAGTTGGTTAAGAATACCTGTCCTGCCCTGGCCGGTTTGGCTCAGTGGTTAGAGCGTCGACCTGCGGTCCAGAGAGACCAGGGTTCGGTTCCCGCTAAGGGCACGTACCTCGGTTGCAGTTTGTCCCCCGGCCCCTGGTTGGGTCGTGCAGGAGGCAGCCACTCGATGTGTCCCTTTCACGTCGATGTTTCTCTCTCTCTCTCTCCCTCCCACTCTATCTGAACAAAAAATGGAAAAATGTCCTCGGGTGAGGATAAAAAAAAAAAAAAAAAAAGAATACCTGTCCTAATGGAGCTCAGATTCCAGGGCAGAAAAACAAAAAGAAAAAAGAAAGTGTATAGCATGCCAAATTATAATAAATGCTATAGAGAAAAGCAGGAAAAAAAAGAGAAAGAATATTTCATTTTAGTTTTAGTGTTTCAACAGGGTTTCAGGGATCCCTCACTGAAAAGGTGACACATAAAGAAAGAAAGGCTTGAAAGAGATGAGGAAATGAGCCATGCAGAAATCTGGGGGAAGATAATTCTAGGCAGAAAGAAACAGCAAGGGCAAAGGCCCTGGGGCAACAGCATGCCTGATGTATTATATTATTCAAGGAAGAGCAAGGATCTAGAATGCCTAAAAGAGAGTAAGTGAAAGGAAGGGTGGTAAACACACACACACACACACACACACACACACACACACACACACACAGGCCAGATTATATAAGGATAAGCAAAGGTCTGGAGTAAAATTCTTCCAGGCAGATGGAACAGCAACTGTGAAGGTCCTGAAGGTTCTGAATCAGGATCAAGGTTGGCTTATTCAAGCAACAAAAAGTGGGTAATAGAGCTGAAGTATTCTGAGCAAGGGGAAGAGTTAATATGAGGTCCAAAAAGTCATCTAGGTCAGATTATATAGAGCCTTATAGTACAATTATAGGCCAGTGTAATGAATGTATATATACATATATTTTTTCTAACTACATTGAAAATAATTAACTATGACTGTTGTTATTCATGAGCTACTATTCTACTGAATAGATTGAGAAATGCTGCCTTACAACTATTTTAGTTTACCTTCTTGCTCATCCCCCAGATCAAACAATCCCCACGTGTTGTGGATAACACCACAGCAAGACTATAGCAGGAACTTGCTGAAAGGTCTCCAAATTCTCGTTTACTTTTTCTTAAATTACAGTTGGATCAAATCACTCCTCTCCTCAAAATTTTCTGTTGACTTTTTACTTGAACAATTGACCCTTTAACAACAAGGGAGTTAGGGGTGCCACCGACCTCTGCACAGTTGAAAATCCACATATAACTTTTGACTGCTCAAAATTTAAGTTGTCCCTGGGTATCCATGGGAGACTGGTTCCAGGACCCCCTGGATACCAAAATCTGCAGATGCTCAAGTCCCCTATTTAAATCAATGCATACAATCAGCTGTTTGCATTTGCAGATGCCTAGCAATGGATTAAAAACAGTATAGGATTTATTAAAAAGAAAATCCACATATAAATGGACCCATGCAGTTCAAACCTGTGTTGTTCAAGAGTCAAATGTAGAATCAAATCCATGCCTAGTAGCTGGCAAGGATTTCAAGGTCCCCTCTAGGTGTCCCTCCACCTGTTCCTTCTAAAGGCACTGAATGTACAATTCTGTTCTGAATGTACATGCACGATCAGAACTCTGCCTAGCTCACGCCATTCCCTCAGCCTGACCCGTCCTTCCCTGCATTCTTTGCTTGTTGGAAGTCTTCTCTTCCCTCAGAGCCAGCAGAGCCCACCCCTCTGAAGCTGTGCCTGCTACTCCTAGACAGTCAGTCCCTCACTCCTTCAGCCACGTACCCATCAGTGTCGCTTGTGCCTCAGTTCGGTGTGTTTGTCAGATTGCCTTTCTGTCGACTTGTGGCATGTCTCTCACTCCCGTTAAACTGTAAGCACATTGAAAGCACGAGCTTTATTTGTGTTGTGTCTTCTAGAACTAGTGCCCAGCACAACTGCTAGTACATAGCAAGGGCTCAGTAAGTTGCTGATGACATGAAATTTAAGCGGCAGGAATGTGACAAACAGCAGTACTAGGACACAAAGAGAATAATAACATGGCCATGCTGTCAGGGAGTTTACAAATCAGTAATAGTAGCTGCCATTGATTGAGTCCTAACGAGGGTGCAGCCACTATCCATAGAGTTTGCCATGTAACACTCATAGCAACCCAGTGAGGTGGTTGTTATAGCCCCCAGTTTACGGAATGAAGTTAAGTCGCTTGTCCAAATTCATAGAGTAAGCAACAGGAGTCACACTTAGGTCCCTCCAGCTTCCAAGCCTGTGCTCTGTCCACTATACATTGTATCAATTGGGATCTAGCCAGGAAAATAAACAGGTCTTTCAGAGAAAAGGACTTTTTTTTTTTTACAGAGTATTAGTCACAGATGAATGGAAGAGTAAAGAAGCCAAATAAAGAATGATGAAGCAACCCAGAGATTTAGCAGAATTAGGAGGTCACCCCTCTTGTTGAATGGTGATATTGGGAGAAGATGGTGCTACCAGAGCCCAGAAGCCTGAACTGACAGGCAGAGGAAGCTAGAACCACAGGGGGAACTGCCCAAGGGAGACCTGGGGCCAGGAAGGGAGAGGCTGTTCAATGGGCCCCTGCCAGATTCCACAGGAAGCAGGGAAAGAAAGAGTGAGAAATACCCTGGCTTCTCCCTTCCTCTGCTTGCAGTCTTTGACGGTGCTTCCCATTGCTTTAATGCATCAAGAGCCAAAGAACAAAAGAGCCTGCAAGAGCAGATCCTGGGAAGGGTGGGGATGAGTCTGAGACCAGTGCAAGCAGGCTCTCTCTCTATCTGAAATGAAAAGGGCTATGAAATAAAAGTATTTAATTTGGGCTAGGAGGAATGGCAAAAATATTAAGCAAATTCAAAAGAAGGGGAGATTATGCCTTGCCGGTGTGGCTCAGTGGATTGAACATCGTCCCATGGACTGCAAGGTCCCAGTTTGATTCCTGATCAGGGCATATGCCTGGGTTGTGGGCTCGATCTCCAGTGGGGAGTGTGCAGGAGGCAGCTGATCAATGTTTCTCTCTCACATCAATGTTTCTCTCCCTTCTTCTCTCTCTAAAAAATCAATTTAAAAACATATAAAAAAAAAGAATGGGAGATTAACAGTGGCTGCAGTAGCAAGAGAGAGACTCCTCAGAAGGGGAAAAGTTATACTGATTCCTTAAGAAAGGTAAAATTTCTGTAGGTGAAGAAAAAGATGTTCCTGACAGAAGGAACCATTTAAGTATTTTCCTGAAAGTAAAGAATACTATTCATTCTTTCAGAAAGTCTTTCTACTCAGCAACATCTATAATATATGCGTACAGTATAAAGAATAATGGCCCTGGCCGGTTTGGCTCAGCGGTTAGAGCATCGGCCTGAGGTCCAGAGAGACCTGGGTTCGGTTCCCGCTAGGGGCATGTACCTCGGTTGCAGTTTGTCCCCGGCCCTGGTTGGTCATGCGGGTGGCAGCCACTCGATGTGTCCCTTTCGTGTTGATGTTTCTCTCTCTCTCTCTTCCTCTCTCTCCCTCCCACTCTATCTGAACAAAAAATGAAAAAAAAATGTCCTCAGGTGAGGTTAAAAAAAAAAAGAATAATGAAAAACAAACACATACACACTATCCAAGTTCAGAAAATAATATATCATTTTTGCAACTTACATTTAAAAAAAATCATGGTTAAAAAAATATATATATACACACACTATATGCATACATATATGTCTGTCTGTATGAAAAAATGTACCTTTATAATCAACTGTACAGTTTAGTGGCATTGATTACATTCATAATACTGTGCAACCATCACCACCATCTATGTCTGAACCTTTTCATCACCCCAAGCAGAAACTCTGCGGCCATTCAGCAACTCTCCATTCTGCCCTCTCCGTAGGCCCTGGTAATTAATTTACTTTAAAATGTATCAAAAAAATGAAATGGATTAATGGATGTTTAGAGGAATGTTAATAAAACGTTAACAGATGGATAGACGTGTATAATAAAATGCTAATGGGATGATCAAGGTGGTGGATATATGTGTCCTGAAAATTTTTTTCAAATTGTATGTTTGTAGTTTTTCACACACAAAAAAAATGATAAGGGGCAAATTTCATGCTTGGGCCCCCACCCAGAATTCTGATTTAATCGGTTGTGTTTGGGCCTGGACATCAGAATTTTTACATTGCTCTCTGGATGATTCTGATGGGGGGCCAGGTTTGCAGACCACTACGTTAACGTGTGCATGGGATCGCAGAGCCAGGGTGAGCAGAACTGGGCAGCAGAGGTGGAGAGAGAGGGAAGTTTCTGTGTGCATATCGAAGGTGGGGCCTCCGGGCTGGGCTCATATGTGCTTTGTGGCTGGACAGGCAGATGGGCCAACTCCACGTACAGGAGGCAAGAAGCAACTTCTCAGTGGGTTATTGAGAACATGGTATTGGTCAGGGTTCTCTGAAGTTCCTAAAATGGGACTGAGACGTTTTATACATTTAATTTTGTGTGATTTGTCCTTTGCGACGTCTTGTGTGGCTTCACCCAAGAGCATCCATTCTTTCAGAATACTTTTAGCATGTCAGCTGCCTTTAACCCTTACAAAGGGTAAGATCCATTTCAACATGTATATACATACCTTTTCATGTTTTACTAACTCATCTCTAAGTCATTTTTATGGAGATGAAGAGCTGGGTCTGTTGAAGTTTGGGCTCATGGGTCAGCAGGGAGAGATCAAGAGAAAGCTGGGCTGGGGCAATACAGGGCCAGCAACTGAACCTAGCCGTCAGACTTGGAAATTGAACAATTCCAACAAAGCATCTGTAACCCAATTAACCATGGTAACTGACACCCCCCAGAGAGCTGATATCTCTCCTGCCCAATTACAATGTGCCCTCTGCAGTAGTATGCATATCTGCTGGAACCCTTCTTCCACACCCAGATATTTTAAGTCTTACTCTATGGGCCATGGTGGTGTGTAAGGTTGTTTGTTCCTGAAGTAAATGATCCCAGCCCTTTTAACCATGTGAAAGGCAACAGGAACACTAACATCTGATCCCTTGTCATGGGACCCTAGCCTGGCTCAGTACAAGTGCCAGCTGGAGGCAGAACAGGGCCCAAGGGCAAAGGCAGAATGGCATATGAGGAAGAGGACCAAAGGTCAGTTACAGAGCAGCTGTATCACAGGTGAGATCTAAGGGGAAACTGCTGGACTAAAAGCCGGAAGTAAACAGAAGTTCAAGAGCCAGAGGAATGCAAGAACACATCAGGAAGGGAGATGTAAGACAGGAAGAGAATCAGAGCTTTGGCTATGAATGAAGCTCATTCTTGTTGGGAGCTCGCCCTGCAGTGCCTGGGTGAGCAGGAAGGAGCGAGGAAGTGCAGGGTGGGACAAAGTTTTTAAAAAATCCCCAAACCCCAAACTATGTTATCACATAGCCTACTAACTGTTCATAATGATGACGCTGAGCCGACCAGAAGAGGTTAAATGTGGTATCTTTCATAAAGTAAGGGAAGTGTGTTAAACATTTTAGAAAAGTCTGTGAATAATATGGTTAAAAAGAAAGAAAGAAAAAAGATGTCATTTAATCCTTGAAAGAATAACCTTCAGCTGCCAGGAAAATTCACATATGTGTAGTCCCACATTGCCTCCATAAATCGAGGTAGCTGTGGCAGTGATTCAGGGAAGTAGAGGCATAATTTTTAACTTTAGATGTCTCCATTTCTCCCAGCTAGAGTGACAGCTGTTTTCCTTCCTCCCTCATTTTGGAGTTGTAAGGTATACTAACATTCATATATAGCTTTGATCCAACTGAGACATTTGCAATTTTCAAGGCAGCACTATAGTAGCTGGCATAAACCATGGGCTTGTTTGCTATGTCCAGGGGGCTATGACACTGTAATTGGCTTCCCTGGGTACTATCACTGAGAGTAGGAGAGGTGAGGGGTTGGGGGGAGGAAGACTGAGCCCTGAGGCCTCACGGAGCAGGAGAGCAGTGTCCCAAAGGAAGGTGGCTGCTGTTTCCAGGAGTAGCAGTGTGGGAAAGAACACTTGACACACAGCTACCACAATCTTTCAAGTTCACACAGGTAGTGAGTAACATGGCAGGGACCTGAACCCAAGTGTGTCTATCTCTAAATGTTTTGTTTCTCCTACTGCTATGTCTCCTTTGCTGGGGAAAACATTTACGATTGCTGCCAAACTCCTGGTGTTCCACAGTGTCTGCCCTCTCTCCTATCCTGCTTTTACCCCCAGCCTGGAGTCCGCTTGGGTGGAAATACAGCATATAATGGGCTCAGAGTTAATCATCTGCAGGTTTCCCCTGATAAGTCACAGTATGTTTGCTGCGCTCCTTCCAAGAGTCAACAGCAGCCATGGGGATGTGCCGAGAGTGGCCTATGGCATTCAGAGTGCTAGCCCAGATGGGAGGCAGTGTGCTGGGGAGCCTATCTGAACACTACCATCTGGAATGCCTCTGTTGCCCTGAAGGCACTTGTGTGCGTCTCCAATGGACACAGCTTAAATGCCAAAAACCAAGCCAAGTTCACTGGATGTACAAATGGCCTGACGTCAGTGGAATTTGCTCATAATTTAGGCCTCATGTGTGATGTACTGTCTGAACTGAAAGATCTGTCAAAACAATCAGGGAGGAAGAGGAAAAGGAAGAAGAAAAAGTGGAGGAAGAGAAGGAGGAGGAAGAGAAGTAAAAGGTGGAAGAAAAAGTAGACGAGAAGAAGAAGGAAGAGGAAACCAGGACGTGGCCAGGAGTTGTGGCAGAACAGGTTCAGCTTTCGACTCCTCAGGCCAACGGTCCCTGTAAATTTGTTGAAAGCATCAGTGCCAAGTAAAACATGGCCTTTTAAAGCACTGAATTACGTGAGTGCAGAGCTGTTAAAATCAGTGTAGCAAAAATCCAGCTGGGTTTGGCCAGTGCCACAAAGTACAAAATGATGATCACTTGTTCTGCCAAGACTCAAGGTTCCCCAGACGCGGTGGCCTGAGCAGAGTTATTTGGATATATGTGCAGATCACCATTCTTTAAAACAAAAAAATTGCTATTAAGAAATAGACATCTGTTGTTTTTGCTTGCCCTGTGTCCAGAGGTGGATTTATTGTGAAGCTAACAAAGTTTTAAGCTCCAGAGCCCTTCACTTGCATGGGTCCCTGTAAGTGCTGGGAGATTCTAGGAGCTATGGAATGTCCTAGATGGGGAGAGGAAGCCACATTACATCACGAAGCATTTAAATATGAGCATTTCTGGTAAGTTGCCTAAACAGACTTTAGAAGAAAAGAACCGAATCAACAAGATTCCAATAATTTGTTGTGACTTTTTTCATTCTTAATGAAATCACTTTAATGCTTATTTTTAAATTTGTAATTCTGTATTATTTTAACTAAGCAGAGTCCCCAAATTATAAAGCTTCAGGTTCCCCCGAACCTAAATCTGTCCCTCTCTGCCTCCAATTGCTTTTCTTCTAGTCACCACAGCTTAATTTGTCTTTGTGGAAAGGCCCTACTATACACTCAGTGTAGGCATAAAATCCAGGCCTAGCCAAACAAAAAATCGATGGCTGGGTCAGGAATAAGCACTTGATTTACTTTGGACCAATGAGAATCAGTGTCAGAATTTTTGCTGGATCTTTCTATCATGGTTAAGTTGTGGGAATGCAAGTCTACACTGTCAACAGCCATACTGCTTCCACAAGAGGAACCTGCCTGAGAATAAAATTAACACAAGAAAGCAGAGCTGAGAGATAAAAAGCAGCCAGGTCCTGCGGTGTCACTTTTTGCCCCTGAAACCAGTTGTATTGAAGTTGGTACACATAACCCTGGACTTTTCAGAGAGATAAGTCAAGAAATTCCTCTTTTTGCTTAAGCTAGTTTGAGCTGGGTTTCTGTCATTTGCAACTTTAAGAGTCTTGACTAATATAGGTCCTATCATGCTACAAAAAGATAACTATTATTATTTCAGTTGAGAAGGTGGTACTTTAGTGTATTTGCCTCTTTTTCTCCCTAGCTTTCTTGAGAATTAATTAACATATAACACTGTATAAGTTTAAGATGTATAAATTGATTATTTGATACACATATATATTTCAAAAGGGTTCCTCCAATAAGGTTAGTTAACATATTCACCACCTCACATAATTAAATTTTTTAATAGTTATAATGACAGATAATGCTTATTGATCACTCTTAGTAAGGGTTAAGTAACCCACTGTATTCTTAATGCAACCGTATGAGGTACGGACTATTAGTATCATACTCATTTTACTAAAGAGGAAATTGAGGCACAAAGAAGTTAAATAACTTACCCGATTGGTATTTACTCTGGTTTTAGACCTTAGATTACCCTGTGCTGCTTGAGCCAACTGATTCAGATGTTACTAACATTATTTTAAGAGTTCTCATACCAAGACTCATTAACTGTTGCCAGCCTATGGATCAGATGCCCTGAGCAAATGCCAGAGGTGGGCAGTATGATCCACTTTCCTCAGAATCACATAAGAGTGGCAGGTACTAAGAACATAGTAGACTCTTAACAAGTATATGTCTACCAGCCAATGGGGCCCAACATCAAATCCCTCTTACCTTGTTCAGTAAGTTCCTAATGGGTCTCTCACAAATGTTTCCTTTGTCTTCTGTTCCCCAGCTCATTGCATAACTCCGTAGCTCCCTGCTATCATCTTAGTTGTAGCTCATCTGTCATCTGTACCCCTTCTGATGTGTTGTCGCTGGTATTGGTGGATAACCACAACATAATTCCACTTCAGTAGCCCTCATGCTGAAGGTGGGGAATGGACTGATGGCTTTCAATCTGTCTTAGACACCCCCATATGCCCCCAAACTGAATAACTCAGTTTCTGACAATTCCTTCTTCTTGTGCCTCTTCTAGACTTACATCTAGGACTGCCTCTATGTTCTTCTCTGCCTGTGGTTCTAGCCTGACAGGTTTACAAAGATTGAAAGCCTGGATGGATCCCACTGTCACCAAACCAAGTATTTCAAACTTGAAGCCATGATGACTTGGTCCCTTAATTTTTCAGCAAACATTTATTGAGTCCTACTATACTGGGGACTCAGGGATGAATGTGACAGTTCTTTCTAAAAGCTCTCAAAGTATTGGAGAAATGTTGACTGTAATAGAGGTCAACAATTCCCTTGAATAGACTGACTTGAAATCACAGCAGAGGAAGGTGCCAATTCATGGCAAAAGAGTAGGGAGGCGTGTTAATGGATTGCAGATGAAGCAGCCGGGAAACTGCTCTTGAGGTGTCAGTAGGAATTATCAGGCAAAAAAGAGAGAAGAGCACTCCAAGCAGATAACACAGGATGTTCAAGGCTAGAAAAGCAATAAAGCACACAACTTGTTTGGGAAATAACAAGAAATTTGGTGTGGCAGGAGGAGACAGTCTTTGAAAGAGAGTGGTAAAAGATGAGTCTACAAAGTAGTAGAGGCCCGTTTACGGAGTCCTGTGTGCTGTGTTAAGGGATCTGAAATTCATTTAGTATTCACAGGGACTGATGAAAGACCTCAAGCAGAAAGTGACATGACTGCATTTGTATTTCAGACATATCACATGGACAACAGTGTCACTGCTGTGTAGTAATCACACCCTTCCCTCCAACCCTGCTCTTTGGATTTGAGGTTCTTCAGATCTATCTAACTTTGAACCTCTATGATCACTACTGTTGTCAGATCTTTCTTTTTCTTTTTTTCACCATACAATCAACATACCCTGATGTATACCATCAGCCTGAGTTATACCATTCCCTCAGAGAAGTAATTCTCAACCATGTGTGGGCATGTGCTTTGTGGGAAGGGTATATCATCTTCATTTGGAGTGCATTTTCAAAATACAGATGACTCGGTGATACACTCACCTCTTGCCCTGAAATTTTGATAGGCCTAACGTTTATAAGGATGGGTAGGGGTGGTTGGGGAGAGCATGATTTTGGAAAAGTTTATTCTTTTAAAGAATGGGGATCTGGCCAGGGGAACACTAATCAAGATTATGTCCCTTGCCCTGGCCGGTTTGGCTCAGCAGTTAGAGCATAGGCCCGCGGACCAGAGAGTCCCGGGTTCGGTTCCCGCTAAGGGCACATAACCTCTATTGCAGTTTGTCCCCGGCCCTGGTTAGGGTTGTGGGGGTGGCAACCACTCAATGTGTCTCTCTCACATCGATGTTTCTCTCTCTCTCTCTCTCTTCCTCCCTCACTCCCTCACGCTCTATCTGAAGATAAATGAAAAAAAAAAAAAAAAGTCCTCAGGTGAGGACAAAAAAAAAAAAAAAGATTATGTCCCTCTCAGGGGGTGGGGTGGGGCGAGCTTAACCAAAGAATTTATATGCATATATGCATAACCCATGGACGCAGACAATAGTGCCATGAAGGCCTGGGAGGGGAAAGGGGAGACATCTGTAATACTTTCAACAAGAAAGATAAATTTACAAAAAAAGAGATAATGTCTCTCTCAAATCTGTGGTTATTAAAATTCTACAACATCTGCATTTATATTTTAATAATGATATCCCCTGGTGTTTGTTTGAATGGTGGCTCCCAAAAAGATATGTCCATGTCCTCATACCTTGCCCCTGTGAATGTTACCTTATTTGAGGGGGGAAAGGGGGGTGGTTATTAAGTTAAGGGTCTTGAGATGAGATCATCTGGGATTTTCTGGGTGGGCTGTGAATCCAATGAGCATCTTTACAAGAGACAAGAGAAGATAGGAACAAAGGGGAAAGGCCATATGAAGACAGAGGAGGAGACTTGAGACAAGCAGCCACAAGGCAAAGAAGGTCTGGAGTGACCAGAAACTGGAGGTGGCAAGGAAGTATTCTCCCCAAGAGCCTTCAGAAGGAGTGTGCCCTGCCAACACCTTGATTTTAGACTTCTGGCCGCCAGAATGATGAGAAAATAGATTCGTTGTTTTAAGCCAGCAGGTTTGTAGTAATTTGTTATGGTATCCTTAGAAAATATATACACCCTCTTTCTAATAGGTTATGCTCCATAGTCACTTCTCATAGAGGAGACAATTTTCAAAAGTGCTGTGTAATAGTACAATGTAAGTAAATTTGGTTAAGATAACTGAATCTGAGCCAGTTTTCTTACCTAAAAACATGGACATAGTAATCCCATCCTCACAAAGTGCTTAGACTATTAAATGAGATGAAATAAAACTATCTAGCAGATAACTGGTGAAAAAGGGCAGGTGCCCAAAAATGTATCCATGTAAGTATAGGAGCCAGCACATACCGAGCAGACACCCTGGTGAAACAAGGCCTCCCAGGAGACAGCGGGGATGGTTAACATGCAAAGTCTGGGCCTGTATCAGAATCTCTTTTGCATGTAACCGCTTACGCGATCTGGCGTCAGCCCTTGTTCTCACCAACTAACCACTGCCCTCTCCCCCAACCTTCTCAACTTCCTGTTTACGTCGATTGCTGCTTCCTGGCCAAGGGAACTGAAAGATTTCAGCCAGACTGCTTTTCCTCTGGACCTATGCCAAGATTACCTTCTTTGCTCTCCTTCTCTCCTGCTTTCTTCTTGTTTTAAAAGCTTTCAGATTAACCAGGAGCAAACTGCTGCCCCGTGCAATCCCCAGCTAAGCAGTTGGCCCTCTTCCTGGCTATGGGATCAAATCAGATGGATGTGAGGGAAAAAAAAACACATATCAAGTGTTATGCAGGCATTAAGAAATCTGTCTGACCCTGCTTGCCACAGCCCCTCCAAGCTATGGATACTGATGCTTTTTTTTTTTTTTTTTTTTCATTCAACTGTGTTGGACATGATGCCTCCACTCTCAGGCCCAGCGCTGATCTGTTCCTGTGAAGCAGTCCTGACCAAGGCTGGCAGGACAATAGTAGGTTGAACTCAACCAAAACACCAGATTGGGAGGTTGTTGAAATTATCTAATTCGTGGTTCTCAATATGAGGCCAATATTCAAATATTCTGAGAAGCTCTTTCAAAATAAATAAACAAGCAAACAAACATTTGGAACTGGAGGGTAGGCATGGGTATTTGGGAGGAGGGCAGAATTCCCAGGTGATAATGGTTTTCCCCACAACTCCAAGCTTATCATCCTTAACACAGTAGATAAGAATGTGAACTCTGGCCCTGGCTGGTTTGGCTCAGTGGTTAGAGCGTCAGCCTGCAGACCAAAGAGTCGGGGGTTCGATTCTGGCCAAGGGCACGTACCTCGGTTGCAGTTAGTCCCCGACCCCTCTGGGGCCGTGCAGGTGGCAACCAATCAATGTGTCTCTCTCACATCGATGTTTCTCTCTGTCTTCCTCCCACTCTGTCTGAAGATAAATGTAAAAATATCCTTGGGTGAGGATTTAAAAAAAAAAAGAATCTGAACTCTGGAGCCTGACTGAATTCAAATTCTGGCTCTGTCAGCTATGAGCTGTGTGACATTGCATTCATTACTTAACCTCTCTGTGTCTCAATTTCCTTATCTGTAAAACAGTAACAATAATACCTACCTTTGTCATGGAATTGTTGTGAGGAATGACTTAACATGTGAAAAGCACTTAGACTATATATGTGTTTGCTATTATTATCATTACCTTTTGTTGCTTTTATTGACCTGCTGGAGGGCCAGGAAGATGGTTAGAGGACGGGACAGCTGGATTGGTGATATGAGGATGATGCAGGTGGAGGAGATGGCAGAGTTCATGGTAAAGCAGGGGAAGTGGGTAGCAGAGGCTGAATGCAAGACAGACCAACACTGGAAGGAGAAAATCTGTAGTACTATTGAAGCCTATGCTCTCTGGGACCAGACTGCCTGAGTTTAGATCCTGCCTTCACTACTTAATGGTGGCAACACCACGAGCAGATTACTTACTGTTTCCTCATCCGTAAAATGGAGATGTTAATAACAGTGACCTATTTTACAAAGCTGTCATGAAATCAAATGAGTTAATACATAACATACTGATTTCTTAGAATAATGCCTGGCACGTAGCGAGTGTTAGCTCTTATTTTTACTGGAGATGAAAAGATCCAGGAACTGAGGGGCCAATTGTTAGCAGGACATTGGCATTATCTAAGACTGATGGCAAGGTTTGAGATGTGTGCAGTCTGTAGGAAAAGGGTTCACTTTCTTCCTTTCCATTATTTCAGCTGCTGCTGCCAATTTGCCTCCTCTGGCCCCCAACCTTGATCACCACTACCAATGTAGCTCTATTTAATCCCACCACAGCCCTCTCTAACCCCAACATGGAATAAAATTCCCCTCTAAAGAGTGAAAGCTGTTTCAAAAACCTTGAATAATCTGGCATCTAAACAAATACATTTAAGCAGATGGCCACGAAGCTCTTATTAACAGGTTTGGGTTGGACTCACTCTGTGACCCCGCCTCCCTCAGCCTCCCTCACATATCCGACTTGTGCCCACAGTAAGATGGATATACCCATCACCACCCCATTCTCACCTCAATGTAGTCCTCTGCTTTTCCAGGCCTCTGCCCTCCTCCTAGGATTGGGGCCTACTTCATCATCCCCATTCTGTTCAAGGGTGTCAACCACTTTTATAGGGTCCCAATCATTAGTTCCCACTTCTTTTTACCATTTTTCCTAGAAGGTCTAAAAGTCGTGGCTACTATGACATCCCAGAACTCTCAAGGTCACCATGACCCTTGTGGCCCATGAATTTTATTTTTGAAAGAGATAGTGGAGGGACAAGTTGGAGACTGTACTACATGACCAGACATTATCAAGGGGCTTTGCTGAAAGGCTCTTGCCAGCCACAGAAGGTCAAAAATGATCAATTTCATGGTCTGAAAGTGAGCACTGAGAAGGAGAAAAGCACATGGGACTTGGCAAAAGCAGGGTTCAGATCCTGACTCCTTCATCTGCTAGGCAGGTAACCTTGACAAACGATTTTCTCTGGCTACGCCATGGTTTTCTCATTTGCAGAACTGGAATAATATAGTAATATGTAGGGTATATCAATTTGCATTAGTATTGGCTATGAGAAACAGAAACCAATGGAAGTGGTTTAAACAATATAGTTATTTTTCTCTCATATCGAAGTCCTAAGGTAGAAAATCCGGAGTGTCTCCACAGTGTTCTCAGGGAATGCAGGCTCATCTCACTGCCCCTCATTCCTCCAGCATGGCCCTCACCTTCATGGCCCCAGAATGTGGCTACTGTGGCAAACATCACATCAGTGTTCCAGAAAGCAGGATGGTGGAAGAAATTAGGAAGAAGAGGCACAGGGTATGTGCCATCTGTCTTTTGAAGAAAATTGCCGGAAGCTGCCACACCGCACTGCTTGTCTCACGTTGTCAGGAACTTAGTCACATGGTCACACCTCGCTGCAAGAGAGGCCAGGTATTTCCAGGCAGCCTTGTGCACAGTTAAAAATTGGGAATCCTGTTACCATGGAAGAGGGGTATGGTGAATTTGGGTAGACATTTTGAGACTCTGCTGCATAAATCACTTATTGTAAAGATTAAAGTGGTCCATCAATAAATGTTGGCTATTTTTAATATTCTTCCTTTAGGGATTACTAAGAAGTAACTTAGGGAAGCAGGGATAAGAGTGTCCCCCAATGAAGAGAAGATGTGGCTTTCATTTTACCCTTTTTCATTGCTAAGATAGAACTTAAAATTTTTAAAGTTGTTATCTCCTTTACAAATTTAAATAAGTGATATTTTATTGGGACTCTGCTTGCTTTGTATCATACTCACTCACTATGCGCCAATCAGTGACATGGCAAGACAGACTCTCAGAAGGGAGTCTTCAAGGTAGTTTTCCTAAAACATCTGTGTATGTCCTCACACCCCATTCACCATCCTTTTCTGTAGAAACTTCCACTGTCTAGCACCATCTCCAACATGAATCTGACTTCCCATCTGCCATCAGCTTACATTCTGTCACAGTACAGACCAGTGTCCAAAGAATCTTGCTTCTTCTCTACCTGAAGAATTTCTGCATCACTCACTAACCGAAATGATCTCTTTCATTCTAGAGAGCACCATCCCTCCAAAGCCCTTGATGCACATTCAGTAAAAACTAAGGCATTGGGAAAATTGATCAATTCATTGGGGACAACTAGACAGACTTCCCAGAACCACAGGGCCATAGCAGTCAGATTCTAGTCTACAGTCTTCAAGAGGCTTGAAATGTTACATTGCATCCCAATATGTAAAATGTATAATAGCACAGCTGGTCTGACTGAAGACGGGAAGGGCCGAGGGCCCAGCACCCAGCCCACTCGCCTGGCCTCTTACTAAGCACTTTCACTGTGGTGTGAGGAGTCCCTGGGTACCTCCATGGAGCTCTAGGGCTCACACCACTAATCTCAGTTTAAACATCCTTATTCTATACCATTTTCTTTTCTTAAGACCTGGCCAGGTGAAAGGGAAAGAAAAAAGTTTTGGAATCAGACAGGCCAGATAGCAAATGTTGAGATCTACTAGCTATGTGACCCTTGGGCCTCAATATCCCCATTTGTAAAATGGAGATGATGAAAGTTGTTTTCCTGTATTGTAATGAGAATTAAGGTGAATTTACAAATATAAAGTTCCTGGAACACAGCAGCTTTTCAATAAATGTTAGCTCCCTTCCTTCTTTTCCTTCCCCTTAAAGTAAAAGTTGACATCTAACACACCTTTAACAGATGTCTAACATCTTTGTCTCACCACACTGACCACTGTGTGTGTGGATGAGTGTGCCTTTATGCATGCATCTCAAAAAGTACAGCTCACCTCTGGGTGGTTTCAGGAATTGGCAGCTAATGATTATTGTGGCTTGTGTAAACAGTCCTTAGGCATTAATCAAGTTAATGAAAGTACTATCAGGTAAGGCTGTGACACAGAATGGATAGACAGGCTTCTTATGTTTAAAAATACTCATTAAAACCCAGCCAGTGTGACTCAGTGGATTGAGCATTGTCCCATGAACTGAGAGGTCCTGGTTTGATTCCTGGTCAGGGTGCATGCCCGGGTTGCAGGCTTCATCCCAGTAGGGGGCATGGAGGAGGCAGCCGATTGATGTATCTCTCTCACATTGATGTTTCTATCTCTCTCCCTTCCTTTCTCTCTAAGAAAGCAATACAAATATTTAAAAAATAAATAAATAAAAATAAAAATGCTCATTAAAGAAAAGTTGCATTTATTAGCCTGGCTATCACAATACAGAATCTGAATACTGTTGAAGAAATAAACAATAGTTTGGGCAGAGCAGTAGGGCACCCCCATGCCCAGTGTAAGGCACCGTGCATCACTTTAATAAAGGTCCAGTGACGGGGAGGGAGCCCTTCAGGCCAGACACCAGCTCCTCGGGCATGGGATTCATGGACAACATCACAAAGAGGATGGCTCAGGCTTGGAATCTGAGGGAATTGACTAGTTTCAGTTCTAATTCTAGAGTCAGAGAGCCAGGCATCATGGATAATGGCTGTTGAAGGCAGAACAATGGCCCCTAAAGACATCCACATCCTAATCCCTGGGACCTATGAATATATTATGATACATAGCAAGGGGTAATTATGGAATTATGGCAAGGGGTGCAAATGGGAATAAAGTTGCTAATCAGCTGACCTTAAAATAAGAAGAGTATCCTGGATTACTCAGGTGGGCCCAATGTAATCACAGGGATCCTTAAATGTGGAAGAGGGACGTGGAAGGGTCAGAAGGAAAGGTGATGATGGAAGTAGAGGTCGGAGTGACTCAATTTGAGGACTCAACCTGCCATTGTTGGCTTTGAAGATGGAAGGCGGCCATGAGCTGAGAAATGCAGGTGGCTGCTAGAATCTGGAAAAGGGGAGGAAACAGACTGTCCCCTCCAGAGCCCCTAGAAAAGAACATAGCTCTGCTGACACCTTGATTTTAGCCCAGTGAGACCCACTTTGGTTTTATTGACCTCCAGAACAGTCTGATAGTAAATTTGTGTTGTTTGAGCAACTAAGGTTGTGATCATTTGTTACAGCAGCATTAGAAAACTAATACAATAGGAGATGGGTCATTGTACAGAACAGTGGTGGTGGTGGGGAGTATGCTCCAGCGAGTCCAGCTCTGGGAAACAAAATATCACAGAAGCTGGAGAGATAAAGCCAAAAGTGTGAAGGCTTACAGTAGCATAAGAGCTATCTCTCTGGTTTATTGGTTCATGTCTTTGTTAGGTTGGAGATGGCCACTCCTCACCCTCCACGCATGCAGAGGAAGGGCAGCAGGAAATGCGGGCAAACTTTCCCAAAGTAAGTCTTTCATGTTTTTCTTAGTCAGTCACCCTGTGATCTTGGGAATTAATGGTCTCCAAAGCCCCCACTATATTCTCTGCTGGGGAATCCACAGGCTTCCTGATACGTATGATATCAGGATTACTTCTCAGACAGACTCACATGTTCCTGTGAGCACTTGTCTTCCTCATAGATCCTCAGAAACTCCGTTTATTTTGCTTTCATCCTCAGAGCTAAAAAGAAAAGGAGATATCTCACAATGTGCAAGTAAATACCACATGATGATCATGTTATTTAACGATAACAATAGACATCATCTGAGTAAGCATACTTCACATAAATTTTGCAGGCCTCATTTCTCGTAACCATCATGACCCATAAGGTACATACCATTATTATCTGCATCTTACTGATAAAAGAACTAAAACCTAGCATGATTAGGAGCCTGCCCCAAATCACAGAGCTAGCAAGTGGTAACCCAGCTCAATCTTACTTCAAAGCCCATGCCCTTAAGTGCTTGACCACTGCTTCCCACTGCCTTAGGTACTACATTATTTCTCCAGAATTAGCTGGAGATTGGGACGCTCAGTTTTCTGTAGTTCTCCCAACACCAGAGCAGAGATGATGACTGAAAATCACTTGCAATAATAAAATAACTGACATGGTTAAAAATCTAACATTCTTTAAATCCTGACTCTCATTCTACATTGACCCACTAAATGACATTCGCTCCTTAGGCTCCCATCCAAATATACCCATCTCTTCCTGGTCTAACTTCCCATCCCCTATTCCCTGTTTCCTCTCAAACTCCATTTGCCACGACTGATAGAGGAGAAAAGAAGGGGAAAGGAGATAGAATGGAGGAAGAGGAATTGGGCTAGACAGATAAAGGGGTAAGAGTCCCAAGCCCTACATGAGAATGGGCAGCAATGGGGCCCAGCAGGTCTAGAAGATGAAGGCCAGGGTTCAGAGCCCAAACTAGCTCCCAACTCAAGAGGCATACCCCAGGCATCCTCTTCCCTGTATGCCTCCAGCCCGTTCCTGCTTGGGATTCCCAGATCCATCTTACCAGAGGTGAAGACGTAAGCCATGGGAGGAGAGAACGTAAAAAGAACTGAAGAAAAGTGGCAGAAAGAGTCCATAGAATGCTGCTCCAATGCCGTTTCATTTTCTTCCTGGAGAAGGTAGGTGTCAATCTAGGTGACCAGGCATTCATTCAACAAACATCACTGAGCACCAGCTCTATGTCAAACAGTGTTCTAGGCACAGGCAACTCAGGGATAAACGAGAAACATGTTCCCATCAAAATGAATCTTTCAGGAGCAAAATCTTATTTAAAGGAATCCAGAAAGACTTTCCAAAGCAGAGTCAGCCAGACACCAGAGCTACCCTAAGGGTCAAGGCTTTGAAACAGACAGACACATTTGTTTAAACGCTAAAGTTCCTTAAGCCTAGGAACTCAGATCCTCCCAGTCTATGCTTAATCTTATAAGGACACAGGTCATCATGCAAGGAAGATAAAGGTTTCATTTTAGATGCCAACTCTGATAGACTCATAGTGATTGCCTGGAGTCCTGTGTTGAGAAGGATTGTGAAAACTCCATCTGATCTCAGGAAAATGGGCTGTGATAGATTAGCAATGTCTGCCACATATTATTAAGGGATGGGTGATGGCAAAGGTGTTACACGTTACTATCCCAGCCCTAACGTAGATTATCTTACCTCTTTCACAGGTGTTTCATGCCTGTTCATTTTCCATCGAGGCAACAAGTTCTAGGGAAGGCAGCATTATGCAGTGGAAAGAGCACTGAAAGCTGAACAGAGGAACTTTTCTTTCTCTTCTGAGATGTGGCACGGTGGGATGGAATGAGCACAGTTGGTCCAAAATCAGAGGCATGGCTTTGGAGCTAGGCACTCCGCTCTTTCAGATTGTCTGATACTCCACGTGTTACAGTTGATTCTTGCGTTTCACGGTAGTTATGTTTGATAAAGTCTCTGTAAATTAGCAAATACTGAACTACTGCTTCTAGGGGAAATATCGAGTTAGGTTCCTGCAAACATCTGGTCATAACATTTTCATCAACCTATCAGTACAGAACTTCATTGCATGTGTTTCTGTTTAAAGACACCTTATTGAATATATATTGTTGATTCATTAACATTGACCTCACAGCCATCAGCACTAAACTCATGCCTGAATGATGCTTGTCTAACACACTATTTTCTCTATAAGGTACATTAGTCTTCCTGTGCTTAGGAATAGTAGACAGCACTTCAACATTATGATTGGGGACCTTAAACAGTAAAATCACCAACAAAATGTACAAAAAGGTGGCACTAAATAGACTTCAGAAAGGAAACTTTTTTGTACAAGAGCTGAACCAAGAAGGCAGAGGGTTGCCTTGTTGACCTCAGCTGGGAATGTGCATGTTGGACAGCCTAACTTTCTACCACTCTGCATGTGTCTGTGAATGACCAGGAAAGTGCCAGGAGTATTGATTAGGGATAACAAATACATTTTAGTGAGTAGGCAAATTTGCAAATACGGAATCCATGAATAATGAGGATAAATGGTACTTACCCTCTGTGAGCCTCGGTTATGGTACCTTCTGGACCCTACAGATTAAATGAGGGAAGGTATGTAAAGTGCTTTTCATGATTCCGGTTAGTTCTTTATACCAAATATTTGCATTGCCACCTTTGCTACTTTATCGGCCATGCTCAATCCTGAGAGATAAACAAATACCAAGAAATTTCCAAGTTTCCAGCCAAATGTACCATCTTTTTCCTCTAGAGCATAAATCAAAAACTACTCATACTAACTCAAGGAGAAAAGGAGGTATTTTGAACCAATTCAAAAGGCAATCTCCTGGGGCACTAAAGTGCGGGGATCAGCACAGCCAGCCAGCCCCCCCCCCCCCCCATGGGACTGAAACAGGAAGACTAGAAGCAGTTCCCTCTCTCATGTGGCTGCGTCATCTGCCATCCCTGCTTCTGTCTGGGCATCTGCTACAGGTTTCTGCTTCTCTCAGCAGACAGGTTTCCTCTGCTTTCTCTGGACTCCTTGTACCCTCATAATTTTGGCTCATACGTGATTCTGGCTTCCACGGTGCTGATTGCAGCCTGACTCTACACGGCTGGTGCCCACCTGTGGTCTGTGCCTGTCTAGCACCTTTCTCCCACTTCTGGTAACAGAGGAGCTGACTGCACATCTGGCTGCAGGGTTGGCCTGTAAATGTGATGCTTTCTTACTCATCTTCTATCACTTCTGTCAGTACTCTGCATATCGTTTTGCTGCCTCGTGGCTTTTGTTTTCTCAGAGCTCTTGTGCGTCCATGGTTTGTGCTTACTCACGAGGTCTGAATACTGCCTTCTCTGTGTCTTATAGCTTCTGCTCTCACTGATCATTCTTTTCCTTGTCTCTTCGGTTGTGATTCCCAAAAGAAAAAAATCATTGGCAGTTAATTGCCATTTATTTGAGAAAAACTTTCATGCCAGGATACTCGATAGGCTAATGTCCAGCCTATTGATTAGCTGCTCCCGGGCCAGTGCCTGCCACTGTCCAACAAGCTGTGGGCGGGGCGGTAGGGAGCAGAGGTGTGCAAGTAGCAGTAAATGTGGTCACCTATGTTGACTGGTATATATCAAGCTGGTTATCTAGACGCCTATCTTTTTCTAACACCCCAAGTCCAATCTATGAAGAAATCCTATTAGCTCTACTCTCAAGATATATTTAGAATGTAATCATTTCTCACTATTCCCACTGCTCCCACTCTGCCCCAAGCCACACTACCTCTGACTTGCATTACTGCAATAGCCTGCTAAAAGGTCACCTGCTTCTAGGCAATCTATTCCCAACATAGTAGCTAGAGTGATTCTTTTAACACTGAATTAGGTCATGTCATTCCTTTGCTTTGCATACTACAATGGCTCCCATTTCACCCAAAACAAGAGCCAAAGGCCTAGCCCCCATTATACTCTGACCTCATCTTTACCATTTTCCACCTTGCTCACTTCACTCCAGTCACACCGGCTCCTAGCTTTTCCTTAGATATTCCAGGCGTGCTCCCAACACAGGACCTTTGCTCTAGCTGCCCTGTCTGAAGCACATTTCTAATAAATATTGGCTTGACTAACTCCGTTAGATTTTTACTCAAATCTCACCTTCCCCAAAAGGCCTGCCTAAATATCCTATCAATAGTACAACTGTAGTATTAAATGCAGTACAATAAATACTTTAGTTTTAAATACTGGAGTTCCCCATATATCCATGCCCTCTTACTCTGTACTACTTTTTGTTCCTGCATTGATCTATTGCTAACATACTATATAAATTATGCTTGTTTTTTTTATTACCTGTTTCCCCCTACTAGAACATAAGTTCCACAAAAATAGAGATCTTTGTCTATTTTGTTCCTTGATATACACCGAGGGTTTAGAACAGTGCCTGACCCAAGCCCGCCATTAAATATTTGCTGAATTGAACTGAATTCCTCGGTAGGGAGCTATAAACACGGCAAGTACACTAAAGCTTTCCTATTCAATATAAAATAGTATCCATTTCAGGGAAACTTATAGCACTAAGTGAACATATAGAAAAGAGGAAAAGCCTCAAATTAATAAT